>CM070770.1:148103154-149465654 GCA_036346955.1 Dipus sagitta | reverse complement strand
CCTGAGGTTTATACCCAGCACTGCAAAGCATAAACTGGTCGTGGTGGTGCATGCTAGTAATCCCAACACTTGAGAGGTAGAAACAAGAGGGTTAGAAGTTCAAGATTGTCCTTGGCTATAATGAGTTTGAGGGCAGCCTGAGCTTCAAGAGACCCTCTCTCAAAAACTGAAACAAATGTCCTCAGAGATGGCTCAGTGGGTAAAGTGCTTATTGTGTAAGCACAGGATCTGAGTTCATATCCCCACCACCCATGTAAAAACCAGGGGCAATAGCATACACCTGTAACCCCAGCTCTGGAGAGGTGGAAACAGGAGAATTCCCGGGGCTTGCTGGCTAGTGAGTTGTTATAGGTTGCATTAGGTGTCCTCTATAAACTCCATGCTTTGAATGGTTGGTTCCCAGCTGATGGAAATTTGGGATGTGGAGCCTTGCTGGAGGAGGTGAGCTGTTGGGGATGGGCTTAGGGCATTATATCCAGCTCTTCTTCATTAGAGTTTGACTCACTGTCCTGTTACCGTGTCTGCTGTGGAGAGGTGATGTCCAGTCTCTGCGCACTCCATGCTTTCCCCTGACATGGAACTTCCCGTCAAGACTATAAGCCAAGATAAATCATTACTTCCCATGATCTGCTTTTGGTTGGATGTTTTATCCCAGCAACATGAAGGTAACTACAACAGAAAATTGGTGCCATTGAAGTGGGATCATTGCTGATAGAAACCTGACTGTGCGGCTTTTGGTCTTTTGGAACTGATTCGTGGGAGGAATGTGGAAGGATTTGAAGCCTTGGTATAAGAGATGCCTTGCAGTGCTAAAAGCACAGTTTGATGGACTATTTTGGTCAGAGTTGAAAGATCTAAATGTGGAAAGGACTGTGGACCATGAACTTGGCTTATGAGGGAAAGAAAGAGCTTTGTCTGGACTGGGCTAGAAGCAGTCTGTGTGAGAAACTAGCTATGTTCTTCTTGGGTCCTAAGATCTTGTGCAGTGTTGCATTGCCTAGAAATAAACTGGTATGAACAGATGAATATGGCATAGAAAGAAATGAAAACTTTGGGCCTTTTTAGTTGCAATCGTCTGGGAGATCACCACCATTGAGACTGGGCTATCTGTTCTACACTGGGACAACAGAAAGAATGCTGACTCTTGAGAGTAAGAGGACTGAATGTTGAAGGAGTGTCCTGCTCTTCCAACTCAGCTTTATCCTCCCCTCCCCCAGATTAACAAATTTGGTAACCTACCTAGAATTATGGGAGTATAGCAAATGTGGGAAAGAAATGGTCATTGGACTTGCAATGTGACTTTTTTTTTTTTAGGAAATGGCCACTGGGTGGGGTGATGTGAGGCACAGTCTCCTGTGTGGAGGTCTGATGGAGCCATAGGTTGAAGCATGTGTTGCAGTGGAGACTCCAGGAGATGCCAGGACTATGGGAGGCTGTCAAGGAGAGCTTCTGGCTCAGGATGAATTCTTCCCCAGGCTGTCAAGCAGCCCAGCTGGAGGGGTGGAACTGGAACACCAGAGAACCAGAGACTTCATCACTGGTTAGAGTTGTCAGCTTTGGAGTTATGAAACTTGATGTTTGGCCTGTTCGTTTTAGATCTTATATCGGTTCAATCTTTTCCTGACATCATCTTTTGTAACATGAATGTTTATTCTGTGCCATTGTTTGATTTTGGTTTTACAGGCTAAAAAGTGTTGGGATTGATTTAAAAAATTATGGGAATTTTAATATCGGACTGAATGCATTACATTTTACATCATGGATGATCATCAGTTTATGGGGGCCAAGGGCAAGACATGGTGGTTTGAATTAGGTGTCTGCCATTCACTGATGTGTTTTGAATTCTTGGTTCCCAACTGTTGTAGTCAGGTTCACATTGCTGGTAGAAATCACCCAACCAAGAGCAGCTTGTGGGGAAAAAAGAGGTTTATTTTGGCTTACAGGCTTGAGGGGAAGCTCCAAGATGGCAGGGAAAAATGATGACATGAGCAGAGGATGGACATCATTCCCTGGCCAACATAAAGTGGACCATAGCAACAGGAGAGTGTGCCAAACACTGGCAAAGGGAAGCTGGCTATAACACCCATAAGCCCACCCCCAACAATACACTGCTTCCAGGAGGCATTAATTCCCAAATATTCATCAGCTGGGAACCTTGCATTCAGAGCACCTAGGTTTATGGGGGACACCTAAATCAAACCACCACACCAGCTGATGGCAATTGGGGAGGTGGAGCCTTGATGGAGGAGGTATGTTTTGGGGCGGGGTGGGCTTTGGGGTATTACAGCCAGCTCCCCTTTTCCAGAGTTCGGCTCACTCTCCTTGCTGGTTCTACCTGCTATGGTAGAAGTGATGCCCAACCCCTGCTCATGCAATATTTTCCCCTGCCATCATGGGGCTTCCCTTCAAGACTATAAGCCAAAATAAATCATTTCTTCCCATGAGCTGCTTTTAGTTGGGTTGTGTATTTGTGCCAGCAATGTGAAATTAACTGCAACACTAGTCTAGCTGAATCAGTGAGCTCTAGGTTCAATGTGAGACACTGCCTCAAAGAATAACATAGATAGCTATTGAGGAAGACAGCCAGTGTTGACCTCTTGCCTTTGCACACACACGTGCATGCAAAATCACACACACACACACACATACACACATGCCAATGAACACACACATGTACACACGCACAAAACAAAACAACTTTCCCCCCAAAAAGCAGTATGGGCTCATAGCTGAAAAAAATTTGTGCCAATAGTAATAATAATAAAATACTGTCACAGGCCAGTGTCCACACAAGTACTAGGGGCTACAGTGTAGCTGAGAGGTAGAACATTTGCCAGCATGTACAAGGTCCCCAGTTTGATCCCAGCACTGCAGAAACAAAGAAATAAGGACAATATATTTGGGGCTGAGGAGATGGCTCAGCAGTTGAAGATAATTGCTTGCAAAGTCTGCCAGCCCTGGTTTGATTTCCCAATATTCATGTAAAGTGCATGTATCTGGAGTTTGTTTGCAGTAGCAAGAGGCCCTAGTGTGCCCATTTTCTCTCTCTCTCTTTCTCAAGTAAATAAAAACATTAAAAAAGATATTAGATTTTAATACATTTTATAAAAGATGATGCCCAGTGTATTTGTTAACAGACCCAACATATTTATACATATAAAACATTATAAAACTTGTCAGATTTACACTTCTTAGAGAAATGAAAATTGTAACCAAAACAAGGTCCTGCTTCAGCTCATCAGAGCCCTGATGTAAGAAAGTCAGCCAGCACTATGTGTAGGGGATGAGGGGGTCACCAGCAGATACAACCCCAATGGTTACAACCAATCTGGGAACAGGTAGGTGTGTACCAAAAAAACAAATAAAAGTCTTATACCAACTAGGTTCCCCTTTGTGGCAGGGGAGTGCCAGTGTGGCACAAGGGGACATGGCCAGAAATAAGCATAAAATCTCTGGCAATGAGTGGACCTCAATGCTTATCACAAGGAGCATGGACAAAAAAAAAAAAAAAAAAAAAAGAAGAAGGAAAGGAAAGAAAAGAAAATCAAGGACAGCTTAGTCAACGGAAGTCCCTGAAGTAGCAGGAAGACCAGATGTAGCTCACAGCAAGGGGCATGAATCACAGACATAACACTGGTGGTTTTTTAAATGCAAGTCTGTTGGTGATAAATTTGATATTTGTTAACCCAAAATGTCTTTATTTGCCTCATTTTAAAATCATATGTTCAGTGGGCTGGAGGTGGCCCAGTGGGTGAAGGGCTTGCCATGCAAGCATGAAGACCTGAGTTTGGATGCCCAGCTCCCATGTAAGAGGCAGGCATGATGCCATGCGTCCGTGATCCCAGCTCTGGAGAGGCAGAGGCAGGAGGGTCCCTGGGATTTGCTGGCTAGCTAGTTAGCTGAATTGGCAGGCTCTAAGTTCAATGAGAGACTCTGTCTCAAAGAATAGAGGGGAGAGTGACTAAAGAAGACACCTGATTTGGACGTCTGGCCTTCACACATTCATAATAAGCACCTGCCCATACATATCCAAACAAGCATAAACACACACACACACACACACACATACACACACATACGAAATAAGATAGTGTTTTCATTTATTGTAGAGTTCCTCATTGATAATTATTTTCTCTTTTTCTTTTTATTTTGTTCTACTTCATTTACTTGCTTATTCTATTTTTTTTTTTTTTTTTGAGGTAGGGTCTCACTCTAGCTCAGGCTGACCTGGAATTCACTCTGTAGTCTCAGGGTGGCCTCGAACTCACGGCGATCCTCCTACCTCTGCCTCTCGAGTGCTGGGATTAAAGGCGTGCGCCGCCACACCCGGCTTGCTTGTTCATTTTTGTGCTGTGGTAGGGATGAGACCCTGGAGTTCAGGCACTCCAGGCAAAGGTCCACCCTTGAGCCATGTCCCCCAGTCATTACACTTTCATTATAGGTATTCGACATTTCTAGATCTAGTTGTTTTCACTGAAAGACTAACTAAAAGTCTTGTGGCTCCTCTCAAGGATATATGGCATTTCCCCCATGAACAAATTTGATTGCTATTGTGACATTTTTTTTCAGTCCTAAACTTCCCCTTTGTTTCCATTTTTATGCCTCCTACATCCTTGATGGGAATGCTCCCATTCATTTCCAGAGGGTTTGACCTTGTTTTCTCAAGTATGATTATGGTTATTGCCTTGAAGTCTTTGGTAATTCTAACGTGGCTTGGATCAGGGCTGGCGGGCATAAATCATCTTTCTCTTCAGGGTTGTTTATAGTTTGGGGCTGTGTCCTCTCCACAGTTTGGAGTTTTATGCTGAACATTTTGAACATTGTGCTATGAGACTCTGGCCCTTTTAAGAATCTGGGACAATGTGGATTTTGTTGTTTTAGTGGAGAATCCACCCTACCAGTTTGAATTTTTTTCCCTCAAATTTTCATTTCTCTCTCCAGTCTGCCTGCTCTTTCTTTCTTTTTCAGATCGAGTAATGTCCTTTTTCTTTCTTCTTTTTTTTGTTTTTTGTTTTTGCTTTTTGTTTTTCGAGGTAGAGTTTCACTCTAGCTCAGGCTGACCTGGAATTCACTATGTACTCTCAGGGTGGCCTTGAACCCATGGCGATCCTCCTACCTCTCTGCCTCCCAAGTGCTGGGATTAAAGGCGTGCGCCACCACGCCCTGCTGAGTAATTTCTTTTACCGCTGGGATACAGACATCCACAGTTGTGGCCCACAGTGTACTCTGCACAGTGTGTGACTGGCATCCTTGGTGGCCTTCCACTGGGCCTTTGAACCTCGTAGAGCTGTCGAGGTGTTAGACTCTGTGACTTCTGAGGACTCAGCCGAGCTAGGGGAAGTGCTCTGTAATGAGTACTAGCTCCCACTGGGTCCCTGATTTCCTGACTGCCCTACTCCTCCCGTGTCCCTGTTTCTCCATGTCCCTACACCCTTGGGTCTTGATCTGTTGTTCTTCACTGCTCTGATCATCTTAATGATTATGAATAATGGCTCTTCATGTGTTTTCAGAAGGAATTTGATCCTTGTTTTCTAATCCATCACCAAAGTATGTAGACGTCAACTTTTTAACTTCCTAATTTTTTATATAAATTTTTCATAGTTTTATTTTATGTAACATTTTATTTGATCTTCTGCATGCAAAATTATACGGTGCTGTATTTTGTGTGTGTATTCTCAAGTATGATTATGGTTATTGCTTGAAGTCTTTGGTAATTCTAACGTGGCTTGGATCAGGGCTGGCGGGCATAAATCTCTTTCTCTTCAGGGTTGTTTATAGTTTGGGGCTGTGTCCTCTCCACAGTTTGGAGTTTTATGCTGAACATTTTGAACATTTGTGCATGGAGACTCTGGCCCTTTTAAGAATCTGGGACAATGTGGATTTTGTTGTTTTAGTGGAGAATCCACCCTACCAGTTTGAATTTTTTTCCCTCAAATTTTCATTTCTCTCTCCAGTCTGCCTGCTCTTTCTTTCTTTTTCAGATCGAGTAATGTCCTTTTTCTTTCTTCTTTTTTTTTTTTTTTGAGGTAGGGTCTCACTCTAGCTCAGGCTGACCTGGAATTCACTATGTGGTCTCAGGGTGGCCTTGAACCCATGGCGATCCTCCTACCTCTCTGCCTCCCGAGTGCTGAGATTAAAGGCGTGCGCCACCATACCTGGCTTCCAAGTTGATTTTGGTTAGTATCTTTCTCCACACTCTGGGGATGGCTCATGGCAGCAGGGACATGTGGCATGTGGTTTTTATCTCTACCTACTTGAGGTGCTGCACATGGGTCTCCCCATGGCTGGCCTCAGATTCCCCAGGAAGATTTTAGCAGACTGACTCTGGGAATTGCCCACTGGACTTCTGGCTTCCTAGATCTGGGAGGAGCTATCCAATGGTTCTGACAGGCAGTCAGATTTGGGGATCATGAGTGACCATTCCAGGGACTGCACATGCGCTATGATGATTGTCAGGCAGGAAGGAGATCCAGACCCTCAGGCCTTCAGAGCAAAGCTCACACTATAGATGATGAATGCCAAGAGATCTGGTGGCAGAAAGGGCCCAGAAAGCTTCACTCAAACCCGGCTTGTACATCCGCAAACAGAGCAGAGAGCCACAGAGTCCAGTTGAAGACATTAGGCAACCCCAGCCACTTTCACCCTGAGTTTCTTCTCTGTCAATCTGCTGAGGGACACAGATGGCCACTTTTAAGAATCTGGGACAATGTGGATTTTGTTGTTTTAGTGGAGAATCCACCCTACCAGTTTGAATTTTTTTCCCTCAAATTTTCATTTCTCTCTCCAGTCTGCCTGCTCTTTCTTTCTTTTTCAGATCGAGTAATGTCCTTTTTCTTTCTTCTTTTTTTTTTTTTTTGAGGTAGGGTCTCACTCTAGCTCAGGCTGACCTGGAATTCACTCTGTAGTCTCAGGGTGGCCTCGAACTCACGGCGATCCTCCTACCTCTCTGCCTCCCAAGTGCTGGGATTAAAGGCGTGCGCCGCCACGCCCGGCTTGCTTGTTCATTTTTGTGCTGTGGTAGGGATGAGACCCTGGAGTTCAGGCACTCCAGGCAAAGGTCCACCCTTGAGCCATGCCCCCCAGTCATTACACTTTCATTATAGGTATTCGACATTTCTAGATCTAGTTGTTTTCACTGAAAGACTAACTAAAAGTCTTGTGGCTCCTCTCAAGGATATATGGCATTTCCCCATGAACAAATTTGATTGCTATTGTGACATTTTTTTTCAGTCCTAAACTTCCCCTTTGTTTCCATTTTTATGCCTCCTACATCCTTGATGGGAATGCTCCCATTCATTTCCAGAGGGTTTGACCTTGTTTTCTCAAGTATGATTATGGTTATTGCTTGAAGTCTTTGGTAATTCTAACGTGGCTTGGATCAGGGCTGGCGGGCATAAATCATCTTTCTCTTCCCCCCAGGGTTGTTTATAGTTTGGGGCTGTGTCCTCTCCACAGTTTGGAGTTTTATGCTGAACATTTTGAACATTTGTGCTAATGAGACTCTGGCCCTTTTAAGAATCTGGGACAATGTGGATTTTGTTGTTTTAGTGGAGAATCCACCCTACCAGTTTGAATTTTTTTCCCTCAAATTTTCATTTCTCTCTCCAGTCTGCCTGCTCTTTCTTTCTTTTTCAGATCGACCAAAGCTCTGAGAGTCCTGTTTGCCACCTTGGGGCAGATGGGTGTTTCAGACAGCCCCAGGCTAAGCTGGCTTCCTGGCTGGGACTCCTGCCACATGGCATGGTGGGCGGTAGGCAGGTGGAACGATGAGCCTCTACAAACTTCCAGGAATCACATCACCAACCCCCCCACCCACCCATATGCCAGGCTGACTAGTGAAGTGACAGTGACAACCAAATGAGGATGTTGAGCATCTGAAGAACACAGTGGGAGGTGGCACTGGCACTGAGCCCAGAGTCTCAGACCTGGGAGGGGATGGAGGCTTCCTCCACGTGGGCCTCCCACCACCGCCTCTTCTTGTAGCAGCATTTGAACAAAGAACCTGACGGCTCCAGGCACGACAGCCAGGTATCACAGACTTGCTCTTACCTAGGTTGTGGTTAGCACAGGGCATGGTGAACAGGGCAGAGTCTCGGGATGATTCCTTGGAGCAGTGTGGCTCCCCTTGAGCTAGCTCTGAGGTTCAGTATGTTTCTTGGTTGACTATCATCGTCATATTGTCTCTCCAAAGTGGTCCAGGTTCCAGGAGGAAGGATCTTTTCTACAAGGCTGAGTCAGTTGTTAATAATGAATCCACCATTCTTCATTGCTCACAGGTCTTTAAAAATCCTTTCTCTTGCTATTTAGCAGTCTGGAAGTGTTCTGGCATTTTCCATCTCTGTAAGACCTCAGCCTCCTGGAGTCTTCAGTCCTTTTTATTCCTGCTTGCCAACTGCTAAGCTCCTCTTTTTTCTTGTAACACCTAGCCAGGCAGCCAAGAAAAATAAACACTCACTGTTAAAATTCTGTTTTTCCAGTTCTTCCCTTGGGGCCATAAAGAATGTTCCACACAACCACCCTCAAAGTTGTTGGAGACAACACATTGATCAAACACACACCTCCTGCCCTGCAGCCCCCCTGCGGCAGCAAGGCCTGGGCTGCGATCTCAAACATGCTGCACCTCTGTATGGATTTCTGCTCAAGTCAATGTGAAAGAAAGTGGCTGCTGTCACAGACACCCAGCATCACAGGGGAGTCACACCCTGGTGCTACAGTGTAGCCTGGAGAAGGGTCTTGGGGTTCTCTACTGGGATATGTAGTACAAGAGATTGGGGCAGGGGAGCCCAGTCCTATAAGGTAGAACCACCGTGAAGGTTCTGCAGATCAAACTTCCATCCTGTAACCCCAGCTATCTACCTGAATTGGCCTTGTTGTGCTTATAGAGAGAGGGCCTAAGATCAAACTGACAGTGTGGAATTGTCCCATGGCCCTGAACAGCAGCACTGCCAACGAGCAAAACCCTGGCATGGGAGCACATGTTTGGTAACACACGGTCACCAAACTGTTACTCCACGGGTCTGCCCTCTAGTTGCGCATGAAGACATGAACCTGAGTATTTGCACTCAAATTTGGAAATGCATCCAGGTCTCATAGGTGGTGAGGGCATCCTGACTCCAGAGGATTCTGGGAAAATTCAGGTTGAGCCATGAGAAAAAAAAAAAAAAAGTGATGCCGGCTGGCAAACAGTTAGATGTGAGGAAACTTGGGGAAGTCACATCTGTATCTCGGTAGCTGTGTCTCCCATAGATGCCCCTTGGTGGCTAAGCATCCTTGAAGCTGCACTGAGGTTGCTCCTGCTGCATCAGAAACAAAGGCACCAGGGCATTCTCCCACATGTGTGCATTAATGCAAGGTCTGCATGCTCAAAAGATCCCAACCTCACTATAATATGGCTCACATTGTGCTTTTGGTACCTCCTGTCTGTGGGCTTTTTAGCAGATTGTGGACGGAAATACTATAAAAGGGGAGATCTATTATGCTGCGATTTGGAAAGGGGAAAGAGTCATCTTAATTCAAGGGTATGGCACCTGCCTCATTCATTCAAACTTCTTTAAAATCCAGTGTGAAACCCACAGCATGTCCCCCCTCCCCAAACACACACACAGCAGCAGTGTCCCCTCACCTTTGGGGCAGCCCACTCCAATCTCTCACTGGAGTGTTTGTTTTGTTTTGCTAAATAAAGTTTTGCTTAAACTGTGTGTCTCAAGTGAGCCTTTAACTTTGCAAAGATGAACTTTTATGACTTTGATCTACTGTCTTCTCTGATTGCCAGCCATGGTGCTTAATCTCTGGTTGTCAATTTGACAGGATTTAGAGCTGCCATGGAAACAAGTCTCTTGACACGTCTGTGAGGGATTTAGACCATTCCCTGAGCATTCAGCATTCATCCCGCTCCTTCCTCCCTGCTAATGTGATGATGCAACATCAGCTTCCTGCTCCTGCCATGCTTTCCCAGCCATGATGGACTTCTGGAATCTGTAAGCCAAAGAGAAACCTTTTCTTTCCTTAAGCTTCTGGTCAGATATTTGGTCCTGGCAATGAGAAAGTTACTGAACAAAATACAACGTTAATGATTCAATTCCTGTCTCTGCTCATAGGTACCGAAAGTGACAGGCAGCAGTGAACTCCAATATTCCAGTTACAGAAGCAGAGACTGGGCTCAGGCAGGCTCAGGTACTGCTGGGAAATATCTCCTTCTGGAGTAGGAGCCCCAGGACTCAAAACTCCTCCCCAGCCAGGTCTCCTCCCTAAACTCCCAAGAGGACTTTGTGCCTTCAGGTGCGCTGGGGGCCTGTGGAGTGTACACAGAGCTGAGTTTTCCCTTATAGTTAAATAATTTGTGCTGTTTGGGAAGAAGAAAAGAGTAGGTAAAACCAGGCAGTGGAGTTTCTGGGAGCTCCTGCCTTCTCTGACCTGGAACATGCACCAGAATGGCAGGGCAGGGTGATATTGGGCTAGGGGAAAGAGTTTTTTGATTTTTGTTCTACTAAGGATCAAGCCATTGAGGCTTCCTAAGATGCCCAGTGGTGGTGGTGTTTAAGGTGTAACCTGACAGGTAGGAAGGAATGGCAGAGAGCTGGGAAAGTGATATGCATGTCAGGAGCAAAGTGTCCCCCATGAACATGGTGTGGGACCGGTGAGTGTGGTGTGAAGGATGTTTTGGGGTGTATGGTTCCATAGATGCAAGACTTCAGAAGGACCCAAAAGACCAGCGTGTCTGTCCCCTGGAACCAGGGATACTTCCCACTTCCCCAAACACTACCTCTGCCTCTGGGCCCCAGGAATTGAATGGTGGCCCTCTGGTTCCTAGGCCTTGGCCTTGGTCTGGAATTCATCCCTAGCCCCTGTCAGCTCCAAGCTTCTGAGAACTTTTGTCTTGACCCACCCACACTCCCTGCATTCAGGACTTTTGCCCACTGAGGGCCAGCCATGGGATCATTCAGCCTCCACAGCTGTTTCCCTTTGTGCACCTGGGAACACATCTTCCGTTCATTCCTACAAACCACTAGCCATCCTGGTCAACCCAGGCCTTACAGTTTTCCCAAGAAGTGCGGTGTTTAAATCCCAGTGGCCACCCACTGTCCCTGGCTAAAGGTTATTGGGAGAGGAAGGTGGCCACAAGGTGCAAAGGGATGAGGGGCGAGAATAGGAGCCCAGGGAGTCAGGAGCCACAGAAGGAGCCCAGAGCAGAGACGTCCCTGCGAGATGACCATGCCTGGCTGCTGATCTGTAGCAGATCATGGTTTTGACCATTATTCTTTCCCCACTTTCAGTCATTCCCAGCTCTTCCTTCCCAGTCACTATTTCTGCCCAAGCAATGTTCCCTCTTTGATGCTTTGAAGTGCAAAGTCAACTCTCCAAGGTACAGATGGGAGGTGATCTGCTCCGTGACCAGCACGGTGGTCCCTTCCCTTCTTCTAGATGGCATGCCTTTGTTAATGCAGCTGAAACTGCGTGTTAGCTCCGTTTCCCATTGCTGTGACTAAATACTGGTACAACGCACTTTCAAGGAGGGTTTGTTTGGGTTGGTTCACAGGTGATGGGGACATCATGGCAGCAGGAACATGAGGCTGCTTATTCACATCTAGGTGGATGAGAAAGCAGACATGGAACAGGAAGTGGGGCTTGGCTATAGAACCTCAAGGCCCGCCTCCTAGTGACACGACCTACACAAGACTTTCACAATAGGAGGAAATGGTGACATCAAAACAAAAGAGAGACTAACTGGAAGGGGAGGAGATTCGACGGAGGGTGGATTTGAGAGGAGAAGAATGGGAGTGGGGGAGAGAATTACTGTGGTAGTCTATAGTCTAGACTTATGGAAGCTGTCAATAAAAAGTTAAATAAAAAGAAAATTTAAAAAAATTGTACCACCAGCTTGGGACCAAGTATTCAAACACATGAGCCTGTGTATGGTGTGTGTGTTGGGGGGGGGGATATGGGTATGTGTATGCGTGTGTGTGGAATTTTACATCTAAACCATAACAAATAGAATCCATTTCTGAGGAGCATTATGGCACTCCCCAGACCCAGTTGAGCCTGAAGTCAACAACATGAGCTCTTCTAAGACTTATTGGGAGTTGTTTCTAAGGCATTGAGTCATTGGACAGGTGCTATGGTTGGATGTTAAAGGTCCCCACAGCTCCTTGTGTTAAAGGACTGGTCCTCGACCTGACATGACTGGGAGGTGTGGAACCTTTAAGAGGCAAGGTCTAGTTGGGAGCCTTTAGTTCGCTGGAGATGTGCTCTCGGTGGGGGTCAGGGCCTCCTTCTCGTCCTTATTCACTTTGCTCTGTGCTCATGTCACGATGTAGGTTGTTTCAGTCCACTGTACAGACCTGCCACAGCGTGCTGCCTCACCACAGGCCTAAGACAGCCATGTGTCCAAAGAAGCCTTTCCTTTAGGAAGTTAACCACCTCAGGTATTTTGTTATAGTGACACAAAACTGGCTCACACAGATAAATGAACCCATACGTCCAGGAAGAGAGTAATATGGGACCACTGGTGTGGTGGGCAGAGCAAGAACATCACCCTGGCTTCTGGGTTTGGGGCCCTCTCCAGCCACACAGAGCCCTCCTGATGCCACCAGCCTCCTCCTGCAGGGATCTACTATCCTACACAGGGTCTGAGTATCTAGAATGCAAGTGAACTTTCTTTGGCATAAAGGTGATTACACAAGGCCCTACCTTCCCAAATACTTTTACCTTGTTATAGGTATTTTTAAAAGCTTATCAAGACAAAACAAAAGTATTTATAAACAAATTATAGCAGGGTTTAAATTATATATTTATGAAAACTATTTTTAGCTCAGCACTCATTTTAGAAAAAAAAAACCCTTAAAACAACACTAAAAGAAAACAAAACAACTTCTGGCTTGACAGACTAAATCTTTAATCATTTATTTTTGCCTTCTGCAATAATGACACACACTTGTGAAAGTGTTTCTGAATAAGCATTTCTCAAGTTGAACCTCAATTCATCACAGTTTTGGAGCTCTCACTTCCTAGAGGGAACCTGTGTCAGGGACTCAGAGATCAAGACATAAGCCAGGGGCTGGGAGTGGGGCTCGGTTGATAGAGTGCTTGCCTTGCATGCATGAAGGCCTGGGTTCGAACCCCAGAGATGCATAAACCAGGCATGGTGGCTCTCACCTGTAATCCCAAAACTCAGGAAGTAGAGGCAGAAGGATCAGGAATTCAAGGCCATCTTCAGGCTACATAGCTAATTCAATGCCAGCCCTGGTTACATGAGACCCCGTATTAAAAAGAAGGGGATCAGATTCCCATTGGGCACTATTTGCAGTAGTACAGGGGGACATCTTCACTCCAAAATGCACCCCCACCCACCCATAGCCCTGAGGCTAGGCAGATGTCAGCAGCTGGTCTTTGTTGCTGGAGCTATTAGGGTCAGAGCCTGTGTCCTAACAGACCCCTATCAAGCACCTGTCCTCAGTAAGCCAATTAAATAAACAGGCAATGGTGAAAAGCAGAGAAAAAAGATATATTCAACATGGCCACAGTGGGAAGAGGAACAAAGGAATCCAGTGACTTCGGGATCCCACCAGAGGGCCAGAGGTATGCATATGGAAGTAGTCTGATTGAGGTGTGGCCCTGTCCATCACCATTGGTTCTAATCTCTCCTGCATGGTGGTCTGACAAGTTATCAGCACTATCCAAACTCTCTAGAGACAAGTTGCCCCTCTGGATGGCACCAGGCTCGGGTCGCCTCCTTCCCAAGCATGAAGTTCCTGGAGAAATTCTAATTCCGCAGGTCCATGGTCTCAATAGTCTGATAGACAAAGGAGGGGCACAAGTGTCTCTTTAGAATATCTTCATTCCTTCCAGGGTAGTTGCACTTCTGAGAGAAAGAGAGAGAGAGAGGGAGATAATAGTGACAGTATGGGCCTTGTAGGAACTGATTATGGGCTGTGTATACACTCCTGCTTTCAAAGCACTCAAGGCAATGTGGGGAGTGTTTTGGGGGCTCTCCAGAACCAGGAGGCTAGGCCAGATATAGGCCAGGTTGGACCCAGCCAGAGGACACAGGTTTTATCTGCCTGGGAGGGCTAAAGCAGGAACCAGAGGTGGCTTGGTGGCCGCACACTCTGTTTTTTAAGCCGCTGCCTGAGGAGTCAGGCAGCATCTGGTTGCACTGCCTGGTCTTAAGAGCCTGTGGCCACCTGCAGGGTGCTTGTCTTTCTTAGGGGGCTGAGGGTGATGCCTTGCAGGCTTCAAAGCCCAGGCTGTGTATTAATATCTTAGTGCTTATAAATCCACATAATAAGTCTGGGGAGCTTGTTCAGTGGCTAAAGGCACTTGATTACAAAGCCTGCTGTCCCAGGCTTGATGCCCCAGTATCCGGGTAAAGCCAGGTGTACAAAATGGCACGTGTCTGGTGTTTGTTTACAGAGCAAGAGTATGCCCATGCTCTGCTTCTTTCTCTTTCTCTTGCAAATAAATAGAAATATTTCTTAAGAAAGAAATCTAAACAGGACGTGATGGCACACGCCTTTAATCCCAGCACTTGGGAGGCAGAGGTAGGAGGATCACCATGAGTTTGAGGCCAACCTGGGACAGCACACTTGTGAACGCCAGGTCAGCCTGGGCTAGGGTAGAGGACCCTACCTCAAAAAAAAAAAAAATAAAATAAATAAAAGGAAGAAAGAAATCTAGAAAATATAGGCTACCTGAAGCCTTTATTGTCATAAAAAATATTTTGCCCATTGGAACAAAGTGAATTGAAAAGACCAACTGTGTCATCGATTTGGATGGCAAGTTAGGTAGAATCTCACTGAGTTTCCATAGACCATCACAGTGGTGTGCTGGAGCACTGTGCTCTGGTATCTGAAATTGAAATTAGACAACCACATTCCCAACAGTTCCAATACAGAAGGAGGTTCTTTCTTCTTTCTTTCTTTCTTTCTTTCTTTCTTTCTTTCTTTCTTTCTTTCTTTCTTTCTTTCTTTCTTTCTTTTGAGACAAGGTCTCACTTTGTAGCCCAATCAGCCAGGCTGGCCTTGAATTTGCAGCAAGTCTTCCTGCTTCAGTCTCCTAAGTGCTGGAATTCTAGGTGTGTGACACGTGAGGAGGGTGTGCTCATATCAGGCCAGAACTGGAGGATGAAGTCTGTAAATGCATTTAAGATGAGTAACTGGACTAGGGAGCTGACTGGGAGTTAATCACAGGTTTCTTACAGAGTGTAGCAGTTGCCTTCTCCCTGCTAGGACAAAACATCTGACCAGAAGCAGCTTATGGAAGGAAAGGGTTTATTTTGGCTTACAGTTTTGAGGGGAAGTGTCACCATGGTGGGGAAAGCACAGTTGGAGCAGACATCCAGGCATAACGTCTCCACACATCAATGGGGAGAAAGTAGAGAGGGTGAGATCCCTAGCCCTGGCAATGGGGAAAAAGTAGAGCGGGTGAGATCCCTAGCCCTGGCAATGGGGGCTGGACTGTGACAACCCAGGCCACCCTCCCCGCCCCCCGCCCCCGTTACATACCTTCTCCAGCAAGGCTCCACCTACCAAAGGGTCCACAACCTTCCAGAACAGCGCACCACCAGCTGGGGATTAAGCATTCAAACACCCGAGGCTATCGGGGACATTTTTGCATTCAAATCACCACATAGCTGTTACTAAAGCTGCTAGATTTTAGGGTGGATTAAAATTTTTCTAAATGAAGCCACAAAGCTGGGGAGATGGCTCAGCAGGTTAAAATGCTTGCTGCACAAGCATATGGGCCCAAGAGGGTCTGATTTCAATCCACAAACCCTGCATGGCCACACACACTGGCAAGCCCAGTCCTGTGAGGAGTGGAGACTGGGAAATTTCTGGGACTCACTGACCACCAGTATGACTGAACATATAAAAATACCAGTGCTGGGTCCAGTAAGACACCCTCTCTCCAGTTAACATGTGGACGAGCAATGGAGGACACCAAACATTCCCTTCTGGTCTCCGTATACATGTGCATGGGTTGCAACACCTACACACTCTTGATACACACACTTCACCACATATACTACACATGCATACAATAAACAAGTAAAAATGAAGGTGGGGGCTGGAGAGATTGCTCAGTGGTTAAGGCTCTTCCTGAAAAGCCTAACAACCTGAGTTTGATTCCCCAATGCCCACATAAAGCCAGATGTACAGTGTGACGCATTCATCTGCAGTTCATTTGCAGCAACTGAAAGCCCTGGTGTGCCCATTCTCTCTCTTTCTCTTTCTCTGTCCTTGAGGGGCATGGTAGCATACTCCTTTAATCTCAGAACTCAGGAGGCAGAGGTAGGAGGATTGCTGTGAGTTCAAGATAAGCCTGAGACTACATAGTGAATTCCAGGTCAGCCTGGGCTAGAGTGAGACTCTGCCTTGGAAAATCAAAAAAGGAAGGAATAATCTCGCCTTCAAAGATCCATCATTAATAAATGAAAATATTTATACTTGCACTCATTTTGACCAACTAAAGAAGATGGGAAGTCTTCACAAAAAATAACACACAAGCAAAACAAAAGCAAAGAAGCCCTCGTGAATGTGACTATCCTAGGAGCTTGGGCACGTTGTCACCGTCTGTGGCTGAGGAAGTAGAAGTGCCCAGCAGAGGAGGAGGAGGGTAATTCAAGGTACATAACCAGACACACTCTACCTCTTCTTCTGGAAGTTTCCCTCCACACAGCTGATCCATGTCTTCCTAGCATTGGCCAAGCATGGCGTGAAGAGGCTGGGAGGAGAGAACTGGAAGCCAGGTCCATGGGCTCTGCAGTGAGTGAGAAGGCAACTGAGACAACATGAATATGTCCACAACAAACTCCTAAGCCACCACCGAAGGGACAAAATCAAGCCATACTAAGAAGGTTCTGGACTGGTATAGAATCCATCAGAAATCAAAAAAAGGATAAAAGAAAAGAAAGTAAGATCTCTGGAAAATCTACAGAAAATCCCCCGACTTTATGAAAACAAAATAACTTTCCTCTAAATACCACACAGGACTCAGAACAGATCAAAGGCAATGGAAGTTTTGAATCACGTGAGAACTCAAACAACGCAAGAGTTTGCGGGCTGCTTCTGAGCAGAACTGGAGGGTCAGAGCATGACCCACCTGTGAGGAGGAGGAGGAGGAGGAGGGCACACCTTGGTCCATGGTCCCATTTTAACCTTCAGAAACTGGACAAGAAAAGCAAATTAAATCCAAAGTGAAAAGACAATGAATAGCAACGACAAAGGTCCGGAAACTGGAGAAAATCAATAAAACCAAAGCTGCTTCTTTAGAAGGTTAATAATGTTTATACACCTCTAACCAGACTTGGAAAAAGAAAGGAAAGGAAAACAGAGCAGAGAGAGGGACAGGGAAGGAATGGATGAGGGAAGAAGGAGAGAAAGACACAGAGAATAGAATAATACTCTCAGGAATATATAAGATGGTATAAATATATATTCTTTAGATATTAAAGGAACATACAGGGACATTAAGAATAATTTTGTGCCAATAAATTCAACAACAATTTCTCCAAACTGCCATAGACACTCAAGAAACACATAGCCTAAACAACCCCACATATAGATAAATAAATTGAAATTACAGTTGAGATTTTTATTTTTATTATGAAGAAACTTTATGTGACATTGCTGGAAAGGCAATGTCTCAATCAATGAATAGACAGGGTCCACAAAAGGAGATATAACAGACCCAGGTGGCTTCAACAATGAAGTCGACCAGACATTTAAAGAAGAAATAATAGCAATTCTTCCCATAGTGTTTCTGAAAATCAAAAAGTTATACAGCTATTTCTCCACTCATTTTATAAGGCCAGTCTTCCTCAATATCAACATGAGACAAAAATCCCTGCAAGAAAAGAATAATGACAGATCAATACCCTTGGTGAACAGAGATACAATTCTAAGTGAAAATTTTTAGCAAACTGAACTCAACAATATGGAAAAATAATACATTGTGAGCAATCCAGTTGGAGCCCAGCAATGTGAGGTGTGTTTGCCACTTGAAAATCAATGTTATTGTTCATCTTACCAAACTGAAAACCCACGGGGTTGCCTCAAGAGAAGAAGAAAAATATTTATAATCTCCAGATTTTAGAAAGTGCTCAGCAAATGAGGAATAGAAAGGATTAGTTTTCTAAGTGCCTACAGAGAGACCCCGGTGGGTAAAGTGCTTGCCTCCCAAGCATGAGGATCTGGGTTTGATCCTCAGTATGCATGAAAAATGCCCGGTGGAATGGAAGTGCTGGAGAGGTAGAGACAGGATGATCCCTGGGGCTGGCACAGCCAGTCTAGCCTAATTGATGAGCTCCAGCCAATGGGACCCTGTCTCAAAAAGAGATGAAATACCTCTGGATAGCACCTGAGGTGGTTTTCTGCCTCCACATGCATGCATGATGTGTATAGGTAGCCACACACATACATGTGCATGCCCAAATATATACACATGCACATATACACACCCCACACAAATGCAAGAAAGCGAAAGCATTAGTTTTCCATCATTGCATAGTAAGTGTATGTGTAGCAGTTTTAAGGAACATACTTTTACTCTATCATGGTTCTTGTGGTCCATATACAGCTAGGTCCTCTGCTAGGGTCAAAAGTAGCAGACAGGGCTGGGGTGTCCTCTGAGCTCGGCTGAGGAGTTGGCTGTTTGTTTGGCACAGTGTAACCCTTGTGGGTATAGAAATGTGGTGATTTGAATGTGAAATGTATCCAGTAGCTGCATGTGCTATTTTTTAAATTCATTTTATTTATTTGAGAGCAAGGGAAAGTGGGGGGAGAACGAGAGAGAGAGAGAGAGAGAGAGAGAGAGAGAATGGGCACACCAGGGCCTCCAGTCACTGCAAATGAACTCCAGATGCATGCACCACTTTGTGCATCTGGCGAACGTGGGGTCCTGGAAAATTGAGACCTTAGGCTTCACAGGTAAGCCATCCCTCTAGGCCCCTCATGTGCTTTTGGTTAAGAATTTCACCCAGGTGGGCTGGAGAGATGGCTTAGTGGTTAAGCGCTTGCTGTGAAGCCTAAGGACCCCGGTTCAAGGCTCGATTCTCCAGGACCCACGTTAGCCAGATGCACAAGGGGGTGCACGTGTCTGGAGTTCGTTTGCAGTGGCTGGAAGCCCTGATGTGCCCATTCTCTCTCTCTCTCTATCTGCCTCTTTCTCTCTCTGTTACTCTCAAATAAATAAATAAAAATGAACAAAAAAACATTAAAAAAAAAAGAATTTCACCCAGGAGAGCCCACATAGGCAGGCAGAACCGGCTCCAGCAGCAGCAGCACCATGTCTGTGGGGCCACAGCAGGTCCAGGGGGCTACAGCTGCAAAGCTCGGCTTGAGCCACAGGAAAAGCCAGGTGAGGGGATTCTCCACTCACACCGGAGCTCCTTGCAAACTCAAGAAATGTGAAGGGAGGATCGCAGTGACCAACGGAGGATCAGATCACAAGGTAGAGGATCACGTGGACCAGCAGGAGAACTAGAGCCACCATCCACAGCCTCCCCTCCCCCACTACCAGTGCAAGTGCCAGCAAGCACCAGAGACCAGGGAAAGGGAGATCACAGCACCCAGCACCAGCGACCAGAGCAGCTATCCAATGACCCAGCCAGCCTACTTGAACCCACAGTGCACCAAAGAGGGATTCAAGAGGAGTGCAGCATAACTGAGACCAAAATCATCCCAAAAGGTAACTGGGATTACACCAGGTCAGTACCCGCCAAATAAGCCTGGTGTATAGGCTTGATTTGGAAGTGCTAATTGCACCTTCCATATTAGGATAAATTATATGTTAAATCTGATGGATGGTCAGATTTGTCATTCTTAAATAAGCTATATTTTGGGCTTGTTATTTGTTGCTTCATGATTTATAGTGGCTTTGTTTCGTCTTCTGTTGTTCATGAGGGAAGGGTCTCACTTGGTCACAAGCTGACTTGGAACCCTCAACAGACCAGAAATCTTAACCTCCTAGTTGACAGAATTAAGGGTGTGGGGCAACATACACCCTAAGGGATTGAGACTTTATTAGAAGATCTGGTTGTCATAATACCTACTCTTGCATAAATACTCTGTGCTGGTTTTCATTGAATGTGTACATTGTTTACTTAAATTTTAGAATCAGCCTGTATTTTCTTCCACTCAGCCCTACTTGAATACTCTCATAGCAGGGAAACCCAACATCTAGGGTCACTTTTATAGATACTCTGAGAGTCTTAAGAGTCACACCTAGCACATTAAGCTCCTACCCATAAGATATATAACATCAGATTGATTGATACACCTAATACTGCAGCTAACTAGAAAATCCAAGCATTAAGTTAATCCAAGATGCAAAAATATGTACATTATAACACAAGAAACACCAAAACTCAAGACAATATGAATCCACCAAAAAGTATTAATGCATCAAAAATAACCTCCAGTGAGAATGAGTTAGAGGAAACACCTGAGAAAGATTTCAAAAGAATGATTGTAAATATACTCAAAGAAGTCAGAGGAAATCAAAGGAATCAAAGAAGACACAGGAAACCAATCTAATGAAATAAAGAGGTCAATGCAAGACATAAATAAGGAAAGAGAAATAATAAAGAAAAACCAGTCAGAATTACTAGCAATGAAGAACACAGTCCATGAAATAAACTCTGTAGAAAAGCTCACCAGTAGAATGGATGAAGGAGAGGACAGAATATCTAAACTAGAACACCAGGTAGCAGATCTAATACAGTCCAACAAAGAGAAAGACAAACTAATAAGAAGGTATGAATGGGAATTTCAAGATATTCAGGACACTATGAAAAGATCAAACATAAGAATTCGGGGTATAGTAGAAGCAGAAGAATTTCACTCCAAAGGCATAGTAGGAATTTTCAACAAAATCATAGACAAAAACTTTCCCAAATTGGGAAAGAAATGCCACTGCAGATATAGGAAGCCTCTAGAACACCAAACAGACAAACCCTGGAAAGAACCTCTCCTCACCATGTTATAATTAAACTACCAAACATACAAACCAAAGAAAATATATTGAAAGCAGTTAGAGAGAAAAATCAAGTCATACACAAAGGGAAACTGCAGTGCCAGGTCAGGACTGCTGAGGCATCTGGCCATGTGGACTGAGCAGCTACCAGGTTCTGTGATTCTCGGGCCTGCAACTGCTATTGGACTACCGTAAGCTAATCCAATAAATTCCCTTTTTAAAATAATTCATTCTAGCAGTTCTGTTCCTCTAGAGAACCCCAACTAATACAACAGTGGACACTGCAAGCCTTATATTTTCCAGCCAGGCCAAATGAGCCAACTGGTGCAATAATGGCACGTCTGTTATGGTGGAAAGTAACTGCCCTCTTATTGGACTGGAGGCCCGCTCCATAGGAGGGAATACATCCCTGATAGTGAAAACCTACAACAGGGGTAGTCATGAGCTCTAGGGGTATAACGTCTGCTGGTGTCTGGCTAAATGTATATACTATGCTCATCAAACTGTCCAGTAAGCACTTCTCTTAATGTTCATACCCATATATTAATGCTACTCTCACTTTTGGTTGAGAACCTTCTCTTTTCAGAGGGCAGTGACCTTGGGATGACTCAGAAGGCATCATGGTGCTTGGAAGAAGTGACAGGAGTGCTCAGCACTGTAATATCTCTATCACACCTTCCATAGCTCAGGTTCCATTGCGGAAGAGGTGGCACAAAGAACGTAAGAGCCAAAAGAACAGTAGGACTCCTTATAACATGATCTTCCTGACACAAAATGGCCTGGATATCCATGACCTCACAGTGCCTGACACTACCTATACAAGACCATCATAATAGGAGGAAAAGATGATGACATCAAAATAAAAGAGAGACTGATTGAGAGGGGGAGGGGATATAATGGAGAATGGAGTTTCAAAGGGGAAAGTGGGGTGAGGGAGGGCATTACCATGGGATATTGTTTATAATCACGGAAGTTGTTAATAAAAAAAAAAAAAAGAATTTCACTCAGTCCCCAGCTGCTTGTGGCTTTGGGAGGCGGAACCTTGCTGGAGATTGTGTGTCACTGGGAACAGACCTTGAGGTTTACTAGCCCAGGCCATGGGGCATTCAGAGATAACCCACTCTTGCTACTATCTTCCAGCTGATGTGACAAGACGTGATGCCCAGCCTTACTCTGCCATGCTTTCCTCTCTGTGATGCAGTTCCACTCAAAATTGTAAGCCTTAAGTAAACCTTTTCTCTTTCATCAGCTGCTTCTGGTCAGTTGTTGGTCTTTGGCTAAGTGGAGAGGTTATACCCATCAAAAGCTCTTCAAAAGAAATGGTTATGTTTGTCCCCTTTGATCCATGCTGCTCTCACTCTTGTTTAGAGAACTTGCTTTTTACAGATGATGGGAGACTCAAGATCTATCAAAACGACAAGAAAGGCAGCCCGCTGCCTATCGCAAGTTGAGTCATCTCTATCACATCTTACAGGGCCCAGGAAACATTACAGAGGAAGTGGTGGATTGAATAAGAGAGGTGCTCTCACTACTCACCAGAAAACCTCCTCCAGGGAGATGGCAATAGACACTGAGGAGACATAAAACTTGTCAAAGCAGAGGCTGCTGAGAGCTCAACCCTAAAAGAGACTTACAACCTGCCCTCCAAAGCCCAGAGAAAATTGTGGAACAGGTAGTGGGAGATAATATAAGAGTAAGATCCATAGGGCATGAAGGAGTATCATGAGGCATTGCCCTCTGCCCATGCACAGACTGGCTGGTGCGTTCATGACTCCACTGAGGAGGGCCCTTGGTGGAACAGAAGTGGGAGAGAGGGAACATAAGTATGTAACCTGACTGACATATAAACATTATGTAATCTGTTCATACAACAAAGTTCTCAATGGAAGTATATAAGTTCTGCTGCCGGAAACCAAGGCCAGGTGGGCAAGCCCAACCCCCTTCTTCCTAGCCAAGGAAACCTTGAATTCTAACCTTACTGTCTTATGTATGTGCCTTCCTACATCTCCCAACCCCACTGCAGTCTTGATCAGGAGCAGACAGCCCCTTTCTCTCAGAGACCTTGAAGGTCAGAGGACTTATTTACCTCTCACTCCCTCCTCCATTGCCTTGGAGACTTGTCTCACCTCGTCTGTTCCCCAGACACACCCTTTCTCCCATAAATTCATAAAAGGGAGCATCTGGCTTTGTTCTTCAGATTTCCAGAGACTATCTCTATTTTTCTCTTCCTTTCCAGATCCTGTAACAGCTTGAATGTAAAAGGTCCCCCATAGACTTATGTTTTTGAATACTAAATCCCAAGTTTGTGGCCCTATTCTGGAGGAAGCGAGCTGCTGGGAGCAGGTCTGTGAGGAGTTACAAAAAAGCCCTGTTTGCTATTCTCTCTCCGCTTGCTCACTCTCTTCATTCTCACTTCTACTATGAAGATATGATGCTGGCTGTCTGATCCTTCCATCTTTCCCTGCCATGATGAAACTTCTCTTTGAAATTTTAAGTTGAAGGACATCCTCTCCTTCCATAAATTGCTTCTAGGCAGGAATTTTTGGAATCTTATGGAAGGAAAAAGTTTATTTCTGCTTATAGTTTTGAGAGTAAGTTTCATCAAGGGAGGAAAGTATGACAAGAACAGGAAGCCAAGCATCATATTTGTACATCTGGGCTCCAAAGGCTTTGGCATCTCTGCCTCTCCACCTGTGCTGCTTGTTTCTCTAGCAGCATCCAGCAGCCTTCCTTGGAGGCAGTCCCATAAACCTGGCATCTCTAACATCTTAGGGTCATCATTGTAACCCATGGTTCATGTGCATAGCTCCATGCCATGACGCCCCCTATCCCCGATGGCTTGCATGCAGGGACTGTAACCCTGCCTCACAGTACACTAAGGCCAGCCCTGGAATCATGTGCACTAAGTGACCCTTTATTTATGGCATCTAAATGCTTCCAAAACCAGTATCAGGTGGATGATGGTGACACATTTGTTTTCTAGGGAGGATAAAGCCCAACTTTGAGGGGCAGAAAACTCCTACAGCATTTTCCTTCAGGTTCTCTCCTTTCAAAAGTATTAGCACTGCTCCAAATGTCCCAATGCAGAGCAGCTGGCCCATCCTCAATCCTCATAATCTCTTCAACAATTGCAGCTGAACCAGCTGCTGTGTCTGGCCTAGGATCTAAAGCCTACCCACACTTCCTGCTGCACCAAACTTTATACCTTTTGTATCCTTCTGTATTTTTCTCTATCAAACAAACTGGTCTATTACTTTTAAATTCAACTTTTCTCAGGTTTTCAGAACACAACCATCCTCCTTGCTAGAATATTACATGAACTGCCTCTAGCCCAGTTCCCAACAAAGCCCTCTTTTCTATCTGAATCCTCATAAACCAAGCCTCCATTATCCAACACATCTCTTTGCATTTTGGTCTTTCAAGTTCACTAGAATGACCAGTTAAGCTCTGCTTTGAAAAAAAAAATCATTGAAACGCCTTTCTAGTCCAAAGATCCAAATCCTTCCATATTCTTCCAACAAACTGGTACAAATGGACTAAAAAGCACATGGTTAGGCTTATCACAGCCACAGCTCCACTGTTGGAACCACTTTTCCTGTAGATGTTACTTTCCTGTTGCTGGGACAAAACACCCAACCAGAAGCCACTTTGGAAGGAAAGGATTTATTCCAGCTAATAGTTTTGAGGGGAAGTTTCATCACACCAAGGAAAGCACTGCAAGAACAAGAAGCCAAACATTACACATTTATACACCAACAGGGAGGAGAGAGAGAAAGAGAGAGAGAGAGAGAAAGTGTGTGTGTGTGTGTGTGTGTGTGTGTGTGTGTGTGTGGTGGCTAGCATGGGGAAGCTAGGCTGGACTATAAAATTCCCAAAGTCTCCACAGCTGGGGATTAAGTGAGTGACTTAATCATAAACACATGAGTCTATGGGAGAAGGCTTGCATTCAAACTACCACAAAGTAGAATAGCCAAAAACATCTCAGGGGAAAGAAAATCACAAAGTTGGAAGACTAACATGCCATGATTTCAAGAATAATAATTAGTATAATATCTATAATATATTTATCATAGTAATACCTAAATGGACTCTGGAGTGGTACTATAAGAATTTTCATAATTTATAGAATTTGGGGGTTCTTAACATCATCACAGTAACAAGGGATTGATTCAAAATCAAATGAGCAGATCAATGAAGCAGAGGAAAGAGAAGCAGACCCACCCAGACAAAGAGACAGAGATTTAACAACAAAACTTTACAAAACAAAAGTGGTACGGAACTGCGTATGGTGGCACATGCCTTTAATATCAGTCAGAGGCTAAGGCAGGAGGATTGTTGTGAGTCCAAGGCTAGCCTAGGCTACAGAGTGAGTTCCAGGTCAGCCTGGGCTAGAATGAGATCCTGCTTTTAAAAAGGGGCTGATCCCTACCTCACACCAAATTCAAAGTCAACTTGAAACGGATTACAGATCTAAATGTGAACATAAAAGTAGAAAATTTCTAGAATAAAATATGCACTAGGCAAATATTGCTTGGGTAAGTTACCAGAACTATGGTGCCCAGAAGGAAACATATTGACAAGTAAATCCCGTCAAAACCAAGCCATTCTGCTCCTTAAGAAGCTCATTTAAGGGAACCGTGGTTGTTGCTTTTCTCATTGTTGTGACCTAACACCTGCAGAAGCAACTCTGGAGAATGGCCTTATTTTGGCTATGGTTTCAGTCCGTCTTAGCGGGGAAGGATGGCAGAGTTCACAGTGGCATGACGGCATGGTGGAGGTCCCTTCACATCTTGGCATATCCAGAAGCGGAAGCTCTGGTGGGCAGCAGAAGCAGGTATCACCTTCAAGGTCCACCTCCAGTAATCCACTTCCTCCAGCCAAGTTCCACCTCCCGAAAGTTCCACAATCTCTTACAACAGCACCACCATCTAGAGACCAAGTGTTCAAACACACGAGCCCCTGGCAGACCTTCCACATTCAAGCAATAACAAAAATAAAAATGAAAACAGACTCAGAGGAGATATCTGCAGAGCATGTGTTGTGGGTTGAATAATAACCCTAGAGCCTGTGAACCACATATGACAAAAAAAGATCCTAAAATTTTGGGGTGCTCAAGTCCCTGACTGGAAATAGTCTGGCATTTGTATAGTACCTACACACATCCCTCAATGAATTTTAAGTCATCCCCAGATTCCTTACAATCCTTAACAATGTAACTGCTGGGTAAACACCATATAGTGGAGGGAACAATTTGAAAAGAAAACAAAAGTTTGCAGATGTTCAGTACAGATGCAAATGTTACCCAAATATTTTTAATCTGTATTTAGCAGAACCCTTGGGTATGGGAACCACAGATACAGAGGACCAACTGGTCAGTAAGGGAAATGAACTGGACTGTGGACATCACAGGTGACTCTCAAGATACGTACACTGAGGGCAAGAAGCCATACAGAGCAGGCAGCACACATTGTGACCTGCATGAAACACCTGAGAAGGGGATGGGTAGATGGCTCAGGTGATAAAGTGCTGACCTCACAAGTATGAGGACCTGAGTTTGATTCCTACTACCCACATAAAATGCTGGGCATGGTGGTATGCACCTATAGTCTCAGTGCTGGGGAGGCAGAGGCAGGAGGACCCTGGGGCCCACTAGTCAGCTAGTCTAGCCTAATTGATGAGCTCCAAGCCAATGAGAGACACTGTTTTGAAGGAGGTAAGTGGCACTCCTGAAGATGACACCAAGGTTGTCCTCTGACCTCTACAGAGCATAGCATACATGTATGTTCACCCTCACACACATGTGCACTTGCAGACACACACACACAAGCATATAATTCACATAAAAACACACATTGGAGGGGCTTAAGAGATGGCTTATGGTTAAGGTGCTTGCCTATAAAGCCTAAGGACCCATGTTCAATTCCCCAGTACCCACGTAAACCAGTTGTACAAGGTGGTGCATGCATCTGGAATTCGTTTGCAATGGTTGGAGGCCCTGGTGTGCCCATTTTTCTCTCTCAATCTGCCTCTCCCTCTCTTGAATGAATAAATAAATAAAATATTTTTTAAAACACATTGGAGTGCTGGAGAGATGGCTTAGTGGTTAAGGCACTTGCCTGCAAAGCCTAAGGACCCAAGTTCGACTCTCTAGGTCCCATATAAGCCAGACGCATAGTGACGCAAGCACACAAGGTCACACATGCACAAAAGGGGACACACACCTCTGGATTTGATTGCAGTGGTTGGAGGCCCTGGGGTGCCAATTCTCTCTCACACTCTCACCTTGTATAAAAAAAGTGGTCTGTTGGGCTTGTTTCAAAAAGAAAGAAAGAAAGAAAGAAAGAAAGAAAGAAAGAAAGAAAGAAAGAAAGAAAGAAAAAGAAAAGAAAACCACCTTAGAGAAGACCAAACGCACCTCAGAACACAGGGTCTGGAAGGAGTGGGAGGCTAGATTTCCAAGCCATGAGTAGAGTTGGGGTGCATGTGTGTGTGTGTGGGGGGGGTGATAGACAGGTATGTTCTTTGTCTGGCCTGGGGTGCTGGTGTGACAGGGTATATGGGATTTGTCCACTCCACGTATGTGCCATTTATTATAAGTCAAGTACGCTTTGATGAGCTCTGATAACAAACAATCCGGCATGACCCAGATCATGGACTTTCCAAGGACTCACTGAGAGCTCTTTTGCTCGGTGTCATTCCCAAACGCATGAAGTGCAGCTCCCTTAATGGTTCAGGTCGTGAGTGATAGACAGCAGATCCCTGCAGCTTCCAGCCGTGCCCTGCAGTTGATGTTCACAGCTCTCAGTGCCTCCTCAGCATTCAGAGCTGACCGCAGTCGCCAGGATCTTCTTGGAGCTCTCTAAGCAACTGGGGCTACAGTCTCCCCACAGCCCACTGCACTTCTTCCAACAGCTCTCAGCTCTGAATGCCAGGTGTTCTCAGAGCTGAGCAGCCCTTAGTGCCTCCAGTTTAGTCTGTTCAATTTGAGAGCCATTACGTGTTAGGGACAGCGCATGGGACAGCTGCTTTCCCAGCCTGTCTCTAAGACAGAGGGTAGTGCTTTCATAGGCAACAAGGTGGGCCGGGACATCTGCAGGGTGGGGAAGGTGGAGACATCTGGAGCTGCTATGGAGCAGAACCATCTGGGCGTTGGAAAGTGTTCTGCAATACTTCCTCCAAACTGAAGTGCTTCCTCTTGGAGAGAGGCTCCCTTAGCACTCTGGAAGCAAAACTTGCCAGGCTCAGGAAGTTCCTGAAGCTTACAAGATTCACAAGGGCCCTCCCCATGGTTACATAAGGAATGACAATTGCCAGGAAGAGGAGACTGATCAGCTCAGCCACCCACAAGTCATGCAGAGAGCACCCATGATTTAGCCTTTGTGAGTCATCGCCCATCTGGGGTGGGCTTCTCAGTGACGCGGCTGCCTCTGGGTCACCTATGCTCCTGTAAGTAACCTCAATAAGCCATTGGTTCACCAAGGTAGGCTTGGATGGAATCCTTTCTTCAGTCTGTCACCAGTATCCGACCTGGGGTGAGCAGACATTGTCCCAGAAAAAATGTCTTCTACAACAGAAGGACTGGCATGGCAACCTTGTATCACACAAAACTGCGTGGGACTCAGGTTTTGTCACAGGGCTGAAGACCCAAAACTAGGCAAGGACCTTTTCAGAAACCTCTCCAGAGCTGAGTAGATGCCACACTCTACAGAGTCCACCCCCTCAGAGACTGGCAGGCTGCCCTACAGGGAATGAGGAAGGGGAAGCCAGAGCCAGGCACCTTGTCTCTATACCTGGTATCCTCTCTTGGAGATGGAGTCCAGAAGCCCATGGTGGCCTGCCTAACCTGTTTTCCTGTCCCTGCTCATCTGGCCTGAGCAGGGACAACCTCCATGCTAGTTTTTTTTTCTTTCTTTCCTGAATCTAGATAGAACTGAGAGACTGGGTGTTGCAGTGTGACTATTTCAGCACAAAGAAATCTATGCCATTGACATCTTGCGTACTGGCGATGTCTAAGAGAATGTGGCCTCTTAGAGTGAGGCCACAACAATCTCTCTGAGAATGTGACATTGAGTCATCTAACGAATCAATGACTTCACCCAGGAGCCTGCTGTGTTTATGTCTCCTGTGAGAACATCTATGTCATCCCCCAAGTTCATCCCACTCATGTTTAAATGATTGGATTTCTGAAATGAGCTTATGCTCAGACATTTTGTTTGAGGCAGATAGTTGACATGACACAAATTTGAATAATTCTGTAAACGTAACTTAAATGCTTACATCTGCTCAATTACATACGTCAGTAGATGGATGGAGAATTAGTCAGACATGTCTTAAAAGAAGTTATTAAAATTTGCCTGTTGTATAAAATATTAGGTTTATGAGGTGAATTTAAAGCATTGGGTTTCTGAAATTGTTACTTTCATATATTAAGCAGATTACATTTGAATTGATCTTTTAAATTTATTTTTATTAGCAACTTCATAATTATAGACAATAACCCATGGTAATTCCCTCCCCCGACTTTCCCCTTTGAAACTCCACTCTCCATCATATCCCCTCCCCCTCTCAATCAGTCTCTCTTTTATTTTGATATCATGATCTTTTCCTCCTATTGTGATGGTCTTGTGTAAGTAGTGTCAGGCCCTGTGAGGTCATGGATATCCAGGCCATTTGGTGTCTGGGGGAGCACGTTGTAACGAGTCCTACCCTTCCTTTGGCTCTTACATTCTTTTTGCCACCTCTTCTGCAATGGACTCTGAGCCTTGGAAGAGGTGATAGAGATATTTCAGTGCTGAGCACTCCTCTGTCACTTCTTCTCAGCACCATGGTGCCTTCTGAGTCATCCCAAGGTCACTGACATCTGAAAAGAGAAGCTTCGCTAACCAAAAGTGAGAGTCGCATTAATATAAGGGTATGAACATTAAGAGAAGTGCTTACTGGGCAGTTTGGTGAGCATAGTATATACATTTAGCCAGACAGCAGCAGATGTTATACCCCTAGGGCTCATGACTACCCCTGTTGTAGGTTTTCACTATCAGGGATGTATTCCCTCCCATGGAGCAGGCCTCCAGTCCAATTAGACAGAATTGGTTTCCCCCATCAGACACGCCACTCTTGTACCCTGTTGGCTCATTTGGACTGGCTGGCCAATTATAAGGCTTGCAGTGTCCACTGTTAAGTATCTTCACTGGTGATTTCTCTCTCTCCCATTGAACTGCATGCAGAATGGCTTCTTCCAGCTTTCTGTCAGCTGGTCTACATAGAGGAGGTTTTCAGCTCAGCTCCAGCAGGATTTCTCAGTGACCCTGCAGCTCAAGTATGTGGCGTCTTCAGCAATAGAATCTTACCATCTATTCCTGGTGGGAAACCAAGGGCCTTAGCAATGGCCTATAATGTTTTGTGGGCATCAGGGGCCTCTCTGGCCAACAACTCACTGGAAGGTATCTCATCCTTGGCACTGAAAAATTTCTAGTAACAATCTATGGCTCCTGTGTGTTCCATTGTCCAAAAAAGTAGGTTTCCGTGTGACTTATTTATATCCTCTTAGATTTTTGATTAGCCCTCCCTCCACCTTTCCTTACTCAATCTCTTCCCCTGACCTAACTTAGGCCCTTTCACCCCCATTAATCTGTTCTTCTACTTACATATATACAATACCATCCTATTAAGTCTCCCCTCCCTCCCTTTCTATTCCCTTTATATCCCCTTTCTAGCTTACTTGCCTCTGCTACTGAGTTTTATTCCTATTCACATAGAAGTCCAACCATTGTTAGCTAGGATCCACATATGAGAGAGAACACATGATGGGCTTCCCTTTGTATGTGACTTGATTTTTCTCTCTAACTGCTTTCAATATATTTTCTTTGGTTTGCATGTTTGGTAATTTAATTATAATATGGCGAGGAGAGGTTCTTTCCTGGTTTTGTCTGTTTGGTGTTCTAAAGGATTCCTGTGTCTGCCTTGGCATCTCTTTCCCAATTTGGGGGAAATTTTCTTCTATTATTTTATTGAAAATGCCTACTATGCCTTTGGAGTGAAATTCTTCTCCTTCTACTGTACCCTGAATTCCTATGTTTGATCTTTTCATAGTGTCCTGAATATCTTAAAATTCCCATTCATACTTTCCTATTAGTTTGTCTTTCTCTTTGTTGGACTGTATTAGATCTGCCACCTGGTCTTCTAGTTTAGATATCTTGTTCTCTTTCATCCATTGAGCTTTGTAAGACATTGAAACAAAATCAAGGCTCTGAGTAACCTTCTATAGCTAAGAAATAAGACAGCAAAGGTGGAAAAACAGCCTAGGGAGAAGCTGCCACCTCAGGGACATCAGGTGCCTGTTGGCTGGCTCTCTTGTGGATGGAGAAAATGAGGCCAGGAGAGAGGCTGCCTGGAAACCCTGCAACTCCCCAGGGAGGGGTCTGGGGATGTTTGTGTCCACCACCTTCCTCCTGGGTCCTTTCCTCTGTCCTGACTTCCCCACCTGCCCCAGAGTTTCTCTTCAGTGCCTTCTCAGCTGTAGGGCACAGCCTGCACCTGGGTGCTATAACTTAACTGAAAAGACCCTTGTCCCACCTTCTTTCTGGGTTCATTGTTTTACTATGTATGAATTCTAGGTTGAGACTATCGGTCATCTTCTCCTTCCTTGATACCAAGATACCTTGTCTTCTGATCACAGTCCTATCTCATCCCTTCAGCCATCTTTCAGGGAGCGTTTGCTTGCCCCCACCTGCTGATCTGGGCAGGTGCCTCATCTGCATTCACTCTGTGGCTTTGCTTCCCAGTTCTTAAAACAGGGGGTCAGCTGTTGATCTCAGTTCGAAATCTTTAGCCAGCATTTTCCCAGCTGTCCTAGCACATCTTGCTCCTCTGTGGGCTGGAGTCCTGCCCCATTGCTCCCCTCCTGCTGGGACTCTCCACTTGCTGCTCTCAGTTTACCAACTCTCTTCCATGCTCAACTGAGGAACTAGCCACCAAGGTATTCAAGTCCCTGGTCCTTTTTTATTGTCCACCAGTGATGTTTTGGTTTTTAAGACTATCATTTAAATTTTTAAAATATTTTATTTATTTATTTATGAGAGAGAGAGAGAGAGAGAGAGAGAGAGAGAGAGAGAGAGGACATGTCAGGGCCTTTAGCCACTGGAAATGAATTCCAGATACATATGCCACATTGTACATCTGGCTTACATGGGTACTGGGAAATCAATCCTGGGTCCTTAGGCATTGCAGACAAGTGCCTTAACCATTAAGCCATCTCTCCAGCCTTTAGTTTAATTAAAAAAAATTACTTGTGGGCTGGAGAGATGGCTTAGCGGTTAAGCGCTTGCCTGTGAAGCCTAAGGACCCCGGTTCGAGGCTCGATTCCCCAGGTCCCACGTTAGCCAGATGCACAAGGGGGCGCATGCATCTGGAGTTCATTTGCAGTGGCTGGAGGCCCTGGCGCACCCATTCTCCCTTCTTCTCTCTATCTGCCTCTTTCTCTCTCTGTCGCTCTCAAATAAATAAAATAAACAAAAAATATTTTTTAAAAAATTTACTTGTAAGTTTGTGTGTGTGTTGGGGGTGAGGAACCAGGTTCACTTGCAGCTATAAATAAATGCCAGACACCTGTGCCAATTTTTCATGTGTGTGTCTGACTTATATGGCTTGCTTGGAAATTGAATCCTGGCTCTCAGGCTTTGCAAGTAAGTGCCTTTAACCACTGAGCCATTTTCCCAGTTAAAACTGTCATTCTTGGGCTGAAGAGATGGCTTAGTGGTTAAGGCATTTGCCTGAAAAGTCAAAGGACCTCAGTTCAATTCCCCAGGACCCACATAAGCCAGGTGCACAAAGTGGCACATGCATTTGCAGTGGCTGGAGGCCCTGGCATGACCATTCTCTTCCTCTCTCTCTCTCTCTCTCTCTCTCTCCCTCTCTCTCTGCTTCTTTCTCTCTTGCTCTCTCAAATAAATAAAAAGAAAAATTTAAAAGACATTAAAAACTCTCATTCTTTTTAAATACTTTTTTTATTGGCAGCATCATAAATATAGGCAATAAACCATGATAATTCCCTCCCCCATTTTCCCCTTGACGAATCCACTCTCCATCATATCCCCTCCCTCTCTCAATTAGTCTTTTATTTTGATGTCATCATCTTTTCCTCCTACTCGGAGGGTCTTGTGAAGGTAGTAGTAGGCACTGTGAAGTCACGGATATTGAGGCCAATTTATGTCTAAACAGTTGCATTGAAAGCAGTCCTACCCTTCCTTTGGTTCTTACATTCTTTCCACCACCTCTTCCGCAATGGACTCTGAGCTTTGGAAGGTGTAATAGAAATGTTTCAGTGCTGATCACTCCTCTGTCACTTCTCAGCAGTATGGTGACTTTTGGATCATCCCAGTGGTCACTGCTATCTGAAAAGTGAAGTTTCTCTAACCAAAAGTGAGAGTAGCATTAATATATGGGTATGAATGTTAAGTAAAGTGCTTACAGGGCAGGTGGGTTAGCATAATGTATGCATTTCTTTCTTTCTTTCTTTTTTTTTTTTTTCAAGGTAGGGTCTCACTCTAGCCTAGGCTGATCTGGAATTCACTATGTAGTCTCAGGGTGGACTCAAATTTACGGCAATCCTCCTACCTCTGCCTCCCAAGTGCTGGGATTAAAGGCGTGCACTGCCATGCCCGGGATGTATGCATTTATATAGACAACAGCAGGCGTTACACTTCAGAGGCTCATGTCTTCCCCTAACTTAGGCTTTTGACTAGGTTTTCAGTACCAGGCATGTATTCCCTCCCATGGAGCCTCCAGTACAATTAGAGAGCAGTTGGTTTCCCCCATATCAGACATGCCACTATGGCACTGTTGAGTCAGTTGGCCAAACGTAAGGCTTGCAATGTCCACTGTTATCACTGCTGATGACTTCTCTCTCTCCTAGGGTTGCACACAGCATAGTTTTTTCTAGCTTTCTGTCAGCTGGTCTACATGGAGGAGGTTTTTATCTCAGCTCCAGCAGGATTTCTCAGTGACTCTGCAGCTCAAGTACGTGGCGTCTTCAGCAATAGGATCTTACCATCTATTCCTGGTGGGAAACCAAGGGCCTTGGCAATTGCCTGTAATGTTTTGGGGACATCAGGGTCTTCCCTGGCCAACAACTCACTGGAAGGTATCCCATCCCTGGCTCTGAACTTTTTGTAGTAAAATATCTATGGCTTCTGAGTGCGCTATTATCCAAGAAAGTAGGTTTCCATATGGCTTAATCATAACATCTTAAATTTTTATTAACCCTCCCCCAACCCTTCTTTTACTCAATCCTTTCCCCTGACATCACTTAGGCCATTCCACCCACAATAATCTGTTCATCTACTTACACATATATAATACCATTTCCTTAAGTCCTACCCTCTCCTCTTTCCCTATTTGGGGGAAATTTCCTTCTATGACTGTATTGAAAACACCTGCTATGCCCTTGGTAGTAAAATTCTTCTCCTCCTACCCTTCCCTGAATTCTTATGTTTGATCTTTTCATAGTTTCCTGAGTGTCTTAAAATTCATACCTTCCTATTAGTTTGTCTTTCTCTCTATTGGACTGTATTAGATCTGCCTCCTGCCCTTCTAGTTTATTCTGTTCTCTCCTTCATTCATTCTATTGGTGAGAGTTTCTATAGAATTTTTATTGGACACTGTGCTTTTTAAGTATTTATTTTTATTTACTTAATAGAGGGAGAGAGGGAGAGAGAGAATGGGCATACCAGGGCCTCTAGCCACTGCAAATGAACTCCAGATGCATGCGTCACCATGTGCATCTGGCTTATGTGGGTACTGGGGAATCAAACCTGGGTCCTTAGGCTCTGCAGGCAAGTGCCTTACCCGCTAAGCCATCTCTCTAGCCCAACTTACTATGTTTTTCATTTCTAGTATTTCTGATTCATTTTTCTTCAGTATTTCTATTTCCTTACTCACATCTTTTATTGACTTCCTTATTCATTAAGTTGGTTTCCTGTGTTCACCTTCAGGAGTTTTCTTCTTTGATTCTTTTGATATCATTGAACATAGTTATAATCATACTTTTGAAATCTTTGTCAGGCATTTATTCTGAATCTGTCTCACTGGAGGTCATTGTTGATGGATTTATAATTTTTGGTGGAATCGTGTTGTCTTGATTTTTTTGTGTTTCTTATATTATAATGTAAAGATTTCTGCATCTTGGGTTTATTTGATGCTTGGGTTTTTTCTTAACCAGTAGTCCAAAAGTGTCACTCTTTTTCTTTCTTATTCTTTTTTTTTTTTTTTTTTTGAGGTAGGGTCTCATTCTAGCCTAGGCTGACCTGGAATGCACTATGGAGTCTCAGGGTGGCCTTGAACTCACTGCAATCCTCCTACCTCTGCCTCCCGACAAAAGTGTCACTCTTATTTAGAGCATTTACATATGGTTCATGTTCAGCATTTCCATACCTCTTCTGGAAACCTCAATTTTTCTAGAGAACTAACTAACATGTATCCTTCCTTCCTTCCTTTCTCTCTCTCTCTCTCTCTCTCTCTCTCTTTCTTTCTTTTCAAGAAGACACACACACACACACAGAAAATGAGAGAGAGGCAGAGATATAGTTACTCTATGGGCACACCAGACCTTCTTGCCACTGCAAATGAACTCTGGATACATGTGCCATTTTGTGTATCTGGCTCTACATGGCTACTAGTGAATCAAATCCCCACCAGCAGGCTTTTCAAGCAAGTGCCTTTAACTGCTGAGCCATGCCATCTCCCTAGCATAACACATATATTCTTACATTCTGACATCCAAAACACCCTGTGTTTCTATTTCCTCTTGATAACAGGCCACACACTCCTTCTGGTCTGTGTCTAGAGAACTTTGAGTCTGTGCAAGGTACTTAATGGAGTTTGTTTGGTTTTGGTGCTGGGGTTGGAACTGAGGGCCTTGCACTCTGCCACTAAGCTACTTCCCCAATCCCCATATTGCAGAGTATAAAGGTACCGTGTGCAATGCACTGGTCTGAATTGTGCCCTTCCTCAGAGACCTGGGCATGGTGCTGCAGATAGGCTGTTCTGTTTTGGTACAGTGGGCTGGCTTCTAGACTTTGTTAGGGTGATTCAGTTTTGTCCTTGATGCTAGGGCATGATTTTTTTGTACTGGAGTGTTGACCTTTTATTTAAGGGTTGAGGTCTCCTACGGTACCAATGAAAAACCTAGGATGTTTGCCAAATCTATCCAATGTGATGAGAATGACCCTATATCAGTTATTTTCTTGTTGCTAGGACAATACACCTAATCAAAAATCAGCTTAAGGGAGGAAGGGTTTACTTCAGCTTACAGTTCTAGATTACAGTCCACCATGGAAGACATGGCGGCAGGAAGCTGAGACAGCTGGTCACATTCAGGTAACAGTGAAGAAGCAGAGAGGTGTGAATGCTGCTGCTCAGGCAGCACTCTCCTTTCTATACAGTCCAAGACCCCCAGTCTTCGAATGCTGCTGCCCACAGTTAAAGGTGAATCTGCCCAGTTCAATTAACCTAATCAAGACAATCCATCACAGGTGACTCTAGGTCCTGTCAAGTTGACAGTACAAACTATTACAGGCACTTTATCTTCTGACATTGGAAGCTGCTGGGATTGGCTCCTGCTGTGATGACTTTTCCACTACCTCTCTGTAAAGCATGCTGAGATAGCAGTCAGACAGTGGTACAAAGGCTTTGTAGACAGATTTTGGGGTGTCCCCACATGACACTCACATTTAGTATTTCCCACACCCATCTGCAGCTTCACTAGGAGCCTGAATCCCTGACACCAAGTCCTCAACCCCACAAGAAGACTGCAGTGCCCCCCTCATCACCCAGGCAGAAAGGGGCCATAGGAGACCAGGAATCTGTAAGTCTTATCCAACGTGGTTCCCTCCTCTACAGCACACACACGTTAGAGTGCACATGCTTTCCACTGTTCGGCCATGCCCCCAGACAACTGTGTCTTCATAGTTCCCCTAGCGTCCACTTTATGAAACGGTAGATCCCAACTCCTATGGGGGTCACTTAACTGAATGCGATGGTCACAAAAAAAATTAGCAAAAGGTTTCTGAATATGCAATAAATAGATCTGCATCAGAATTAAATGTGCCAGGACTCCCAGGTGTTCCCAGCAGTGCTTGTCTGGGTTGCATCCCGTGACTCCACTGCAGCCTTGGTTCTGAACACACCACAGCCCTTTGCACCGTGCATGGCGTCACACGGCAGGATGCCAGTGCTTGCAGTTACCTTCTCATTGCTGACACAGAGAACCCAACCAGAAGCAGCTTGCGGAAGGAAAGGGTTTACTTCAGCTTACAGTTTCAAGGAGGAATGATGCCAGGAAAATAAAGTCCTTTGCCTGTCTTTAAACTATTATTGCCCCTGTAAGAGCATAAAACTTTGTATGTACAAGGAGAACACTGCAGTGGATAACACAGCATCATCTGGAATACGAGTCATGGGGATTCAAGCAGTATTTGTTGGTGTGCTGCTATGGTGATTTGAATGTGAATGTGTGTCCCCCATATACCCCGGTGTTTTATTAAGCTTGTAACTTGGGTCTCCAGCCTCCTGGTGGAGGAGGTGGCATTGGGAGTAGATCCTGGGGTCCAGCCCAAAGGCGTGTTCGGGGAAGTTCTGATTCTAGCACAAAGGTGTAGAGAGCAGTGTGAGCCTTGACAGGGGTTTGTGTTTTCTGCTTTTGGTGTTTGTTTGCTGCAGTTTTTCTCTCTGTTTGGGTGTATGTGAGTAAGCAGCTTCTTTTGTATTTGTAAGCTGAAATAAATCCTTTCTTTCCATAAAGTGTATCTGGTTTGGCCAGCCAGGCCAAATGAGCCAATGGGTGCAATAGTGGCACATCTGTTATGGGGGAAACCAACCACCCTCTAATTTGACTGGACACCCACTCCGTGGGATGGAATATATCCCTGATACTGAAAACCTATAACAGAGGTAGTCATGAACCCTAGGGGGTGTAACGTCTGCTGGTGTCTGGCTAAATGTATATACTATGCTTATCAAACTGCCCAGTAAGCACTTATCTTACTGTTCATACCCATATATTAATGCTACTCTCACTTTTGCAGTTAAATGCTCTACCACTGAGCTATACCCCCTACTCTCACTTTTGGTTAGAGAACTTTCTCTTTTCAGATGGCAGTGACCTTGGGATGACTCAGAAGGCACCATGGTGCTGAGAAGAAGTGACAGAGGAGTGCTCAGCACTGAAATATCTCTATGACACTTTCTAAGGCTCAGGGTCCATTGTGGAAGAGGTGGCAGAAAGAATGTAAGAGCCAAAGGAAGGGTAGGACTCCTTACAATGTGCTCCTCCAGACACAAAATGGCCTGGATATTCATGACCCCACAGTGCCTGACACTATCTACACAAGACCATCATAACAGAAGGAAAAGATGATGACATCAAAATAAAAGAGAGACTGATTGAGGGGGGAGGGGATATGATGGAGAATGGAGTTGCAAAGGGGAAAGTGAGGGGGAGGGAGGGAATTACCATGGGATATTGTTTACAATCATGGAAGTTGTCAATAAAAAAATGTAGCCCCTAGCAGGCAAATCCCTGTCTCAGGAGGCATGTCACAGGGGACAGAATTTGGAGTGCAACCATAAAATATGTTCAGGAAAGATCTTAAGTCCAGCCCTAAGGTGTGGGAAGAGCAGTTTGAGCTCTGGTGGTTCAGTGCTTGCTGGTGTTAGTGGATGCTGGCTGTTTGATGGTATCTCTGTGCTTGAATATATGGAAATGAGCCAGATTCTACCACCATTGATGGTGTTCACCTGATTTTTTTAAAAAAAATAAGTATATACTTTGTATGGATATATCATGTGTTGGTACCATCATTTCCCTCCTTCCTGCCCCCACTCCACTGAGGGCCGCTCTACTGAGGGGTTGCTGGTATTCCCCATGGGGTTGTGGGTTATGAGTTGTGAGAGCAGCAGTCAGTCATTGTGGGTTGGGGCAAGGCCTCTGGATATGCCCTCCTACCCTGTGGTTCTTACAATCTTTCTGCTCCCTCTTCCATAAAATTCCTTGAGCCATGCTGGGTGTGTTTTAAGTCTACTTCAGCATTGAGCTCTCAAAAGCTTCTAGATTTCTGCTTTGGTATGTGTCAAGTATCCTCAGTGTCTGTCTCCTTCACCCGGTGCAGGTTGTCAGGTTCACCTTGGAAGCAGCACTCTTGCTCATCTCACCAATTCCTCTGTAGTTTCAGCTGGGCCCTGGCTCATGTGTGAGGGGTGGGTCAGTTCTTGGTACCTTCTTGGTGAGCAGGCTTCCTGTCCTGAGCAGCTCTGTGCCCTCAGCAAGCAGGCATCCCTGAAATTTGCAAGCCTGAAATAAACACCTTTGCTTCCATAAGCTGCTTTTGGTTGGGAGTTTGTCCAGCAATGTGAAGCTGACTTCAGCAGACACCTCCTCCATCATGACCCCTCCCCTGCCCACGGCCTTTCAAGTCATTCATTGATGGTCAAGCAGGGGCTGTATTGGTGGTTGCCGATCACCTGGTCTGTTTGCAACTTGGGCTCCTCTGTGGTCTAATCCCTGAAGAGTTTTGGGTCTTTTCCCTTGGGATTTTTTTCCCTTGGTTCCAGCTGAGATCAGGAATCTCTCTTAGTCCTTATGGCCCAGTTTCTAACACTGTCACATACAACCCTTGTGGGTTTTTTCACTCTCAATACTCCTGACCGACGCCATAAACAGGATGATCTTTGAATTGCAATGTCTTGATGACTGGAGGAAGCAAAGATACTTAGGTTACGCAGGAAATTATCAGGGGCTCAGCTTGCAAGGTGTGGGTAAGCTCAAATAGTAACATCAGCCACCCTGGTTGTCAGGCCTGGATTTCCCATGGTGATTTCCCCCAGATGACACTGAGTCCAGCTGTTTGGCCTGGATCGTCCCTGTGAGGACAAGATGGGACGCAGAACAAGCTGGGGGGGGGGTCTCATCGTGAGTCCAGAAATGGTGGGGGACAGAGCCAGGGGAGGGACATTCTAAAAGAAATAAAAATATGATCCCTTTTTGCAGCCAGTGGCCACCTGATCAGGGCCCCTCCTACTCCTGAGGGAACTTTTCTATCAATCAATTAATGAATCAATCAATGAATCAATCAATCAATTAATCAAAACCTTACTTCTGCTTTGCTATAGCTCTTTTGGTCTATAATTCCTTATTGAATAAAGACTTTTCCTGCTCACTGGTATCATAAGTATCAAATGCGTATGTCTTTGAAGTGCATTGCATTAGAAACATTGGCTTTCAAAAACTCCTATTTGAATTGCTAACTTAGAGTTCATAAAAAAAATTATTCAATGAATTTTGGCTTGGGATTAATTAGGACACAATTTTTAACAATTTCTGAAGTGATTCTAAACATTCATCTGCCATTTTGTATTCTATATTTATGCAAAAGAAACATTCTTGGCATTGGCAATGATAAAATCAAAGTTATCGATCAACTCTGAAAAAGCATTGAAGAGGCTCTATGTCCTGCAGTATCAAATATTCAGCCAAGATTTAATTCTTTGTGTAAAAATAAACAAGTCCATTCATTTCATTAGTATATATATTAGTCATTGGTTTTTGGAGGAGCAGAACTCACAGAATGAATATGTATTATAAGGAGGATTTATTACATTGGCTTACAGGATACAAACTGGGCAGTCCAACAGCGGCTCTCTGCAGCCTAGAGGGTCTAAGAACCTGGTAGTTGCTCAGCTGGATGAGCTTAGCTGGATGCCACCTCAGCAGTCCCAATCTGCCACTGAAGACCTGGAGGACTCCTGGAGAGCTGCTGGTCTTGAGTCCACATTGGAAGGCCAAAGAAGCTGGGTTCTGGGTTCCGGTATCAGTAAGATGTACTAAGCAGCAAGACATGAAGGCAGCTGGGCAAGACAGCCTGGATTTCCTGTAGACCTCTTTGTATCAGGGCTCCTGTCAGAAGGTGCCACCCATTCTGGTGGCAGGTATTATTTCCTCTGTTAATCCTTCCTAGAAACACCCTTGCAGACCTACCCAAAGGTGGGGTCTCTTGGTTGATTCTAGATCTAGTCAAGTTTCCAGTCAAGATTAACCATCACACTGTGCAAATCTTCTTTTGCTTTTAATATTTTATTTTTATTTATTTATTTATTTGATAGAGAAAGGGGGGAGAGAGAGAATGGGCACCCTAGGGCCTCCAGCCACTGCAAATGAACTCCAGACATGTGTGTCCCCTTGTGCATCTGGCTAACATGGGTCCTAGGGAATCAAACAGGGGTCCTTTGGCTTTGCAGACAAATGCCTTAACTGCTAAGCCATCCCTCCAGCCCTGTTTTTGCTTTTAATAAATGGTAAAATTGTGTGTGTGTGTGTGTGTGTGTGTGTGTGTGTTTGTGTTTTAAACGAAATGTTTTGAAATAAATTTTTGATTTGTATATCTGTTTTATATTTGTATGCTTGGGGATACACACACACTTTTAGAGAGGAAAGGGACTGTAAGTTGAACAAGTTTAAGCAGCCATGCCCTTGGTTGTTTTTGAGGATGAAAAAGACAGATGCAAGTTGCAAGTCCTAAAAATCCAGTCTGCAGACTCCTTCTGAAGAGGTGAAAGGAATAAGAGTTGCAAGGGAGGGAGGGAGGGAGGGAGAGAGAGAGAGAGAGAGAGAGAGGAGAGGGAGGGAGAAGAAGAGAGAGGGAGATAGAGAGGTAGAGAGAGAGGGAGAGAAAGAGGGAAAGAGAGAGAGGGGGGGGGAGAGAGAAAAGTGGGGGAGAGAGGGGAGGGGGGAGAGAGGGGAGAGAGAGGGGGAGAAAGAGAGGGGTAGAGAGAGAGGGAGAGAGAGAAGATAAGAGAAGAGAAATGAGAATGGGCATGCCAGGGCCTCCCACATTGCAAAGGAACTCCAGACACATGAGCCACTTCATGCATCTGGCTTTATGTGGGTACTGGGGAACTGAGCAAGGAGGCTTTGCAAGCAAACACCTTTAATCACTGAACCATCTCCCCAACCCATGGTGTGAAGTCTTAAGAGACAAACATTTGGGGGGAGGGGTTCTAGAATGTTAAGGTAGCCAGTGGGTCAGAGGGCAGGGAAGAGGTGAGTAGAAGGGTAAGTGCAGGAGGTTTTAACTATGCAAGCAGGGGACATCTACCCCTGGACCATGTGGGTGCCTGCACACAGATGATGCCCACTTCCAAACTGTATTGCACTGGAGCGCTGAAGTGACCTCCCAGTAAGCCTCTGTGCTCCTATGCCTAGACTCCACATCCAGATGCCCCGGCCACATTTCTATAGCCATGTCAGATCATTCGACACTCTTGTCCTCCAGGCTCTTCCTTGGATGTCTGCTCCTTGCCAGAAGTGATTAATAGCACCCCCATATTCCAGCCATGCTTGGCGTCCTGCGTGGCCTTTCGTTACTCGCTCTTGCTCTCACTGGGTGGGAACTGCTGCCATCAACGCAGGATGCATCTCTGCCCCTCTCCCCCCACCCTCCCTCATCCTTCCGTATTACTCTTCCATCACGCCATTCCAGTCTTCCTTAAGCACCAGAAGACAATGTGATGCCCACCAGGATATATAACAAGCCACCACGTGGCTCTTATCTCCCTTAGCATGATAGTGTCCAGAGCATGGCAGGATGGAGGGAAACAACCCCCCCCCACTGCATTAGTAGAAGATGAAATCAGATCCTGTGACTGTCATGGCGCATAGTGTTTCAACCACGAGAGGGTTACTGCTCTGCCGCTTATCTCTTATGGTCTGTCCTGTGCGATGCCCCACCCCAAATGAAGGTGGTTGTGCTCAACAGTTTTCTGTTGCTGCGATGAAACACCTGAGATGATCAACTCACAAAGAGGAAAGCTCTGGGACCGTTGCGGGAGAGGTGGTGGAAAGAACCCAAGAGCCAAAGGAAGGGAGGAGCTGCTTTGCAATCGTGTCTTGCAGACACAAAGTGGCCATGGGCACTCATGGCCTCACAGTGACTGATGCTACCTACCTGCAGAATAGGAGGAAAACAATGACAACATCAAAATAGAAGAGAGACTGTGGTGGTTTGATTCAGGTGTCCCCCATAAACTTAGATTGTCCGAATGCTAGGTTCCTAGCTGATGGAGATTTGGGGATAAACATCTCCTGGAGGCAGTGTATTGTTGGGGGGTGGGCTTATGGGTGTTATAGCCAGTTCCCCCTTGCTAGTGTTTGGCACACTCTCTTGTTCCTGTTGTCCATCTTATGTGGGTCAGGGGGTGATGTCCACCCTCTGCTCATGCTGTCATTTTCCCCTGCCACCGTGGAGCTTCCCCTCGAGCCTGTGAGCCAAAATAAACCTCTTTTTCCCACAAGCTGCTCTTGGTTGGGTGATTTCTACCAGCAATGCGAACCTGACTGCAACGGAGACTATCTGGAAAGAAGGGATTCAGTGGAGGAGGAACTTGGGAGGAGGAGAAGGGAGGGAAGTAGGATCATGGTATATTGTCCATATGCACTGAGGTTTTCAATAACATTTTTTTAAAGTTTTAAAAAAATACAGAGGAAAGGTTTATTTGGTTCATGATTTCAGTCCACAATCACTTGTTGTGTGACTTCTGTGGGTCTGTGGTGGGAACATGTGTGTGTGTTGGGGAGTGGGGAGATATTCTAATGGCAGCAGAGAAGAGACTAGAAGGCCTGGGTTCGAATACCTCCTTTGGAGGAACCCAATGACCCAATTTCCTTCTACCAGGCCCCACCTTCTAAAGGTTCCACTGCCTTCCATTAGTACCACAGGCTGATGATCAAGTCTCACGTGGTCTTTGGGGGATATTTAAGATCCAGAACATAACATCCTCCCTACACCCCTCCCCATCTCATAAGCAAGGTGCATTCAGCCCACTTCCAGGCGCTGCATAGCAAATGCTGAGCTATTGGCTGTTCCATTGCCTCTAAGTCAACAGATTGGGTACAACAGGTTCCCATCTTGCTAGCTGACTTTCCTTTCACTGACTGGGATGAAGCAGGCTGCCACGCTGGACCATGTGATGAGGAAATGAGGGGTCTTCCAGACAAAAGCACTCAAGAACCCAAATCTTACATCCTATAAGGGAACTTACCCCCCTGTAGAGGAGTTACCCAGGTCAACCTTCTAGGTGAGACCTGGGTCCTGGCCACCATTCAGGTGTAATGTCAGGAGTGACCCTGAGCCAGAGGCCTCAACAGAGCTGTCCCAGAAGCAGTGAGACGATACTGTGTGCTGTCTTGACACCCTCAGCTTGGGGATTATCTGTTACTCCACAGCGAATCCTGCAGACACAGAGAGGGTGGCCTCCCTTCTTTGGGGAATGTCTCTTCAACAGACTCAATCCTGAAGGAGCTCTCTGTGCAGTGGCTTCTAGTTTCCAATGGATTTGGAAAGTCCCAAATGGCCGAAGGATTCTTGTGCTGTTGAATGCCTGGATTCCCAACATATGCCTGGGGACTGGGTTTATCCCCCAACCAACATGATTTCCATTCATCAGTGTGGAAAGAAGGTAAAACAGGACGCTTCTATGATGTGTTGCCTCCTGGGATGTGGCTGGGGAGGGGTGTCTTCCTGGCTGGGGCACACAACAGACCTGGTGCCCAAAAGAAGCCTCATACGAGTGTGGCGCACCAGCAGAGGCAGATGCTCACAGCTTGTGCCAGGGGAGTGCGGACTGAGCGATGGGGGTGGGGAGCTAAACCCGGCCCCTCAAACCCTGTTAGCTCCCGTAGGCTGAGTGAGTAAACCATGAAGGCTAGTCTGGGTCTTCTAGCCTCAGAGGAAGCTGGAGGCCCAGCCAAGCCAGGGATGCAGCCTTATGTCTCTGCTAGGGGTGACTTGCCACAGGACAGGAGGGTTCCAGGGACCAGGATGGAGTGCGGCCGTCTGGCCATTGAAAGACGGATGCAAGCACCTCACAGATGAGACTTTCTCATGAGGACAGTTTGACCTGAGATGGGGATGGAAGGGAGTACCCAGTCCGGTCTGAGTGTGGAGGTCACGAGTCGTCTCTGGCTGGTACTCTGAGCAAAGTGAGAGAGCAGAGGTAGCACGAGCATGTGACATGACCCGATCTAGACTGGAAGAGTCCCTGGGGCCTGGGTGGAAGAATTTCTCAGGGGTGAGAAGGAGAGAAAGCTGTAACCTTCATGGGACACCCCCTCCTTGCTTCTCAAGTCTCAATGAGTTTACAGAAACTGCCTCTGTGAGCCCTGTGGCCTCTAACCTGGCTGACAGGCATACTGTTAAATATATTGTTAGAAATTGCCCTGCCCATGTCTGGGGCCAGGCATAGGTGCCTGGCTGCCTGAGGGTGATCCTTGGTTCCTGGTGGTACCTGTCCCTCTAGTCCACAGTGACCAAGTGAGTGATCCATTCTCCATTCCTGGAGACAGCGCCCTCTTTGGGGCAGTGCACAGGCTACAAGTGTTCCCAGGAAGGAGGCTGAGATGTTTTCTTGCCACATGTTGTCCCACATGGGTCCAACGTCAAGAGACATAGGGCTATCACAGGCTAGCTAGTGGCTTTCTTCTTTTTTCAAAAAATTCATTTATTTACTTTCAAGGAGATAGATAGATAGAGAGAGAGAGAGAGAGAAAGGGAGAATGGGTATGCCATGCCCTCTTGCCACTATAACAATCTCCAGATGCACGCACCACTTTGTGCATCTACCTTTACTGGGTACTAGGGAATTGAACCAGGCCCCCACAGGCTTTGTAAGCAAGTACTTTAACCACTTAGCCATCTCCCCAGCCCACGGGTGGAGGCTTTCTGTGGGCCGTGTGTTCCAAGGTTAGCGTGCTATCTGTGTCTACTCTGTGACTCCCATCTTTCTGCCCCACCCTGTCTCTGCTCTGAATTTTCCTGAAGGGGATCTTCAGATCTTTCAGCCATTTTGTTTTAAATATTTTATTTTTATTTACTTATTTATTTGAAAGAAAAAGAGGGATAGAGAGTGAGTGGATGGGCATGCCAGGGCCTCCAGCCACTGCAAATGAACTCCAGATGCATGCATCTGGCTAACATGGATCCTGGGGAATTGAACTGAGGTCCTTTGGCTTTGTAGGCATACGCCTTAACCGCTAGCCATCCCCCCAGCCCCCAGATCTTTCAGCCTTTGATAGGGTCACAGTGACCCTCTCCTGAGCCTCTCCTCCAACTAACTCAGATATCTGGTACCACCTGAGCCGTCCCTGAGGCTTTTGGCCCTGCTCAGACCATAGTGGCTGAGTCCTGATGCATCTCTCAGAGTGTATCTCAATTCGATAATTAAACCCCTTCCAGCCCCACAGTTCCTTGAATCTGTGCACTCTGCTTCCTGTGGCGCCTGCCTGTCTTTCTCATGGAATGCTGTGCCAAACATGGGCATAACAAGCAGCCTGGGTGTAGTTTTCCCCCACTCTTCTCCCCTGGGGCTGTGAGTTCTTACCTCACCATCTGCCAACAAGCTGGCGAGGCATCAAATGGTGTGACCCGATGTCTTGTTCCGCTGGTGGTCAACAGCCCTCCAGAGCCCAGGTCCTTCGCAGTCCAGTGATGTCAGGGCAGTGTTCCCAAACATGACCATGCCTGCAAGTCACTTGGTAGCTTTGTAGAAATAGATAACCAGGAGCTGGGGGAGATGGCTCAGTGGTTAAAGCCACTTGCTTGCAAAGCCTGCTGGCTTGGCTTCTATTCCCCAGGACCCACGTAAAGCCAGATGCACAAAGTGGCACACGTGTCCCATTTGCAGTTACGAGAGGCCCTGGCACACCCATTCTCTCTCTCTCTCTTGTTTTCTGCTTGCAAATAAATAAATAAATAAAAGTATTTTAAAAACAAAACAACAACAAAAGAAATAGATGACTAGGCCTTCCTTTTGTGTGATTCTGAAAGTTTGGACACACCAGGACTGTACATGCCTCTTGCAGGATGCCCCACTGTTGCTGGGCCAATGGGCACACTTTGAGAGCCACTGTCTGGGTCTCTGCAGAGACAGTCACAATTCACATCATGCTTCCTGGACATATTACAAGTTCATAATGGGGTGAGGGCAAGCGGGGCTGGGGGCACTGACCCCCAGAGCCAGCTGGTGATGCAACCATGACTTGTGACATGTGAGGAGGAGGAGTCACTCCTTCAGATGGGAGGAGGCACGTCATGTGTGTTCAAGGTCACTGGTTAAGGTGAGCCACATGCCCTGTCCCCTCAGTCACAATGGTCCAGAAGGTATAGGCTAATCTGACCATCTAACTGAAAGGATGTCACTGAAGAGCTTAGGCGATGTCCTCTCAGGGTACCAAATAGCTAGGGTAAAAGGTGAGGCCAGCTGGGAACAGCAGCGCACACCTTTAATCCCAGCCCTTGGGAGGCAGAGGTAGTAGGAGAATCGCTGTGAGTTTGAGGCCACACCTGAGACGACATAGTGAATTCCAGGTCAGCCTGGGCTACAGCGAGACCCTACCTTGAACCTCTTCCTAAAAATAAGTGAGGTTAGCCTGGAGAGATGGCTTAGCGGTTAAGTGCTTGCCTGTGAAGCCTAAGGACCCTGGTTTGAGACTTGGTTCCCCAGGACCCATGAAAGCCAGATGCACAAGGTGGCTCACGCATCTGGAGTTCGTTTTCCGTGGCTGGAGGCCCTGATGCGCCCATTCTCTCTCTCTCTTTCTCTGTCATTCTCAAACAAATAAATAAAAATAAACAACAACAAAAAAAGTAAGGCTGCTGAAGCCTATACCCACCACATTCTAAGGCCCCTGAATAAAAGCAGCCAGGCAGCCACCCTTTCCCACTCCGAGACAGACCACTGGCGTCACGTTCACAGTTCCTTATATTCCACACTGTGCTTTAAACACCAGCATCAGGCGGCGGAAGGACCTGGCCACGCTGAAGAAGATAGCCAGTCTGGGTGGAAACAGCAAACTCCATCTATTGAGAAACTTACAATCGTTTTTGTTGTTGTTGTTGTTGTTATACAGGTTTAAATCTTTTAGAACACCTTCCTGGCCCCCCACCCCCCACCTGGGGAAGACAGTTAAAACCAAACACTTCCATTAAAATTGTTGGAAATATGCATTGCAACATTTGGCATTGAATTTTTTATTTTTATTTATTTATTAGAGAGAGAGAGAATGGGTGCGCCAGGGCCTCTAGCCACTGCAAACAAACTCCAAACACATGTGCCACCTTGTGCATCTGCTTTATGTGGGTCCTGGAGAATCGAACCTGGGTCCTCTGGCTTTGCAGGCAAGTGCCTTAACTGCTAAGTCATCTCTCCATCCCTGGCATTGAACTTTAAAGGGTCCAATGTCCTGTAGTTTTTATTATTTTATTTTTTATTTATGGCATTTTCAAATGGTTCTAGTTTTTAATTTATAGGTTTTCTGTTTGCTCTTTTTTTTTTTTGTACTTTAACTGACATTTGTCCAAGTATAATTATATATGTGGGAGGAAAAAATAAAATTACACCAGAAGAGTGTCTGCAAATATAAGAATTTTATTGCAATATATTGTAGCTAAAATGGTCTGGGAGGACAGGAGACATTTTGGACTTCCATACAAATCACAACTTTGAGGGGAACCACAGAAGATGACAGAATAAAAGGACGAATCGGATGGGGGTGAGAAGAGGAAACGGAGTCACATGACCTAGACGGAAATCCACAGGGCGTCACATGGCGATCCTCCAATATGGCTTTTGTGATGCCAAGGTGTGCGCGGCTGTCCCCAGCACACAGTGGCATCCCGGCTTTGGGAGAATCTCCAGGCCAGACTTTTCTTTGGCAAGAGGAAGACTTGTTTTCCAGGAAACGTGGGGACCGCGCGTGGTGGCGTGCTGTGCTGTCACTCCTGGGTACTCTGCTGCGGTTTCTTCCCCTGAAAGGGGCGGGGGCGGGAGGAGCCCAGCGCCCAGTGCGACCGCTCACTCCCAGGGACCCCACGCCTTCCCAGCGGCGGGAGGCAAGGCTGTGACAAGAGAGCAGCTTTCACAGTAAGGGACGGCTCTTCCTGTTTGGTCCCAGATCCTCCGGCCCCAGAAGGGAGCCCCTCAACCTAGACATTGTGGGCAGAGGATGGGCATGGAGAGGGCACCATACCAGCTGCAGCTTTAAAGCTACCCACTCCCACCTGTACCCAGGAAACCCATAGCTGGAAACCCAATCTGCTTTCATGGGCAAGAAGTGCCAAGGCAGCCCCGAGACTTAAGAGTTCATTGCACACTTCTCGGCCTGCCTGGCCACGTGCGTGAGACAGCCTGGGCATCAGGGAAAGAGCTTCCATTCGGTCCTTGAAACACACACGGAAATCAGCACCACAAACACTCGGCAACTGAACGCAGTCTGCTGCTGATACGCGTTATGGGTGCTGGAAGAGTCTGGTTTGCGTATGTGTTTTCAAATGAAGAAAGCACAACTCAGGGCTGGGGACGGGCCTGGATTAAAATTTTAATCCGCCAGGATTAAAAGAAGATGGGGCACCCCCAGTGTTGCATCTAGGAATCTTAGAACACGTAGCACCACAAGAGAGAAGTGTATAAAATCAGCACCAATGTTCATAGTTATTTATCATCTATAGAAATGTGGTTTCCCTGCCCTGGGCACTGTCCCATCAGGCTCTGCAGGAAGGAATGTGGAACAAGGAAGCAATCAACATTAATTTAAGCCTGCCTTTTAATCTGAGTGCATGTAGAAAAGGCAGAGTACCAAATTTTTTCCCCCGTCCCTAAAAAAAAAAAAAAAAAAAAAATCCAGAGCTAATCAAACAGGAAAAAAAAAAAAAAAAAAAAAAAAAAAAAAAAAAGAAAGAAAAAAGGGTCTGGAAAGGGGCCCGGGCACCTGCATTTCTAGCAGCAGCATGGTTTCTGCTAACCTGGGCAAATTTCCAATTTATTGCACGTTCTTGACGGGATGGGGTGAGGAGACATTCCTCTCTCTAAGGAGAGCTGGAGTGTAACCCAGAGTATGTGCCTCACCCCCAGCTACCCACGCTCCTGGTGGGCCTGAGGCTGGGTTTCCACGAATGATTGAAAAGTCAGGCACGCTTAACATTTATAACAATACAATACAAATATTTACTTACAACTCTCACAAAAACATAAGCACCTTTAATCCATCGGAAAGGCACACGCAGAATGACATTTGGCCTCTGAGTGGATCGTGTGGAGGGGTGTTAAAAACGGAGGCTTTGGCGACCTTTACCAGGCAGCCTCACAGCATCTTTTGAAGGTCAGGGGAAATACACATCTTCGAGTTGATTTTTTTTTTTTAAAAGTGATATCCAAAGATTGCCCTACCCCCCACCCCAGGCAACCAGTCTATGAACGCCATGGATGAACCCATTGGGCGAGCTGGAGGCTGGGGCGTGTGGCACGGGTGGCAAGAGGCTGTGGTGTGGCTAGGTCATGTGATTCGGCTCCGTGGGGACGCGGCTCTTTCCCTGTGTTTTCTCTGGGTGTAGGGTGCAGCACCACGGGGGGGGGCACAGACGAGTCAGGCAGGCGGGGGCGAGAAAACCTTCACTGTCCAGATGAGTGAGCACAGGACACCCGCGGGGGGGAGGGGTGCTGAGGTCACGAGGTTGCTCAGGAGACCAAGGTTCGGTGGTTCCTAGCCCATGAAGCAAGCCGGCCCCACTTCAAATCCAAATTTCTGTGATGCCTCTCCAAAGTCATTAAACATGATGTCAACGATGGGCACTTGTTCCACTTTGGGGGTGTCGATCTCCAGCACCGTCTTCTGGTAGCCTTTCTTGGTCTAGGAAGCAGGAAACAGGTGGAGGGAGTTAGAGCCGAGGGCCTCTTGGAGTTAACCAATTACCTGCCTCACTTGGCCCAGGTCTCCCTCCATTCCAGTGACCACCCATTCATGATGAGCCGCGAAGGCAGCAGAATCCCCCCCCCCCCCATGTACTTGGCAAGTTGGAGAAAACATGGTGGACCACAGCAGGCTGTAACTCCCTTGGACTATACCTACGATTCCTTTGCCCTGGCCAGGGGGGCAGTAGTATAGCATCAGTGAGGTGATGGGACTCTCCCAAGACTTCACGTGCCAGCGAGGCAGGTGGAGCTCCAGCCCCCGTAGACCCTTCCATGATCCCGCCTATCACACCACCCGCGGCTGTCCCCGGCTCCAGCCAGAACTGTTTGCAGAACTTCCCCAGTGTACTGAAAATTGACACGAGGGGCTCTGTGCTCCAAAATAGACAGTTACAAGATGGCAATGGCAGGGCATTGAACCAAATAGCAATTGGAGCCCTTTCAGTGCGGGGACGTCCCCTGGGACAAATGCCCGAGACACTAGCCTCACACTCGGCACTCAAGTGACTAGGCCACTGGGAAGGGAAAGGATTCAAATTCACAAATGTGGGCAGGGAGGGGAGCCTCCACACTACCTCCCCCAGAGGAGTCCTGAGTAAACTGAGGCACAGAGGAACCATCATGGCTCAGTGATAGGGTGGCCAGGGGCAGGCATGTCTAGGGCCATGAGGGCCAGAATGTAGAGAGAAGACATAGGAGTGCCCCGAGTCCCCCAAGCCAAGAAGGCTCAACTCTAAGCATCTGGGACGCTCATCATAGAGGCCCGACTGGCCTCATTAGTCTGTCATCTTCCTCCAATGGTCCCTGACATTTGTCCCTCAAAACCTCAGGACATCCATGGGACACCTGTCCTGAGCAGGGACTTTTACCATCTTGGACAGAGACTGGATTCACCGGGCTGAGGTTGGTCTGGGAAGGGTCTGTCTCCCATGCTCAATCCCCAGCAGAAATTCTCTCAAGGGAAAGCAGGGTAGTTGGCAACAATCCCCTGTGAGGAGCAATGTCCCAGCAAGCAGCCCAGGAGGGTCCTGCATAACCCTGAGGCCAGAGGCTCTGTGGGTGTTTGATTCAGGTGTCCATAAACTTAGGAGTTCTGAATGCTAGGTTCCCAGCAGATAGAGATTTGGGAATTAACGCCTCCTGGAGGCTGTGTAGTGTTGGAGGCGGGCTTATGGGTGTTATAGCCAGTTCCCCCTTGCCAGTGTTTGGCACACTCTCCTGTTGCTGTTGTCCATCTGATGTTGGCCAGGAGGTGATGTCCACCCTCTGCTCATGCCATCATTTTCCCCTGCCATCATGGAGCTTCCCCTTGAGTCTATAAGCCAAAATAAACCTCCTTTTTCCCCACAAGCTACTCTTGGTCCAGTGTTTTCTGCCAGCAATGTGAACCTGACTGCAACAGGCCCCAACATCAGTCTTGACTCCCCTATGGTCAATGATTATTATCTCAGGGCAAATACACATATTGGAACCCCATCCCTCAAGATGGTGGAGGGAGGTACAACCTCGAGGAGGAAATTAGGCCAAGAGGGTGGAGCCTTCACAAGTCAGCTTAGCGTCCTCATAATGTGACCCCAAAGAGGGCTCAGTGTAAAGCGCTTGCCTCGCAAGCGTAAGGACCCGGGTTCAGTTCCCCAGGTACAGTTCAGACCTTGTGAAAATGCCAGGTGTGGTGGGTGGTATGTGCCTGTAACCCTAGGACTTGGGAGATCAGAGACAGGAGGACACCTGAGATTGCTGGCTAGCCATTCTAGACAAATGGGTGAACGCTGGGTTCAATGAGCAACCCAATGTCAAAGTACAGAGTGATTGAGGACGACACCGGACATTGACCTCTGGCCTCTGCAAATATAAATAAATAAATAAACGGAGGTCGCAGAAGGATCCCTCGCCCTCTCTCTGCCATGCAAGGACCACTATAAGAAATTGTATACTCTAGAAGAGGGTCCTCTGTAGAACCCAGTCCTATTGGCTCTGACCTTGGACTTCCAGCCTGTAGAACTGTGAACAAAAAAATGCCTAAAGTTTAAACCACTCAGGTAATGATCATTTGTAATGATGACCTCCCCCCACAGACACAACTGACCCTGAGTCATAACTGCCCAGCTAAGTCACACCCAAGCTTCTGACCTTAGAAGCTGGGTGATGGTACATTCCTATTTTTTTAAGCTGCTAGAATTAAATCTTTTTTAAAAATTTATTTACAAGCAGAGTGACAGACACACAGAGAAAGACAGAGTGGGTGCACCGGGGCCTCTAGCCACTGCAAATGAACTCCAGATGCGTGCAGCACTTTGTGCATCTGGCTTACGTGGGTCCTGGGGAATTGAACCCGGGTTGTTAGGCTTTACAGGTAAGCACGCCTCAATCATTAAGCTATGGTTCCAGCTCTAAGCTGCTAGGTTTTGAGGGCAAATTTGTTACAAGGAACAGACAAGCAATGCACTCTCTGGGACTCAGTGTCCTCAGCTGGCCCACGGAGGGCATGCTGATGGCTCAAGGGGAGTTTCCTTCCACTCTGATAGAACGCGTCCGTTCTGTGTTGGGTCGGGAGGAGGACCGTAAAGGTGGTGCTCCGAAGTGTGTGTGAGTTTTGCACATTTGGATCCATCCTGACTCTGATCCTGGATCTGGAATCTGTATTTTCTTTCTCTTTCCTTCCCTTCCTTTTTTCTTGTATAGAGTATGTGTGTGGTATGCATGGAGAGGGTGATGTGTAGTATATGCACATGTTTGTGCAGGCGCTCATGTCCCATGTGCATGCATGCAGAGGCCAGAGGAGGATTCTGGGTGTTCTCTTAACTCTCATCTATTCCCTGAGACAGGGTCTCCCCCTTAACCTGGAGCTGCTGCCCATCAATGTCCTCCAGTGATTCTCTGGTTTCCATTCTCCTCCCTGTAGACTGGGGCTGCAGACATATGTGGCCATGCCCAGCTTTTACTGTGGGCTCTGGAGAGTTGATTTGGTGGTCTCTGGCCCAAGAGGCCTTCACGCTTAAGCGGCAAGTGTTCTCAACTGCTAAGTCATCTCCCCAGCTAGAATTCCGCATTTTCTTAAAAATGATTCAGGTGTCCCCCATAAACTTAGGTGTTCTAAATGCTAGGTTCCCAGCTGATGGAGATTTGGGAATTAATGCCTTCTGAAGGCAGTGTATTGTTGGGGGCGGGCTTATGGGTCTTATAGCCAGTGTCCCCATGCCAGTGTTTGGCACACTCTCCTGTTGCTATTGTCCACCTTATGTTGGCCAGGGGGTGATGTCCACCCTCTCTGCTCATGCTGTTGTTTCCCCTTGCCATCATGGAGCTTCTCCTCAAGTCTGTAAGCCAAAATAAATCCTTTTTCCCCCAAAAGCTGCTCTTGGTGGGGCGATTTCTGCCAGCAATGTGAACCTGACTGCAACAGTAAAGTGGTACCAAGGAGTGGGATTGCTGCTAGACACCTGACTGTGGCTTTGGCTTTTGGAGCTGATTTTCAAGAGGAATGTGGAAGGATTTAAAACCTTGGCCGAAGAGACACCTTGCAGTGCTGTAAGTACAGCTTGGTGGACTATTCTGGTCAGAGCTGAAAGACCTGAATGCAGTAAGAACTATGGACTGTGAGGTTTGGCTTATGAGGGTGAGAAAGAGCTTTGCCTGGACTGGGCTAGCAGTTTGTGTGAGGCTTGCTTTCATGCCTGTGTCCTGAGAAGTTGTGCAGGGTTGCTTTGCATAGAAACGGACTGGTGTGAGCAGAGGGATACAGCACAGAAAGAAATTTTTAGGCCGAAACTGCTGCAATTTTATGAGAGATTACAGCCATTGAGATTGGGCCAGCTGACCTGCATTGTGACAACAGGAGAATGCAGTCTTTTGAAGGGGCCTGAATGTTGAAGGAGTGTCCTGTTCTTCAAAGTCTGCTTTATTCCCCCCCTTGGATTAACAAATTGGCACCCTACCTGGTATTATGGAATATAGAAATGTAGGAAAGAGAGAGTCATTGAGTTTGCAACACGGTCTCATGTTTTGGAAATGGCCATGAGCAGTGTGAAGCAGGTTTGCTGAATGCCTGCATGGAGACCCAATGGAGCTGTGAGGATGGACTATGGGTTTCAGTGGAGACCCAGTAGAGATTCCAGGACCAAGGCATGGCTGCTAAGGACAGCTGCCCACCCTGGATGAAGTTTTTCAGGACTGTGAGTAGCCTAGCTGGAGGGGCGGGATTAAAACTCCAGAGACTTGTTGCTGATTAGGATTATCGGATTTAGAGACTTGTCATTGGCTAGAGTTGTTGGACTTGGAGCTACAGAGTTTGATGTTTGCCCTGGTTGTTTTAAATCTTCTATTGGCTGAATAGTTCTTTGCTCTGCCCAATGCCATCTTTTGCAGCGTGAGTGTTTATTCTGTGCCATTATGGGTTTGGGGGGTATTTTTTTGTATTATGGGCTCAGTTAAAAGACCTTGGATTATGGGGATGTTTGAACATAATTGGAATTGATAAAAAACTATGGGGACTTTTAAAGTTGGATGAATGTATTGCATTTTACATCATGTATAGTTATCAGTTTATGGGGGCCACGGGTGGAATGTGGTGGTTTGATTCAGGTGTCCCCCATAAACTTAGATGTTCTGAATGCTAGGTTCCCAGCTGATGGAGATTTGGGAATTAACACCTCCTGGAGGCAGTGTATTGTTGGGAGTGGGCTTATTAGTGTTATATCCAGTGTCTCCTTGCCAGTGTTTGGCACACTCTCCTTTTGCTGTTGTCCACCTTATGTTGGCCAGGGGGTGATGTCCACACTCTGCTCATGTCATCATTTTCCCCTGCCATCGTGAAGCTTCCCCTTGAGCCTATAAGCCAAAATAAACCTCTTTTCCCACAAGCTGCTCTTGGTTGGGTGATTTCTACCAGCAACGCGAATCTGACTGCAACAAGGGTCTAAGACAATCTTGATATTTGTAATCTGCTGGCTGGGCTGTCCTTTGGTAAGTACAGTTCTGAAGGAACTCTCAGTATAGATACTGATTCTCTTGAATGTGAGTGAGTTTTTAGGATACCTCTGGTCAGGCAGGACCTGAATGAGTATCAAGACCGCACAATTGGATGGCCACACCTCTCTAACTCCAGGGAGCAGGGGCATGCTGGGAGCCACTGAGAAGGACTGCGTGGATACAGTGCGTGAGCTCCTGTACCCCTGCAGCTAGCCCAGGAGTAGACGATCTCAACCTCCTGGCCTGGCCAGGAGACAGAGCTGGTCCCACGACTGTTTAAGCCATTTCCTTGGGCTCTGCTTTCCAGTCCAGGGAATCCGGTGAGGACATTGCCCTGGTACGTACGCTCTGGCTCTAGAAGGCAGTTGCAGTCACCACGTGAGCTCAGTGATGATGGTCTGTACCTTAGCAAACCAGTGAGTCACGAGGCCACAGCGCTACGCCAGACCTACCCTTCTGCCTTGGGGAGGGTGAAGCAGCAGGCGCTCAGAGCGAAGCTATCCCACGAGCCTCTTTCTCTCCCCAGGGACTGCTGCGTGTGGAGCTGGCAGGTGATTTTTTCGCCTGGATTTGTGGGGCCCCACCGCACCAATTATCAGAGTGCTTAGAGAGGGGCGTATTTAAAGATGAGGCATAAATAACCATTGCAGGCTAGCAACGGCCCCCCAGGGGCTCGCAAAGCTGCACAAACAATGGAATGGATGTGGAATGGCTCCTGGCCCTCCCGTGGGTGATTTGTGCCCTTCCCACAGGCTCGGCCAGCTCAGCAACCCCGTCAATCAGGCTACGCAGGTACCCAGGCCTACGATGACAGAGTCAGAATTCCAATTTCGGAAGCTGTGATTATAAAATGAATCAAGCCAGCCTCCCAGGGCTGGGCAGGCCTTGGCACCTCTGGCTTGCATGTGGGGGACAGAAGGCTCCTACAGCAGCCCAGTAATTGAATGAGAGGGCCATGACCTTTCAAAAAAATGTGGCTGAACTTCTCGGAGCTTTGAAACAGAGAGAGCACTCACTGATCCAGACCAGCGGGGCTGCGTGCTGCTCCCCTCGGCCTCCCCTGTGTCCAGCCTCCACACTCCTGCCAGTTTGTTCCCTCCACCTGAATTCCCTCATCATCCCACAGAGGCAAATCTTTCCATCAGCAGGTTATTCTATTCTGACTATTAACTTGCTGCCTTCTCAGAGACACAATCTTTTCTTTTCAGATGTGCAAGTGGGAGGGAGGCCCTCCCTTTCTTCAGCCCAGCGCGCGCCCCAGTTCCCCACCTTGTCTCTGCATCAGAGACTGCTAAGGACCCGCCACAGCTCGGAATGCCCCTGGAAGGGGACAGGGTGAGGCAGGAGGCATACCATGCCTTCTTTGTGGGTCACCAGAACTCTGGGGGGGCCTCCTGAGCCAGGAGACACTCTGTGGAACGGTTGTACAGCGGTCACCAGCAAGGGACCGCCAACGGTGCGCTTCACCCTGAAATCCCCGGGAGAGGCTCGGTGCGGCACTAAGGGCCGGGGCTATGTGGGTCTGCCTCACCTGCAAGCTGAGCAGCATGGGGCCCTGTGTGTGGGCACTGGCTCCCTAGCAGGAGACACTGCAGGGTGACCCTGCATGCTGGACACATGGCAAGGGGAAGGAGATGGAGCCAACACTGACCTCAGACCTAAGGGAACCATGTGTGGGCCCTGAGGCAGACTCTCCCAAGAATGAGCGGTGGCAAGAATGGGGTCTTGGGGCTGGGGCTGGAGAGACGGCTTAGTGATTAAGGCACTTGCCTGTGAAGCCTAAGGATTCAGGTTTGATTCTCCAGGACCCATGTAGGCCAGATGCACAAGGTGGTGTATGCATGTGGAGTTCATTTGCAGTGGCTGGAGGCTCTGGTGTGCCCATGCTCTATCTGCTTCTCTCTCTTTCTCTCCAATAAATAAATAAATAAATAAATAAACAGAAATATTTTTAAAAAGAAAGATGGGGTCTGATATTGTGCAATGACAGTAATACATACACTGCTGAGCTGGGCGTGGTGGCGCACACCTTTAATCCCAGCACTCAGGAGGCAGAGGTAGGAGGATCACTGTGGGTTCAAGGCCAGCCTGAGACAGTGCAGTAATATATGTACTGCTGGGCTTCCTGATGGCCCTACCTCCAGCCTCTAAAAGGCCTGAACCTTTCAACAGGATTAGATTATGCCCCGGGTACCCAGCCATATCTAAGATGTACCAGACATGAGGCCATGACGCGGTGCTCCTAACCCTCAGCTGTGTGGCCCAGCTTGCTCCGTATAACAAAGGTGCCTTGGGAGGTGCCTGAATGGGGTCACAGAGCCAGCCAGGTATGAATGCTAGCTACCTCCAGTTTTGCCTGGCTCAGCAGTAGGCCAGCCCCTTGACCCTTTGGTATCAGCCGGCATGGGCTGTGCTCAGGAAAACTGCTGCTTTGGAGGCCGTGCCTGCTCCGGGTCACTCTGTCCATCTGGGATCGGCAGAGTGCTTCCCAGCTTGCACAGCGAGCCCTGCCCTCAGAAACCCACTCCTGGTTCTGATCACACCCAGAAATGAGCTGCCCGAGAGCAAACGGTTTCCACGCTCTGACCCAAACCTCCTGGAGTCTGTTGTGCTCCGACATCAGCCCAGGCTTGAGGGTGTACATGCCTGGCCCTGGCTGCACCCCCAGCATACACAGAGCCCTATAAGATTTGTGCTCAATGAAGCAGGCGCCCGAGGGAGGCATGTACGGGGATGCCATGGGCACAGGCGACACTCACAGCACAGCCGTCCACCAGGGCGCGGATGTAAGGGTTGTTGTCATAGGACATCTCCTCGTCGTTAGAGCCCAGGAAGCGGATGGCCTTGTCGTAGCTGCCTGTGGCGGCATCCTGCCAGGCCACTGACTGGTAGCAGTTGTAGGTGACGTTCTGGTGGGCAGAGGCGCTCAGCAGCCGCAGGAAGGTCATCTGTACCACGCCCACGGGGTTGCCCTCGGCATCCACATAGGAGAGCTGTGGGTGGGGACAGTAAGGGCGCTCAGTGGAGACACACGGCAAGGGTAACAGAGCCACATAGCTCCAAGGCTGCAAGACTTGGCTTCATACTTGTCCATCTTCTCCAAGGACACTACCTTAGAAACTCACTTCCCAGCCCCCCCCCCCCAGGCCAGCCCAGGGCTCTCCTGGGAGCTCTTGAGAGCCAAGGGGAACACGGAGCGTTTTGGTCAGGGATGGATCCTGCCCCCTGCCCTTTCCTGGGTGCCTCTGCCTCTCCAGGCTCAGTGTCCATCAAGGCACTCTTGCACTTGACCCACTTCTTCTGCGTCCAGGACACCAGGCTGCTTCTGAGGGGGAGTCAGCTGCCTCCTCCCTCATACCAGGGTCTGCTGGCATAACTGTGCTGAACCAGCAGGGACCCACTCTCAAGCAGACATGTCCCATTAAGGCCAGCCTCCCTCATCTCTGGGACACAGAGCTCTCCGTACTCCCAATATCGGGTCAGGGTGCTGGGAACAAATGGCGAGGCTTGGCTTCCCCAGAGAAGAAGCGGGGGGCGGGGGTGTGGGGGGAGAGAGCAGGGCTGGGAGCCTCCGTGTTCTTCCAGCTCCCAGCAGCCCAGAGTGCTCTCAGAGGGGCTCGTCTGAATGAACTGCCCATGGACAGGACATGCTATGGCTGCCATCTTCAGGTTGCTCCTCCCAGAGAGGACAGCTGTGCCTCGCTTGCGGCCTTGATATTGCCAGCAGCACCAGCCTCCCAGTAGCGCTCCCCATCAGCCTCGGTCCTGAATCCTGGTCCCCCTGTGTGGACCACACGTATCATGGGTGCAGGAGCTTAGCCTGTGCTATTCCTGTCACTGTGGCAAGACCACTGAAGGACGGTGGCTACGGGCTCGTGTGGACAGATGAGTACCAGTGTGCACGAGACCTCACCCAGGGAGTCTGCTGGAGTTCAGAGATAGAGGGGGCGCGGGGACCTCTGGGAATGGCACGAGCAGCTGGGTGACAGACAGGCAGGTCTGAGGGAGGGCCAGGGATGTGTGGAGGCTGGGGTGATCTGGGGCAACCTGGAGGTACAAGGCCATCCTCCTCTGCCCAAGGATGGGCTCCTGGGGCGGCAAATGGGCCATCCTATAGACCACTGCACGTGCTGGGCAGGGGTGATGGGACCCTGCCGGGAAGGCGTCATTCTCCACAGCAAGCGGGACATCAGGGGAAGACAATACCACTTTTGAAGTGGCTTCCCAGGTGTCATTAGCTAGGCATTCCAAACTGGACTGTTTCACTCCTCCAGGCTCCACTGGCAAAGGGGTATCCTGATAGATGAGGCTTATTCTCCTGCATCTCCTCTGCAAACTGAAAGCTTTCCGAGGCACTCGATGTCACCAGGGATGTGAGGCATCTTAACCCTGGGACAAAGCATCATCGGTCCCCGCCTGGAACTGAAGGCCCCTTTGCAGGCAAGTCCTGGGTGGGCCCAGCTGGGCCAGTCATGTCTTGAGGAGAGAGGAAGACGGAGGACCGTATCTGACACCAGCAATCCCAGTTTCGAGCAGTAGCTACTCCAGCACTGTTCTGAGCTGGTCCACTCCGAAGGGTGCGTGGGCAGGTAAAGAGAAAAAGCACCTGGGGCGATAGTACCAGGAGGTTTCTGGGGCATGGGAACCAGGAAGGTGGTGCCAGGCCTGGGGCCTCGCTTCCTTCCACCAGGGCAGTGGGACATCCTGGGGTTCCCCGTGCCCTTGAAGAGCTTCAGCAGACCCCCACAGTCAAGCCCTGCAGAAGAAAAGTCGATACCAACCGGCCACATCCAGGCGTCTGGTGCTCCTGGGAGGAAAGGTGACTGACTTGAGAAAGGACACACAGCAGGAGCAGGGGTGGCACTGGACACAGAAGGACCCCGAAGCCCCAGATCTCTCCCAGACTGGAGTGACTCTGCCTTAGGGGGCACGACTAGTAGCCCCACTGTGAGTGGTTGTCCCAGGCAGTCAAGAAGGAGACAGGATTTCTCCAGGAGAGGCTCCATGCCTCTCGCCGCTCACCAGGAGCCGGGAACAAGACAGCGGAGCCCAAAGGCAGGATAGATTTGCCTTAGATTGTCCCTGGGCTCCTGGCCCTGGCAACTGTCTGACATAGGACTAAAAGCAGAGGGAACCTGTCCAGGCTGATGACTGGAAATGTGTGTGCTGTGACCGTATGTCTTCTTGATGAGGTGAGAAAAGTGACTGAAGCAGGGGCCCCTGGGGACCTAGACTATACCAGACAGGAGCTGCCACGAGAGAGGAGAAGGCTGGCTTAGCGTAGGCAGCCAAGAACCACTGGCCAATTTTCCCACTGTGGCTCCTTCCTGCCTGGCTCCTGGGGCTCAATGATCATGACCCATCCTGCTCACTGGGAATTCCTCCCCTCAGGTCCTTCTGCGTACCAGCGGCTCTTCTCTGAAGACAGCAAAAGGAGGAGGAAGGGAAGGAGGAGGAAGGGGAGAGGAAATAAGGAAGAGATGATGGCTGACCCATGGCAATAAAAGAGGAGGCCATGGAGCCATGTCCAGGAGAGCACAGGCCTACAGCAGCTACACAGGGCTGAGCACCTACGGGCCCTGACAGTAAGTCAGTCACGTATGCCTCTGGACTAAGAGAGAGCAGAGGAGAAGGAGGCATGATATTGGTGCTGGAGGCCACAGCTCAGAATCCTCAGTGGGTCTGTGTTCACCGAGAGGACGGGGCTGGTGCCGGGCTGGGAGGCAATGGAAGCCTGGCTTCTGTTTGAGCAAGGACCTGAATTGGTGAGTAAGAAGAAAAGTCTTGGCTCGATCTGAGAACCAGAGCCTGTCCCCAGAGTGGACCTGGCAGGGTGTCAATAGAGCTTTGAGTTGTTGATTTCAGCAAAGGCCCAGACTATTCAGAGGGAAATGTCCTATGTTCATTTGGAGCCAACTGGCCTCACAGAAACAGTTCTTACCTGGCTTCTATCCTCCACGCTAGCCAGAATGGATCTAGCTTTCAGAAAATACCAAGCCTCTCTCACCTTGGAGGTGGATTATGTGAGACACACCACCCACAAGTTACACACAGACTATCATGGCCTTGTGTGATGCAATGAGGAACGGGGTGGCCATCAGAAACCAGCGTCCCCGGGCCCTGAGCAGGCCAGAAGATGTGCATGACAGGGGCCTGAATGTACTGTTAAAATCATCCGATAGTCCAGGCTCCATCTGGTTTGGTCTGCCCATGACTTACATGGGGCCATCTTGCTCTGCGAGTGTCTCTGGACTCAGTGGCTGTGCCACTCATGGATAGCACATGGGCTCTACCAAGGTGCCCATATGTAGCTGTGAGTTCCCTGAATCTCAGTGGGAAGCCAGGCTGGAAGGAACTATGGTCTGGGAGGTGGTGGAGGAGGCAGGGGGAAGCGGTACCACACTCATCTGAGCCTTGCTGTCAGTGACGTGGAGCAGTTTGGCAGGCGTGGCCCTGGCATAGATTAGTCCCATGCAGAGCCAAGAGCCAGGCCCAGCCACAAGCAGGCAGTGTGAGGTGGCCACTTACCAGGGAACCCCGCTTGTACTGACTATACCAGGTGGAAGGCTGCTCTTTGGGCCAGCGGGCCATTTTACTCTGTAAGATAGGAGACGGTGGGTTTAAAGTGATAACTGAAAAGGACGAGAGGCCACCTTACCAGTTTCCCACGCTTGAATTCACTGAACCAGGAACCCGGGTTTTCTTTGGGCCAAGAAGTGATTCTGGCCTACAACATCGAGCAGGGGCAGTGGGGAGGGAAAGAAACAGAAAACAAAAGAGTTACTTCTGCCTCCAGGAATGGATCTCCCCAGCTCTGCCCTCCTCCCCGGGGTCTTGCCAGGGTGCCTTTGCCCGCCCCTCTCACCAAGACAGACACCCTGATGCTCACGTGGGTGCAATAGCTCCAGAGACCATGCCAACAGGGCCTCAGGTAGGGTGGCAGGCTGCACCATATTAGCATGCGCGCATTAAGTCTCTCCAGCCCTGGGTGCCAAATGACTAATGCAGGATTCTCATGGCCCACAGTGCCAGCGACAAGGACACTAACAACCAGCCTGACCGCTGGGCCGTCATTACTCTTGAAGGGCAGTGGCTCAGTCTCCTCAGCCTCCGCCTGCTGCTGCTGTGGCACGGGGGCAGACCCACTCGTATTTGTGTGTGTGGTAGAGGGGGGATGTATGTGTGTGGCGTGTGTGTATGTGCGAATATGCTACATAGGGGCGTGGTCCAGCTCAGACCACATGTGTGTGACATATATGTGCATATAGTGCCTGGATGTGTATGTGTATTTAGTATGTGTGTTCATGTGTGCATATATGTGGTATGTGTGTGCATCATATGGTGCACAGGTGGGCATGTACATATACTATGTGTGTGTGCATATGTGCATATGTGTATATATATGTGCATACATGTATGTGTACATGGTGCATGGGTGTGGGATGTACTGAGTATGTAAATGGGGTTTGGGAGCATGCGGCATGCATGGTATACATATGCATGTGTGTCTATGTGCATACTTATATATGTGTGCATATCTATGGTGCATGGGTACGTTTGTACACATGGTATTGTTTAGGCATATATATATGCATGTAGTGCATGGATGTGGTAAGGGCTGAATGTGTAGATGAGGTGTATGTGTGTGCATATCCAGTAGAGTCTTCTCTGGGGACCTGTGACCTCTGGTCTTTGAAGCTACCAGCTGGTCTACTATGAGAAGGGAACAAAGACTGTCTTGGATGACTCCCAAGATTGCAGAGCCAAGCTGACACCCCCCATCAGAGGGACAGCCTCTGGGTCCCCTTCGGAGGGCCTTGCTTGGGGTCTGCTTCTTTTTTTCTTTTTCTTTTTCTTTTTCGAGGTAGGGTCTCGCTCTAACCTAGGCTGACCTGGAATTCACTATGTAGTCTCAGGGTAGCCTCGAACTCATGGCGAATCTCCTACCTCTGCCTCCTGGGATTAAGGTGTGTGCCACCATGCCTGGCTGTTTCTACAGAGCCTGGGGCTATAGGCACATAGGACTGGCTGGCAGCAGGACACCGTGGACTAAATGGGTGAGTGGCAGGAAGTGGCCCTGGGCTGACCTAGTGCAGATGTGGGAGGAGCAAGCCCTTGGGCCATCCCAAGCCTAGTGTGGACTGACCAGTTAAGGGCATGTGCTTATGACTTGGGCCCATGGGCTGGTAGGAAGGAGGCAGTGGTCTGTATTGCTATACTGACTGCCACACTGGGCTAGTTCTAGAACAGGCAGACAAGGGGACCTGCTGGAGGAGAGTGGGTACCCACTTCTCGCTTTCATTTCCAGATCTGCCAATTAGGGCCAGCCAGGCTCAGATCACGCAGGTGTGTGAGCTGTCTCAGATCAAGGACAGAGCATGGCAAGCATAGGCTCCACCCCACACTTGTCTCAAACCTGTGACCCAGCAGCACCAGGACAGCGTCTATTAGCCCTGGGCAGAGCAGCTGAAGCCTAGCCTGTTGTCCGCACATGTAGAGGAAAGAGTTTTGGAGTGCTGGGGTTCCTACCAACTCTAGCTACCACAGATGCAGTGACTGCTCCCACGAGAACCCTGGCCAGCAGGAGGCCATGTGCAGAAAACAGAGCACCAAAGAGGTGAACAAGACCTGTCAGCTGAATTCCATCCTAGTCCCTGGCAGGGTGGAAGATAACTAGAAACACATGCTGGTCCTTGTGACGGAAGCCTAAGAGAACCCCAGGCTCTCCACTGGGGATGCATGATATTGTGGGAATTGCAGGTCAGTGACAAAGCCCTGGGCTCTCTCAGTCCTGCTCCATTCCTGCTGCTACCAGTAAAGTCAGACCCAAGGGGGTGCTGCGCTTACTGCGTTTATGGCGTGATTTAGGGCCTGGGGGTGGGGGGGAACAGCAACCCGGAGAAGCGCTTACTGACTGTTCTCCCTCCAGCAGGAACCTGCCACTAAGAAGCTGTGGTATGGTGTATAGGGACCCCTATTATGGTCCTCAGAACACAACATGACAACCATGAGCTGCCCCAGACCTGATGGAGGGGCCATGGAGGCTAGGATCGAAGTCATTCTCTCAGTCACCGAGGGGCTCGTCCTCCACATCCGCCCTATGCCAGAGTGGGCCCTGCCTCAGGGGCACGCCTCATACGCTCCGTCACCATTTACTCACCTGGCTTACCTGTGTGCAAATTCCTGGAGGCCCTGAAAGGCCACAGAGGTATCTGACACCCCACCAAGTCTCCTGAGTTGGAACCTAGCTATCCCCCAAATGCTTTACCAACAGACCATAGAAGCTCACTTTACACTCAGGGGGCAGCGAGCAAGTCCCACACTGGTGGCCTTCAGATATCTCCCATCCTCATCACTTGCCCCCAGAAGGCTTTGAAGACCTTTAGCAGGGTCTCAGTCAGGATGCTGCTGAGCCCTGGGGAATGCGGCCGCCCCCAGGCTAATCCCACCATCCCATGACGGGTGGCAGGGGGAAAGACCCCCCAGGACAGCCATCCTTCCACCTGCCGGAAGTCAGGCTGCATGCACTGCTGTGTAGTTAGAATGTATCATCTTGTGACAACTTAAGGTCGAACTTCTGGAAGAATGGTCTTGATTCTGAACTTGATCTCTGCTCTGGTCTTCAGTCTTAAAGCTATCATACAGCCCCGTCTCTAGCAGAAGCTGACAAGGCCACACGAGTACTCACCCCCTCGGACTTCTTGTCAGGGAAGACACACGTGGACCCTCCGGCTGTGAAGTTGCAGTACACTTTGAACGAGTCCCTGGAGCACCCTTGGTTGGGATCGACCCAGTATTCACCTGGATTTCAGAGACAGGGAGGCAGCTCTGTGAGAACGGCTCCCCGGGTCAGGCAGTTGCAGAAGCCATCGTGACATTTCAATCTGGCCATTAAATGCATAGCCAGGGCCATAAGGCCGCCAACGCCAGTCTACCTTCCTTCCTGGCTCAATGCACTCTCGTTTTCCTTCTGGGCCCAAGACGAACCCTGAACAGCCCAGTTCACAACAACATAGTGGAAGAGCTAAGCATATTGGTGACAAGGGATGGGTGTGCCTGGCCCACTCGATGGGTGGACAGAAAGGCAGGAGAATGTTTCAGAATGAACTCTAGAAGCTCACGTATGGGGGCCAGAGCCTACTGGAATCATAAGATGTCCCATCAAACCCGCAGGAGAAGTTTTCCTACTTCTCTGTGGGAGACAAGCTTGTATGATCTTACTGCCTGACAGGCTCTTGGTATGAAGACAGGGAGGGTGAGGGTGACATGTGATCTTGTTGTTAGTCTAGAACTGGCCAGCTCAATGCTAAGCTAGACACTGATGCTGGCTAAGGGCCAGTGCCAAGGACATTTTATACACTGTGTTTCCATTTTCTAGATCAGGAACAGAGGTTCAGGGCAAAGCAGCAAGTACCTGCTATAAAATGGCCAAGATAATTTAGAATCAGACTTGCAGCCCGGGCCTCTCTAATTGGCCTTTCCTGATCACCTCAGGTAAATGAGGGGCACAGCCCACTCATCCTCCATGGATGGGGAGTGAGGCTGAGGAGGTGGCTCTGACTGCCCAGTCCTATACACTGTGTCCATCCCTCACCATCTGGGAAGTCAGGATGGCACAGCTGCAGGTCCTTGCAGGTGCGGGCGGGGTTCTGCTGGGTGCCCAGTGGCCGCTTCATCTGCTCGATCTCCTGCTTCAGCGAGTTGAGGGAGCCGAAGATCTCCTCCATGCCATCCGCATAGTCCATGTAATTCTCACCGGCCCCGTCGTCCAGGAGCTGGCTGGCGTCGATGTTCCGCCGAGTTCTGGATGCCTGGATCGGCAGGGGCTGGATGACCTCTCCCGGGGGGCCCTGCAGGAGATGGCAGCCATGGGTGAGAGAGGATTGGGGATGGCCCCGGGGCAGGGTAAAGTGGAGACAGCCAGAGCTGTGCCAGCACATGGGTTCCCTCAGGACATCTGCCCACCTCACATTGCTCTCTTCCCTCCCTCTCTCCAGAACACTCTACATTCATCTTCTCTACTAGGTTCTGGCCTGGGCTGGGCACCTCTCTCTCCTAAGCCCAAGGCTCAGCCCCTCGTGCCTCACTTCCTAAAGCCAGAGTGAAGTGGCTTGAGGCTCTATACCGTGTCTGTGCTTCTGTCCTTAATGCTGGACTGAAGGCTAAGGACAAAGGAAGGGACCAAAGCCCCCTCTTGTCTTTGTGGCCCCGGCTGGAGCTGAATGTAGACACCTTATATAAGTGCCTGGTGCGGACAGTGGCTCATCTCCAGGGGTCCCACCGGGACTGGTGTACGGGTTCAGGAGACTCCTGTCACCCTAGCCACAGGCAGCTTCTTCCCGTGCCTCTGGGTCTTCCTAGTTCCCAGAACAAGTGCATGTGCACATATACACATGTGTGACCACACACGCAGACACAGTATCCACATGCTTATACCCATGCACACCTGCATATACCGACACATATACACACATATTTACATGCATGCTAACACCCATACACACCTGAACATATACATGCATGTCCATGCCTATACACACCTTCATATATATACACACATGTTCATAACCATGCACACCTGCACATATATATGCATGCATATTCACACCCATAAACAATCACACATATATACACATGCATGTTCATACCTATACATACCTTTATATATATATATATATATATATATATATATATATATATATATGTATTCACACACAAGTTCATACCCATACACATTTAAAAACACACCCATATATATATGCATGTTCTTGCCCATACACACCTGCATGTATATACACATGCATATTCATACCCATAACAACTGTACATATATACACATGCATATTTTGCCCATATACATATATATACATGCATGTGCACACCATACACCTTCACACACATACCTAGTAAAATGCTTGCACACATGCATGCATACTCACACACATGTACACAGCTATGCATATATACCCATGTGTGTTTACAAACATATACATGAGCACAATATATGCACATGGAAATACCTGCACACATACGTTCAAGCACGCTCACATACCTGCATCATATGTACATACCTGCATCATATGTACATATGCATGCTCACCTGCACACGCATTCATACACATAGTGCACATGCACATATGTGTACACACAAAGACACAGGCATGTTCACACATGCATGGGCACACATAAACACACCTACACATATAGACTATGCAATGCAATCTATAGACAATACACATATCTGTTCATACATACACATGCATGTTCACACAGACATGTACACATACACATACACATACAGACCTGTATACACATGTTCACATGCATACACAACTGCACATACTGGCTTGTAAATACGCACACATATTTACATGCTTAGGACAGGGCACATACAACTATCCAAACCTGCATATGCATTCATTTGTATGTTCACATACACATGCATGCACAAATCACACATGCATATTCATACAATATGTATGCTACACACAAACACACATACACTATATACATGCATGTGCACAAATGTATATATGCATGTGTACCTGTACGCCCATGCATACATATATGCTGTCACACATATGCACGTGCACACAGATGCAAATGGCTATCTGCACACACACATAAATACGCACATATGCACACACATACTCACAATGTACACACTCATGTACACATGCACACAAATCCGTATACATACCTAGGCACACACACACACATGCATGCATTCCTCCCCTCTCTTTGAGCCAACAATCCTACCAGAGCGAGTCAACCTGTGAGGCACCTGTGGACAGGCCTTGTGAGACTTAGTCCCTTCAGTGTCCCTAGGGATCAGCCCCTGGGCAGGCTGCACGAGTCTCAGTGTGTCTCAGAATATGAGCCCCGCAGACAGATGCTCCCTTGATTCCCACCTCCCCACTCCCAGCCGTCCACTTCAAAGGTTACTCACAGGGGGGCCAGGGAGTCCAGGGTGGCCTGCCTCACCCTTCGGGCCAGTGGGACCCTGGGGAGAAAGCAAAGAACCCGTGTTTGGTCATGGAGTTCCACTAGGATGTGACGGGCCCTCCAGCTCCAGAAAAGACGCAAGGTGAGCTGGGCAGGGCCGCTCTGCTCCTGAGACCCAGGAGGTGAAGCTGGGGCCTGCAACCTCCTTGGCAGGGAGCCGGCAGCTCAGACACTTTGGCCATTCAGAAAGACGGGAGACACATGACAAAGGAAGAAAGTCTAACAGCCAACAAATTCACGAAAGAAGGCGCAGTGCACGAGCCAGCAGGGAAATGAAGTGTAAGCCATAGCGAGATGCCACCCCACCTACCAGCATGGCTGCTATCAGAAAAAACAAACGACCAAAACCAAACACCATGTGGCAGCTAGGATGTGGGGGAAAATCGAGCCCCCACATGCTGAGATAAATGGGCACAGAGTCTATGGAAAACTGAACAACAGATCTGCCACACGACCCCGTTCTTGCTCCTGAGTATACTTCCAGAGAAACAAAGTCAGCCCATCCGAGTGACACTCACACATCCACGCTGCTTGCCACGCTAGTCACAATAGCTAATATACAGAGTCAACTTAGGTGTCTTGTCAGTGAGTGGATAAAACTGTGGCTCATGCACATGAGGGAGTATGAGTCACAGACTGCCACCCCATCCTGCGTATGGGGAGTCGGGTGGAACTCGAGGCCACTGGGAAGTGGACATTAACAGAAATTCACCAGCGCTACACCTTCTCACCCCCAATGGGCATTAATAGAAAGTCACCTGGAATGTCGAGTAGTGATCAGGAGAGGCTGGGAGGGGTGGGGTAGGGGGAGACATAGGGTAGTTGGCTGATAGGAACCAGATGATTAAAATTAATAAGTCCCTGTGTTATAGGGTACAGTGGAGGACCATGGCCCATGCTAACATGGTATATATTTTACGAACATTTAAAGAGCGGCCGGAGGGCTCTAGTAACATTAGGTAACCATAAAGGGATGAAAACAGTAATGGCCCCCACTTGGTCAGGACACTGTGTGTGCACATTCCGAAAACCCAGGCCGAACCAAACCCCATAAATATGTGTGATTATTCCGCACTAACCACAAGCTTAAACAAGCTAATTCCCCTGCTTTCATCATTACTACACTACACTCCATAAACAGGTACAATTAAAATACCAATGCAAACCAGCCAGCAAGTGGAATAATATAATTTTTTTTGAATCTACAGAGAAGAATCAGGAACACCAACAATGCATAACAGAAGAGAAAGGAAGAGGAGAAGAGGAGCCTGGCGGACCACCCCAGGTCTGGATGGTGGTCCAGGGTGGCTCACTTCCCAAGAGACCCCCTCCCCACTTCCCTTGGAAGCCCCGGGTGTCATGGGTCCTGCCAGGGCAGGGTCACTTACCGAAGAGCCTTTAGCACCTTTAGGACCTGGTGGACCCTGCAGAGAGCAGAAGCCAGAGTGTTAGCAGGCAGAGGGGTCACTTGTCACTTGGGTCCCAGCCCTGCAAGGCCTGCCTCCTCGCCTTGCACTGTGCCTGACCCTCCGTGTGTTCACCCTGCACCTGCCCCGCCGGGAGACAACCGGGAGGGAGGGCCGGGCATGGCTACCACTCGCCCTCCACCCCTCCCTCCAGGTGTCAGGGGAATGTATCTGCTGCCATCAGCTGGCCCACCCTGTCCAGCTGAGGAACAACACTCGGGCCGCCATCGGGTGAGAGCCAAGTGGGCACCTGGGCTTCTGAGGGACCTGGCAGGGGTCAGCGGCCAGTAGCCCCTTGGACATATGGATCCAAAGCCTGGCTAGCTACACAGAGGGGTGGCAGGGCACAGGGTTGTGGGGATAACACTGGAGTGCTGAATCCTGCACCCCCCCAAAAGCCCAGGCCTGGGTACTGAGAGGATAAGGTCCTATCCTCACGCAGGGGCTAGGCTGGCCCCTCATGCACACCGGAGGGTGAGCAACAGCATCCCCCCTCCCTTGCCTCAAATGCTCACAGAAGGGTCTCCATCCCCTGGGGGCCCAGGGACTGAGGTTTGCCTCTCCCTTCTCAAGTTGGTTTCATCTACCTCCCTGTCCCTCCCAGGACACAATCAGGGCCCCTGCACCCCTCCTAAGTACACACCGGCAAGCCAGGGGGTCCAGGGGGCCCAAGAGGGCCAGAAGGCCCAGTGATACCCTGAAAAGGAGTAGAGAACACAGGTTATCAGTTTTTAGACCAACGGGAAGAGCAGAGTGAAGAAGGGGAGGGGTCCTATGGCCCAGCCACACCTCCTGGCTCTCACAGTCTCCTCCCCACAGCTCCTGGAGGCCCCAGGACACTGCTCTCTGTGGACAAAGCTAATTGCATCTCGAGGCCTCCATGTAGGAGCCTTTATGAGTCCTGTGATTCTCAAGCCTGAACCCTAGCGTTCTTCCACCAGCAATGTGACCAAGACCACGGTTTGCGGTGGAGGGCAAGTGGGTGGCCAGTGGGAAGAGACGGGTACTTTCTGCAAAGAACCTCTATGCCCAGAGCCACACTTGTCTAAGAGTGGCACTGAGGCCTGGGACCACTGGGCAGTCTGGAAATGGCCCATGGGAGGATATTCTTTGAGGCCATCCACTTCCAGTATAGTCCAAGGAGGGGTTTCCACGTCTCCCCCAGGCCCAGGCTCTGTCCATCATCTTTTGGGAAGGCACAGCTCACTCGGCACGAGTGCTGTTAACACTGCATCAGGGAAGTGGGGATCCCATCCCAGTGAGGACGTGTGGCCCTCACATTGGCAAAGACACATTTCCTACGTTCCTGCTCCACACAGACACCACCTTCCAGACCAGATCCTCCCCTGCCCCTCGCTCTCCTGCAGCCACGCTCACGTGGCCAGAGTTGCTGGGTGAGGCGACACTCTGGCCAGGAGTTCCTTCTCTGTGGCTCACTGAGACCACAGCGTAGCTTTCAGAGAAGCTGTGGGGTCACACGTGAGCGTGGGGGGCACGGCAGAGGCGAGGATGGGAAAAGCTACCATTCCGCTCCTGTCCACAAGTGAACATGGCTGACAGCTACCCGTGACCTCCTTCCCGCACAGACAGGCGCGAGGCTTCTGCACGGTGGTGGGAGGGGGAAACAAATCTGACTTCTGGCTCCCTCTAGCTCCAGGGGCCAGCACAGCAGCGAGCAGGGGAGCATCTGCCTCTACCAGAGTACCAGGCAGGGCACAATCCTGTTCAGCCCCGAAACACTGTAGGAAACAGCTTTCTGGGTTAGGCAGATCAGGGAAGGAGCCCTTGGTAATCACAAGATGGCAAAGGGAGGCAGTGACGTCTTCTTCTTCTTGGTCTGGACAGATTTCCCCACTGTGCTGCCTTGGCGGGGTAGCCTGGCAAGTTTCCCGAGACCTGCGCAGTACTGGACGCGCACCGCTCACCTTCACTTATGCCCACCAGTTACACACTTACCTGCTCAGGTCAGCCCCTCCCATTCAATGAAGGGCCAGTCTCCATGGAAACAGGTTTGTTTTTTTTTTCATCTCCGGAAGCCCCCTCCTCTCAGAGGAGCCTGCTTTCTCCCTTCTTTTTCTTCCTTCTTTCCTTCCTTCCTTCTCTTTCTTCCCTTTCTTTCTTCCTTCCTTCCCTTCTCTTTCTCTCCCCCTTCTTCCCTTCCTCCCTTTCTTCCTTTCTTACTCTGAAATAAGGTTTATTCTTTCTTAAAATACTTTCCTGTCTCTTAATTCCTTAATTGCCAGAGAAAACAAACCCCAAATCCCTAGATGGTAACAGCACCCTGAGCGCCTAGGTGAGCCCAAGCCCACGTTGCTCCCTTCTATAATGCAGATGTATTCCATGGTGAAGAGAGCACCCTCCAAGTCTCCCGGGAGGACTATAAGCTGTACCAGGGATGACACTGCACGCACCTGTTCTCCCTTGGGACCAGATGAGCCCTGGGGGCCTGGGAGACCTCTGTCGCCCTTTTCACCCTGTTCGCCCGGAGGTCCGATGAGCCCGATCAGGCCTGGATGACCCTGTGGAAAACAAAGACGTTCATGTCACAAGCACCCAGAGTCCACCCTAGCAGGCCAGGTGACCTGGGGTTGGAGGGCATAGCCATCCCACGGGGCACTGGGCCACTTGTCAGTGTGCTCAAGAGTGAAAACAAGCTAAAAATCAGGCTAGGTGACAAGACAGGTCATGTTGTCCCTTGCTGGTGAGGGTTATTCCTGAAGAAACACACAAGGTGGACCATGGGGTGTGGCTCAGCAATGAGTAACTTGCCTAACAAGCCCAAGGTCCCAGGTTTGATTCCCTACTACTACCATCAAAGCAAACCAGGACAGCCCAGAGACCACCCGAGTAGTAAGGTGTGTGTACCTTTCTAGTTAGTTCTATTTCTGACCTTTCTATGATAAGTATGTAGGGCAGATAAGGAACTAAAACAAAACACAGGACAGAAATGACAGAGCACTAAACACCACTGTATTCATTCGCCATGTCAGTGTGTGTGTGTGTTCATGTGTGTGCGAGTGTGTGTATGTGTATAGAGGTTAGAGGACAACATCAGTGTCATTAGTCGGATACCATCACCCTTTATTTGAGACAGGTTCTCCCGCTGGTTCAGAGTCCACCAGTCAGGCTAGACTGACTGGTCAGGGAGCCCCGGGGATCTTCCTGCCTCTGCCTGTTCAGTGCCAGCATTATACCATACGCACGTGCCAACCACCCCTAGCGTTTTTACCTGGCTCTCACTCAGGTCCTCATGCTTTTTGCAAGCACTTTACCTACTGAGCTCCAGCCCCTCACCTGTCATGTCTTAAAGAGAGAGGGGGAAAAAATCCACCATATCTGCTTCGTACATTTGATTCACAGGAACCCGTAGTTCGAGAAGGCCTCCTCCAGCCTCCCTTGTGTTAGGGTTTGGGGGTTGTGCTAGCAAGGAACTTAAGGGTGGAAAAGAGCACTCCTCATGGCCTTCTCCGTGTTTCATGTTTGCTGGGTGAGCACGTGTTACCTTTGCACATAACTCAATACAAATAGGAAAAGTATCAATTGGTGAAGTCGCAAGGGTCTCGCCTGGCTGCAGCGTTCCATAGAACCCCCCTCTCCCGCCCCCGGGCAAGGAGGGGGCTGGTGGCGTCCAGGCCGGCATTTGCTCCTTAGGTCTAGATCCTGCACACTCTTCGTCCAGAACCTCAGCCTGGCTGGAAGGTTCTGAGCAATTCTGTGGGACTGTGGGGGGGGGGGCTTCCTGATGGCAGGACCAAGTCTCAAAGCCCTGCGTGAGTCTCTCTTCTCTGTCCCTCCACCTCCTGGCATCCCGTGACAGCCACGGTGGGCACGCGGTGATGGATCAATAACTCTGTGATTAAGCGAAGGGGTCCTCTAAATCCCAGCTCACCTTTTCGCCTTTGGGGCCAGAATCTCCTTTGAGGCCGGGGAGCCCTGGCGGGCCCTGCAAGAGAAGGCAGAAGACTCGTTGTCCTTCCTCTCAGGAGTTTCCAGTGTCCCCTATTCCCACCACTGTGGACATGAGATGACACTCACCATGGGGCCTGGTGGACCGTCAGGGCCAGGGGATCCCGGGAGACCTTGTTCACCCTGAAACACAGAGAACCTCAGCATGTGCTCCTGCCCACGGTTCCCCACCCCTCCCAGGCCTGCGAGACCACTCACCACAGGACCAGGGATTCCACGCAGCCCGTCGGGCCCAGGCTTTCCAGGGGCCCCTTGGGGTCCAATAGGGCCAGTCTTCCCAGGAGGGCCTTCCAAGCCAGCTTCTCCCTGCAGAGAGGATCTGAGTGCTTAGAGGCACCAGGTACCCCTACTCAGAGCTGCATGTGCTGCTGAGATGCCCCGAGGTGTCCTGAGTGGCCCCATCTCCTACCTACCTGGGGAAGCTAGCTACCCTGGCCCAAGCTCCATCCTACTAATTTCCACACTCAGCAGGTCCCTAATGACCAAGCCAACCACAGCGGGTCACCTTATGGAGGAGTCGCCAGAGGCAAACAGTGCCGTCGATGTCCTACCGGTCATCTCACTATGAGAATGGCTGGGCACTCTGGTGTGGGGCACCATGCTGACCGCTGGCATGATGGCCATCTAAGTCTCCGAAGTGGACTTCCTGCAGTGTGACCTTCTTCTCTGCCAGAGGTCAAAGGCTGGCGTGCGTGGCCTCACTTCTGCTACCCTTTGCCTCGGAGGCTTTTCTATCTTCAGACTTCGCCCCGCCCCGCCCTCCTGAGGGCCCATGCGAGTCACAGCCACGAGCAACGCTCACCTTGGCTCCCTTTTCCCCTTGTCGGCCTTCAGGACCTGCGGGGCCCGGGGGACCCTGGAACAAACAAGATAACATTTGAGACGTGAACTCTTGAGTATTGAGACAAGGCTCAGGCTCCAGGGTGGGCTGCAGAAGTCTGAGGCCACTTGGGTCACTGGTAAGCGTGGATGCAGGCCCTCAGAAGGGAGGCTCGTGACTCTAGCTGCAGGCAAGGCCTCTGGCGGGTCTGGGGTGCTCTGGGTGCTCTACGTGTGGAGGATTCTATCCCGTCTGTGCGCTCCCCTGGCCTGGCACCCAACTGGAGCCTTTCATACTGCTCTGTGCTCTGGTTCTCCTCTGTGCAGAGGGTGAGGCCCAGGGACAAGGAGGACCCGGCTTGTGGGTCATTTTCTCCCATGAAGGCTCTGGCGGTTTGGATGTAAAATGTTTACCATGGCCTCATGGGTTTGCTTACTCCCCAGCTGGTGGCAGTGGGGGGGGGGGCTTTGCTGGAGGAAATGTCACTGGGGGCAGAGCTCAGGCTTGTATAGTTTAGCTCCACTTGGCATAGTCACATCTCTCTCTCTCTCTCTCTCCTTCCTCCCTGCTGACGTGAAGACATGATGCCCAGCCACCTGCTCCTTCCATGCTTCTCCACTGCCTCCCGGAGTTATCTAGAAAGCTCCCCTCAGAACTGTAAGCAGGGAATAAACCCGCCCCTCCCACAAGCTGTTCTCGCTCGGGTATTTTGTTGAAGCACCAGGAAGGTAACTGCTACGATGGCATGACCCACATGCCAGCACCTGGCCATCCTAAGGTCTGTGATGTGATGAGTGGACCTCATACCCTAGACACTCGAGTTTCCTTCTCACTGTCACAGGGACAACCTGAGCGCGGCAAGGAGCGGGTACAGGGGCGCTTCATGCAGGAAGTGGACAGCAAGGAGGATTGCCTAGAATGACTCACCCTTTTTCCTGGTGGCCCAGATGGACCGGGTTCACCAGTAGGACCCGGGGATCCCTGGGTGGGGAAAAAGAAAGACACACAGAGTGTTGTTAGGGATCTGTTGACTCAGGACAGAGGTCTGTGCTGCACATGGCCATTGAGTGATGGAGAGTCAGTCCCCTCCACACAGCCTCCTCTGTGGACCAGGTGTGGCCGTATCTCCACCAGATCCCCGTGGCCTTTGCCCTCTGCTGGTAGCACTCAGAGAACCTGACCTTAGGACAGGATGAAGTGCTTAATCCTGATGTATAGTGGCTGCCCCGTCCCCACCAAGGCCACACCAGGACACTGTCACCCATATCTCATTTGCAGAAGTGAGGACAAGGAACAAGGCCAGAGCCCGGGCCATGGGGTAGGAGACTAGGGGACATGTGTAGGGCACGTGGTCCATGGCCTGTGTCCCTAACTCTTCCTTTTCATGACTCCTCACCGCCAGTCAGTTATATAAGCCTTTACCCTGGTGTCAATACTATGCTTCTAACATCTCCAAAACTCAGCCTCGTGATGGGATTGAGAGGAGGGGTGTGGGAGGTGCTTAGGTGGTATGGTTGTGAATGGACCAAGGCCACTGTGGTGAGAATGAGCTAGGTGGTTGGTTCTGGTCCGGAGAGACCACCTCGCCTTGAGGCAGTATGCTCAAGGTCAACTGTAAGATGCAAAGTCTCCTGTGGCCTCAGCCACAAGTCAGTAGAGGCCTGTGATGCTACGTGCACCTGTCACAGAGCACTCAAAGTTAACTTTATGGCACACAGGAGAGTCCTGTGTACATGCAGAGTGGCATGTAGGACCTCTGGCGGGATGATATACACATATTCCTTCTGGGATAAAGGACTTGGACCCCAACAAGTCCTTGGCACTGCTGACTCCCAAGCACGGTCAAGAGGGGCCTGGGTTTGGGCTTCTCTCGGAGATGAGCCTGCAGGTACACCCGCGCCAGGGTCAGGCCATGTACTCACTGTCTGTCCAGGTTCACCATCGTCCCCTTTGTCACCAGGTGGGCCATCTTGCCCCTGTGGGAACAAGAAAGTTGCTTCCATGGCTATTGGCTTTACCCTCCAGTCCCAGTGCGTTCTGAGACCCTCCTCGAAACACAAATGCACCCGGTGTGTCCGAAAATTAGATTATGTTTGCTTCATCTGAGCATGGAGTGGGGGCACCCTGCATGGGGGCTGTGCCCAGAGAACCCAACAGAAGGATAGAAGCAGGAAGAAAGGCGATTGGGGCTGGCAAGGCACAGTGGGAATGGGGCAGACACTTACTGCAGGGCCTGGCTCTCCAGGGGGGCCAGGGTCTCCAGGAAAGCCCACGGGGCCCTGAGAAGGAGAAAAAGGCAGACGCAGACCATCAGCAGCCTGACACACCCCACTTAGCCTACCATCATCCGGAGCAGGCAAGAGACAGCAGCCTCCTGCTCCTGAGAGACCAGGATGTGCTGTCCACACATCCACTCTCAGAGCCCCAGGCTGCGTCTACAGCCAGTACCCTCAATATCCCTGACAGGGCAGGAGGCTGCAGCCCGAGTCTGAAGGCCATTCATCATGAATTTCCATGAGGGTGAGTCCCTAAGAGCTTCCCCTCAGCCACACCTCCCTGGTCACCTCCACAGCTTTGTCAGTAGCTGCCGTGGACATCTCTAAACAGGGCTGTTCCCAGACCAGGGGTCACATGCTGCAGGGACTCCGTATGGCCTGAGTTTGGGGACCATGCCCTTGCACCCCAGTATCCACAGCTACTCACAGGGCTGCCTTTGGGGCCGTCGTCTCCAGGAGGGCCTTTGGGTCCAGGGGGGTCCTGCAGCACCTGAGGGGCCAGCTTCACCCTTCTCCCCCCTTTCTCCTTTGGGTCCCTGGAGGGGGAAAAGGCCAGCATCCGGTTCTGAGCACTGACTACGCGCTCACTCAAGAGGGCGACGGGAGCTGGTCTGCACTGCACCTCCCTGGGACTGGCCACCGCATCTCACGGGCAGCTCTTTCCCAGCATTCCTGAGGGTCCAGGAGCTGCCGAGGATGGGGATGAGACCTGTCTTGCTCCTGACCCTCTGAGCTCCCTGTAAGCATGGGGCCCAACTGCACTGCCAGGCACGCAGAGGAGCCCAGCCAAGGGGCCGACTCCTGGATTGAGAGCAGACAGTGAGGACCACGAGGGGCACCACCACAGGTTCCACAGCCCTCAGGTACATGATCCAGAGCACCTCAGTCCCTAGAGCTGCTGCTTCCCTGGCCCAAAGCTGCTCTTGGCCACCTAGCCCTTGGAGGCCTGGATAGTCTCAGGCTGATGCTCAAAGTTTGGGGCTACAGGGTGACATGAGACACCCTCACTCACTCAGGTGCGAGGGCCTAGGTGCTACAGATGGCAAAATTACTGGCAGTCACAGTTCATGGTGGTCACTGCTGTATGTGCGCATGTATATGAACCCCCCTCATGTGCACACATACAACCTCAGTCCCCCATCGCGCATGCTCGTTTTCACTGTAATTCTGATACTGTTTGGCACAGCAGAGACACGATTCTCATTCTAGTGGAGGGTAAACTAAGCCAGGGGTAAAGTTTCTGATTCCATGCCTCATTTGCATTCCTATTCAACACATCCCATCCTTCCTCCAATGCCACACTCACCGGGGGTCCCCCTTCTCCTGGAAGGCCAGGCTCGCCAGCTTCACCGGGCTCCCCCTGAAGAGACAAGACATTGTGTTATGAGGCAGGTCCCTTGGTGATGATGACTACGGTGGATCTAGCTGCTGGCACAAGCCCAATTCTGCCAACCTGCTGTTGGGCACCAGGCTACCTGAGCTTGGTGAAACAGAGGTACTGTCTCCAGATGGCTCCAGGGATTGTATTACAGAGAAAGGCCCATGAAGAATGTGGCCTGCGAGAGGTCATAGTGCAAGATATAGGTGTGTGATGGACTAAGGAGGGTGGGGAGGGGCTAGTGAGGTGTTTAGATCACAAGAACAGCTACCGGAGAAGGCTGTGCCAAGCAGGACCCCAGGACGTTGGAGGAGAATTAGAAAGGTCTCAGTATGGGAGGTAGCGATGATTAATCATCAATTGTCAACTTGACTAGATTTAGAATCATCGTGGAAACACGTCTCTAGGCTTGTCTATGAGGGTCTTTCCAGAAAGGTTTACCTGAGTAGAAGATCCACTCTGAATGTGGATGGCATCATCCTATGGGCTGGTGTGGTAGTTTGAATAGATGGCCCCCCAATATATTCAGTGTTTTATTAGCTTGTAGTTTGGATCTGCAGCCACCTGGCTGGAGGCAGTGTCACTGGGTGGATCTTAGAGTCCAGCCTAAGGTGTGGTGGGTTTGAGATTTCAATCTAAAGATATGCAAAGTGTGCCTAGCTGGAGTTCCTGAAGTGTGCTGTGCTGTGTGGCTTTTAGGCTTGTGCTTCTCTCTCTCTCTCTCTCTCTCACTCTCTCTCTATGCTTGGACCTGTGAAAGGCAGGCCAGCTTCTTCTGCCATTATGGAACTTCCCCTGGATCTCTCAGCTTCAATAAATATCCTTTCCTTCATAACTGTGCTTGGTCTGGAAGTTCATCTCAGCGAACCTGACGCTGTCTGCTACAGCTGGGGACCTGGGCTGAATGGAAAAGAGAAAGAATGTGAGATGAGCATCAGTGTTCCTACCTCTCTGCTTCCCAGCTAAGGGGATGACGTGACCAGCTGCCTCATGCTCCTGCTGCCATAACTTAACTCAGACCGTGAGCCGAAAGAAACCCACCCTTCCTTCTTTCCTTCCTTAGGTTGCCTTTGCCAGGTATTCTGTCAATGCACAAGATAACTACCACAGGGAGTAGGGCATGGCAGAGGCGAAGAGCCACACGGTATCATTATGTGTGCAGATCTGGGTGGGTAGAAAGGACCCGTGAGGTGGCAGCAGCCAAATGGTGACCTGGGTGGGGAGGCAGATGTGTGCCCATACTTCCCTGGTGTGAGCCTCTCCCACTTTACACAGTAATGGAATGTTTCCTCCTATTTAATGACCTGCATCGGAAAGCAAGCTCTGGAAAGGGTGGGTGGTAAGGGGTGGGGAGAGGGCTCTGGAGGCCCAAGATGGCCTCCTAAGGCAGTGTGTATTCTCTGTGGAGCAGGGCTCTCACACACTCACATACACCACGCACACATATGTGTCGGTTCGCATGCGTTCACTCACACGTACCGGCATCAACACAGGGTGGGCCCATCAGGCTCACTCAGCTAGTGCCTCATCAGCTCACTAACATCAACCAAGCGGAATCACGAGGCCCCAACTATGAGAAGCACAGCTAGGCTGGAGTGGGTGCTGCATGCTTAGCAGCTGAAACCCCTCAAGGGGAGCAGGTGGCTTCCACCAGGGTTGAGTGGGGAGCAGATGAAGGCTTGGGGGGTGGGGGTCAGGGCTTGGAAGTATTAGTTGGAGATTTTCTAAAAGGCTGCTACAAATAAACACACTCACGAATCTACTTTCAACTTCCAAAGATCTCTGAGCGCACACACACAGGCACACAACCTTGTACACACAGGCTCACGGCACAGTGCGCACGCATACAGTCATACACAGGTACGTCCCACAGAAGCACGCGTGCACGCACACACGCACAGCCACAGAGCTGCCGCCGTGAGTAGAGCCGTCACCTTCTCTCCCACTGCACCAGGGTTTCCGATCCCTCCGGGAGGACCTTGTGGCCCATCAGCACCTGGAGCTCCAGACGGTCCTCGGGGACCTGGGGGACCAGGAGGGCCCTGGGAGGAGGAAAGGGACCGTTGAGCTCAGACCAAATACAGACTTCCCTCCAAATGTAAACCAGGGGCCATGCAGGATCTTGGTGGCCCGGCCACTTACCATCTGGCCCACATCTCCAGTCTCACCCTTTTCGCCTGGGGGTCCTGGCAAACCCTGTGGACAGGAAACTGTGGTAAGGGACTGTTCTGCGGAATGCAGCTACAGCCCTACCAATCCTCACCAACGTGACCTTCCAGAAGCCCCTGGAACACTCTGCCACAGGTGTGCCTGCAACACGGGGACACACTGCTTTCAAGGCTCAGAGTAGTAGCCGAGGACATAACCAGAGGAGGATGCAGAGATTTATGGACGATGGCGCTTATGGTGGCTTCCCATAAAACAATAAACCTAATGAGCCGGCAGCAGGGAAACTTCTGGATAAATCATGTCCCGCCATATGCCGAAATACTACACAGTAACTAAAAATTGTGTTTTCCAAAATAGTCATGCACTGAAAGAGTATCTAATGGCATTCACTATGCCCCATAACATAAAAAGAAAGCTGGCGCAAACACTCTGCAGATGTGTTTCTGGTTTTGCAAATGCTCAGCAGAACTACTCAATGTGACCACACTGCATCCACCTAAAGGGCACAGAGGGAGGTGTGCCTGCATTGATGGCTGTCACTTCCAGGCAGTATGTCCAGAAGGGGACTTCCATGTTCCTTCCTTACACGTGGCCACTGCTTCCCAGGTCTCCACTGCTGAGCACAGGAATGGCTGTGGCTATGGAAGAGCAGTCTATGTCGGGAGGGAGGGGGTGTGGACTCCTGGGAACGGGTTAACACTAACAAGCCCTGCCACTGAGCCTCAATTTCCCCACTCTTCCAAAAATAAAAATAAATAGAAGGGGTGGGCTCGGCAAGACACCACCACCTCTGCATTAGCCTGGGAAGCCCTGTGGTTACCTGCAGTCCCACTGGCCCTGGTGGTCCCGGGAAACCTCTCGAACCTTCATCTCCTTTCTGTCCAAACAGGCCCTGCTGGCCACGAGGGCCCGGCTCGCCATCTGCTCCCTGAGGGAAGAAGTGAGCAGGAGTGAGGCCAGGCAACAGCTCCAGAGATAGGTCTTGCTAGGTCACTGGCAATAGATACTCACTGAAGGGCCTGGCTGTCCAATGGGGCCTTGAGGACCTGTAGGCCCAGGAGGACCCTGTGAGGGAACAGACAGAGACAGTTGTAGTGGAGGCTGAAGGTGGGTGAATCCCATCCTGAGAGGGGGCTGGTTCCTACAGCAGCTGATGCCTCTGAGGTCATTCCCACACGTGCCATTCCTCACAGCAAACATCAGCCCTGAATACCACAGCTCAAGCAGGAATGCAGGCTTTCAGAAGGGGGGGGGTGAGGTTCTTGATTCAACCACAATCATGTCATGATGGGTGACAGAGCAGCATGATAGGCCACTGTCTGTCCTCTGAGCTCCCACCACACACCCTGACATGGGCATACAGGACCCCCTCGGACACCAAGGATCAGAGGCCATTTAGCTCCTGCCTGATGACCCCTGCTTCCATGCCAGCCTCAGTGCATGTCACTGTGGGCACAGGGGACAGAGACAGAGGAACGAAAGTAGGAACAGAGTCCCTGTCCTTGGAGAGCTGGAGCCAGAACGCTAGCCTGGTGACGTCACTTCAGGCATAATGAGACCAGTGAAAGGAATCTCAGGCACTGGAGGAGGTGGGCTGCTGGGTAACAGGACTGCAGCGACAACAACCCTGGTATTTATGAACAGGTGAAAATCCAAGGGGACAAAGGCTGCCTCTGCAGAGCTCGGGGCTCCCCAGTGGTAGGGCTGAGTGTGATGAGACCTCTAGGAAGATACACACCACCTGCTGCTTCTCACCCACCTGTGCACACTGCTTGTACACTCATGCTGAGACCCACTCAGATTCATAAACGCATGCACATAAATATGTACATGAGATATTCCTAGGACAGAAACCCGACTGGCACGTCCCATAGATTTCCAGCTGTGGCAATCAACACCCGGCCCTCTGCACTCACTGGTCACCCACATGCACACACTCTTACCTGCTCCCCTTTGTCCCCCTTGCTTCCTTTCTGTCCCGGCTCCCCGATCTCTCCCTGGGGACAGACAGGAAGGGGGGGGAGGTTGTTAGCCTGGTGGCTGTGTGCACCGTTCTGGATCCCCATGATCAAGTTTTCTTGGGGATTAACAAAAGTCTTTCTGCGGGTGGCCCCACGACTTGCCCAAGGAAGAAACATTTCCACATACTAATTTGATTGTCTTTCTGATTGAAGGGGTAGTGATCTGATATCGCATAGGATGGTAGTGGACACAGCAGCTTGGAAAACTCTATTTACTGTCCTATCTAGCATTTATACTGGGATCTGGCTGCCTCTCGCCCCTGAGACATCAGTTGTCCTCTATGCAGAGGTGACAAAGTCAGAAATGTCACCGCGGAAAGCGGAGCTGAAGTGCTAAGCTCAGTGTCTTCCTTTTAATGAAGTATAAAATCGGGCTGCTCTGACAGTCCCAGCTTATAAAGCATGTGCTTAATGAAATGGAGCCCTGGTAATTCAAGGAGAAACATTTAAAAATAGATACGGAGTAAAAGCTCATTAAACCCAGGCCCCACAGATTCCAAGTTTGAAATGGTTCAGAGGGGTGCATAGAGTTTTCCTTGGCTACAAACTGCACATGTCTCGGGCACCCACTTGTATACTGGATCTCCTTGGATGCCATTCATTTGAAATCACCCCCTCACCCCAAGTCTGCAGGGCACAGCGTTGCTCTGCCAGCTGAGTCCTGTGCCCCGGGCATCCTGCCTTTTCGTAACCATCCTCACGCTAACCAGCTGCCTTTCCAGGCATGGCCATGCAACAGACTGACTTCAATTAGCTTCTTACCTTATCTCCATCTTCTCCAGGGGGGCCGACAGGACCAGCAGGACCCGGGAGCCCTACAGGACCCTGGAGGCCGTCTCTGCCAGCTGGACCTTGGGGGCCTTTCTCTCCCTAGAAAGGACAGAAGATTCTGGTCCAATAGGGCTCAACCATGGGAACAACCCACCCCAGCTCATCACCCCAGAGAGCCCAGGGGCAGGAAGCTGGAAATGTGCGGTAGCAGCCATCGCCACCATGCTGATAGATGCCAGCAGGGCCACCGCAGTGGACTCTGCCTAGTCCTGGACCTTGAAGGGCTGCAAGTCACCTCCATTGTGCCACACTCCTCCTAGGAAGGGCTGCTCTTCTGAGGTGAGGAAACTGAGGCACGGCTAGTGTTATGGTTTGAACATGCTACTGTCCCCCCCCCATATGCTCATGTGTTGGGGGCTTGGTCCCCAGTTTTGGGAGGTGATGGAAATTTTAGGAGATGAGGCATAGTTGGAGGAAGTTGGTCACTGGAGACGTGCCCTAGAAAGATACATCGGTCCCTGGCCCCTTTCTCTTTCCTTCCCAGCAGCTGTCCTGAGGTGAACAGCTCACTTCTACCATGACGTTCTGCCTCATCTCAGCCCCGTGGCAATGGTGCCAGCTGACCTTGCACTGAAACTATGAGGCAAGATGAACCTCCTTAAGGTCCTTTCTCTCATGTATCTGTCACACTGTCAGAAAGCTGACTGGCACCCCTAGTAAGCATAGGTTCCTAAGCCTGTCGGGGACTGCCTAAGCCGCTGGGCAGGGCCAAGCTGAATGGCCAGCCAGGAAGGCCTGGGCACCAGCTTCTGTCACCGTCACTTCTTTGCTCACATCCTGCATTTAGACACGCGGATGCCAATGTGTACGCCTACACACAGCACATATAAACACACACAGAAAAGCATGCTCACACATGCGTGGGAAACACACTACGTGTGCACGCAGGATATGCACACACACACACATACGTAAGCACAAAAGAACACAGACACACGCACCCATGCGCACGCTCACACACACGATGTGCACATGCCTACAGATATACACACTCATGCACATCTATGCATGGGATATGTGTACTGTGAACATGTGTGCACACCCCCACACATGTACATACGCAGAGGCATGCATGCACAGGCACACACAAAACCTTCTTTCTCTTGCCCTCATGACTTTCCAGCTTTCCTCCTAACTGCTCCCCCAGCCCCGCCCCTGCACCCCAGTCATCTCGAATGATCCTCACTGAGTTCTTACTGTGCTCAGTGTTGCCCACCCATGCCCTACGAGCAATGAGAACTTTCTCACCTTAGCTAGAATTTTCTCGCCTTTCTTCCAGCAACACAAAGAAAGGGAGTGTGTGCAGTGTGAGGGCACAGATGAGGACATGGACATCTGGTGCCTGGCTAGCCCCTGTGTCCTTCCTGTCACACACCTCGCTCCTTGCTCTCCAAAGTTAGCGCTATGAATCAAGATGTCTGCCATGCCTCGCCTATAAAGTGCCCTCGTGAGAGCAGGGCTTCCTGCGGCCTTTGTCCTCTGCATTCTCCATCAGATCAGAAGTTTGCAAGGATTCCTCAATCTTTCTGTTCCTCTGGAACTGTTCTGGGAGAACAGTGAGTCGTTCCCTGTGTAGGGTGGCCCTTGCAAGGTTTCTGCTTAAATACTGACTCTCTGCAAACTGGATGGTCTCTGGCTAGCCTGCGTGTTCCACCTGTCCTGAGTGGCCCAGGACTTCTGTGTGCTGCATAGAACCCAGCTAGGTCTATGCCCAGATGTCATCAAATTGCTGAAAGCATGTGGGAGGGTTCTCCAAGGCATAGCTGTCCACTGTGGTTGAAGTGGAGACCTGTTACTCAGAGAATGAGCCAGGCTACTGTTCCTCCCCTATTGAGCCCTGGGGAGCAGGACACGTGGGACACTGTGCCTTGTTGACACAGACCAGAGGGCACAGGTGTCTGTGTCAGTGTCTGGGCACCCTGTATCTGTCCCAAACTTGGGCTCTTTCTTGCTTTGAGTTGAGATGAGGAAGCAGGGAAAAAATATGCCTCTGCATCTGTCGGCAAGCAGGGATGGTGGGGGGGGGGCACAAAGCTGTGGGGCTGAGGCATGTAGGAATGGGACGGGGCTGATGGGAGAGGGGCTGTGCTGAAACCTAGGTCTGCCCTGTCCCCAAGACTTCTCAGTGCCCACAGAACTAGGGACCATAGAGAAACAGTCCAACCTTCCGGGGACCTACCAGCCAACCCTTCTTTACCAGATAGCTTCCCCCTTTGTGTGCATCCACATCAGTAAAGGGACCACCTATGCCCAAGAATCATCTTTTCCCTAAAAGGCCTAGCCATGGAGTGGGGCTGGTGGAGAAGACCTGTTTCCTAGGTGGGCAGCGTGACCCAGTCCCCCACACAAACCAGAGGCTGGGTGGAGAATAGGTCCAGAGGTGGATGGACCATCTTCAGCCCTGTGATGCCAACATGAAGGACTGGCCAGGATCATCTCAGATCAGACTTTACCACTGCCTCCGACCCCTCATGAGAGTGTCCACAGGGGACAACCCAGGGAGAGGGACTACGCCAGACATGGGTCCCTCCACCAGGAGAGACCCCTGATCTCAGGTGGTACTTACAGGAGCCCCTTTCTCTCCAGCTGGTCCTGGAGGTCCTTGAGGCCCAGGTCTCCCTGGAATTCCAATGGGCCCAGCAGCACCAGCAGGACCTCTCTCTCCTGGGGACCCCTGAGTGTGGCAAGAAAACAGCTTGCTTCAGAGGCTCTCGTAACATGTGAGTAAGACTTCCTGAAGTGCCAACAGATGATCACACCGCTCCCCCTGGCTGCACAGCCCTCAGTGGCCCCCAAAGGTCCTTTGCCAGAACAAACTCTTTGGTCTAGTACTTGAGGCGTTTTCAGTCATCTGGCCCCTTCCATCTCACACCATGTTCCCTCACCTACGTGTCTGGGAACACATCTTCACTTCCCTTTGATGGTATCTCCCAGGGGCTCAGCACCCACCCATCTCTTCAGGTATTTCATTGGGAAAAAAAATAAGTCAAATACTTTTTTGTGTCTTGGATAAAAATATTTGTAAACCCAAACAGACAAACAATGACAACAAAACAGACCAACACCGCCTGTAGGCACCACCTGCCTCATCAGAAGGGAAGGGCAGCTTCTTACTCCATCTGACTTCCTGTCACTTCTCACATGCATGAAACTCAGCTGACTCCTACCCACCCTTACCCAGTTGGGTTGCACAGGTGAGCGGCCACCAGGCCCCTATGTATGGCAGGGGAAGCAACACGGATATTCCATAACCACACAGATTAGGGAGCAGCCCCATCCGCGCCTGCTAAGGGTCAGGGAGCAGTGAGTCCTCCTCAGGCCTCTCACACTTGGGGGTCTTGACACTGAGAGGGCCTCACGAGTTCATGAGACAACACACAGGAAGGCAGGCTTCATCTGCACACTGGCTCAGCCTGCTCCAGGGGACGCCTCCTCAGCGTCCTTTGAGTTGTGCGCCCACCGTCCTTCGCTGGTGCAGGCCAGACCCTGTGCCAGGTGTGGGGCCTCCTCCTCACTCCCCAGGCCAGACCAGCCACTGATTCATGCACTAAGCTGGCGGTGCCGGCTCTCTTTCATGTATCACGTCCCTGTCAAAGTGGGCTGCTGGCTCAGGGGCGCCATCCACATCCTTGAGAAAGTCCCCGTGCTCCGCCTCGGGACACACGGTGAGGAACTGGGCAGCTTCGCGTGCGCTCCCTTTCTGTCTGTGGAGCAGGTCTGAGAAAGCATGGGGTGAACGACTGCTACTCACCGCGGGGCCAGGCGGGCCAGGAGGACCTTCGCTGCCTTTCAGTCCAAGCGCTCCCTGCAAAGTAGTGAGAGTGTGGGTCAGGGACACCTGAAAAAAAAAAGAGACCCTGGGACCATACACCATGCCACTGTACCTGCCTTGTCCCTCACTCACCACAGGGCCGGGGAGGCCTCGGTCCCCAGGGAAGCCACGCAGTCCAGGAGGGCCATCTTTCCCAGGGAGACCAGCAGGGCCTGGGTCACCCTGAAAACAGAGCCAGAGATGAGTCTGTTGGGACACCCCCAGCTTCTGATCTATCACAAGCCTCCAGGACAGTGGAGTCTTTGTCCTGGGAGCAGGTGAGGCTCTTGCATCAAGATTCACTGGGGATCTATGGGTTGACCTGGGGGTTCCCTTGACTTCTTGGCCTTTAAAAAAAAATCCTTGTGGGGGGCGTGGAGAGATGGCTTAATGGTTAAGGCATTTACTTGCAAAGCCAAAGGACCTTGGTTTGATTCCCCAGGACCCACGTAAGCCAGATGCACAAGGTGGCTCATGCGTCTGGAGTTCAATTGCAGTTGCTGGAGGCCCTGGCATGCTCACTCTCTCTCTCTCTCTCTCTCTCTGTCTGCCTTTTTCCCTCTCTCTCTCTCTCAAATAAATAAATAAATAATAAAAATTTTAAAAATCCTTGGGATTTGTTGTGTTTTGTTTTGTGAGCTGAGGAAGAAAGAGCCAAGGCCTGGTACAGGTAAGTGCCGCCCTGTCACTCCATGAACTTGAACTTGGCCCTAGCTCACAGTAATGAGCCCCAGGCCAGCGCCTTGCATGAATCTGGGATGGAATCACTTCATCTGTGATTCTCTGAGTTCTGTGAGGAACCGACCCACCAAAGTCCTGCCCAGCCACAAGGGATTGAGCGGGAGCTGGTGTTGCACCCTCCTTCTCCATGTACTTGGGGCTCTGTAGAGAGGACTGTGCCTGGCTAAGGGAACCTTGGTGATGTGCGGTTAAAGGCACTGCCTTAAAGGGACCCTCTACTCAAGAAACTTTCTGCCAGCCTGATAACTCTGAAAAGAGGCATCATTTGGGCTTGCCCTCCTTGAGGATGTTAAAAGCTAGAATATCTTCTAGAATTTTCCTTGGGCTACACATGGGAACACAAGGGTCTTTCCAGGGCAGCAGGTCAAAGGCACTTGGCCTCCTTCAGAACTCTGCAGAAAGCTCTGGACCTATGTATTTGTCTCTATGCATATGTATTTGCAAACACATACACACTTGGAAATGTAATTTTCCTCAATATGTTTTTTCAAATATTTATTTTATTAAATTTTATTTATTTACTTATTTTGAATTAAATTTTTATTTTATTTAGTTATTTATTTGACAGAGAGAAAGAGGAGAGAGAGAGAGAGAATGGGCGTGCCAGGGCCTCCAGCCACTGCAAACGAACTCCAGACGTGTGTGCCCCCTTGTGCATCTGGCTAACGTGGGTCCTGGGGAATCGAACCTGGGTCCTTTGGCTTTGCAGGCAAACGCCTTAACTGCTAAGCCACCCTTCCAGCCCTTTGCCTCAATATTTATTTGCCATACACCATTTCACTTTTGTTTACATATGTGTGTGTGTACCCTTGTTTATACGTGGGTGAGCACATAATTGTGTGTGTGTGTGTGTGTGTGTGTGTGTGTGTGTGTAGGCCAGAAGTTGACGCCTTGGTGCCTTCCTTAGTAACTCTTCACCTGTTTTTTTTTTTTTTCCTTGAGATAGCGTCTTTCACTGAACTCAGAGTTCATCAATTCAGCTAAACTAGCTAGCCAGAAAGTCCCACGAATCCTACAATCCCTGCCTCCCCATTGCCAGCATTACAGGTTTTTGTCACCACACCCTGCTTTTATGTGGGTGCTGGGGACCTGAACTCACGTTTTTGGGCTTGCACGGGCACTTTACTGACAGAGGAATCCCCCTATTCCCTCTCCTTTTTAAAAGTTTAATCTTGTATGTAGCCATATAAAAGGCTGGAAAGCTTATATTTTCTGTTCCCCCGCACTGAAGAATTCAAAGGGAAGAGCTATTGATTTTTATTTTTTTTTATTTTTTGCTAATACACAGGCGTTTGCAGTACCCAACCCGGGGGCACCTGCCTGCTGGCCAAGCTAAAGAAAGAAGATAGTGAGAGGCAGCATTGAGTGAGGCTAGACATATATTCATTTTTGACTTTTAGAATTTATTTTCAACCTCTTAAGGTAGGGGATTTTCAAAGGGTCACTTTCTACCAAATCTGTATTAGATGTTGAAGAATCAGAGCTTTTTGTCTGTTTCTGGGAGCAGGGGGCAGCTAGGGGAAGGAGCCTGCCACAGAGGCCTGGGAGGGTTTTGATCCTGCATTCTCTTTGCGCTCCATCCTAGTGGCGGATCGGCTGGAGCCCGTGTTCAGTTCAATTGAAAGCACAGCTCAATTTGTAGGTCTGTGCGCAAACTGGCACAAGAACTTGACTGAGAAATCATCCGTTCATCCCAAAGGAGCAAGAGGAAATAGTTTTAAACCATTCCTTAAACAAAGGATGGCCTGACATGGAAGTTTCCAGAAACTTACCTTGGTCCCTTCTTTTCCAGCAAGTCCTGGGAGCCCTTGTTCACCAGGGGGACCAGGGGGCCCAGGGTGGCCACGTTCACCCATTGGACCAGTTTCTCCCGTGGGACCCTAGAGGAAAGCCAGGGTTGCCACGTGTCAGTTTTGAGTGACCTGCAAGGGAGTGGCCTTCTCTTCCTGAATCTGAGGACAGCCCTGGCCATGGAGATATAGCACTGTGAGAGGCCTGCCATTACCCTCTGTTCCCTTACCAGTCTTACTCTAGCTAAAACCCAGAAGATAAAAGCTGGGCAAACACTACTCCATGGCACTTCTCAGGAGGCTACTTCTAGGATATGGTTTCAAACATGCAGAAAGGCTACAGGGGATGAGCACAAAGTCTCGAGGGCTCTAGTTCTGGTATACCAGGGTTCCATTTCTTTTTTTTTTCTTTTTTTTTTTTTTTTTTTTTTGGTTTTTCGAGGTAGGGTCTCACTCTAGCCCAGGCTGACCTGGAATTCACTATGGAGTCTCAGGCTGGCCTTGAACTCACAGCGATCCTCCTACCTCTGCCTCCCGAGTGCTGGGATTAAAGGTGTGCGCCACCACGCCCGGCCGCAGGGTTCCATTTCTAAGTAGCAATGGTTTCTGTCTGCTGCTCTAAAGCCATCAACCACACCTCTCCATGATCTACCACAATTGGGACCAGAGCTCTCTGGCAGACCCAGGACTCTCTGCTACCAACAGCAAGATAAGTGGTCACCACTGATCCCTGCCCTGGGGAACCAGACTCCAGAGCCTGAATGCTCTTTGAGACCCTCGTTCTTTCCCTTACAACTGCCTACACGGGGTTCTTCTCCGGTAGTTAGCATGCACAGGCCATGTGGCTTAAGCCTCTTTGTTAGCACGGCTCATACCCTCAGAACCAGGGAAAACCAACCACAACCAACCCTGACCCGCTCCTGTGTGCTTGAATGACGCCTGGGTGCTGGGTCTCACCTGAGGGCCAACCACACCTGGGGGGCCTGGAGGGCCAGTCTTGCCTTGAAAACCCTGTGGAGAGAGTCAGCATGCTGAGGGTGCCGCCGGGGACCCCCAGTGCCCAGCTGCAGCCTCCTCAGAAGCCCTGTCCCCCACCGTCTCCGAATGGCCACTTTCCATGATCATTCCATGAAGGTAATGAAGCCAGGCAGGTTAGCTCCACGCTGGGTTTTGTGCTGAGAAGTAGCTATTTAAGCCTGTTAGTCTCCCACACATCACCAAGCATTCGTTTTCCGGGTAGACACGAGAGCCACCTCTGGGCTGATGCTCATTAGTGACTTTCTGGAACTTTCTAGCTTTTGCCGTCAATGCCCCTGACGCCCGGCAGGCGATTTGCCAGCCTGCTCCTCTGCATATTTAGGACGACCGGCTGCTTTAGGAAGCTGTCATCTCATATGTGCTGCTTTTAACTTGGTTCATAAAGACTGTCTCTTCCAGGCTCAGCTCTCACGCCTAGAAGGACCCGGCTCCTTTGTCAGCGTTGCCCCCCAAGCACACCTCGGACGTGACTGGAAACGTGCTGGGGGCTGCCATGTCAGCTACGGGGGCTCCGGCTCTGTGGCACTGAGCGTGCAGGCTGACTGTGGGGACACTGGGTGCCAGGAGATGCCAGCTGCAGGCGTCGGGCGTGTGATATCTACCTAAGGCCTGAGAAGGGCTCTCTAGATGCACATGCATGACCATGACCGTGAAGGGGGAGAAGAGAGAATGTAAGAGAGGGAAGACGGAGCGAAGTGTGGCGGGATGCTGTCTTCTGGACATCACATGGCCATGACCCTTACAAACACACAGCAGCTCAGGCTTCGGCACAAGACTGAGCCTGTCGATAGTCCATCATGGATGAGGGAGGGACTCATGAGACCCCGCTCCTCTCAGAGGAGCTATGGGACGTGTGGTTGCAGGGGGAGGGACAATCATGTTCGTCAGTGATGTCACCACAGGTAAGTTGTTCATACTCCAGTCAATAACCCCCACCCATGCTCGTGCCAGCAACCCTAATTTAACTCACTGGGTAGGAAGGAAGGCAAGCTCAAGCTCAGCATACGGGCACCCAGAACCTCACACGGAGCCATGGGGCCAGGTGAGCCACAGTAGACGCTCTCCTAGAGATTCTGCAGGACTCTACAGCCTGCTACAGGATTCCTGCAGGACTCTACAGCCTGGCTTGGCTCATGCGGAAGGCTGGAATGGCCATTTCATTCGTGCGTGTATGTGTGCGTGCGTGCATACGCATGTCTGTCTGATGATGGAACTCATGTGGAAGCCAGAGGTCAACCTCAGATGCCAGTCCTTGCCATCCACCTTGTCATAGGTAGGGTCTCTCATTCTCACCACCAGGCTTGTGAAGCCAGCTGGCCCCCAAGATTCTAGGAGATTCTCTTGTTTCCACCTCCCATCTCGACACAGGTGTACTGGGAGTACAGAAGCCTGCTGCAGCATCTGGCTTTTTACATATTCTGGGGATCCAAACTCAGGTATTCACTGTGCTATCTCCCCAGGCCCTGGGATGGCCATTTCTTCAGCATAATTCTCTGATAACCGTGCTTTATGGTGAGAGACTAAGGGTAGTGGGTAGGTTGGTGGGGGTGGGGGGGAGGCAGGAACCTGGGAAAGCTCTGCTTGCATCAATGTCAATGACAAGGACAAGAAAGGCTTCCCCGTGAGGTTTGCAGTCATTCAGAGACCAGCCATGCTGAAAAATAAGCTACTAAGGAGAAGTTATGCCTACTTCTGTTTCATTTTTCTAAAAACGTCCATAACCTAAGGAAGACTGACCTCAAGGGGTATTTATTCTGTGTCCCAGACACATCACAGAGGTGCCCTGTAGCGTCACAGAAGCACCCTGCGTCTACAGAAGCGGCTGAGCCAGGCAGATGGTTCCGAAGCTGCACCTTTCCGAGCAGAGGCACGCAGCTTAATTATCTCCACAATGAGAGTAAGAGAGAAAAGCGAGCAATATGCAAAACCTGCTATCTTGTCTCCTTGGAAAGGCATTAGAGAAAAACGTGCAAGGCTGAAAGAAATGTTTTAATCTTTCTCTATAAACAAAAGAGCAAGGTAATCTCCATTTATCAGCCCACTGTTCAAACATCGGCAGAGGCATAACTAAAGAGCTCCTGTCTCCGTGTGCCAAGAAACAAAGAGGAGCCTAAAAGCAGCTTCCAGGAATAATATCAGACAATGCACGCAAAGGCCTATTTCAGGATGGCTGTATTTGGTTGGGAGACATGTCCAGATCCAGGCACAAGGACGATGGCCACAAAGACAAAGGGGTCTGTTGCCACCCTTCCCCTGGCCAGGACCCCACTCTCCTGGAGGAGGAGGGACGATGCCTGCATCTGTACACACTGGCCTTCAGTGTGGATGGGGCAGGTACGCACAGAGAAGGGCGTTGCCAGGACTAGGACCATGAGGCCACGGTGGTTCAAAGCCTGGAGCCCCACGGTCACAAGTATGACCAAGGTAACAGGCATGCCCACAGTCTTTCCCAGAAGCATCCTCAAGAAACTGGGATACACCCCAAATGGCCAGGGCCAAGAAATGATCACATTTCTGCTAAAGGCCCTTTTCTGCCAAAGAAAAACGGTGGTACCCTCCACAATAAGCATGCCAGTGAAGAAATACCCACTGGTGCAATAGTGGCATGACTGTTACGAACGTAACCAACCACTTTCTGCCGGGATTTGAGACACATATTCACAGGAGGAAATTCATGACTGGTGCTGTAAACCTGGTCAAAAGACTGTGGCTTAGGGAGGTCATAGGCTCTGAGGTGGAACTTACTAATGTCATGCTACATGGGCAGGTTGTCAAACTGCCTTCTCAACATTTATGATTATACCCATAGACTAATATTGCTGTCAGCCACGAACCCAGAAGTTGCTTTCTGCAGAGGTTAATGCAGAGACACCTAGCTAATAAAAGCACTGAGAACAATTAACGGTTGTGTTCTCAGTCCTAAACAGAACATCTATATCACTCCTCCAAGGCTTAAAGAATATCATGGAAGAGGGAGAAGAAAGAATGTAAGAGAGGGAAGACGCAGCAAAGTGTGGCGGGATGCTGTCTTCTGGACATCACATGGCCATGACCCTTACAAACACACAGCAGCTCGGGCTTCGGCACAAGACTGAGCCTGTCGACAGTCCATCATGGATGAGGGAGGGACTCATGAGACCCCGCTCCTCTCAGAGGAGCTATGGGATGTGCGGTTGCAGGGGGAGGGAGAATCATGTTCGTCAGTGATGTCACCACAGGTAAGTTGTTCATAGTCCAGTAAATAACCCCCCACCCATGCTCTTGCCAGCAACCCTAATTTAACTCACTGAATCACACACAAAAAAGACATGAAAGTATGAAGGAGACTGGTTTGAAAGGGGGCTTAGTGAAAGGAGGAGTGAAGTAAGAAAGAGCAATAGAGGGTAAGTATATAATACATGGATGAAACAATAAAAAATAAAATTTAAAGCAAAAAAAAATTATTGGGGCTAGAGAGATGGCTTCATGGTTAAGGCATTTGCCTGTGAAGCCAAAGGCCCCAGGTTTGATTCTCCAGGTCCCATGTAAGCCAGATGCACAAGGTGGCACATGTGTCTGGAGTTTGTTTGCAGTGGCTGGAGGCTCGCTCTGGCGTGCCCATTCTCTCTCTATCTCTTTCTCTCCCTCTCTCTGTCTCTAATAAATAAATTAAATAAAAAATAAATCTTTAAAAAAATTGAAAAAAGCAAAATAATGATGGAAGCCATCATTGTGGAGATGACTTAGCCTGTTTGTCTTAAGGCTAGGGTAGGCTGTCCTCTGTCTGCAAGGACATAGGTCACATGCACAGCTGAGTGGCTAACAAAGGGCCACATTTCAGCACACTGAACCAATGTCCTCTTTACCATGAGAGAGGAGCCTGAACCTCCTAGATGGACCGTGCTGGGATCCAGGAGAGACCCAGGGCACTTGTCTTGAAGTTTGGCAACATAAACAATTATACTAGCCAGCTGCAGGTGCACAGCCTATCCAAGAACTCTTCCAGCTAAGGCCCTGCAAAACCCGTGAGGCCGCACTCATGATCACTCCGAGAAAATACAGGTTGGAGGCACCAGGTCTCAGTATGCAGCAACATAAACCTTGATGTTTGACCAAAACTGCTGAAATAAGCCAAGAGCCAGCAGCTGGTTCCTGCCGTGACATCCTGGGGCCATGACCCCCCGTGGTTCTTCTGTACTAACACCCTCACAGCCTGACCCCAAGTCTTCAGCAGACAGTGAGTGGCTTGTAAGAAGCCTTCTTGAGGCTGCTGGTCCTTCCCAGTGAGGAGAGTCCCCTTGGATGTGGTAGGGTAGCACGTCATAGGCAGGGTTATGGGAGACCAAGGCCAAAGAGAGCAGGCCAGCCACATCTCCAGGGTCTGTGATACTCACAGTCTCGCCTCTCTGCCCAGGGTGTCCAGGAAGCCCGTCTTTGCCTGGGGGTCCCTGAGGAGAGAACATAGGAGGAGAGGCTCTTTGGCGGCTGCGAGAAGAAAGTGACAAAAGAAAAATTACCATGTCATTTCAGCAGCTTATCACCCTTGGGACTTTCTCTGAGAAAGGCAATTGTCCAACAGTCATGGGGACAGTGACCATGAAGACAGATACCTTGGAGTAGACTGTCCTCGGGACGCTGAATCCTCATAGCCACCTCAAGGGGTGTTCCATCCCTGGATAGGAGGTATTCCACCCTCACATTCAGGGGTCAACAGTGGCAGGGAAGACAATTCAGGTCCCTGAAGTCTAGCCGGTGGGAGACCCAGTTGGCACGGGAATCCCCGTTGGTCTAGTTTGACAGACTCCCTCGTGACCACTGCCCCATGTCCTCCCTGTATGATGGTTAACGTTGCCAACTTGACAGAATCTAGAATCACGTAGGAGGCAAACCCCTGGGCATGTCTGTGAGGGAAGTTTCTAGAGTAAGTTAATTGAGATGGGGTGGGAGCAGCATCCCGTGGGCTGGGGTTTTGAGCGGAATATAAAGGAGAAAGCGAGCTGAGCACTGGCGATTCCGGCTGCCATGCCTTCCCTGCCCTGATGGGCTGTATCCTCTGGAACGGGAAGCGGAAATAAACCCTTCCATTCTCCTTGTCATGGTTTTTGTCACAGCGGCAAAAAAAAAAAAAAAGTTAAGGATGACACCACCAGCCAATTTTCCATCTTAGAGGGGAACTCAAAAATGTCCTGTGCCTCCACAAGATAAGCTGTGCCCTCCCGAAAGACATGACCAAGTCCCAACCGTGACTGTGACTTTCTGTGGAAACACTGTGATTCAGGGACGTGAAGTTAACAGCAAGGATGGATGGAACTGGGCAACTGTCCTTATCAAAGATGGGTTTGAACACAGAGAGAAGATCTTGTGAAGTTGGGAAGGGTCAGGGGGTTGCAGCCAACGAAGGATGTCCACCCCAGAGCCCGTCCAGAAGGAGCCTGCTCAGGCTCTCTCCTGCTGTGGACCATTCTCGGGATCGTGGGAAGAAACTCGCTTTGATTTCAGACTGAGAGAAGACATTTCTGTTATTATAATGCACCCGGCTTGTGGTCATTTCCCATGGCCATTTCCTGTGGTCACCCAGGACACTAATGTTGGCATAACTAGAAAGCCATGATGGTCGCAATGACAGCAGGACCCAACTCTTAACTCGGTCGGCTCGCTTTTGCATGGGAGTCCTGGGTGAGTGGGCAGGAGCTTGGTCTGCAGGCTGTCCCTGTCTGCTGATCCAGCCAGGGTCTCATATGCAAGCTCCATCTCCCCTATGGGAGACAGGGGAGCCCCACTCACCAACTCCATGAGAGAAGGCACTACTTACCGGGGGACCCTTGGGTCCAGGGAAGCCTGTGGGTCCTTGGGGTCCATTGGGTCCCTGGAGACAGAGAATGGCCAGTTTGAGGATAGGTGTCCTTCCAGAGGCTCACCTCACATCCCATTTTCCCAGCACCCCACAATGAGAAACAGGAGGCTCAGCCACGTGCTCTGGAGGCTGAGTCACATAGCAACACCCCAGGGCCCTCCATGCCAAATGTGACCAAAAGCTCAATTTCCTGTGGTTTTATCTTTACCTCTAGCACCCAAGACCAGGCCCAATGGGTGGGCTGAGGTCTCTCACTGAGGAGGATCTCATTTTCCGGAGGGTGCTACCCTAGGGTTGTGAGGAACGCTGCTCCTTTGCAGAGCGGGTGAACCTCTGTCCTTGGTGCACCCAGGGGTGAAATGCATGGAGTGAGGGGTGGGTCTTTGGGGTCATCTGCCTCCCTGGAAATGTCCCTGAAGCCCAGGATGACACTTACACGTTCACCAGGAGGGCCAGCAGGGCCATCACCTCCAGAGTTGCCCTGAGGGGAAGGGAAAAGAACTCAGTGTAACCGCCGAGCGCAGGGATCTGCAGGGACTCCCTCCAGTGGCCCAGGAAAGGGCCGCCTTGTGTGCCCTCCTCAAGGTGGCCCCGATCCCACGCAGCAGAGTACGAGAGCAGCAGCCGAGGCCGCCACACTGGCCTGTGCTCTCGCCTCTGTGCGTCTGACACCAAGCTGGCTCCTGCAGGGCCGTGACATTTTCAGAACAGTCCCTATAGTCAGACACAGGCTGTGCTCAGCAGAGAAAGACATCAAAAGTCACCTCAAGACAGAACATGGGGGCTGGAGAGATGGCTTCGCGGTTAAGGCGTTTGCCTGCAAAGCCGAAGGACCCTGGTTTGATTCCCCAGGACACACAGAAGCCAGATACACAAGGGGGCGCATGCATCTGGAATTTGTTTGCACTGGCTGGAGGCCCTGGTGTGCCCATTCTCTCTCTCTCTTTCAGTCTCCTTTTCTCAAATAAATAAATAACATATATTTGAAGAAAAAAGACATGGCAAAAAGAAAAAAAAAAAAAAGACAGAACATGGGTGAGAAGGGCCTGGGGAGATGGCTCAGTTGGTAAAGACATTGCCTTACAAAACATGCGGCTCTGAGTTCCAACCGCAGGACTTTTATTGAAAACCAAGCATGGTGGTGTGGGCCTGTAATTCCAGTGCTGGGGAGGCAGAGACAAAAGCACCCCTGGGCCTCACCAGTTAGCTAGTCCTGCCTAATCGGTGAGTTCCAGGCCAATGCGAGAGACCCTGTCTCAAAGGCAGTGGATGCCGTTCCTGAGCGTGACACCTGAGACTGTCCTCTGGCCTTCACATGCACATGTACACGCATGCACATGCAGGCCCCCAACTGCCACACATACACACACACACACACACACAACACACACAGAGGGAGACACAACCCAGGGCTACCTCATGAGCCCAGCTGCTCTGGAAGTCACTAGTTCTCACAGGTGAGCTGAGTTAGGACCTAGGGGTTTTGACATGTACCCAGAGCTCAACGTGGAGAGGTCTTGGTAGGGGTTAGGCTAGCCCTATCCCTCAGTCAACAGGAAGCTCTTTTCAATGGAATCCTCTCCCAGAGTCCCCCTGGTCAGGACAGGACAGCCGGCCATACTGGGAATTTCCCCAGAGTCACAGCGCAAGGAGATGGTCTCATGTCTCTCAGTGAGTCTAGTCAGGGTAGGCTAAGCTTATACCAATACCAACAAGAATTTTCTAGTAAGGACCTCTCTGGGGCTCCAAGATGCCTTTACCAGAAAACAATAGGGCCTGCCCATCAGCCCTCAGTGGGTTTGTATTAGACCTGGCTTCCTGGAGCCTGAGACCCCCGTAAGTTACCACATCTGAGGGCTGTCCAGCCAAAAGCTGCTGGAGAACAGCGTGCCCCTTAAAGTTGTCCAAGGAAACTGTCCTTTGTTCATGACAACAAAGAGATCACAGACCACCTTCAGGCCCTCTGCATCCCGCCGCAGCGAAACCCCACGTGAGAGGTCTCAATGCCTACCAGAGGGGCCACGCATGAACATACCTTAGGACCAGGCTTCCCTGTGATGCCTCGCGGGCCTCTTTCACCCCTCGGGCCCTGCGCAGAGAGAAAGAAGGTCAGTCAGCTCAGAGGCCCCGACTCACAAAGCCTGCCTGCCCTCCCCGCCCAAGCTTCATCTCTACAGCGTGGCCTCTGGCCACAAGCGGGGTTACCGTTGGGCCTCGCTGTCCCCGCGGTCCAGGCTTTCCAGGCGTCCCCTGCAAACAGAGAAAAAAGGGTGTCAGTCACACTGAGCACGTTTCTCCTGTTCAGGAGCAGCCCGTCCTGGGTCACCCAAAGACTTTGAGTACTCAGGGTGAGGCCAGGAAGGGCCCATCTTGGGGTGAATGGGAAATGATCTGATGGTAGAGAAAGCCTGCGGCCCACAGCTAGATCTGCATCCAGAACAGGCTAGCTGGAACTTGAATCCCTCCTGCAGCCTGAAGGATGTTTGCTACCCAGCTGGATCCTTTGCTCTCCCTCCCTCCCTTCCCCTCTTCTTTCCTCCCCTCCTTTCTTCCTTTTCTTTCCTTCCCCCCTCCCTCCTAGCAGGGGGAGAATCATTATTATAAGAACAGAGCAGAAAGTCAACCCTTTTCATACATAATTTTCCTTTGCTACTGTTAAGAATATTAGGCATTAAATTTTCAACAGGCTCTGCAGGCGTGGAGGGAACCTGAAATTTAACATATACATCATATATCCAACAGTCACGGGCCCCCTCTCGTAGTATTCAGCTCATAGTATTCAGACCCCCCTTTTTTTTTGCTGTTGATGGTCTACATCTCCCAAACCTCAGAAAGCAAATGCACATTTGTTTTTCCTAAGCAAGGACGTAATGGCTGGGAAGCGCAGTTGACCAAGGGCCCCCGCAGAAGTCACGGACTGAGCGCCGTCTCCACCCTGCAGCCCATCCTGGGTTTTTTATTCTGGTCTCCAGCGCTGGAGCCAGCTTGGATCAATATGCTGAAGCCACCAGGTCGGTTTCTTCTCGCCATGTTTTATTCATGCACCTCCAGAGTCAACGACACTCCTGAACCTCCCATTTTGAAAGGTGTTTAATAAAAGCATTTATAAGGACGAGTTAATTATGTTGCTTTTCAGCAATACGCCTCGGATCCGGCGCTTCAGCTCTGTGACAACATCCTTTGGATTCAGGTAAATATTTGCATATGAAAATTAGTGAGACATCTGCTATCTTCCAGTGTTAAATGTGTGCCCACGTAGACACCAGGTCCAGCCCTGAAACATCTGGGTATGGGAGGACCCGGCCCAAAGAGCCAATGCCTTTCCCACCGTCCGCTGGGCTGCATGGGGCTCTGCGGTGCTCCTGGTGATCTAACCCTTGCCAGAGCTTCGCCTGGGGACAAGTTGCTGAGCAGACAGAGCTCCCAGGGGCCCCTCACAAGCCGCTCCATTGCACCCGTCCCCCTGTCCCGGCTGGGGAGACATATGCAGGCACGTCTCTGAAATGGCCTTGCCCACAGCCTCTTCTGGATGCAGGAGCCACACTGAAGATTCTTGCATTTGCCAGGGGACTTCCACAGGGACTGTCTCTCCTGGACCCCTCACAGGACATCACTTTGTCACCATTGCTTCTTCTTCCTCGGGCTGGTACCGGTGTATGCTTCCGATGGTTCCCTCCCCCAGTCACAGAAGTAAGCCGCCAGCTCTACAGAAACCAGGACGCAGGGGACAGAGGGTTGAGGTGCTGGGGTCACATGCGGGAAGGAGGCAGCCACGCACGCACACATGGCGGGCCATGCCTTGCATTCCAGAACTGGAAGCAGTTTGCCAACCAGAATATCTGCAAGTAGAATGCGATGGGCCTCCAGGGACTTGGCCCGGCACGATCCTCTTGTCTCCTTCCTGATCCTCCCTCACATTAGGACCAGAGCTCAAAAAGCTCCTCGGGTCACCATCTCACTCAACCTTGGCTGCCTCGGGGGGGGGGAAGAGCTACCCAGAGCCATCGCAGCGGCAAGACCTCCACATCCTCTCCGCCTCTCCAGGACTCCACTGGGCTCCTCAGGCTTCACCCCTCAGCTCAGCCCCACCCCGCCCACTGCTGGCCTTAGCAGAGAACAATCCTGCCCCAGGAAGCACCTCAGTGTTGGACTTTGGCACCCGCGAACGCTCCCTGCCCTTTGACATATGCTTATGAGTGCTGGTCACTGGATAGGGCTCATCCGGTTTGGTCACTTAAGTCCCCAGGCCTATCGGTAAGGTGCCAGTCTAAGAAAGGCCTTTAGAAACAACCTTGTGCCCTGTTAGGGAATGAACTGCCTCCCAGGGAGACACCATGTGGCCGTGAGGTCCATAGCCCAAGCACAAAGTGAGGACAACACAATCTGAACCTCGGGGGCCCTGTCAGCTCACCAAGCTCGGAAGATGTGTCCATGCCAGAGGTTCAGGGCTGTTTGCGAGGCCAGCCAGCCTCTGACTTCCATGGATAGCTGGAAAACTGAGCTTCATCTGGTGGTCCTGAGGGCACCTACATTCTCTGTTGGGCCCCAAACTTAGTGCAAGGCAGCAACTTGTCACCAAAACAGCCTGGATATATTTCTGTAGTGACACCACAGAAGTTTCTGGCATGTGACAGCTGCAGTCTTTTTTTTTTTTCAAGGTAGGGTCTCACTCTAGCTCAGGCTGACCTGGAATTCACTATGCCATCTCAGGGTGGCCTTGAACTCACGGTGATCCTCCTACCTCTGCCACCCGAGTTCTGGGATTAAAGGCATGCACCGCCACGTCCAGCTCCTGCACTCTGTCCTTTGGACAAGAGGTAGAAAATGTGGTAGGGTCCCAGCTCAAGGGGTCAATAACCACATGCTGGAAAGAATCAAACAGCCTTACTGTATTGGTCTGAAGTGTGTTGGGAGTCAAGCTGGGACTTGAAGCAGTCTTGGGTGGAGCCTCCATGATCGGGCTGGGAGGGGCTCCCATCTGGGGTTGGGGCACTGGGGGTCCAGCAGGTCTTGGTGTGATTCAGGCTTCGTGCTTCAACTGTTGAACGCAGCACTGAGTCCCCAGGTACTGCCTGGCAGAGCCAGTGATACTCAGCGCTTATCCAAACTCGGGCACAGGGCAGGCGGGCTGAGGATGTGAGGAACGAGCCTCATTTGGAAGCACAGAGGAGAGAGTGTGTGTGTTGGGGGGGGTGTGCTCCATCCTTTGTTCCATGAAGTCCTCTATGGATAGGTTTGTGGTCAGAGCACAGCGGCTGAAGGTCATGTTCTCTTCTGGACTCTAACGGAGCGTGGATGGTCCCCACATGGGGTTCTCCATCCTGTCATACCAGCATGTATCACACTTATGAGATCCCAGCTGTTTCTCACAAGGAAACCTCCAAATATTCCAAAGGTTGGTCTTTCTCCAAGACACTAGTCAGATGTCTCTAGGCAGGAAGAACTGATAAGAGATGGATAGATGATGGAAGATAGAGGGGTAATAGAAGACAGATAGGCAAGGTTAGATGACAGATATAGACAGATGGATGATAGGTAGGTAGATGACAAATGAAGATGCATAAATAGAAAGATGATAGACTATAGATAGACCAAATACATAGATAAACAACAGGAAATATATATATGATCAGAAGACGATAAATAGAAACACAGACAGACACAAACAAGAGAGAGAGAGAGAGAGTGAGGGAGAGAGAGAGAGAACGAGCAATGGTGGCAGTGTTTGGTGCCAGTCCAGAGCATTTGCACTCGTAACAGCCAGCTAAGGTTCCATTTTGACAAGCTGGTAGGGCCGTCCGCTTGTCCACGAGGTCTCAGCTCTCCACGTCCTTCCAGCCTTCAAGAGTTTGTCCACCCCACTTCACACACAACAGTCTAGCGGGGAGCAATGGGCCCCATGGGGGAACTACAACCCCAGTTCCATGTGCACTGAGAGCAATAGCCTAGGAGCACACTGTCCTATAGCGACCCCCCCAAAGACAGTCTCTCTGTCCCCCACATGTCTGCTCAAGGTCTAGGGCCCGAGATAACTACTGTGCTCCCATCTCCTGACTGATGAGGCTTAGGATCTGTGGTGCCACCCAGGGGCATTTAGGGTGGTGTCTGCTAGACCACCAGGCCACCACAGGAGGTGGAGGGACATGGCTCCCAGCCCCCAAAAGGCCTATGTTCAGGTGACAAAAAAGAAGCATCAAAGGGCATTCATTACACCCTGGCTGGTGTTTACAACTATGACTGTTCCCTAGCAACGAGGGAATGTTGAGTCTGTGAGCCACTGCAGTGCATCCCCAAAAGGACATGTGCTTGGCCTGGGGGAGGCAGCGGGACACGCCAGAGAGAAAGTTCGCTCTGCCTGTAAGTTAGCCTATAGGAACAGCTCCGGGGCAGAGGAGACTCTGGCTTCCACTAATGCGCAGGAGCTTCCTGGAACGTGTTCCTTAGAAAGTTCTATTTTCCTAGCATGCTCTCCTCTCCTGCCACCCACCCTTCCTATCACAGCGCCACCAGTTCTGAGAGCAGTGGGCCCAGAACTCAAGATCAGCTATGCTAAAAAGTGGCTTGGGGGCTGAAGAGATGGCTTAGCGGTTAAGGCGCTTGCCTGGGAAGCTGAAGGACCCAGGTTTGATTCCTCAGAACCAATGTAAGCCAGATGTACATGGTGGTGCATGGGTCTGGAGTTTGTTTGCAGTGGCTATGGGCCCTGACACACTCATTCTCTCTCTCTCTCTCTGTCTCTCTTTTTGGTTCTGAGGACTGAACCCAGGGCCTTGCACTTGCTAGGCAAGCACTCATCCCATCCACTGAGCTAAATCCCTAACCCTTCTCTCTGTCTTCCATAAATAAATAAAAATAATACACGCATATATATTTAAAAATGGTTTGGGCAACAAAATGAGGAGAAAGCAATATAGACCACTGACTGAAGAGCCAACCCACCGCAGGCCAAGGCAGCTGAGGAGTAGCTGCTGGCCAGAGCCCACAGTCCTTACCCTGCCGCCCTTCTCTCCGTTGGCACCCGGGAAGCCAGGGAATCCAATAGAGCCCTGAAAGAGAATTTAAGGAAGGTGGAAGCAGGACCGCCAGCCAGGAGCTGGGGTCATACCACCATGTCAACTGAGGTGAGTTCGTGCTATAGTTCATAACCTCTGATCCAGCTCCACCCCCTCAACCCACCTACCCACTCACCCACCCACCCAACCACTTATCTACTTCCCCAATCATCTAGCTGCCTGTCCATTCACGTACTATGCACCCACTTAAATACCCACCCATCTACCTTACTGTCTACCCATTCACTCATGCAATAACCACCCATCCATCCACTATACCACCTGCCCAGTAGTGAACCAGCCATCCACCCATCCCACCCCATCATCTACCTACCTACCCTTTTATTCTCCCACTCTGCTCGCCATCTACCTAGCCACCCACCCACTCAACACTCGTTTGCTTGCCTCGATGAACATTTCTTGAGAACACTCAAAGCTGGCTTAGCATGTGCCAACGACACTCCCCACTCCCTACATAAGCTGCGTCACCGCAGCTGACGTGGGCAGACAGGGGTGTGCACGGCTGAGCTTGTGGGGAGACGGGGCTTGAGTCTCGTGTCTCTCTGCTCCTACTGTAATCTTCCCACGGTGCCTCTGACTGAAGTGTGACAGCCTGCACAGTCACAGATGAACACAAACGTGTGCCTGGACTCTAACAACTAGCAGGCTGAAATATGAAGGCGCGCCTAGGCGGAAGATGGACCTCAGGACTCTGATCTGCCAAATGCCAGACGCCCTGTACGTACAAGAAGTATAACGCAGGGGCTTCCCAAGGCACCCCTAGGGCACCCCACTACTACAGGTGCAGCCTGAGGCTCTGTCTGTCAAGTCTGTCTTCTCTGGGTGGCTTAATGTTCTGACCTGAGAACGTGCCTGTTCAAGGAAGTTTATGCAATTTTTGCATGTGCATGTGTGTGGCATGCATGCTATGTGTGGACACACGGGTGTGGGTGAGTGTGACCATGTGGATGGAGGCCAAAGGTTGACATCAGGTGTTTTCCTTCATTGTCCTCTATGTCATTTTTTGTTTTGTTTTCTTTTTTATTTTTATTTATTTATTTGAGTGACGCAGAGAGAGAGACAGAGAGACAGAGAGAATGGGTGAACCAGGGTCTCCAGCCACTGCAAACAAACTCCAGATGCATGTGCCCCTTTGTGCATCTGGCTTACGTGGATACTGGGGAATCCAGCCTCGAACCAGGGTCCTCAGGCTTCACAAGCAAGCACTTAACTGCTAAGCCAGCTCTCCAACCCTACGTTATTTTCTGAGACAGGATGCCTTACTGAACTCGGAGATCACCAGACCAGCTAGACAACAAGTACCAGGGAGTTTCCTGTCTCTGCCTCTCTACAGTTGGGACTGCAGGCTGGCACCGCTACACGTGGCTTTCAGTGGGCGCTAGGGATACGCACTCTGGTCCTCATGCTGCGCAGCAAGCATTTTACTCACCGAGCCATCTCCCCAGCCCCTGGTTTGTATCTTTCCAGACCTTTCATTCCTCTCAGAGGGCTGAGCTCCACCAACCCTCTGCTATGCCCACCTCCTCAACCAGGTTGGAGACCGGACCAAGGAGACCTGGGAGTGGGGGATGCAGAGCCCCCAGGTTACAGCAGGTGACTGCCCATCTCTGAGCTTAGGCTACAGTTTAGGGGGCCAGGCCAGTCTTCTTCTTCCCCTCAACACTGCCTACACTTAGTCATACCCCACTCTCCTCTCCAAATGTCTCCTCTCCTTTCCTGTTCTTCCCCTGAGACAAGTGATTAATTAAAAAGAGGTAATATAGCCGGGCGTGGTGGCGCACGCCTTTAATCCCAGCACTTGGGAGGCAGAGGTAGGAGGATCGCCACGAGTTCAAAGCCATTCTGAGATTACATAGTGAATTCCAGGTCAGCCTGAGCTAGAGTGAGACCCTACCTCAAAAGAGAAAGAGAGAGAGGCAGAAAGAGAGAGAGAGAGAGAAAATATCCCTGGCCCATCTCCCAACACTCGGGACGGTGGCGGTGCAATTGGCAGCCGCACTGTGGCCGTCTAAGGTGCCACTGCTAGACCCTGAGTGAGATCTCTGCCCCGTCCAGAGGGCATCACCGCAGGCTGGGCGTGTGTCCACGCAGCACGGACAGTCTGAGCAGAACTTCCCTTGCTCATAATCGGCCAGCCTCCTCGGTCGCCGGGCCCAGGCTCCAGAGACCAGAAGCAGGCAGGCAGCGGAGCGGGGGAGACGGACGAAAGCCGGGAAGGCAGGGCCGCCGCACTAACGAGGTCTCCAGTGCAGGTGGTGGTTATTGTTGAAGGAGGAATTATGAATAATGAAACGTAGGGTGTGAAGAAGAAAACAAGGTTCTCACTGACTTCCAAAGCCTTTAGGAGCTGTTTCACTTAAACCCGAACATGACTGCACATTAGACAGTGCTCATCTCTCTTGTACTCTGTTATGAGCCAAGGGCCTCCAAACCTCCAAAGTGAGTGAAGCTGGGCAGAGAGGAGGCTAGTACGGACCAGCCGGGGGGATGAAGGCCACCGATGGGCCATGTGCCCTTCTCAACCCGTTACCCAGTGCCTCTTTTGAACTTGGCAAAATTAACACAAGAGAGCTATGTAGCATGGATGCGAAGTCACGGTGAAAGGTCACCCCACCAAGTCCTAAAAGTCACCCAGGGAATAATGGTTGAGGGTGGGAGGGGTGCATAAGGCACCACAGAACATCCTACAGAGTCTACCGGTACATCGGGAGGGGTTGAAATTACCTTTGGTCCCTGTCGTCCTGGGTACCCTGGTAATCCGGGCACTCCGAGCTTTCCCTGGCAAAACGAAAAACACATAGATTTTTTTGTGTGTGTGAATGCTTAACATGGCTTCTCTCAACCTCATTCTCTGAGCAGAGAGAGCCAGTGGGTCCTGGGAGGGGCTGGAGCAGGGCTAAATCCCAAAGGTGAAGGGCAAGGTCACTGTGGAGAGCCTGCCGCCCCCCCCCCCCCACCAGGCTGTTGTCTAAGAACAGAGTCAACCCTTGGGAGGTAAGACATGCCTGATCATATCAGTGTTGCCTAGAAAGCCCTCCCCACCCCAGCCACCCAACAGAAGACCAGTGCTGTGGCCAGGGCAAAAGCTAGAGGGGCTGCTTATCCATGGGGGATTTCTGAACCTTCTATAAGATATAGCCACAAGGTACTTGGGGTGGGGTATCAAAGCATTTCCTATGTCCCTTCCTGCTCAGGCTAGCAGGGACAAGACATGGGTGGCCCTGCTAGTACAAGGACACGTGCTACAGTTGGACCAGGCAGGTAAATGAGGAATCCCATTACCCACGCAAAGGGTAGGCTCAGCCAGTGAAAGGGAGGCAGGCCTGTCTGGAGCTGAGAACCCTGAGCACAGTTGAGCACCCTGTATCACCAACCTTCTCTCCAGTGGGCCCCAGAGGGCCAGGATCACCATTGGGACCACCACGACCCTTAGGGCCTTCAGGACCATCTTCTCCCCTAGGGCCAGGTGGGCCAATCTCTCCCTGCAATCAGAAAAGAGGAGGTGAGGGCTAGAAAGATGGTTCAGCAGTTCACAACGCTTGCTTTACAAATCCTGCCAGACCAGGTTCGATTCTCCAGTATCCACATAAAGTCAGATGCACAAAGTGGCGCGTGCATCTGGAGTTTGTCTGCAGTGGCAAGAAAAGATGAGGTGAGGGGAAACTGTCCATCCTCCAAGTGAGCGCTCCTGCCACAATTCTGGGATTCCGTGGGCTGTGGGTTTCTCTGTGAGAGCCACAGCTGTCTAGTCTCTCTCTAGTGATGACTGGCAAATCCCAGGGTGTTCATGGACCACTGTCGTCCCTCTAGGCAGAGAGCTGCCATGTCCACAGGCTGCCACATAGCTGCCGGTTCTCTGCCTGACCCCCTTGTCTAGTCACGTACCCCTTGGCTTAAATAGCTGGTTAATTATAGTGGCTCTTCCCAAAATGCTTCTTCTGAAACCCCAGGAGTCAACCCTGACTGATCAGTGACCTGGCCATAACCCATCTCTGAGAGACCCCACAATGCACATCATGGAGAGAGATAAAGGATCGCCTGATGAGGCAATGTCCTCAAGTTGTATGAGTGAGGAGCAGGCCAGATTCAGCCAGGCCATGGCAGTACAGTGGTCAGCTCTAACTGGCCATCCTGGTGCTCTTGATGGCCTGGTTCTCCTCTGACTGCCTGCTTCTAACAACAGCTGTAGAATGGTTAGGTGGTCCTATCACAAAGTGTTCAGTATTGTATATAGTGTTCAGATTGTCAACTTGGCAAGATCTAGAATCATCTAGGAGGAAAGATACCTCTTGGCATGACTGTAAAGGACTTTCTAGATTAGTTAATTGAGGTGGGAAGATCCACCCTAACTGTGGGCAGCACCATGCCATGGGCTGGGGTCCTGGACTGAATAAAAAGGAAAAAGTAAGCTGAGCGCCAGCATCCATCTCTCTCTGCTTCCTGACTGTGGATGCAGCGCGACCAGCCGCCTCACGCTCCTGCCGCCATGCCCTCCCCAGTACGATGGGCAGGACTCGCAACCCATGAGCTGAAAGAGTCCCCTTCCTCTAAATTACTTTTGTCAGCTACTTGTTACAGCAACAACAAAAGCAACGACTACAGGGTCACAGAGACTCCTGCTGTCCAACTGGGGAAGCCGCAGGCACCGAGAGGTTTCCTCCCATTGGAGGTCAAGCGTGGCCAATGGAAGCAGCACTGCAGGCGTTGTTGTGAGGTCAGAACCTCTTTTCTTCTCCTATATGACAGAGTGGGTCGGGGCAAAGTGTCAAGTGCATAGGCTCTCCTACTCTGGCATGCACTGGCAAAGGCACCTTCACAGCCTGCTCTGGAGGGGGATAAGGACGGCAGCAGACACCAGGCCCACGTCAGCCAGCGGACGACATCCAGGCGTGCGCACAGCTCTACAGCCCAGAGCACACAGCAGTGCGTTCCCTTCTGCCAGGCTGACTTAGGCTGTAGTTGTCAGGAAACTTCTCGACAGCAGCCTGCCTGGTGGCTTGAGGGGATACGAACCAGGAACTGCCCTCAACACCATTTCTAGCATCCTGCGTGTGTGAATGTGGAGTCCGGGCATTCTGTTGTGCTCCCCGACCTGGGCAAGCAACCCACCCCCGCCCCCGCCTCTCCAGTACCAGTAGCTGACTCTGGAGCTGGGATGAGCGACCCATCAGAGAGCAGCCAGGATGTGTGAGCATCACCCATGGCCCGATACCAGACCGCAGGGCACCCAAGCCTACTTGCTGACAGCGAGCACAAGTCGCAAGCCCGCAACACTCACCCGATCTCCCTTGATGCCCATGTCGCCTTTAAACCCAGGGAAGCCATCTTCACCCTGAGAGTGAACAAGAGGATGCATCAGTCTGGAGAAAAGAACCCTCTTCTTCAACACTGCCTCCCATTTCGGGCGATGAGCCCCGTAAGGCGCCCAGGGGGAGGCAGCGGGAGGGCCACTGGAGGAGAGGTTGTCTGCCTGCATTAGGAGGGTTGCTTAGCCTCTCATCCAGCCTAAGGGTCCCTGACCACAGCATCTATGTCACACCAGGGTCATGGGTACCCAGACTGGCCCCTTGCACCAGAACCATCTCAGACTGTCTTCCAGGACCTCTTGGCACAACCGAGGGCATGTCCTGAATGTGCAACGCCATATCCTCCCACGCAGCCCCATCTGGTGAGACCAGACAAGGTAAAAAGGATAAGGCTGGGTAGAGGTTCCCCAGCAATGGGGTCTCCCAGGGAACCAATGGGACGGGAATTATAGCACTGCAGGGTGGGAGGGGCTTCTGCTCCTAAGAGGATATTCTTTCCTCTGAACTGTTTAGGGGGTCCACATAGAAAGCAGCATCCTTAGCCAGGCGTGGTGGTGCACGCCTTTAATCCCAGCACTCGGGAGGCAGGGGGAGGAGGATCACCCATAGTTCGAGGCCACCCTGAGACTACATAGTGAATTCCAGGTCAGCCTGAGCTAGAGCGAGACCTTACCTCGAAAAACCTAAAGAAAAAAGAAAGGAAGGAAGGAAGGAAGGAAGGAAGAAGAAAGAAAGAAAGAAAGAAAGAAAGAAAGAAAGAAAGAAAGAAAAGAAAGAAAGCAGCGTTCTTGGCCCAGACCCTCAGAAGCCATAGACAGCCCCTGGAATAAGGTCTGCACTTCTGCTCCATAGAGGCATCCTGGAAGGAGGAGAGAGAGTACACAGGATTCTCTGCCCGTCCTTCCACAAAAGTGGCCCACTGAGACTGAGAACAGGGTCAGGTGGTCAGCTAACTCCGGGCACCAGGTGGTGTATCAACTGTGCCTCCCCTGAGAATAGAGTTCAGGCCAGTAGATTTCACAGGGGAGGATGCGAAAATGTCATCCACAGGTGCCCAGTGAGGAGCAGAGGCACGAATACTCTCCCAGTGTGAGCAGATGTCGGATCCCTAAGCTCAGGACTGACAGGCCGTGTTCTCTCAGTGGGAGCCCCACAGTCTGCCACAGAGGGAAGCCGTGCCCACTGTCTATAGCTGAATAAGCCAGGGGAACATTCAACAGGTCACTGTGATACAAGCCCAAGGATATGCCAGGCTGACCTTGAAGGAATCTCTGAGCCTCCTCCCACCAAACGAAAAGGACAAAAGTGGCGGGCCACACAGTTCCCCACGGCTCAAGATGTCACAGCTGCCAGAGGCACTCGGTGCTCGGGCTCTAGCTGGCACTCAGAGTGCCATATTTTGGCTTTGTATTAACCAAAATGATCTACATTGGCACCGAGTTGCAGCCTTGACCATGGCAGGCAGCTTGTATGTTAGTGTAGATGGTCAGAGCTGGACGTGCCTTCACGTGCTCCAGGCAATGAGCTGTTGGCATGGACGGTGAGCCGGCGCCCTCTTCCACTGGCTGAGCCCTGTGCAAGAGTGTGGACTGCCCATGAGAGAACTCAGACAGCTAACAACGAAGCACACTCCCCGGCTGCTGCCCGCAAGGAGTGGGGCTGGGCAGCCATCTGGGTAGACGCACTGGGCCTGACCCGGAGATGTTCTGCAGTATCCCAGAGCCTGCCTCCCTCAACAGGCTGTGTCCCCTTTGACAGACAAGTGCACTTCTTGCAGGGTGTCATTAATTCCGCTCCGTATCCAGAGGCGACCACACTGGCTTCGGCTCTGGGTGGGCTCACTCCCGAGAGGACAGACACTCACCTTCTCACCCTTGGTGCCCTTCAGGCCTCGGATGCCATCTGCCCCCTGTGCAGGCAGGAAAAGAAGAAAGATTACAAAAATGTGCAAGGGGCACAAAGGCCCAGGGGCCCAGAAGGGCGGAGCTCTCACAGGGGCCGTGCACCAGCCAGCTTCCCCTCAGACAAGTCCTCCCGCTCATGTGTCCCCATCTCCGGGACAAGAGCTTCTTGCCTGGAGACGTGTCCTGTTCTCATGCTGACAGCCTGGGGGCCCCACACGAGGCCCAGGGGTCCCCTCGTTTCTAGACTGGCCTCTGACACCTCTTTCCACACAAATGATCCAAACTCATCGCTGGCCAGTTACTCCACTGTCCTTGCAAAGGCTTGAGCCCCGGCTGACACTCTCCCATGCTGATGTCTGTCTCTTCTAGAAGCACTTAGAAGCTCAGCCCTCCCTGGGAGCCGGGGCGGAACCCAGTGCAGGCAGTGGGTTCATGTCTTGGTTTTAAGCTGTGACCTCTGAGGAGTCCCCAGATTTCTGTGGGCTCCAGTTTCCTAATTCGAAAGCAGGACAACAACCTTTGTCTTGCTTTTGCTGCTGGGGGCCGGGGTGGCACTTGTAAGCCTTCAGGACAGTGCCCAGGACATAGTCGGTGTCCAGTAAACAGTACCTGTATGCCTTCAATCGATGCGGTCCTATCACTGAAGCGGACACGCTAGAACGTCAGTTAACACTACAACAGTGACGGTGGTTGTCCTCAGTCCAGAGAAGACCACCTCACTCCCCTGCTGGACCCTGCTTGAGGGACACAGACGTGGCCCGATTTCTGCCATTCTTGCTGGGTCCAGCTCCTCTGCTGGTGGAGGAGAGATTGCTGAACAGAGTGGCAGATGTAGCCACAGCCTCACTCACCGTGCCTCTCGACCTCGGGCCTCTGAGGAGGGGTTAGGGTTACCTACAGGGACACACTCTTGACTCCAGAAGCTGTCTAGAGCCAGTCCTGTGCTGCCCCATTCCTATCTCAGCCTGAGCTGACTCCTGGGAGGACCCAGGAGCTGCCTGCCGCCCTCTGCTGGCCAGAGCTCACCAGAGACTGGGCTCCTCTGAGCCTTTCCCGGGGTCAAGAAAGAGCTGAAGAGAAAATGGGGTGCACACACACACACAGATCTTAAAGGCAGGAATGTGGCCTGAAGAGCTGCTGAGGGACAGCCAGCGTGACTCTGGAAGCAGCTCCATCACCCTGCTGTGAGGTACTGGGGACTGAGCAGACAGAGGAGCCACACCAGTACCCCGAGAGCCTGACCACTGGAGGAAGGGCTTGGAGCATCAGGAGACAGATCCACTGTTGGCAGTCTCCTTGTCCCAGACCCCTTGGATGTTCATGCCGAGGTGCAGAGTGGAGGAGCGAGGGGACAACCACCAGGCAGGTGGAACCTGGGTGGCTATGGGCTCAGTGCAAGTCTAGCTCACTGTCTACTCATTCTGCCATTGGACAAACCAACATGGGTTGACAATGCGGTGCCCAGTCCATTGGGATGGCACCTCCTGACTCTCTGAGGGATTTGTAGATAGCACAGACTATGGGGAGAGAGGTGCTGACTACAGGATCCTGGTCCGTGCTTGCTCAGACCTGACACAAGAGGGGGGACACTGAACCAGAGACAGAGAGGCACCTAGTGCTGACACATCCACCCCAAGTCTGTGAGGAAGGCCTGCTGTGTTCTGTATTCACTACAGCTGTCTGCATGGCTTCTGCACACATCCCGTGCTTCTAAACATTGATGGGCCCAAAGAACACAGGAAGGTGTGACATGCCCAGTCCAGGCCAGCCAGCTGCTTCAGAGACAATGGTCTCCAAGCATTTTTCTTTTCCCTGGACATTTTCTTCCAAAGGGGAAGAGAGCAGGTGGCTGGCTCCAATGGCATCCAGAGACCCCCCCTCCCCATCTCACTTTTCCTGGCACACTGAGACTCAGAGGTATGACAGGCCTGCAGAGGTAGACTCGGGAGGAGAGCACTATCTTTGGGGAGAGTGCATTCTCTCCATTCGTGTGTGAGAGAAGGCCCCTTCCAGCTTCCACTTGCTTCTCAGAGGCTCATGAAACCCACAGGTGTGATCTTGAGTAGGAACAGGGGTTTGGTCAGCATGAGCTCCAGGGTTGCCCTGAGCAGTGAGTTCAGGGTCATGGGGAGGGGTCTGACCTTTCCTTCCCCTTACTCTCAACCCTCTGACATGCATGGCTATCCTCCCTCCTACTGGGTGGGCTGGGGGAGACACCATATTTTTGAAATTAAGAAGGCAAGACCAGAAATATTAAAGTCCTTCCTTCCAGCCAAAAGTTCTCCTTTTCTTGGACCAAGTGGACTGCATTGGGGTTTGTGGTCATGGTGCTGCTGAGACTTGGGTGTGGCTCAGCAGTACAGTGTGTGTGTGTGTGTGTGTGTGTTTGTGTGTGTGTGTGTGCATGCTCACGCACATGCGCACACTGAAAGCCTTGGGTTTCTGGGACTGAAGTGACCGTCCTTTGTTGTGGGTCGCTTGGCACATGGCAGGGTGATTGGCAGTTTCCTTGGCTCGGGGTCCTCAGATGGCAGTACTGCCACTTGGACATGTAAGAACTTGGTTGAAGAAGGCTGGCATCCATTTTGTCGGGGTGGTCCAGTACTTGGGGAGGGGCAACTGTGTTTCGAACAGCAAAAAGGAAGGGGGGCAGGAGAGATGGCTTAGCGGCTAAGAGCCTAAGGACCCATGTTCCACTCTCTAGATCCAATAGTAGCTAGATGCACAAAGGTGAGGCAAGCACAAGGTCGCATATGCCCACTAGGTGGCACAAGCATCTGGAGTTTGATTGTATTGGCCGAGGCCCTGGACGCCAATTCTCTCTCTCTCTCTCTCTCTAAAATAAAAAAATAAAATTGAAAAGGAAGGAATCATCCTGCCACAGATATGGACAGCCTAGAGACAAGGTGTTGCCCAGGGCTTCCATGTGAACTCACATTTGGGGGTCTTCTGGATGGAGAAGGAAGACTCACCTTTGTTGAGTCAAACCCAAACAGACGCCCCTGAGAAGGGCCAGGAAGAGGGAAGGCGAGAGAAAGCTGAGGGCCAGTGAAACGAGAGGCAGACAGGTGGAAGCAGCTCTGGATTAAACGCCTGTGTTCACACGGCACATCTGAATAACCAGCGTGATCACGAGGCGGGCTTGGGGCCAGGTGCGGCTCAGCAGTGCAGTGTTGCGTGCACTCAGAGCCCTGGGTTTCAGACCCAGCACCCAAAAGAGAAAGGGGGTGGAGGGTAGGAGGTGATGGGGTCACAGCAGGAGAGCCTTCAGGACTGAGCATAGAGTCCTGAAGGGAAGAAGGGGTGGGGTGGGCGAGACCAGGCCTTGTGATACAGGTCTGTAATCTCAGTTGCCCGGGGAAGCTGAAGCAGCAGGATTGCAAGTTCAGGGCGAACCTAGGCAACTTAGTGGGGCTCTGTCGCAAGATAAAAAGTAAAAAGTAAAAGCATATAATTAAAATTCACAGCTACCAGTTGCATCTCAGGGGCTGACCACTTGCCTAGCATGTGTGAGGCCCTAGGTTCTATCCCCAGTATGATAAAAGTGGCCAGGGGCAGGGGTATGGGAACCTACCCATCCCTTTCACCATGAAAAGTCACAGTGAGAAAGCACTCGCTACAAAGCAGAAAACTGCCTTATCCACACACTGACTATGTGGTACCTTAACCTTGAACTTCCAGCCTCTGTAACTACTACTGCTTACTAGCCTCTACTTTATGGAACTTCTACATAGCCGTTGACAGAACCCAAACAGACCCTCTCTCAGGAAGCAGAGCTGAGGTAGAACACAAGCAGTCCTTCCCTAACCAAGGACTGGCAGTCCCCAGCAGTGACAGCTGCCACCCCCGCTCTCATATCCATCGGCCAAGGCTCATTAGGCAGCCAGCACGGCTCGCGCTCTCAAAGGCACGGGAGTGTAAGCGTCGATTTCCCCGGTGAAAACCGGCGTAACCCTCGCTTCTCACTCCACCCTCCGCTTCCAAGTCTAACTGGACTGCTCATGTCATGGATGAATATTAATCAGACAGACAGATAAGAGCATCCTCCGTAAACATTTTAAAGCAGACACCTTTTAGCTCGCAGAGGCAGCCTTGTGCAATTAGCCATGTATGGGAGCTGCCAGCCAAAGGCTTCTGTAGGCGACGGGAATTTGGAACATAAAACACACATAGGGCTCACATAATCAGCCCTGTTGCGAAATTATCACCCTTATAAAATTCACTAGGCATTTTGCTGGCAAAAGCGTGCTTCAGCAAGAAACCTGGCCCACTTCAGGCTCTCAGCCTTAAGAGTTCGCTCTTGAGAAGTTCTTGAACTTGGTATGCTCTAGTTCCTGGGATAGGAAAGTCATGATCACTCAAGTTCAAGTCCAGACTGGGTTACTAAGCTTAGTGTGATTCAGGGCAGCCGTACACTTGTATGTGCAAAGATGCTGCACAGGGAGAACGCATCACGAACTATGTGGGTAAGGGTCTTTGCCATGTTAATATAAGTACCTCAGATTGGAGGAGTTCTTTTTTTTGTGAGGCAGGGTCTCGCTCTAGCCCAGGCTAAGACAGAACTAACTCTGAAGTCCAGGTTGGACATCAACTCAACAGTGATCCTCCCACCTCAGCCTCCGGAGGGCTAGGTATGAGCCACCACGCCCAGCGGTGGAATCCGTGTGTGTGTGTGTGTGTGTGTGTGTGTGTGTGCGCGCGCACGCACGTGCATGTACTCACATGTGGGTGTTTCCCTTCACATCAAGCTAAAATCACTTTGGAGAAAAGAACTGCCATTAGCTTTTTTGTTGGCCGGCAGCCCGGCGCTTTGAGACGTTCCTAAGTCCCCACTCTGAGACACAGAAGAGTCCCTGTCCACACACATCCTCTACACAGGAATGCGCCACTGTCCTAGGAGCCAAGTAACCGGAGATTAAATCACACAGCTCAAAGCTGAAACGGCTAGCCCGGATGGGACTGAGGGGACCATGCTTCCCACTTTGCTCTGCAGCACCGCACCTGGAGGTCTGAAACGCTCTGACAGGGGAAACACGACTGTGAACAAGTGGATGACACCTCCCTTGAACACCGCCTCTCAGCAGCTCAGCTCTGCCCACGATGGCGAAAGGGACAGACACACCCTGTCACTCTCCCAGGGTACTAGTGGCTTGGTTCAAGGACTTCCCTGAGCTTCCCCACGTTAGACTTATCCTTGCCTCGCCAAGATGCACTACCTGTAAGAGGCTCCCCGGAACGACCACCACAAAGAAGTGTGGGAGAAAGATGCACCTCTGCTGCTGACCGATGGCCCATGCCATGTCAACTGCTTCATCACAGGCTGTCCCCTGCTGTGCATCAGTCCATCCCCAAACTGTCGGGACATCCTTACCTGCTCACATCTGCTGTGCAGAGACCTACACCTGACGGTGAGCTCCAGGCCACTCCAGGGAGGCCGGAGGAAGTTTAACCCTGGAGAAACTCCCTAGAACTGACCTGGCCACACATCCACCCCACCCTGACCCCCAGGAAGACCTGGAGCAGTAGAGACCCTCTCACCTTGACTCCTCGTGGGCCTGGGTAGCCGATGGGACCCTGGGGGCCAGGTGGACCCTAAAACCAAAGGGAAAGAACATTAGCTCATTCTAGGTAGGGGTGTCTGGGCAACAACCCTAGTGAGAGCCTGTGAAGCAGCCCCATGGAGACAGAGTCCCCTCACATGGACCACACTGACAGTGGAGGCGGCCAGTGGTGTCTCACGCAGAGCAAAGATGCCTGAGGCCAGTCAGACACTGGCGACTGCTGCAGCTGGACAGGAATTAGTGAGGGGAAGTGTGGCATGTGAAATGAGGGCACACAAAATTGGTATGCAGGTAGGACAAAAGCTACCATTAAAGACACACGTCCCCAAGCCTAGGGACCTTGGGACAAATCAGGGCAGCTTCTGGCTGGGATGACAAAGGCCTGTTGTCCAGGGAAGTGACATCCTCCAAAAGCCAAAGGCCTTCTCAATGGCTGTCTGGCTGTTCAGAGCTCAAGGTCCAGGACACCCCCTCCCACGCCTCACCCAGGAGACCCAAGCAGCCACTGGCTGGTGGGAACTTGGGGGACGGGCAGGGGGAGTGCACACCTGGCCTCCTTTCTCTCCTGGAGGTCCTTCTTTCCCAGGGTGCCCCTGTCACAAAAAAGAGAAGGTTAGTCAGCCATCGGCTTAGAAAGGTCTGCCCCTGCAGAGCCCTCCCTCCGTAGCACTCATGAACGATGGCAGTGACGGTCACAGGACCGCAGCTCTGCCCTACTCAGGAAAACGGAAGTCAGGGACTGGCCAGACAGGTGGCCCAGCACAGCCTGGACACTCCCAGCCCTGGAACCTTGGCTACTGCTTTACCAACAACAACAACAACAACAACAAACCCAGCTGCATGGCCCCAGCCCTGACTGAGCACAGGAGTCTGGGCATCCTGGTTCAAGTATGTGAGGATGAGGATGGGCTCCTTCCTCAGTCAGAGCCCAGCCTCAGCCTCCAGATCTGATTCCACACAACGCAGGCAAGGGGAGAGGGAAGACTGGGCCACTGCTCAAGGTCACGACAGCCAAATGAACCCACGGAATAATAAGCTGGGGCCAGACATCAGGGGCCGTCCCAAGGCCCAATCTTCATGTAGGTGCCCAGAGGGTCCCCAAGGCCGCACCAACTGAAGCAAGGTGAGGGCCTGCCCTCTAGAGACCTTCTGTCCTATGGTCACCTCCCATCTCCCCGGGCCTGGTCTAAGTCCTTCCTTGGGAATGCAGCTCTGATTCGCCAACCAAGGTTCAGTTACCTTGAGTTCAAGACCACTGAGCCACACATACAGATAAAAGCAGAGGGCTGGAGAGGTGGATCAGTGGTTAAAGACACTTGCTTGCCAAGCCTCATGGCCTGAATTCAAGTCCCCAGTACCCAAGTAAAGCTAGACATACAAAGTGCTGCACGCATCTGCAGCTCATCTGTAGTGGCAAAAGGCCCCCCTTGTTCATTCTCTCTCTCTCTCTCTCTTGACCTCTTAAATAAATAAAAAGATTTCTTTTAAGCAGAAAGACCCATGCTCAACCATGTGGAAATGGAGTCCTACCCTGAGCATCCAGTAAGAGGCCTGGCAACAAGGGGAGAGGCTGGTAGGGTGGGTCTGATGCACCCTACATACACTACACATGCTGCGTGAGCTTGGGCAAGTCACCTACTCACTCTGAGCCGGAAATTCCTCATGTGGACAGTGAGAATGGGGTCAAGATGACCATTCTGTGTGAGTGGCTAAAAACCTGGGGCCTGGCCTCTAGATATGGCAGCGTGATCTCCCCAGAGAATACGTGTCCATACTGCCTGGAGCCTCTGCAAATAACTTATCATCTAGCAAATGAGTTGAGGGGGTCAAAGTTCCTATGTGGGAGCAGTGCCAGGGGCCTGGAGGCCTTTGAGGAGAGGCAGGTACCCCCTGAGCAGGCGTCTCCTGCTGTTCTGACACCAGGGATAAGCTAAGCTACTCCCTGCCTTCAAAACTGGCTTAGCGGTTAAGCACTTGCCTATGAAACCTAAGGACCCCGGTTCGAGGCTCAACTCCCCAGGACCCTACGTTAGCCAGATGCACAAGGGGACACATGCATCTGGAGTTCGTTTGCAGTGGCTGGAGGCCCTAGCGTGCCCATTCTCTATCTCTATCTGCCTCTTTCTCTCTCTGTCATTCTCAAAATAAATAAATAAATAATTTAAAAAATGGCAATTGTGCTCAAGGCACCAGGGGCTCACGTTGGCTGGGCTGAACACAACAGAGCCAGGAGAGGACATCCTGCCTCGGGGTGGCTTTGAGGTGGTCATCATGATGATAGCCACCAACCACAGATTTGGATCTATTCAGGAACTAGGATAGGTAGGTACCTGTGGATGGCTCTGTGCCAAGGTCCAAGCAACACATGGGCTGGTGTGGAGGTCAGGCCTCACACCCAGGTCACCTGGGATTGCCAGCTGACCACAACACACGGTAAGCCCCTCAGTGACATGTTGGAGACAGTACAAGCCCACCCGACAGAGGATCCACGGAGACTCCAGGAGAGGCTTAGTGAGCTCCAAGTAGGGCGTAACCATGGGAGCTGGTGAGGACCACCGCCGGTTGCGATGGTCACCCTAAAAGCAGGTGCCTTAGATGGGCTGGCAGCTGTATTCTAGAAGAGGTGGAAGGGGGGCATCAAGCTCATTTGTTAGCATGTTGGCAGAGTGATGGATTTTCCTGCCGTGGAAGGCTGGCTCATGCACCCCCTCCTCCTCTCTTTCTCTCTCCTTGTTTGCATTTTTCCAATATTCTACGATGAACTACATTCATAATGGAAAAATAACATAGTTTAAATTATTTGTATTTGATATTTTTCTGATTAAAAAAGTAATATATGTTCATTTGTAGACAATTAGGAGGGTGGGAAAGGAAATTAAAACTCCTCCATGGCCTCAGAGCCCCATGGCCAACGGGGAGGACGCAGAGCTCTAAACCATTTTCTCTGCGGAGGTGCATGCAAAGCAGGCAGGCATAATGTAGTCGAGATTTAATATGCGGCCGTGAGCACTTTCTCACATGCCCAGATATTAGCTGAAATTCGATTTTTGCTGGCTCCATAATATTCCATCAAACTATAATTCATTTACCCATTTCCCTGCCTTGCGTTGTGGGGAATGACTTGGCTGTGTTTAGGGCAGAGGGACTTCCTACTTCTCAGGTTTAAACTGTTCCTTCTTTACAACCCAAACCAAACCAACACAAGAGGAGATCAACCTTCAACGACAAGCCGACGCCCGCTGCTGAGCCCCAGGGCTTGCTGGGCAGACAGCCTGGCTGACTCAGTGAGTTTCAGGCTTAGTGGGAGGGCTTGTCTAGAGAATAAGGTAGGGCTCAGAGGCTAAGGTGCCTGCCTGCAAAACCTAACAACCAGAGATCGATTCCCCAGTGCCCACTAAAGCCAGATGCACAAAGTGGCATCTGGAATTCGTTCAGAGGCTGGAGGCTCTGGTGTGCCCATTCTGTGTGTGTGTGTGTATATATAATTTTTTTTTTTGCTTTTTTGAGGGAGGGTTTCACTCTAGTCCAGGCTGACCTGGAATTCACTATGTAGTCTCAGGGTGGCCTCAAACTCGCAGTGATCCTCCTACCTCTGCCTCCTGAGTGCTAGGATTAAAGGCGTGCACCACCACGCTCAGCCCATAAAGTATTTTTTGTTTTTAAAGGAATAAGGTGGAAAAGTAGTGGAGGAAGACACCTAATGCCAACCTCTGGCTTCCACACATGCTTGCACACATGCACGAACATGCACGCATACCACACACACACACACACACACACACACAGAGGCACAGGCATTAACAAAGATGTCTTCCATCTTTCCTCTCTTCCAAACACATGGACGGCTGGCTCTATCTGGGGGCCCTGATGCTTTCCTTCAGCCCCTTCAGGGGAGCACGGGCAGACCTCTCCCCACTTACACATGTGAAAGCTCCAGTGTTAGTCAGACAGGCAGAGTCTACAGGCCAGGGGTGTGCTGAGGGCCCACCTTCCCCACAGAACATGGAGAGACCGCAACCTGGAGACTGGAATGCTCCAAGGTTTTGAGGTGGGGGGGGGGGATTCCAGGGCAGAGTGAGCCAGGTCTGCTGAGGCCAGGGAGGAGTGTGTTTGGGGAAGGGGCACAGCCCACACAACCCTCGTGTCAACACCCTGTGGGGCTCACTGGGCATGCCGTGTTGAGAACTGAACACCGTTTCCTCATCCCTTACCTCACTAATTTTCTTTAAGAAGAGGTGCTATTTGCATCATTAGAAAAAGTAATGCAATCTAGATGAAAATTAAAGGGCAGAAATGACACGCTGGCAAAGATTAGTCACTCAGCACCCAGACCTTTCTGTGCTGGGACCTGCAGGTGCCTAGTATGCCCCCATGGAGATGGGAGTGGCCTCCCTCATCTGCTGAAATCAAGAAAGGGCAATTTGGGATTTGAGAGTCACTGAACCCCAAGATCCTCAGACATAAAATGGAAGTTGACAGCTGCTTGGTGAACCAGTTACTGTCAACACCCTGAACTTCCCCAATTAGTTTTTAATGGTGTTATTAAAACAATAAATGAGGCTGTCTTAAATCATTATTTCAGCTCATTTTGGTTTCTGAAATATCAGTATCAGCTGAATAATCTAAAAGCCTCAAAACAGAGGTTGGGGAGAGGGAGCAGAGGCTGAGAGCACTGCTGTGCAAGCAAGAGGACCCGAGCTCAATTCCCAGCACCCTCCCGAAAAGCCAAATGGTTAGGGCTGGAGAGATGGCTTAGCGGTTAAGGCATTTGCCTGCAAAGCCATAGGATCCCGGTTCGACTCTCCAGGACCCATGCAAGCCAGATGCACAAGAGGGTGCATGCATTTGGAGTTCTTTTGCAGTGGCTGGAGGCCTTGGCAAGCCCATTCTCTCTCTCTCTCTCTCTCTCTCTCATAAATAAATAAAATGAAGCCAGGTGTGGTGGCACACGCCTTTAATCCCAGCACTTGGGAGGCAGAGGTAGAAGGATCGCTGTGAGTTTGAGGCCACCCTGAGACTACATAGTGAATTCCAGGTCAGTCTGGGCTAGAGTGAAACAAAAGAATGAAAATAAAAATAATAGAATGTATTTTTTTAAAAAAGCCATATGGTCATGAATGCCTGTAACTGCACTGAAGGGGGGAGGAGCAGGGTAAGAGAATCACTAGGGCTTCCTGGCCAGTCAATCTAACAACAACAACAACAAAAAATATTGGAGCACTTCAGAGCCAGTGAGAGTCTCAGGGAACAAATGTGGAAGAGTAATAGAGGAGGACACCTAACATCTTCCTTTCATCTCTGCATGTATCTATACACACACACACATACACACACACATCACATGCTACAGACTACACACTACATATACACCTACCCTATAAAAAGCCCCAACTAGCAACATCTTCAGGCAGCAGAGTGGCAAGAGACACGCGTGTGCGCGCACACTCCAGACAGAGCGGTGTCCCCTTCCCCCTGCCTTCCTTTCCACACAGCTTGGCCACAGAGTGGGCCTGTCACTCACTTGCCACTTCCAGGCGCTGTCCGATCTGGCTCCCCAGCTGTGCGCTCGCACCCTCCCTACCTACTCGGTGTGTGAACACCAGAAACACCCCTCCCCCGCCCCCGTGCATCCTGCCCCCCTGCCCTTGACCCACTGACAGCTTGGAGCCCAGCCCAGTGGTGCTCCTCATAGCTCCAAACCCTCACCCCATGACAGGGACACGTTATAAAACGTGTCGAAAACTCTTTAGTCACTGAGCACCCGGCTCCAGAGCACAGGTCTTGAGCTGCAAGTGGGAAGCGGGCACCCGATTTCCCCACAGCCCCTAGTCTGGGTAGAGCAGGGCTTTGTGGACGGAGGTCAACCAAGGCTACTCACCGGGGGTCCATCGGCGCCAGGCATTCCGGGGAGGCCTGGTTTCCCCAAAGGGCCCTAGTACAAACCAGAGTTGGTGAGCAAATGTCCCCCGGGGTTTACCTCATCCCTTCAGGGGACCCTGAGGTGACCATCCAGCATTTCCACCCAGGACACCTGCTCGGAGGAGGGCTGAGAGCCCTCACGCTCACCGGGTTCAAAGCCTCTGGCAGCCACCGCACCCCAACAGACAGCCCCCATCCGTCAGGGCCTTCAACTTTGCTGCGGGAGCAGCCCTCCCGCTTCCCCTGCTGGCTGACACCCCTGCTCAGATGTGTCCCCAAAGCAGAAGTCCTCAGGCATTCCTGGCACACTGTGTCTTTCTAACTATTCCACTCGTCCAACCCCTCCCAGGGCCTGGCAGAGAGGCCACAAGGCCACTGGGTCACCATCTCATGACATTCTCAGATGGTCTAGGTCCAGCACAGCCGGGCCATTCAGGGGTTGTTCTGATGCCCTCCAGAACTGTTCTCAGCAGGGGTTTTGCTGGTTAAGACCAAGACACTTCGTGTTCCTCAGAATACCCGGTGCCTGGGTTAAGCCCCATCTGTAGAAGGGCCAATGCCCCCTGAGGTCAAAGGTACGGGACTGGAGATCTATTTGCCAAATTTAGCAAAACCGAACTACACAAGTAAACCAAGCCATAACAGCAACCGCACACAGCTGTCATCTGGATGTCATATGAACATCTATTATCTTTCCTGCTGAAGCTGGCACCTCCACACATGGCTGGAGAATGAACGAGTGAGCGAGTGAGTCTCTGAATCAGTGAAAGATAACGATCCAAGAAACTCCCTGTGGCTGACGCGCTCCGTTCCCAGGGAGCTCTGGAGTCTCCCAGGGAACACGTGGTGTACCTGTCTGCTGAGGGCAACCACTAGCTAACCTCCCGGCGACAGGAAGTGCGGGCCGCACCACCCTCACATCCCACCTCAGCCCACCTACCTTTTCTCCAGGAGGACCAATGGCACCCTGGGGGCCTGGAAGACCCTGGAGGGAAGAACCGGGAGGACAGTGAGGTGACCCACTCTGGAGACCCCCCCTCCCCACCCTCTGCTATCTTCCTGCTAACTACTCCCTCAGCGGGGGAGGGAGGGGACAGCAACTTAGGGGGTGAGCTCAGTCTGCACTCCCAGGACACAGGACAAGTACCCACACCTCCCACCCTAAGTCACCTCCTCCAGGCCACTTACCTGGGCACCAGGATTACCCTGTTGTCCCGGAGGGCCAGGCTCTCCCTGTGGACCCTACAGGGAACAGAAGCAAAGGCCTGAGAGGGGGTCAGGGAGTTGCACCCCATACCTCTCCACTTCCCACTCGCTATATCGTGCTGGGCAGCAGCCCAGGGGGCAATGTGCTGGGAATAGCCTGCAAGGAAAATCAGGTGGATTGGGCATGGAGGTGCACACCTGTAATCCCAGTATTCGGGGGCGGGGGTGGGGCTGAGGCAGGAGGATGGAGAATTCAAGGCCAACTTGAACAGCACAGTAAGACCTTGCCTCAAAACCCCAGAACAGGGTTAGAGAGACGGCTCAGCGGACAAGACACCTGCCTGCAAAGCCTAACGACCTGGGTTCAGCTCCCCACTACCCATATAAAGCCAGATGCACAAAGAGGCTAGAGACATGGCCCAGTAGTTAAGAGCACTTCCTGTGCAAAGATGAGGGCTTGAAGAAGCCTAAGAATTAACTCCCCAGGACCGACATCAATAGCTGGGCCTGGCCATGCATGCCTGTAACCCCAGACTCGCAGGCAGCAAAGATCTGAGAGTCACTGGAGCGCACAGGGATGAAAACAAAATAACAACAAACCACCCGCCTCCCGACAGACAGTCTCCGGGATCAGTACAGAGACTCGGGTTCAAATAAAAATGGGCAGAAGAGTGACACGGCAGGACACCACCACCGCAGGTGAGTATCCGCTGCCGCAGGCCGGTGCACGGGCGTGTGCTCATGCGAGCAGCACACACACAAGTAGAAACAAAAACAACAAAAGGGGCCTCTGACAGCAGGGTAGGACTTGGCACCCGTGGGACTGCTGACATTGACTCTGGTACAAAGGACGCTGGCTTAGACCTGCGAACACCCTGCCGTCCTCCCAAGTGAAACACGCCAGCGGAGCCGTTCCGGAAATACTGCATTGGAGAGAAAATCCCCCAATCCAGCTTTCGTGCCGAAATCTCCCGGTGCCCTTGAAATAGATGCAGTGTCCACAGACTCATCTCCTACTGGTGGGATTTAACGCCAGCGCCTCGGGTAGAGGCAGCAAGTCCCTGCTCTGGCTGTGATTTAAGGCACAGCGGATAAGCACCAGGCCATGGGCAAGAAGGGACTGCCTCTGGCACACTCACACACCCCCCCCCGTTCCCAGCCAGTGTGGTCAGCACCGGACCTCCCGCAAGGGCTGTGCTCACGGGCTACGACAAAGCTGGACCCTGGGACTCCCGGAGCTCACCACATTTCCTTTGGGGCCCGGCTGGCCGTCCATACCCGTCACACCCTGGAGATTCATAAAGAAGAGAAGTTCAGCGAACACAGGAGCAGCAGCGATGCTAACAAGCGTGTGTTCCCACCCAGCACACGGCGGAATGCGGCCCGCGGTGACCCCCAGGGTGGCGTGTTCTTTGGGGAAGGGTCTGACTCAACTCTCTCTGTCCCTCATAGCAGGGGCTACTGACACTGCCCCCCTACATCCTGTGAGCAGACCCTGCGTTCTAGAATGGTCACTCAGAGGTTCTAGTGAAGATGGGGCCTGTCCAGCCCATCAAGACAGAGCCCAAGTGACAACAGGGCCCTCGGCCTCCTTCCAGAACTACCACAACCACAGAAGATTCTGGAAGGTCTCTCAAGCTGAGGAGCATGGCATCCGAGTGCTACTTCTCGCCCAGGCAGCAGGTGCTGCCCTGCAGGAAGTGGCGGCAGAGCCACGGGGCCAGCTGTCTCAGCCTCACCTACTGCCCTCTGGCTCTCTGACTGTGAGTGTCAAAGACCCACACTGCCACAAACTAGCAGCAGGCATTTCTGCATAGCGGTCAGCGTGGACTCCGCTGCCCCAGTGCCCAAGTGAGTCACCAGCTGTGTAGGGAGAGGTTATCTGGGGTCAGGTGGAGGGGACACACATGCCAAGAGGTAACAGGACTTACAGGAGGTCCGGGAGGGCCTGGAGGCCCCTTTGGTCCAAGCAGACCACGTGGACCCTGCAAGAGAAAAAGGCAAGGAAGGGTGAACCCCAACAGGATCCTGGCCTCTCCCCTGCCCTGTACAGCCCGGGCACCCTACGCCTCCGGAGCTGGGCTGACGGGATTGACCAAGACTTGCTCCCTGCTTTCATGCATCTGCCCACTTCTCTACCTCAGCACCAGGCATCAGAGGAGGCATGTATAATGGAGGGGTTCAGATGGGGTTTCAGAGACATCCTTTAGCAAGAGGGTCCTTCTCTTCCGCCTTTAACGCACTCTCAGGGAGGCGAGTACAAAAATGTCTACACAGGCTGATTGTGGTGGAGCACTCCTTTAATCCCAGCACTCGGGAGGCAGAGGTAGGAGGATTGCCTGTGAGTTCGAGGCCACCCTGAGACTACAGAGTGAATTCTATGTCATTCTGGGCTAGAAGAAAACCCTACTTCAAAAAAAAAAAAAAAAAAAAAAAAAAAACGCCAGGTGTGGTGGCGCAGGCTTTAAACCCAGCACTTGGGAAGCAGAGGTAGGAGGATCGCCATGAGTTGGAGGTCACCCTGAGACTACATAGTTAATTCCAGGTCAGCCTAGACCAGAGTAAGACCCTACCTCGAAAAAAAAAAAAAAAAAAAAAAACAAGTCTCCACAGACTGCCAGGCAATCACACTCCTCTGCAAGAGGAGCTGGGATCCAATTTTTACCAGAAACCTCTTCTCTCCAATGACATGTTATCTTGTCATTTCTGGAATCAGAGTCCAAAGGCTCAGGATCAAGGGGAAACGAGGTTTCTGACTAGAACATCAGGACCTTGTGTTTGGCGACAGCCACTTGGGTCATGAGCTGTCACCCCTCCCTGCCCCCCTGCACAAGGATAGGCTGAGGGCAAGGCCTGCATGCTAAACAGAGGGGTCGACCCATGACCCGAGAATCTGGCTCCAGAAACAGGCACCTCCTGCTGCAGGAATTTTGGAGTTGTACCTAAGGCGCTCAGATCTCAAGTGCCCTTCATTCTGACAGAACCTTTTCAGATGCAGGGGCAGAAAAGCTTCCCTCCTTCACTGCCTCTTAAACGCTTCCTTCGTTATTTTAATACCTAGTCCTATAAATGTTTCTGAAAAGCTAATAACCCAGAAGGCACCGCTTAGCTGTGTGTTAAGGAGAACGGTGCTGATGGAGTCTCCTCAGCGGTTAATCAGACATCCAGGGTATAATTTTGTACCAGATGAATCTGCATGCGCCGACCCGCGCTCTCCCCCGCGTGCGTTTGAGGCACGGCTCATCAATTAGCATCGCCAGATGCGAGCGGCCGCCTGACTTGGATAACGAAAGAAGGTTTCGGAGCATCATCAGTAAGTGAGAAGTAATTAATGTCCTTTTATCCTTGCAGAAATCTGTGTTGGGCTGAAAGGCTGGGGGCACCTTGCAAAAGGGCTCCACCCTGGGGAAGTATGGCTGTTAGACCTGAGGCAAGCTTTGGCCCGTTCAGGCCTGATAACTATCTCACCGATGCATCCAGACATCCTCCCTGAAAGCCTGTATGCCTACCATGATCCCCTTAGCTGGCTGCTATGTTGTGACTGGGTGCTCATTCATGGTTCCCTGGGTGCCCACTATGGAACCTGTGAATGATCAACCACACTGGGCCTGGGCACCCACCATGCCCCCCCAACTCCCCAGAGCCAAGCTTCCTCCTGCAGAAAGGAGTGATATGTAGCCCCGGAAATCACCTGGTCTCCAGATGTCCTCTGGCTTCTTTCCGAGGGAAATCCTGGGGTCTGTCTCAGGCCAAGCTCACTAACCTACACTCTGTGTCTATCATCCACAGACCTAAGACCCCACTCCAAGGCAGCCACCCTGGCAGCAGAGGCCCAGAGGCCCACCCGCCGCCAGCAACTTACAGGCTCCCCAGGCAGCCCCCTGGGTCCGACTTCTCCGTCATCGCCCTGTGAAGGAGAGAGAAGGGGCCTTTAGGTATGAAATGGCAAGAGGCCTAGAATCTACAGAGACCAGCTCCTGGGCTGTATAGAGTGGGATTTGGGCCATTCCGCTCAGCATATGCTGGCTTGCTGGTCCCTGTCCTGGTAAGAGAAGCCCCTGTCCCCGGGAGCTTCAGATCAGCTGCTGCAGGGGAGCGCTGAGGAGAGCCCGCTCAGCTCGCCCGTCACAGCTGCTGCGAGGGGAGCAGGCAGAACTTCCACCCACTGAGTCCAAGGCCCTGGTCTGTCTCCAGAGTGTCAGAAACTAAGAAGCAAGGGCATCGAGGGAGAGGAACAGGAACCCCAGTCAGCCCCAGCAAGCCCCATTTCTCCTCCAGGATTCAAAACAGCAAGCCACAAACCAAGAAGAGCTTTTTCCTCCTGGCTCCAGAGGGGACGGCTGCCCTGGCCCCACCAGGTCACACACCTAGGTCGGCTTGCGAGCACACCACTCCTCACACAGCACGCCTATCCTGCCTTCCTCACACAGGCAACTACACACGCTCACACACAACCTGCTTGTGCACATGCTTACAGATGTGCGCTAACAAAGCGGCACAGATACACGTGCACACATAGACCCATGCACACAATGTGCCCACACGGTTGCACACGTGTGATGTGTGAATACCCTATGCAAGTATCCTATGTACATATGACAGTGCACACATGCATCTAGGAATGCACATGTGTATGTGTATGCAAGGCCCTGCACAGGTGTGCACACACATACATCCTGTCCATTCCCACACATGTACACAAAGGCATGTGTGCATACACAGAGCTGCGCACGCACGCAAATACAATGCACGTACACCCACACTTCCCAAATCAAGTGGCTAGGGCATCCAGAAAGATCTTCCTCTCCTGCCTCATCTTACAAAGCTGACTGGGCTTAGGCCCAGGCAGAAGGAGGTGTGCTGTCAAGGTCAGTCTGAAAGCTGGCCAGAACGGTATGGCTCTCTCCCATTTTCTGGGGGCTCCTAAACCCCCCAACAATGGAGCTCATAAACCCATCACGCATACCCTCCGCCACATGCACAGCTGTGCTCTGGCCTAGTGATAACGCCGAGCTTCCAGCCTCATGAAGATGTGTGTGACAGATGCTGAGCCCCCGGGGTTGGCGAAGGCCAACTCCAGCCCTGGCCTCCCTCCTTCCCTCCCTCCTTCCTCCCTCCCTCCCTCCCCTGTTCTACATTTCAGTTGCCTTGCCCTTCCCTGCCTCCCGGGCCAGAGATAATGACTTCCCACATCCCTTCAGCCCCTGCTCTCCCCCAAGCCCTTCCAGCACCAGTTTCCTCCATCTGACATCTCATCTGGATGAGATCAGCGGAGATGCTGAGCTCATTAAGCCCCTGGCATCTCCCCTCCCACAGGATCCAGGGCACCTGCCAAGCGCAGTTAGAGGAGCCCTTTCTGAGACCTGCGGCAGGTGGACCCCATGAACAGGCAGGGTGAAATAAAACAAGTATTTATTCTCCGCCTCACTCTGGGCAGCCTGCAGCGGTTTCCCTAGGCGGACGCCTGTGTGCTCGCAGTCCAGTCCTCCTCCTTCTCTCGGCCACCCCCACAGGGCAAGCCAATCCCACCCTCGCTGGTTCCACACCTGGCCCAAACCCACTGGGAACCACGGCCAGCAGGCATGGCTGGAGGGACACTGGGATTCTTACCCTTTCTCCATCATCTCCTGGGGGTCCCGGGGGGCCAGAAGGACCAGGGTCACCCTAGGAAACCAATCGGGATCAACGTCAACCACATGTCACCTACAGCTGCCACCCCCCTCACAAAAAAAAACCTCTATCCTTTGTCCTCTAGTTCTGATCCTGAACATTCTCAGGCCTGGCGGACTGGGAGACATCTCATGTGCTGAGTGATGCACAGCCTTATACCAGAGTCCTATCTGTGTAGCCCAAGGGCAGCCAGTCTGAGCACCCAGCGGGCTGGGCAGGGGCCACTGACATGTGGGCACACTAAGCAGAAGGCTCAGTGTGAGAAGGATGCAACTTGGTCCCTGCACTGGGACCATAGAAAGAGGGACTACCCTAGACCAGGCGGCCCTCGAGGGCTGGAGCTGGCCCACCTCACAAACAACTGAAGCTTTGGGATTCACGTGCAGCGGGTGCTCGCTGGGTGTTCACCAACCAGTCAAAAGCATTGGCACAAAGAGAGGACAGGCACCGGATCGTGACGGCCTGGTGGCTGTGTGTTTGCCCTCATGGGGTCACGGGAGGGGCCGGCACTGGCAATGTGGGTGAATTCCAGCAGCCTCGCCTTGGCGCCCACGGAACACAGTGCCCCTCGCTGCAAAATGCGCAGCCCTGTGCTAGTGTGTGCCCACGTGTGCCTGCGTTTATGCATAAATGTCTGGGTATGTGTTTGTGCCCAAGTGTGTATCTATTAAAGATGCATGTGTGGGGCCGTGAATACCTGTGCCTGTGCACGTATGTGTTGGTGTGCCTCTGCGTGTTGGTGTGCCTCTGCGTGCTTGTGTGTGTGCCCATGTGCACATGTGGGTGTGCATGCGTGTGCATGTGTGTATGCGTGTGTGGGTGTCTCTAGGCATATGTATGTTTATGCCAATGAATGTGTACCTGTATCTGTGTCTCTCCTGCCTGGGTGTGCATGGATGTGTCTATGTGTATATGCATGCATGTGTGGCTATGAATGTGCATCTCTCTGTGCGTATGCGCATACGGATGTGCCCCATATGTCCCAAATATGCTAAAAAAATTCAAAGAGGCATCAAAGAAATCCACTTCAAAGGAAAGTGGGTCAGAGAGGAAACTTCTAATGAGCCACAAATCGGACCCACTCCAAGCCAGGGGTGAGAAAGCACGGGAGGCGCTGGGGTGGCTCCGGCCTCCGCTGTCCTTAGGAAGGGTGGCCTCTCGAGACTCTCCTACACTTCCGAGGCCACAGCCTCATTGGCGCAGAGTGTCCTGACTCTTAAACTGTGAGTGGTAGTTACTTGAATCTCCCTCGGCACTAAGTGGGTTCTGGCAGGAGGGGCTCGCTCCCCACCCCCCGGATGTGTGGCGCTCTGGGAGAGGGGCCTGATGAGCTTGCTCGTGAGTTGCAGGCGAGAACTGAGTTTCTCTCCGCTGGCTTTCCACCAACAGCGACTTTGTGCCGGGGTTCAGTCCCATGTGTCACCCACAGCACTTAGGGTGGTAATGCTTTGGAGTGCTGGGGACCTGGCCCCATTCAGGGAATATCAGGTTGATCGAAGGACCCCTGGGAACTGGCCCTCCCAACTCCCATGGCAAACACTCACCCTATGGCCCTTCTCTCCTGGCAACCCAGCCAGGCCATCAAAGCCACGGTCGCCCTGCAAGGACAAGAGAGCTGCGTTAGATGAACAGGAAGCAACTGTAGCTACGCTCCTTTGGGCACAATTCCACACAGCACCGAAGCACCCTGGACCCTGGGGGCTCCAATGGCGCCTGAGAGGTCCTTTTACGCCAGGACTGGGGTACGAATGTTCCGCTCCCTCCCCAACATGCAGAGGCTGGGAAGGGAGAGGTGCTTATTGTCCCCAAGCCACAGGCCATGGGTGTCCATGGAAAGGGCAGACACATCAGCATCTCAGTGGCTGCTGCCATGTCACTGTGTCTGCATTTGCTCCCATCTTGTTTCTCCAAGCAGGGGGTGAGTCACAAACAGGCTCCCTGCCTGTCCCCTAATGGCTACAGCTTTGGTACCCAGAGGGTTCCCACAGGCCAGCACCCATACTTCTTTTAGTAGAAACCCCAGTCCCTGGCCGGGCGTGGTGGCGCACGCCTTTAATCCCAGCACTCGGGAGGCAGAGGTAGGAGGATCACTATGAGTTCAAGGCCAGCCTGAGACTACATAGTGAATTCCAGGTCAGCCTGGGCTAGAGTGAAACCCTACCTCAAAAAAACAAAACAAAACAAAAAAAAAAAAAAAAAAAAAAAAAAAAAAAAAAAAAAAGAAACCCCAGTCCCATTACACTCAGGCACCCTGGCTTGTGGGCCAGCCTTCCTCCCAGCCTCTTGGAGCCCAGAATCAGTGCCCTTTCTTTTTTAAAAAAACATTTTATTTATATATTTATTTACTTATTTATTTGAGAGTGAGAGAGGAGGAAAGAGAGAGGCAGATAGACAGAGAGAGGAGCACCCTTTGTTATGGGTATTCAAAACAGATACGATGAAGTCACGGTAGGTTTTTGTTTTGTGTGTGTGTGTGTGTGTGTGTGTGTGTGTGTGTGTGTGTGTGTGTTTGAGGCAGGGTGAGTCTTACTCTAGCCTAGGATGACCTGGAGTTCACACTGGCCTCCAACTCACAGTGATCCTCCTACCTCCAGTTCTGGGATTAAAGGCGTGTGCCAGCTACAGTTGGGTATTTCAAGCTTTCAAATCGCTCTGTGGTTGAAACTGGGACCATAAATACTGAGACAGATTTAATACTGCCACCCAGTCACTGCAGACCTCAGTGTCCAGCAGCTCGGGGTTTGCTGGGAGCATTTTACACTCAGCCGGGCCGCGGTTCACAGCCTGCCAGATTCCTACAGCTCTCGGTGACCCAAGTCACGGAGGGGAAATTCAGACAGGGCCAGGGGGGAGAAGATGACCATGGGAACCACAGCAGCAGGGAGAGAACCGGCGGTCACTCACCTGCACAGGAGTCCCTGCTCGCCCACACGTACATGCCTGCCCGCACTCCCATTGTGCCCCGGTGCACAGACCTCCCCAAACAGGCCACGAAAACTCATGCGCCGTGGCCTCGGTGGCTACCCATGTCCCTGAACATATGGCCCGCTCACCTGCACATCCCCAAAGGGTTCTCACAGCTGGAATCTACCCCACCCTTCTTACCACGCACATGAAGGAAGCTCATGCCCCTTTAAGGAAACTGACTACGGCACCATTCTCGCCTTTATAATTCACTTGTCAACCTGTCTTCACAGCACACGCCGGAGGAAGGGCAGTGAGTCACCAACTCCCCCACAGTCACATTCTTCACACAAGGAACATGCCAGCCAACGTCATCAACGTGACGTCAGGGATGACGGCACCCTTGGTCTCTGGGCACGAGGTGGCATGGGCAAGTGGCCTACCTTGGGGCCCGTCTGTCCAGGCATGCCTCTGGCTCCATCACTCCCAGCCCGACCCTAGAACAGAAGAGACGAGCTGATAACACGGAAGAGCGAGCAGCTTGCCAAGTCCTCTGGAAGCACTTTACCAGTGAGCCAAATTAGGGGGGGTCCCCATAAGACATGCCTGCCATGGCTCGTGGCCCCACATGATCAGGCTAACGAGGGACCCAGACGTGACAGCTATGAGGGCATGCAACACCACCACCGGGCAACTGAGAACATGGTGCCCGGCTTGCTGGGCTTTGCCCTTGACTGTCCCAGGGGCTTGATGCCATCTGTCCCTCTGAGTTTAGGAAGGATGGCATGCGTGGCATATCCAGCTTGAGGGCTTGGCCAATCAGCGCACTCTTGGTTTGCAGCTTGGGGAGCATGTTGGTAGCATCCATGAGAAACACGGTTTCTCGTTACCATTCAGAAGGGAATTACAGGCCAGAGACCCGCAGGAGGGAAAGGGACCTGAGTGAGGAAAGTGACAGGCTCAAAGGGGTCATGTCCCACTAGACCACATAGAGACCCACAGGAGGGCATGTCCCACTCAGATTGCATGGTGACCCAGAGGCAGGTCTGCAGGGTGAGCTGCTCCTGATGGCCATTTTGACGCCTACCTCCCAGCCACCAAACATCCGAGGGCAAGCCCAGGGCGCCCAGCTGATGCTCCTAAGGCCGAAGGGCAAAGCCTGGACCTTCAGGGTCCACAGTCACCACAGGCAGAGCAGCAAGGGGACTGGGACTCGACCAGCCTCATTAGACCCGTGATACGCCTCGGCGCACTAGAGAGGCTTCACGACCCCTCTTTCCTGTCACCTGAGGATGGCTGATCAAAGGTGCTGTCGCGCGTGGACTCACAGCCAGGCACAGAGGCCACCTTTGGTCTCCACGTGCAATGAGTGACAAGGCCCACTTGTAGGAACAGGATAGGGCTACTCAGGGCTTCCCTAGCTTGCCCGGAGGGCTGGTATCACTATTCAACATCATGCCCCCTTGGCAGTAGCTATGATCCTGAGGAAACGAGCCTGGTCCACTGAAAAGAATGACCTTCTCAGCAGGAAGTCCTAGGAGGCTAGAAAACCAAGGGACTACAGGAAGGCCTGTGCAGGTGTCTGGACTTTCCTCAAAATCACAGACTTTTCCTGGGGCCACGAGGCGCCTCAAAGACGAGGCCCTCGGACTGACAATGATGTACGCTCAAGCCCTACTGCCCCTGACCTGGGAAATGGCTTTCACTCAACTGAAAGGCTACACTGAGCACAGAGGTCGGGCATGGCTAGGTGAGCCGTCTCAACCCTGGACACAGCGCCTGGCAATGGTTCAGAAAGATGCAGCCTTGGAGACAGACATGGGGACAGGCACCGAGGGCGGGGGGAGACAGCCCACCAATGATCTAGCCTCTGCCAGTGATCCAGATGCTGTCCCCAAGCCACATGCTCACAGCAATAAGCACTCACCCGTCTTCCAGGCTTCCCCGCTGGACCAGGAGGACCCTGCACTCCTCGGGGACCCTGCCAAGAAAGAAAGTGTCACGACATGTCTCACTTATCCTCCCTCACACTAGGCGTCTCCACGGTAGCGAATTATGAATGAGCCAAGAAGGTTCTTTACCTGAGGCCCCATGTCTCCTGGCTCGCCCTTCAAACCTCCACTCCCAGGAGGACCCTAGGGAGACAGTTCTGGATTAGCACGTGATCAGACAAGAAACACCGGGCGGGGCGGGGCGGGGCTGTACAGGGTGAATGCTATGCGTGGAGCTGGCAGGGCCTCCTCGCAAGGCCGGCCTGCCCTTCTTGGCAGAGCGAAAGGGAAGGTGGCTTTGAGGAGGTAGAGACGCGCAGCTGACGGGTCTCTTCCTGGTACTGAAAGGAACTCCAGGTGAGGGGCTCACGGAAGCCCCAGAGTCATGAGAGATGTCTCTCTCTCTCACTCTCTCTCTCTCTCTCCAGGATGAGCTGGCCTGTGGCTCCTAATAGCCTGCAGCTGGGGACAGCCAGCGCACATCCCAAAGGACCAGTTTAAGTCAAGAGCCACTGGGAAACTGGCCTAGTCAGCCAGGGTTCAGGGGAATGGGGCCAGACCCTAGGCAAAGTCAGCCAAGGACCCCTGATGATAAAATCCTATGCTTGTGTAAGTTCACACTCCCAGTGCCCAGAGTGTCTGTGCCTGGTGCGTTACCAGAAACTGAGTGTCCCTAGGCCCAGTGCACCCATGTTGTGCTGAGGGGCAACAGGACAGAATGGAGCCAACCCCTTCACCACCCCCCTGCCGCCAGGCCGGGCAGGGCAGGTCTGCAAACCTGTGGGTTGCCTCACACTGAAGTTACCTGAAGTCAGGGCTACCAGGAAGAAGGGGGCTCTATAAAGTTACAGGTTCGCCAGCCATAGGCACAGGCAGCATAGGTATGGTAGGCTCAGCCTGGGAGTTCCCCAGAACCCTGGTCCAGCGGTCCCATCCCAACTTGATGTGTCACCCCTAAAAGGTGACAGTCCTTGATGTGTCCCCCGAGAGGTGACAGCCCTTCATGTGGAGTATGAACTCTGCAGGGAGAGACTGGCGCTCACACACCAGGGTGGGAAGGGAGCCTCTACCCTCCCCAGTATGATCGAGTTGGGCACTGTCCAGCAGGAATGCCCCGCACCTTCAGTGACCTTGAACACAACCCTCCCACTCTCCCTCTCATAAGGGGTTGGAACAACATCAAGAGGCCACCTGTCCCTGCTGGCTGCCCCTCTGTGATGAGAGATCTTGCTCAGAGAGCCACACACTGCTCTGTGCAGAAAACATGGGCACGGAGCCAGCCCTTAACAAAGCACCTGGCCCTGGACCTGCCAGCCACTCACCATAGGGCCGGGTCTCCCAGTAAGGCCCATTGGGCCAGCTGGTCCCCTCAGCGCCAACTGCAAAGGAAAGAGGAACATGGTCAGGAAAATAAATAATAATAACAAAACTAGGAAGCTGTGAACTGGCTTCTTGGCTCTTGACCCGTGGGATATGGTCAGGAGGGAAAGTGGGCTCATGGACACACTCCCACTCAACCTATTCCTCTGAGCTCTCAGGGCCCAGAGGGAAACTGAGGCACAAAGGTGGTACCAAGTCCCCACTGTGGGCAGGGCTCCCCCATGGCCTCCTCCTCTCCAGCCCTCCTCTCTACCCTTCTGCCCTTGTAGTGAATCTGAAATCTGGCCACCCCACTGGGCTGGTTGGGGGATTAGTATCTTCCATGTGGACTCAGGCAGTCACTGAATGTTTTATTTCCTGTGGCAGACACTGCAGTTGCTCTCCAGCAAGTGGGGAGGGATTTGAGGTGCACGGGGCACGTGCTCCTCTGGCCTCTCCGTCAGCCTCTCACTCCCTCCGATCCTGGAATCCCTCCTGCCGCGGCACAGGCTCAGCCCGTCTTCCCAAAGAACTGCTCTGTTGCCCAACTGTGATTTCCGCCTTGGTACCACCTTAATTTTGGAAGATTCCTTTGCATGATAAAATCACCTCAAGGCACTTAGCCTTCATCAAAATATATGCAGATTAGCCGGGCGTGGAGGCGTACGCCTTTAGTCCCAGCACTCGGGAGGCAGAGGTAGGAGGATCGCCATGAGTTCAAGGCCACTCCGAGACTACATAGTGAATTCCAGGTCAGCCTGAACTAGAGTGAGACCCTACCTCAAAAACCAAAATAAATAAATAAATAAAAATAAAAAAATAAATATATGCAGATTAACAGGCTGGCAAGGCAGGCCCAGATCAATACATCCAGTGGCAGGCAGCAAGTTCATCAGACTCCATGTTGCATCACTCGGCAATTTGCTCCATAGCAACTACTCGATACTTAAACTGTCCTGTAATTACCCACGCGCGCTCTGGTCATTAACATCTACTCTGAGCTGCACCGAAGCGACATCAATATTTCGTAAACAAGGGATTGTGTGGCAGCTTCCCTGCACACTCCATTGGAGGATTACCCTCCTGCCCACCCTACAGGGCAGCATCGGGCCTGTCATGGGCAATCAGCAATCTAGCAATCTGAAGCCACATGCTTTAGCGGTGACATTCCTTAATGAGCTAATTCCCAGGAAAGAGACACATGCTCCTCTACATCCCAGCCTTAGTGGGAGGGATCCTGACGCCATAGCAAAGGACTCCAGGCCTGGTGTGAGGGACTCCTAGTCCAGTGCAAAGGCCCTGGGGTTCACAGGACCAAGTGCAAAGGTCCTGGGGCCCATAAGACTTGGGCCCTGTTCCCAATGGCTCTCTCTCTCTCTCTCTTGGTTTTTCGAGGTAGGATCTCACTCTAACCCAGGCTGACCTGGAATTCACTATGTAGTCTCAGGGTGGCCTCGAACCACGGTGATCCTCCTACCTCTGCCTCCCGAGTGCTGGGATTAAAGGCATGCGCCACCACGCCCAGCTGTCCAAGGGCTCTCTTTAATAAGAGTGCCTTCTTGCGCCCAGCCCCAGCCCAGGGAAGCCACGTCAGTCACCTGGCCGGCGCAGGGCCTGGCACAAAGCAGGGGGGTCCACGCACAGCAGGAGTGGGGCTCACTGGATCAGCCAAGCCACAGAGGCCCAGAGCCCTCCCGCTCTTCACTGTTGGACAGTGAACCCCTGAGAGAATTCCCCCCAACATTCCCCATGCTCCCCAACTGGACACGCAGGACCTGATCCCAGAGAGGCCGGCCCGGGGCCCGGAATCTGTCCCCATAGGTCCTCAGGGATTCACACCACTCACCCGGGCCTGCTGAAGGATGGCCTGGGCCTGGGACTCCTGAGCAGAGACCATGGGGCCCTTGGAGCCCGCGTCGCCACCGCCTCCAAACCGGAACTGAAAGAACAAGATGAGGATCACCGGGGGGTGGACATGGCGTCATGATGACCCTAGTCCAAGGTAGGCTCCAAAGGCTCTGGGTTCACAATGAGCCTCAGAGGGTGCAGATCCAGGCCCTGTGTGCGCACAACTCTGTTCCACAGCCCTCCCTGTTGATTTCAGCCCTGGACCACTGGAGACCCTCCTTATGCCTAGGAAGAACTTTATGTCTCCCTGGTTTTGCATCTTGATATCCCACAGCCCCTGATCACTGCCAAGAGCAGCAAGCAAAGGGCCCAAGGATCAGGGTTACGTCCGGAAGGTGGTAAGGGACACCCTGGCTCTATGCCAGATTTGGGGCTAAGGTATGGTTCTTTGCTTGCGAGACCCCAAGAAAAGGACCTGAAAACCAAACATTGCATTTCTTTAAAATTTATTTATTTATTATTTGTTTTTGTTTCTTGAGGTAGGGTCTCACTCTGGTCCATGCTAATCCTGGAATTAACTATGTGGTCTCAGGGTGGCCTCGAACTCATGGTGATTCTCCTACCTCTGCCTCCCGAGTGCTGGGATTAAAGACGCGCGCCACCACGCCCGGCCCAAACATTGCATTTTTAAACATGTACCCTCGGAAGGAGAACCAGCTAACTTCCCACCTTCCGCCACATCAGATGCCCTGAGGGGGCAGTGCTCAAGGCACATTACTGGGGCTGAGGGGCAGGGAAGGTGGTAAGAGTGAGGAGGTGAGGGGCCAGAGGGTTGCTGGTCTAGCCTCATCCATGCCTGGTCCTGCCTCCTCCCTCGCTCATCCCGGCCTGGTAGACTTCACCTATCCAGACCTCTACCCCTCCCCCTGAGGGCACTTCTGCAGGAGCCCAAGCTTGTTTTCCAGTGGATGGAATAAGTCCGGGGGGGGGGCACACTCTTCCCTTCAGGGTCCTCCCTCTGTCACTGCAGGGACCTCCAACATCAGCAGCAATGAGTGTCAGGACTTCTGGGAGAGAAGCCTGAATATAAACTGGCTTTGAGCCACTGTCTGAGCTCCAGGGACCCCATCTGTGAATGTGTGGTCTTAGGGACCCCCCCCTCACTTGACACACAGGGAATGGGGGACCAGGTTTCACACTGATACATCACTTAAAACTAAACACTAAAACCAGTGGGAAACTATCCCTGGTCCAGAAGGTTCCAGAATAAACCACCACAGCTACAGAGGATCCCATGTGACTTCACAGGTAGCTTCCAAGGCAGCCCTTGTTTTTTTTTTTTTTTTTTTTTTTTTTTTTCCCTTCCTATAAACACTGACTGACTTCTTAGGAGAGCGGAGACCTCATTCCTTCATCACAGGTAGCAAGAAGCACCAAGGGACCTGACTTTGGGGCTTCCCAACTAGGCCGGCCCCAGAGTGGTGTTCTCATGATCTGTCTTCCTGCATTAATGACAGGCTCAGCTGTGTGGACCCCTGCCCCCTCCCAGGATCCACCCGCCCTGACCACCTGTCCCTGAAATTAAAGACACTCACCGGCAGCATGAGCATGGTCCCCGGAGGACCAGGCAGGCCATCGGCTCCAGGAAGACCTGGGCGTCCGGGAGGACCCTGGGGACAAGGAAGGAAGAGGGCTGGTCAGAGTACCATAGGGATGGGGCACAGGCAGTGGCAAGAAGGTAGGGGTCAGAAGACTGGGTCGGCAAGCAGAGAGCATCGTGAAACTCCAGGGCAGGAAAATGTTCCAGAAACTCGGAGAAGCTTGCTGCATGACGGGGCGCGAGGATCAGGAAAAGTCCCGGCTGTGGGGACGAGGCAGGAGGGGACTCAGAGCTAGATTTGAGGACTCCAGAGAGGGAAGGTGGGAGGCCGTGTGTAGCTGGGAGCCTGGTGGCTGGGCAGAGGGCTCAGAAGCAGACAGTGGCCCTGTACGGGTTCTTGCCATCAAGGGAACGCCCCGCCATCTGAACATAGCCCAGGCTCCCAGGCCCAGGTCTCCTGACTGTGGGTAAGGTAGGTATTCAGCCTTGATCCAGCCCCTGGCTTTGCTGAAAATGTCCTTTTTTGTTGGACAAACCAGATGGAGGTAAAGGACTGCACACAGAAGCACAAAGCCATCCTGAGCAACTTCAAGGAGTGGGTGCCCAGGAGCAAGGGTGCTCTCCTTCCCTTGCAAACCCAGTCCGTCCACTCTGCCATGCGGGGGGGGGGGGCATACAGACACCCCCAGGACCAGCTTCTCTGAGTGACAGGGGACTTCATGACCATGTGAATACAGAACTAAGATTATCGGGTTTCCCATCAACATCCCATCCCGCCACTCTCCCTCCAAGTCAGACAGACTACTCCTGGCTTGAGTCAGATGAGGTCTGGCTTACATCTGGATGAAATCAACTCCTCTTCCCCAGCAACCGCACTGGAGCCAAACTGACAGCCCCAGTTCCATCTTCCGAGCCAGCCGCATTTATGCTCAGGGTGTGTTCCCACGCTGCGGGGCTGAGCATCCAGCGAGGAGCCCAGGACGGAGTCCCAAATCTCAGCCGGGAACTCCCAGGACCTCAGTGACCTTCTGGAACTGCCCAGGAGTGTATGCAAATGTCCTGAACCCAGAGCAGAGCGCATCCGCCCTTGACAATGACAGACAGCTGCTACCACACCCAAGTCCACGCTCTTTGGAAACCTGCACACACGGGGGTGGACGAGGAGCGGGGGCCCTTCCCCTGCAGAAGTGACCAGCATGAGCACGAGAGAAAGAGCTGGAAGCATCCACACCAAACACACTCTTTGTGCTTGTCTGCCAGTACACAAGGCTGTGGCTCCAGAGGTCAGTCTTCTTCCTGTTTGAGGGACTGTCCTCCCAGCATTCTGCCTATGTAGCCTGTTGCCCTCACTCTTATCCTTTCCTGCACACAGTGGGCTCCTCGTCCTTCCCTGCACAGTGGGCTCCTCGTCCTTCCCTGCACACAGTGGGATCCACGTTCTTCCCTGCACACAGTGGGCTCCTCGTCCTTCCCTGCACAGTGGGCTCCTCGTCCTTCCCTGCACAGTGGGCTCCTCGTCCTTCCCTGCACACAGTGGGCTCCTCGTCCTTCCCTGCACACAGTGGGCTCCTCGTCCTTCCCTGCACACAGTGGGATCCACGTTCTTCCCTGCACACAGTGGGCTCCTCGTCCTTCCCTGCACACAGTGGGCTCCTCGTCCTTCCCTGCACACAGTGGGATCCACGTTCTTCCCTGCACACAGTGGGCTCCTCGTCCTCCCCTGCACACAATGGACACCTCGTCCTTCCCTGCACACAGTGGGCTCCTCGTCCTTCCCTGCACACAGTGGGATCCACGTTCTTCCCTGCACACAGTGGGCTCCTCGTCCTTCCCTGCACAGTGGGCTCCTCGTCCTTCCCTGCACACAGTGGGCTCCTCGTCCTTCCCTGCACACAGTGGACTCCTCGTCCTTCCCTGCACAGTGGGCTCCTCGTCCTTCCCTGCACACAGTGGGCTCCTCGTCCTCCCCTGCACACAGTGGGCTCCTCGTCCTTCCCTGCACACAGTGGGCTCCTCGTCCTTCCCTGCACACAGTGGGGCTCCTCGTCCTTCCCTGCACACAGTGGGCTCCTCGTCCTTCCCTGCACACAGTGGGCTCCTCGTCCTTCCCTGCACACAGTGGGCTCCTCGTCCTTCCCTGCACACAGTGGGCTCCTCGTCCTTCCCTGCACACAGTGGGCTCCTCGTCCTTCCCTGCACACAGTGGGCTCCTCGTCCTTCCCTGCACACAGTGGGCTCCTCGTCCTTCCCTGCACACAGTGGGCTCCTCGTCCTTCCCTGCACACAGTGGGCTCCTCGTCCTTCCCTGCACACAGTGGGCTCCTCGTCCTTCCCTGCACACAGTGGGCTCCTCGTCCTTCCCTGCACACAGTGGGCTCCTCGTCCTTCCCTGCACACAGTGGGCTCCTCGTCCTTCCCTGCACACAGTGGGCTCCTCGTCCTTCCCTGCACACAGTGGGCTCCTCGTCCTTCCCTGCACACAGTGGGCTCCTCGTCCTTCCCTGCACACAGTGGGCTCCTCGTCCTTTCCTGCACACAGTGGACACCTCGTCCTTCCCTGCACACAGTGGGCTCCTCGTCCTTCCCTGCACACAGTGGGCTCCTCGTCCTTCCCTGCACACAGTGGGCTCCTCGTCCTCCCCTGCACACAGTGGGCTCCTCGTCCTTCCCTGCACACAGTGGGCTCCACGTCCTTTCCTGCACACAGTGGGCTCCTCGTCCTTTCCTGCACACAGTGGGCTCCACGTCCTTCCCTGCACACAGTGGACACCTCGTCCTTCCCTGCACACAGTGGACACCTCGTCCTTCCCTGCACACAGTGGACACCTCGTCCTTCCCTGCACACAGTGGACACCTCGTCCTTCCCTGCACACAGTGGGATCCACGTCCTTCCCTGCACACAGTGGGATCCACGTCCTTCCCTGCACACAGTGGGCTCCTCATCCTTCCCTGAACACAGTGGGATCCACGTTCTTTCCTGCACACAGTGGGCTCCACGTTCTTCCCTGCACACAGTGGGCTCCTCGTCCTTCCCTGCACACAGTGGGCTCCTCGTCCTTTCCTGCACACAGTGGGATCCTTGCCCTTTCCTGCACACAGTGCACGGTGGCCAGGCCAAAGGCTCTGAAATCCCTGTTTTAATTGATGATGGATACTACCACATGGCCCTTACCTGCCATTCTGGGGAACAAACAATCTCTCAGAAAACAAAATTCCTATTTAAAAAACAAAGATCCAAGGTTGGGCCTGGTGGCACAGGCCTTTCATCACAGCTAATTAGGAAGTTGAGGCGGGAGGATTATAAATTCAGGGCCTGCTTGGACTACAGAGTGAGTTCAAGGTCAGCCCAGGCAGCTTGGTGAGATGTCCCCAAATTTAAAAACAAGCAAACAAACAAACAAAAGTGACAGAAGGCTGGAGATCTAGCTCAGTGATAGAGTGCCTGACATGCTTACTGCCATGTGTTCTATCCCCACTGCCATAAAAAAATAAAAATAAAAATCCTAGACCAGGGTGTACAGCTCAGTGGTAGAGCAATTGTCTAGCATGCATAATATCCCGGTGCTTTTCCCAATACCACACAATACACACCACCTCCCTCTCTCTCTCTCTGTCTCTCTCTTTCTCTCTCAGACACACACACACACACACACACACACACTCACTTTGCAGTCTAGGTTTTTTCTTTAAAAACTAGTGGTCATAGCTATGTTAGAAATGATCAAAAACCAAACCTCCAATTTAAAATGGGGTTTGTTGCCCCTCAGGAAATAAGATGCTCTCTAGGTAGTGTGTATTTGTGTGCACATGCGTGTGTGTGTGTGCTTGTACGTGTTCATGTGTGTGTGTGTGTGTGTGAGTGAGTGTTCCTGTGGTGTGTGGAGCTGGACCAGAAGAAGCACTCTGGGAGCCTCTGTCCTCACCACACTGTACATTTTCAAAGGCTCTGACTCCAGGCTCCTTCTGAGCCAATGAATCTGGCTAGGGGGAAGTTTCACCTCAGGGCAGAGGCCTCTACTCATGTACAACCAGAATAGCTTCGAGAAGGCGAGAGTTGCTGAACAAGGGTGGCCTCAAAGCCCTCAGTGAAAGACATCCAGACCTATGAGTCCTTTCAAGTATAAACTTGCCACACACCCTGCATGTCTCCAGCCCGAGCCCAAGCTGAGCACAGCTCTGACACAAGTCTTCCCCTGAGCTGGAGGAGGAGGAGCGCTCACAGCCACCTGTCCACTCTGCAGGACGCTGTACCCAGGCCTGTGACACAGCTCTCGTTCTGTTACAAGGCCGGCAGCAGATACCGAGCAGAGCAAGGAGATGAGGAAACCACAAAGACGCTCGTTAGCTCCGACCACTGGGTTAAAGCAATGTTAGAACTGTGCCTTGGCCTCTGCTCTGCGCCAGCATGTTCCTCTGTATGCCTTATCAGCTGTCCCCGAGCAGACACCCTGATATAGTCATACTGAACATTCTGGAAGCCCTGGCCTATGGGAAAGATCATGTAAAAGGAGGATCAGAGGTCTAAAAGGCATCTGTGCTCAGCAAGCAGAGATACTCAGCCCTTTTCCCCCCGTGATGGCAGCAGGTTTGGGGGAGCCTAGGCCAGAGAGGTCTTGGCCGTGGCCAAGATGGTTTTACTTTGCTCTCTGACAGACCCACAAGGGGATGGTAGGACGTGGGCTTTTTCCGCTAGCTTTGGGAACCAGCCAGGCCCAGCTTCCTGCACGTCGTCCACGCGGCCATACCATCTGCTCGCGACTCGGAAACCTAGACCACGGGGACTAGCAAGGGAGAGATACTACGGCCATCACTGGCACCGAGGACCCTACCTAACCTATGAGTATGGGCACCCCTATCTTGACACCCACTACCACCCCAAAGCCACTATAACACCCCCAAAAGGCTGCCTTGGAAGAAGCCCTACCCATTAAGACTCGGATGCTACATGTTGTCTTTCCAAGTGATCAGACCCAGCCACCCACCCCCTCAACTCAAACACTTATTAGGTCTTCACGTTGCCAGGCCCTGGAGACAGATGCTTTCCATTAACATCCACAACCCTTTGTTTCTCTTGTCTACAACATATCCATCTGATTATTAGCTCTTAATGGGATTGTACTCACCAGTGACATTTCTTAGACCAGCAGATAAACCAAAGGAAGAAACGCAAGAGAACCCACGTGGTGCAGTACTCCGACCCGCCAGCAGGTGGCAGAAGGAGCTAACGGGCCAGGGCGTGGCCAGCGTTCCTCTGGCCCTGTAAGCCACCACTCCCCATTCCCCACCCCAGGGACAAGGCTTCCAAGCCTGAGGCTGATTTCCAACAGGAAGGCGCAAGAGCTGGGACTAATGCAGGTTCTGGGCTACAGGCAGCTGCACCAGTGAGGCACAGAGAAATATCAAGGCTCTTCAGAGCCTGTCATCTGTCACACTAACACAGGGCCACTGCTGAGAACTGACCGGTCACCAACCTCCTCCAAGGCCCAGGCTGAGACCTACACTTCCAGAAATTGCTAGTGCTCCGGTATAGGGCCACGTGACGGTTGGTCCCATAAAGATGTGAGCTGGTGGCAGTGAGTGTCCCTGAGGTGGGGAACAAGTACAAGCCTTCTTGCTCTCACCTCCACATTTAGGAACAATGCAGGGGACAGGGCAGGGAACACAGCCCACAGGAGGAAGGCGGGTGGGGGGGTGGAGATGCACAGGCAACCCCACAGAACACACGGTCTCAAGGACCTGAGCGGGGCTCTTCTTACCCTTTCTCCAGGGTCCCCCACTTGGCCAGTGGGACCCGTGGTCCCTGGAGGTCCTGGAAGACCCTGAAATTAAAAATGAAACAAACTCTCTGTACACGATCAAGCCTGTGAACATTCCATCGTGGACCGGGGAAGCACTCACGGGATCCCTGCTCTTCCCAGAGGAGCTATCGGCAGTTAGTAGTTGCCAGGGCAGGAAGGAGTCATGTCCCTCAGGGGTCTAGTCATTGTTAAATTGCCCATGCTCCAATAAATAACCCCAGCCCACGCTCATACAAGCAACCCTAATTAAATTCAGTAGGACACGGACACACACACACACACACACACAAACACACAAGACAAGAGAAGAGTAGGAAGGGGATTAGTCAGGAAGAAGGTGTATTTAATGGGAGATAAGAGAGAGTATTGCAAGGTGGGGATATGATCACGATTCACTGCATACACACGCATGTGTATCAAATTGTCAAATCAAAATAAAATTTAATAGGCAAATAAAATCAAAACCATTACGGACCTCAGAGCAAGGCCTTCCCCCTCCAGCTAAGTGAGGGTGGAGGCGAGGCCAGGGACAGACTGCAAAAGTGAGGGGCACTCCGCCTTTCCACTGGGGGCATCTAAGGGGCACCCCCGCCCCGTACTACCCCTGAAGTCCCAGGGTAATAAAACCTCCACTCACCGCGGGGCCTTCGGGGCCGGGTGGGCCCTCAATCAGCATGCCCTGCAGAGCAAAAGAGAGGGGGGGAGAGGGTCTGAGACCGCAGGTCCGGCTCGGCTTGGCCTCTGAACCAGGTGGACCAGAGGCCACAGACATACGGCAGCCCAAGCAGAGGTCAGCCGTCTTCACAGACCTCATGGACAACAAGCCTAAGCGGGAACCACAGGGACCTTCGTTCTTGCATTTCAAATCAAGCCAGGCTACGGTAAGGGGTCAGGCACCCAGTGGGTACCCCCAAGCGCAACTTCATAACAAGTACCCCAAAATATCCAGGCAAGACAGAGCCCCAACCAACCATTCCTACTTCCTGCCATGTGCCCAAAGGGTGTGTCCAGCCACCCAAGGGAAGGAGTGGACCCCAGAACCAGAGGCCAGGAGAACTGTGCCTTCTGCAGGTAACTTACACTTTCCCCTCGGTGCCCAGCAACGGCTGCACAGATGAGCACCCCGCCGAGTCCACCAGACCACAGCTGCCCCCTCTCTGATCCTTCATCCCCGAATCCAGGCCCACCCTGCCTCACACCCCACAAGCTTCCCTGTGTCCTACCCCCCACATTTGGAGAAGGCCTCCTGCCCACGTGGTGACCCTCTGTCGCCCCTGTCCTGGAAGGAGGTTCTTACACCGGGAATCTGCCTTTTCGCCCCTTCCTCCCTTGCCAACTTCTCTCTTCACTCCTTACCACCTAACCGCAGGTTCCTCCAGGCCCCACCCATCTCGAAGGGTCCATGTCCCGTGTCCACTTCAGGGGACCAGAGTCAAAGCTCTCCAGTCCTGGAGTCAAAAGTTCTCCAACCCGAGGGAAAATGTGCACAGCCAGAGCCCGGAGCCAGCTGTGTACGCATGCCTGCAAGGCCGCTGCCTGGCCAGCTATGCTTGCATACTGTTCCTGTGTGTCATATGGGCTAGCCACAAGTGGGGCAAACACAGACGTGCCCTGCTCCTTGTGGGATCTGGAGACTAGAGAAATGGAATGGCTGGGAGGGCTAGAGGCATTGGCCCTGGGTCAGGTCCCCAGGGACAAAAGAAATAGATATGGCTACCTTGCACACTATGGGTGTCACCATGCCTCCAATGTCCCTTTGATAGCACAGGGTCCTCTGTCAAACCCAAGCTTGCTCCTGTCTAGTGAAGAGAGCTGTCTAGGAAGAGGTGTGTGGCCCTGGCAGGCAGGTCACTGTGGACTTGTAGGGCACACCTGACCAGAGGGCTACGGAGCCCACCCCCAATGTCCTCTACCCTATGCACAAGGGCTCCTACCACCGCAAAGATGCATGCTGTGTTTACACAGATGTGCACTCGGAGAAATGTCTGTGCGTGTGATACGCACGGAGAACTCATCCAAGAAGTTCATCCTCCTGGCTTCCTGTTTCCTCTGATAGACAGCTGGGAGGGCTCAGAAGCACAGCAGGGATCAAGGGGACCCACTGGCCCTGGCAGGACCCAGGGGACAGCAGCTGTCTTCCCAGACACACACGCTGTTGTTTTGGGGAGCGGGGGTGTGTGGCCGGATCTCACATGAGGCAGACCCCAGATCAGCCCAGGTCAGCGTGGAAAGTAAACCAGACAGCTGAACAAGCCAACTCAGTGGAGAGGCCAGGAGTGTCCTAGACCCTGGCTCACAGCTCTCTGAGGCCTGTTGGATCTGTTTGCCCCCCCCCATGCCATAGCCAGCCCCCAACTGCATGGGGGAGGAGGCAGGGAACTACGGGAGAATGTGTCTCTGTAGCTAATGGCAGGGTATTATATATACACTGGCAAACCACCAGAGTTGATCTCAGCTCCTTCTACCACACACACACACACACACACACACACACATACACACACACACACACACACGATGGTGGATTCATCGCTTCACAGATCCTCTTGTCTCAACCTCCCAAATGCCGGAATTATAGACATGTGTTGCCACATCTTGTTCCAGAAAAAAAAAAAATCTTAACAGAGGTTTACTCCTCCCCTAAGCTGCACATATAGAAAACAATGATATGGCTGGAGAGATGGCTTAGTGGTTAAGGCATCTGCCTGTGAAGGCTAAGGACCCCAGTTTGATTTCCAAGTACCCACGTAAGCCAGATGCACAAAGGGGCACATACATCTGGAGTTCGTTTGCAGTGGCTAGAGGCCCTGGTGCACCCATTTTCTCCATCTATCTATCTATCTATCTATCTATCTATCTATCTATCCATCCATCCATCCATCCATCCATCCACCCACCCACCCACACACACACATCTGTCCTCCCACCTCAAGTAAGGAAGGGAAGAAAAAAATACAATGACAGGGCTAGGGAGATGGCTACTGGATCCCCAATAACAATGTAAAAACGCCAGGCATGTTGGTGTGTGTCTGAAATCCCAACACTGGGGAGGCAGAGCCAGGGAAACCCTGAGGCTTTCTAACTAGCTAGTCTAGCTGAGTTAGTGAGCTCCGGGTTCCAGGTGAGACTGTGTCTCAAAGAATAAGGAGGAGAGCTACTAAAACATACTGAATGTCGAGCTGTGGGCCACACACGTGTACATACATATCCATGCACACACAGTCAATGTGTACATACGTGCAAACACACTCATACATACGTGTGCGCCCACACAATATGAATATGCATACACACATGCATCCACATACAAAAAAAGCAACAGGGCTAGAGAGAGAGATGGCTTAGCAGTTACAGCACTTGCCTGCAAAGCCTAAGGACCCATGTTCAACTCTCCAGATCCCACACAAGCCAGATGCACAAAGGTGAGGCAAGTGCAAGGTCGCACACGCCCACTAGGTGGCGCAAGCATCTGGAGTTGGATTTCAGTGGCTGAGGCCCTGGAGTGCCAATTTTTTCTTTCTCCCTCTTGCTTGCTCGCTCTCAAAAGCAACAACAAACCAGGAAGTCAGAGCAGGTGGGTGGCCTGGGTCCCCTGATGGCTGTCCACCCACCATGTAAGTTGCTTCGGATGGGGACTTGCCGATGCTTGAGCCTGGTATGGGCCATTGCCCAGGATGTTGGCAGATCTGCATCCTCTCAGCCAAGCAAGTTCTGTCCTTCTGAGGGGCCCCTGGTCTTGCTGACAAATTAGAGGATCTGGGCTGAGACGCAATGGTCAGCCATTCCGCCCCTAGAGCTGACTCTGCAGCTGTAGAGCGTCCACCCCCATGGGAGCCCGTGGGGCAGGTGTGGGACCAGAGGACGTCAGCCACGGTCACACAGGGCCAGGGGTGTGCAAGCAGCTTCCCAGAACCCACCATCTGCTCTTGGTCAGTAAAGACTCTGAGGACACCTGGCTGCGCTCCAGGCTGACAGTTTCAACGGCTTACACCATGTCTCCAGGGGGGCCTGGCCAAAGGCCAGTGGACACCCCACAGGAGCTAGGAAGAAGCAAGAGCCGCGTGGGAGGGAAACTGTTATTGTCTACAGATGACTCACAGCGCCCCCAGCAGAGAGGAACTGGGATTTCTAGAGACAGGGAGACTCTATGTTCTCAGCCTTGCCTCTGGCCCACCCCTTGCCCAGAGTCCCCTTCAGTGCAGCCCTGCAGCAGGACGCTCTCACGGAGCTGGGGTGTCATGTGCAGATGTAGTGGGTTCATCCCAAGTTTATTCAAAGCTGTCACCCTGCCATCTTGAAGTGGGGGACCAACTCCAAATTCCACTTGTGCTTCCCTGAGATTCCACTTTCCCACTCAGGCAAGACACTCCTTTTACCGAGGCAACAGAGACCACACCAGAGAGCCTTAGGTCACCTCAAGTCCACCTGGGGCCAAGCCCAGCTGGGACGGTATTGTGGGAAGGTTCAGTACCACACCCAGACCACAGGCTGGGGGATGAGTCTTCCCCAGCCCCTCTAACACTCTTGCCTCTGCCTGGTTTGGGGTTGAGATTTCTCATGGGGCTGAGCAAATGCTCCCCAAAATAGTGTCACCCTTGTGCCTCTGCTCCTCCTGCCCACATGCCTTGATCCCGTGGCCTCAGACAAGTGTTCACTTCCTTAGACCCCAGAGAGCTCTGGGAAGGGGCTGATCTGGGAAGAGGATGTGTATAACTGAGGCCCACAGCCAGGGGGGATGTGGGGGGGGCCGAGGGAGGGCAGAGCCCCAGAAAAGCCATCAGGATGCTCCTTTCCAAGGCTTCCACAGACCAGGAAAGACGAGGAAGCTGTGCTGGGTCCTGCCACCAGGGAGGTCCACTTGAGATGGGCTACCCCAACCTACCCTGGGTCTCCCTTCAGCTCTGAGGGGAGACTGAGGAGATAAAGGCTGATGAACTTGAGAACTTCCTAGCAAAGCTCTCCTCTAAGGGCGGAGGGCCTCCCGAGATCTCCACGGAGCCCTGAGGTCATGTCCGGAGTTTAGCCCCAGGGAACTGAGTCTTGGCAGCAGCAGTTGAGACCATTTGGCTTTGTGATGGAGAAGGACAAGCACCTCCTCCCGTGGGCACTCCCAGGATATGCCAGGGTGGACCTCAGCAGCTGGCTTCTCTGGGCACAGCTGCTTCTGGGCACACACTGCCTTGCGTGCCACGTCCAACCCAGCTGGTCATAAAACTTTCTGCCTCCAAGATCCTTAATCCTGGCAGCTCTGGGACCACAAGGAGCCTGGTTCTGGCTCCCAGACAAGGTATAGCACCTATAGGACAAAGGATGTCCCAGTACAGGGCTCCCACCAAACCCGCTGACCCAGGAGAGGCATGAACAGGAGCCTCTCATACACATTCTAAACAAGGCTTTATTAACTTACCCAGGATCCCACTGCCTAAAGTGATGACCATACCCTCTCAATAGGCCCTTGGTTAACTTACCCAGGATCCCACTGCCTAAAGTGATGACCACACCCTCTCAATAGGCCCTTGGTTAACTTACCCAGGATCCCCCTGCCTAAAGTGATGACCACACCTTCTCAACAGGCCCTTGGTTAACTTACCCAGGATCCCACTGCCTAAAGTGATGACCACACCCTCTCAATAGGCCCTTGGTTAACTTACCGAGGATCCCCCTGCCTAAAGTGATGACCACACCCTCTCAATAGGCCCTTGGTTAACTTACCCAGGACCCCACTGCCTAAAGTGATGAATGGCCACACCTTCTCAACAGGCCCTTGGTTAACTTACCCAGGATCCCCCTGCCTAAGGCAGTGGGGCTTTGCTCAAGAGTGATCTTAGCATAGCACCACTCTAGGAAATTCCCTCCACATGACTTCATCAAATCTTCCCTATCTCACCGACTGCAGGACAGAGACACTAACGGTCATTATTGGGCACGAAGTGGCAAAACCCTTAACTCACCCACCTGGCTACCAAGTGGCAAGGTTTTCATGACCCAGGCCTCAATCTGTGTCACTAATCCTCTTCCATGTGCCTCCTAGGGTCCCTGTTCAATCTCAAGACAAGGTCTGTACTCCAACCAAGATCTAGAATATTCCTCCACCCCAGGGCCTCTCCCAAGTGTCCGTGATACAGCAGTTTGGGGGTGGCTCTTTTGAGGGGGCTTGGTGGGCAGAGGGTGAGGACCCGCAGATCTGTCTGGTCATGCCTTGTATAACCGTGCAGCTCAGAGACTTGATAAGAAAACGTCCTTACCGGCTCAATGATCGCTGGTTCCCCCTTTTGACCTTTCTCACCCCGTGGTCCTCCAATCTGGAAGTGATGAGATGCAGGAAAGGAAGAATTGGAGACAGAAAGAAAACACAAATTCCAGAATGCACAAAACCCATGTAACCCAGCAAAGCAAGGGTGCTCCCTGCAGGGCCCGGGGAGAAGGGTGGCAAGCGTAGTGTGGATGCCCTGGGGGGAGGGGTCCATCATATGCTAATGAAGGAAGAGTCAGTGGGATGACAGGGCCATGCCTGCAGTTGTGTCACGAGGCTCAAATTGCTATGATGGAAGTCACAGCATCGAGAGCGCATGGGTGACTCAAACCACTCCCACCACCCCCCAGAAATGCTGCCCTTGGCCCACCAACCCAGATGCCCATGCCCAGGGCAGAGCTCATGCGTCTCACCCCCTCATATATGGTATCCTGGTTGGCCGGCATGCCTGGCCCAATCTCTGACGGAGAGACACTGGAGTCGGAGTCAGGGTCATAGTACGGGTCGTAGTAGTTCTCATCCACGTTCTTGATGGTTTCTTCGGTGAACTCGTCCTCCTTCCCTTCCCCCGGAGAGGAAGCTGGCTGCACAGGAAAGATGAGAGGAGCACGGGGGTCACCCAGGGAGGACAGCCGCATGGACAGTCAGCAGACACGGGAGGTACCTAGCACTTCCTGTGCCTGTCGGCCAGCGGCCTCACAACAGAACTCCTGGAGCTAGAGCCCACAGAGGCTCCTCCAGGATGACCTGTGGCCCCAGGAGTCTCGCGCTACACCCCCAGCCACCTGAGCGACACAGCAAACCCCGCAGCTGTGCCGCCCGGCTGACGAGGTCCGGGTTTGGTTGGGGAGTTACGGTCTGCAAAGGGAAATCAGGCCTCTTCCCTAGAAGTTAAGAATCTGGTGCCCCATGAGGGCTACTTCGAGCATGTGGTGGGTGCTGGGTACAGACAGAAGCCCTCCCCAAACCAAAATTCATGGTACCCCCCCCACCAACAAAAAAGCAGCAGCATGAGCCATACAGCACATGAGAATTCCAAGCTCCAGAGAGGCCGGGTAAGTTCTCAAGGTCACAGGCAGAAGTTCCAAGATCACCAGAAGATCATCTTTTCAGCGCTGCTGCCTGGCCTGGTGTGGGTCTGTCGTTGTTCTAATCTCGCTGCCCAGCCACAGGCATGGCTCTCTGTTTACAAGCAGGGTCCTGGGCGCGCTCAATGCCACCGCAGTCCCCCAGATCCTAAGAGCCCTGGCCATTCTACCCATCTTGTAGGTAGAAACGGAGATCAACTCAGCAAGGCAGAGCTTCTCATCTCCATTCAGCAATGGCATCTAGGGAGTATTTAACTCCGAGGGCCCAGGGGACCTGGGTGTGGGTGTACGGGCTCACAGTGCCCACCAAAAGAACCCAAGAGGGACAGAGAGGGGAAGCTCAGGAACCCCCAACTCAGAGCCACAGCCTTCACCTCTGATCCCCGGACCAAGACCAAAGGGGAGAAAGCACTTACGTTGGAGGTGTTGGAGGTGACTGTGGTGCTGGTGGGGACCTCAGCACCCCCTTCAGGGTCAGTGGGCTGGTCAGGGTTTTCTAAACCCTCTCCATAGCTGAGGTCATCATACGGGGAGGGCGTGTAGTAGTCATCGATGGGCACATAGTCATAGTCCCCAATGCCAGGATCCTCCTTGCCTACTGGGTCACTGGTCTCGGGCACCGTAGGGACTTCTGGGGGAGGTTGAGTCAACTCCTAAGACAGGGGCAGAAAAAGGCAGTCAGCGTGTCCATGCCTTCTACCAATGAGCTCCACCTCCAGCCCTATGTCTTCCTTTCCAAAAAATAAAAATAAAGCTTTAAGGCCATGGGAGTGATAAGCTGTCTCTGTCTGGAGGAACACACATACATCCAACACGCTCACGCACACTCACACACACTGCTTCTCGGGGCCTGTGAGCTACTAAGTGTGATCCTCACAAGGTCACACATACTCTACTCCTGCCCCATTTCAAGGTGAGGGGGATGGCAGTGCAGTGAGTGTGGGGACTGCCCTCAATCCCCAAACAGTGTGACCCGCAGGTGAGGTGCCTGAGCCCTAGACGTGTCTGCCATCTACCCAAGGCCACAGAATGAGGAGAATTTAGGATAACCTTCCCTCGCAGCCTACTGTGGTTGGAATGTGAAATGTCTCCTACGGGCTCATGTGTTTAAAGACCTCGTCAGCGATTGCTGGTGCTTTGGGGAAGGTTGTGGAATCATCAGGAGGTGCAGCCTTGTTGGAGGAAGTGGGTCACACTAGGGGAGGCCTTGAGGTTTTAGCCCGGCCATGCTTCGTGCTCACGCTCTGCTTCCTGACTGTGGTTGCTATTGTGGCCAGCTGGCCTCTTGCTTCTGCGGCCGTGTCTTCCCTGCCATGATGAATGTGTCCTCTTAACCTGCAAGCCTGAACAAACCCTTCCCTTCCTTATGTTTCTTCCTATCAGGTATTCCCTATCTGCAATGAGTACAGTAACCAATGTATACACCCCATCTCCTGATGCCCCTCTTCACCACAGGCAGATTCTACCCCACACCCTCCTGAGCACACAGCCTGGGTGGTCATGACCACGGCCCTCACCCTGAGGCCATGCCCTCCACAAACAGCCTCAGCCTCACACCAGGGCATAGTCCTTCCCATGCTCCATGGCTTCAAGGAACCAGGAGTTGGCCCAGCCCTAGCCCAGACCAGACCAGACCTCAGGAATCTCCGTGGTTTCTCTCAAAACTTCCACTGGCTTCTGGGTGGGGGCAGGTTCCTTCCCTATGTCGTCAGGGTCTTCATAATAGGGGTACTCGTAGTAATAGGTCTCACCCTCACCATCTCCTTCCGGGTACTGAGGTCAACAGCAGCCATGTAAGATAGAAAAAAATGAAAGAAGTGCATGCTCAGTAGCCAGCCAGCCACCTCGCCCTGGCTCAGTTAGGAGAGTGGATGCCACGAGGTGCCTGAAGGTCCCCGGATGCCACTCTTCCCACAACAGCTCTCCTGGAAGCACTTTCTCTTAGGTAAGAGGTCAACCCAAAGCAGCGACATCTGATCCTTGTGAGTAAGAGCCTGGAGCATGTGTCCAAGTGTGTCTTCAGCTGGCCACAGCCATCAGCCAGCAACTGCACCTTCAGCCCTGAACCCCCAAAACACAGGGACCCAGTGGAAGAGAATCCCAGTGACAGAAACTGTCCTCAGAGACAGTTTGGGGACTTGAAGGGCGCTGTCCTAGGAGCTCCAGCCAGCCTCAGTCTAAGGACACATGGGGTGGAGCCTGGGACAGAGGAGCCTACGGAAGCTCCCCACTTACTCAGGCTGGAAGTGAGAGAGGAGTCCTGGGGAGAGGTCCAAACCAGTCTGCAAGGGTACTTACAGAAGCAGGAGACAGGCCTGACCAGGGGCAGAGAAGAACTAGAAAGCACAGATAAAATGAATGGGGGTACTGGGGTACTACTAGAACCAAGGGCTTAGAGTGGGGAGGGGGATGACTCAGCAACCAGAGTGAGACACAGAGGGACAAAATGGGACAGACAGGACTGTCCTTCAGAGTTGCTGCTGCTCTGGGAGTCAGGGGGTCAACCATACTATAGCGCTCAGTCCTAAACGTCTTTGCTTCAGGCGCCCATAGGGGACTGATCCCCAGGGAACACGTGAGCCCGACTGCATTCCTCTAGGGGCGTGTGCAGAGGGCTGAAGGAGATGAGCGCTGACGACACCCCTACACAGAGGCTCTGTAGCTTGAGAAGCCCTGCTTGGTAAAGTGAGGCACTGCCTTGCCTATGGGTTCATTTAAAACGACGTTCCTTGGTTCCTAGAGCCATCCACAAATGCGCTCTTATCTGACCCTGCACCACCCCGTGGGTCTGCCCCTGCCACCTACTGTGAACCCAGCCAGAGGGTACTCACGTATTCATCTGGATTGGGGTCCTGAGACTGGGGTGTGTCAGGACCGCAGTGTCGCAGTCGGGGCTGTAATGCTCACAGTAATCATAAGCAGCCCGGTGGTCCGAGACAAAGAGCAACTGCTGGATGTCACCCTGCAAAAGGACAAAGGCTCGTGAGAGAGCAGCACAGGGTCCTCAGGGAGAGTTCTGGGAGACCCAACCTGACGCCTTGGAGCACACAGCAGGCTAGACGTGGTTTTTATTAATTTTTTTTTGTTCACTTATTTATTTATTTATTTGAGAACGACAGACAGGCAGAGAGAGAAAGAGGCTGAGAGATAGAATGGACGCGCCAGGGCCTCCAGTCACTGCAAACAAACTCCAGACGCATGTGCCCCTTGTGCATCTGGCTAACATGGGTCCTGGGGAACCGAGCCTTGAACCGGGATCCTCCGGCTTCACAGGCAAGCGCTTAACCGCTAAGCCATCTCTCCAGCCCAGGCTAGACTTTGACAGATACCCTCAGGGCCATACTTCCTCCCAGGTGATGTTTCCCCTAAGAATCATTCAAGACAGGATAGACCACCGACTCCTCTATCCATGCACGTATGCATGCATTCGTGCATCTACCTGCCTGCCCAGCTATCCATTCACCCATTTGTCCCCAGAACCACTTGTATACTACCCACCTATCCATTCATTCATCCACCCGCCCACCTATCCATCCATCCAGTCACCCATCACCCACCCACCTATCCATCCATCCATCTACCACCCATCCATCACCCACCTATCTATCCACCCACTCACCCACCTAGCCATCCACCCATCCATTCATCCCATTGTATGTCCAGCCATCCACCACCCATTCACCCACATACCTACCTATCTTATATATCCATCCATCCATCCATCCATCCATCCACCCACCCACCCACCTATCCACTCACCCATCCATCCATCCCATTATATGTCCATCCCACACATCCACCCATTCACCCAACTACTCATTCACCCATCCATGCATTCACCCATCCTTCCACATTCCCATCATCCATCTGTGCATGCACCAGACACCTGATGAGCACTTGCCACTCAGTGCTCAGCGCTGCTGTGGTTAAGAAAAATACCTTGTAAGAGTATCCACCCTAGACTGTGAGGCTGCCTGCCTCCTTCCTCATCCCACCTCAATCACTGGGGCTTATTTTTGAAGAAGCAAAGCTTGAGTTTTCATTAAACGCGGAATTGCCATATGACTCAGTGATTCCAACAGTAGGAACTAGAGCACCTACACAATTTACCCAAATCAGCTCACTCCCCAAAGGTGAGAGACTCAAGTGAATACAGTTATGCGTACCGTCATAGCAGCATTGATCCCAGTGACCCAGAGCGGAGGCACAATGAGTGCCCATAATCTCTCATGGGATGCAGTGACCCATACCGTGGATGGCTACTCAGCGAAGCACCAATGCAAGCCGCCACCTCGATGACCCCACACTGCTGACCACTGAGCCCCCAGCAAGTGCAGGGCACCTGCTCCTGGAGCTGCCGATCTCACCGAATCCGACGCAAGCATGCGATTGCTTTTTTCTGGTTTTCTCTCACCGAGGTGTGTGGACAACGAAGACACTGGGGATGAGAAGCGGTTCTCACAACACACCCGCCAAGACCACCATGGCAGGCTCTCTCCACGAACAATCCCAGGCGGGGAATCTCACAGCCTGAGCTAAGATTGACAGCTCTTCTTTTGCGCTCGTGTGTTTTTGCGTTTGGTGTGCGCATATGAGCGCATGTGTGTTTATAGATGTGTGGACTCACGTGTGCATGCAAGTGTGTGCGCATTTATGTGTGTGAAGACCAGAGGTTCTCTTCAGTCATCCTATACATTTTTTTCTTCTCAGCTTTCTCTCAGCTAACCTTGAGCTCAGTGGTTCCGCTACACCAGCTAGTCAGCAAGCCCTAGAGATCCTCCTGGCTCCACTTCCTCTGTGATAGGGTTACAAGTGTGAATCACCTTGCCAAACATTTTCCATGGGTGCTAGGGGATTTGAACTCAGGTCCTCATGATTACACAGATAGCACTGAATCCACTGAGCTATCTCCCCAGGCTCAGACATGACTTTATTGGTGACAGTGACTTGGACTTGGTTCTCTCACCAAGCACAGGCGAGGATGATACATGTGGCCTCCCTTTGTGTCCTTCTGAATTATGCACATCAATCCTCAGTCTGCCCCGAGGAAAGCACGACCCAGCTTCCCCCAGCATGCGGGGCAGGGCCAGCTAAGATGTCTGCAGGGCTACAGCCCCTTCGCAAGCCACTGGGCTCAGAGGAGGGAAGGGAAGGGGTGGGAGACATAACTGGAGACTGTACGGCAGGCAAAGGGCACCAGGGGCTGAGCCAGCTGTTGAGTTCGTAGAGCCCAGAGTCTATGCTGCCACACCATGTTACCATCACACACTGGGCCAGAATGTACTATGTCTGAGAGTTCAAGACTAACTTGAGTCAGCTGTGAAACCCTTCCCCAGGGCCGTATTAGGACAGCCTGGCCTCTATGTAATTCTGGACTTCCCTTCTATCCCAGGCAGAGTGCCCCTCCCCATGCCAAGGCCCCCGTCTACACTATACACTCAGTAATGGTGTCACCTCCCCAGCTCAGACCTATACCCTGGTGGCTCACAGCAGCACTTACTGCGTACCTCCGACCCTTCAAACCCAGGGTGTGAAGAGAGCAGGTGCTTGTAGCTGAGGCTCTGCGTGGACACCCCCATCTCATCTCAGAGGCTGCCTTCCTTCTTGCAGACCTTGATGGAGGGAGTGTGGGCGTCTGGCCAGGGAAAAGTTGGAAGCAGTGCCCACCACTATCACCAGCTCAGAGCCTAATGAAGACTAGATGGTGGAGGAACCTCAGCCCTGCAGGGACACAAGGACCCAAAGTGCTCCGCACACAGCCAGACAAGCCTGGCAGCTCGACAGCTCTGACACCTCCTGGCTGTGTGTCCCGAGACCGCGCTTTTTTTAAGCACAAAAGGTGAGGGAGGTTGCAGTCCTCTAGAAAAACTGAATAGAGGGGCTGAAGAGATGGCTTAGGGGTTAAGGCAGTTGCCTCTGAAGCCTAGGGACCCAGGTTCGATTCCCTAGGACCCACATAAGCCAGACGCACAAGGGAGCACATACATTTGGAGGCCGAATGCAGTGGCTACAGGCCCTGGTACACCCATATATTCTCTCTCTCTCTCTCTCTCTCTCTCTCTGCCTCCTTTTCTCTCTCAAATAAATAAATAAAATATTTTTTAAAAGAACTGTATAGATAAGGTGCATAATGAAAGATCTTAGGGTCAGTGAGGGGGATGAATGCTCAGAAAATGCCCGGAAGGGACAGTAGGTTCTGAAGTTATAGCCAGGCAGTGGAGGACTCAGAAAGAATGATGTGTGGGAACGCAAGACGTGAGAGGGGCTGGGAGGAGACCACAGCAGGCAGGAGACACTTCTAAAGACAGGCAAGGGATGGGCCACACTCAAGGGCCAGTGGCAAGCCACGGAGCCAGAGAAAGGGACGCAGGGGGGGGACTCAATACGAAACAATGCAGAACCCAAGAAGGGACGGGAAAGCGGCCCATTTCTGTGATTATGATGGGTGAAGAGGCCAGCTCTTTCTCACTCATCTGCTCACCCATCCATCCATCCATCCATCCATCCATCCATGTCAGCCTAGTACTAATCCAGCCACCCATCCATTCATGCATGCATCCACCTAACCATCCACCCATGCAGCCAGCCAGCCGGCCACCTGTTCATCCACCCATTTCTGAACACCTGCTAGGATCTGGTTCTGCCTCGCACACTCTGAACGCAGCTCCGGCCCAGAGCATGCTATGTAACAGGGCCCAAGTGCTGCCAGCACCGCGGACCTGCCGTGTGGTCTCCTGATCGCATCGCACTATCCCCCGGTGCTCAGGCTTCCACGGATGTCTCACAGGTCCCGCTGCCCTTTTCTGGCCAGAGCCCCAGGGCCGCCCCTGGTCCTAGACTCACAGCTCCACTGTGCTTTGGCCAGGAGCACGTCTGCTCTTGCAGAGCAGGGTCGCCAGAGAACACGGTGCCTATGAGCCTGACCCAGAGAGAATGACCCTCCCACAGGACCTAGAAGGTTCTTTCTCCCCACCTCTCATCATTCTGAGCCAAAGCCTGGCTGAATCTGGAGAAGGAAAGGGCAGGAAGGTCTGGTGTGGTCTCGCATCCACCAAACACAGCAGGGCTGAAGGGATGTGTCACCTCAAGTCAGTGAGTGTGGACCCACAAATGGACCCCGAGAGTCTGAGACGCAGGGTGGGGAGATGTGGTGTGCCATCCGAACCAGGATCCACTGCGCTTCCCCCCCCGCCCCAGTTTCCAGAGGCTCTGTGGGGGAACAGGCCCAGCACTGGGCTGAGTAGGAGAGGCCAACAACAGAATTAAGGGACAGTCACGTAGTGCAGAAAAGGCCAGCCCTGCCTGAATGTTGAGGTTTGGCTTCACGTATGTGGTCCCACATGACGAGCAAGCCTCTTCTAACCCCCACCGAGCAGGCATGGCGCCGTCCAGACAGCCGCGCAGAGTTACCGCCACAGGTCCTCCTTACAGCCTCAACCTCACGCGTCATGCCACGTTGCCGACGGTGTGCCCACAGGCGCCATCCCCCCCCCCCGGGCACCACCACAGTGCAGCTAGACACAGACCTGCCCCCAACTGTGGCCAAACTCAGCCTCCACGGAAGAAGAAGGATGGGACATCGCTTCCTGATGTCAGCCTGGTGTCACCTACCCACTCACGTGGCCGTCACTCCCACTGGACAGGAGCGGAGACATGCGCAAAGACAGCAGAGGGAATGGCCAGGATCTGAGGCCCTGACACCCTGCACCCCCGCCCCCCACCTCCTAAGGGCTAGAGACAAAAACGTGCTCTTCCCGATGGTGAGAAGAGTGACTGTCACCTCGCTGTACCCCCTAACATCACCTCACACAACCCTCGAAATCAGGCACCCCTGTCCATAGAATGATGCAAGACAGTTTTGCTAGAGGAAGCTGGGGGGGGGGGGAATGGGTGGCACCTGCCAGCTAGGGGCGTGGGGGCCGGGTCATGGGTTTTCACCCTCCACAGAGCAGGCCAGGGGCACGTGCAGTAACAGACAAGAAAGGGAGAAGAATTGCTGGAAGCTCCTGCCAGCCCCTGTTCTTCACTCCCTCCACTGCAACCAACAGTGGGGTTCTCAAGGGGAAAGCAAAAGAGGGGCCTCACCGGACCCCCCTCAGCATTTCATACACTCTTCTTTGCCACCAACACCTAGAGTAGATGTTTTCCCCGGTTTCTGTATGCCCTCTGCCCTGGCACGCTTCCCCCTCTTTATCCCCCTATTGCATGTGTCAGTGGCTCCTGGTCCGTGTTTTAAACTCCCCCCAGACGAGAGCTGCAAGACAGAACGGTGAATCAAAACTACACATTTTGATTAAGCAACATGGCTTCCAGCTCAAATTTCATCCAATTCCAATAAAGTATCTTCTCTTTCGGTTGACAACCTGGCATATAAATATACGTTCTCCCAATGCACTTGACAGGTTGGAGAGAAGCCTTCAGGAGGCGGCACCATGCCGAGGTCCCTTGGGCCTAATAGTGGGTACATCATGCCACTGCTGTCTTTGAACGGCTCTGCCTCCCCGGGAACTCTAAGGCTCCTCCCGACAGAGGACATGCCCAGCACATCTGTGCGCCTCAGCGCAACGGTCAAGCGGGCAGGCCCTGCATACAAGGCAGCTCACCGCTCCCACGTGAGGACACACACGTCGCTACACGATCACGGGTTCCAAGGCTGGAAGGGAACCAGCTCAAAGCGTCACGTTCCCACTTGCCCACCTGGCTCTAGAGCCCAAGCTAAGCCAGCCTCAGCCCACCCAGGTCCCTGGGCAGGGGGTGTAAACGTGCAATTCATCATCAAAGAAAGCCCTTTCCTTCCCAACCCCTGCCCACACCTCTGCAAATGCCCACACTTAAAACGCTTGCCCCGCCAGCTGGTGGGTCCCTTTGCTTTGCTTATCTATCCAACCTCTGTCTGTGGAAAAGGGAGGAGGGAGTGGCTGCTAAGGCCATGCTCCAAGTTTTGCGGTTGAGTCACCTCTCTACCTAGGGGCCCTGGCCCAGGGCTCTTCTGGCACATCCCGCACGTCACTGCACAGAAGGGGTTAGGAAGAGGGAACTCCAACGTGCAGCGCTCAACAAAGCTGTCGAGGGACGAGCGGCTCTGTACAGTGCAGGGGCAGGACGGAGGGCCCCGTCTGCCATCCTGCCGCACGGCTGTCTAAACCAGGGGCTACTTTTGCCTTACCTCCTTGTGGGAGCTTAGAAGGGCAAGGAGGAGGTGTTGTGACACCCCCACAATTCACCCTTCCCCCAGGCCCTAGCCAGTTTGAGTGAAAGGCTGCAGACTCATCCATGACTCTTGGGAAACCCACGACACAACTTCAGGCTGGGGCTGGGCTGGGCTGGGACCAAGCGTCCAGCCTCTTGGCTGTTTGAAGTGGACATGAGCTGGTGTGTAGATTCAAAAACATTAACACTTGGGAAACCTGGTGGCCTGGGTTTGATTCCCAATACCCACGTAAAGCCAGACTCCAAGTGGGGCATGTGTCTGGAGTGCATTTACAGTGGCAGGAGGCCCTGACACTCCCATACACACACACTCTCTCTCCCTCCCTTCCCCTCAGATAAAGAAAGAAGAAAGAGAGAAAGAAGAAAGAACGAATGAATGAAAAGAACATTAAAAAAAAAAACAGTAACAGGTGCCCTGTAGGAGGCAGAACAGTCCTGACTGGGGGCTCTAGAGGATACTAGGTGGCCCTTGATGGAGTGGTAGAGGATACCATGCAATTTCCTGGAACCAAAGTCCTTTGCTAACTGTTCAGGGCAGACAGCAGTCCTGAACCTAGCTTCAAACATGCCCTGCCTCCTCGGAGATTCTGATGTGGTGGGTCTGGGGAGTCTGGGGTCAGATGGCTCAAGAACTCTGGAGGAGCTAGGAGGCAGGAAAGATAGGATCTGCCTCTCCAGACATCCAGGGCGGCTCTGGGTGTGACGAGGCCTCTTCCTGTCCTCTTGGGAGTTTAGAAATTCCTCTGGAGTGTTCCTAATACAGCTGGCCTTTCTCCAGGCCAAGAGCAAGTGGAGACTGCCAGCCCAGCAACCCACGGCAGGGAGCCCCAGCAGCACACAGCTGTGCAAAGTGACCCTGAGACCTCCTGGACGGTCCCTCGATGCCCTCCCTGCCCTGTGGACCAGCTGGCTGTGTGGGAAGCTTGAAGGGTCCTCCTCAGACAGTCACGTTGACGCACAGCGCAGCCTCGTGGGTCCTGGCAAGGCTCTGGGTAGCTGTTTCCCTGTGGCCTGGGTGACAGAGGCCTGGGGGCCTCCGTTGGATATACACCCCCTGTCAAAGCTAAGCCTGTGGCCAGAGCTTGACGGCGTGTTGACTGTACCTTTAAGACACCTCCTATTGCTGGAAATCCAGGGCCCAAGCCACAGACTCAAAGTTCACACAGTAGTCTATTCACAGCACTTGCTATGTAGGCCCTGTGCACATAGGGCTGGGGGGTTGGTAGGTGACCCCCAACTCCCCATCAGGGCCAATAGCACAGGCAGGGAAACTAGAATCTGGGGCTAGGTCATGAGCTTATCCGTAGCTAAAGACCACACAGAGCAGCCTCGGGTCTACAGTCTAGAAGGTGCCTCCCTGGGATGCTACCTGGGATATCTGCTCCAACCATCCTCTTGGTGCTGGGCCCCAACCCTGAGGTACCCATGAGCAGCTGGCTAAGACTGGGGACCAGCCCATGCCCCCCCAGAACACAGTCAAGTCTTCTGACCTCGAATAAAGCAGCTGGCTGCCCAGCCCCTCATGAAGGCTCCCCTTAATGCACTGTCTCATTGTTAAGTGTCCCCAGCACGCATGGCCCCCCCACGCCGGGACGGCTTGGACAGTGGACATAACCTCCCGGCTTCTTGGCCCTTTCACTGTCTTTCCTGCTACAGCCCATCTACTGTGGCCCTCCTCCACAGGGCACATGCCCTGGGCAGGCAGAGTTCTGGAACCCACAGGGGTGGCACAGTGTGACTTGCCAGCCCTACCCTCCCACCCCACCAGGGAGGAGACCTGAGTATACCAAGTCTCATCGGCTGCCCTCGACAGCCTGAGCCTTCTTCCTGAGGAAGCTTTCCCAGCCCTCCCGCGGGGCCACGTGCTCCCACACTCGGACCCAGTGCAGGCTGGGTGGCAGGATCTAGGCTTGCCTGGTGTGTTTGCATGTGTATGTGTGCATGGTGTGTACACACATACGTGTGTATGTTTAAGTCAGCTGTGGCACGTGTGTTATAGTGTGTGTGTGTGTGTGTGTGTGTGTGGCACACAATAAGCTTCTGACCTTCAGCAGGCACTGAGGTGACATCAGGGTGTTCAAACTTCAGTTCACCCTTAAGCCAGGCGTGGTGGCGCACACCTTTAATCCCAGCACTTGGGAGGCAGAGGAGGGAGGACCGCCGTGAGTTCGAGGCCATCCTGAGACTACATAGTGAATTCCAGGTTAACCTGGGCCAGAGTGAGACTCTACCTCAAAAAAAAAAAAAAAAATTCAGGCCCCTTCCTCAACAGCAGCTCACGGTCCTCAGGAAGCTGTACTAACCCCTCTCTCTAGTTTCCACATGCCAGCCTGAGTGAGCTCCGCCCAGGTCCCAGCAGCCTTGGGCAAGGCTGGTGTTTCACACGGCCTCCTTCCAGCTGCACACAGTGTCTCGTAAAAGTTAACCTCCTCTCTCAAACCTGACCTTACCCTCACACCTCTGGGAGGGCGGAGGAGGGGGGAAGCACCTTTCTCCTCTCCTCTTCGTGCTACAGGTTGTGAACACAGGCTCAGAGAGGTGGAGCTCCTGCTGAAGTCACACAGCGGGGAGGATTCCTGCACCCTACACCCCAGGGAGCTGCTTCTCCAGAGCTCACGGCCACAGCACCAAGCCATGCACACCCTACGTGGGACTCCCTTGGGCTCTCAACAACTGTCACAGATCAGGTCACTCACACAGGCCTATGCTAGGGCAGGCAGCAGCCCAGTCTGCACCTCTTCCTCCCTCAGTTTCCAGGCTAAACCCCCAGTATCAGTTCAGTTAATTCCAGACATCACGGCCCCAGAGCCAGCAACCCTGCAGAGCCTGCTGGCAGCCCTAAATCACCTGTAAAGAAGCAAGTGGCGGCACTTGAACACCATCCTGGCTCTCAGAATGGTCACCGCTTTCTCCAATTACACGCTCCTTCCTGATGCCCTGCTGAACCTCTAGAAGCTTCCACCTCCGAACCCGTTGGTCATCACTGCCATTCTACTCTGCCGCGCAGACCCCGTGCCCACGCCGGCAGCAGCACCGAGCGAGCGGTCCGTCTTCCCATAGCGGGCGGGCCGGGTGGCACGGGGATCCATCCCCGTTCGGGCACAGCGAGGCGTGTGCTGTCCTCGGCTTTCACGGAGCTGACAGCATTTTGCTGAGCGCGTCAGTTCTGCCTCTGCCGATAATGAGGTTTTAGTCCAGCCACGTTCCTGTTACGAGCCCAGGAAATTACAGAGCGTTCACTGGAGCCGGCAGCCCTGGGGGCCATGAAGACAGAGCCACACGCTCACTCACAGAGGAGCAGCTTCGTAGTGTGCATTTGATGACACGTTCACCTCCCTCTGTCCCCTACCCAGGCCACTTCATTGTGCTCCCTTTCTTTCCACTCTACCCTGTCCTTGGGGGTACGCCAACTCCCCCACCCACTCACCCCAGGCCCCATGACTAACAGACTTAGTCCTCCAACCTGAAAGGGCTCGGCACAGAAAACAGCTGCATACTCTGCTTGGCTGGCAGATTTTGTCACCTAATTTTACCTAGCACACCTGGACAGGCACAGAGGAACTCAGAAGATAAAGCCTTCCTGTTGGTGGCTGTGGTCTGTAAGGGCGCTTGCCCGCGGAGAAAAGCCAAAGGCAGCCTCGCGTCTCCGTTGCTATATGCCCACGCCCTGACGGCAAGCCAGCCCCCAAGTGCTACGCCCCAGGGCTTCCAGGGGCACACCTTTCCACCACCCACACAAAACGTGCCTAGGCACCTGTGGCTTGGCCAGGGGCCCAGGACTCCCCAGCTGTTGTCACAGGTGGAGGAAGATGCAGCTGTAGGTAACACTCAACTAAGTGGACCTCCCCTGGGTTCCCATCTGAGCCGTGTGCCCCACGCAGGGCGCAGGATCCGAGGTGCAGTCCCAAAGCACATCAGGCCACATTTCCCTCAGCGGCTGCCAGGAGGAGAGGCTCAGCCAGGCCTCTCCAATGGAAGCAGAGCTTGACCGTCCACGTTTTCACCACACAGCAAAGCGTCATGAAGTCAGTCCCCAATGACACGCGCCAGATGCCCACAGGGACAGGAGGCACCCTCCTGCCATCTTATGGAACCCCAGGGAGTTCTGCCTTAGGCTCAGAACAGGGCTGTTCCTGCTCCAGGAGCCACTCACTGCTGTCCTTGGAGGCCTCCTGTAGACAGGCCACCTGATTCCCTGAAGGGTTCTAGCTCTCAGGGGGCAAAACAAGTCACATTTAAAATCTTACTCTGGGGGTTGGAGAGGTGGCTTAGCAGTTAAGGCGGTTGCCTGTGAAGCCTGAGGACCCATGTTTGACTCTTCAGGTCCCACACAAGCCAGAAGCACAAGGGCGTGCGAGGTCACACATGCGCACAAGGTGGTGCATGCATCCGGAGTTCAATTACAGTGGCTTGAGGCCCTGGCGCACCAATATTCTCCTTCTCTCTCTCTCTCTTGCTCTCGATCCCTTTCATACAAAAGGAGGCAGTCTATTGGGCTTGCTTCAAAAAATAAAATCTTGCTTTGGGGATAGATGGCTTAGCAGTTAAGGCACTTGCCTGTGAAGCTTAAGGACTCAGGTTTGACTCCCCAGTGCTCATGTAAGGCACATGCACAAGGTGGTGCATGCGTCTGAAGTGTGTTCTCAGTGGCTAGAGGCCCTAGTGCACCCATTCTCTTCTATCTCTATCTGCCTTTCTCTCTCTCTTTCTGTTCTCTTTATCTCTCAAATATAAATAAAAGAGTATTTTTAAAATCTTGCTTTGGTATTTTTACACACGAGTCCCACAGGAAAGAGAAAAGAAAGCACCCATACCAGGGGAGATCTAACTAAATATGGTCTACTGTGATTTTCAGTCCAGTTGTGGAGAACACATTGAACATCATCACAAGTGTTCTAAGGAGACAGTTTCATGTGGTCAGTTTCGTGTGTCGTCCTGCTGTCTGTCCTCTGCATCTCCTCAAGGGTTCATGTATGTATAAAGACATAATGTGGGAGGTGACCCAGAGCCGGTCACTGGACAGGAGGTGGGGAATTAGCATGATCACCACGACTCCCGTGACCACCACCACCAGTATCATCATCACCATCAACCACCGAGCCCGTTAGCATCACTCTCATCAAGACTCACCTTCATCCTCACTACCACCATCATCGTACTGACTGCCATCACCATCAGGATAACCAACGTCAGGACAACCCACTCCTGGCAAAGGCTCATCACTATTGTGGACACCGCTCCGTGGTGTGAGGCCAGCAGGAGGGCATGCAGCACCCCCTGACTTCTCCCCCTTTGGGGCATTCAAGCGATGTTTTAGCACTCTCTGGTAAGTGTTATGGGCACAAGGGGAATACATCGATGTCTCTAACTGCAAGTGTCCAGGGAGAAGGAAACGTCTCCCTTGGGCTTCTTTGGGACAATTGGTAAAAGAAAACTGATTCTGCCTAGGACATCCAAAAAGACTTCAAGGAGAAGGTGGCTCAAAGCTGAGACACTAGAGGCAGAGGACAGCTAAGACATGGTCCCTCCATCACCGTCTCCCTTTTGCTAGCCTCAGTCTGGTCCCTCCACAGTGGACTACTGACTCTCCTCTGGGCCTCCCTTCTTGGGACCAGGTTCAGACCCCCCCCCCAGCTGTGTGACTCAGTCTCTACCCAGCATAACCTTGGACCCTCGACCACCTGCCTCCCCTTCCTCATACCACTATTTTCTATGACAGCCTCCTCCCACTGATGGCTGTCAGTGAGTGGATTTGGCAGCCATGGTTCTCTGCGTCTTTCCCACAAGGTGCTTCTCAAAACCTTGTACTTGCTGGGCGTGGTGGTGCACACCTTTAATCCCAGCACTTGGGAGGCAGAGGTAGGAGGATCACCGTGAGTTCGAGGCCACCTCGGAAAACAAAAAACAAAAAACAAAAAACAACAAAAAAAAAACCCTTGTACTTGTATGGTGGGCTGTTTAGAACCCAGAGGCAGAAAGCCACAGTCTTCCCATTGAATGTCCATGTCATGTCTCGGTCACAGAGCCTAGCTCCTGCCTGTCTGAGCCAACATTCTATCAGCAGGCAGAATGGCTTGGTACCACCTGTGACAGAGACAGCCCAGGCAGAGGGAGCCTCACTTCCATGTGGAGCACACACCTCCTACCACCCACGGACAGGCTTGTCTCAAGGGGCTGGGTTCTCAGTGGGCCCTAGAGTCTCACGTCCATAGTCCCTGACTCATCCAAGCAGGAGACGGTGCAGCCTAATCTTGGGCACCTAAGAGTGGCACAGGGTCCTTGACCAAATGCCCGTCCCTCCCAGCGAGAAGAACTCTCAGAGCGAATGTCAGGACACTGGCCAGAGAGGTGGCTTTGCCAAGTCTTCACTGATGAAGACGCAGAGGCTCAAAGGCACCCCACAGTCCCTAAACACACAGGCTCAACAGAATGGCACCTGGCCCTGGGTGGTGGGCGAGGTCCATCCACCTGGCCGCTCGCACTGTTTCTTTGGGTCTGTCTTATAGAACAGCCAGGCAGGACCCCCCAAAACAGAGAACCTCCTCCCCAAACAGGGCAGCTGGCCCAGCGAGTTGACCAGTCTCTGTTTTGTAAACGTCAAAGGGCTGGGTGGCTGGAGGTCCCTCCCTGGGACTCTGGCCAGGTGAGAGTCACCTCATCAGCAGCTCTGGGGGCTCCTCCCTGCTTCCTGGGCTGGCTGGCCTCGAGGAAGGGCCCATGGCACCCCACAGCTACGCTCAACAATCAGGGCCGCGGCTGGCACAGAGGATTCCTGTCCTTCAACTACAGGCTACCCTGTTGAGACCCTAGGGCTCCTCAAATCCCCCACCCCTCGAGATAAGACAGGAACTGTGATGGGACTGACCTTACCGACAGCCAACTGCTGCCTTCACAGCATGCCCTCGCAGAGGACACCAGCCGCTTCTCTGGCCCGGCATGGACCCGGCTGATGGCCGTCATTCTCCCATAAACATAAAGTCCCCAGGAAGCCGAGGACGCAGGAGACCCAGTGAGACCAGGCGGGGCCCGTTCCAGGTCACGCTGCGCTGTATGCCACCTTTCAGGCTGGACCTGTCTTTGAATGACCCCACTTTATAAAGCAACAGCGCTGACCTGAGTCATCCCATTTTCAGTCTAAGTGTCAAGAAAGAACTACTCCATCTCATTTACACAAGCAAACAGCCGTCAACCCGCACACCAGGAAGCACAGACTGATAAATGATTTATTTATGCCGATAAGTGATACTACCTGTAGGTGCATGAAATCATATCCGTAACGCCAGACACTTGAGCTTATCAATCACACCGGACGGTCCCCTCGGCTGGAACGACAAAGGAAGGGGCACTCCACAAACGAAGTGTGCCAGGCGCACTAGTCCCTGGTCACTCGTCACGAGCCTCGTCCAGGAAAAGCGACACAGTGAAGGACTCATGTCTGTCCCCTGCTCCAGCTCAAGTACATTTCAGATTGGCCCTGTCACCAGGGTCTGCGTGTGACACCCTGGCACCTGAATAATTCCGCACCAGACTTCCGTCCTATAGATAAATGTCCTCGCTCCTCTATCAGCTCTCTGTCTTGGACTTCATGACAGCCTCTCTCAACCACATGTGCCACCTCTTTAACCCATTCTGTAGCGTGCCCATTACCGAATTCTGTAACGCACGTGCACGTGTGTGTGTGTGAGAGAGAGAGAGAGAGAGAGAGAAAGAGAGACAGAGAGAGAGAGAGAGACAGAGATGGTGAGATGGTAGTGTGAAGTATAATGTGTGACCTGAGGGTTAATATTAGTAAAGTTTGGAATAAAAGAACCTGTGATTGCCAGTGGTCATGACTATCAAGCAAGGTCAGGGGTCACTGGTGAATTACTGCCAATGAAACTGGCATAGCTTGTGAGTTCATCGTTGTGTGATGAACGCTGGCACTGTGGAGAGACACGAAGTTGTCCACCTATGTTTCTGACATAGCATGCTCCCGACACCCATGTTTGCCACTTGTGTGAACTGCTGAGTGAAAGGCCCTGGCCACAGCTCCCTCTGACGCCCCTGACCCCTGTGCTCAGCTACCCGTAGCAGGGACCCTCTCACATCAGATGCCCCATGGCCGTTCTTAGGCTCCCATAGGCTCCTTGGCCACCGTGCTCCTATTGCAGGTAACACACTGTCCCTCTTCCATGTGGCCCTGCCTGCCCTGGTCTCCTCCCCCAGAAACTCTGCCCACTGGAGCTCCTTGGCACCTACCCAGTCAGGGGACCAGATCAGGTTGTCCAGGGCCAAGTGTGATGTCATTAGACAGGGCCTGGCTCCCAGCCTCCCATCAGCACTGTCTGGCTGATCAGTTTCACCGGCTTCATGGGCCAAGCAACAGGAGGGGGGTCTCTGCACTACACCTCAGGTCTCCCATCTGGTTCCCCATCAACAACTTGGCTGCACAGATCACCAAGCAGGTTCACTTGCCCTGTGTAGCCAGCTTCCAGCCACCGTGCCAGACAAAGAGCCAGAACATTCTGCCAATACCCAGCCCTGACTGGACCCTGTGGCTCAAGAGACTGGAAACCACCCAGAAGTGGCCCCAGCCTTGCACCTAGGTGTGCATGCTCTGGGGAGTTAAGAAAGGACTTCCCCAGACTGGTCTGGGGACATGGACCAAATGGAGGCCCCACAGCTGTGTCCCAGCCTTAACCCGACAGCCCATGAATGTGACTTTCTTGAACACAGGTCTTTTGCAGATGGAGTTTAGTGGAAGGAGGGTGTCCTTCCCATACCTGGATGCTGGACTCACAACCTTCCGAACTGGGAGAGAACAGATAACCTATTCTCCGGAGTGTGGGTCAGACCTGGGAGACTTTCCAGAAGCACATCCCTGCTCTTCCTGGGAATTGGGGTTCCAGAAAAGCAGGCCGACTGAAGACAAGACCAGGTGGGCCTTCGGACCCTGACTTGTTGATGTCCCCCAGACTCCCAAAGGGCCCGTGCTAAGCTATGCTTGGTCTACCAGAGCACAGGCATGGTGCGCCGAGACGGCCAGAGGCAGGGCCTGCAGAAAGCAATAAAGTGGGGCTGAGTGGATGTGGGTCTTGGTCCAGAATCACAAGACCCTCCCAGGTGTCTTCCTCCCACGTCCTGCAGGGCTTGGCCACTGCATACTACCCCCACCTTGGAGCCTGGGTCTGAAGTTCCCTGACCCTGCTCCCATCACTAACTTCTGGAGATCTGGATGCAGAGGTTTGGTGTGGTCCCAGGGGACTGTGCCTACTGAAGTTCTGAGCAACGGAGACCCCAGGGGAGATGGTCAGCTGACCTGGGCAGGAGCTCAGGATAGCACACAGTCTGCCCGGCAGAAGGACACTTGGTCTGTAAGCAGAAACAGGCAGAGAGGGCTGGGACCCGGAGAGAGAACCAGGACCATCCCCAGAGTCACCCACAGATGGCTGTTTCCTGGAGCCGACCTCATATCCATCTGAGTCTGGGGTCAGAGCTGACCTTTCTTGGCCACCTTCCGAGTGGGGATGGCACCCCAGAACCCATCATGGTTCCTCTCTTGAGAGAAATCTGCATCCCTTAAGTGGACAAGTGATGTAGATGGAGCCAAGGTCAGCTCTAGACCCATGTGCCCAGGGACAGCTTTCTTCAAGTCAGCTCACACAGTGGAAGTGGCTCTCTGTGCAAGTGGGAAGTGGGAAGTCCACCTATCAGCTGTGGGGGGAGGGGTTCTGTAACCTGCTGGGCTCTGTGCAGTAGTTCCTCACCTCACCCCACTCCCTAGCCCACTCCTTGCTCATTGGCTCTGAACCCCACTAGTCCATGAGCCTGAGCTTGAGCCCCTCCAGCTGTGACCCTGGGCCCAGCAGGCCACCAGAGAAGCTGTTTTGAGAGGACAGGCAAGTAGGGAGGAAGGTTCCTGGAAGCATCCTGGAGTTGGGCTTCGGTCCAAGGTCACGTTAGTGCCACCTCCCCCATGAGAGCTGGACAAGCAGCACACAGCTGGCCGGCAGCTCACGCCCTGGTGCAAGGAAACTGGGCCTCCTCGGCCATCAGAGGAGGAAAGAGAAGTCTCCCCTCGGCAGAGCCCATTCCCGCCCCACAGTGGATTCCAGGAAAGAACGTGTCAGTGGAAAACAACTCGAGCTCCTGGAAGCAGGCAAGCGGGATTAGGTAAGCACTTGGCCTTCCTCAACTACTGAGGTGCGGTTAGCGGGCAGGGACACCCGGCGGTGTGCAGAGGAAGCCCAGTTTATAGTTTGTTTGGTCTTGTTGCCCCTTGAGACATTTAACAGTATGAAAGCACATTTGGCTCCTGGCCCAGAGCCACTGGCTGACTGTCCCTTGGGGGGATTCAGCCTCCGTTCTGGCCCTCGTTCAGGGCACATCCCAGCAGGAGGGCCTTTCACCACAGGACCCCAGAGCAGAGAGCACCCACGCCCGGTCTTCCCACATCCCATACCCTTCACTTCCTTGCAAACACTGGCTGGCCCAGGCCTGCAGATAGTGGGGACCCATGAGGGGCCTAGCCCAGTCACCATGCCAGCAGCCTCATGTTCTAACATGGGCTGAGGGTACCAAACGGGGTGGGGAGGGGGTCAAGGGTGCTTAGTAAGTCAAGGTCGTTGCCGTGCCGAGCAGAATGGCTTGGAGAACCGCTGTCTGGGGAAATAGCTGGTTCTGGTTCTTTCTAGAAGATTCCAGGCTTTGAAGCCTCTCTAGGTCAGTGAACTCTGATGTCCATGTAGGGTCACAGGAACACACATGGCCAGAGGTCCAGAGCAAGGTCTCGAGGATCTTAGTCCTGGCTGGAGAAGGACCTGTGCTCTTTTCCCACGTCGTGGCCATCATGCTGGGTAACCTCTGGTACAGTTGGTGAACCCTCCTAGTGCCAGGGTTCTCAAACTATGGGATAGCAGCAAAGCCCCCAGCTCCCAGGACCATAAGGATTGGCAAGAGGCAGAGGACAGGGCCGCTACTGTCTGGGTTCCTGCCCATCAGTGTGTGAGGCTGGTCATCCCACCATCTCATTGGTGCCACTGGAAAACAGCTCACAGGCTCAAGAGGTGGCTCAGTGGGTACTGAATTTTCCATGCAAACATGGGAACCAGAGTTTGGTCAAGCCTAGCCTAGCAGCACACGTCTGTAATCTCAAAGCGGGGGAGGCAGAGACAGGAGAATCCCTGTGACTTATTGCGTGGCTAGTCTAAGTAGAATCAGTGAATACCAGGTTTGGTGGAAGACCCTGATTCAAAAGATAAAGAGCAATTGAGAAAGATACCCAGGGTCAACCACTGGCCTCCATCCACACATGCCCATGTGCACACACACCAGCACGCGCACAATGCCCACATATGCAGCACATACCACACAGACATGCACACAAGGACAGTTCACTTCTGCCTTCCCAGACGGCGCTGCTCCCCCTAGCAGCTATATCCCTCTGTCCGAAACCACAAATACCGCTCCTGGCCAGGCCCCGGATGAAAAGGACACAATTTAAATACTGAAGGAAGACAATGCCCCTGTGCAATCCTCCCCTCCACTTCCTGTGTGGGGCATCCGATTGCCCAGCCCTCCTGTACCTCTGGGTGTGGCCTCAGGCACATCTCAGGGGAGGAATGGTCCCAGCATGGGCCCCCTCCAAGAACAAACCAGCAAATGGGCAGGTTGGCCAAGTCAGCAAAGGAGACAGTCAAGTAAAGCTACAGTGAGCCCCCAAACCCCAGTCCAGGATGGAGCCCTAAGGATGGGGACAAGGCAGGGGCATGGTCACAGGTTCAAGGCCCTTACCTTTGAGGTGGAATCTTAGCACCTTACTCACCAGGTGAGTCTGGAAAAGCCAGACAGTGGATAGCTTGTGAATGCCACCAAGGATAAAGAAGTCCTTGTCTATGACAGCAGGAGAGGATCGCTTCCAGCTCTGACCTCTAAGGGCCCAAGTGTGTTTCTATGCAATCATTAAAGGGGCTGGTATTTCACACTGACCTCCCTGCACCGCCCACAGCCCCACAGTGGTGGTCATAGTGTGACCATTTTACAGATGTGGATGCTGGACTCAAAAGTCCCCAGCTAAGAGGCAGATATAAGACCATGGATCCGGAAAGCCTGCTTCCTCTACACTTTCAGTTCTTCCCTGTGTGGCTTTGCAAGGAACTGCATATTGGACAGTCTCCTCTGGACAACAGAGTGACTCCACTAGAGCTGGACTCAGAACCAGGCTGACGGGAACCGGCAGCTGCCACAGCCTGCCCAGTCCACATAACTGGGCCCCTCATCCATGCCTCATTCAGGCTGCATGAAATACCATGGAGCTAAATGGGGCTCTTCACTGAGGGAGAGGTGGCCATCTCCCCAGGGGACCCCCTCAGGGAGCTTTGCTCTGGATAGAAGAGACTATATGGGGCCACGGACACCCCACGGGAAACCCCAGGGCCCCCTAAGAAGCCCTCTGGAGTTTGGCGAGACTATATACCTCCACCATGTTGCCACACCCTCCTGCTCAACCCAGTCCGCAGAGTTGCAGAGCAAACTGGCCTTTAAAGAGAGGAAGTAAAGAATGTGACCCCTGGAGTTTCCTCAAGAACCTTCCAGAGAAGCCAAGTGGTGAAAATGAGGAAGCAGCTAATGCTAACATCTAGAAGCTTTCTGAAAAGCAGAGTCCCGTCACTTCCATTTCAGAAGGGCTAAAATTCCGTTACACTTTCCCAGAGACAAAGGGAGGCCGAGTCTGGAAGGCCCGCCCCCACCTATGTCATTGCACTGTTAAGGAGCAGCGAAGAAAAGCCCCATGGGCCACTCCTGGCCTCACTGCCCTCACTGGTCTTCATTAAGGAAGACAGGTCCAATTTCCCGTCGTGAGCACAGCTAACAGCCAGGGAACCCTGGGGCTGGGAAAACACAGCCCTCAGACCATTAACAACTTGTGGTCAACAAAAATCCCCAGTTTCTGGCAGCTTCTCTCACTCAAATCTAATTTCATGGCAGGAGAAAATGGCTCACCAGAAACGTGGGATTCTGATGCACGCACAGCCCACGCGGTTCCAACCAAGTCGCCAATCATCAGCTGCCGGGGAAGGTCTGCACCATGCACAGCCAGAAAAAAAGCCAGGGAACCAAAACTGAGCCCCTCAAGTCAGGACCCATGTGGGTTTGAAGACTAGAAGCTGCCTTCACTCACAGCAGTGGTCAGCAACAACCTGGGGGATCCCTATGATGGACTGTGCGTGCACATCTTTGGTCTGTTCATTCCTACACACACGTGTGGATCCACACACAGGGTCGGCACGATGACTGTCTCCACTTTGCAGATGGAGAAACTGAGCCTTGACTCGGGAGAGAACTCAGGCAAGCCCTCCTGGCGGGGCTTCTGGTTCTCAGCCCTCCCCTTGTGGTGGCAGAGAGTCTCACCACATGTGCTGGGCCAACAGCTTTGGCTGTTTACACTATTGATGGGGTCCCCACGTTTTGAGATAACCCAAAGCCTTTTCCCGAACCTTCACAATAAAAGACACACGGTAAGCCAGGCGTGGTGGCACATGCCTTTTGTCCCAGCACTTGGAAAGCAGAGGTAGGAGGATCGCTATGAGTTCAAGGCCAGCTTGAGACTACATAGTGAATTCCAAGTCAGTCTGGGCTTAAGGAAGACCCTCCCTCACAAAATAAAAAAGACACATGGTAACTCACATTAGACAAGCAACAACACAGCCCAAAACAGTACATGCATTCAGACTCTATGCTCTGCTCAGCCCCTGATGCTGTTTCACGCCCACGTTCAGGACCTTGGTCAATAGAAAGTGGACAGCAGGAGCAACTCTGGTTCTGCTAGCTTAGAATTCTTCCCCCAACTCTCTAGATGCCCCTACTCTTATCCAAGCTCTCCATAGGAGAGCCCCAAAACTCACCAAGACACCTGAGCCCCCTAGGCCAGATCTCAACAACAATACCCAGATGAGGCTGGCCACTGCCCCTACCTGCCTGAGGTCACCAGGCCACCCTACAGTTCATCCCAGATCCCTGGGCAAGTCTGCCTCAAAAGGGTGTCTCCGTATTTGCATGACCTGGCACTGCCAGCTGTCTCCATGTGCTCTCCCTACCCTGCAGATGCCCCGGGCGGCAGCACCCCAGAGATCGAGTCTCAGAAGGGCAGCCAAGGGCTGGGGGGGATGGCTCAGTGGATAGAGCACTTGCAGCATAGCGTGAGGACCAGAGTTCAGATCCCCAACACCTATGCAAACATCCGGCAGGCATGGCAGCCCCCCCCCCCCGTAATTGGGAGGCAGAGACTGAGGACCCGGGTCAGACTGGCTAGCTGGACTAGCCAGACGGGTGAGCTCTGGGTTCAAGTGAGAGACTTGCCTCAGAAAAAAAATAAAATAGCTACTGAGAAAAACGCCCAGTGTTAACCTCTGACCTCAAGCACCCACATGCGCACACACAACATACTTCATCAAAAACACAAAAAGCTCTTTCTCCAAGGGCAGCCAATCAGGCGCAGAGATACATCTTCACCCTGTTCCCACTGCCCTCTGGCACACCACCCCATTTATACATGGGGCACTGTCTTGGCCTCTCCCCAGGGGTTCATAGTGGTTCTGTCCCGCCTTCTCCCTGCAGAACCTGGCCCATGTCTAAAGTACAGTTCCTATTCATCAGGTGCTCACACCAGGCGGCTCTACAGTGGTGCCTTATGGTAATAAGCCACATGTTTTGCCACAGCTGCATGAAGCAGTCACATTTTAAGATCCCAGTTTACAGATGTGGCACACATACACACTTCTGGCAGAACACCAGAATCAAGTGGGCACCATATCTGGCTCAGCAAACCCTGAGTCACCGAGAAGACACAGAACCAAGGGGCTTCAACTCAGCAGTGAGCCCATCGGCCAGCCTTGGCGAGACAGAAGGTAGCTGCAGGGCGATGTCCAATCACGCCGAATCTGAAAACGGGTCCCGGGCACTCCTAAGGCTCTCGGGAATCTGGGTAGGGCCCTAAAGAAGGCTGTCTGGCAAACCAAGCGGGGCCTCAGAGACCATTTGCTGGGTGGTTTATCGACACTTCTAACCACAGAGCTCGGTGCCACCAAATCTGCAGAGCCCAAGGTATGTCAAAACTGGATCAAGGGTCCCGGCAGGCACCCAACCCAAGCCGGAGAGGACACCTGCGTCCAGTGTGCTCTTAAGGCACAGACCCCAGGGCCAGCAGCTGCTGGCTCAGGAGGTGGGCAGGCAAGGAGCCGCTCCGGCAGAAATTCCAGCCAGTGCAGCGGCCCATCCGGGACTGCAGGACCACCGTCCACCTGAACAGGGCTTCTGATCTTTTCCTGTGGCCGGGAGAGCTCCCAACATCCTGCCCCTCCCAACACCAAACGAGAGCTCTGCAGCTCAAGTGTGGATCCCAGAGTGCGCTCTGCTGGGCTTCTTTTTTCAATTTTTATTTATTTATTTATTTCGGGGGGGGAGAGAGAGGGAGAGAGAAGGAGGCAGATAGAGAGTGGGTGCGCCAGGGCCTTCAGCTGCTGTAAATGAACTCCAGGTGCATGCGCCACCTGTGCATCTGGCTTACATGGGTCCTGTGAAAACAAACCTAGGTTCCTTGGCTTCGCAGACAAGCGCCTTCACCACTAAGCCATCTCCCCAGCCCATCTGTTGGTCTTCTTGCTTCTGTCTCTAGATATTTCCTAGGAAAGCAAGTCACCGGGCCGGGCCGGAACACTGCTGAGTTAGAATGCTCAAACTGAGCCAGGATGTACCCTCTGGACAATTCTACTTGGCCAAGAATGGTGCCCTAACTGGGACATAAGAAGGTACCAGTCAGAGCTAGCTTTCCAAAGTCCATGTCCGTCGCAAGCCAGTGCCCAGGAGACACATTTCACACCACTTACACAGAGGCAGTCGCTGCTGTCCTGGCACGGCCTCTGCGTGGCAGCCTCGCCCTCCACAGGCCACAAGCATATCACGGGGCAACCACAGGGGTTTTCTGACCATGTCAGATGCCAGTCGAATCCCAGGGGAAGGCCCAGGCCTCCCACGGCAGCTGTGGCAGACCTGCACGAGGAGCTGCCCGCTAACCTGCGTCCCAAGTGGCACAGAAGACCACGGGTCCCCCGGCTTACCTCAAACACTTCCTCGTCCAGGATCCGGGTGCCGAACACGATGATGCCATTGACGTCTATGATGGGGTGGTCACTACGGTCCAGGAACTTTGTGGTCTTCTTTTTACAGTCAAGAATCAGGGTGACATTTTTCTTGTGGACACTGAGAGCAATTCGGTGCCACCTGCGAAGAAACAAGACAGCCAGGTAGGAAGGGGCGTGTGCACTGCAGCAAGTCCTACGTGGCCCTGCTGCACTTCCCAAGACCCCCTGAACAGCCGCGGAGAGGCTGTGCAGCACAGAGCCGTGGAGTCACAGGTCGGGGTGCACATCTGGGTGACACCACATGCCACCATGGTATCCCACCCTCACCCTGTGGAACCTCAGACTTCCTGTCTCTCAGATGAGGACAGTCATGCAACCCCTGTGAGATTCTCAGGTGCAGAAGGGGGAGATTGAGAGTTAGGGCTCAGCACAGGCTTGGGAACCTAGAGAGGTCTCACCCGGCCCGTAGCAGCTGCTCTGGCCCCGGGAAGAAGTCATGGGAAGACCAAGGTTACAGTGTGACATTATGAGAATCCAGTCCCATGAGTGGCACCTCAGCCTCCATGATCAACTGTACGGACTATGTATTTTTTTTAATATTTTTATTTTTATTTATTTATTTGAAAGAGAAGGAGGCAGAGAGAGAAAGAAAGAGTGGGCACACCAGGGCATCCAGCCACTGGAAATGAACTCCAGATGCATGAGCCACCTTGTGCATCTGGCTAACGTAGGTCCCAAGGAATCGAACCTGGTTCCTTTGGCTTTGTAGGGAAATGCCTTAAGCGCTAAACCATCTCTCCAGCCCAGGACTATGCTTTGCCAGGAAGGGGTGGCTGCAATGGGTAGATGAAGTCATCCTGGAGAACCCAGGAACCATGGCCTGAAGGGCCCAAGGTTGGCCCATGGGTGACAGCCACACAAACTGTTAGCACTGAGGATGTCCCCAACAGCATTCTGATGAGACCGCCCTTTGCTTCAGTCACTAGCACATGGACTGCCTCAGCATCTGGGAAGACACGTCATTAAGTCCCTTCTGGAACAAGCTGGGTGTGGCCGAGCAACCTCCTCCATGCCGTCTGGTCCAAATCCAGCATGGCACAAACTTAGGGCATTCTCCAGAGCCATAGGAGCTAGGAGGAAGCGAGACTCCCAGAGATCCACAGATGGAACCAAGTCTGGAGCCCACGCCTCAGACTCCTGGGCCAGTGCTCCGTCCTGCTGGTGTCCATGGGTGGGCGTCACATGTCACCCAGGACGCAGCTGCCGTGCCACCCCATCTGGCCAGAGAGCTCCTGGCCACTTACTTGCCATCTGACAGGTTGATGCCACGGAAGAGTGGGTAGTCTTCAGGCCCGGGCTTCCCCGTGTGGTCCTCATAGAGGAAGACTGGAGAGCGGCCCAGCTCCAGGCCAATCTGCTGGATGCCCTGTTCATTGTAGATGGAGATCAGGAAAGCCTGGCTGCCCTTCTTAGCTTTCACGGTGGTGAGGATGGAGAAGTCCTCGGGAAATGCGGATGCTGGAACAGAGAGCAGGGTGAGAAGGCTGCGGGGGAGCTCCAACCCTGCCCAGCTACAGCGGGCTGCAAACAAGCAAACGCAAGGACCCCACAGCCTGCGATGCACGCGGCGACACCTACAGTCCACTTGCGCTCAGATCGAACCGTCCCTGCATGCGGCCCTCCTCCATCACTTCACAGGGCGCCCTCCCTTCAAGACTCAGTTCAGACTCAGACTTCTACAGGAAACCCGCGTGGTCCTTCTGGTGGGAATTCTGCAGTGCCCTGCCCCTGGCCTCTTCTATAGACGCCCCCACGCAGCCGCATGTGGATCCTACTCAGGACCTGCTGGACCCCGAGCCGCCCGGGCACAGGTGGAATCTGACCCGTATTTGTGTCCTCCATGGCACCCAAGGCTAGACACACACACGGCGTGTCTCATTCGGCACCTACCACAAGAGGATGAGTGAGGTGGAAGACAGAGGGGCGGGGAGCCCCCAGGCAGGCCCGGAAGCACAGCTAGAATTTCACTTGCATGTATGTGCGTGTATGTGAGGGGGATCCAAGTGAACTTGTGGTGGACACAGAAGGCAATCTTGGACGTTGACCTTCAGGAACACCATCCACCTCTTGGAGACAGGGTCCCTCGATGACCCGGCGCTCGTCACACAGGTTAGACTGGCCAGCAAAGCCCCCGAGATCCTTCTGTGTCCACCTCCCCGGCACTGAGATTAAGGTTACACATGTGTGCTACTATGCACAGACATTGCTTGTGCTCGTGTTTTGTGTGTGTGTATGTGGTGTGTGTAATGTGTGTGTGTGTGTGTGTGTGCAGTGTGTGTGTTCATGCAGTGCCGCATACACTTGCCTACAGTGGGGTTTGCTTGCACTGGGGTGGGTGTACTTGCCCCCCCAGCACTCTTCCACGCATTCTTTGTTTGTTTGTTTGCTTTGTTTTGTTTTGCTTTTTGGTTTTTTCGAGGTAGGCTCTCACTAGCTCAGTGCTGACCTGGAATTCACAATGTAGTCTCAGGGTGGCCTCGAACTCACGGCGATCCTCCTACCTCTGCCTCCCGAGTGCTGGGATTAAAGGCGTGCGCCACCACCGCCAGGCCTTCCACACAGTCTTATTTGAGCTGACGTCTCTTGCTGACCCCAGAGCTGACCGTTTTTCATGAACTCCGGCGATTCTCAGCTCTCTGCTCCCTTATAGGGTGACTACGCTCAGCTATTTATGCGGTCCTGGTCTCTCTCACCTCGTCGGGCCCCTACGTTTGCACAGGGAGTGCTCTTAATCACTGAACCATCTATGTCTCCACCCCCTGAGCCATCTCTCTAGCCCTTTCTTTTTAAACATAAGTTCTGAGAATCAAAATAATTCCTTGTTATTATGCAAAGGAAAAAAAAAGTAGAAATAAAAAAATTAAAATCAAAGAAAAAAAGGAGAAATAAACCAAGAGACTTCAAATTTAAATTTTTAAGAAAGGCAAATCCCTTGTATGTTGACAGGAGGGACTGCTCCTTACGACAAAGGCAGAAGCCAGGCTGGCTCCCGAGGGTGCTCAAACCTGCCCCCCATAACGCTCTTGGTGAGACCTTGATAGCTCCCTCCACAATCAATCCTCACAGAGAAGTCAGTGGATGTGGTCTGCCATCCTGCCACGAACCCGAGGTGGACAGGGTGCTCTCAGCTAATCAATTCACAGGCCAGTGGGTCAGGCACACCCCACCCAAGCCAATGGCTTCTCAGACCCCACAGAAGGGGGGGGCGTGTCCCAGCAAGCTGCCAGCAGGGAGGGGCTGCTGGAGAGGTACAGTGAGGTACCACCTACTTTTCTTTCCTTCACAACAGCACAGAGGTTTGGGCTTGGGCTTTGGGACTGGGACAGGGCAGGAGTGCCTTGTTAGGCTCATCTCACCTTTACAAGATTGCCATGGGTCCTAGAAGGCCACCAGCTGCTGCTGGATGGCAAAACTGTAGAAGCTAGGACGCAAAGCTATCCAAGGGTGCCCTCTGCTGACAGAACTGCACGCTGCAGGTGCCTTGTTGGGGAGAATTATCCATGAACCTCCAGACAGGACACCTGCCTGCTGCTGCAGCCTGTGCTTCCAATGTAGGACATGGGCACAGAGCTCTAGGGGCTACGGTTGCTCCAGACAGTAACATCAACCAGGCCACAAGGGGGGGGCGGGCACAGGACATCACTGGGAAGGTGGAAGAAACACCCTGTGTGGCTGCGGCCCTTGGCTCAAGGTCCCACGGAGAATGGCCAAGCATCCCAGTCTGGGCTCGGGCCTGTGCAAAGAAAACGAACCCATGCACGGCCTGTATGCTGTGCTCAGCTGCATGACCAGCTCCACCAAGGGACTGGGTCACAATGCTGGGCAGCTCCCGTGCTCCAGTGGTGGGTAACGGTGGCCAATGTGGCCATCTGAGGAAAGGTAGGTGTGGCAGTTTGATTCAGGTGTCCCCCATAAACTTAGATGTTCTGAATGCTAGGTTCCCAGCTGATGGAGATTTGGGAATTAATGTCTCCTGGAGGGCGTGTATTCTTGGGAGCAGGCTTATGGGTGTTATAGCCAGTGTCCCCATGCCAGTGTTTGGCACACTCTCCTGTTGCTATTGTCCACCTGATGTTGGCCAGGGGGGTGATGTCCACCCTCTGCTCATGCCATCGTTTTCCCCTGCCATCGTGGAGCTTCCCATTGAGTCTATAAGCCAAAATAAACCACTCTTCCCCACAAGCTGCTCTTGGTCGGGTGATTTCTACCAGCAATGTGAACCTGACTGCAACAGCAGGCACCACTGCAGAACCCACTCGGTCTTCCTTCCGCCTCCCAACAGGAAGCCGCTTGGAACAGGACTGAGGAGTTACCACTGCCACGTGGTCCTGGGCATCACTGTTTCTTGGGCATGGGGATGTGAAGGGAAACTGGTCAGTGCCCCAGGTAGTGAGGTCTACCATGCATGCCAGACATGCCAGCCGTGAGTGGGCATTGAGGATGCTTGCTGGTGATGCTAGACCTGAAGCAGTCCAGGAGTCATTGTCTTTGTCCAGAGTGGACTGTACAATGGCCACGTGAGCCTGCGGCTCCCTCCCTCTCATATCCGTGTCACCTGTGCCCCCCCCCCACGTTCCCATTCTCTCTGTGTCCCTTGCAGTTATTCCTGACATTGCTGAGAAAGGGAGATGCTAACTCCGCTTCTCCAGTACGCCCCGTGGCCGAGGGACTGCCAGGCCCCCTCTTCCAGCTCATTGAAGTGTTCTCTGTCCAGTTTAAAAATTGCCATGGTAACAAATTTTCTCAGCTCAGAGAAAGCCGGAAAAGATTAAATTATGTTTAACATTAATCTCTCTCTCTCCTAGAAAAATAACAATGGATTTATTGTCACTTTCAGATGGTCCCTCCTCGCGATGACAGGAGCTGGCCGCTGACCCTGTAATCTAAGCTGTAGGAATAAACGTGCCAGCTGCCCAGTGCTTCTTATATCATCTCTCAGAAAAGACACCACTGCGGTGGGCATAGCAGAGGACAGGGCCGGACTCTTCCCCACATAGCTCCTCTTTCCTTCTAAATACCCAAAGGCAGCAGAGCATTATAGGAATACGGTAGGTGGCTAACAAGTGCAACTCCCACGGAACTGACTCATACTAAGCTAACACAGTCACACTGAATGATCACTTGACCTGATGGGTGCCCTGCTGTGTGCCAGGCTCCGGGGAGAAAGTCAAGGGACAGACATGGTCCCCAGCCCAGGAAGTGACACTTTATGACGGGCAGATAAAACAATCAAATAGGTTAATGAAATAATTAGCAATGTGCAGTGGCTGGGGAGGGCAAAGAAAGAGTCAGGGGACAGGAAAGAACTGCAGGCTATGATGAACTTTGGGTGTGGGGGGGCAGATGGTGGCGTTTCAGTGGTCCCTGGTGGGCCAGGGTGAGGGCAATACTCAGGGATTCTTGTCCACTTTCCTAGAACTGACCAGAGCAACTGTCCCCAAAATACTGTTCCTCATTTGCCTGGGGGAGAGGACAAGCCCTGCACGGCCACCGTCTTCCACCACCTCATGTAGGGTGTGGTTGTTCTGAGGCCGTACAGTCTGACCCCAGGCCATCACCAGTCACTCATCAGTCACCGTCACAAGTGTAGAGCTGCCCATCCCCATGGGACGCCTGGGACCCAGCATGAAGTGAGAAGAACGGGAGGGTCTCCACTTGAGGATCCCACATCCTATGGCTGGGCTGTAAGGTGTAGGTCAGTCCAAACAGAGGATCCCACATCCTACAGTAGGCTGGGTACGGGACACCCTCCCAGGGTGAACTTCTCAGCTCATCATCGGTGTCAGAAGCCCTAGCCTGGGGCCACTCCCTGGCACCCTCTCATGTCTTTATGTCACATGGGCCTGGCCAGGCAGTCAGAATCCTACCCTCCTAACCAGCCTTTGGTTCAGGACCAGCACTCAAAGGAGGTAAGTGGAGTTTCCTACTGCCAGCAGTACGTAGGTTGGATGGGGGGGCTCTGGCCCAGGGGAGGGGCAGGGGGACATCAGGCCATTCAGCAGGCAGAAGGTAGTTCTGGAGCCTGGGGCCTGCGGCAGGCTTTAGGGGTCTGGAGTGAGGACGGTGTCCTGTCAAGAGGGAGAAGGGAAAGACCTCCAGGCCAACAATGTCCACCTACCCTGCCTAGGACCTCGAGGGCACTGAGCGTCCCAGAGGCCTCTTCAGAGCAGGGCGCTGAGGACAGGACCAGCAGAGGGAGGGTGTTGAAAATGCAGAGGGGACCCCAGCCCCCAGCACAAGAACCACAGAGGCTGGGCCTCTGTACCTGAGCTGAGACTAGGGGATCCTGCCACAGTGTGACGGGAGAGCCACGTCCCTCTGGTCATCTTCAGAGGAGACTGCACATATGGAAGGACATCACAAGCAGGTTGGCACTGACTGGACGGACACAGGGACAAGAAGGACTTGGCTACCCCACAGCCACCTTCCTGGACACCCCCACTGCAGGAAAAAATGGCTCAGGCCCCACACTCTGGTATATAATGAGTTGGAAGACAGCTTGGGGCTACATGAGACTATCTCAACCAAACAAAACAAAATAGAACAAAAGATTAGCCTGGAGCCGGGCGTGGTGGCGCACGCCTTTAATCCCAGCACTCAGGAGGCAGAGGTAGGAGGATCGCTGTGAGTTCGAGGGCAGCCTGAGACTCCATAGTGAATTCCAGGTCAGCCTGGGCTAGCTAGACTGAGACCCTACCTTGAAAACACACACACACACACACACACACACAAAAGATTAGCCTGGGATCCAGAGCATGACCCTGCCTCCAAAAACAAAAAAATAAAAATAAAAATAAAATCAACATAAACATTCCCTATCATCATTCAGGAATTCACACTAGATTTCCTGTGGTATTTCTTAATGGAAGATAACTCAGAGGGAGGGGGTTACCAGACACAAACTCTAGTGACTTTTTCTGCCAACACCCTGGCTTAGATGACAGTGGCGTGTTTATTAAGCTACCGTCAGCACACTGACTAAAGCTTCCCAGGCTGGGACCTTGTTTCCACTGTCACCCCATGTCAGGATCACGAGTCCTACTGTTCGTGGCCTTCAGTCCCTTCAAGCCTTTCCTTGGGCGCTGGTCTCCTGGTACCCTGGCTCAAGCATTCTAACCCTGGGGCAATGGAGCAGAAAAAAAGTGTGCCATTTGGGGCACCCCAAAAGGTAAGATGCAAAGTCCCTGCGACTCTTCATGAGGAAGGTCTCTCCTCCATATGGGCTACGACAGGACATCCATCTTCACTAACAAATTAAGTGTCCTCCAGACTGGGAATCCAAGATCCAAGGTAGCTCTGCAGCCAAGGGTGTGCTCCTTAGAGATCCTAAGCTGCCTCCCCTTATCTCTGCCAAGATACATGACAAGGGGCAATGGTACCTGAATTTCCTCATCCGTCCGCCTGGGCAGAAGTGCTCAGCCTTTCCCTCAGACTCCAACTCTTAATGTCACAATGACTTCTAAAGGAGGCTGGAAGATTGTTGGGGGGGGGGGGACAGGCCCAGACAGGGAAAGACCAGAGAAACTGACCACGCAGCCAGCAAGAGTGTCTTTCGGGGACACAGATGGGGGCAATGTGGTTCCCAGGGCTAGCTCAGCTCACTGACAGTGATCTGATTCTGGTTCAGTGTTGAGGTCATATCCAGTCCAATCCGAAGGAGCACAGACTTTTAAACACCAACCGCCTCGGAGGGTGACCGCCTGCCTGAGGGCCGGGCTCACGTCTTATCCAGGGCAGTGGAGGGGTATATTGGCAGCCCCTCCTGAGGCAGGGGAAGAGACATTCGTCACCAACTATCGCTGTCCAGATAACCCCAGAGTCCTTAATCAACTCGGGTGGGTGGGGAGGACATGAGCTAACTGTCTCGGGCTGGTGACAGAGACAATTTAGACCATGTATCTTCTGCTAACATCAGCCATGTGTAATTAAAACCAGCGCGCTGGCTCCTGCAAGGAGATTCTCATTGAATGCCTCCTGCGCTAGCTGCCAGCCATCGTGTTAGGCACATCTGTCTCCTTTTCTTTTTCTTGTTTTGCTTCGTGTGTGTGCACGTGTGCACCTTCGCATGTGCTGGTGCTCAACTTCCACCGCGAGGCAGGGTCCCATGGTACTGACCACCACACAGGCCAGGTTGAGTGGACCATGGGCTTCCGGGGATTCTCCTGTCTCTGCCTTCCATCTTGCTGGAGGTGTGCTGGGATCATAGGTGCATGCTACCACATCTGGCTTTTGCGTGGGCTCCAAAGTTCTGAACCCAGGTCCTCACACTTTTGAGTCAAGTGCTTTACCCACTGAGCCAGCTCCCCTCATTTATTTCTCTCTTTTTTTGATATTTTATTTTTTAAATTTATTATTGACAATTTCCATAGTTATAGACAATGAACCATGATCATCCCCCCCCGCCCACTTTCCCCTTCACAACTCCGCCCTCCATTATATCCCCTCCCGCTCTAAATCAGTCTCTGTTTTAATCTGATGTCATCATCTTTTCCTCCTATTATGAGGGTCTTGTGTAGATAGTGCCAGGCACTGCAAGGTCATGGACATCCAGGCCATTTTTGTATGTGGAAGAAGAGTGTATTGTAAGCGGTTCTACCCTTCCTTTGGCTAGAGGTGATGTTTTCTGGTGATCTTAGCCCAGAATCCCTTCTGCTGAGATTTCGCCCCCTCATTTATTTCTTAACGCCATTTCCTCCAGTTAGGTTCTCTTCTGGGCTACAAGTGCTTCCCTTCCTATGACATAAACTGTCTTTTCACAGCACCCCCCAGGGGCATCTCCTTTCTGCCCTAGTCCTGTAGCCTGGCTATGCTGGAGACGCAGCTGCCTGGACCGCGAAGGGCACAGCCGGGCATCACACAGACACTTCTGGCGGTGGGCGGTGACAGCTGCTCGGAGCTGCGCTTCTGCTGTAACAGGGGCTCCCCGGAAGCACGTCTGTGTTGTACCTCGACCACCACTCGGGCTTCTACGCTGCCCCACTTAGCCAGAGCCCGAGCGTCCCCAGCAACCTGCTACTCGAAAGAGAAACGGCTGTTTCTTACCAGGGTACAGCTGCTTGGTGGGCGCGCTGAGCTGCGCATCTTTCGTGACTCGGTAGGCGACGTCTGGGCCTTTAGAAGATCGTCGCGACGAACAAAAGCCTGTGGTCTTCGTTATCCCATCGGGCAAGTTCTGGAAATCTAGAACCTTCAGGAGATCTGCTGGCTGAGCTGGAATGACAGAGGAGCCGAGTCAGGCGCAGCAGACAGGACCGATGGGGAGGGTGGTCTGTGGCTGAAACCTGGCACCCCGCACCCTGTCACAAACTACTGGTGTTCAGACTAAGCTAGGGGGCAGCTCAGGGCCAGGAGGGTCACCACGATAGAAGGCTCCCATCCAGGCTCCTGCGAGCAGCCACATCGCATCCGGAGCAGAGCAGGGCCTTAAACTTCTGCTGACCCCAGCCTTTCTTGCCCTCTTACCCCAAATCCTCAACTAGCTGCAGCCCCGTCTCCCAGTCACCTCTTCTCGCCCTCAGCAAGGGAGACGCATCTGTCCCCCAGGCACACACCGGGAGGCCTCAGGAGACCCTGCCGCCCGATGTCTTCACAGTGCTACTGTCTGGCATGGGAGTGACTGAGAACTTTAGAACTTGTCACGAAACTTCTGGAATATTGGCGCCACCTGAACCTCTGACACCATTGGCATATCTTGTCCCTGGCGCTGTCCATTCCCCCAACAGTCTACAGAAAATGTCCAGTTTCCATCTGAGATTCCCCCCGCCCCCCGGGAAGTCCTAGACCTGGCTACTCAGGACAACAGAAGAGCAGACCCCTACATCCCTTCCAGAAGGTTCCTGACCCTCCTTCCTCCAGGGGCTGCTGGGTAAGGCAGAAACTGACCTTCTAACCACCGAAGCCCCTGTGTTGCTGGAGAGCCCATCAGCCACCCCCCAAACATTAAAGATGCCCCGCCCCCTCCCCTCACATCACAAGACCTTGGGGTACACACATTTGTCCCAAATGGTGCAGTTTCCTACAGAAGTTCAACTCATACCACCTCAGAGAGGAGACACCTATGGTTCAAGAGGAGAATAAGCCCCACTTGGCATCACAGTGTCAGGATAAGCTGAGAAGCAACCCACCCCCAGCATTCATTGGCCACCACGCCCCCTGCTGGCCAATCAGAGCATGAGCCTCCCCTACCCCACCACCACCACCACCACACCCAGTCATAGATGAGCAGGCCTGGGAAGGAGGAATAGGCTGTTCTGCCAGCTACACACCACAGTAAATGAGTCTGGAGGGTACAGCTGTCTTTCATGGAACATGGAGAGGCCCCGGATGAGAGTGCAAAGGCAGACTCCTGCCCTGTTGCCCAGGATCCTGGATCAAGCTACACCTGAAAGGCATCTATATACATGACCATATATTCATTTTTAGGCCCATTTGTATTAGATTCTAACTCATGCTACTAAAAACTTAGTGCCAGAGCCGAGTTTGGCAGTGCACGCTTTTTAAAAAAACTATATTTATTATTTATTTATTTGGGAGAGGGAGGGAGAGAAGAAAGAAGCAGATAGAGAGAGAATGGGCACATCGGGGCCTCAACAGGCACTGCAAACAAACTCCAGACGCATGCACCACCTTGTGCATCTGGCTCGCATGGGTCCTGGGGGGCTGAACCTTGGTCCTTTGGCTTTGCTGGCAAACACCTAAACTGCTAAGCCATCTCTCCAGCCCATGGTGCACACACTTTTAATGCCAGCACTGAGGAGGCTGAAGTGGGAGGGTTGCCATGAGTTCGAGGCCAGCCAGGTCTACAGAGTGAGTTATGGATCAGCCTGGACTAGCATGAGACCCTGCCTCAAAAATAAAATAAAATAATAACAACAACAACAACAACAACAACAAAATCTCAGTGCCAGAACTGGGGAGATGGCTTAGCAGTTCAAGGCTCTTGATTGCAAGCCTGCTAACCTGAGTTTGAGTGTCCTCATCACCCACACAGAGGTGGAACAAAGTGGCACACACGTCTATAATCCCAACGTGCTTCTGGAAATGGAAGGCAGAACAAGGAGAACCTAGAGGCTTGCAAACAAGTAGCAGCAAGAGACACCTTGTCTCAAAAGAAGGTGGGAGCGCTCTACCGCAGACACACCCGCACATCCCTGTTGATTGCTGCTCTGTTTCTAATAGCCCCAAACTGCAATCAGCCCACATGGCCACTGACAGATGAATGGATGATGGGAATGTGGCGCATTTACACAATTCGCACTCAGCAGTTCGGAAATGTAAAATTACGAAAATTTTCAGGAAAATAGATGGACCTGGAAAAACTCCATGAAATGAAGTGACTCACGGTCAGAAAGACCAAAGCCACGTGTTCTCTCTGTTATGTGGACCTAGTTTGGAATATGTATGTATGTATGTATAGCAAATGTGGGTAAACCCTAGACAGACAGCATGCTAGCCAAGAGCAAATATGAGCAGGAAGATGGATAAGGGAAGGGTGAAAAGACACAGGGGACATGTCAACCAGAGGCGGCAGGATACTGGTAGAGAGGTGAAATAGGGAAAGAGGTACTCTAGGGAGAGGAGGGTGGGATGAGAATCTACTAAAGCGAATGACAGTCACGCTGTTTAGAAGATGGTAAGGAAAGGGCAGTCTGCCTGCTTCCTTGTGGTGGGGTTTCTGATTCTATCAGAGCAGCAACTACAGCTGAGCCGAGTACACGTTCTCCAGACCCCCGGCTCTGAGACCCTGTCTAAGAATGCCATCCTACGGGGCTGGAGAGATGGCTTAGAGGTTAAGGTGCTTGCCTGCGAAGCCTAAGAACCTAAGTTCAATTCCCCCATACGCATGTAAGCCATATGCAAGGTGGTGCATGCATCTGGAGTTTGTTTGCAGTGGCAAGAGGCCCTGGCGCACTGGTTCTCTCTCTCTCTCTCTCTCTCTGCCTTTCCCTCTCTCCCCTCCCTCTCTCTTTCTTTCCCTCTCAAATAAATAAATAAAGTATTTTTAAAAGAATTCCAGGACTGGAGGGATGGCTTAGCAGTGAAGGGGTTTGCCTGCAAAGCCAAAGGACCCAGGTTTGATTCCCCAGGACCCCCATTAGCCAGATGAACAAGGGGCACATGCATCTGGAGTTCGTTTGCAGTGGCTGGAGGCCCTGGTGTGCCCATTCTCTCTCTCTCTCTCTCTCCCTCTCTCTCTCTCTCTCTCTCTCTGTGTCAAATAAATAAATAAAACTTAAAAAGTAAGAAAGAAAAGACTACCATCCTCAATGCCATGTTCCTCAGACCCCTGGCTCTGAGGCCTATCTAAGCATGGCTACAGCCAGTCTTGCTGTATTTTTGGTCATTTACCCAAGGTATCAAGGGTGTTCCACTTCCACAGAAGCCATTGTAGAAGAGAGTAGGGCACAGTGTGAGTAGCTGGTGCACTGCTGGTCCAGGCTGGCCTCAGCTCAGCTGAGAATCTCATCTTTCCGACTTTTGGTTTTCCTAGGTGGTCTCTGGATGCTCCAGAGAGTGCCCAGTGTCCCAACCCCACACGGTGTGTCAGTCCCTTGCGTAACTGCAGTACCTCTGAAGTGCTCCATGCCAGGGACAAAACCCTCACTGGGCCCTTGCCCAGTGGACATCAGAAGCAATGCTGAGTACAGGTGCTGGCGAGGCTGCATGGCACGGCCCCAGGCCTGGATCCAGCCACGGGAAGACGGCTGTGCCAGCCACCCGCACACCTGCCCAGAATGACACAGCACTAAGCCCTGGTCATCTCGGAGCCCTGGCTCCACATTGGCAGCAACCCAGGGAAGGGATCGGGGATCCCAACAGGACTTCCTGGACTCACATCACAGCACATCTATGGTACACTTCCCAGACCACAGGCCGTGAGTCTGTTTTCCCCATTGCTGAAGGCAAGAGAGCGGTTTTCCAGCACCCTGTCTGGGATGTTCTCAGATCTGTGTTGCAACAAGTATTTTTTTAAAAAAAAAAAAAAAAAAAAGAAAGAAAGAAAGAAAGAAAGAAAAAAAGCCACCAGACCTCTCCCAAGGCAGATGCCACCTCTCCTGCTGGCCAGCACCTTCCTGTGCTAGGCAGCAAAATGTACTAAGTCTTAAACAAGGTGTGGAGAGTGCCCAGCAGCTTCAGGTGCACAGGCTTTGGCAAAACCTGCCTCCCACACAAGGCGGCTCCCTTCAAAGAAGCCTCTTGCCCAGGGTGAGCACCTGAATAACAGTGGCCCGGGCTGTGGGAACAGGAGCACGTGACCGAGAAGCCTAGTTCAGTCCTACTCGAGGAAAGATCGTGGCAGCCAAGGCCAGTGAAGGAAGCTAGAGCAGCCAGCCCGAGCAGCCCCAACACTCTGACGGTCAGCAGACATAGGGCTCCTTCTGTTTGCTCCTCCCCTGGCTGGCTGGCAGGAGAATGGCACCTACAGCGCCCTCAGGACTCATCTACACCCACAGACTTAAGAAGGGCTGGAGAGATGGCTTAGCGGTTAAGCGCTTGCCTGTGAAGCCTAAGGACTCCGGTTCGAGGCCCAATTCCCCAGGACCCACGTTAGCCAGATGCACAAGGGGACGCATGTGTCTGGAGTTCGTTTGCAGTGGCTGGAGGCCCTGGCGTGCCCATTCTCTATCTATCTGCCTCTTTCTCTCTCTGTCTGTTGCTCTCAAATAAATACAAAGAAAAAGGAAGGACAGAAATGGCATGGACTGCGTGGCCTCCATCCACTGCGAGAAGTCAAAGTTAAGAGTCACTGGGCATGCTCGTAGGCTCCAGAGACCCACTATCTGGTGCCGATGAGGCCCACCCCCCAAAACTGTTGAGGCAAAAGCTCCACTGCTGTGACCCAGGCTGTCCCACCTACAAAAACACATCAGCCCCCAGGGACAGGGATGGCTGTCCTCTATAGCTCCCTGTAGCTATGCCCACTTTCTGCTCTGCAGCCTCAGGACAACACTTCCCAGACGCCTCTGCAACCAGAATTCTAGAGGTAAATTAAATTCTGCCCATCAGAGTGTCCCACTATGGAACATGAAAGAGTGGTCACTTCCCCCATCTGTTGAACGTCACACCTGCAAGGTTCCATAGGCTCTGTGGGTCCCTGTTCTTTCTTGCTTTCACCCACACAGGGGAGTAGCTGGCCCAGAATCTCTGACACCCATTCGGTCACTGGTCCATGGGGTGACTCAGTGGCTTGAGCCTGAGCGGTACCCCCTCACACGCTGCCATCATACAGTCAAGTAGGCCTCTAATGGCATGGGCTCCTCTACATGTTGGGTTCCTGGGATCTGCACCCTGCCTCAGATATCAGGCCTCGACGAAGTCACATCCACTAGGAGGTTCTGGGCTATAAGTATCACTTCTAGCACACTACCAACCCTTGGTGTGAGGAAAGGAGAAACACTGAGACAGAAAGAATCAGAGAGACAGAGAGACAGAGAGACAGAGAGACAGAGAGACAGAGAGACAGGGAGACAGGGAGACAGGGAGAGAGACAGGGAGATAGAGAAGAGAAACGAAGAGCGATGGAGACAGAGAGTAAGGATAGATGGGGATACACAGACCGAAGAGAGACAGACAAGAGAGACAAGAAGACACAGACAGAGAAGGGACAGAGACAGGAAGACAGAGGCAGACAGACAAGAGAGACAGACTCAGAGATACAGAGAGTCAGAGAGATAGACAGAGACAGAGGGGAGAGAGAAAAGAGAGCTGAGACTGGCATGGAGAGGACACAGAAACAGGGAGAACTGTTTGCAGACTCCAAGGTGAGCATCATTACATTCAAGAGAAAAACTTCTGAGCCTTCCAACTAACCGCCAAGGTGGTGTTCAAGTTCCCAGAACAGATGACTAGTTACCGCATAACCTGATGTCAGAGAGGGAAGGAGGTAGTAACAGGGCCTGGACTATCAACCTCTGTCCTCAAGAGAAAAGGAGGTTTAGAGAGGAACAGCCGTCACCCCGATATCACACAGCATGCTGAGACCAAGCCGGGGCTGCCTGGAGCCTCCTGGGCTTCTGACTGGCCCATAGATCCAGACCTCATTGGCTAGACAGCTGCAACCCCCCCCTCCTTCCCCGCGACCCTGTGTTTCCTGGGAGCAGAGCCATGTATGCATTAAAGTGCTGGCCTAAGGGTCCAGCCCAGAGGGTCTGCCCGAGCCCCTCCCGCCAGCCCACTCCGAGTCCTCTCCAGTGAGTAAACCCTGAGACAAGAGAGGGCACAGTGAAAACAGAGGCTGGGGCTGCAGGAGGAGCTGTCTAGCCCTGGGCTAAACAAGATTTCTTCCACCTGAACACCCACTGTGTGCCTTCGTGGATGATGAGGTGAATAAATGAAGGAAAGAAGGAAGGAAGGCAAAGAGGAAGAAAGGAAGACCATCGTTTAAAAGGCTAGGTTGGAAGCTGGGAAGATGGTTCAGTTGTTAAAGGCGATTCCCCAGTACTCATGTGAAGCCAAACACACAAAGTGGTGTATGTGTCTGGAGTTCATTTGCAGTGGCCAGAAGCCTGGTGTGCCCGTGTTCTCTACTTCCTCCTCTTCTTCCTCCTCTCCCTCTTCTTTCTCCTTCCCCTTCTCCTCCTTTTCTCTCTCTCTCTCTCTCTCTCAAATAAGTAAACATGTTTTTAAATGTTTGAAAAACGAAAAAGGGGCTGGAGAGATGGCTTACTGGTTAAGGCGTTTGCCTGCAAAGCCAAAGGATCACAGTTCGACTCTCCAGGACCCATGTAAGCCAGATGATTGAGGGGACGCACGCATCTGGAGTTTGTTTGCAGTGGCTGGAGGCCCTGGAACGCTTATTCTCTCTCTCTCTCTCTCTCTCTCTCTCTCCCCCTCTCTCAAATAAATAAATAAAATATATTTTAAAAAAATAAGAAAAATTTAAAAGTTAGTAAAATTTAGCTTCTCAGTGTCTTAGGAACCAACAATTTGCCTGATCATTGACTATCCTGGAAGGCTTCACTCTTCCTTTTGGGGCACAGGGTGAGGTACTGCCATGCGTGCACGTGCGCGTGCGTGTGTGTGTTTCTTATTTCCCAGAGCAGTAGAGACTACACTCAGACTCAGCACCTGGGAGGTGGGTGCTGCCTGCCGATGACCCAGCAGGGTAGGAGGCACCATCAGCATGGTGCTTGAGAAGCTACTGCCCATGGAATAAGTGGTGAGCGGTCAGCCCTTGACTTGGGTCCACGCTACGATGACAGGGGCAGCACGGGAAGGCTGCCACCTCAGTCATGTCCCGCCCGTCCTCCACCCAGCCCCACACAAGACACTGGCCAAGATGCCTTCTGAAAGATCTCAAAGTACACCTGCCATGGTCCCAAGCCTGTGGTCCATTTGGTGTCACCTCTGGATGAAAATGTCACCTGTACGGACGGGGAGATGGCTCAGCAGTTAAAGGTGCCTGCTCGTCAAGCCTGCTGGCCACGGTTTCATTTCCAAGTACCCACGTCAAGCGGCACATGTATCTGGAGTTCATTGGTAGCATCAGGGACTCTGGTGCACCCATATTCTCACTTTTCTCTTCTCTCCCAAATAAATACAAATATTTTTTTTTACAAAGTAAAAGAGAATGTCACCCGTGAGTCACCTGTACTATTCCTTTAAAAGACACCATGTTGGACTACAGAGATGGTTAAGAGCTCTTGCCACTAAATCATGAGGGTTTCTCAGGCTGGACACCACCACGTTTAATTCCCCAGAACTCTCATAAAAAGAGGAGCATGGCCACACATATCTGCAGCCCCAGCACGCAGGTGTGGCAGGAAAGAGGAGACTCACTGGGGCTTGCTGACAGACAGCAGCTGCATGTTGGGGGACAGGACCCATCTCAAGGAAATAATATGCATATGATATATTATTCTCACCAAACTGCCCTGAAAGCACTACACTTAATGTTCATATTCATATATTAATGCTACTATCGTTTCTGGTTAGAGAAGCTTCTCTTTTCAGATGTCTGGGATGACCCAAAAGGCAACATAGTCCTGAGAAGAAGTGACGGAGGAGTGTCCAGCACTGAAACATCTCTAGCACACCCTCCGAGGCTCAGGGTCCATTGTGGAAGAGGTGGCGGAAAGAATGTAAGAGCCAAAGGAAGGGTACCACTCCTTACAATGCAACTGCCCAGACAGAAATTGGCCTCGATATCCATGACCTCAAAGTGCCTAGCAATACCTTCACAAGACCCTCATAATAGAAGAAAAAGACGATGACATCAAACTAAAAGAGAGACTAACGGAGAGAGGGAGGGGATATGAAGGAGACTGGAGTTGTGAAGGGGAAATGGGGGAGGGGAGGGAATTATCATGGTTTATTGTCTGTAAGTATAGAAGTTGTCAAAAAATTTTAAGAAACATGCATATGAGTGATGATTCTCCTCTAGCCTACATGTACACACATGTACACACACTACACACACGTGCTCAAAAAAAATGCCATGCTGACATGAGGACCCCATGAAATAAGACTGATGAGGCAGGCCACATGCAAAGGACTCCTGCAATGGGACAAGCTAAGAAGGATGGTGTGGTGGGTTTGATTCAGGTGTCCCCCATAAACTTAGGTTGTCTGAATGCTAGGTTCCCAGATGATGGAGATTTGGGAATTAATGCTTCCTAGAGGCGGTGTATTGTTGGGGGTGGGCTTATGGGTGTTATAGCCAGTTTCCCCTTGCCAGTGTTTGGCACACTCTCCTGTTCCTGTTGTCCACCTGATGTTGGCTAGGAAGTGATGTCCACCCTCTGCTCATGCCATCATTTTCCCCTGCCATCGTGGAGCTTCCCCCTCGAGCCTGTTAAGCCAAAATAAACCTCTTTTTCCCACAAGCTGCTCTTGGTTGGGTGATTTCTACCAGCAATGCGAACTGAGCTTCAACAGATGAGGAGGAAGATGCGGCGTCAGGCGGGGATGAAAGAAGTCACCACACGGAGTCGACTGCTCCAGGCACAGGTAAGCCACCCCACAGAGCAGCTCCCACCAGACAACAGCAGGGAGGTCCTGGCCCCGCGGCTGTGGGTGCTGCACTCCACTGAGGGCTGGCAGGAAATGTCACCAGCTGAGGGACGCGTGGCTGGAATGGGGGACATGTCCAGCTTCTTGTGCATCTGCTTAGTATCACCATGGCCCCTTTGGGTGGTCAACACAGCTTTCCATCTGGGGTTATTAATAGATACATTCCTTTCACCCCGTCTTTCCTCAAAGAATTATGAATACAACGGAACGGAACATTGCCAGGGATGTCATGCTAGCAGCCAACTGCCAAAGATGGCACACCACAGAGGGGCAGGCCAGGCGGTAGGCTTTGTGCTCATGAGTTCTGATGGGAGGACCTGCTCACATCTCGTCTCCTTGTTCCACAGAAAGTGGGGGGGACAACACCAGGAACCAGATTCATCCTATGGGATTACTTGTGCTTCTGTGGGTGTGGTCCACGGGGTCCCACCCACTCCTGGGAGGACCCAAAGTGTGGGCTAACCACCATGGGCTCAGCTAGAGGCACCCTGGCAGAATTCCCTGCCTCTAATCTCGCCCAGACCTGGCACGCAGATGGTCACAAAGCTGTTGGAAGGAAAGAGGTGACAAGAGGTGATGACGGAACTATCCCCGTTCTAAACCACACCCTCTCGGAGGCACACTGGCCCTAAGGGTCACTAGGGCCTGCTGATGGCTCCAGGCTACTCTGCAATGTTCCAGCGAACATCCCGTGTCACAGTGTGCTGAAGGGTCACATCGCCCTGTGCCATTCCAGGGTCGGAGCCAGGCTGCACTGCCCAAGCATTTCCAGAAGGCCTGTTCTTACCAGAGACACATGGCTTTTCCTCTAAGCTCGGGGACAGTGCAAGCCACCCGCCTATGCACTGAGTGATCCACGCAACCAGGGAGCAGGACATGCCCTCGAAGCTGAGAGCAGCTCCACCCCCACCCCCACCCCGAGCCTCGTGGTAGCATCAGAACAGCCTTTGACAGTCACTGTGCGCAACACCGAAAAAAAAGAAAAGAAAAGAAAAATCTGACAGTAAATGTCAGGTGAACTCAGTAGTGCCAATGAGGCTAGACTCCCAGGCTCCTGCCCGGCTCCTCTGCTACTCTGACCAGTCAGGGCAACAATCAAGAAAGAGACCCCTTGGCTCAGCGAATCTCATAGAAAATAATGGATCCACCATACGTCGTGACAGCCCCCCATACTCAGGGATCCTTGCTTCGTCTGTCACCCCAGCTGCCTTACAATGGCTCACCCCCCTGTCCTCTCCGGCCCTGGGCAGGTAAGAGGTCCTCCCAGAGACCTACTGTTTCCCAGACCACGAGCTGGTTGAGGAAGGGACGAGGCAGCCTTCCTTCAGAGAACAGCTCTTAGCCTGCAGACGCAGGATTCAGCTCTGGGAGAGAAGAACGGAGTGGGTAAGCCAATGAGGACCGGCCTAAAGGATAACAGTGATAACTGAGTGGATAACAAAAGAACAAGTGAAGGAGTGGAGTAAGCAAGACACAAAGGAAGGAAGGAAGAAGCAAATGAATGAACAAAGCCAACCAGTAAACAGAGTGAAAAAAAAAACTACGAAACCACCCAGCAAAAAAAAAAAAAAGACCAAATAAATAAACCAGCCAATAAGTCACTCACCAACTAACCATTGAACAGATGAACCAACCCGTCAACTAACCAATCGGTGAGCACATTAACCAACCAGCCAACTGACTAATTATGAACAAATGAACTGACTCACCCACCAAGAAACCCATGAACACATGAAAGCAACCCATCAAGTAACCAATCAAGGAACAGATGACTCAACCCACCAGCTAGTCAATGAACCAACTCATCACCCAGCCAATCAATAAACAGATCAACCAACCAACCAAGCAATTGATGGAGGGATGAACCAAACCCCCAAGTTACCAATTGATGAACACGTGTCCCAATTCAGCCACTAACCAATCAATGAACGGATGAACCAACCCATCATCGACCAGGTGATGAACACAGGAACTAAGCCTCCAAGAAACCAGCAGACGAACACAGAAATACTCAGGAGAGGCTCCATTGTGTCACGGTGAGCACTCCGGCCTCTGAATCCAGAAATACCCAGGAGATATTCCTGAAGCTGAAAATGAGGTGAGAGGGGATGACAAACAAAGTTTAATGTTACTGGTAGTTAAATACATTCAAATTTTAAAAAAGACTTCTTTGTCTCCATTGGAACTGGTGAGAGAGAATTCACATACAGTACATTGAGGCCTCTAAACAAACACCTTTTGGAGGACAGTCTGATACCTGGCACTTGGGGACAGTCTGGTCACCCTGGGGCAGAGGAGCATAAGCAGTAAGATTGCTGCCCAAGCCACAAACAAACCAAAAACTACCTTGAAAGAAGATAACAGTGTAAGAGAAGAAAGAAAGAAAGAAAGAAAGAAAGAAAGAAAGAAAGAAAGAAAGAAAGAAAGAAAGAAAGAAAGGGAGAGAGAGGGAGAGAGAGAGAGAGGGAGGGAGGGAAGGAAAGGAAGGCAGGAAGGAAGGAAAGGAAGGAAGGGGAGGAGGGAGGAAGGGAGAGAGGGAAAGGAAGGAAGGAAGGGAGGGAGGGAAAGAAGGGAAGAAAAGGAAGGAAGGAAGGAAGGAAGGGAAGGAGGGAGGGAAAGAAAGGAAGGAAGGAAGGGAAGGAAAGAAGGAAGGGAAGGATGAAAAAAGGCAAGGAAGGAAGGAGGGAGGGAGGGAGAGAGAGAAAGGAAAGAAGGAAGGGAAGGAAGGAAAGGAAGGAAGGGAGGGAGGGAGGGAGGAAGGAAGGGAAGAAAGGGAGGGAGGCAGGGAAAGAAGGAAGGAAAGGAAGAAAGGAGGGAGAGAGAGAGAAAGTAACACTTCAGCCAGAGGGAACTGGATATGTTGCGATATTCTTTGAATAATAGACCACTATAAACCAACAATGTGTGTTTTTGTACTTGTTGACATTTGCATTTAATTAAAAAGTATTACTAGTTAGCACAAGGGGAGATTTATTCCATCATATGGAGGGAAAGGCCCAGTAACCGTTATTTAGAAGGGCTGGGCTAAGGAAAGGACTCAGTAGTTAAGCGCACTTTCCACTAAAGCAGGATGGCCTCTCAGACCAGAGACTGCCAAGTTCAACTACCCAGAACCCATGTATAAAGCTGGGCATGGCCACACAGTCTTTAACCCCAGTCCACAGCAGTGGGAGGGGGCAGAAGACCAGAGAATCCCTGGGGCTCACTGATGGGCAGCAGCTCAAGGTTGGGGGAAGAGACCCCTTTTCAAGGAAAGAAGTACTCAAGTGAACAATACGAGACATCCAGTGTTCTCCTCTGGCCTCTGCATGCATGTGCATGGGGTGTGTGCATGGGCACTCCACATAAATACACCACACATCACACACACCACATTACAAACCCTGCACATCTGTCTGCAAAACAAAACAAAACAAGAGATGTAATTTAATGCACCAGCCCAAAGAGTACCTACCCAAAGATACACTTAACAAACACAGTCCGTGGCCACCACATAAACCATAGGAAATTTATGACACTTCCACATGTCCCCCTGTCCCTCCCCCTTGTGCAGCCTCTAGCAACTGCCTATCCTTTTCCGTCAACGTGGGCTTGCTCTTTCTCCAAGGTCACATGAATGGAGACACACCACTGTCTTCCATGCCCGCCTCTCTCCCTGGTGCTCTAAATGCACAGAGCGGTCCCGTGTCCCTGCTGAGTGTCAGCCCTGTGAGGTTCACTTCTCCCTGGGCTAGTCGAGGGATGCTGGATTGTTTCCAGTTGGTGGGGGGGGGGGGAGCATTACAGAGAAGCAGTATTTGCATGTCCGCATGACTCAGAGTGGGTATTGTGATGGTTAATCTGGGTGTCAACCTGATAGGATTTATAATCACCATGGAAACAAATCTCTGGAGGTATCAGTGAGAGAGCTCCTAGATTAGATTATTTGAGGTGGGCAGACTCACCCTTCCACGGGCTGGGGTTCTGGATGAATGAAATAGAAAGTGGGCTCGGCACCGGCGTCCATCGCTCTCTGCTTCCTGACTGGACTGAGTGTGGCAAGCTGCTTTGGGCTCCTGTGGCCATGCCTTTTCCTGCCGTGGTAGACTATAGCCTCAGACTGCAAGAGGAAGTAAACTCTTCCTCCCTTAAGTTGCTTCCGGTCAGGTCACAGCAAAGTAACTAATCCAAAAATGTTTTCACTTCTCTTAAGTAAATATCTAAACATGGAGCCATGTGGTGTAGTTTTATTTTAAAAAAAATATGTCAACTGGGGCTAGAGAGATGGCTTAGCAGTTAGGACACTTGCCTGCAAAGCCAAAGGACCCAGGTTAGGTTCCCCAGGACCCACATAAGCCAGATGCACAAGAACATGCATGTGTCTGGAGTTCAGTTGCAGTGACTGGAAACCTTGGCATGCCCATTCTCTCTCTCTCTCTCTCTCTCTCTCTCTCTCTCTCTCTGTCTGTCTCTCCCCGCCCCCTCTTTCCCTTTCTCAAATAAATAAATAAAAGTAAAATATTTTTTAAATGCCAAACTGGGTTTCAACATGGACGCTCCACAGCATGCCATGGGTGAACCTGCCTTTCCCCAGTGACTAAAGCTGGTGAACCATTGCTCATGCATATGATGCCTGGTGACCATTCTTACATCATCGTTTTCCCAGACTGACATCAAGTCACTTCCCTTCCCTTCCCATGTGGAACTGTGACAGCCTTACACCACCTAGATATAAGTTCTTTATCAGGTATGTGCTTTGCAAATATTTTATTCCAAACTGACTACCACTCCATTTTCTTTTTCTAAAATACATTATTTATTTATTTATTTGAGAGAGAGAAAATGGGCACACCAGGGCCTCCAGCCACTGCAAACAAACTCCATATGCATACGTCCCCTTGTGCATCTGACTTACATGGGTCCTGGAGAATCGAACCAGGATCCTTTGGTTTTTTTCAGGCACACGCCTTAACTGCTAAGCCATCTCTTCAGCCCTACCTCTCCATTTTCTTATCAGCATCATTTGAAAATCATGAGATTTTACTTTAATAAAGTAAGATGTACCAGCTTTCCTTTCTGTCATGTCTCATGGTTTTGTGTCTGTCCTAGTTAATTAAGCTGCCTAACTCAAAGTCAAAATTAATCGTATCCAGCTGGGGAGATGGTTCAGTCGGTAAAGCCCTTTGCAAGAAAGTGTGAGGACCTGAATTCAGATCCCCAGTGCCCATAAATTCCAAGTAGGCATGGTGGCCCTCATGTAATCCCAGCACTCAGAAGGGAGAAGCAGGGGATCCCTGGACAAGCTAGACCAGCTGAATCAGTGAGCTCTAGGTTCCAGAGAGAGACCTTGCAAAGTGGGGCACGATCAAGGAAAACACCCAGCTTCCACCTCTGCCCTCAGCATACACATGCACCACACATACGTGACCCAAACACATGCATGCACACCACACATATGATATGATTCTTTATGGTTTTAAGTTTTACATGTAGATCTATGATCCATCCTAATTTTTGTAAATTGGAGTAAGAGTCAAAGTTCATGTCTTTGCAACTGGCTATGTAATCATTTCAGCCCTAGTTAGTTTTGGTAAAGACAATAGTTTTTGCCAGGGAATTTTCTCAGCACCTTTATCAAAAAAAAAAAAAAAATTCAAGTGACCATGTGTGTCTGATCATGGACTCTTCTCACTATAATATGTCTTTCTGTCAACATCACACACTGCCTTGGTCACAGCAGACCTATGGTAAGTCTCCAGCTCATGTAACATTAAACTTCTAGTACTTTTCTCTTCCAAAATATTTTTGGCTATTTTAGGGTCTTTTCATTTCCATGTAAATTTCAGATCACTCATCATTCTCTATTTCACAAAATGTGCTGACATGTTAACTTGGCATCACACTGAATCTGTAGGTCAGTTTTGGAGAAAATGATACCCTAACACTTTGAAGTCTTCAGATCCATGAACATGGTATATCCCTGTGTGACTTTAGAGCTTTGATATTTTTTAAAATTTTATTTTTATTTATTGTAGAGAGAAAATGAGAGAGACTGGGCATTCCAGGACCTCTAGCTTCTGCAAACAGACTCCAGATGCATGTGTCACTATCTATGGGTACTGGGGAATTGAACCTGGATGCTTAGGCTTTGCAGACAAGTGCCTTAACTACTAAGCCATTTCTCCAGTGCAATATTTTATAATTTTCAGTGTATATATCTTGTACATTTTGTTAGATTAACTCTAAGTGTTTAATATTTTGATGCTATTGTAACAGCATTAAATTTTCTCTTTCCAGTTTTTCATTACTGCTACATAGAAATACAACTGATTTTTATATATTGACTTTGTATCCTGTTGCCAAACTAAATGTTCTTACTAGTTCTAGAAGTTATTTTTTATATTACTCTTTATATTACTCGGTTTTTTACTAGACAATCACGTAGCCTACAGATAAAGACTGTTTTCCTGCTTTCTTTCCAACCTATAAGTCTTTTACTTCTTTTTCCTGCCTTATCGCACAAGCGAGAATCTCCATGTGAAGTTGAAGAAAGTGACGGAGCAGATGGCCTCAGTCTGCCCCTGACACTAGAGAGCAGTACTGAGGGCATGATTTTACATACAAGTCTTTTAATTGGATTTAAGAAGTCCCCTTTACCCCACACTTACTGAGATGTGACCATCTATAATGTAAGTAAAAACTTGTCCAAAGTATCGTGCCACCCTAAACTTGTACACGAAAGTACAGAACAAACAAGCAGAGAGTAAGTCCGTCAAGATGTTCGTTTAGAAACGTGTTTGGTGGTCTTAAGAGCAACCAACAGCTCCACAGACATGATCATCTCTTATCACCACCAGCATCACCACCATCATCACCACGGCTATCAAAACCATCACCACCATCATCACCACGGCTATCAAAATCATCACCGCCACTGACCCCATCACGTTCACCACCACCATCGTGGTTTAAACAAGTTAGGAATTATTATTAGATTTTTTTTTCCTCTGCTTTCTGGTAGCTTCTGTCAGTCCTAAGGTGAACACGGCTACTTTTATAGCACATTAATAAGAGAATGGATGTCAGTTAGTGTCCAGCAGGAAATGACACCACGTATGCGAAGATCTATTCTTTCTCATGTCTACCCCAAACTAAGAGAGTCACAGTTCTCGTGGTCTTTGCCCTGATAGTGGGCATTTTTTAGCTGGCCTTTCTGAAACAAAACCAGGTTTTCACTTGTCAAGAATGTGTTCTTTTTTCAGGAGTGTGGCATTTGAAAGGGACCATCCCACACCATGAGTTTGCCCAGAGCCCGTTGGCAAAGCCTGGGTCCCACTCACCCTTGCCCTGTTGGATTGACATGTAGGGGGGAAAAAAAAACACGCCTGTTATCTCCTTGGTCCCTCATTGGCAGCAGCTGGCATTGCCTTTAAATTCTCGTTAGAAAAGACAACTTTAGAAATAGAAGGAAACTGGCCCCTATTAAATGCTTCAGCGACAACAATGTGATAGATGACCTTAAGTGGGTTATGTTTCTGATTAGATGAGAGCCAGCAGTGGCTCTCAGCCCCTCACACACCATCCAAGCACACAGCTCAGCCACGCCAATGGTGCAGCTCTCGGGGCGCAGGCCGCGCCCCACGGTTCTGTGCATAGGACTGGATTGTTTCCAGCGGCTTGCTGTTGTAAAGAGCACATGGATGTCATCACTCTAGTAATCCTTTCTGCCCCCTCCCCTGATTATTAGATTATCTGCATAAATACAAAAGTATTTTATTCAATTACATGAAGCAAGAACTCTGGGCTGGTCACTCTGACCCTTGGAGAGCTGTTTCACACAATGACGCCCCAGGGCCTGGAAGCATTTTTCCAATCACCACAGTTTAACACCAGCTCCATGGATGAGGGAAACGCCCCAGAGGATCCTCCACTGCTCAGCAGTGGGACTCAAAGACCTCCTCCCATGAGCCCACAACACAGCGGAATTCTGCCCCCTGCTTCTGAGTGAATGATCTCATGTTTCAAGGTCTCCTCGGGGTGGACAGCAAGACTCTCCACGTCACCCCTGCAGGCTCAGAAGCTCCAGCCTGCCCTCTGGGGCATACATGGATGCACGGAACTCCTTTTTATTCTGGAAAATTTGTTCACAAGAGCAGGCTCTTCACACCACCTCATCCTCCTCTGGCCCAGGCCAGCCCCTCTTCCCATCCTGCTCTGAAGTACCCAGACATTAACAGCAGTCCAGCCTACTCCCTCACAGGTGCTCCAAGCTGGGTGGTGGGCAAGAGAACCACCTTGTTGGGTGTGGACCCTAGCACCAGAAGACCACAGGCATTGCTGCTTGGTTGGTCAGCAGACCCTAGTGGAGGCTTGACAAATGCAGGATGACCAAAAATGGGAGAAAAGATTGGGATGTGGTTGGCATCTGAAGGGTGGACTACTGAGTTCTAGAAAACTCCAGCGTGCTTTGTGACTAAAGGGAAGAGGGCAGCTATGCAGCTCAAAGCACATGTGTGCTACTATTGTTCTTAAGAGCAGCTCCTCACCGCTGTCAGGTGACTTGTGAAGTCCATCCCCATGTTGTCAACTTAAAAACTGGCATTTACTTAAAGGCCCATATCATGAGCCAAGGAAAGGACCAAGAGAGGTCTTATGATGGTTAATCTCAGTTGTCACTTTGATAGGTTTCAGAGTCACCATGGAAACAAACCTCTTGGCCATGTCCGTGGGACATTTTCTAGATGCGGTTAGTTGAAGTGAGAAGACCTGTTATAAAGTGGGCAGCACTATTACATGGGCTGTGGGTGGCGGGTGGGGGTGGGGGTTCTTGAACTGAATAAAAGGAGAAGGCGAGCTAAATGCCATTGCTCATCACTCTCTGCCTCCTGACCACGGATGCAGTGCGACCAGCTGCCTCACGTTCCTGCTGCCAGGCTGTCCCTGCCACGGCGGACTGTACATATCTTCAAACGATGAGCCACAATAAACTCCTCCTCCATGAAGCTGCTTCTTGTCAGGCATTCAGTCACAGCGACTAAGAGAAAGTAGTGGACACGGGTTTCAAGAGCTAGCTCGGAGCCCTCCTGATGCCTTTCCAGTAGCAGAAACAGGGAGTGGCTGCTTTATGAAGGGGGTGAGCCATCCCAGTTCTACAGGGTGGGCCCACCTGGGCTTAACACCTGACGAGCATGCCACCCAGGGCGTGGCAGCTTCAGTGGTAATTGCTCACTGTTGTAGGAATGGAATTTAGCAACCACAGGGCTATAAGTAACCCTCTGCCTGGCCCATGAGTCAGTGTCTCAGAATTCGCCCTACGGAAATCATCAGAGAGGCAGAAAGAATCTTCCAGCAGGATGTTTGTCCAAGCTTATTTACCACAGCCACGGCTGGAAGCAGCTCAGTGCAATGTCAGTGACCATAGAAGCCTAAGTGCCATAATATGACGTGGAAAGTTCCAAAAATAATAATAACCTGTATTATATTTTAATTTGTTGTCCTGTCTGTAACAGTTGTTGCTAATCTCTAACTCTGCTCATTTTATGAATTTATCCTTACCACAGGTGTGTGTATGCTGTGGTTTTAAATGTCAGATGTCCTCCACAGGCTTGGCCTCCAGCTGGGGAGCTGTTTGGTAAGGCTGTGGAACCTTCAGCGGGTGGGATCTCACTGGAGAAAGTGGTTCACGGAGGGGCAGGCCTTGAAGTTTAATCACCCAGCCTCACTTCCTGTTACCTCTCTGTTTCCTGACTACAGACTGCAACGTGGCCAGCTGGCTTCACTCTCCTGCCGCCATGTTCCTCGGAGTCATGATGCTCTGTGGCCCCTAAGCTGTAAGCCAAACCAAACACTCCTCCCTTAAGCTACTTCTTGTCAGGCATCTGGTCCCAGCAACCAAGAATGTAGCACACACAGGCTTTGTAGCAATTCTGGTTTCAAGCATTCCCTGGGGCTCTTGGAATGTATGCACCATGGATAATGGGGCCGCTGTGCTTGCAATGAGTTCAGAATGGCATGGGAAAGAACTCTTCCTGAATACACTTACCCAAGGCCAAAGTCTTGCCTAAGTAGGACAGTCCAGGGGCCTCTGCTGAACCCAGAGTGCTCAGTTTTGCACGTGACTCTAGGTGAGACATGGTGCCAGCCTCAGTTTCCCTAGGCTGATCAGGACAATCACAACTCAGAAGTCTACAGGTGCCAGTCCCACTTTGACGGTGTCGGGAATGATGAGCCCTTCCTGGACTGAACTCCTCTTACCTTCAGAATTGTTTTTTTTTAAGACCACAAATTGTTTTCATTGACTATGTCATCACGTGGCCCGGAGCGGCTAACCCCCCCCCCTCGGTTGCCTCAGCCAGCCCCGGCCTGCCTCCAGCAGTTCACACCTGTCCACTTTCCCTAAAGAGGCAGATGAGAACTGAAGCCCATAGGCCGGGCACATGGCTCGATTAGCAGACAGCTTACCTGGCAGGCATGAAGCCCTAAGTCCCACCCTTGGCGCTGCATAAGCCGGACGTGGTGGCACACACCCGTGACCCCAGCATTCAGAAGGTGGAGGCAGGAGGATACAGAAGTTTAATGTCCATCCTGGCTACACAGAATCTGGGACCAGCCTGGGATATATGAGACTCTATGTCAAAAAAAAAAAAAAAGTGGTGGGGGGGAGGAAAGAGAAAGGACCAGGGAACAGAGAAAGGAAAAAAGGGAAGGAAAGGAAAGGACAAGAAAAGAGGAGAGGGAAAGGGAGGAAAGAGAAGGCAAGTGGGGGGGAGGGGAGGGGAGGGGAAAGGCAAGGGAAGGGAAAAAGGGAAAGAGAAGAGGAGGAGAGGGGAGGGGAGGGAAGAGGGAAGAGAAGAGGGAAGGAAGGGAAGAGGAGAAGGAAAGGAGAACAGTCCATGTACCTGTTGTCTGCTCTAGGGAATAAAAAAAAAAGCATCACTCCGAATTTTAAGTCTTCCCTTTGGATGCAGAGGGTTTGCACCATGAGGCCTTCCCTTTTCCCAGGAGCATGAGGCTCGCCCCGTGAGGAGACATCTTTACCTTGTTGGGCTTCACTTCATGTATCTTGAGGACTCTCAGCCCATCTGAAACCACTTGAGCCCCATTCCTTTCAGCATGGGGCTCTGCCCCGTAGATATGTGCAGCGGTGTATGTAAAGGGCTCCTGTGGTAGTTGAATATATGTCCCCCATTGACTCAGGCATTAACATTAAACTTGTAACTTGGATCCCCAGCTGTCTGGCTGGAGAAAGTGTCAGTGGGGATGGAGGGTGGATCCTGGAGTCCAGCCCTAAGGTGTCACTGAGGGTGGATCTGAATTCCAGCCCAAGGACGTGCAGAACAGCCTGAGCTCTAGCGGGGTCCCTGCCTGCTGTTTATTGGTGTATGCTGGCTGGTGGCGGTTTCTCTCTCTGCTTAAATTTATGAATGGGAGCCAGCCTCTCTTCCCCCATTGATGGAACTTTCCCTGGATCTATCTGTAAGCTTGAAATAAACCCCTTCCTCCCATAAACTGTGTCCAGTTTGGATGTTCATACCAGCAGCATTAGAACTGACTAGTACGGCTCCTCTCGCAGCTAGGTGTGGCGTTGTACACCTGTGATCCCAGAATCACTGGGTTGGAGGCCAGCCTTGGATACATCAACTATAAAACTAGTCCTCGGGCTGGAGAGATGGCTTAGTGGTTAAGTTGCTTGCCTGCGAAGCAAAAAGACCCAGGTTTGATTCCCAGTAACCACATAAGCCAGATGCACATGGTGGTGCATGCATCTGGAGCTGTTTGTAGTGGCTACAGGTCCTGGCATACCTGTTCTCTCTCTCCTCCCTCCCTCCCTCCTTCCCTACCTCATTCCCTCCCTCCCTATCTCTATCTCTCTCCCTCTCTCAAATAAATAAACTATTTTTTTTAATCTCTTCTTGATGGGGATGTGGGTGTTTTGATCCTCTGTCTTCCCAACAGTTCCACACCAGTTCTTGTACTCGCTGGTGAGTGTGCAAATATGACACACTTCTATAAGCAGAGTTGCTGAGTCAAGGAGTGCACACAGTGTAATGTTCCAGTGATTTCTGATGATTGCCTGTTGGAGGAGGGCAGGGTATGAAGATGTTCCTTCCCCCACCTACAGTCAACAGTGCACATGCTCAGGGGTGTTCTTGGTTCTCCTGAGGTAACTAATGCAGCTTCCTGAGCATTCATCTTCAGGCTTTCCTGCTAAAGTGAAACATTTTGTCACATGTTTAAAAGTTCCTCGTGGTTTCTTTTCTGAGTGCTAGTCATGCCTTTGGCTTTTTATGGATTTGTAGGAGCTCTTTGCATGTTATAGCATACTGACTCTTTTCTGCCATACATGTCCACATTCTTTTCTTAGGATGATTAACTGCAATTTTTTTTTTATTTTGGCCAGAAAGAAACTCATGACCTTAAAAGCATCGACTCTTTCTCTTATAATTTCTGAGGTGTGTGTCACAGTAACAATGTCCTTCCCATCCCAAGATCATAAGATCTGTGGCCCATGCTTTCTTCTAGTAGTTCTGTGGTTTCGTTTTTTAAAGTTCGCATCTCTGATCCACCTGGAATGCATTTGGTGCAAGGGGAAGGCAGGTTCCAGATTCGCTGTCCCAAGCTGCTTCTTCCCTCCCTCACCCAGCCCAGCTCAGTGACTAATCCTATCTTTCTAGTCCAGGTCAATCTTTACCAGACCCTAAATTCCGGCCAGCACCCCCGGCTTTCAAGGCAAGAGCTATGCATTCACTACCAGGGCTGAATGACTCATCCGGGTGGTGGGGGTGGTCAGCTGCTCACCAGCCCCTCTCGTGTTCCCCTCCCCAAGAGTGGCCCGAGGAGAAGGCCAGAGACTTCTGCTCTGCTGTAAGCAGATTGGTGAGGAGGCCTGGAGTATGAGACACAAGGAATTCTGAGTGTCCACCACGGCAGATGCTTAAAGAGGTTGGCTGGGGAGCATCACCACCATACACGACGTGGGGGAGCGGGAACAGGGTGCCGTGTGCGGGCTCCCGAGGCCCCCACCTTCAGTAAGTTACACCCAGAGCAGCAGTACCGGCTGACACAGCACTCCGCGCTCCCCCGGCAGCCACCACTGTACATTTCTCCCTACTCTGTACGCAGACCCATAAAATCGGATCTCTTTATGTAGTTTTTTTCTTTTTAAAAAAAAATTTTATATCTTATTTATTTATTTATTTATTTGAGAGATAGAGCGGGAGAGAGAGAGAGACTGGGCACGCCAGGGCCTCCAGCCACTGCAAACAAACTCCATACGCGTGTGCCACCTTGGACATCTGGCTTACGTGGGGTCCTGGGGAAATCGACTCCGAGTCCTTAGGCTTCACAGGCAAGCGTCTTAATTGCTAAGCCATCACTCCAGCCCCTCTTTATGTATTTTCATATTTTCCAAAAATGACTACAGTGAAATGCATCCTTTTATCATGAAAAGTATACACATTATTAAAGAAGGAAAATGCATTGGGGTCTACGCATTCCACACTCATGCCAGGCCCTCGTGGGCAGGGCTCTGGCCACATCTGTTCTCAGTTAGAAACACAAAACCCACAGCCTGGTCCCAACATGCCCCTTAAGGCCACTGCACGTGGACCCTGGAGGGCTCCAGGAGGGAACATAGCAGGGAGGCAGAGCCAATCTGACCCTGGCTCAGCCAGTTCTGTCACAGCCAGAACCCCACCCTAAGGGCTCGGCTCTGTCTCCCTCTTGGACTCGCATGAGAACTAAGGGAGCGGAGGGGGCCCTAGACATCCAACTAGTTAAAGCCACAGGGCCACCACGCCTGGCTCAGGGGACATGGCCTGTATTCCAAGACCTCAGGATCTGCCCGTGCCCAGCCAAGACGTCCCTCTTGTCCCTGGGGCGGCACCTGAGTCACATATCCGGATCACAGATCAGGGAACTCCGATTACACTTCAAGAGGGCGCTGTCCTCAACCACCCCTTGGCAAAGCCACACACAGTGCCTCGGATGGTGCTGGCACCCACAGAAATGCCTGCTGAGTTTAATTTAAGAACGGTAGCTTTAAGAATTCCCCAGCCCTGGAGTCTAGCGGAGCCGGCAGGGCACGCACTAGGTGTACAGTGAGCATCTGGCAGACCCCAAGCATGAGGCATCCATCAGCTCTGGAGTTGAGTCACAGTAGAGGCGCGGGTACAGAATTTGTGGCCCAACAAAGATGCAATTAACAACAGACTGAGAGCACGGTTTTCCAAACCAGAATGTTCTGCGAGGATCAGCCAGCTCTAGCCCAAGCTGGCAGCTGCCCACACCCCACCTCCTTGCAAAGCTGAGAGAGTCGAGGACAAGATTCAAGATCGGAGGCGAGATAAGGCCACTGGGCTGTGAGGACAGAGGGCGGAGAGTTCTAGCAAGAAGCCCTCCCATCTGCGCTGCTCTGGTGTCTGCCCATACCCCCACCCTCAGCCCCCACTAACGACACAGAAGATCCCCATCAGAGAGGTTCTAGGATCTCTGGGTGGAGAGGGCTGTGTGCCTAACTAGGTACCAGGAGGGGCGCTGGGAAGGATGGGAGCCAGTCCCGCCCACCGGCATTTGAAGGCGGAGCCTCGGGGCAGACAGAAAAGTCAAAATGGGACTGAAGGGCCAGCAAGAAACAGGCAGGTGGGAAAGGAAAAAAAAAACTACAAGTACCTCAATATAACATAATCCAGGCAGGGAACAACAGGGGTGGCAGGGCCACATGGTGCCGCCCATACTGGCTTCTACATCACTGGAGAAATCAGACCAGGAAAGTGTTTCCTACGAAACTGGAAAGAGACCAGATTGCCTCTCTGCCAAGGAATTTATCTGTTGGCCATGATACTGACCAGACATCGGCATTTAGGGAGAAAGAATGCACCAAGGACCTGGTACCTTTTCTTGGGGGGGGGGCGCTTAACTTCAACCCAGGAAGGGAGGCTGTGAGCACACTCGTGTGTCCAGGATGCGAAAATGAAGGAATCAGCGTTGGGGGGGCTCTCCCTAGAAGTCCCGGGAACAGAAGCCTGTCAAGGGAGAGGCTCACCCATGAAGAAGCGGCTGAGGACAGCAGGCGGGAGCTGGCAGCATCGAAAACATTCCAAACACATGGCTGGAAGGCATTTTATGGGGTGAGACCAGTGATCCTGGAATTAGCAGAGCTGGTCTTGGAAGGGTCTGGAAAGATGCCGAGGCCACGATTAAGTTGGAAGGTGGCAACTGGGAAGTGAACGCTCAGGAAGATAGCAAGGCTGACTGGTCCACAGGGCAGAAGAAGGAGAGAGGCAGAAGGGCATGGAGCCCAGGAGAGTGTCAACCCAACCTCGGGCTGGCCCCTTGTTGCCTTGGTCTCGTGAGAAGTCCTCCCAGAGGCAGGACAGCAACAGGGCCAGTGAGTGAGGGGAAGGAGCCAATAGAAAGCAAGAAGAAAGCACCTCTCCCTAGGAGGATACCAGGTATGGTCAGCTATACACACGCAAGGCTGCCTGGAGAGACCAGACAACGAGGTTCTAACCTGCTCAGGTCCCCATCATGCATGTACACACACACACACACACACACACACACACACACACACACCGTGCCACAAACTAGCTGTTTGCCTGAAGATCCTTGAAAGATGTGAAGTCACTCAAACTGCTAATACATGAAGAACAGTACACAAAGCTAAGTGTACAATAAGGGTCAATGCACCAGGACCTGAGCCACACAGATTCTGACCCAGCACGCTGCACTGAGGGGGAAGCTTATTCGGCTGAGCCTCCAGGGGGAAATGTGCACACTCTGGGCACCCCTGGACAAATGCCAGGCATCCTTTCTCTCGGGGCATCCAGCCCAAAAGCCAAGCTCTGGCACGTTCTCGGGGTCACCCTTTGAGGACTCTGTGTCCTCCTATAAACCAGCCCACCAAGCAGCCGTGAATCAGCGGCTTCCCCTGAACGTCCCCTGCCATCTTCCAACACCCGCTCCAACACAGGCACACACGGGGTCAGCCCTAAAGTTCACATAGCACTTTAAGTTCAACCAGCAAGGGTTCCCTGGGGACTGCTTAAGCCCACAACTCTGTGAGATCCAACAGACCTGAGACCAGCAAGGTCCTGTGTGGCCTCAACTCTTTTCTCCTTAGGCTCTCTGAAAAGCCTATGAGTAGGTAAGTGGCATTCCTGGGGCAGCACCTTGAGCCTTGTAATATCCACAACCCAAGCCCTCGTCTAAGCTTCACAATGACAAGTAGAGCTGAGATGCAACTCCATCATGGACCTATAGGTGGCGCCCTCTTTGCACCCTCTCCAGCCACAGGCCTGCCATCCAGGCTTCAATGGCTCCACAATGCGCTAGGCTTTTGCTCTGCCACAGTCTAGCAGGGATTCTGGCCAACTGAGTGACCTGCGGCTCAAAGTCTAGGGATCATGGTGCAGGGTAAGCCTACTCCCTTCCTTTCAAATCAACTGGAATCCCTCACTTTTCCTAGTGGTGTCTGAGGAGTGCCATGGGGCTAAGTGGGCTGCCCGGGGAAGCAAGCACTTTCAGTGGGACTCGGGGTCCCTTGGGGAAGGCCAGAGACAGCCAGGCCTCCAGTCACGGTTCTGGGGCTTTTATTTTTCTTTTCCGAAATGCTGACGATTTAAAGACGTGGCTCACACCCTGCTCCAGCTTCCCTGGCCCCAGGGAGCTTAGGGCTAAGCTATACCAGCTTTAACTCTTGGACCCTTTGATGGATGACTCAACCCCCACCCAGCCCATGCAGAGGGAGCAGCTACAACACCCCCACCCCACCCCCACGAGCAGCCCCCACAGTGTCAGCTGAGGTTGAGCAGGGGCTCCTACCTGGCGGTAATCCCCACTATCAGTCTTCTTTCTACTAAAATGGAAAACGTGACTCAGAGCCCTAAACAAACAGCCGCTCGCAGCTGGATTCTGGCTCAGGAGAAAAATCCTGCCCAGCTCATCCAAGACAGACTGAGAAAGACATGGAGGGCCCAGGGCTGGGGGTGGGGAGGGGGGGTGGTTAGGAAGCAGTGCCTAGGGATAGGCCAGAAGCCACTGCTCCCTCCTGAACTCCAAGCCCCTATGACCCCACACTCCCAGCCAGAGGCACAGAGGGAGGTCAGAGAGAACAGAGGCCGGTTCATGCGGCCAACAGCTCTCACCCCTCATTTCTCAGCCTCCCTGTCCGCACTTCTACAAGGATGAAGACGCCCAAAGAGAAAGAAAAAAAGTGACCGTGCCTACAATGGGAATAAACACACACCTCACTTGCCACTTGGCGCTCTCTGAAGGCCCTGACACTTGAGCCTGGGTGTCCCCGCAGCAAGCTGAACACAGTCACTCACAGGGCACAATGCTGTTTTAAGGGCACCAGCCCTACCACTCGCCACTATAGGGCTTCTGTGGGTCAGTCTCCTCACCTGTAAAATGGGGGTGATAGCTCTTACCTTAAAACTCCAGCTTCTTTTAATTAAAAAAAAAAAAAAAAAACATTTTGTTTTCTTTTTTACTTCTTTATTTGAGAGAAACAGAAAGAGGCAGACAGAGTGAGTATGGGCATGCTGGGGCCTCCCACCACTGCACTTGAGTGGCTCAAGACACATAAGCCACTTCATGCATCTGGCTTTTATGTGGGTATCCGGGAACTGAACCTGGGATGTCGGACTTTGCAAGCAAACACCTTTAACCACTGAGCCGTTCTCCAGCTCCGTACTCCAGCTTCTTAAACTGTGGGTCACATGGGGTCAAATAACTAAATGTGAGATTTGTAAAGTAATAATAATAATAACAATAATAATAATAATAATAAATAATTGGCACCAATAAAAGGCTTCTGAACATGCAACAACCAAAAGTGAATTCCAAGTCCAATGCAACAGGCATCTGAAGTGTTTCCAGCAGCGCTGGCCCCTGTCGCATGCCACGACTTCGCGGCAACCTTGGTTCTTGCGCACGCGCAGCACGTGCGCTGTGCACGGCGCATGCCCTCATGCAACGCCAGCACTTCCCCGGGGCGCGGCAGCTCAGATTTGACTACTGTATGTCGGGAACTGTAGTCTTTTCGCTGAACACACACGGTCTTCTGCTCTTCCAGAAGCACGCATTGCTGCTGTCACTCCTCAGTGTGTAAGCATCAAATCAGTATGCCTTTGGATTGAACCGTGTTCCAATGTTTGATTATTTAAAAAAAAAAAAAAAAAGACTGTTTGAGTTGCTAACTTGAGTTTCATTAAAATGTTGCTAACGGAATGTTGGCTTATGATTAGGAAAGGGTTTCCAACAATTTCTGAAATGGCCCTAAATACACGTCTGCCATCTTACCCTACGTATTTATGCGAAATGGGGTTCTCAGCGGTGACAGTTTTAAGTCAAACTATCAATCAACTCTGTGAAGTGTTAGATATTCTCTACATCCTACACTGTCACATAGTCAGCTATTTAGTTCTTTATGTAAAAATAACTAAGTATATCTACATCACGAGTATGCAAATTTACTTTTTATCATTAATATATGGTAAACGTATATGTATACCAAAGAGTGCCATCAGGATAGAGCGAGTGACAGGCACTTAGGAGGGGCAGAGGGAGGGGGAACAGGGAAGAGGGGAGATTTTCACCCTTTACCTTCAGAGAAAATTCCCAAACTTTCCTCCTCTTAGGCCATACATTCCTTTCAACCTTAATTTACTTCTAATTACCAGACTCGGGGAGTGTCAGGACCCCAGAGCCTGCTTGGAGTCCCACACCCCTTGCCCTGCAATGCAGAGGTACCCCAATCCTCTTCGGCTGTCCCCACTTGATCACAGGACCACAGGCTTACAAGACCATGATAGACACAGCAGCTGCCTACTCCCCCCCCCATTTCTCTGGCCCTTGAAGGGTGTGGGAGTCAGGCATGGATCGAGAGGGGGGGGCCTTGGCTGCCCCCTAACATACCCCATGTACCTTTCAGCCACACGGTCCATGCTCTTGGCCAGTGGCTCTTCCCCAGAGCCAGCAAATCCCCCTTTCAGGCCAGGTGGCCGTTTGCCATGGCCCAGCCCTGGCCCCAAGCAAGGGAGGCAGAGCGTTCCACAGGCAGGAGCCCCAGGGCATACAAGGACAGGCTGTTCCCAGGCTGGGGGACCCGCAGCAGCCCCTCCCCGTGGACAGTGCTGGCTACAGTGGAGCATCCCCACTGAAGGAGTGCTTCCCCTACTGCAGGTGAGTAAGGAGTGTGGGAGCTCTCAAGCCTGTGATGTTTGGTTACAGCAATAAACCATGAGTTTGGAGGCAGGTTTCAATACCTCCTGGAGGTGAGGGGGCCTCTCCTGCCTGCACTGGCTTGAGCCACCTCAGGCAGAGGTGTCTGAGAAGCCCGGTGGTTAAGACCTTGCCTGGATGGGAACGCCTTGGGTAGAGCAGCCTGCCATCCCTTCCAGCCCCCAGAAGCACAGAAAGACCCTGAAGCTGGAACAGCGCCTCCTATTGGTGGCATTCAAGAGGGCCATATTCCATGCCCCAACACCAGGATTTGGCGGAGCCCATCACGGCGGGCAGCCGCTCTGCGCTTACCACCAAGGTATGTTCCCCACTTGTCAGCATCTGTGACCCCAGGAGCCCCTCAACGCCTCTCTCGGTCTTGAGTTTACTCACCTGCAAAATGTCCCCAGGCCAGAGTCTAGACCACGATTCTGCGAGCTCTCCTGCTGGGCGTGTCTACCTATTCCTTCTGGGGCCTGGGCCTGTTCACCGGGCAGCCCTCGCACTCCTGGGCATAAGGGCCGCCTCTGTAGCGCCCTTGTCACCGAAGGAAGCTCTTTGCTCCCACAGCGTGGCTGCCGCTGAGGTGAGTGGCCCTGCTCCTATAAACAGCCGCTCCCTTCGGTCCTTCACACTTTCCAGAGACCACAGTGACGGCCCCTGGACCTCGGCTGATACGTGAGATTATGATAACTTGGTGATCCCTCTGCTAGCTATAGTAGAGCATCCCCATTGGAGGAGTGCTTTCCCCCACGGCAAGGACTGTGGGAGTCCTCAACCCTGAGACGTTTGGTTACTGCGGTAACCCATGAGCCTGGAGGCAGGTTTCAACACCTCCTGGAGGTGAACACTACCTCTGATGTGCAGATAAGCTGACTCAGATCAGAGAGGTCAAGTAAAGCTCCAGGACACACCTAAAAATGCTCATGTGACTGGCCACCAAGATCCCCTCACACCTCACTGTCTTATTCTCTGGATATCCCTGGAACTTTCTTTCCAAAAGTCAAAAGGGTGCTGGAGAGATGACTTAGCCAGCTAAGGTGCTTGCCCGCGAAGCCCAAGGACCCATGTCCGACTCCAAATCCTACATAAGCCAGATGTACAAAGGTGAGGCAAGCGCAAGGTTGCACATGCCCACTAGGTGGCGCAAGCGTCTGGAGTGGATTGCAGTGGCTGAGGCCCTGGTGCGCCAATTCTCTCTGTCTCTCTCTCCCTAAAATAAATAATCAAAAAGGCGGAGCTGTGGAGATGTCTCAGTGGACAAAACACTTGCCTCTGCCAAGCAAGCATGAGGCCTGGAGTTTGGATCCCCAGCACCAACGTAAATGCCAGGTGGGTGTGGTGACACTCCTGTACTCCCAGTGCTTGGGAAGCAGAGACAGGGGACTCCCAGGTCTGGCCAGCTAGGCTAGTGGAATTGGGAAGCTCTGGGTTCAAGCGAGAGGCACTATGGCAACAAGTAAAGAGGAAAGGGATAGAGGAGGACAAGCATTTTAACCTTTGGCGCACTCACACGCATATGAACATGTATGCGCAAACACCACATACGCACATGTACAAAAGAAAGGTTAACGATCACTAGTACTAGAATTTAGAGAAGGAGTTCTCTGGGAAATGGGCCCTGGGAACCAACATCGGCAAGGCAGGGGTTCTGGGACCACTGAGGTTGGTGGCTGGAGTGGAGCCCCAGGACCTGTGTCCCAGCTTTTATCCAGGGTCCTCTGCTGAGCCCCGTCAGGTCTCCCCAAGGGCGGTGCACCTGCCCTTTCTTCTTTCCTCTTTAAACCCAGAGAACACAGGCATACCCAGGGTCTCTGCAAAGAGCCAGCTTGCAGCTCTGGGGACCCGCCCTTTGTTCCTGGGCATTCTGGGAGCATAGGGGAGCCCCAGGTGCAGTTGCGGTTACAGTGCAAGGACAGCAGCCCTCCTGTCATAGGGTGAAACACACGCAGTGCCCCTCATGTGTTAGGCGCCAGGAAGCCCCTGTAGCTCCTTATTCTCAGCCTACCACTGGGTCAAGTCTGGTCACACGCTCTGTATCCATCACTTGGACCAATGGCCCGACAGCAGCCGAAGAGCCAGGGGGCACCAAAGGAGTTTGGGAAGGATTCCCTACGTTACACAAGCCCACTGGGGAGTTCTCCAGGAATATCACAGGACCCTTTGAACAGGAGCCGGGGCAGGGCGGGGGGAGGGGAACAAACCCGTCTCAGAAGCATCTGCTCAGGGCTTGACTGAGCTGGTAGAAGGGGCTAGGGCTGAAGACTAGCCACACACGGCTTGGAAGTAGGGCGAACCCTAGGTATTCCTCTGGCCCCTCAACAGCTCAGGTCCGTGCAGTGTAAGCTCCGGGTGTATCCCACATGGGCACGCACTCACGACAGTAACGAAATTTCCTGTGCAATTTACGTGGGACAGTTTCTTTGGCTGCCAGCTTGCCTCCGAGACAGGTAGCATTTTATGTTCACTCTGCAGATGGGGAAACCGAGGCAGAGAAAGGCATATAGAAGCCTCTGCTGAGCTAAGCCCAAGCACATAGGGGTGGGGGAGATGCAAGTTCCTCCTCTGCCCGCACTGCTCAGAAGTGAGCTGAGTGTCCGAGGGCACTGGAATCACTGCCCTCCACCCCTCCTGGGTTGGGGCCTCTAGGACACTGCCGCTCTCTGAGTCCCTCTTGATCCCTCCCACGTAGGCATGTGTGTCACAAATAAGAGAGTGCAGCCCCCAGGGCATATTGGTGCAGCTTTCCTGTAAGCATCCAGCCTGCAGACCCACCTAGAAAGACAGAGAGAGAGAGAGAGAGAGCTCTAGGAGATAAGATAGGAAGAGACCAGAGAGCTGGGATAGCAATGCCTACATATAGCCTGTCTGTTAGGAACACGTGCTCAATAGGTCACCTGTGAAACAAGTGATGTCAGCAGTCTGTTCCCAAATCATGGGATGGGGTTGGAGAGAGGGCTTAGCGGTGAAGGTGCTTGCCTGAGAAGCCTAAGGACCCATGTTCTATTCTCCAGATCCCACCTTAGCGAGATGTGCAAAGGTGAGGCAAGTGCAATCGTGCACATGACCACTGGGTGGCGCAAGCATCTGGAGTTCAATTGCAGTGGCTGAGGCCCTGGTGTGCCAATTCTCTCCTCTCTCTGTCTCTGTCTCTCTCTCTTAAAAAAATTTAAATCATGGGATGGAGGGATTTTTATGGACAGCTGGGTAGGCAAACTGTGGGCAGATCCTGGAGCCCTACAGAATATGGGAGGATTTGGGCTAAGTCTGAAGTCACCCCAGCCCCCACCATACACACGCTACAAACTAACTTTAACATAAAGACTCTCAGCTGGGGTGATGTCTCCGTGGGTAAAGTGTTTGCCACACAAGAATGAGAGCCTGTGTTTGAATCCCTAGCACCCACTTAAAGCCAAGCATGGTGGCATATGCCACCACTGTGGAGGCAGAGACAAGGAATCTCTGGGGATCGCTGGCCACCAGTACAACCTAACCAGTGAGCTGTTGGTTCCAGAGAGACCCTGTCTCAGAAAGTAAGGCAGAGAGCAACTGAGAAAAGACATGCAGTGTTTATCATCTCTGACTTCCACAACATGCACATATACGTGCATACACACCCACACGCATATACACACACATACATGCATGCATGCCACACACACATACTCATGAAAAAAAAAAAGTTAGACTCTCAGGTAGCAGACAGCGGTTTACAGAACGGTGGGGTCTCCCCTTTGGAGAGGATTGAATGTAGCCTGCTCCTCTCTGCAGTGGGAGGGGCATATAAAGGAGGGGCCAAGTGGGGCATCCCCTGCCTCCTAGTCCTTTGCCTCCAGACACTCCTCCCCCAGGCGGGACCTTCTCAGCCCAGCAGCACCCTTTCCACACTGAAACGCAAGCTCTTTGAGTCAAGGGTGCTGACCCACCAGTGGCTTTCAAAGTATGCTTTTCTCCCCCTCCTCCCCGCCGCCTTCTGCTCCCCCCCCAGCTTTATTTCTTCATAGCCTGAGACTTTGCTAGGAATGCAATTTCCTGTGCTGGACCCCAGGCCAAATAAGGAACGGTCGGAGCGGGTGGGGTTTAACGCACTCCTTTGACAGCCCCCTTCCCGGGGTATGGGAGGCATGGCCAGGTTAGAGAGACACTGTTCTACACCCTGAAGAGACCCCAGGACCCACCCTAACTGAGACCCTCCCACTTACCAGGTTGACCGGCCGTTATAAAGCCCGGGGAGGGGTACCCAGGGCCTCGCCTTTGCTTCCCCTACCCTGACATTTGGGGCTGGGTGGTTCTGGAACCGTAGCCCCTGTTGCCATCAGATGCCAATGGCACCGGCCCATCCCGGATATGGCAAGAAATATTCCCGGGCTGCCACATGCTCCCCGGGGGAAAAACAGCCCAAGGCGTAGAAACCCTGAGGTCCACCTGTTTCCCTGGGCTCTTGGTTCCAGCCCAGCATCACATCCCCTTCCTCGCCGGGCACTGCAGCTGCTTCACGGGCGCCGCGTCCCCTGGGGCCTTGCGTCACCAGCCCGCTGTCCCCACCTGAATGTCACTGGCACCACACAGGAACCCTGTTTCCAAGTGTCGGCGGACATCTCCCCACAGCCCATACGGTTACTGAGCCCATGGGCCTAACTAGCATTAGTAACCATTCATCAACCGCAGCATCAGAGTCCCTGACCTGCCAAGGACAGCTCTGTCATCTGAAACAGGAGAGGAAGCGGGACTCTACCCTCCTCCTTTCCAGGAGACTCTAGAACAATGCCCCCTCTCCCTTAGGCAAGAGTAGAAACATCACAGGCGCCTCAGGAGGGACACCTTCTCCTCCCTCCTCTTCTCAACACAAGTGGAAGCTGGAGTTGATCAGCATGCCAGATTGTTCCCGAAGGCTGGGGGGGGGGGGCGTTAGAGTGGCAGAAGTGGATTACCAGCCAAATGCCCATGGCTCATTCAGCCACATCTCAGCACGGGGAAGAAGGCCTGAGAAAACACTTCCCCAAAGGTCAAAGGCCCTTTCAACAGAGGTTGGTGTTCCAAAGCCAGACCAAGCTCAAGCGGCCCTTCCTGTGCCCACCCACGGCAACAGCAGGCTCACGCGTGCAGGACTCTCTGGCCAGGGCCAGAAAATGAGCTGAGCCCATTAAGGCGTACAGCCGACGAAGGCTGCCTGCAGCTCCCTCGTCATGTGTGAGAAAGGGAAGAGAATCGGCCAGCTATGCACCTACTGTAGGTCCCTCCGCTCTCACCCTGAAACGCGGGGCCCTGAGTGAGGCGGGGGAGCCAGGCCACGCCTTCCTTCACCTAGCTGTGAGTAGGTCGGAGGCTGCACACTACCGTATAAATGAGGACCGTAGCGATGGAGGGTGACTGCCATGGCTTCCTGACCCCTGGCCTTGGCAGAGCCTCAAGGGACGCATCTAGAGTGGCCAGTCCCACCCCGGGCCTGCCTGAGGATCACAGGTACTGGGCAGGTCATGCCTAGAGAGTAAGGTCTAGGGTGAGTGTGAACAGTATCCAGGGAAGGATACAGTAGATAATGCTCTCTGCATCCATCCAGGGGCACCTGCCTTCAGCCATGCACGAGGAGCCCCCAAAAGTGCTCGGTGCAGCTGGTCTGAGGCCAGCACTGCGAATACAGGCTAACCTCTGAATGGCCAGCATCTCTTTGTCAGACACGTGCCTCCTTCTGAATGGCCCGTGTCACAATGTTTGATGAGTGTTTTTCCTATCTCCTTTAACTGTGTTTCACTAATAAAATCAACCTTTTTCGGGTGCCTGATCTCCTCCCAACCCCAACTGCTCCAGAAGCTCCTGTTGGCCAGGCACCCGATGGTCACATGAGCCCTGACACAGGTCCTGCCTGGTGTGAACAGTCCACAAACGCTGTCAGGAGTAACTGCCACCGAGGCTGATCTCCTCGCTGTGACGCTGGGTCCCTCCTGCACACCACAGGCAGGAGTGCCCGCCAGCTCCAGCTTCCCACAGGTTAAAGGGTCACGTCTCACTGTCCACTCAGGCGACCTGCTCTATTGGGAGGTCACTGTTTCTCCAATACAAGGGTCAGAAGTTCAGCATTTAAATCACTCACACATTTTGGGGTCATTCTGTGACTTTTTAAATGTTTATTATTATTAACAAGGTGTTTCGTATGGATACATCATGTGTTGGTACCCTCTTTTCCCTCATCCCTGCCCCCAAGAGGCAACCAGTGTCCCTACTGCCAAGGTGCGAGCAGGAAAGAAAGGGGCCAAAGGTTGAAATTTCCCTACAAGAACAGAGATCTAGAAGCTGACATCCAAGGTGTCCCGTGTGGAGGCCAAAAGTGCCTCAGAGCTGGCCCCTGGAGGTCTGCACCCGGACAGCCTGAGAAAAGTGGGTCAGCCTGTGGTTCCATGTCTTAGTGGTGAGTCACCAGAGGATGGTGACATTTACCACTGATGGTGGGGTCATTATTGAGGCTGGGAATCTTCCAGCAAAATGACTGTGCTGACAGGAAGCTGAGGGATTACCGGTTCAGACTTCTTGACAGGGGTGAAGCAAAGTGGTCCTGTGGCCTACACCGTGCATCCACGCATGAGTCCAAAACCAGTTCATTCATTCCATAACCACCTCTCCAGGCCCGGTGGGGTGGCACAGAAACAAGGTCTAAGTTGACAAAGACCCCACTACCTACTACGTGTGCCTCAAGACACCAGCCACCTCTCATGGGAACACCACAGGCAGAAGACCAGAGCCCTTGAGTGTCTGGGACCTGCATGGGTCACTTTCCAGATTCTTCTCACAGAGTAGGTGGCCAAAGGGAAGCGGGGACATGAGGGTGATCTGGCACAGGAGGCCTGAGGACAGATAGACCTTCATGGCTGGGCTCAAGAGCTGAGGAGAGGTGGCCACAGGCACTGATGGACGCTGCTTCCTAAGCTCACGCCATGAGGGCGACCCCGTGTGGCTCCTCACGGGAAGGCCAGGGTGAGGGTGATGTGCTGCTATGGAGTCAAGAGCCTATCGCTAATGACAGCACCTTAAGAACCCCCAAAGGTCCTAACAGCAATCACGAGGCTTACTCCGTGCTTCACACAACTTGTGCATGAGCTCTCACAAGAATCCCGTTGTAGTGACAATCGCCATGGCCCGCTCACAGGTGGGGAAACTGAGGCCCGGGCCATAAAGTGCACAGCAGACAGGAGTTGGAGTTAGGCATGGTGCCCATGCTACTTCACTGCAGGGTCCTGCCTACTTGGCCATGCCTGGTCTGCAGGCAGGTTGAGTCTCACAGTGGCTGTAATGCCATCCATGCGAGTGACCCAGGCATGCCCCGCACGCAGCATCTTGGTCCGGCTGAAACCTGAGCCAACATCTGGCAAAATGCTGAAAGCCGATGAGCAGGATATTATTAGAGGTACAGTATGACGCTGTCCTCCTCATCCATCTGGGAGGCTTTGTGGACCCGCCCTCCTTTGCAGCAGCTCCCATCCTGCACTGTGTACACACACACACACACACACACACACACACACACATGCCTGCATGCTCCCACACATATGTACAGTCACACACACACACACACACATGACCTACATCATGCAGGCTAAAATAACAGAGCGCACATAAATACACGTGTCCCGCATAGCACACATGCGCACACCCTGACACCCACATGCAAACACACACAAGCACAACCGTGGAATCGGCCTGTGCATCATCTTCATGTGGACACCTCAGGTGACCCCGCGCGACGCTACCACGAGGCAACAGGGGACGTTGCCACACGTACACGAGGGCTAGAGCAGGAAGACCAGAGCTGCAGCACCCTCCTGGCACCCGTGTGCTCCTCCCCCAAGCTGCTGGGACTCTGACATGCAGAGAGAACCGTGGAATGTCTGTTTGCAAATAAGCTCAAAACACAGCTTACGGGACGGTCCCTGTGACCATCACTGAAGCCAGCGGGAAGGAAATGGAGGCTCAGGGACGTGTCCCAGCCAAACCAAGCCAATGGCCTTAGAGGCTGACATGCAGCCCGCAGGGACCAGCTTCTCAGCTACGCATGCTGCCCCTGGGGAGCAGCAATCTCATTGCCAATCCCACCCCTTCACAAACCATCACTACAGACCCCCACATCCCAGGCCAAGGCTCTTCTAGCACATAGCCAGGCCCCACCTCCCATCCTGGTGGAAGGAGTTTGAGGCTGGGGGCGTCAGAGAAGATTAAAGAAGCTCTTGGGGACCTCTACTTATTATCCCTCAACGACACTTCATAGGGTCCCCAAAGCAAGCAGGGCCTGGGGTGAGGGCTGCTAACCCCATTCATGAGGGGCTTTCCAGCCAAGGGAAGCAGCCCAAATGTGATCCCCTAGGGGCTGGAGTTGGAACATCCTGTCAGGAAGGAGGGATGAGAGAGAAAAAGATTAAACCCAGAGATGCAGGTCACCCCTGGGAGAGGGGAGGGCTGTAACAAAAGGCAAAGGGGGTGAGGGCCACTCCTCCAGGTACCCAGTGGAAACAGCCTTCCCAGGCTGTTCCAAAGGACCAGCATGGTGGTCTTAGCGTAGGGTAAAAGGAAAGATGCCTCCTGTGCATCCATCTCCTCCTCACATCCCAGGCCAGGTGCAAAGGAACCCCACTGACTCAAGAGGCCTGGTGGCGCAAAAGAAGATGTGGGAAACTGAGCCCCACTGCGTCCCTGCAGAAGGCCATGGAGCTCCAAAAGGAGAAAGGCAGGAGGGAGAGAGGGGGGAGGGAGGAGGCAATGAAGAGAGGTTGAAGGAAGGGTACAGGGGAGGAGGGAGGGAGGGGGCAGGAGAGCAACTTAAACATTGCATCTGGCTGGACTGGCGCCCAGGCGGGGACAGCAGTCCAGGGGAGAGCTGAGAAGCTAGTATAAAATCAAAGAGCACAAAGGCCAAGCAAGAGGGTAACCCCTCACTCATCATGGGTGGGGTTCAGGTCAGAAGCCCTGCTTCCCCTCTGCTGAGTCTCTGTCCCACCTGGTGGGTCTACATGAGGGTTTGCGTAATCATGAGAGCCAGGCAAGGGCCAGCAAACTTGCCCCAGAATAACTAACTGTCCCAAAGCTGTTGCCAGGGCCGTGGGTGAAAGGGAGGGGTGACCTGCTGCTGCTCCAGAGCTCCATCGTTTGGCTTCACCAGGGGTGCAGGGAACACAGAACCTGGGGTAGAGGTACCCCTGGCCGTCCATGCTGCACCCACTAAGGCACCGCTTGCTGTCCCTGCTATGGAGTGCGGTGACCTGAGTCAAATCCTCACTGTCCCCCCCTGTTTCATCTCTAACCCCGGGGAAGAAGGCGCAGGGTGATACAACGAGGAGGCAACAATGGGGAGAGACCTGTGGCCAGAGGCAGGGACATCAGCTGTGCTGGACTAAGGGTGTGGCCATGGGGAGCTTCCAGAAATATCTTCGGGGTGGAGTGGAGAAGCAGGCTCTGGCCAGCACCCCAGGGCCAGCTCCTGCCCCCTCCCTCAGGGAACATCATCAGAGAAGAGGTTGGGATCTGGGCCCCAGCAAGGGACACTCCCACCACAGCTGGGTGGTCACAGCCTGGCAGGATGGCAGCTCTGACTCTGTAGCCAGGAGACTGCTGAGTAGAGGCAGAGGGTTTCTTTAGGGACTTGGTGACCCTAGCCGGGTTCTCCTACCAAACTGGGACTTTGCGGGGTGGAGGGAGGGAGGGAGGGAGGGATGGAAGGAGGGTCCAAAGATGTCCCTGCAGCCAACTCATTGAGTCACAGGAAATTTAACCATTCAATATCTGTCAAGTCCTCACAAAACTTGGCCAGCTCTCTCCCTGCAAATTATTGCAAAAAGTGATCACGTGACCAGAGCCCGCCAATGGTGTGCTGAGGAGATGACCTCAATTTCCAAATATTGGGGTCACGTTTCATTTCCCATACTCGACTGCTCCGTGAGGACGTTAAGCAGCTCCGAATGCAATCTGACTTCTCACTCCTTCGCACACTTGGCCAAGAAAGGAGGCAGAAAAAGAGCTGTGTTCACAGAAAACTCAGAGAACATCTGGCAGATCCCGAGAGGGAGAGGGAGGGAGAGGACAAGGAGACCAGGGCCTGCTTGTGGTTTCTCCTTCCTCATCAGCATCTCAAGTAGACAGCCGCCCCTCGGGCCAAGCACTGAGGGTGACTTCAAAATGGGTACCACCCTGGGAGATGGGGGAGAGACTTGTGAAGCCCACCCAGAAAAAAACGGCTTCTTGGCATACTTCTGAAAGTTTACTTTGCCCAAGGCAAATCGTGCAAGGCCACAGCCATGACCCGGGAAGCTCCTGGGCCAGCCCTGTGCCTCTCCTTCAAAGCTGTCGCACCCTCAAGAGGAAAGGGAGCAGCGGAGAGGGGGGGGACGATGGAGAGGCGCAGAGAAGCGGGTGGGTGGCGTGGTGGCGGGATCTCTAGGGGATATGGCAAGAGAGACACACTGAGATGCTCAACCTGCCACCAGCCCTAACCTTGGCATCCCACATGAAGATCTTACTGGAGCATGTCCTCCTGAGGTTCTGGAGAATTCCCATCAGGAGAACTTGGGCAGAACTAAGCTGCTGGGCTGCAGTGGAGCCCTGACCCCATCCTCCCTCCCCACACTTTTCTGGGAATCTCTATCACCCCCCTCCCACCTTCACATGGCCCCAAGAAAAAAAACCCAAGCTAGCTGGGTCCAAGTCACAGTAGAATGGGCAACATGCTGAGCCCTGGGCCCCTGCCAGGCTCCTCTCTTCTCCCCCACCCACTTCAGAGCCCCCCAAATCCACCCAAACCCTCCACTCCTGCTCATCCACTGTGCCCACTGGGCACAAATCATGCCAGGAAACAGGAAAACGAATATTATAATTGGCTACAGGGCATGGAAAGTGATTCCTCCCACTAGTCACCAACTCAGCAGAGAGGAGCCTCCTCCCTGGGCAAGGGCTGGCCAGTCCAGCTGTCCACTGCACCCACAAACCCATCCCATTGCCCACTGCTCTCCTGACGCTGCGCCAAAAGCCCACGGCCTTCACCTCTCCCTGTCAGTGTGAGCCAAGGCACTTTCCTGACCTAAGACTCTGGTGTTTTGGGGTGTGAGAAAACCTCTACCACAGCTAACCACCAAAGGCAATACTGAGAACACACATCGGTCCTGATCCGAACCTGGAAGTACGGGAGTTCGGGCAGTCAGTGCCTCGGAGCAGGGCTCTTTCTAAGGACCCACCCTGGCAAGCACGAGTCCCACATCTGTGCATCACCTAAGCCAGGTTCAGCCCATACTCCAAGGCCTTGCTTCCTATATCTCATCTTTGGGCAGCAAGCCCAAGGAAACTGCCTTCCAGGGATCAGGAGGTTTAAGGTCGGATTAGGGGCAGGGCTGGCCAACCACCCTCTAGAGCTCCCCAGGGCCCCTGAACACTTGCCGGAACTGCGGAAACCCCTGTCCCCTGGGAAGGCAGAGGATCTGCCCATCCTACGGGGAGAATGTGCACAGAGGCAGCCCAATGGTGAGGACTCAACTTCTGGGATCCCCTTCCACCCCTTAGAAGTCCAGGCAGAATTGATGGGGCATGACTCTAGGGGGCGACCCTTCCCGGCTTTCAGCAAGGAATGTAGCGCTGCAGGGGCTGCGTGGGCTGCAGCGGGAGTCTCTGATGTAAGGACAGGGAATGTGAAGCTTGGGGACAAAAGTTTGTCCACCTCTGACTGATATATTACGAGGCCTTTCTTTGGCTGGGGCAACAGCCCCACCCCGCGCGCCCGTTCGGTGGGAGGTTGGGGTGTTGGGGTGGGGGGGCGCCCTCAGAGACAGAGTTGGCGGACTCCCTCTCCCGCCCTCCCCTCCACGAATGCCATTTGTTGTCTGGGCCGGTGCATTCCACAGGCCATGGGGGAAAGTTCTGCAGGCAGGCGCAGGAGCAGCTGGGGATGACAGTGGCGCCAAGGCCCCCAGCGCGCGTCCAGCGCCAGCGGCGCCCTTACCTGCGCGGCTCGGAGGCGGCGCCCACAGCAGCAGCAGCAGCAGCAGGAGCAGCGGGGGCAGCGACGGGGACAGCGGCGGGGCGCCGGGCCGGAGAGGGCCGCGCGCTTTCCAGCGGGTGTGGACGTCCATGCCGGCTAGGCGCGGGCGGGCGGGCGCGCGGGCGGGCTGGGGCGCGCAGGGGCTGCGAGGGGCGCACGGGATGCGCAGGAGTGTGGGGGGGGGGACGTGGGGCACAGCCCGGGACGGAGGACGCGGCGAGGATCGCACAACTTTAGGAAGTCATGGGAAGCTCGTGGCGATGGGTGGCTCTTCTTGGAAGGGACCGTCGGCGCGCTAGCCCACGGCGGGAGGGTCCACTGAGGCCCGCGGGATGGCCGGGACCCCACTCGCTGGCTGCTCGCGCGCACGCCCTGTCCTCCTCCTCCTCCTCCTCCGGCTGGTCTCCTCCTCCTCGCCGCCGCCGCCCCGCGACCCGCTCCCCGTGGACGCTCCGCTGGAGTGAGGTCCTGCGCCAGCGGCGGGGACGAGGAGTGCAGACCTCGCCTTCGGCGCCCTGCACTTTTTCCCCCTTTTCCCTCCCTCCCTCTCTCCTGGCAGACTCCGCCGAGGCTGTCGATCCCCTACGCCCGCAGCAAATCACAGCCCCGCGCTGCGCTCCGCCAGGCCGGCCCCCGCCTCCCACTGGGCGCCGCGGGCGAGGGGGTGGGGACAGCGAGCGAGTCGCGGCGAGGAAGGGGCTGGCCCGGGGCGGGAGCGGACGTGGGACGGGGGCGGCGCCCCTGTTCTTTTCTCCCTGTGCAGGGTGGAGGCCTGGGAGCCAGGCGGCCCACCCTGGGTCCCCCGTTCTTCCCACTCCAGGTGCCCCCCACCTGGCTAGGCTCCAAGAACTTCGGTGCGGAGGAGCCCTGGAAGTTTGATCACTTTACGTTTAAAATATAAAGGGTTTCAACTACCACGCCTGACTTTCTCTTTAAGGAGGAGTTCAGATCTCCCCCTCCTGGGCGGAGACTAAAACTTCCAACCCAGCCAGATGGGGCGCCCAAAGACTGTGACCAACATGTAACCTAGAATGGGTACTAGTCTTTCCACCTTGCCCCCAATTATAGATTGGCACGAGTGCCCACATGAGATTCAGTTTCCCAAGAGGGCCCCAGATGGACATGAAACAGCTGGGTAACTAATCAGGCTAGGTTTGGCTCCAAATTCCCCCTCCAGGCCCCCCACTCCTGCTGCTTCAGGAGTGGCCCTGGCCATAAGTAAGGAAAAGCAAAGAAAATGTCCCTTTTGAGAGTTGACAGTTGGGAAAAGGAGTGGGGTTCCAGGCATCCCTCCACAGAAGTGCTGAAGCTTGAGGGGAGGTGAGAGTCTCTCCCCAGACGTCCCCAGGCCCCCGAGGCTCTGACTCACAGACCTGCCCTTCTCCAAGGGCTGCGGACTTATTCACAAAGAAGGAATCAAAGTGAATTAAGAAGGCTTCCAGGCTGAGCTGTTGCTGCCTTTGAACACACTGCAGCAGAGATGATGGGGAGGGCCTGGGACTCCCTATCAGACATCTGCTGTGAAATTCCTCAAATGCACCCCTCCTCCCTCCACCAACATCCTCCTGGACCCTGGAAGGCCCAGGCAGTCAGACAGAAGCAGGCTGAGGGTGGTTTGCTGGGGTGGCTGTGTACTGGCTCCGGTTTGGAGATGGGTGGCTAATACTGACTTAATAGGTAAGCTTTGCGTCTTTGTATATCCATGTGTAACACATGCGCTGGGGAGGTAGTTCAGCTCAGTGGTGGAGTGCTTGCCCCGCATGTACAAGACCCTGGGTTCTGTCCCCAGCATATGAGAGAGAGACAGAGAGAGAGATAAAGAGAGAGGGGAAGAACAGACTCAGGTATGCCTGGGTGCATTTTTACAACTTTTATAAGTCTTAAAAGTGATTAGAGAGTAACTGTGTGTGCATTCATGCGTGTAAGTTGTATGAGTGACAGAGCTTGATATTTGAAAAGAAGTGTTAGCCTCCAATAGAGCTGATTGACTTTGCGTTCTAGTTTGAGGGAGCGATTTCCATGTCCCATCGATGGCTGAACACTCAACACCCACTTATTCTCAACACTTGGACTGGTGTTGAATCTTTACATTAACCACTCCCAGTTACAAAAAGACACTTCTTTGACTAGGGCAGAAAGCAGCATTCATCCATGGGCATAGGTACATGTGTGTGTGGGGGGGGGTTGGGTGTACAAATGTATGTGGTCTGTGTGTTGCATGTTCTGAGCACAGGTGTTCATGTGTGTGCATATGCCTGTGCGTTGGTTAAGCTGGGACCTCTGGTCCTCTCTTTACTGTGTACCTCATTGAGAAGCTCCCTCTAGTATTCCCTGAGCCCCAACCCCGCCCCACCTCTCCCTGTGGACCAGGTCTGCTTAAGTAGGTCAGCAACCTGGTTATCATGCGGTGTGGCCTTTCCGCTTGGAGCTTTTGGAGTGTCGACCTTTTCCTCAAGTGCACGTGGGGGCTTCTCTTCTGACTGTCTGGAAGCTGGTCTCTGAGGCGACAGAAGGCAAGTGGTTCAGACTCCAAGGTCCTGAGATGCACCTGTCAGGAGCGACTGGGTGCAATGGTTCCTGGAATAGAAGTGTTGTCTCCTTTCCAGAGAGCAAGCCATGCGGTGACGTGACAGGGCTGAGCTGACAAATGTGTCCTGGAGCCGGGAGGGAGGGGGGAAAGGTGAATTCCTACCCCACCAGGAAACTTAGAGAAAGTTTCCTAAACTGAGCAGCCTGCTCTGTTGGGCCCTGGCGGCAGGAGAATGACCATAAGGACATAATGAGAATCCTGCTGGTGACTTAAGAATCTCTGCCGCCCCATGAGGGCCCCCTGCGCTCAGCCTGCGCCAGCTCCACCTAACAGCAGCGATAGTCCTTCGTCTACAGGTGAGGAAACTGCTAGGCAGAAAGGATGAGGGGCTTGCCGCAAACCCCAACCCACTGACTCCCCATGGCAGAGCCAGGACAAGTGCCAGGTCCCCATGGATGCACCCCCAAGCACAGGCCGCATACCTTTTATGGCTCCCAGACCCAGACCACCTGCCTCCCAGCAGAGCATCCTGACCATCTTGCCCAGGCTCAGGTAGCAACAGTCTATAGAGACACATCCCACGCCCAGCATCCTCTGTGCCTGCTGGTGCCGCCTTACAATGGACAGCCCTAGGAAACCTGCCCACCATGTATGTTCCGCGGCCACGGCTCTGGGTTCTAGGGAGTCCACAGGAGTAGGCTCCCTGGTGGGGTCTTCCGCAATGGCCTGCAGTATAGTTGGTGGCTTGACTCTGGTGCCCTTGGGGGCGGCCTTGTTGGCATCCTCTGTAATCCCTCCTTTCTCCCAGCGACAGAAGGCAAGTGCGCATCTGCTTCTGGGACCAGCGTGAAAAGACTGACCTTCATTCCGCACACTATCATGCCCCAGCCAACTATAGGTGCCATCACTCTCTGTGTTGTCCATGGCACCCGTGGCACAGGGTGGCTTTATACCTGTTCTCTGCTTCTTCTCCTGTCATGGCTCTCAGTATCTGCTCATGGGGATTTTATTATGTGAGCGCCTATTCTTGTGGGTGTGCAGGGAGATGTGTGTGTGTGTCTGTGTGTGTGTGTCTGTGTGTGTTCACGTGCCTTTCCTCAAGCACTGTCCACCTTTGTTATTTGTATACCTTTTTTTATATAGTTTATTTATTTGAGAGAAAGAGGCAGAAAGGGGGAGAGAGAGGGAGAGAGAATGGGCACGCCAGAGCCTCCAGCCACTGCAAATGAACTCCAGACGCGTGCGCCCCCCCCCCGTGCATCTGGCTTACGTGAGTCCTGGAGAGTCGAACCGGGATCCTTTGGCTTTGCAGGCAAACACCTTAACCGCTAAGCCATCTCTCCAGCTCCCCTACTTTTTTATATATATCTACAGAATCTTTCATTGGCCTGCAGTTTATCAAGTAGGCTAGGTTAGCTGGCCAGTCAGCCCCAGGGATCCACCTTGTCTCCGCCTCCCCAGTGCTGGGATTACAAGCGAATGCCACCACACCCAGCTTTTTAAAGTGGGTGCTGCGGACTGAACTCGGGTCAGCATGTTTGCGAGGCAAGCACTTAAGCAGCCGAGCTATTTCTCCCGCCTTTGCTCATGTGTTTTTAAGCAGCGGAACCACGAGCCCGGACAAAGCACCTGTGTTTGTATCAGCTCTGCCCTTTGTGTGGCTGAGTTCTCCTGGCCCTTCCTAGGAGCTATGCCAGCCTCCCAGAGCGGAAAGCAGACAGCCTTTCCCTGAGAGAAGCCCCAAGGGGCAGCAGGTGCTTCCTCTCCTCACAGGGCAGCGCTCTCCACCTGGGCACCCCAGGCCCAAGCAGACTATCCTTGTGCACATCACAGGCAGGGCGCCCCCGGCTTTCCAAGAGTTCATAGTCCTCCAGGGCGCTGAGGTGGGCACAGGAGGGCCCCAGTGATCTGTGGCCCTATGCTGTGGCTGGAGCTCCTGTGCCAGCAGGGACACCTTGGGGGTGAGTCCTTCAGCCGTCAGGATAGGTCTCTGGCCCCACATCATCCCCTGGTATTCAAGGGCCAGGTCAATCCCATAGTCACACGTGACACTTGCTATGAGGCCTTGGGCACCTGAGTTTCCTCTGTGACATGTTTGCCACCCTTGAGCTGGGGATGAGGAAGCTGATTCTAGGGATCCCCACAAAGCTCAGGTGAGAAGGTAGGTGGGGGTCCAGCACAGAGGACAGAGCATCTCTAGACATCCCCTCACTACCCCCAGCTGCTCCCTACAGCAGACTGTTTCCATGTCCTGTCCACCCAGGCTGGCATTGCTAACCCAGACTGAATAAACCTTCCAATCAGGTGCCAAGTAAGCCTTGCAAAATGATGGGATTTCCAGACAAAGCATGAAGAGTGCCTTTGCAGTCGATCCAACGGCAGCATCCAGAATGCGTTTTCCAGACGGCGGGTGGTGCGGGTCCTTCTCCAGGGGAATGTTTCATAGATAGAGGCACAGAGTGCAGCCAAGTCCATGAGAGAAATCACTGTTAGCATCTCTTTAAGAACCATCTGAGGGCTGCAGAGATGGCTTAGCGGTTAAGGAGCAAGCCTGTGAAGCCCAAGGACCCAGGTTCAATTCCCTAGGACCCATGTAAGCCAGATGCACAAGGTGGCGTGTGCATCTGGAGTTTGCAGAGGCTGAAGGCCCTGGCATGCCAATTGTCTCTCTCAAATAAAATAAAGTAAATAAATATTTTTTTTAAAAAAAGAACCATCTGAGCAGAGCATGGTGGTGCACACCTTTAATCCCAGCACTCGGAAGGCAGAGGTAGGAGGATCACTGTGAGCTCAAGGTTGGCCTGAGATGACACAGTGAATTCCAGGTCAACCTGGACTAGAAACCTCTACCTTGAAAAAAGAAAAAGAAAAAAAATATATATATATATATATATATATATATATATATATATGTATATATATATATATATATATATATATATATATATATATATATATATCTGAAGAGGCTGGGGTGATGGCTCAGTGGGTAAACTACTTGTCATACCAGTGTGAAGACTGGAGTTCAATCCCTAGAACCCATGTCAAAAAAATGGGTGTGTTGGTACACCCCAGTGATGCCAGCACTGGGGACGTAGAGAAAGGTGGATCGCTGGGGCTTGCTGACCAGCCAGTCTAGCCTACTTGGCAAGTTCCAGGCCTGTAAGAGACCCCGCCTCACGAAAAGGTGCACGGCATGCCTAGTCTTCATGCCACTGAGAACTCAGGCTGGAGCTGAGCTGGAAGCCTCCCCCCTGTTGACTAGGGGTTCAGGATGCTGGAAAGAGCTGCGCAGCCTGTTGGGGTAGAAAAGTCGTCAACTGTCATAACCAGCAGTGGACCCTGCAAGCTTTATGGCTGGTCAGCCGGGCCAAATGTGCCAACTGCTGCAATGGCGGCAGGTCTGTGATAGGGAAAACCAGCTGCTCTCTGACTGGACTGGAAGCCAGCTCCATGGCAGGGAATTCCTGCCTGGTACTGAAAACCTAGTGAAAAGCCATGAACTGGGGAGGTTGGGGAGGTTGGGGAGGTCACAAGCCCTAGGGTGGAAACTGCTATTTTGGACATATGCCCACCAAATTGTCCTCTAAATACTTATGTTTATGCCCATATATTAATGCTGCTCTCCCTTTTAGTTAGAGATGCTTCTCTTTTCACATGGTGGTGACCACTGGGGAGACTCAAAACTCACCAAAGTGCTGAGAGAAAATGACAGCAAAGTGTTCAGCATGAAATGAGACTAAATAAGATCCATCTATCATGCCCTCCGAGGCTCAGGTCCATCGTAAAAGAGGTGGCAGAAAGAATGTAGGAGCCAAAGGAAGGGGAGGACTGCTTACAATACTGTCTTCCAGACACAAAGTGGGCCATGGTATTCATGGCCTCACAGTGGCTGATATTACGTACGTAAGACCAGCATAACAGCAATTTAAAAAAAATGGGGGCTGGAGAAATGGCTTAGTGGTTAATGCACTTGCCTTCAAAGCCTAAGGACCCAGGTTTAATTCCCCAGGACCCACATAAGCCAGATGCACAAGGTGGCGCATGCATCTGGAGTCCATTTGCAATGGCGTGCTCATTCTCTCTATCTATCTGCTTCTCTTTCTATCTCTCTCTCTCTCAAACAAATTAATTAATTAATAATTTTAAAAATGATCTGTTGGAAGAAAAAGGAATGCAGTGGAGAAGGCATTCAGGAGGTGGAAAGGGAGGTAGTAGGAGAGAACTATGATAATGATATATTGTCTATATAGATGGAAGCTGTCAATACGCTCCAAGGTGAAGGAGACAAACCCTGAGGATACTCAGCACATACCAAAGCAGAAATCCAGAGGCTCCTAAGAGTTCATCACTGAAGTAGACTTAAAACCCGCCCACCAAAGCTCAGGGAATTTTATGGAAGAGGGGGGCAGAAAGATTGTAAGAGCCACAGGTTGGGACGTCATGCCCAGAGGCATTCCCTCCCTCCAATAACTGACTGGTGCTCCCTCAATGCACAACCCCCAACCCCACGGGGGATACCAGCAACTCCACCGAGGAGGGACCCCAGCAGAATGGGAGTGGGGGAGGGGAGAATGAGGGTACCAACACATAATGTATCCGTACAAAGTATGGTCTTCATAAAAAAAAAAGTGTTTAAAAATGTGGAAGGTATTCATGAGGAACAACACCCAAGATTGCCCTGTGGCTATATACCCATGTGAACATGCACACAGTCGCACGGACACACACACACACACACACAGGTAGAGAGAGCTCCACAGCAGATGTGTATGCCCCAAATCCGTGAGGTCCCCTCTATTTAAATGCATTCCTAGTGTCTGTGATAACGCTCCTCCACAGGAATCTCACCTCTTCAGACGTCCCCTCAGGTGGACGCGGCAAGTGGCTGAGGATAGAGGCATCCCTGGAGCTGAGAGCAAATGGCTTTTAATGTGAAGAGCTGTACCAGCCCCACATAGGGGATGTCGGAACCAGGGCAGGCGCTAGCTTCTTTGCCACAGGATGAGGCAAGTGTGCCCTACTCAAAGGCTTGTCTGCAGGGACCTGGAAGACATGGACTCAGAGAGGATGTTCAGAAAGGGCCCCTCTATCGTGTCTCTGGAAGCTACACCATCCCTCTCAAGAGCAGCAGAGAATGGAGCCTTGGAGCCTCAGGGGGCTAAACAACTTAGCCTGGATGTGGAGACACCAGCAGAGTCCAGGTCCCAGCCAAGTGGGGGGAGCCCTTCTGTTGACCCAGTGTCCTATGGGCCTCTCAAATGTCATGAGCTGAGCTGAGCTGAGAGGCAGTGCCAGCACGGTATTTTGTCAACTCTACACGACATCCACAAGGTGAGGGCCCCCATTTTTAGAGGCAGCTGCATAGCCCCTTGGCAGGACTCAAAGACTTCTGTCCCCTTTGGGGTGCTGGCTGCTAAGAGTCCACAGCTGGGTCCCTTACCTAAACCTCTTCTGCTGCCATGACAACCCCTCCCAGCTCAGGGCAGCTGCAGCTGGCACCACTGCTGAGATCCTGTCTCATTGCCCGGATGCTGAAGGGACCTCTGACTCAGACAGAGCCCTGCAGGGTTATCCACAAAAGCATTGTTTCAAGCCCATGGACCTTCCAAGAACTGCTGCCCTCATCTGCTGCCTTCCTCCAGAGTCCTTTGCTAGGAATCTCTGGAGGCTCAGAGGCAGCTCGGAGGTCCTGCGTGGATGCCACCCTCAAATGCCTCCTCCCTTTAGGTGGGTGAGGGGCGGAGACTCTAGGCTCCCATCAGGCATGAGCTGTGGTTACCAATGCGGGAATCTGTCCAAACAGACACAACTAGAAGCCATAGCTTAGGGTGGGCACAGCTCCTCAGAGATGCTGGGCCAGCCTCTTGCAGACCATGGAGGGAACATTGGAGCCCCGATCCAAGAGGAAGGCATCTGGAGATTGTAGGTGCTTAGCCTGGGGTGCAGGGGGGCGGGGGAGCAGGCAGCATGGACAGGGCCAGCCAGCCCAGTTGAGTGGAGAGTTTGGACCCTTCCTGAGACGAATGAGTCTTAGGAGGAGAATGCTTTGTCACACTTATATCGTGAAGATCTCTAGCTCCTGTGAACAGAGCTGCTTCTAGGGAGGAGATAAAAAGGCAAAGCGGTAGAGAAGGGTGGAGTCAAGAGTGCCAGGATGTAGTGGTGGGGAGAGAGAGGAGAGGTCGGCCTGGTCTTCAGGGAAACAAGGACTGCCAGTGCCCAGGACCCAGCAGGTGATGCACGCATGCCTCCCCTGGACACTGTCCACCACTGTGTGCACCCGCCAGCTGCCGTGGGGCCTCCAGCTCCCTGGAGACTACTTCCCTGCCCTGCGCAGACCACAGACGTAGCGAACAAGGCTGAGGGAGGCCAGCCTCCTGTCTGGAATCTCACTGCCGGGGAGAATAATGGGGTTCCAGCAGGGTCTACCTCAGAAACTCTACTTTCCCTGCTAACACCTCCTCACAGTGCCCTACGCGGCAACCACCAGCTCCCTACTTGCCTAGCTCTGGCACTAACTCATTGTGCCCTTTGAGGGAGTCAAATATCTCTGCCTCTACTTCAGAGAAAGCAAACTAGGACTTTGGCGGGTCCAGCTGGTCTTAGACAGCGAGCTTCCATGTGTCTGGTCACATCTGTGACAGCATCTGTCACCACTAACGGGTCATATTCTATGTTCTTTTCTCCAAGGAGCCGCTGCTTGCTATGTATGTGTATCCTAAGGATGCTTCCGGGCCCGACTGCAATAAAGCCTCAAAAGTACGCATCCCCAGCCACTGGGGTTCCCTCTGAGCAAGAAGCCAGGAACGTGTCATAGATTCCTGGTCTCGCCCCCATCTGCCCACCAACTGACCCACACCGAGGTCCCAGGACATTAGATAGCTTACCAGTGTCATCCCGTGAAGACATGTGATGCTGGGGTTTGGAGCTGAGTCCCCAGAAGCAACGAGTTCACCTTGATTCTCCTGGGCCTCAGCAAGACTGGACTGCATCTTGCATGCTTCCTGATGCCACGGCATAGCTGAAAATAAACTTAGTTTATCCTCAGTGCAAAAGCTTGCGGTGGTCTCCCTTGACCCCAACACATTCTCCACACCGGACAAGTGGGACGTCCTGGCCAAGAGAGCTTCCAGGAAGGGTGAAAGCACCCTGTTCGCTGGCAGAAGCAGCCAGCTTCACTTTCAGAAATTCCAGTCCAATGGTCACCTTGACCTCACGTTGGGCCTGATGACACCCTGCATCGCCATCAAACAGCAGAACGAACTGGGGGATTAAAATAGCAAAGTCCACTCTCTCTGGAGTTAACAAGTCAAGGTCAAGATGTGGCAGGGCCACATGTCCTCCAGAGGCCTTGGGAGGGTTCTTCCTGCCTCCCTCCAGGTGGCTGCATGTCCCCCCCTGGCCTGGCTGCACTAGCTTTGTCTCCACATCACCTTGTCCACTACGTATGTTTACTTTGAAACCACTCTCGGGCTCTCTAATGAGGACAGTTGTGATGGACTTGGACAGTCGAGGATGCCCCCTATCTCCACCCCTCAAGGTCCTTACAACTTCCTGACCCACTTTCAAATTAGATCATAGTTCACGGTTCTGGGCTACAGATGTGTACATAGAATTTGGGGGCATCGTCAGCCCACTATAGTCCCAGACACAATAGACAGGCCTCCAAGCCCTGAGTCCTTAAAACCCTTCTACCTCCTTGAGAAGAAAAGGCTTCAGGGCCCTGCAGCCATGGAATGAAGGGCACGTCAGGGCTGCTGTACAGTCAGAGTGACACCACTGTGTTTCTTGTGCCCTGACAGCCTGTCCCAAGCAGGGAGGGGTCAGGCTGGCAAGGGAATAGGCGGCTGGCTGGGCTGAGCATGGTGTGTGATGGCGGAGCCTGCCAAACTCCACCCAGGACTGTTGGTTTTTCCAGAAGGCCCTAGCTTTATTTGTTTTCATTCTGAGTACTAAACCAATGTTTTTAATGGAAATGTCTCCCAGCTTAGATTTTCTTCCATAAGAGGAAGTGAAAAAGAGAGTATAGACCTTACAACTACACTTCCAAACCATAGCATCACCCAGAAGTTGGATTCAAAGTCATTGATCTTTGATCGTCAAGAGAATTTTGGGCAGATGACGAGTGGTATGGGGGTGCGCATGGGGGGTGCATGGGACAGGGGCTGGCAGCAGGAGGAGGTTGCTAATGTTGGCGAGAATGCAGCATGGGCCACCTGTCCCCTTTAATCCTTACTCATGCCAAGGCAAAGGAGGTGACACTCAGAGTATTTGAGGATAGCCTTAGACCCCAGGATTCCACTCTCAGCCACCCCCACCCCAGCCAACATGCATGTTCTCTCTGTCGCACCTCCGGACACAAACAGTGCAGATCAGGTGCAGGTGTTGCTCAGGCAGGTCACCAGGGTACAGGGAGAGAGGTGGACCTCAAGAGGCTCGCAGGATAAAGTTGGGAGCAGGTGAGAAAGAGCCCAGGTCGGTCCAGCTTCAGGCCCCATCCAAGTGCCATACGCAAACATCCACTCACTGACACTCAGGTCAAAGAAGGCAGTACTCAGGCCAATGAGAACTTCTGGGAGAAGCAAGACAGTGCCTATCTTTTGATCACTTCTATGTGGCTGCGAGTGGGAGGAAGGGGTCAGGACTAAGTCAGGGCCCCAGGAGGTGGAAAGGCCAAGATCCATCCTGGGGAGGGAGCTGGCCTAGCCACAGGTATAATTCTGACCTCTGGCTTCCAGGCAGTGGGAGAAGAAACTGGCATAGTACCAGCCCCACAATCGTAGGGGCTTTCGTACGTGTGTGTGTGTGTGTGTGTGTGTGCATGTGCGTGTGTGTGGCCTGAGTATGTGTGCATGCATGTCTGCATGTGTGTGGGCTCACATGTGGATGTGAGTGCCCGTGGACACCAACGGGTATATTCATTCATCGCTCACCACGTCATTGAGCCAGAGTCTCTCCCTTGAACGCAGAGCTTGCTCGTTCAGCTAGCCTAGCCAGCCAGCTTTCCCCGGGATTCCCTGTTTCCACCTCCCGAGGGCTGAGATTGCCTGCACCCACCACGCTTGCCTGGCATTTGCATGAATGCGAGGGATCTGGATTCTGGTTCCCACACTCGTGGGGCAAGCATTTTATACACCCAGCCATCCCGCAGCCTCTGTCGTGTTCTTTGTCACAGTAGCTTCAGGACAGTAAATCTCTGCACATTTTCCTCACCACCCCTTCTTGGCGCTGAAGACCCAGAGCTTACAGCTGTGAGAGGCCAACTGAATTCCCAGCCCGGTGGAAGGCCATATCAGGGTGTCCACCCCACCCCACAACACACACACCTTCTCCGCCCAGCGGCAACCACTGACTTGGTCTGTTTTGCTCCTGGACGCCGTGCTCTCAGGTACCTGGCACTGAGCTGACCACCCGTTAGTGGACTCTTGGGTTCAAAACTGCTGGCTCTGCAGCCCAAGCTCACCGTGACATCCATTCTGCATTCCTGTTCCACCTGTGGTTAGGAAAATCCAAGCCGCGTGCCAAGGAAAATGAACCAGAGTGTTGGGCAGCAAGCGCTAATGAGACCCTGGGCTCGGGTGTCTCCGGTTGGTGTCCCATGGGGTGGTACTCCCGTGCACGAGGGTATCTGGCCAAAGCCCCCTCCATCTTAGAAAGCCTGTGGACCTGTGCCAGTTTGCAGTCAGGGGCTCTAACTCCTTGCTGGAGAATAAAAGCAGCCGGCAGACAGTGCATGCTGGCATGGGTTTGGTCCTCTTTATTTTTGTCAACAAAGAGATTGGTTTTAACGAGAACCAGCAGATCCGGGCTACAGACTTTCCACTCCTGCAGGTCTCAACAGCAGCAGCCTGGCTTCCCACTCCAGGCAGAAACCGTGGCTCCTGGATCTCAGAGATGGAGGGAAGGCGCTGGAGTGGAGGCAGGGGAGAGGGTGTCCCGAGGCAAAGGGACCTCAGTGGCCTCCAGCTTCTCTTGTGGCTGGTCGTCTGACTCCTTGTCTGGGCTTCCTGTCCCTCTGAAGCTCCCTCTCCTGCAGACCAGAGGCCCAGACACTGCCTCTTTCTCCCGTCTTCTGAGAGGGGAGTAAAAGGACAGAGCACTTCCCAAGAACCCATTGTACACCTTGGGCAAGGCTTCGCCTCACTGTACCCCAGTTCTCTGTGACATGGGCAACCATTAGGGTTGTCACAGGGACTTAGACAGCTCACACACATAAGCTGGCTGAGCTACACACCTCAGCCATAGAGACACGTAGACACTGGGAACACCACCACCACTGTCCCAGAGACTAGGACCCCAAACTGACCCTCTCCTTTGCCTCTGTAGATCCTGACAGCCTTAATCTGATCCTGATGGGCGATCACCCAAGGTCTACCCTCCTTCTGCCTGTGAGGAGCCAGTGGCAGAACAAAGCTGGTGGCATTAGCCATCTGCTGGGTGGCACACACCTCTCTTGCCAGTTCCATGTTCAGTGGTATTTTGTGATAGCTTCTGATCACTCACACACAGTGGGACCCTCCATCTACCCTGTAGCTGTGGGACCATCAGGACCTTTTACTTGACAAATCAGTTACTAAACCTTTCCTAGCATGGCCCCATTTGCTGACTTCGGTCCATCTTCCTGGAGGCTGAGACAGAGCCCCAACTTCCCTGCTACCTGGCAGGGAGGGACTTCCCACTAGCCTCTTAAGAGCAGGGACATCCTGAGGAGCGGCCATCTGCTTTCCTCAGAAGCTGTCCCCCCTCACCAGCTGCCTTCATAAAGCTGAAGGGTTGTCATGTGGAAGAGAAATTATTCCACATAGCACAAATCAGGAGAAGAAACAGGGTGGGGTGATAGGGCAAGAACTGACTTTCCTTCACTCTACAGGTGTCAGGGCTCCCGAAGTCCTTCTCTGGCCTATGTGTGAGGGGACTGGTGAAGAGCCCAAACTCTGTGTACCTTGAGAGTCAGGAGACACATTTATTGTGACTTGAGCCCCTTATCGGCCTGACCCGACCTCACGCACTGTCCAACAGAAGCCAGGAGGTCTTAGCACAGGCCCGGGAAGCATTCAGAGCATGGCCGACAATGCTCATGCTAGCATCCAGTCAGGGGCGGTAAGCGTGGCACTCGTGGGTGAGTGGTTCAGCACCAACCCTCTCAGGCCAGCTCTCCGCAAGGCCCGGTAGGTCACTGTTGGCATCACTGCCTCTAACTGAGACCAACCACGGGACATTCTGGATACAAAACACACACTGTTTTGTTTACTTCGGGAACAAATTAAAACAATTAATCTAGATTTAAAGGTGGATCCGCCAGTGTGAATACTGAGCTGATGTCACAGGAAAAGGCTGCGGATAGAAATGTTTCTTAGGCATGTCATTTTTGGTTTATACAATGCTTTCCAACACATTGTTTCTTCTGTACCTCACAGTAAGCCCACGAGGAGACTATGGGAACCTTGTGGAAGCTAAGAGTTGCCCTAGATTGTGGCCCAGTGTGTTCAGGGCTCCTGGCTACTGATCTGTCCCTGTCCCCATGAGGAAGGGCTACTTCCCAAATTCAAAAGTGATGGCAGGGTACCAATGACAGGTCTCATGAACCAATCATGTGGCATCTTCTTGAGACACAATGCTGGATTTCTTTCTCTTACAACAGCCCTGGGATGCAGCCTCAAATGTCATTTGCCTCTGTGTAGCTTAGAGACGGGACCTGAAGCTTGGGGAGGAGTGTTGGGCTAGAGTTTGGGCTTGACCTTCACAGCTGGACTTTGGTTGAGTGACTACCCCCAGCTCTGTCCTGCACTGAGTTTATCAGGAACTAGATTCGGGGGTCGGGGGCCCCCTGCAGCTAGGTGTGAAGAGCAGCACGGGATTGGTTCCGTGAATTTGGAAGGATGTCTTCACGTTGAGGCAGGAGGCCTGGGGAGGCATGAGGGGAGGGGGGCCAGCGATTGCCTAATCCAGATGGCTGACCTACTTTCTCTCCTGCTTTCTGGGGTGAGCTTACTATCCCAGAAAGACCATGTCTTCCCCCCCCTCCTCCCACTGCCAGGCTGAGTGAGTTCATCCAAGGAAAGACTCCGTCACCTCATTACCTCGTCATCTCGGGGACCATGAGCAATCGTGCTGGCTGGTGGGCGTTGTGATGCTGCTGGCCGGACAGCGGCTCCCTGTGCTGAGAGTGAACTCGCAGACAGACCTCACCCTGCTCCACTGGCAGGGCCACCGGTGGTGATGTGACTCAGGGGCACCGAGCCACATAGACAGTAAGGTAGGTGGCCCCAAGCGGGGACTTTGGCTCAGGGTGGCACAGGTGTGTAGGGTCAAGCTGGGCAACATTTGAACCAGATGCTGAGGGTAAGCTCTGATGTGCTGGCCTGTCTGAAGCAGTATTGTAACTTCTGAGTGTCACGATGGCTTCTGCAATGGCCACAGTGTCTTTGTCTTGGGTGCTATGAAAGGAGACCAGATGCTAGTGAGGGTTCTGGTCCCATCCTTTCTGAAGTCTCTCCCTCTCCTCCCGACTTGGGCTGGAGAGATGGCTTAGCGGTCAAGGCACTTGTCTGCAAAGCCAAAGGACCCGGGTTCAATTCTCAAGGACCCATGTAAAGTCAGATGCAAAAGGTGGTGCATGCGTCTGGTTTGCACTGGCTAGAGGCCCTGGCACACCTGTCCTCTCTCTCTCTCTTTCTACCTGCCTCTTTCTCCTTCTCTTTCTCTCCCCCTCTCTCAAATAAGAAAAGAACCCCTCTAAAAGAGTTTGAATGTCACCTCAGCTACCCATGTTTATGCTACGCCATTCTGCAACTCCTGCAAGTCAATCCTGGCCTTCATGTGACCTTGGACTATATACTTACTTCCCTTCTCCAGCTTCTGCCCCTCTAGGTTCTGGCAAAGGGTGGTATGCATGGCTAGCGCATCCATGGTGGGCACAGAACATGCACTTGGATCTCAGCTATAAAACACGGGCTTGCCCTTCAGAGCCACCTGAGACTATGGGCTGAACCCACTTGGTGGCTCTGTGACTGAGCTAGTGAGATGCAGCCACTGAAAAAAATGTCCCCAGTCCTCCAGCCAGTTCTAACGGAAGCGAATTTCCAGCCGGGAGAGAGACTAGGCAAGAGAGCCAAGAGCTGAGTTCTTGGGAATGAATCATGCAGTGGGGTGGGGGGAGGGCCGGAGCAGCCCTCGGCTTGTACACGATTGCTTGTTTCTGTCCACTCAGAGCTTTGGGTCTCCTCTGGCTCACTTGAGTTCTGGAAAATTCATCAGTGTGATCCAGAGGAAGTCTAAGGATATGGGCCTGTCAGATTCTGTGGTTTCTGTCTTGACTTTTGCCTGGAGAGCCTATTCCGCTTACCCCATCCCAGCACACACAGCCCGGCCCCTTCTTCCAAGGCCATCGCCATCAAGGACCTTCCTCAGTTAACTGGAGTCCTCAGGATCTCTGGTCCGAGGCCAGCCTCTTCCATGTGCCCATAGGTGGAAGGCAGATCATGGTAGATTGCCCCGGTCCGTTTCCATCACCAGATCCCTAAGGCACACCAGCCACAGGCCAGTTTGGTTGTTGGGTGTCGCAGGCGCAATGTGAGACCAGGCACCACCCCCACCTCTGAGAAGCGATGACAGAACTTATCTGTGAGGCAAAGGGGAGAAGGGCTGCTGGGGGGATCTGGAGGGCGTCTGGGCAGAGGCAGAGGGAGGGAAAGAGCAGTGGAGGGAAGGAGGAAGGGAGGGAGAAAGAGGAGAAAACAGAGAAAAAGAGGGGAGAAAGGGAAGACAGAGGCCAGAGGGGAGGGAGGACCCAGGCAGGGAGGAAGCAGGCTTACAGGGAGAAACGCCCGGATTCAAGAACGACCAGAAGCTCGGGGTGAATGAAGGACAGCTGGACTTCCCTGGATCTGCACATGGACCACTGGAGGATGGGACCAGGCCTGCGCATCGCAGGGAGCTTGGCTGCCACCACTCATGTGATTTTTTTTTTTGAAACCCCAGTTATTATAAAAACGGACGCAAAGCGAGTCACTTCCTTGCGCACCCTTGGCTCCTCAGGCCTAGCTCGTGGAGTCCCGAGAGTCAGTGCAAAGGCCCTGGGGTCTCCCACCCAGGCTTCACCACCCGCCAGGGTAGATGGTCCCACACTCCAATCCCGGTGCTCCTCGGACCACGGCCTGTCCATCTACTCCAGATGGTTGAACCCCAGTCTTCCACCCTGTCCTGCTGAATCAAACGTCCACTTCTGATGGAGCCTGGCAGTGACACTCACAGGAGAGACCTCAGCCTCTGCACTGCGGACACTTGAAGCTGGCCTGGTCTGTGTGGGGAGTCCTGGGCCTTACAGAACACACAGTCATGTCCCTGGTCTCCGTCCAGCCAGTGCTGATGGTACCCACTTCCATCCACCACGAAGAAGCACCCCAAACATTGCCACATGTCTCCTTGGGGGAAAGTTGGCCTCTGTTGAGGATCTCTTACTTATCTGGATTTGGGGGCTCCTGGGCTGAACCTCCTCAGACCACTGGAAGCACATAGTCTCTGCCCTTGTCTTGGGAGGACAACGGCATCACGGTCAGTAGGGCTCACAGGGCTCGTACCCTTAAAACGACAGAGTGCTAGTCTGGAAACCTCAGAACCTCTAGAAGGGTCAGAGGGCTCTGAGGTCTCTATGACCACTGGCCAGCTATGGCAATTGATGGGCAGGGCTGTGTACTTTTTAAAAAAAATATATGTGTGTGGTGTGAGTGTATGTGTACATGTGGTTTTTTTTACATATGTGTGTGCATTTGTGTGGATGCATGTGTGTTGAGGTCAAAGGACATCTCAGGCACTCTTTTTAAAAAAATATTTATTTTTATTATTTGTTTATTTGAGAGAGAGGGATGGAGAGAGAGAATGGGTTGCCAGGACCTCCAGCCGCTACAAGCAAACTCCAGACACATGCACCACTTTGAGCGTCTGGCTTACGTGGGTCCTGGGGGATTGAACCTGGGTCCTTTGGCTTTGCAGGCAAGCGCCTTAACTACACTAAGTCATCTCTCCAACTCCAACCTCTTTTTTATACACATATTTATTTGCAAGGAGAGAGAGAGAGAGATACAGGGAAGAAAGACAGACAGAGAGAATAGGTGTGCCAGGGCCTCCAGCCATTGCAAACAAACTCTAGAAGCATGTGCCACTTTGTGCATCTGGCTTACATGGGTCCTGGGAAATTGAACCCTAAGCTTCCCAGGCAAGCACTTTAACTGCTAAGCCATCTCTCCAGCCCCAACCTTTTTTTTTTTTTTTAACACAGTGTCTCTCACTGGTCTGTGGCTTGCCAATTAGGCTGGACTGTGTGGCCAGCAAGCTCCAGGAATCCTCCCATCTCCCCTTCCTCAGTGCTGGGATTACAGGTACGTACACACTAGCACACCTGCCATGTTATGTGGGTTCTGTGGATCAAACTTGGGACCTGATGCCGCCAAGGCAAGCTCTTTACGGATGCACTTATCTCCCCAGCAATGAGAGAACTTCCTTCATGGACGTTGGGATTTCCCATCATTTTCATGTGGAGAATTCATTCCACCTTTGCTCTCTCCACGCATCTGAAGATGGAAGACCACTGTAGGCTTTCCTGCACGGGTGGACATCTACACAGAAGGCAGGTTTGCTGGCCTGGCTTGTAGTCTGTCCCTTTGTGCAGATGGGCCAGCAGGTTGGTCCAGAAGCAGGAGGTGCATATGACACCCTCCGGAGCTGCCCCATGACTAGTCCTGCTGCCCCCCACCCACTTTGGACTGTGCACCCTGACCTTAGGGTCACCAAGGAGGCTTCTATCCCCAAACAGTATAAGCTCCAGCTCTCTCCTAGCAAGGCAGGAGTACCTGAGGAGAAAGAGGGGACAGGCCTGATGGGAAACAGCTGGGTTACTTAGTGGCCTGGGGTTAGTCCTCCTCAGTGAGAAACACCAAGAAACACTGTCCACTTGTAACAGGAGGGCAGGAAAGAGCAGCTTATCAGACCCGGCTATGTCTGGCAGCAGGAAAGATAATTCCACTGCAAGGCTTGTTGGGGTGGGGGGAGGGTATCAGGAGTTCCTCAGACCCATCTCCATAGCCGCACTCTTCCTGCCTAGACCTAATGCCAAGACCAATCTGAGATGCCGCACTCCGTGGGTCCTACCCTCTAGAGACCAGGTGCCCAATTTATAGCTCTGCCTGCCTGCCTTGGGCCTTTGGAGATGGCAATTCCATGCCCATCCACAAATCTCTCATTCCAAATTGGTACTTGGAGTCAGGGCTGAGAGAGGCAGGAACCAAAATTGCTGTGCTCCGTCTATGGCTCTGAGGCTGAAATGCAATTAGGGTCCCAGCTCAGCAGTAGCCTGACTGGCCAAGGGCAGGACACATCAGCTGCGGGTGAGGGTGGAGCCTTCAAGGCAGTGTGGGCTTGTGGGGCACAGCCAGCCTCGGAGAGGGCACGAAGGTGAGTTTGGCTGGCCGAAAGCCAGGCCAGCGCAGAGACCAGTGCCATGGGCAACTGTCCTGACTGAGTCTCAGTGTGCGTGTCTTGCTGGACAAGGCATAGGATCTCTCTGAAAATGCCGGTGTTGTGGGGTGTGCAATATGAACACACATCTCCACTCCAAGTGTCCCGGGGCATGCTCTGGGTCCCTTTAGCTGCTATGACCAAGCAGACGAGGACACGAGACACCTTGCCCATGGTCCCCTGTGGATCTGCCAAGTCGAACATTCTGGAAAGACGCTGCCAGCCCACCCCATGCGTGTTGCAGGGAGAGGCACTGGGTGGGGTGATAGGGACATAGAGAAGGCCCACTGGCCTTAGGATGGGCACCAGGCATCGGCTCAGCTGTGACCTCTCAGCTGTCTGCTAGTTGGGGACTCTGAATATGGTGGCTAGTGCTCTGCCCTCTTCCCTCCACCATAAAAAGGGACTGGGCTCAATGGTGTTGGGTTTGAATGTAGTATCGCCTGTTTTGTTTTGTTTGTTTTTTTTTTGCTCATGTCTGAACACCGCAGGTACAAGAAATTTATTTATTTATTTATTTTCGCGGTAGGGTTTCACCAGCTCAAGCTGACCTGGCATTCACTATGGAGTCTCAGGGTAGCCTTGAACTCACGGCGATCCTCCTACCTCTGCCTCCTGAGTGCGGGCATGGAAGGCGTGCGCCACCACACCCGGCCTAAGAAAGCTACTCTTAGGATTCCCCAGCCCCACAGGGCACCAAGAGGCATTGGCTTTAGGCAACTCCCTTCCAGACCTGACCCCCACCACCACTCTCCCATGCATCTGTGAAGGGAGGTGACTCTGGTCCTTGGGAGAGACAGACCATACCCCAGATGAGAGTGTGTGACGGGGCTCACCAAGCACCCATCAGTGTCTCCTTGTCCCCTGGCATAGGTGTCCGTAAACCTCAGGCACAAACACTTTGGCCTCCAGGAAAAAAACACAGTAGTATGGTCTTCCTGAAGCAGCTTTCCTAACCCTGCTGTGCTGAGCAGAAAGCCCTGTGAGATAGTCTATCTCTCCAGATGACGCACGGCCTTCACCCTTGCATGCGCAAACACGTGCGCGCATACACACACACACACACACACACACACACACAGCAAAGGCACAGCAGGAGGCTGTCATCACTTGGGCGCTCCCTCATCTGGGAGATACTGAGGTAGACTACGGGTCTCATAGGCACGGGAGTCAGGATGCTGCCTGGGTCCAAGCGGATTGTTTTGTCTCCAGCACAAACCTTCATCACATACGGCATGGGCCACAATACAAACCATCATCTCATGTCCCTTCATGTCCTTCCACACACCCCTCTATATTCCTTTGCATCTCTCCATATCCCTCCATGCACTTCCATGTCCTTCCACATCTCTCCATGTCCCTCTACACCCATCCCCCCAGCACCCTGAGTCTCTTCTACATCCCCACAGATCCCTCCAAATCCTTTCCCATCTCTCTGTGACCCTCTTCGTTTCTTTTTTTTAATATATTTTTTTAAATTTTTATTTATTTGAGAGCGACAGACAGAGAAAGAGGGAGAGAGAGAGAGAATGGTCGTGCCAGGGCCTCCAGCCACTGCAAACGAACTCCAGATGCATGCGCCCACTTGTGCATCTGGCTAACGTGGGTCCTGGGGAATCAAGCCTCGAACCGGGGTCCTTAGGCTTCACAGGCAAGTGCTTAACCACTAAGCCATCTCTCCATCCCCCTCTTCGTTTCTTCAGAGCCACCCACACCCCCTTGCCTCACTCTAGGTCCCATTATCAGAGCCATGAGTCTTCGTCCTCTCTTACTCTGGTCCGGCCTGTAGCTGATCCTTCCTTAGTCTTCATGGCATTTGCCCAACTCCTGCAGTTGGGCCAAGTATTCTCAGGCATTCTGGGTATTTTCATTTGACACAGTGCAGTTCCCTTCCATGAACCTCCCCCCCCCCCCCCCCCCCCCCGCTCCATGTGGCTGGTATACTCAAGTACAGAGGTCCCTGGGAATGGGAGCTCTGATCACAGCCAGGAATGAGTTAGAACCCCACTTGCCACTAACCCTGACCAGTGGTACAGGAGTGCTACTGTATCATGGAATTCACTAGAAGAAATATCCTGGAGCAGAGCTGAACCAGTGCTGGTGGGAGAGGCACTCTCAGCTGGGTGGAAAACATTGGTGTTGCTGAGCAGCGGCCGGAGCCCCTGTCACTTCTCTATGCTTCTCTAGAAATCTATACTATTCTCCCAAGATCCAGGACTCACCCCAGCCCTGCAGACACCCTGCTCTGAAGTGTTCTTCTGAAGGAGATGAGCCTTGTCGTTGCAGCCCAGCATCCACCTGGTCACCAGGGATGGGACAGCAGGCTGGGCACGTCTGACAGTCTGAGGAAAAGGAAAGAGCCTTAGGACAGAATGCAGATGGACTCAGGGAAGAGGAAAGCGTCAAATCCTCTCTCTGGCAAGAGACAAGAGGAGGCGAAGGAAGCCAAGGAGGGCTCCGGAGGTGCTGGCCGCCGCGCTCCAGAGCAGATGGACAGAGCGTCAGGCAGAGGAGCCAGCGCCTGGCATTCCTCCGCAAGGGAATCCACATGCGCGCCTGGCAGCAAGCTCATAAACGCCGGGACAACATGGGAAAGTGGAGCAGGACTTGGCCCAAGCACCGATGAGGAAGGAGAGAAGGCCCCTCGGCCTTTCTGCAGTGCTGTGTCTGGGCTCCCAGATCCAGGGACCGGGATCCAGAGACGAGCAGGCCTGGATTTCAGAAGGAACAGAGCAGTAGAAGGAAAGGGTTTGGGATTTCGCTCTCAGACAGAGGGGGGCCGATGATTCTGCCAGGGTTGTGTGAGAAGGAGCAGTGGTCCAAGCAGCTAGGAGGCTCGTCTACAGCCACAGGAAGCTGACCGAACTGCCCGGAACAAGGGAGCTGGGGTCTCAGATTGATGAGCCAGGTTGTTCCTGAGCCACATCAGCCTTCAGTGGCATCTGGAGGGCCAGGCTGGCTGCAGTCCCTGTGCTGCTGGGCAGGGTGTCACGCACAGTCTCCGTTCCTATTTCCTTTTTTTAATTATTATTTTGGTTTATTTTTATTTATTTATTTGAGAGCAATAGACAGAGAAAGAAAGAGGCAGAGAGAGAGAGAGAGAGAGAGAGAGAGAGAGAGAGAGAGAGAGGGAGAGAGGGAGAGAGAGAATGGGCTCTCCAGGGCCTCCAGCCACTGCAAATGAACTCCAGACGCTTGACCCCCTTGTGCATCTGGCTAATGTGGGTTCTGGGGAATCGAGCCTCGAACCAGGGTCCTTAGGCTTCACAGGCAAGCGCTTAACCACTAAGCCATCTCTCCAGCCCTCCGTCCCTATTTCTAAGGCAGATGGGCTCTGGTCTTTCTAACCTTGTTTGAAGAGTCAAGGACCATCCCTCCTTCCACCTGGCAGAATCCTCTCCCTTCCCAAGACCCCTAAGATCGGGCTGAAGATAAACAGTGCTCTCATGGGGCCACGGATATGAATCCTGTGTAATACCCAGTCCCTGAGGGCCGGCAGAGGGGTCAGCTCTCTTCGGATCATAGAGATGGTGGATACTGATCATCAACTTGAAAGGATACAGGGTCACCAGGCAGACAAAGTTCTGGTCATGTCTGTGTGGGAGTTTCTACATTGGGTTAACTGAGGTGGGAAGCCACACCCCAGTGGTGGGCAATACAATTCTAAGGTCTGGGGTCCTGCACTGAGTAGAAAGAGGAATGCTAGGTGAACAACCAGCATTCATGCCTCTCTGCTTCCTGACTGCCAGTTGAGTGTGACCAGCTGCCTCAAGCTCCTGCCACCATGCCTCCCCTGCCCACCCCCCACCATGATGGACTGTATCCTTTCAAACTTCAAGTCAGTGTAAATCCTCTCCCCCTTCTGTTGCTTCTTGGCAGGTATTATGTCACAACCATGGCTGGCTTCACAGAGGCCTGCTTGACCTTGCCTTACCTCATGCTCAGGTCACATGCCTCCCGCAGGCTGCCCTGTTCCCCAGGCCCAGATGTTTCAGGAAGTCTCTCAACAACAGAGGGTGGGCTGGAAGGAAGGGGGTTAGAGCCACGTAGTGACACTTGGACCAGCAGGACCAGGAGCCAGGGGACAGATTCTCCTTAACACACATCCAGAGTGATGCCCCAGGTCCGGGAGGGAAGCTGCCAGGCTGATCACCCAGATACTTCCCTGACCCCAGTCCCTCAGGCCTGTTCTATAGACTGCACCTCAAAATTAACTGCAACGCACAGGCCTTTGCCTCAGGCTGGGATACCCAGTCTCTGAGCCCATAGGTGGCACAGGAAAAAAAAAAAAAAAAAAAAAAAACAAGCAGCCAATGAGAAAGAGAGGCTTAGGCAGACAGCTAACTGTCTAATGGTAGATATTAATAATCCTGAAATCCAAGAAAGTTCATTCCTTGAGGCAAGACCTCTCGCTGAATCTGGAGCTCCCTGATTCAGCGTGCCACGGGAACCTCCTGTCGCTGCCTCTCCAAGCATGAGGATGACAGATGCATGCTATCACACTTGGCTTTTACATGCATAAAGGGGTTCTGAACTCAGGCCCTCATGCTCTGTGTGCACTTTGCCCCTGAGCATCTCTCAGCCCTCTAAGTAATTACTTGAGAAAAGGCAAAAGGCTCCACGCCAAGATGGTCTTAGAATTATTTCCCGTGTATAGTAGTGTTGTGAGATTTCCCAAAGGAGTGAGACAATTCTGCAGTTCATTTACAGAGCTGCATAACCCTTCTGTCCAATCAAACAAGTGGAAAATGAAAACTCACAGGTATGGGCACCACTACTGGTCGGGCAGAGCTTGGATGATATGAATCGAATTGTCATGACTCAAAGCACAGAGAGGTTATGTCACAGCCCTAAGTTAGCACAGCCACAGGAGCAGTGTGCAAACTTGGAGGGCTTGTGGGAGAATTTCTACAGGACACCATCTTGCAACAACCAGCCTTGTTTAGGAGCGTAGGTCCCTGAGAAAAGGCAAGAAAACATTTCATGGCATGCTCCTGAGGGTTAACACATGAGACTGAAGAAGGGTGTTTTTTTTTTTTGTTTTTTTGTTTTTTTTTTTAGCGATGTGAAAACATTGGTGGTTTTGAATGTAATGTCCCCATAGCCTCAGGTATTGGTAACTAGGTTTCCTACCTAGTCCCCACCTAGTAGACTGGGAGGTGGAGGCTTGCTGCAGGTGTGGGGGAAGGTCTTGAGGTTTGTGAGTCCAGCCCAGGTTTTCAGAGATAGGTGTCTCCACTCTATGGTTCTGTTGATATATGAAGATATGAGTCATCTTCCTGTGGGTGCCATGTTTTTCATGTCATGTGACCAGCACTCATCTCTCTCTGCATCCTGACTGAGGATGTCATGTGACCAGCACTCACCTCTCTCTGCACCCTGACTGAGATATGAGTCATCTTCCTGCGGGTGCCATGTTTTCCATGTCAAGGTGAAGCTTCCTTGAAGCTGTAAGTCCAAAGCAAACACTTTCCTCCCATAAGCTGCTGCTGGTCAGGTATTCCGTCCCAGCAACAAGAAGAGAACTGACACACTCACCTTTCCCTAATGGTGTTCATATCTTCTGTCTGGCTTACAGGTTCCTTCTAGGGGCTGGGAAGATGAGTCAAGGGGATAAAGGTGCTTGCTTGCAAAGCCTGTGGGTCTGGGTTCAATTCCCAAGCTGTATACATGAGCCAACACAAAAAAGTGGTGCAAGCATCGGGTGTTATTTTGTGGTGACTAGTGATCCTGGAATACACACACACACACACACACACACACACACACACACATTTTTTTTTTGAAAAGGCTCCTTCCCTAATCCCGCAGTTATGAGTGCAATGTCCTATTATCTCTTGAAAGTTTTTCCTTTCAACTTAGCTCTTTAATCAATTTGTAATAACTTTTCTTTCTGAAGTCATGTGAGGTTGGGAAGTTTTATTTACTTGCTTGGTATGACAGTCACCCCTGAGTAACTTTCTTCTCTGGCCTGCCATGCTGTCCCCCACCTCAGACCTGCAGGTCCACTTGTGAAATTGTTGCTGTTTCCCTCATCACTTTGTTTATTTCTGCAATATTGCAACATTAAGTCGTTTCATAGACCAAAAAGTTTGATTTTACCATCAAGAATGTCTTATAGCTGGAGATCCCTGGCTGTTCTATGCAAATATTAGTAGAGTGTAAATATTTTCAAGCCTCACACACATGTTTGGAGTTTTACTGAAATTGCACTGCTTAGTGGGGAGCCGACATAAGACTCTTGTTCTCTGCCTTTATAAACTCCATAAAAGCCACAATTCTGTCTATGAAAGATATTGTATATATTTTGCTGATAACTTCTAAGTATTTTACGTATTTTAGTTAATTCATTTTTGGTAATTGCATATAGTATATACTGCACTTGGGGGGGGGGATTTTCAAGGTAGGGTTTCACTCTAGTCCAGGCTGACCTGGAATTCACTCTGTAGTCTCAGGGTGGCCTCGAACTCATGGTGATCCTCCTACCTCTGCCTCCCGAGTGCTGGGATTAAAGGCATGTGCCACCACACCCAGCATGTAACACATTTTGATCCTATCATTCCCATTATCCAGTCTGGTCTCCCTTCCTTTCCCACTAAACCTCTTCCCAACTAGGCCCCCTTCTGTTTTCATGTCTTTTTTTGTGACTCAGTGAGTTAAATGAGGCATGCTTGTGTGAGCACGAGTGAAGGGTTATTTGTGGAGCATGGGCAACTTAACAGTGTCTACACCACTGGAGACCGTGACTTACCCTCCCCCAGAAACCATTAACTGCCAATAACTCCTCAGGGAAGGTTGGGGCCTTGTGAGCCCCCTCCCAGCATTTCACATTTTATGTGTCCTTACTCATGCTAACCTGCAGAAGAGGAACTCCTGGCATTTACCCAGGAGTGGTTTATGGGATGGTGGCATGAAAATGTGATTGTAGACAAAGAGAGTTTGTAACTGAGTATCCTCACAAGGTGAACTCCAGCTGGAGAATGGAACAGCTGAAAGGGGAGCTGGCCTTTTATTAGGGAGAGTATATCTGTTTATTGTCAAGGTTATAGGTAAAAAGTTCAAGTAGTAGGTAACTAATTAAGGGGCTTAAACAGAGCACATCTGGGGATTGCTTGTAAAGGCTAGTCATCGAGGGAGTTTACACTTGAATGTATGAATTTATCCTATCTATGGAAAGAACAGAGAGGAGTTAGAGTTGTTGGTATTGCATGTGGAAGTGGCAGAAGGATGCCTATTGATAAAGTGGCTAACATGTCAGCTTAAAATAAGAACAGCAGAGAATATATGGAGAGAGCATATATAAGATTGATGACATGTACCTACTTCTAGGGATTGATTAGCACTGTGCCAGTAAGGCAGGTGCAGAGCGGGTTAAACATTCAACTTTAAATTCCAACAGTAGCCATTAGTAATGTGTTTGTGTGTGTGGTGTGTATAGTGTGTGCACACATATATGTAGATGTGAAACCATGTCCAACTTATTATGTGGGTTCTGGGGATCAAACACAGGCACTATGAGTCCCTCATACTTGTGCAACAAGCACTCTTACCCATTTACTCATCTCTTCAGCACAGTAATATATTTTTATTTAAGCATAATTAAATGCTTTAGTGGCATATAAGAATCATTAGTGTCTATGAAATGTACTTTTCATGTCTGTACTCATGTACAAGATAGGGTTTTGTTTTTCCCCAAGCAAGAAAAGATTTCACTCTTCTTGCTTTCATTCTTTTTTATATACCTTATTATAAAGGTATTTATTTATTTATAAGTGGAGAGAGAAAAAGAAAGAGAGAATGGGTATGCCAGGGCCCCTAGCCACTGCAAACGAACTTCAGATGCACATGCCACTTTGTGCATCTGGCTTCATGAAGGTGCTAGGGAATCAAATCTGTCCTGTCAGGCTTTGTAAACAAGCTCTTTTAGCCACTGAATCATCTCTCTGGCCCAGTTTTCCCTTTGATTGGAAAAAGTTAAGCATCAGTCCAGCTTCCATTTCTATGTGGGAAACTTGGCTTTCCTCTGGTACTTTTAAGACCACCTCTTATTCTCCAAGGCTCTGCATTTCCATGTGTGTCTCTAGGGCAGTGTAATTTTCATTCCTCCTGCTTTGGATTGAATGGACATTGTAAACAGGAAGACCAACCTTTTTTACAGTCTTTGGAAATTCATTAATTATTGTCTCTCATTCCTCTGACTAGAACAAGTCTAGTTATAGTTATTCTTCACCTCTCTTTCATGTCTTCTTTCTTTTTATTCTGAACTGCACTCAGGGTAATTTCCATAGCTCTATCTCCCAGATCACTGAGTCTCTCTTTGGTTGTATCTAGTGTGTGATTCAACCCATCCAGTGAGCTTTCAGTTTAGTTTCAGTCCCATTTTAGTGATTATATTGACTCTGTTTCAAATCTTCTGCTTGCTGGCCTCTAACTCATGACCCTCCTGCCTCAGCCTCTCAGATAAATGGGACTGCAGAAGGTGCACTCATCTCAAGCTTCCATACTTGTCTCATACTTCCTGCAAGTGAGATCTTGCAGTTCTGAGTCTTCTAAGAACTAAAGTGGAGTTTCTTTGGTTTTCAGTCTTGTTCATGACCTCCATTCTTGTGTGTGACATGGTCTTGACTATGAACTGAGGTGGGGTTTATGTGGAGAAGTTCCTTGATGGTGGCTTTGAGCTCACTTTCTCCAGAAAGGGTTCCAACTGACTTACTTCTTTTTTATTTATTTTTTATGAGAGAGAGAATTAGCATGCCAAGACCTCTAGCCACTGTAATCAAACTCCAGACACGAGTGCCACCTTGTGTGCATGTGTGTGACCATGTGCACATGCATTACCTTGTGCATCTGGCTTACATAGTTCTGGGGAGCAAACCTGGGTCCTTAGGCTTCTCAGGTAAGCACCTTAACCACTAAGCCATCTCTCCAGCCTATGACTGACTTCATTAAAAGTGTCTGGGGGCTGGGGAGATGGCTTGGTACCTAAAGACTCTGGATTACAAAGCCTGCCCATTCCCCAGTACCCTCATAAAGCCTGATGCACAAAGCAGCACCTGCATCTGGAGTTTGTTTACAGTGGCAAGAGGACTTGGTGTGCCCATACTCCCTCTCTCTCCAATAAATAAAAATATGTGTAATTTTTTTACAGTGTCTGGGAGGTTGCCAAACATGACAGCTCTGCCCTGAATTGTCAAGTGATGCTCTCTGTACCATGTAGGTAGTGTGACGTTGGCCTGCAGGTCGCAAGAGGGATTCCGTTGCTGCTACAAATTCCAGGAGGAATTCTTTTTCTCCACTCAGTACCAGATTCCCCATAGACCATTTTCCTACTGTACATGGGAGGCAGTGCTAGCCCCCCACACTGACAAGAACCCTTTGATGTTTCCACATGGGCTCTGGACAACAGACTTGCAACAGAGACCCTCACTGGGCAGGCACTGGCCTTTTGCTCTCCCCCATTCCTCACGCCAGAAGCTGCCATGTCATCTCAGATGTCACCGAAAAGAGTTGTTCTGGGACTCAGGTAATTTTACCTCAGAGAATCAATCCCTCCTTTGTTACCAGGAAGGCAATTGAACAGATTGACTTTAAAGTTAAGCTTGAAGACTAGACAGGTTAAAAAAATAGTAGCCAAGGCATTTGAGGAACACCTGGGAAGCGTAGCTCATGTCATGACCAGAGAGCAGGAAAGGGAATGCTGAGTCTGGGACAGGCCCTTCTATGAAGAGCATTTCGAATCAGTGCCAACAGAAAGACTCCTTCAGCAAGTAACAATGGCTGGGAAACTGACAGCCACTGGGCAAAGGTCCCGTGACCAGAACAGAGTGTAGGCGAGTCCGAATGCTCGTAAAGAAGGAAGACACAGAAAGACAGGAAGCACGGAGGGCGGGTACCCTTGTACGTGTACAAGACACAGGGACATAAAACAGGATCAGAGAACAAGTGAACCAAAGTAATAGGCAAAGGGAAGTTGAGGGGAAATATGTGAACATCCAAGATTCACATCAAAAGAAATACTGCAGGGCTGGAGAGAGAGCTCATTAGGTAAAGGAATGACCTTGCAAGGATAAGAATCTGAGTTCGATCTCCAGAATCCAAGTAAATGTCAGGTGTGGTGGTGCCCACCGTAACCAGAGTGCAGGGAGGCGGAGATGGGTAAATCCCTGGAACTCTCTGGCCTAACTGGTGAACTCCAGGCCAGCGAGAGACCCTGTTTCAAAAAAAGGTGAACAATTGGGAGGCAGAGGTAGGAGGATCAATGTAAGTTCCAGGCCAGCCTGAGACTACATAGTGAAATCCAGGTCAGCCTGGGCTAGAGTGCGACCCTACCTTGAAAAAAATAAATAAATAAAAGAGGTGGGCCGTGTTCCTGAGCGTGACACCCAAGGGTGTCCTCTGGCTTTCAATGCAAATGTACCTGTACACACATGTGTACACACACACACGCACACATACACGCACACATTAGTGAAGCAACACTCAACAAATTTTCAATACAAATGTTCAAATCCACTACCAGAGAAATGTGCATCAAAGAGACGACAGCTTCCAGAACCCCCACCCATGGTCTTCTTAAGGAAAATTCTCTGGCAGAGGGGGAAAGAAGTGAGGGTTTCCTATCCTGACTGCAAGCTGGGCTGTGATTCCTGAAAGGTTTACTGTTCTATCTCAAGAGCTGTAAAAGTGTTTCAATGTCTTGACCCAGCATTTCTCTTCTATAAATCTGGCTCAAAGATAAACTATAAATAAATTGTTACCAGCAAAACAGTAACAACCACAAGCAAATATCCATTACTAGAAGCTGGCTAAATACATGATGTTATGTCCAAAGAAGAAAACAAGACAGTGAGGCAAATGCTAAAAGCCAGGTTTTGTGCAAATAAGCCAAGAGAATCTTTGTAACAAACAGTACTGTGAACACTGGATGTCCACAAGTAAAAATGAAAATCTAGGCACAGATCTCACCCCTCCACAGAAAGAGCTCAAAGTGGATCAAAAACCTAAATGGAAACTGTGAAACTATAGACCTCCTACAAAACTGCATTGGATAAAATCTACACAATGACCTGGCGTGTGCCAATAATCTTGGAGATGTGACACCAAGGGAAATAATTTGTAAACTGAAGGTGATCCAAACTTGAAACTTCTGAGCTGGGTGTGGTTACATGCACCAGCATCAGGAGCCGTGGCAGGAGGAGCGTAAGTTCAAGGCCAACACGCACTGCGTGGTGAGACCCTATCTTCAAAACAAACAAGCAGCAAACCCACACTTTGGCTGTACAAAGGACTATGCCAAGAAAGAGAGAATAGAAACCACATACTGAGAAAATATTTGCGAAGTAAACATCCGAGAAAGGATTACTTTCCCAAATACAAAAAGAACTCTTAAAACTGAATGGGGGGCCAGAGAGATGGCTCAGCAGTTAAGGTGCTTGCCTGCAAAGCCTAATGACCTGAGTTCGATTCCCCAGCACTCATGTAAAGCCATATGCACAAAATGGCACATGTATCTGAAGTTTGTTTTCAGTGGCTGGAGGCCCTGACATGCCCATTCATTTTCTCTCTCTCTCTCCTTGCAAATAAATAAAATTTTTTAAAAATCCTGAGTGAGAACACCAACAACCCACTCTTATGATGGTCCAATAACCTTAACAGACACTCCACCTCACCTCATATGCAGATACTCAGCATAGTATGATATTACGGGATTGCAAACTAAAACGATGATGCAATACCACCACACATAGCTCAGAATGTCCACAATCCAGAACACTGACAATACCAAGCCCTGGCAGGGATGTGGAGCACCAGGAATGCTCATTCATTGCTCGTGGAGATGCAGAATGGTACAGCCATTTTGGAAGACACTTGGGCAGTTTCTTCCAGAACTAAACGTACTGTGACCACTTGATGGAGTGATCTCTCTCCTTGGCATATAGACAAAGGAAATTTGGAGAGTTTATATCCATACAGATGCTTGCACACGGAGGCTCATAGCAGCTCTCTTCGTAATTACTGAGACTTGAAAGTAGCCAAGTATCCTGTGTGATGGTTTGAGGAGTGTTAAGTGTGATGGTTTGAGGAGTGGTGCATAGTGACAGTTTGGGGAGTGTCCAGTGTGACGGTTTGAGGAGTGTCCAGTGTGATGGTTGGAGGAGTGTCCAGTGTGATGGTTTGAGGAGTGTCCAGTGTGATGGTTTGCGGAGTGTCCAGTGTGATGGTTGGAGGAGTGTCCAGTGTGATGGTTTGAGGAGTGTCCAGTGTGATGATCTGAGGAGTGTCCAGTGTGATGGTTGGAGGAGTGTCCAGTGTGACAGTTTGAGGATTGTCCAGTGTGATGGTTTGAGGAGTGTTAAATGTGATGGTTTGCGGAGTGTCCAGTGTGATGGTTTGAGGAGTGTCCAGTGTGATGGATGGAGGAGTGTCCAGTGTGATGGTTGGAGGAGTGTCCAGTGTGATGGTTTGAGGAGTGTCCAGTGTGATGGTTGGAGGAGTGTCCAGTGTGATGGTTGGAGGAGTGTCCAGTGTGATGGTTGGAGGAGTGTCCAGTGTGATGGTTGGAGGAGTGTCCAGTGTGATGGTTTGCGGAGTGTCCAGTGTGATGGTTGGAGGAGTGTCCAGTGTGATGGTTGGAGGAGTGTCCAGTGTGATGGTTGGAGGAGTGTCCAGTGTGATGGTTGGAGGAGTGTCCATGGTGATGTTTTGGGTAGTGTCCAGTGTGATGGATGGAGGCGTGCCCAGTCTTAAGGTACATGGATGCATAAACCATGGCACCCCTGATAACAGACTAGTGTGCGGAACTAGACAGGAATGAGCTATCAGTCAGTGAAAAGACAGAAAGCTTAAATGCATGCTACTGAGCAAAGGGAGTTAATATAAAAGGTTACATGTTGAGTGATTCCTCTCTCTCTGTGGCCTTGTAGATAGGGATAAGAAAATGATCAGAGGTGGCTGGGGACTGGGAAGATGAACAGGTGGATCCTGGGAAATTTTCAGGCCAGTGAAATTGTTTTGGATAGAACTACAAAGATAGATACATAACATTATGTATTTATCAAAAACCATAGACTATAAAAAAATAAGTATGGGTCCTCATGTAGACTCTGGGCTTGGGGTGATACATGAATTTGGTTCACCATGTGTAACAAGGCCCCACTGTGGTGTGGGAATGGGAGGGTTCTGTGGGAATGTGGGTGATGTATGGAAAATCTGCACTTTTGGTTCCTGACTGCACTAAAATACAATGTTTGTTGACTTAAATAAAATGAGTGCTATGGTCTGAATGTTTGTCTCCCTGAACTTTTTACTGAAGCCTAAAGCTAGTGTGATGGTCTGGAGTAGTGTTTAGTGTGATGGTTGGGGTGTCCAGTGTGATGGTTGGAGGAGTGTCCAGTGTGATGGTTTGAGGAGTGTCCAGTGTGATGGTTGGAGGAGTGTCCAGTGTGATGGTTTGAGGAGTGTCCAGTGTGATGGTTTGAGGAGTCTCCAGTGTGATGGTTGGGGTGTCCAGTGTGATGGTTTGAGCAATGTCCAGTGTGATGGTTGGGGTGTCCAGTGTAGATTTTCTCTTTTTTTTCTTTCCCTCCTTCCTTCCTTCTTCTTTTTTTTGGGGGGTGGGGGTGTTTCAAGGCAGGGTCTCACTCTAGCTCAGGCTAACCTGGAATTCACTCTGTAGGGTGGCCTCGAACTCACCTCTGTGCCTCCTGAGTGCTGGGATTAAAGGCGTGTGCCATCATACCTGGCTTAGTGTGGATTTTCTGAGGAGTGTTCAATGTGATTGATGGTTTGAGGGGTGTCCAGTGTGATGGTCTGTGGTGTCTAGTGTGATGATTGGAGATGTTAAGAGGTATACCCAGTGTGATGGTTTAAGGGCTGGCCAGTGTGATGGTGTAAGGGATGTCTAGTGTGATGGTTTGGGGGTTTCCAGTGTTACAGTTTGAGGGGTGTCCAGTGTGATGGTCTGGGGTGTCCAGTGTGATGACTGGAGATGTTCAGAGGTATACCCAATGCGATGGTTTGAGGGTGTCCAGTGTTATGATTTGGAGGATGTCCAGTGTAATGGTATTGGGGTACCAGTGTGATGGTTTGGGGATGTGGGGCTATTGTGAGGTGGGGAGGGGTTGAGCTGCCCGATCTCTCTCAGAGTGTGTAAATGGTGGAAAGACACTGTTGCCAAGATCAGAGCCAGTTCTGTTCAGACACTTGTAGGACTGCGAGAGGCATATTTCTGCTGCTCAGAAGATGTTCAGTTTCTGGGTTTTGTTAGGGCAGCCTAAACAGATTAAGACCGAACGTCTGTGCCAAGAAGCGGGGTGCATGCTGGAGTGTGCTCCCTGACACATGGAAACAGCTGTGGGAATGGACAACTGGAGAGCTGCTGTGAGCAGAGGTTGGGCAACTGCTGATGGACAGGAGAGGAGGTGAGCCTTACGGAAAGTCCACTGGCCTCAGCAGGGATCTCAGAGGGGTCCAGGACACAATGTCAGTAGAAATGTGAAGGGTAGAGGTCCTGGTCATGAGGCCTGGGGTGGAAACTAGGAGTGTGTCATTGGAAAGTAGGGGGGAAGCCAACCTTGTCACAAAATGGCAAAGAACCTTGGCAGAGTTGTGTTGGCATCTGAGGATTTGGGGAAGGCAGAACTGAACCAGTGAGGGATGAAACAGGATATTTGGCTGCAGAAATTTCTAAGCCAACTGTTGAAGGTGCGGCTTGGCATCTCTTGAATGCTCATAGTGAAATACAAGAACGGCAAATGATTTAAAGATGGAATGCTTAATCAAAGGGAAGCGAAACCTAAAAATATGGAAAATTGGGCAGGCACACTCTTGTAATGTCAGCACTTGGGAGAGATGTTGAAGAATATGACCTTGTCTCAAAAATAAATTAATTAACTAATTAATATTAGCTGGGGCTGTAGCTCAGTTGGTAGAGGGCTTGTCTAGCATGTATGAGGCCCTGGGTTCCAACCCCAACCCTTCATAAACCAGTATGGTGGTACATGCCAGTAGCTCTATCACTTAAGATGTGGAGGCAGCTACGTGTAGAGTTTGAGTCAGCCTGGGCTACATGTAGAGTTTGAGTCAGCCTGGGCTACATGAGACTGTCTTCAAACAAAATAAATAAATAAATGATAAACAATGAAAAATATGGAAAGTCCTCAGCCCATTAAAAGAAATGACCAACTGTAATGTGTTGCAGAGAGAACACCAATGTATGGCCAATGGTCATCTGGAAAGGAGACAATCGGCCACCTAAAGCTGGGAGCTCTTGAATGACATGATAGGGAATGACCCCAAAGACATGCCAGAGAGTCTCAGGCCACCCCCATGAAACATAGGCCCAGAGTACCAGAGTCCTATCTACAAAAAAACAGTTTTTTATAAAATTCTTATAATTTTTAAAGATGTTTATCTATTTATTTGAGATAGAGATAGAAAGAGGCAGAGAGAGAGAGAGAGAGAGAAAGTGAGTGAGTATGGCATGCTAGGGCCTCTTGCCGCTACAAATGAACTCCAGACACATGTGCCACTTTGTGCATCTGACTTGAGGTGGGTGCTGGGAGACCGAACCTGGTCTGTCAGGTTTTGCAAGCAAGCACTTTAACTGCTGCACCGTATTTCTCCAGCCCCAATGAAAAAGATTTAAATGCAGGAGCCCTGGGCTCCTCTGAGACCTCACACTTGCCGCCTATTGCCTCCTCCAGCTCTGCTGCCCGCTCCTGGACCAGCCTTCTTCCTCCACGTTAGGATCCTGCGAGGATGCTACTCATCTCTCCAGAGGACACAGCGGTAAACCTTGGCTGTGGGTATGTTGGATAGTCTCCACCCTCACCGAGTGTCACTAGCCAGGACACAATGGCTATCAACACCTGGAATTCCGAGCAGATACACCTGGAACCTCAAGGACCTGGTTCAACCAGAAGACTGCCTCAAAAGCAGAACTGCCATAGCTTCCCCACAAGAGTGACGCCTGGTACAGCCACAGGACAGGGTGGACACCTCGACTGCAGAGCAGCAGAGCCATGGGTGTGTGACCATAGCCCGGAGAGCTGCAGCCCAGCTGTATCCACTAGAGGCCGGGGGGTGCTTGAAGCCTCACTGATCCTCACTCCAGGGTGTCTAGGAGGCACGACATGGGGTCAAAGAAGCTTTTTGTCAGAACTGTAAGATGAAATATTGCTTGCCATGCCAAGTGTCAGGCTTGCTGGGGACCAGTGACCCCTCCTGCCTCTCTTCTGGTTTGCAGAGGGAGTGTCTACCCCTCCCCCCACCCCTTGCCTCTGCCTGTCCCACGGTTGTACTTTGGAAGCCCAGAGCCTGTTTGATTTTGCAGATTCATAGCTGGAGGGAGAATTGCCTCAGGGTGAATCATGCCTGGAGTCTCACACATATTTGACTTAATAAAGGAAGAAAAAAAAGAAAATAAAATAGGCTTTGAGAACTATGCAGCTACAGACAAGATGCCCAGGATGTCATTCAGAGTGACAAAGCCAAGCTCCCCACTGCAGGGCGATGTGCCCGGTCCACACAACCTACACTGACTGTGTGGGAGCCTGTGCCAGGCATGGGGTGCCCCAACAACGTGTGTGTGTGTGTGTGTGTGTGTGTGTAGAAGAGGGGGAGGGAGGGTTTGAGAAGGAGGTACAGGTTGGAGTTGACTGTGCATGAATGGAATTTTAACTTGGGAGGAACTTACTCCAAATTCCAGCTCCTGGAGGCAGCCTGGACTTGGCCTGCTCTACTTCTGAACATGGGGTCTCTTGAATGAGGGAAAGGAGAGCTGCTTGTGTCTGGAGTGCTGCATCCCTCCCTCCCCTCCTTCCTCTCTTCTTCCCTTTCTCTTTCTTCTTCCTTTTCTCCCTCCCTTCATCCTTCTCGTTTCTTTCTTTCTCCCCCTCCCTTACTTCTTTTTCACTTCCTCCTTCCTTCCCTCCCTCTTTTCTTCTCCTCCCCCCTCCCTCCTTTCCTCCCCATCTTCTTCCTTTTCTTCCCACCTCCCTTTTTCCTTTTCTTCCTTCCCTCCCTTTCTTCTCCTTCTGTTCCTTACCCCCCTCTTCTCCCTTTCTCCTCTCAGCGTCTCTAGGGTCTCCTGAATCCCAGGTCTCTGTTAACCCTAGAAAAGTCAACACAGCTCAGAGTCTAACCTCAGCACTGTCCCCTTGGGGACCCATCCACCTTGGTCACCCACACCCACTCACTCACTTCCGTCCCTCTGTCTGCCTGCATACACTAGACTTCAGCCCTGTCCCCATTCCCATGGGGACCTCCCTACCTATCACTCTCCTTGGTGACAGGGCCCTTTGGGCCCTCCATGTTTAGAAACAGAAAGTTGGCCCATTGTGGCCTTCACAATGGATGCCTTGTTGCTCTCTGGTCACTCAGAGGCCAAGAGGACCACTGCCTTTCTGTACCAGAGCTCCATGCTCAGCTGGGTCCATGCCCACCCTGCCTGGCCCACGGCTGTCCTGCAGCCCAGATGAAAGGCGCGGGAGGAAACAACATTATCACCGTGATCATGGGGAACCCAGACACCGATTAGTCAGACAAGAGTTCTTCCTCTCTTTACCAGCTCTTTGTGAAGATGACGGAGCACCAGCATCCTCACAAAGGGATCTTGTTTGGGAGACTTTGCAAGATGGGGCTGGATACCTGGGCTACCCTGGGTCAGTGTGTTCCTTCTCTGAGAGAAAAGGACACTGGAGAGAAGGAATGTCCCTGGTGCCTGTCAGGAAGCAGTGGGTGGCAGCGCAGCCAGGGCTGCTGAGACCCAGAGCACCGCCTGGGTTTGTCAGATCAAGTGGATCTGAGCTTCTTAACGAGATGCTGCTGGTCACTGCTCCCTCCCCAGAAGGACAGTACTTCATGCGGGAAGAATGTGGTGTGTTCACCCAGTTTCTGCTGCAAACAGCCCCCAAAGGTAAGAGTGGAGACCTCTCGGAAGTGCAGACAGTACCTCAGCTCTCGGGTTTCAGAAATTCCACTAGTCAGGCTGGGAACTGGGACAGAGCTGGGACATGATTCACGCTTTGGGTTGGAAAAAGTTGCAGAATCAAAGCTGAGGGAGTCTTGGGGCCCACCCAGCTGGGGCTCAGGCTGGAGTGGGTCTGTTCCAGAAACTGCTCTGTTTCCCCCTCTGCACTTGGCGGGCCGGGCGGGGGCCGCACCGTGGGGCTGGGGCTTGAGTCATAGGTCTGCGTGGGGTCCTAGTATTTAACCCCTTGTCGCAAGCACAGCTACCTGAGCCTTGGGTCGCTTCCGGGGGCACCCCAAGCCCCCCAAAATAAAGCTGTCCTTCCATCAAGCACACAAGAAAAAAAAACAGGAGATTATCGTGCAAGACACTGAAGGCTGGCAAACGTGTGTGGAGGAGCCCCTAAAAAAAGCCGGAAACAGAAGCATTGAGCCCAAAACAGGGTAAGACACCCTTCTCCCACACCAAGAGCGTTAGAGGCATGATCCATATTCCCTGCCTCTCCTCAGGAAATGTCATCTTCGCAATGGGTTCCTGTGTCACCTTCTGAAGGCAGGTCACACTTCCCAGTGATGTAACCTGATTTGCAAGAGCTCACGGGATCCATTGGTTGATGTCCCGTCTTGCCCCATGACCCTTGACTTCCTGCCTCACACCTGGCCTCCTTTCAGAACCGCACTTCTGGGAGGCAGCTACCAGCAGGATGGAGCCTTTCCATGGAGCCTCACTGGACACGGAATTGGAATTGGAATCACAGTCTATGTCCTCCAGAGGTGGCTGAGACATTGCCTCTGAGCATTTGGTAGAGACCTCGGGGTTCACTTGACTTTTGTTGCTCTGTAAGTGACCTTATTCCCGCCCCCACTGCCGCCCAGCCCATAAAGTCAGGCCTTGGACATCCCCTATGGGTCCCAAGAAGTCTGTCAACCTGAACTCTGATTTTGAACTCCTGTCTCACTTTCTAAGTCATGCTTGCCTCCACTCCACTAGGAGCCTATGTCCTTCCTCAGTCTCTTAGCACAGGTGCAGTCACCCTGGCCACCACCAAACAGCCACCTCTCTGCATGTCCCACAGACAACTGCATAAGAGGCTCTGTCCCTTGGGTGTGGCCTTTGCATGCTGGGAAAGCAGCTCTGCTCACAAGTGAGGACACTGCTTCTGCCTGCAGTGATCCCACCGCCACAGGGACTTACTTCAGCAGCAGAAAGTGCTATACCCCTGGACAGAAGTTGATGAACCTACGAAAGAGCAGTAGGAATGACGGCCACGTTCCCTGCAGAGAGTGGGGCTGGGTAGGCTGAACAGCGCACTCACACAGTGGCAGCCAAGAACGGTCAGGCTGATTCCACCCTGGGAGCCATTCGCCCTGCCCGTGGGCTTGATGAGAGGCTAGAAGGGCCCTGAATGGTGGAGGTAGAGTGACATATCTCTGCCCACCCTAGAACGCCCAGCTAAAACGAGGCACAATGGTACCTACAGGTGACTTGGTAGCAGCATCCACACCCAAAGAGAAGTTGGAAGACAGGACAGTGAGGTCACAGCCTGGGTGTCTTCTACTTCCTGCTTGTTCCTCTGTGGTCTGTGGGCATGTCCTTCTTGCCCCATCACTGGCTTCTGACTGCTTAAGAGGACCATGCTTTGTAAAGTAGGCCTATCTCATTTCTGGGATCCCCCACCCCCCTGTGGCCTTTAAGGAGCCAACGTGTTTCATCTGATGTTCACAAAGTGATAGAACTAAGGCAGGTAGGTAGGTGTGATTCCAGTGTTGAATCCCTTGGATGGATGTAGTATTGCCAGCCACCACCCTCCATGTCTCTGTGTGTGACTCTGTGTGTGTGTGTGTGTGTGTGTGTGTGTCCTCCATTCCCCCTCCCTTCCTCTCCAAACAACAGCACACACTGTGTGACTTGCAGCTCCAGATGCCAGTCAGGAGAAGCCACCTGTTCAGGTGTTGTAGAAGAGACGCCACCTTCTCCCAGGACAGGTCAGAAGGAACAACATCTGGGACTCACCCTGAGCCAGAGCTGTTCACCGAGAGCCCTGTAATGATACCCCCATGGAAGGCCAGAGACATGCTCATGAAAAACGCGCCTCATGGAGGCCCCAGTCTGCTCTGTACAGAAAGACAGTAAACAAGCTGGCGACATCCCTTGGTCAGAGACCAGCTAGCTAATGACAATTGCAGATGCTCTGGAACGGTGAGGCTGGACGCCAGAGACAGCGGCCTCACCTCTTCCAGGCTTTCATGTTCTGGGCACTTTCCTGCAGAGCCCATCCGGCAGAGACATGCAGTGGGCTGTGACCCAGATAGAACCGGAGCAGGCTTGTAGGTCTTTACGTGCTGTGACGGCTGATGGCTATCTCCAAAGCCAAGTTCTATTTCTCCCAGCCAGTGCATGTCACACCTCCACAGTGGACGTTGAAGCCCCTGGGGCAGGACAGTGTTCTGCTCATCCACCAGAAGAGGGGTAGGGGAGGCTAAGGCCACCCAGAACCAAAGTCCTGGTGGTCTCATTTGGCCTGATTAAGTTCTCCCACAGAGAGATGAAGAGCAGGTTCCTCCACCTCCCCCAATTGGGAGAGCAGGGTGACTACTTTCTCCAAAGCTGAGCTGGAGCCTCTTAGGGCAGTGGTCGGGAAGGATGGTAACTTACCTGTCCCAGACAGAAGCCACAACAGCAGGTAGCAGAATGACTAGGAGAGGAGGGGGGGGCAGATTCCAAGGTAGTCATCCTGTCTCCATGCTTGCTCTGGATTCCCCAAGATTTCAGCATGAGCTCAGTGCTAGCACAGACCACAGGCAAGGGCGCAGCCTGCCCTTCATTCCACAGATGGAGAAACTGAGGCATGCATGCACACATGCGTGAGGATGGCATATACCAGGCTCCAGTTCTGCCTGTTATCCTGACTCTTAGTTTGGGTTGCTTCCCTTTGAATCTTAGCCAACCAGGGACAAAGACAAATGGTGTGAGGAAAACAAGCTCATGAAACGAGAGGCTGTCCTGCAGATGCAGAGTTAAGAAAAAGCCCTTCAGTAGAATAACCAGTGGCCCACTCAACCACACTGCGCACCCAGTTCACCCAGTAGAAATGGCCAAGGACTTGGAAGGGACACCACCTAAAAAGGTCATGTCCTTCCCACACACTTCCAGATTACAATTGTCACTTCATGGTCCCTGGACAGATCTCTAGAGTTGTTAAGTATACAACCTGCAAAGCCATCCAGAAGGAGGCTAAGTGTGACCCATCCAGAAGGACCCTGAGAGTAACACATCCAGAAGGAACCTGAGTATATCACATCCAGAAGGACCCTGAGTGTAACACATCCAGAAGGACCCTGAGTGTAACACATCCAGAAGGACCCTGAGTGTAACACATCCAGAAGGACTCTGAGTGTAACACATCCAGAAGGACCCTGAGTGTATCACATCCAGAAGGACCCTGAGTGTATCACATCCAGAAGGACCCTGAGTGTAACACATCCAGAAGGATCCTGAGTGTATCACATCCAGAAGGACCCTGACAGTAACACATCCAGAAGGACCCTGAGTGTAACACATCCAGAAGGACCCTGAGTGTATCACATCCAGAAGGACCCTGAGTGTAACACATCCAGAAGGACCCTGAGTGTATCACATCCAGAAGGACCCTGAGAGTATCACATCCAGAAGGACCCTGAGTGTAACACATCCAGAAGGACCCTGAGTGTATCACATCCAGAAGGACCCTGAGTGTAACACATCCAGAAGGACCCTGAGTGTATCACATCCAGAAGGACCCTGAGAGTAACACATCCAGAAGGACCCTGAGTGTATCACATCCAGAAGGACCCTGAGTGTAACACACTCAGAAGGACCCTGAGTGTAACACATCCAGAAGGACCCTGAGTGTAACACACTCAGAAGGACCCTGAGTGTATCACATCTAGAAGGACCCTGAGTGCAACACATCTAGAAGGACCCTGAGTGTAACACACTCAGAAGGACCCTGAGTGTAACACATCCAGAAGGACCCTGAGAGTAACACATCCAGAAGGACCCTGAGTGTATCACATTCAGAAGGACCCTGAGAGTAACACATCCAGAAGGACCCTGAGTGTAACACATCCAGAAGGACCCTGAGTATAACACATCCAGAAGGTGTAACACATCCAGAAGGACCCTGAGTGTAACACATCCAGAAGGACCCTGAGTGTAACACATCCAGAAGGACCCTGAGTGTAACACATCCAGAAGGACCCTGAGTGTAACACATCCAGAAGGACCCTGAGTGTAACACATCCAGAAGGACCCTGAGTGTAACACATCCAGAAGGACCCTGAGTGTAACACATCCAGAAGGACCCTGAGTGTAACACACTCAGAAGGACCCTGAGTGTAACACATCCAGAAGGACCCTGAGTGTATCACATCCAGAAGGACCCTGAGTGTAACACACTCAGAAGGACCCTGAGTGTAACACATCCAGAAGGACCCTGAGTGTAACACATCCAGAAGGACCCTGAGTAGTAACACATCCAGAAGGACCCTGAGTGTAACACATCCAGAAGGACCCTGAGTGTAACACATCCAGAAGGACCCTGAGTGTAACACACTCAGAAGGACCCTGAGTGTATCACATCCAGAAGGACCCTGAGTGTAACACATCCAGAAGGACCCTGAGTGTAACACATCCAGAAGGACCCTGAGTGTAACACATCCAGAAGGACCCTGAGTGTAACACATCCAGAAGGACCCTGAGTGTAACACATCCAGAAGGACCCTGAGTGTAACACATCCAGAAGGACCCTGAGTGTAACACATCCAGAAGGACCCTGAGTGTAACACATCCAGAAGGACCCTGAGTGTAACACATCAGAAGGACCCTGAGTGTAACACATCCAGAAGGACCCTGAGTGTAACACATCCAGAAGGACCCTGAGTGTATCACATCCAGAAGGACCCTGAGTGTAACACATCCAGAAGGACCCTGAGTGTAACACACTCAGAAGGACCCTGAGTGTAACACATCCAGAAGGACCCTGAGTGTAACACATCCAGAAGGACCCTGAGTGTAACACATCCAGAAGGACCCTGAGTGTAACACATCCAGAAGGACCCTGAGTGTAACACATCCAGAAGGACCCTGAGTGTAACACATCCAGAAGGACCCTGAGTGTAACACATCCAGAAGGACCCTGAGTGTAACACACTCAGAAGGACCCTGAGTGTATCACATCCAGAAGGACCCTGAGTGTATCACATCCAGAAGGGACCCTGAGTGTAACACATCCAGAAGGACCCTGAGTGTAACACATCCAGAAGGACCCTGAGTGTAACACATCCAGAAGGACCCTGAGTGTAACACATCCAGAAGGACCCTGAGTGTAACACATCCAGAAGGACCCTGAGTGTATCACACTCAGAAGGACCCTGAGTGTACACACTCAGAGGACCCTGAGGTACACATCCAGAGGACCCTGAGTGTACACATCCAGAAGACCTGAGTGTACACATCGAAGGACCCTGAGTGTAACACACAGAAGGACCCTGAGTTACACATCAGAGGACCTGAGGTAACAACCAGAAGACTGGTGTATCCACAAGACTGGTTATACTCCGAGACCTAGTGTAACAATCCGAAGGACCCTGAGTGTATCACATCCAGAAGGACCTGAGTGAACACATCAGAGGACCGAGGTAACACATCCAGAAGGACCCTGAGTACACATCAGAAGGCTGAGTGTAACAATCAGAAGGCCCTGAGTGTACACATCAGAGGACCTGATGTACACATCAGAAGGACCTGAGTGAACACATCAGAAGGACCTGAGTGTAACACACAGAAGGACCTGAGTGTAACACACAGAAGGACCCGAGGTACACATCAGAAGGACCTGAGTGTAACAATCCAGAAGACCCTGAGTGTAACACATCCAGAAGGACCCTGAGTGTATCACATCCAGAAGGACCCTGAGTGTATACACATCCAGAAGGACCCTGAGAGTATCACATCCAGAAGGACCCTGAGTGTATCACATCCAGAAGGACCCTGAGTGTAACACACTCAGAAGGACCCTGAGTGTATCACATCCAGAAGGACCCTGAGTGTAACACATCCAGAAGGACCCTGAGTGTAACACATCCAGAAGGACCCTGAGTGTATCACATCCAGAAGGACCCTGAGTGTAACACACTCAGAAGGACCCTGAGTGTAACACACTCAGAAGGACCCTGAGTGTAACACACTCAGAAGGACCCTGAGTGTAACACATCCAGAAGGACCCTGAGTGTAACACATCTCAGAAGGACCCTGAGTGTATCACATCCAGAAGGACCCTGAGTGTAACACATCCAGAAGGACCCTGAGCTTATCACATCCAGAAGGACCCTGAGTGTAACACATCCAGAAGGACCCTGAGTGTATCACATCCAGAAGGACCCTGAGTGTAACACATCCAGAAGGACCCTGAGTGTATCACACTCAGAAGGACCCTGAGTGTATCACATCCAGAAGGACCCTGAGTGTATCACATCCAGAAGGACCCTGAGTGTAACACATCCAGAAGGACCCTGAGTGTAACACATCCAGAAGGACCCTGAGTGTAACACATCCAGAAGGACCCTGAGTGTAACACATCTCCTGAAGGTACCTCACCTGAGTGTATCACATCCAGAAGGACCCTGAGAGTAACACATCCAGAAGGAGGACCCTGAGAGTAACACATCCAGAAGGACCCTGAGTTAACACATCCAGAAGGACCCTGAAGTAACACATCCAGAAGGACCCTGAGTTAACACATCAGAAGGACCCTGAGTGTAATCACATCCAGAAGGACCCATGAGTGTATCACATCCAGAAGGACCCTGAGTGTATCACATCCAGAAGGACCCTGAGAGTAACACACTCAGAAGGACCCTGAGTGTAACTCACTCCAGGAAGGACCCTGAGTGTATCACACCCAGAAGGACCCTGAGTGTATCACATCCATGAAGGACCCTGAGTGTAATCACATCCAGAAGGTACCCTGAGTGTAACACATCCAGGAAGGACCCTGAGTGTATCACACTCAGAGGACCCTGAGTGTATCACACTCAGAAGGACCCCTGAGTGTATCACATCCAGAAAGGAACCTGAGTGAATCACATCCAGAATGACCCTGAGTGTATCACATCCAGAAGGACCCTGAAGTGTAACACATCAGAGGACCCTGAGAGTATCACATCCAGAAGGACCCCTGAGTGTAACCCATCCAAGAGGACCCTGAGTGTATCACATCCAGAAGGACCTTGAGTGTATCACATCCAGAAGGACCCTGAGTGTAACACATCCAGAAGGACCCTGAGTGTATCACATCCAGAAGGACCCTGAGGAGTAACACATCAGAAGGACCCTGAGAGTAACACATCCAGAAGGCCCTTGAGGTGTATCAGATCCAGAAGGGGGAACCTGAGTGTAACACACCAGACGGACCCTGAGTGTATCACATCCAGAAGGACCCCTGAGTGTAACACATCCAGACGACCTGAGTGTAACACATCCAGAATGGACCCTGAGTGCAACACATCCAGAAGGACCCTGAGAGTGAACACATCTAGAAGGACCCTGAGTGTAAAACACTATCCAGAAGGACCCTGAGTGTAACACATCCAGAAGGACCCTGAGTGTAACACATCCAGAAGGACCCTGAGAGTAACACATCCAGAAGGACCCTGAGTTTATCACATCCAGAAGGACGCTGAGTGTATCACATCCAGAAGAACCCTGAGAGTAACACAGCAAGAAGGACCCTGAGTGTAACACATCCAGAAGGACCCTGAGTGTATCACATCCAGAAGAACCCTGAGAGTAACACAGCAAGAAGAACCCTTAGAGTAACACATCCAGAAGGACCCTGAGTGTAACATATCCAGAAGGATCCTGAGTGGAATACCTGATAGATGTGGGTCTTCCCTCCCAATTCTCCTCTCTGACAAGCTCCATGGACACATCCAAAGATGTGCCTCACAAATGCTGTAGCATCCAGAGTCTAAGCATTCCTTAATCCAATCAAGTTGACAATCAAAATTAACCACCACACCTGACCACTCTGGATTCTCACTGCAACACTGTACCCCTCCTTGACAGGTGATTAATGCTGTGAAGATGTTGTCACCCTGTCTTTGGAACCCCAGGGCCTTTCAGAAGGAGACATCTGCCTACTAAGGGGTTAGGGCTCAATGCCAATTTCTATTCTTAGATTTGGAATCTGCTTGTTGCCTCTCATCAGCCTGTCCAGTGGCCCCCATTGTCTTCATTTGTAAGCAGACAGATGGACTCTGACACAAAATTACAGGAAAAAAGACTGGAATCCCAGAATCAGGAGCTCCAGGCTCCGGAATCGATGGCTTCCCAAGTTGTGATCTTCTAGGAGCACTACAGTCAAATTGTTGAAACAGAATAGCATGTCACAGACAAGTGATGCATGTCACAGACAAGTGATGGCCAGTGGTGACTGTACGTGCTCTTATGTCACTCACTGGGCCACCTCAGCTCTGGGCTACCTGCATTTCATGATGCAGAGCCCTTCTCAGCTCAGGAGCTGCTGTCAGCATCATGCCGGGACCCCACACACAGTGCAATGATCTTATGAGGTCACTAAGTCTCCTGGGTCCTCACTCTCCAAAGAGGGAGGGTGAGCCCTGGTGTACCTGCCCGTAAGATACTCTTCCTGTCCTAGGGTCTTGGGCCTCACCTAATCCTAGCAAGATTCTAGCCCCAGCACCCTCCTACTGCAGCTAGGACTTCAGTGCAGGACTTCTAGCAGCCAGCAAAGTCGAGCTTACTGGGGGCGTGAGTGGAGAGCTGGACAAGTGAGCTGAAGACTCTGGAAAGAAATTCTGGGTGTACAGAGCTGGAGGCTACTGCCTATAGGGCTCAAGGACCCAGCCGGTACCAAGAGGCAGCAGAAAAGAGCTCTGACAAGATGCCTCACGTGCTAGGTTTAGAAGGATGAGATGGGCACTGTGAAGGGGTCCTCTGAGCTAGATTGGGTGAGAGCAGGCGCAGCCCCCTGAAGTTGGGTCAAGGTCATTGGAAGAAGGGTCCATGGGGTCTGGTATGGAGCACCTGCTGGGACAGACCTCCTCTGTGGAACCCACTTCCAATGGACCCATGGCAGGTATCCTGTGGCTCGTGGCCAATCTCTGGTCTCTTGAAGGACTTTGACCTGGCTGAGAACTTCTTCCTCCTCTGCTCCTCATGCCTTGGCTTGCTCTCTGCCCCGCATATGAACACACGGGCGCCAGCAGATAAAGTATCTGTGGTCTCAGTCCCCATGTAAGAAGTAGTGGTCCTGAGGCCAGTTCCCCCGGGGTGGACTTGTAAGGTGGCTCCCCTGACATTCAGGTACATGACCAGCAGCTCTGGACTCCAGGACAGGAAGAAGTTCTCTGACACCTGCCCACCACCAGTAAACTGTCTCAGGTTAGCATGAGACCTAGGGGGATCTAAAGACCACAGAGCCACCTCTGCTGTGGGCCCATGTGGACCCTACATAGGCACTACCCAACCATCCCAAAAGCCTCCTGGAGCATGTGATAAACTGCACTACACACTAGGGAAGAAACCAGGAAGGAAAGAAGGAGAGGAAGGGAAGGACAGTCCTAGCCCGAGGACTCTCAGAGTGGCAGGATGGAAGAAATGAGGGTCTATGAGAACACTAGTCTCAGGTTGCTCTGGGCACGTACGAGTGGAGGGTGAGGCTGCTCTCGGCAGCGGCCAGGCAGACAGCAGCAAGAACAGCAGAATCTTGAGCATCCGGCCCCTGGGTTCAGGCCTGCAGGATCAAATATCTATTCATGATGAGTGTGCGTGGGCCAGGGGTGGAAGGACCACCAGCAAGAGTCCTAACAACTTCACCTGCTAGAAGCCAGAGTGTGGAGCTGTTAAGAAAGGCTGCTAAAGTGGGGAGCCCTCTGGGTGCAGGGAAGGCACAGGCCATCCTTGGGGTGTGAGGAGGTCAGAGTAGACAGAGGACAGATGAGCTTGGGCTAGCCTGGGGTCAGGTGTCAGCTGAGGAGGCAGGCAGGTCTTGGCCGCGTCATATCAGGATGGCCTCAGGCCAGCCACAGGGTTAAGAATGAAATCAGAATAAACAGGGACAGAGTCCAGAGTGAGGTACACAGGAGAGGGATAGATGGGGACTCGGTGGGCTACCAGGGGTGATGATGGGACTCCCTGACCCCCCAGCGCTATGATCCCTTCCTGGCTGCTTAGGAGGACACAGGAGAGAAGAGTAGGATATGACTTCTCCGGAATGCGAAGTCCAGCCCGCCAGCCCTCCCTGGCTCCCTGGCAAAGGAGAAACTGCTTCCAGGAGAGCTCCAGGTTGCAGCTGGCTCTGGTGGTAACCCAGGATGGACTTTAGGAAGCCCTCCAGAGACTGCACCCTTTGGGACCAGCTGGCTCAGAGTGGACCCTGTGCATCTGTCTGTTGCAGCATCGTCAGTGTAGGGTACCTGGGCCCCATCACAGGGCCCTGAGTCTGGGGCTTGGTCTTGCATAAGTGGGGCCTGGGCCTGGGAACCCAGGGGCCCTGGGACAGGAGGGGCAGTGAAGCCTGAGCCACAGGAGGATGTTTGCAGGGTGAGTCAGAGCATATGGGACTGTCATTGCACACGAAGCAACCACTGCAGCAGCAGAGGAGGTTCTGGTCCCTCCCCGCCAGAAGGGAGGCCTTAAAGGGCAGGCAGGGCAGGCCACAGACAAAGCGAGGACCCATTCTAGTCAGTGAGCATCTGAGATGAAGAAAGTTCTGCCTTGTTATAAGAACCCAGCTCCATTTGGACAGCAGACCACAGGGGAGTGGCTGAGGCCTCTCGCCAGCCAGCGAGGCGTCTTGCTGGGTCTGCCCGGAGGAGCGGATAAAAATAGCCTGCTTCAGAACACGTACTGTTTCGGGGGAGAACACAATTAAAGGGACCTGAAGCTGGTTCTCCATGGTAGCTTGTGTTTGTGGGGTCAGGGCAAGGCTCTGGTACTGTCAAGACTGACAAGACGGAAGCAGCTTACTAAGCCAGTGTGGTCCAGGGTTATCCCAGCACGGGTTGCTCTGCTGGGGGCTGAGTGATGGAGGGCTCGGCGGGGGGCAGGGGGCAGGGGGGCGGTCAGGAACCTTACAAACTGCTCAGCCATTCTCTGTGGCTAACTCATTCCAGAAAGCACCAGACTTTGGCATGGTCATTCTCGATAGATTTCTTCATAATCCTGGGGCATTCCATGGCCAGAAGACTAACAAAAAAGTGCCAGCAAGGAGTCAGCTGGTGTCTGAGCTTGTGGTCCCCCATAGCGTACAGGAGGACAGGCTCTGGGCAGGTTGTTCTCCAAGGACATGAGTGTGGTGTGTCCGTGTGTTAAGGTGCTCACAACTGGGAATTGTGGCCTGGTGTCAGTGAAAACTAAGTGGGGCAGAGGCAGACGAGAGGGAGGGGTGGCTTGGGCAGCAGCTCATAGAAATGAGATTTGATTTGTGGAGGTCACTGACGACCCAAGAGCCAGTGTCATAGAAAGAAGAGTTTATTACTCACCAACCCTGAGAGGAAAGGCCACACGGGGCCGTAGGAGAAGGCACGGAGCAGTCGGAAAGCAGCTGGGATTAGGGACAGTATGGCCCAGGACCTTCCTTATGGCTTCCATGGCGACACAGGGAAGGAGAGTTTGAGCATGCTTCCGGTGGCGGGCAATTCCAATGACTACTGGGCTACACGAGCGTTAGCCAGTGGGTAGCTCGCGGTCTGGGAAGCACTGGCCTGGAGCGTGAGTGTTCAGTGGAGGAGGCGGAAGGGACTGTGGATGAGTTGTGTGTATCTAGAAGGTGTGTTCACAGACAAGCTGCCGACCCTCTCTAGGAATCAGCTCTAGGAGGGCCAGGCTCCCCAGGAGGTTAAAGCACCAGCACAGTAGAAAGTACAGGACATAGCAGACGTGACCAGCTCAGGCAGGCAGATGTTCCACCATGCACTGCTCCGGTCCCCTCACGAGCATCCACAGAGCTGATCACGCTTTGCTTCTTGGGTCCTTCCTGAGCTCTGAGAGCTCCTGTAGCTTGGAGCCCCCTCAGGTTCATCAGGGTCTTCATCTGAAGGCCTAGCACCTGTCCCTGCTCCAGGCTGGTCTCTACTGCCGCTGGCATGTCCTTGGTGATCTCCTGATGACATGCTCAGGCAAGGGGTCCCCATTCCTCCTGACTCACCCCCTCTCCTAAGTATGACTCCCATGAATCCACCTTCCACATCTCTGGCTGGTTCTGCAGGTGCTCACAGCCCCCTCCCGATGTTTCCTGCATGGTCTCAGCCTGTGCAGAAGGACCTTCTGCCCTCTCCCTTGCCCAGCCCCAGCCCAGGGTCATCCTCTCCTCCACCAACCCCTACCGTAGAACCCAAGCCCATTCACACCCTACACACCCTCATCTTACTCCCAGAGCTGCCTCCCCCACGCTAGGCTTAGCTCAGGACCACCTCTGTTCCCACACCCATCCTGGGCCAAGCTGCTCTCCTCTCCTAAGGCCCCACTTCCAGGCCCATACTCTATTCAGCTGTGTCTTCACTGTCAGCTTGGCAGAGGTCCTCAGTCATGCCACAAGTATCGTACAGAGTACCTGGCACCCCCAAAGTAAGCAAGAACCATTGAGTAGAAGAGAAGGGAAGTTCAAGGTAAGCCCTCCTTAGGGACTTGAGTTGGGCTAGAAGCCCTTTCTTATCAGGATGGCCACACTAGGAGCAAACTGAGTTAGCTGTCAACCCAGGGGTCCAGTGGGCTCAGGGGCAGAGCACTGTCTAGGCCCCCGATTACAGACTCAGAAACAGAGATCCAAATAGTGGAGGCAGCTGCAATGAATTGTCTGACTCATGGAAGGATAGGAGCTGACTGGAACAGCCTCAGAAGCCCAGAACTGGGGTTTCTCCATTGCATTTCTAGGCCTGGCCAAGAGCAGGGCTTAGTAAGCCAGACCACTGGAGCTGGCTATGGGTCAGGGGAAATCGCCACAGTTCAGAGAAGTGGGATGGGCAGGCATCATTGGGGAGTTTGGATGGAGAACCGTGCCCTGCCTGGGGCTTCCTTCCCAGGACTGGAAGTGTATCACCTGCTGTGTGCATCTATTTGTCCCACTGACACTTCACACGAGCCTAAGCCTGGCACACAGAGCAGGGAACGGACTCAAAGGACACCATGCCTCCCATGCAACAGCCTCCCAAGCCCCAGATGTGTGAATGGTGCCTTGTGAAGTTTGTAGGAAGACCTATCCAAACATGACAGGAGGTAATTAAGTTTCCCACTGTTATTGTGTCAGGACTGTTTGTGCTTTTTAGTGTTTGTTTTATGAAATTGGCAGCCCCAAGATTTGGTGCATTTGTAGTTACGACTGCTGTATCTTTTATTTCTTATAGCTCAAGTGGTAGAAGATGGAAACCCAGGAAGGATGGAACATTCTCCCTGGACTTGCAATGTGACCGCCCTCCCCCATCCATCCTAGTCAGCGATGGTCAAATTCCTCCAGGAAGCAGGGTGTTGTCCCAGGTCTCCTGAGAAGAACACCCACAACATGGAGAGTCCAGACAAGCCACCCTGGCCAGAATCCCTCTGCTGTGGGGAACAAAGAGTTCAAAGGTAAGAAAGTAACCACCCATCTTGTAGGATGAACTACAGAAGGGCAAGGCCAGTGTGGCATACAGATTCACAGCCCCTGTTCAGCCATCACCAAGACCTTCAAGATGGTAGGCATTAAAGCTATGGCCAAGGCAGGCTCCCCTTGGATGGGGACCCAGCATGGCTTCCAGTTAAACACTGGAGAGCCTCCTCATCCCTGAGTGAGAGGGACCCACAGGGACCTCAAAAGGGCAAATACTGCCCTCACTGCTAGCCTGACAACCTCGTCCAGGGAGATGACGGTAGACACTGAGGAGACTCAAAATTCATCAAATCAGAAAATCAGAGGCTACTGAGAGCCCAATACTAAAGAAGACTGATATCATCCCCTCCAAGGCTCAGGGAGCATTGTGGGAGATGGGGCAGAAAGAATATAAGAGCCACAGGGCAGGAAAGTATATTCTGAGACATGATCTTCCCCATAGCGACTGACTGACGCATTCATGACCCTACAGTGATTACCAAAAATACCACTGAGAAGGACTTCAGTGGAATGGGAGCAGGACATAAGAGTATAACCTGATGGGAATATAAGCAATATACAATATGTTAATATAATTAAAGTTGTCAATAAAAAAACCTGACTAGCCTTGCCTGCCCTTCTGAGTCCTCTACTCATCTCATCAACATATGAATGAAGGTGCACAGCCGAGGCGCCAAGGTAGAGAGACATGACACTTCTTCTGAGCAGGTTTGTGACTCCATGACACCCCCCGTGCCCCCAGAAGGGTTGCTAGCTAGTCCCCATTGGTTCTGAGGGAAAGAAGACACACTGGTGCCCCTGTGCAGCCCAGCTGATGTGCTTGGCTGGGTGCTCTGGGCACGATAGGATGATCAGCTGCATCTCTGGCCTCTGCACTCTCCATGCCATACACACCCCATGACAACAATCCAGAATGTCTCCAACAAGGCCAAGAGCCCCCACCGCCATCACCCCAGCAGACTTGCTCTGGAGCCCCTGTTCCAGGCCCTCTCCTGCACCAGGACGAGTGCTTCCTGCCTCACTTAGGCTGGATGTCTCATCTAAGGTGTGGACCCATCAGCCACCCCAGGTTGTGTCCTTGTCCTCCCAGCCACATGGCCCTGAGCCCAGCAGCACTCAGGGCCAAGAACAGAAAGCAAGGTGGAACCAGGTCTCCCCTAGACATGCACTCTCCTTCAGGTCCTCAGGGGAGACACCCTGAAGGTTTATGAGGCTAATAAGACCCCATCGCATCCCCCAATGCAGCCTCCACGGAGCATCTCGGGCCAATGCAGCTGCATCCGGGGAACACCACATCACCACCTCCCACCCATCCAGTGGGACCACCCCAGCTGCCGCCACCCTCCACGAACACGGTGAGGCATAAGCTGTTTCTTTCTGTCCCCCACTTTCCTTAACACTATTTGACATGAGTAAGTTCCAAGACTCTTGGAGTGGGAAAGTCCAGTGAATTGCCTTGGTTTCTCCCAGCCTCAGTTTCCTCCTGGGGGCTAATGACCTCAGGAATGCAGGGAATACGTGGATTCGGTTCCCACTCAAGCCTGGAGCAAAGCTGGCTTCCCCATCACACCCTCGCTGTTGAAGGTACAATCTCCAACCTTGCACACTGACCAGTGCATCTTGACTGCCCATCCCCTGTCATTACACATGTGTCATCGCACACTTACTGAGGCCATCATCCTTGGACACAATGCACATCTGAGTGACTTTTCTTGATGTCTACAACTCAACCCAAGCAAGGCTGACCTGCCCATCATATCACATCTTAAACACCTGCAAACCTTCTCACGTGGGCTCCACTAATTCCCACTCTGCGGAGATTTGGGGCACATCCTCTGGCCTTCTAGGGGCCTTCTCGGCTCTCTCAATACAAAGAAAGCACAGGCAAGGTGGGCGTTAGGTTGTTCAAGCTTCCTCCAGCTCCTGGTTTGCCAGTCATATTTAATTTGGCTCAGCATGTAACTGTAGCTTGTTTTTTTTTAAAGTTATTTATTTATTTGACAGAGAAAGAGGGAGAGAGAGAGAGAACAGGCATGCCAGGGCCTCCAGCCACTGCAAACAAACTCCGGATGCATGTGTCCCCGTGTGCATCTGGCTAACGTGGGTCCTGAGGAGTCGAACCTGGGTCCTTTGGCTTTGCAGGCAAACGTCTTAACTGCTAAGCCATCTCTCCAGCCCTTCTTTTTTAAAAAACAATATTTTACTTACTTATTTATTTGACAGAGAAGAGGAAGAAAGAGAGAGAGAGAATGGGCACGTCAGGGCCTCTAGCCACTGCAAACGAGTTCCAGATGAGTGTGCCCCCTTGTGCGTCTGGCTGACGTGGGTCCTAGGGAGTTGAACCTGGGCCCTTTGGCTTTACAGGCAAACACCTTAACCGTTAAGCCATCCCTACAGCCCTGTGGCTTGTTTTGTGTAAAATGTTTATTATATGAGAATGGGCACATCAGGGCCTCTAACCACTGCAAACGAGCTCCAGATGAGTGTGCCCCCTTGTGCGTCTGGCTGACGTGGGTCCTAGGGAGTTGAACCTGGGCCCTTTGGCTTTACAGGCAAACACCTTAACCACTAAGACATCCCTACAGCCCTGTGGCTTGTTTTGTGTAAAATATTTACTGAAAAGCATTAGGAAGCAACTGGGATCCAATTATGAGAAGGCAGGCTTTGATACACCTACATTTTTATGGTATGGTTCAAGGAAGAAAATATATTAGAGTTATGAAGTCACCCTGTTAGAACTTTTGTTAAAAATACTTGATGCTTGAAGCAGGCTAAAAACCAAAAGTCATTTGTAACCACTGACTGTCTAACACTAATTTTGGTGAGACATTAACTATTAAATATGTGATTGTAATCTTTACTCAATGTATTTGTGCCTCGATTCCTGGAACAGGCTATTCATAGAAATTGTACTAAACAAAGGCTAAGCTTATGCAGCCAGAATTGTATATAACCTGATGCTCTACTTCAGTAAAACACACTCAGATACATTAAAAAAAATAAAATAAATAAAATGTTTATTGAGGTGAAGTTCACGCAGCATCAGACTATCTGTTTCAGGTGAACCATCCTTCCATGGCAGCCAGCACATTCACCACCTTTACAGCCACCATGTCTCTCCCCTCCCCGTCACTCCAAAGTCCACACAATGAAGCAGGTTCTTTCCCTCCCCGTCTGGAGTCCCTGGCAACACAGAATCTTCATTCTGCCTGCGTATATCAACCCATTCTAGATTTCACCTCAACGGAACCATACATGTGACCTTAGCTCACCTGGCGTGTTTTAGGCACTGCCATGTGGAAGCGTGGACTAGTGTGTTTCTTTCGTGGCTGCGTAATCTTGTCTTGTATGGTGTGAGCTTGCACCTTCCTGACCGCCAGGGAGGAAGAAGGACCCTCATATTCAAGCCATATGAATGCCCTCCTTCTGCAGACTCTTGTTCTGGTCATCCAACCCATTTCCTGTTGGGGTGCGGCTCATTTTCACAAGCTCTGTCAGCGGTTTGCTATGTGGCGTTCCAGATCTGAGTCTTGTCGGGTGTACTTGTTGTCCATCTCCTCTGCCACATGCAAGATCTCAGGTTTGTCCCCAGTGGGGTTTCTATAAATTTATTTTAATTTAATTGAGAGAGCAAGAGAGGGAAAGAGACAGAAAGAGAATGGGCACGCCAGGGTCTCCAGGCACTGCAAACAAACTCCAGATACATGTGCCACCTTGTGCATCGGGCTTACGTGGGCCCTGGGGAATCGAACCAAGGTCCTTTGGCTTAACTACTAAGCCATCTCTCCAACTCCGCCCCCCCCCAAGTGGGTTTTTTTGATGCAATATAGTTCATCGATCTTTTTCTTCATGAGAGTGTTGTCTATCCTGCTGAAGATACACCTAGCTCCAAGTTCATGAGGATGCTCTGTATTCCCTTCTGGAAGGCATATGACTTTGTGCTGCACTTAGCTTTTTCTGGGTACGGGACAACGGCCGGTCTCCTTTCTTATTATCTCTCCCCATGTGGATACTCAAGTGATCCAACACTATTCATTTATCAAAGCACCTTTTGGGAAGCTCATGAGTACCAGTTTACCATCAACCAAAGGTCTCTCTGTGCTCTGTTCCCTGGCCCATTCACCAGTTCTCTCATGACTGCCCAGTAAGTTTTAGTGGACAGAAGAGCAAGCCTAAGTTTTCATTTCCTCTTTAAATTTCATTAGGGTATTCTTGGCCCTTTGCATTTCCATATAAATTTTAGAATCAACTTCTGCTGGTGTCTGATTCCAACTCCCTAAAAGTTGGACTAGAGAGATGGCTCAGCAGTTAAAGGCACTTGCTTGCAAAGCCTGCTGGCCCAAGTTTGATTCCCCAGTACCCATGTAGAGCCAGAAGCACAGAGTGGTACATGTATCTGAAGTTCATTTGCAGTGCCAAGAGGCCCTGGTGCTCCCATATACTCTCTCTCATAAATAAACAAACAAATAAATAAAAAAATAAATATTTTAAAAATAAACAATAGCTATTAGAATTATTAAAAACAAGTGGGGGGCGCTGAAGAGATGGCTCAATTGTCTTAAAGATATTTGCTCCTAACTCCCTGAAAGTTGAAAATGTGGGTGATGAATGATGCCTTTATATACTAAAGACTCCTGTTCATGTATATAACACAATGATGTAGCAATGCACCCTTTCGTTTGTTCAGTTATCTGGCTTTCTTTCCCCTCCTCCATGCCCCCATATTTTTTTTCAAATTTTTATTAACAACTTCCATGATTATAAAAAATATCCCATGCTAATGCCCTCCCTCCCCCCACTTTCCCCTTTGAAACTCCATTCTCCATCATATCCCCTCCCCCTCTCAATCAGACTCTCTTTTATTTTGATGTCATGATCTCTTCCTCCTATCATGATGGTCTTGTGTAGGTAGTGTCAGGCACTGTGAGGCCATGGATATCCAGGCCATTTTATGTCTGGAGGAGCATGTTGTGAGGAGTCCTACCCTTCCTTTGGCTCTTCCATTCTTTCCGCCACCTCTTCCACATTAGACCCTGAGCCTTGGAAGGTGTGATAGAGATATTGCAGTACTGAGCACTCAGGTTACTTCTTTCCAGCACCATGATGCCTTCTGAGTTGTCCCAAGGTCACTGCCATCTGAAAAGAGAAGATTCTCTACCAAAAGTGGGAGTAGCATTAATATAAGGGTATGAACATTAAGAGAAGTGCTTACTGCACGCCCCCCCCCATTTTTGAGATAGGGTCTCACATAGCCCAAGCTGGCCTCAAACTTGGTATGTAGTCGAGGATAGCCTTGAACTTCTAATCTTCCTGCCTCCACCTCCTGAGTTCTGGGATTAGAGCTGTGCCCCACCACACCCAGTTTTATGGGGTGCCGAGGATTGAACTCAGAGTCTTGTGCATGTTAGACAAGTGTGCACCCCTGAGGCATCCAGCAGCTCTTGTTTGGCTTTCTGTAAGTCAGCAGTTTGCTGTGAAGATGGGAGATCTCTTGCCTGATTCTGAATAGTTTCAGTAGCTTAGAAAACTCAGTATGCCTTGCTACCATTACAAATGGCATTTGTAAAATTTTTAAATGTCAGCCAAAGATGCAGAAAGCTATAATAAATCTTGGCATTATGGTCAGTGACCCAGATGACATCACTATAATCCCAGTAATTTTGCTCTGTCTTCTTTTGACTTCTCCCCGCATTCATTCCTGAGGTCTTTCTTCCTTCCCTTTGGACTCTTACACCTTTTATTTTGCTCCAAGGGCTTCAGTACAGTGTAGAAAGATGCCAGGGTGACAGCCTTGCTCCTGTCCCAGTCTCAGAAGGAAATTCCAGTATGTTACCATGGAGGAGGGTGTTTCTACAGGTATTTTTTCATTGCTTGTTTTGCAAAGTCTCTTTCCAGATTAAACAAGTTCCTTCTTGGAATGAGAGATGGCTCATTAAGGTGCTTGCCTGTGAAGCCCAAGGACCCAGGTTCAATTCCCCAGAACCCACGTAAGCCAGATGCACATGGTGGCGCATGCATCTGGAGTTTGTTTGCAATGGCTAGAGGCCTTGGCATGCCCATTCTCTCTCTCTCTGTCTCTCAATTTCTCTCTCCCTCTTTCCCTCTCTCTATAATAAATAAATAAAACTTTAAAAAAATCTCCTTCTGGACTACCAGTGCTTAACTTTCTTTTTCTCCTTTATGCTATTACAAGAATATATTGCATTGCTTTAAAATATATTTTTTATTTGCAAGCAGAGAGAGAGGGAGAGAGAGAATGGGTGCACCAGGGCCTTTTGCTACTGCAAATGAACTCTAGATGAATTCATTGCTTTGTGCATCTGGCTTTCTGTGGGTACTGGGAAATCAAACCACAGATGGCAGACTTTGAAAGTGCCTTTGCCACTGGGTCATCTCCCCAGCCCCTACATTGCACTTTTATTTATTTATTTATTTGAGATAAAGAGAAGGGGCAGATAGAAAGAGAGAACAGATGCACCATGGCTTCTAGCCACTGTAAACAAACTTCAGATGCATGCATAGGTACTGAGAAATCAAACCTGGGTCCTTAGGCTTTGCAGGCAAGTGCCTTAACGACTGAGCAATCTCTCCAGTCCCCATTGCTCTTTTAAAAAAATTACTCATTTATTTGTAAGGAGAGAGAGAGAGAGAAAATGGGTGCACCAGGGCCTTCCAGCTGCTTCAAACAAACTCCATATGCATGCACCACTGCATCTGGCTTTACATGGGTACTGGAGAATCAAACCCAGGTTGTCAGGCTTTGCAGGTAAGTGCCCTAACCATTAACCCATCTCTTCAGACCCCTACCTTGCTCTTTATAAAATGCTAAAATATTTTGGTATAGTAGCTTTCTTTCTTATGAGATATTCCCCTTTTATTATTTGTCAATATTTATTTGGAATTGTTACATTTCCCAGTACCCACAGAAAGCCAGGAGACAGTTTGAGGCAGATTGACTTTTCCTTTCATATAATATTCTTCTTGAATTTCATGTCAAAGATATGAAACTGTCTTCTCAAGTAGACCTAAGAACATTGTTTCTTGTCTATACTCTCAAAGAATTCGTGTAGATGAGTGCTAGTCTTCAATGACTATTTGGAAATATTGGCTGACCAATCAAGGGCTCTAACCTGAAACTATTTGTGTAGAAATATTTTAAATTAGGAATCACACTTCTTTGGCTGGGGAGATTGCTCAATGGTTAAAAGTGCTTGCTTAATTCCTTCGTAGCCACAGAAAGCAAGATGCACAAAATGGCATATGCATCTGGAGTTGTTTGCAATGGCAAGAGGCCCTGGAGTACCCATTCTCTACTCTCTCTCTCTTCTCTTTTTTGCTTATTTCTAGCTTAATTCTATTGTGGTCAAAGAATGTATTCATAGAAGATAAGCACTAGTCTTGGATGAATATTTGGAAAGTCAGACTGTTGTTAGATATAACTTGTCACCCAAACTATCAATTTTGGTAAAGAAAAAAAATCTAAACGCATCTGGAAAAAAAACATGCATATGTTTTACTTGTTGAGATGAGTCCTGTGTATGTCAACGGTCATTTAACTAATTGCATAATGCAAAGCTTTAACTTCCTTGCTGATTTCTGCCTGCTCGTTCTCTAAGTTGCAGTGAAAGATATGCTCAAATCTCTCATGATACTTATGGGTTTGTCTATTTGTTTTTGTTTTATACATTTTGGCCAAATGTTTTTTAATGACATATCAGTGGGTGCATTCCAAGGCTAGAATTATGTTTTTCTGGTACAATAAAACCCTTTTATTATTACAAAATATCCCTGTTTTTTGTTTTTTTTTTTTAGTTTTTTTTAAGGTAGGGTGCTGCTCCAGCCCATGCTGATCTAGATTTCATTCAGTAGTATCAGGGTGGCCTCAAACTCACAGCAATTCTCCTACTTCAGCCTCTCAAGTGCTGAGATTAAAGGCATGTGCCACCACAAAGAGAATGGATGCACCAGGGCCTCTAGCCACTGCAAACATGCATGTGTCACTTTGTGCATCTGGCTTTACATGAGTACTGGGGAATTGAGCTCAGATCATTAGGCTTTGCTGGCAAGCGCCTTAACTGCTCAGCCACATCTCCAGCCCCTCCTCTGTATTTTGATGTCAGTACCACTACAATGGCTTTCTTATAGTTAGTGCTTGGCTAGTATGATTTTTATTTTTTACTTTGTTACTTTTTGGATTTTTGACACAAACTCTCACTCTATAGCCCAGGCTGGACTGGAACTCAATATATAGCTCACTCTGACCTCAAACTTGTGATCCTTCTGCCTCAGTTTCCTAAGCAGTAGAGTTACAGGCATGTCTCATTTCCTGTTGTGAATTTTTCCATGCTCTTGCCTTGGACCTTTCTACAACCTCATATTTTCCTATAAATCTCTTGACAAAATAGAGTATGCTTTGCTATTTTATTCAGTGGGAAAAATGAGTTTAAATTTGGAATGGTTTTTTCTATGCATAGTCACATACCATAATATTTTATTCAATGGTGGAACATGTCTACTACTTAGTGACATGTCATTCAATGTAAGTACACCCCATGATGTTCTCACAATCACCTAACGACACATTTCTCAGAATGTTTCTCTTGTTCAATGACATATGACTACACATTTAATCTATTATTATGCATCCATTCTGCTTCAGATCCATTATTCTGCATTCTGTGAGGCCAAGACTCTGAGACTTACATCACCCATCCTTTTGTGCTTGTGGTAGTTTGAATGTAAAGTGTCCCCCACAGCCTCATGCATTTGCGATTGAGACTCAGACTCAGCCCCCAGCTGGCGGCAATTTGGGGAGTGGAGCCTTGTTCGAGGAGCCTTGTTAGCGCAGCTTGTCAGTTCTAGCCAACTTACTCTTACTGCTTTCTGCCAGCTGCTGTGACAAGATGTGATGCCCAGCCTCTGTTTCCTCCACCATGAGGAAGCTTCCCCTCGAAACTCCAAGCTGAATAAACCCCTTCCTCCAGTTGGCTGCTTGTGGTCAGGTGTTTTTCTGGCAATGAGAAGCTGACCACGACAGTGCCAGCTGGAATTCCGCCGGGTGCGTCAACGACGTACCATAGAGAAGTGCTGAGCACAGGACATGGTGTGAGGGCACGTCCTGGCTCTCCCTGTCCCCTTCAGCGCTGGCTCTTACTGCTAACTTGCCTTGCACCCTTACCATATTCCTCACCTGATCCAGCACTCACCGGGCTCTTCCCTCTTATTCCTCCAGACACAGAAATAGCTGTGTCTGCTATAGTTATCTCCTCGGGGAAAGCTCATTATTTCTGTGCTTCCAACATCTTCATGATCGATCCCATCTCATAAATTCTCTTTGGTCTGGAATAGCAAGGTAGCCAGATCTCAACTAATACAAGTGCCTTGTTACAGAAGGGTTTCTAACTTTGTCCTTGTACTCGGTGCTCTGTGCATCATCTGCCTATGTTTCTGGTTTGTTTGTTTTTTTTTTTCTTTCCTACTTCCTTTCAGTTCTTGTTCCAGCTTTCCCCTTTGAAATTGAGTAAGTTATACATTCTTTTTTCAACACTTTATCTATTTATTTGAAAGGAGAGAGAGGGAATGGATACCTAGCAACACCTACACAAGACCCTCATAATAGCAGAAAAAGACAATGACATCAAAATAAAAGAGAGACTAATGGAGAGAGGGAGGGGATATGATGAAGAGTGGAGTTGTAAAGGGGAAAATGGGGGAGGAAGGGAAATATCATGGTTTATTGTTTGTAAGTATAGAAGTTGTCAATAAAAAATTAAATTAATAAAAAAAAAGAAATGCTGTCCATCTTTTTTGAAACAGAGTGACTCATTGCCCTGGAGCTCACTAGTTAGGATCAACTAGTTGGCTAGGGATTCTCCTGTCTCAGCCTCCTCATTACTGGGATTACAAATGCACATCACCACGACCAGCACTTTTATGTTGATCCTGGGGATTGAACATGGGTCTTCATACTCACAAGGTAAGCATTTTACCCACAGAGACAGCTCCTAACCCCCTCAATTTTGTATATGTTAAATATAGTGATGATCAACCCCATTTCTGATATGCCAAACTGAACCTTCCCAAAGACTTTGTCTTTTTTTCTGGTAGCATCAGAAGTAAAAATCCACCTCCTTCTAGGGGTTAGAAGCCACATCTTAGAATAAATGGGAGCCAGATGTGGTGGTACACATGTTTAGTCCCAGCATTTGGAAGGCTGAGATAAGAGAATCACTGTGAATTCAAGCCCAGCCTAGGATACAGAGTGGATTACAATGAGACCCTGCCTCAAAAGAAGGAAAAGATGCTCCCCACTGTGATAGTTAAGGTGTTGTCAACTTGATCTATTTAGTAATTCACAGAAATCCCTTTTGGGTTGGTCTCAGAGGTTGCTTCCAGGAAGGGTCAAGTAAAGGAGGAAGTCCTTCCCCCAGTGTGAGCCCTTCCCCCAGAGCAGGTGCCCTGATCAGTGGGGGGCTTCATATAAGGAAGCTCTGGGTAAAAAGAGTCCCTTCCTCCCTTCCTTCCTTCCACTTGGCTGCTGGAGCTGCTCGCTGCCTTCCAGCATGGATTGAAGACTGGTGCAGACTGAAGACCCGCGTGGATTGAAACCCAGCGGCTCCTCAGGAAGCCTCCAGGCTTTCCGGCACCATCTGCAGCCCCGGGTCTGGACTGCTGAGGCCTATGGCCACGTGGACTGACCAGCTACCAGGTTCCGTGATTCTTGGGCCTGCAACTGCTATTGGACTACCGTAAGCTAATCCAACAAATTCCCTTTTTAAAATAATTCATTCTAGCAGTTCTGTTCCTCTAGAGAACCCTGACTAATAGACCCCCTTACTCTCTGGTGAGGGTGGGATGAAGCCTAAGCTTAAAAGAAAACTATTTTTCTGTCTCTGGCCTGTAACTCCCAGTACCAGAGAATGGTTGCTACCCACATTGAGCTGCTGATCGGAGAGACCTGCCAGGTCCCCAATCAAGACAGCTTTCTGTCAAAGCACTTGACCTGCCTGAGGCAAATGGTAAGACCCTATTGCTGAAGACACCATATGCTGCTGACACAGAGCATGGGGAGACTTGGCTGGAATTCAGAAGAAAGCCGGTCCCCAGACAGTTAGCCTTTCTAGTGCTGGAAAGCACTACATGAGCTACTAGGGGAAAATGGTCAACAATGGTCTGAGCAGCCAGAGGTCCAAGCTACTCAGAAGCAAACACCCTGCCAGGCATGGTGGCATGCACCTTTAATCCCAGCACTTGGAAGGCAGAGGTAGGTGGATCACATGAGTTCAAGGCCACCCTGAGACTACATAGTGAATTTCAGATCAGCCTGGGCTAGAGAGAGACCCTACCTTGAAAAACCATCCAACACCCTGATAGGATGTACATTCCAGTGCAATAGTGGCACACAACCTCAGTGGGTAACCAATAGCTTTTTCATTGGCTAAGAAATCCACTCAGTGTAAAGGAACCCATATCTGGAATTGGGAACCAGATCAAAATCCTATGGAGACAAAGATTATATTCTCCAATGTCAAGCTCTCACTAGTCTTTGGCTAAACAAGGGGTTATAGACATCAAATTTTCCCTGAATTAATAATGCTTATCCCATTTAAAAATTGCTGACTTCACTCTCCATTGGAGAATCTGTTCTTCTTTTTCAAAAGGCAGCAAGACCGGAAGAGATAAACTACTCCTCACACTTCAGCCAAGCCACAGCTGAAACCACAGAGGAATTGGGAAGACAAGCTAGAGGTCTGCTTCCATGCTGAACCTAATAATCAGCACCAGGGTGAAGGAGACTGACCCTGAGGATACTCAACACCTACCAAAGCAGAGATCCAGAGGCTCCTAAGAGCTCATCACCAAAGTAGACTTAAAACTCAGCCACCATGGCTTGGGAAATTTTACAGAAGAGGGGGCAGAAAGATTGTAAGAGCCACAGGTTGAGACATCATGCCCAAAGGCATTGCTCCCCCTCAAAAAAATAACTGGCTACTGCTCCCACAATGCATAAACCCCAAACCTGTGGGGAATACCTGCAACCCCACTGCGGAGTGTCCCCAACAGGATGGTGGCAGGGATGAGGGAAAAGAGGGTACAAACATATGATATACCCATACGAAACATGTTGTTAATAATAATAAACATTTTAAAAAGGAAAAGGGAAGGAAGGGAGGGAGGGAGGGAGGGAAAGGATAAACGTGGCCATTCTCTAAGTTGCCGGGAGCAAAGCCAGTCCACATGCTAGCACTCCCCAGAGCCTCCATAGCATCGTTATTCTTCGCTCAACACATACCTGCTTAGCTCCAGCTTTGCAGCTTGCCCAGGGCTGGCTCTGGACATGGTCCCTGCTTTCAGGAGCCAGTCAGTGAGTGTTTAGCGAGGAAGACCAACAGAAAGATGACAATCATAATGGATGTGAGAAGGACTCAAGACAAACTCACTCACCCTGGGATAAGAGAGAGCATGGAGTCATGGTTCCCTTAAGAAAAAAAAAAAAAAGCCCCGAGTTTAGAGAGAAGGATGTTCCAGGTGGAAGACAAGAAAGCTAGTCTGTTTCAGCAGCTGGGGTCCTGGTCTCCAGGGCTGGAATGGAGCGGGAGAGATGGGGTGCTGGGTGGAGAGAGGCCAAGCTAGGGTCTTTCTGAAGTCATCAAACTCATGACTTCATGGGAGCCCCCCCCCCCCGTGTGTGTGTGTGTGTGTGTGTGTGTGTGTAAGACACAGGCCAAAATATCAACAGGTTTGGGGTTCTCCTCAAATCATGTGTAACTTTGCGTAGAGAGGGTGTTCTGAGTGCATGCTGCTTCTAATTTTGTGCATGGGCTCACAGGCCAACTGGAAACAGACACAGCCAGGAAACCTCCTCGGCCCTTCTCAATGCAGTCAAGTAGACAGTCAATACTTTCAGTATGTCCCATAGTGGTATGTGAGATTTTACGATCAAACCCTCGTCCTAACATGCACCTCCTGCGTGCATTCAGGAGTGTCTCTAGGCACAGAGTTGGGGAGGGGATGGGTCAGCAGGGGAGGGTCTCCTTTCTGTTGTTCAGTTGTGGGCTTGTTTTTAGTTTACTGATATATATGCAATTCATCTGCCATACAGGACACTTATTTAAAATGTGCAGTTCAGTGACCTGTGGTGTGTTCAGAGGCATGTATAGCCACCACCACACGCAACCTAGAAGATTTTCATGACCTCAGAAAGAAGTTCTGTCTCCGCTAGCATCGTGTGCCTGTCCGTTCCTCCACCCCTGAGTGACCATACTCAACGTTCTCTGTTTTGATTCTTCTCCTATACGTCCTCATGAATGGGATCATGAGACATTCCACTCTGGAAGTCTGGAGATGGCTCAGTGGGAAAGTGCTGACTATGTAAGCAGGAAGACCTGAGTTCAGATCCCCAGAACTCATGTAAATGCCAGGGCATGGTGATGCATGCATTCCCAGCACTAGGGAGGCAGGGAATTCCTGTGACTTGCTGGCTAGCTAATCTAGCCAAATCAGTGAGCTCTGGGTTCAATCATGGTCCCTGTCTCAGTAAATAAGGTGGAAGACGGTTGAGGGAGACATGCAACCTTGATCTTGGGCCTCCACGCGCACGCACACACACACGCACACACACACACACACACGTGTTTGCACTTATACCTGTACATACAGGTGCTCCCACTTACATGTACTTACACCACACACACATACACATGCCAAAAAAAAAAAAAAACTCATTCACGTTGCTACTTTGCTCCTTCATGTGATCATATAGTGTGTGTGTGTGGGGGGGGGAGGTCTATTGTTCAGTCTTCCATGGATGGGTAGGTGTTGGATTGTTCCTGGGTTGGGCTGTTACAGAGAGAGCCACTGTGGACACTTGCATGCAGGGTTCTGACTGACATCTGTCTCATTTCAGAAGTGGAACCATGATGTCCTATGGCCACTGAGAAAATGGCATCTTAGCAGGGATGAAAAGACACCACCAGATTGTTCCCAAGGCCACTCACCACTCCACTCTCCAGCTGCAAGGATACATGAGTCCCTGCTGTGTGCCACGCCCGTGAGTTCCACACTTGAACTTCTCAGGATCTATGTGTGCCGAGGGCTAGCTCCCTGAGTGCTGACTGACACGCCCTCCGTGGTCTCAGTGCTCCCCTGTATCTTGATTTTAAAGCCACTATGGTCACGCATGGACATACAGAAGGATGTGTGGGTCATTCTGAAACATCCATCCCCGGACATCCACCCCTGGGTCAACAGACAGAACCTCCAGCCTACTATGTCTGGCCGGCCCAGCGCGGTGTCTGTGCCATCCCGGAGTCAACTCCCGCCCACTGCTGTGGTAAATTGCCTCCTTTCTCCTTGGGGCTGTGCTATCTAATTACGCAGCTCTAACCACACCGTTGGGTTTTGTCTTGTTTGAATGTTATATAAATGGACTTGCACGGTCATTCTTCTTTGATGCCTGCTCTCTCCCCATCAAAGTTATGGGTTCAGGTTTGTGTGTACTGTCTCTCCCTGAGTTCAGTTGATTCTTCTCAGGGTGCATGTGGCTTTGTGGGTTTTGTTCATTTGTACTTGCCTTGTTTCGTGGCAGGGCACTTCATCACATAAACATGCCATCCTACGACGGCCACTGGGCACTGGTCAAGCCGCTCAGCTCCTCGGGCACAAGAGAGAGCACAGTCTCCCACAGACCCATGAGCAGAGCACTCCTGCCAGGGTCAGTGAGTGAGGCTTGTCCTGTCCATTCCTCCCCAGAGGAGAGGCTTCCCAAGGCTTTGTCTCCTGCCAACCCTGATGTGGCCAGATGTTCTCCTTGTCACCTGCCCAGTGAGTACATCATACCACCGCTCATGTGATTTACCTTTTACAGGCTTCCCAGGCCAGTGTCAAAGGGCATAGTTAGTGGATAAACAATCCCATGCAAGGCCTCTCCTGGATCCAAGAAGCTAGAGTCCCAAGGCTTCTTCCCTCTCTTGTCCCAGTTTACATCTGTTATTATTATTTCTTCTCCTCTTCCTTCCTCTTCTTCTTCTTTTCTTCTTCTCCTCTTCCTATTCCTCTTCTCTTTTCATCTCATCTCCTCCCTTTTTCTTACTCTCTCTCTCCCTCTCTCTATCTCTCTCTCTGCTTAAAGTCAGGGTCTCACAAGCCCAGGCTTTTCTTGAACTTGCTGTTTCCAAGGACAACCTTAGACTCCTGATCCTCCTGTCTCCACCTCCCAAGTACTGTTCCTATTACTTCTGAGAATCAAAGTGGTGCTCAGAGCAGAGAACTCTTCTATATTTCATATTGAGGCTGTGGACCTGGAGGGGGGAGGTGACACCAACTCCGTCCCTAGAATCTCTTACTGCATCACCTGGCTTTCTCCCCTCTGTTATGCTTTGATCTGCAATGTCCCCCAAAGGCTCATGTCATGTTTTGGTCATCAGGTCAGCAGTGTTCAGATGTGGAGCTTTGGGAAAGGGATTAGGGTCATGAGAGCTCTGATCCCATAAATAGATTGATCCATTGATGGGCTATCCAGAGATAGTGAAAAAAAATGGAAAGGAAGAGAAGGTTGAAGACACCGTCGGGAACTATAGCTTGTGAAGTCCACACCCACCCACTGCACATTCTCTTGCACATTCTCTCTTATCTGCCTGCTCCCTGCCTGTGATATGGCAAGCAGCCTGTGCCACACCTGATGCCAGCCTTGCGACAGCCCCACAGTAATGGTTCTCACTCTCTCCACAGTCAGGATGCACAGTCTCTCCATAGACATGGTTCTGAGTCTCCCCACAGTCAGGATGCTCAGTCTCTCCATAGTCTTGATGCTCAGTCTCTCCACAGTCATGGTTCTCAGTCTCTCCATAGTCATGGTTCTGAGTCTCCCCACAGTCATGATGCTCAGTCTCTCCATAGTCATGGTGCTCAGTCTCTCCACAGTCATGGTGCTCAGTCTCTCCACAGTCATGATGCTCAGTCTCTCCACAGTCATGGTGCTCAGTCTCTCCACAGTCATGGTACTCAGTCTCTCCACAGTCATGATGCTCAGTCTCTCCACAGTCATGGTGCTCAGTCTCTCCATATTCATGGTGCTCAGTCTCTCCACTGTCATGGTGCTCAGTCTCTCCACAGTCATGATACTCAGCCTCTACACACTCATGATGCTCAGTCTCTCCACACTCATGATGCTCAGTCTCTCCACAGTCATGCTGCTCAATCTCTCCACAGTCATGATGCTCAGTCTCTCCACAGTCATGATGCTCAGTCTCTCCACACTCATGGTGCTCAGTCTCTCCACACTCATGATGCTCAGTCTCTCCACACTCATGGTGCTCAGTCTCTCCACACTCATGATGCTCAGTCTCTCCACACTCATGATGCTCAGTCTCTCCACAGTCATGGTACTCAGTCTCTCCACAGTCATGGTGCTCAGTCTCTCCACACTCATGATGCTCAGTCTCTCCACACTCATGATGCTCAGTTTCTCCATATTCATGGTGCTCAGTCTCTCCACAGTCATGGTGCTCAGTCTCTCCACACTCATGATGCTCAGTCTCTCCACACTCATAATGCTCAGTCTCTCCACAGTCATGGTACTCAGTCTCTCCACAGTCATGATACTCAGCCTCTACACACTCATGATGCTCAGTTTCTCCACACTCATGGGGCTCAGTCTCTCCACAGTCATGATGCTCAGTCTCTCCACAGTCATGATGCTCAGTCTCTCCACACTCATGATGCTCAGTCTCTCCACAATCATGATGCTCAGTCTCTCCACTGTCATGGTGCTCAGCCTCTCCACAGTCATGATGCTCAGTCTCTCCACACTCATGGTTCTCAGTCTCTCCACAGTCATGATGCTCAGTCTTTCCACAGTCATGTTGCTCGGTCTCTCCACAGTCATGATGCTCAGTCTCTCCACACTCATGATGCTCAGTCTCTCCACAGTCATGATGCTCAGTCTCTCCACAGTCATGATACTCGGCCTCTACACACCCATGATGCTCAGTCTCTCCACACTCATGATGCTCAGTCTCTCCACACTTATGGTGCTCAGTCTCTCCACACTCATGATACTCAGTCTCTCCACAATCATGATGCTCAGTCTCTCCACAGTCATGATGCTCAGTCTCTCCACAGTAATGATGCTCAGTCTCTCCACACTCATGATACTCAGTCTCTCCACAGTCATGATGCTCAGTCTCTCCACAGTCATGGTGCTCAGTCTCTCCACAGTCATGATGCTCAGTCTCTCCACAGTCATGGTGCTCAGTCTCTCCATATTCATGATGCTCAATCTCTCCACAGTCATGGTGCTCAGCCTCTCCACAGTCATGCTGCTCAATCTCTCCACAGTCATGATGCTCAGTCTCTCCACAGTCATGGTGCTCAGTCTTTCCACAGTCATGATGCTCAGTCTCTCCACACTCATGGTGCTCAGTCTCTCCACAGTCATGGTACTCAGTCTCTCCACAGTCATGGTACTCAGTCTCTCCACAGTCATGGTGCTCATTCTCTCCACAGTCATGATGCTCAATTTCTCCACAGTCATGGTGCTCAGTCTCTCCATATTCATGATGCTCAATCTCTCCACAGTCATGGTGCTCAGCCTCTCCACAGTCATGCTGCTCAATCTCTCCACAGTCATGATGCTCAGTCTCTCCACAGTCATGGTGCTCAGTCTTTCCACAGTCATGATGCTCAGTCTCTCCACACTCATGATGCTCAGTCTCTCCACAGTCATGCTGCTCAATCTCTCCACAGTCATGATGCTCAGTCTCTCCACAGTCATGGTACTCAGTCTTTCCACAGTCATGATGCTCAGTCTCTCCATACTCATGATGCTCAGTCTCTCCACACTCATGATGCTCAGTCTCTCCACAGTCATGCTGCTCAATCTCTCCACAGTCATGATGCTCAGTCTCTCCACAGTCATGGTGCTCAGTCTTTCCACAGTCATGATGCTCAGTCTCTCCATACTCATGATGCTCAGTCTCTCCACAGTCATGGTACTCAGTCTCTCCACAGTCATGGTGCTCAGTCTCTCCATATTCATGGTTCTCAGTCTGTCCACAGTCATGATGCTCAGTCTCTCCACACTCATGGTGCTCAGTCTCTCCACAGTCATGGTACTCAGTCTCTCCACAGTCATGGTACTCAGTCTCTCCACAGTCATGATGCTCAGTCTCTCCATATTCATGAAGCTCAGTCTCTCCACAGACATGGTCTCAGTCTCTCCACAGTCATGGTGCTCAGTCTCTCCGTAGTCGTGTTGCTCAGTGTCTTCACAGTCATGATACTCAGTCTCTCCATATTCATGATGCTCAGTCTCTCCACAGACATGGTCTCAGTCTCTCTACAGTCATGGTGCTCAGTCTCTCCACAGTCATGATGCTCAGTCTCTCCACAGTCATGGTGCTCAGCCTCTCCACAGTCATGATGCTCAGTCTCTCCACAGTCATGGTGCTCAGTCTCTCCACAGTCATGGTGCTCAGTCCCTCCACACTCATGATGCTCAGTCTCTCCACAGTCGTGGTGCTCAGTCTCTCCACAGTCATGATGCTCAGTCTCTCCACAGTCATGGTGCTCAGTCCCTCCACAGTCATGATGCTCATCCTCTCCTCAGTCATGGTTCTCAGTCTCTCTACAGTCATGATGCTCAGTCTTTCCACACTCATGATGCTCAGCCTCTCCACAGTCATGGTTCTCAGTCTGTCCACAGTCATGATGCTTAGTCTCTCCATAGTCATGGTGCTCAATCTCTCCACAGTCATGGTACTCAGTCTCTCCACAGTTATGATACTCAGCCTCTACACACTCATGATGCTCAGTCTCTCCACACTCATGATGCTCAGTCTCCCCACACTTATGGTGCTCAGTCTCTCCACACTCATGATACTCAGTCTCTCCACAATCATGATGCTCAGTCTCTCCACAGTCATGATGCTCAGTCTCTCCACAGTAATGATGCTCAGTCTCTCCACACTCATGATACTCAGTCTCTCCACAGTCATGATGCTCAGTCTCTCCACAGTCATGGTGCTCAGTCTCTCCACAGTCATGATGCTCAGTCTCTCCACAGTCATGGTGCTCAGTCTCTCCATATTCATGATGCTCAATCTCTCCACAGTCATGGTGCTCAGCCTCTCCACAGTCATGCTGCTCAATCTCTCCACAGTCATGATGCTCAGTCTCTCCACAGTCATGGTGCTCAGTCTTTCCACAGTCATGATGCTCAGTCTCTCCACACTCATGGTGCTCAGTCTCTCCACAGTCATGGTACTCAGTCTCTCCACAGTCATGGTACTCAGTCTCTCCACACTCATGATGCTCAGTCTCTCCACAGTCATAATGCTCAGTCTCTCCACAGTCATGGTACTCAGTCTCTCCACAGTCATGGTGCTCAGTCTCTCCATATTCATGGTTCTCAGTCTGTCCACAGTCATGATGCTCAGTCTCTCCACACTCATGGTGCTCAGTCTCTCCACAGTCATGGTGCTCAGTCTTTCCACAGTCATGATGCTCAGTCTCTCCATACTCATGATGCTCAGTCTCTCCACAGTCATGGTACTCAGTCTCTCCACAGTCATGGTGCTCAGTCTCTCCATATTCATGGTTCTCAGTCTGTCCACAGTCATGATGCTCAGTCTCTCCACACTCATGGTGCTCAGTCTCTCCACAGTCATGGTACTCAGTCTCTCCACAGTCATGGTACTCAGTCTCTCCACAGTCATGATGCTCAGTCTCTCCATATTCATGAAGCTCAGTCTCTCCACAGACATGGTCTCAGTCTCTCCACAGTCATGGTGCTCAGTCTCTCCGTAGTCGTGTTGCTCAGTGTCTTCACAGTCATGATACTCAGTCTCTCCATATTCATGATGCTCAGTCTCTCCACAGACATGGTCTCAGTCTCTCTACAGTCATGGTGCTCAGTCTCTCCACAGTCATGATGCTCAGTCTCTCCACAGTCATGGTGCTCAGCCTCTCCACAGTCATGATGCTCAGTCTCTCCACAGTCATGGTGCTCAGTCTCTCCACAGTCATGGTGCTCAGTCCCTCCACACTCATGATGCTCAGTCTCTCCACAGTCATGATGCTCAGTCTCTCCACAGTCGTGGTGCTCAGTCTCTCCACAGTCATGATGCTCAGTCTCTCCACAGTCATGGTGCTCAGTCCCTCCACAGTCATGATGCTCATCCTCTCCTCAGTTATGGTTCTCAGTCTCTCTACAGTCATGATGCTCAGTCTTTCCACACTCATGATGCTCAGCCTCTCCACAGTCATGGTTCTCAGTCTGTCCACAGTCATGATGCTTAGTCTCTCCATAGTCATGGTGCTCATCTCTCCACAGTCATGGTACTCAGTCTCTCCACAGTTATGATACTCAGCCTCTACACACTCATGATGCTCAGTCTCTCCACACTCATGATGCTCAGTCTCTCCACACTTATGGTGCTCAGTCTCTCCACACTCATGATACTCAGTCTCTCCACAATCATGATGCTCAGTCTCTCCACAGTCATGATGCTCAGTCTCTCCACAGTAATGATGCTCAGTCTCTCCACACTCATGATACTCAGTCTCTCCACAATCATGATGCTCAGTCTCTCCACAGTCATGATGCTCAGTCTCTCCACAGTCATGGTGCTCAGTCTCTCCATATTCATGGTTCTCAGTCTGTCCACAGTCATGATGCTCAGTCTCTCCACACTCATGGTGCTCAGTCTCTCCACAGTCATGTACTCAGTCTCTCCACAGTCTTGGTACTCAGTCTCTCCACAGTCATGATGCTCAGTCTCTCCATATCATGAAGCTCAGTCTCTCCACAGATCATGGTCTCAGTCTCTCCACAGTCATGTGCTCAGTCTCTCCACAGTCTGTGCTCAGTGTCTTCACAGTCATGATACTCAGTCTCTCCACAGTCATGATGCTCAGTCTCTCCAGTCTGTTGCTCAGTGTCTTCACAGTCATGATACTCAGTCTCTCCAATTCATGTGCTCAGTCTCTCCACAGTCATGGTGCTCAGTCTCTCCACAGTCATGATGCTCAGTCTCTCCACAGTCATGGTGCTCAGCCTCTCCACAGTCATGATGCTCAGTCTCTCCACAGTCATGGTGCTCAGTCTCTCCACATCATGGTGCTCAGTCCTCCACACTCATGATGCTCAGTCTCTCACACGTCATGATGCTCAGTCTCCTCCACAGTCGTGGCTGCTCAGTCTCTCCACAGTCATGAGCTCAGTCTCTCCACAGTCATGGTGCTCAGTCCCTCCACAGTCATGATGCTCATTCCTCTCCTCAGTCATGGTTCTCAGTCTCTCTACAGTCATGGTTGCTCAGTCTTTCCACATATGATGCTCAGCCTCTCCACTAGTCATGGTTCTCAGTCTGTCCACAGTCATGATGCTTAGTCTCTCCATAGTCATGGTGCTCAATCTCTCCACAGTCATGATGCTCAGTCTCTCCACAGTCATGATGCTCAGCCTCTCCACAGCCATGGTGCTCAATCTCTCCACAGTCATGGTGCTCAGTCTCTCCATATTCATGATGCTCAGTCTCTCCACACTCATGATGCTCAGTCTCTTCACAGTCATGGTTCTCAGTCTCTCCATATTCATGATGCTCAGTCTCTCCACAGTCATGGTGCTCAGTCTCTCCACAGTCATGATGCTCAGTCTCTCCACAGTCATGGTGCTCAGTCTCTCCACAGTCATGATGCTCAGTCTCTCCACAGTCATGGTGCTCAGTCTCTCCACAGTCATGATGCTCAGTCTTTCCACAGTCATGTTGCTCGGTCTCTCCACAGTCCTGATGCTTATTCTCTCCACAGATATGGTGCTTAGTCTCTCCACAGCCATGGAACCAGCCTGGGCCAGGGTGACACCCTACCTCGAAAAAGAAAAACACAGAGGCATAGTGAGGCTGAGGAAGTCACCCCTGGTCTCACAACTCACTAGCTGTAGTAGTTTGAATAAAGAGAAGGAAGGTAAAGAAAGGAAATGGAAGGGAATGGTCAAAAGAGAATAGGGAAAGAAAAGGGAAATGGAGAGAAGGAGAAATAAAAGAAGGGAGGAAAGGAAAAAGAACCTTGGGCATGCCTCTCATTAAACAAATAAAACAAAGTATTCTGAACTGCATGGAAGCTATATTTCTCCCCACACCCCAGGCGTAGACAGGTAGGGACATGCAGTCACAGCGACCCAGTCACCTGGGTTTATATCCTGGCTCTGTGATTTGCCAGGCACTCAGTTGGTGCAAATGACTGAGCACCACCTGCCTCAGTTTTCCTCGACCAGGAAAGAACTGACAGGTTGTCACGAGAACCGCAGCAGATGTGCAGGATGCCCTAAGCACTGTGGCCTCTGTGTAGACCTTGCTAGGTTTGGAGGTCACAGCAATGTGTCTGAACCCCTACTGGTTAGGCCTCCTCCCCCTCACTCATCACCAGGCTTTTAGAAATGTATCTCCAAGGGTAAGCCCTGCCCCTGCATTATGTGAGTTGTGGCTACCACTGAATTCCATGTGGGAGAGCTCAGAGCTGCAGGCCTATTCCTCCATCTTGGCTGGGTCATACTGGGTTCTGGACAGAGGCGAGCCCTCCTCTGAGTGTAGGGGCAGTTTCCTATGGCGCTGTGGATGAGTGTGGGTGGGACTGCCCACAGACACACACACAGCTCTGAGGTATGAATGGACTGAAGATTTGCTCCCTGTTTATGCAAGGCCACCACGTCACTGTGCTGCCTCTCACTGGGTCTGGTGGCTCTCCAACACCCAGGGCCATTCCTCAAGGGAGGATCCTGGTCAGAATGTTATGCTGACTGGACAGAGAAAGGAGGTGAGGGGCAGAAATAATGAAGGGAGGGATGCATTGACAGGAGGAATAACTATTAGTATTCCAGAGTGCTGCAGAAGAGCCACTGCTGACATGAGTTAACCGCATGTGTCCAAATTGCTGGCCAAGATTTTAATGTCCCCAACACCAAGCAATGACCCATGTTTGAGGTGATGGATGTGCTGATAAGCTTGATCTGCTCATAGGACATTAGATTAAACGTCACACTGTGGCCGGGCGTGGTGGCACATACGAAGCTGAAGCAGGAGGATCACCCGGAGTTCAAGGCTAGTTAGGGTTACATAGTGAATTCAAAGCTAGTCTGAACCACTTATAGAGACACTGTCTAAAAAATAACAAAACATCAACAATATTTCTATAAATATGTGTGTTTATTAGGTCAGTAAAAATGCTTATGATAAAATATTTAAATGAATAAATGAAAAGTAAAGACTAGGCACTGGAGAAATGGCTTAGCAGTTAAGGCGCTTGCCCGTGAAGCCTAAGGACCCAGGTCCAATTCTCCAGAGCTCAGGTAATCCAGATGAACGTGGTAGAGTTTATTTATAGTGGCTGGAAGCCCTGGTATGCTCATTCTCTCTCTCTCTCATAAATAAATATTTTAAAAAAAACAGTAAAGTCTATGAGCTTAAAAAAATAGGTATGATGGCTCACACCTATTATCCCAGCGAATGGGTAGTGGAGGCAGGAAGATCAGGAGTTCAAGGCCATCCTTAGTTCCATAGGGAGTTTGAGGTCAGCTGGGCTACATGAGACCCTGTCTCAAAAACAAAAAAAAATTGCATGAGAAAACCCCATATTACTCTCACACAGCAGTGAATCAACCTGTTTACAGGAAGAAAATAAGCCCAGAAAAGGCAGAAAATGTGTAAAAGACTCAATTGCATATGGCAGCCGAATAGGACCAGTGTGACAGCCCATGCACGGCTGGGAGACGGGCAGCGCAGAAAGAAGGTAAGTTCAGCCTTTGACATAAGCTCCTCCATGCAGGGCCCTTCTTATCCCCAGCACACATCTGTTGGCCAAGTGGCTCTTCTGCAAAGCTGATTGGCTGGGCGGGCGCCTCCTAATCTTAGTGTGCTTCGTGAGGAACGAAGCCCAGCCTCCACTCACTTCCTGCTCTGCTAGAACATTGGGGCGGGGGTGGGCTGGGATTTCAGAACCCTGCGTTCTTGTATAAATCTGTTTCCTTGCAAACGGCATATCTCCACAGACGGATAATGTATAGAGTGGCCAGGCCATCTGGGCCAGAGTCTGCAGCCTGGGGCTGACGTGGTTCAAGGGTTGGACAGCCATTGGCTCTACATCCAAGCCATGTTGGCAGGAGTCCCTGGCATGTCGCCGTCCAGCATCATCTGTGAGGGACCCCTCTCCGGTTCCAGCCCTGAGGCCTCCTGATGTCTGTTAGGAGTCAATCTGCCTTCTTTTTTAGAACTCTCAGACTAAGGGTACAGAGTCCGGCCCTGCACCCGGCACAGAAGTGAGCATCCCCTGGGTTTCAGCCTCCTCATCTATAGGACGGACTGATGGCATTTGCCACCCTGCTGAGAACTAAATTCTGGTCACACAACTTTGTCAAGGTCTCCAGAGGTTGAAAGCTCCTTGAGGGAGGGGTGTGCCCCAAGAGATCACCGAGAGGGAAAGGGAAGATTTGAAGAGGACTGCCTGGAGTCAGAGCCACCCACACAGTCAGCCTGGGGACTCTGGGCCACACCCCGCTCTTCTCTGGGTCTCACCCCCATCTGAAACACAGGGATGCTTTTGTCTACAGTTCCAGCTGGCTCCAAAGGCCTTCCTTCCAGAACATGATAATTTATCAAAGATTACAAAATATAGGCTGGGGGTGTAGCTCAATTGGTAGTGTGCTTGCCTAACATGCACAAAGCCCTGGGTTCAAACCCCAACAGCATACCATGCCTACAATCCTAGCACTCAGAACGTAGAAGTAAGAGGATCAGAAGTTCAAGGTCATCCTTGACTACTTAGTGTGTTCAAAGCCAGCCTAACCTACATGAGACCCTGTCTCAAAAAATAAAAAGTATAAAAAATATAAAAGATTACAAAATGTCTTGTCCACCCTGGCCAGTTCTAAGGTTAGGTTAGAAACTCCTGTGATCTTTCAGTTATTTCTTTCAATATCTTCTCTGCATTCTTACATCTCTCTTTCATATTCTCTCAGCCTCCTCTCCATCTGTGCAGTTTTAAGTGCTGACCTAGAAAGCAGAAACCTCTGAGACGATGGCCATTGAAGAAGAAGGCAGGCTCATGAATAGGGAAACCACAGCCCAGAGAGGGAAAGTGAAACGCCCATGGCCACTAAGCGAAGATCTCCTTGAGGTCCCCAATCTTCTCGTGCTCGGAACAGCCAAAAACCAAGGACTGGTCACAATCACAGCGGCCGGGCAGTCTATACAGTGGGACGCATTGTCTGTGAACTACTGGGCTCTCTGGGCTTCTCTGGACAGTTCAAACCTCAGCCTGACCCCCACACACACGCCGAGCCTGGGCTGACTCCAGAGATGCTAGGGGAGAGCTTGGCCAGGCCCCAGGATGAGCTCAGCCTCTTGCGTCTGGTGTCCAGATGCCCGACCAGGACCTCCTTTCCTTCGCAGGCGATCCTCTGGCCCCTGCCCAGAGCACACATTCCACAGCTTGTCCTCAGGAGACAAAGGTCGGCACATGAGGATTTGCCATATGTTCTGTTTGTCACGCAGAGCCAGGGACATGATGGACCTTTAGCCAGAAAACCTGGGGAACCTTTCCTGGGAGTACCTGGGATCCAACCATGGCTGACTGCAGAGCCAAGCATAAGGACTCAAGATCAAGACAACTGGAAGCCAGCACCACTCAGTGGGAATGAGTTTGCTCAGCAATTGATTGGTGATGCCTGCCATGGCTCTGGCCAGAGATGCCACCTACCTGTAGACCATGCTGGAGGTCTTGAGTCCACAAGAGCAGTTAGCCTACCTGGAAGGTGTTTTCACTATTCTAAATGGGACCAGGGAGTCCAGCGCTCAGCCAAGGGGTGCACTGGACATGCAACTAGCCAAGAAGGAAGGGTGCTTCAGCAAGCAGCTTGTCCAGAGTCCCATGAGAACAGTCTGTGGCTCAAAGGTCCCTGCAAAGCTTAAGCTCTTAGAGTGGCAGTCGGTGACAGGACCTTTCAGAAGTGATTGGTCATGAGAGCAAGCCCTCCTGAATTGGTGTTGTTACCTGAGGACTGGGTTTGTTGGAAGGGACAATTCAGCCCTGTGGTACTTTTCTCACTGCTGTGAAGCAACAACTGAAATGAGGAAAGGTATGCTTTGGCTCATGGTCTGAGAGAATCTTCAATGCATGGGACAGGGAAGGCTCTGGCTGTGGCAGCCAGAATGTGAGACAGTTGCTGTTCACATCATGACAGGCAGGAAACAGAGAACAGGCTGCAGCTTGCACCAACAAGCTGTTTCTACAGCCCAGCTCAGGAAAGAGAGAGCTAGACCACAGCCCGGGGCACCTCTAGTCACTCACTCTCGTCATCCGTTAGACTTCACCTCCTAAGATTCCACAGCCTTCAAAATAGTGTCGCAGGGCTGGAGAGATGGCTCAGTATTTGTCTTGCAAGCATGAGGAACTGAGTTAGATCCCCAGAACCCACATAAAAGTGCTGGGTGTGATGATACAGAGATAGGCGGATTCCTTGGGGGGCTCACTGGTACACAACTGGTGTGTTCCAAGCCAATGAGAGACTCACCCTGTCTCAAAAAGTAGTGGATGGAGTTTGTAAGGAAGAACACGGGAGATTTGTCCTCTGCTCTTCACATGCACATACATGAACACACATACACATGAACACGCACACATTTTCTTTCAAATATCTACAAGTTGGGGCCCAAACATTCGAACATGGGCCTGTGGGGACATTCAGATGGAAATCGACAGCAATCCCTGTTTCCTTGCTCCGTCTCAAATACTCTTGCCCTTCTGCTATCTCGACACAGTGTAGAGGTTGTGGCACACACCAGCACCATGTTCTGGGACTTCCCAGCCTCTAGAACTATGAGCCAAAACTCCCAGTATGTGATGCTCTGTTATAGCTGCAGATGATAGACTAAGACATTAGGGACACCTCTCCCACTGGACTGTTGTCCGCCACACCATCATATTTGATGGTTCACCTCACAGGTGAACAAGGGGAGAGCAAGAGAGCATCAACCCAGTTCTCAGATGCAGAACAGAATTCCAGGGTGGGAAAGCGGTCAGAGCAGGAGAACTTGAAGCCTGAGTGAGTGAGGACCCCTCTGAGCTTATCCCTGCCTCCTCTGGGGTGTGTGAGGTCCTCCTACAGCTCTCACACCTGCTCTTCTCCCTTGGGCCCAAAATACCCAGACTCACCACTGTCCATGTCTCTGCTTGCCTGGGTCCCCTGCCCCTCTACAGTGTAGCTGCCCCTCCTGTTCCCCACAGCACCCTGCCACTGTTCACACCTGCTCATGCTGCCAAACATCTCACTCTGCAGCTCCCTTAGTGTCCCCCCCCCGACCATCTCTTCCCTGTGACCCCAAATGACCAAAGCTCTTTCTTGCTACAACCCTCTGAAACACCCACCAACTACCTCTTTCCACACACTCTGCCGGGATGTGATGGGCAAGAGAGTGTAATACTTCTTTTTCTTTCTTTTTTTTAAAATTATTAGATACGAACATATTTTGTATGTAAACATCACATGTTGGTACCCTCCTTTCCCTCCTCCCTGCCCCTTTTCTGAAGAGGCCTTCCTCACTGGGGATGCAGGTCCACCCCATGGGGATTGTGGGTCATGCATCATGGGGCAGCAGTCAGTTATGGGGGAGAGGCAATGTCTCCATGCAAAATGTTCCAACTTGTGGCTCTAACAATCTTCCCACCCCCTGTTCCGCAAAATTCCCTGAGCCATGCTGGGAGAATTTTAGGTCTACTTCAGTGATGGGCATCTAGATGTCTGGTTTGGTAGGTGTTGAGTGTCCTCAGTATCTTTCTCCATCACCCTTGTGCTGATATCAGCTTAACTAAGACAGCGGCACTCTTGTTTATCACCCCAATTCCTCTGTGGTTTCAGCTGGGGCCGGGGTGGAGTGAGCTGGGTCATTTATCTCCCCAAGTTTAGTACGAGAAAGTACTCCAGACCTACCAAGCTGTAATTAGGCCACAAGAGGGTCTGAGGCCTTCCAGAGTTGCACAGGAAATCTGGTACCACACCAGGGAAAGCTCTGGTTCTCCAGGGAGCACTGAGGGCTGGAGAGGACCTGGGGAATCAGGAAAGAAAATCATACAGACTTAGCCTCCTTATGGACTATTGAGTCCCACCAGCTGAAACTGGTATCTTTGTTGTCCACCAGGCACTGAGATGCCAGCCATGCCCCTGAGGGTGCAGAGAGTGGAGAGGGTGCTATCCTTGTCTTGCCTGGACCTCACGGGGGGGGGGGGGCAGCCAGCGTCCAAGAAGAACTGAATGGGGCAAGGGAGATTTCTCAGATGGTAAAGAGCTTGCCTCTCAGGCATGAGGACCCAATTTTGATCCCCAGGACCAATACAAAAAGCCAGACATGCTGGTATGTGCCTGTGATCCCAGTGCTTGAGAGGTGGAGACAAGCGGGTCCCTGGGGTTCACTGGCCAGCCGGTCTAACCTAACCAGTGAGCTTCAGTGAGAAAAAAAACCAAACAAACCCTGTCTCAAGCCAGGCATGGTGGCACATGCCTTTAATCCCAGCACTTAGGAGGCAGAGGTAGGAAAACTGCCATGAGTTCAAGGCCACCCTGAGACTACATAGTAAGTTCCAGGTTGGCCTGGGCTATAGAGAGATCCTACTTTGAGGGAAAAAAAGAGAGAGAGAAATAAAACTTTCAAAAAAAAAAAAAAGGTACACACCTTTAACCCCAGCACTAGGGATTAAAAAAAGGAAAGGATGATTGGAGCTAGGAAGATAGCTCAGCAGTTAAAGATGTTTGCTTGCAAAGCCTATTGGCCTGGATTTAATTCCCCAGTTATCCATGTGTGGTAGTTTGAGTGTTTGTTCCCCCATAGACTCAGGTGCTTTGTTAAAGCTTGTCTCTAGCTACCTGGCTGGAGGAGGTGTCACTGGGGCCGGATCCTAAGGTGTGTTGGAGGGGAATCTGAATTCCAGCCAACAGGTATTCAGAGAAGTCTGAGCTATGGTGGGGCCCCTGCTTTTTACTGCCAATTTTGTGCCTGTTGCTTTTGGTGTTTGCTGGCCAGTGTGGGTTTCTGTCAGCTTGGATGTATGGAAACAGTTTCTTCCACGACTGATGGAACTTCCTCCTGGATCTGTAAGCTTGGAATAAACCCCTTCCTCCCATAAACTGTGTCTTGTTTAGATGTTCATCCCAGCAATGTGGAGCTGACTACAACACCTTGTAAAGCCAGACAGGCATTTATTTGCAGAGACCCTGGTACCACCATGCATGCAAATGCACACACACACACACACACACACACACACACACAAATAAATAAAAATTTGGAAAAAGATTTTAAAAGAGGCAGTTGGTGTTCCTGAGTGTGAAACCTGATATTGCCTTCTGGCCTCCCCGTGCACATGTGCACACACCTTCATACATACACACACACACACACACATACACACAAGGTTAAGACAGAAAGAGAGAAAAAAAGGGAGGAAGCAAGGAAAAGAAAGAAAGAAAGAAAGAAAGAAAGAAAGAAAGAAAGAAAGAAGAAGAAAGGAAGGAAGGAAGGAAAGAAGGAAGGAAGAAAGGAAGGAAGGAAGAAAGGAAGAAGATGGCTGGAGGGATGGCTTAGCTGTTAAGGCACTTGCCTGCAAAGCCAAAGGACCCAAGTTTGATTCCCAAGACCCACGTTAGCCAGATGCACAAGGGCGGCCTGTGCATGTGGAGTTCGTTTGCAGTGGCTGGAGGTCCTGTCGTGCCAATTCTCTCTTTCTCTGTCAAAGAAATAATTTTTAAAAAAAGAAAGAAGAGAAAGAAAGAAAGAAAGAAAGAAAGAAAGAAAGAAAGAAAGAAGGAAGGAAGGAAAGAAAGAGGTACCGAATCAGAAGGGTGGCTCCCTGGCCTGGCTCTCCTGCCCTTCTCCAACTCAACAAGGAGGGGCCTGGTCCACATTCCCATCTTCAGCCAGCATGGCACCAGGCCAGTACATAGTAGGTGCTCAAGTGGTCCCTGCTGCATGCAGCTATGGGGACAAGTGTCATTGGTGAGCAACAGGCTGCTCAGGTGGTTCGCAAGTCAGAGTCCACTGCTGCCCCCAAACCAGACGACCACTGCCTGAGCTGCTGAGCTGTAACAAGGCCGGGCGGGAGCCAGGAGGAGGCTCTGTGGGGAGCTGCCTTCGCTGTCCTGTGGCCATCCAGTCTCCACACAGCTCTGGATCCAGGCTGAGCTAGATACCCAGGTCAACCACTGGATGCCACGTCGCTGACCACAGCTGGCTGCAGCCCTGGCCAGTCTCCCCATCACCCTGCCCAGTCCCTTCTGCTCTCCCTAAAAGGGAAATGTCCCAGACTGGTTTGGCTCAGGAGAAATCATGTTTGTTTGCCAAGGAGCTGCTATATGACCCGAGCTCACAACGCAGCCCTGGACTTCTTACAATCTAAGGTTCATGCACAGGTATGGCCAGCAGCTCGGAGCCAGTCACAGGAACCCCGAGCCAAGACCCAAGCCTGCCCCCAGGTGCTAAATGGGCAAATGGTATAAGGGACCCAGAGGACTTCCTGGGTATGTGAAGTCCTCAAGGGATGCCCACTGTGAGGCTGGTGGCCAATATAGGCAATCTGGTCATGTGGGTTACGTGGAAGACCCCAGTCACATTCATGTGGACCCTCTCCACTGTGTTCTTGGAGACCTAACGCATTTTGGGGTCCATCCAGCCCACTGATACTCAAGGAGACAGAAGAAGGGAGATGACCTCCATATGTCCCCCAGACTGGACCTGACTCCAGCGTCAGCACAGCAAGGCCCTATGTGGCTGGGATATAACTCTCCACCCACCTACCCTCCCTCAAGTCCCCCGCTGCTGAACTTAAACTTGGCCGTGCGGGCTCCCTCCTTCTTGCCATTTTAATCATCTCAGGGCAATTTCCTTTCTCGTCTGAGCACTGATTCCTCCCCAGATGGCTTCCTCTCTCCGTCCCTCTTCACTAGGTCTCAGGCCAAAGCCAGTGGCTAAAGGCAGAGCAGGAACATGCGAGTCCCGTTAGGAAGGTCTCCTCCATGCGGCTGGCAGGAAGGCCCTGGAGACTGCACGTGCTTGGAAAGGGGAGCCCTCCCACAGAAGGCCCGGCTGCGGCTCGCTGGCCACAGTCGGGCTGTGAGTACATTTTCAGACTGTGAGTCAACAGTTAACAGAGTAGGTTTTAATCATCCTGGACAAGGCTGACCGATAGCTCTTCCCTGTGGGGAGAGTAGAGGGGCCTGGGGCGTGGGGGGAGGGATGGGAACCTCCCCCAGACCAGCCACCAGCAGGTCAAGTCAGACTAGGGGTGGTATATTCTTAGGGTGGTGCTCTCCAGCAAAGTGCCAGACAAGACTGGCTATCTCATTAATTTGGTTACCATGTGGGGCCCTCTCTTGGCTTTTTAAAAAAGTTTTATTTATTTATTTATTTATTTGAGAGGCAGAAAAAGAAGCAAATAGGGTGTGAGAGAGAATGGGCACACCAGGGCCTCCAGCCACTGCAACCGAACTCCAGACACAAGTGCCATCTTCTGCATCTGGCTTTACATAGGTACTGGGGAATTGAACTCGGGTCCTTAGGCTTCGCAGGCAAGCACTTTAACCACTAAGCCATCTCTCCAGCCTCCCTCTCTTGGCTTTGATGCTACTCATTGTATCACTGTCACTTCAGCTTCGAGTTCCACGGCAAAAGTCCATCCATCACAGATATTTCCTAGGCTCTACCTTGGGCTGAGCCTCATGGGTATCAAGGGATAAATTAACCAAACCACAGTTCAAGAAAGAACAGAATATGTAAAAAGGCAATTTCTGGACTTCAGACATGGCCCATGCATCATCTGAGACCGCAGAGCAGGACCTCGGGTGGACAGTGTCCTATTCCACCCACACTACGTGGACACTCAATCTGATGGGAAGGTGTACGCGCCCCACGTACGTGTCCTCTCCAGCTCTGTGGCAGCCATCGAGGGAGGCTGGTGTCAGAGACATGCTGCTGGCCTGGGTACGTAGATCAGCAGCCCTCACCTTCCAACTCCATCCAAGCAGGTGGAGGATACTCCTTCTGGTCATGGTGGCTTCTGCAGGGCAGCTCTCGGCACCACCGGGGTCTCCCCTTGGAGTGAGGGAGTCAGGGTGCCAGGACCCAAGAATGACATGACTCACTGAGCCTTTTGCTCTTCCAAGATAAGGGGGCTTCCCATGCAGACCCCCCGATTCCACCTTCACCCCGGCCTGACTACCCATGCAGTCATCTGCAAAGGGAATGCTCTGGGGAGCTCAGCTTCTCCAAGTCCTCCCTCAGCTCTAATCCGAGGTCATCGTGTGTCTCTCTCACGGAGGATATAAAATGGTGTGTGGGAGTGCTGAGGGAGGCTGGTGATGAAACCAGTTAGTCTGGGAACAGCACATAACTGGGACCTACTATCCCTGCTTCCTTCCCCTTCCCACGGCAGACATTGCTAATCAATTACAGCTCGCCTTCTGTGGACTCAGCCTTTGGCTCAGAATCCTTGACACAATCCTTAGGCCACCACTTGTCACTGAGGAAGAACAAGAAAATGCATTCCTTTTGCTCTCCACCTTACAGCAGAAATTGGAGCTTAGGGAGGGACAGGGTCTTGCCTCAGGCCACTCAGAATTGCCAGGTGGAAGCTGGAGTTAGGGGATACAGAGGCAGCAGATTTGGAGGTGTTTTGGGTGGGGTGCAGAATGGGATAGGACAGAGGCAGCCACAGGGAGATCAATAACCATGCTCTGGTGCTGGCTGTGTGAATGAAAGGTAAGAATGAGGGCAAGACAGTGCAGGGAAATGAAGGCTATCAGAATCTGGGGAGTGAAGTTTCCATCAGGGTCTAGAAAGGAAACAGGGGTGAAGGCCAATAGCTTACATAAAAATTGCAGTGGCTGGCCGGGCGTGGTGGCACACACCTTTAATCCCAGCACTCGAGAGGCAGAGATAGGAGGACCGCCATGAGTTCGAGGCCACCCTGAGACTACAGAGTGAATTCCAGGTCAGCCTGGGCTACAGCAAGACCCTACCTCAAAAAAAAAAAACCTTTGAAAATTGCAGTGGCTGAGGCCCTGGCATGCCAGTTCTCTCTCTCTCTCGTGTCTCTCTCTCGCACTCTCTCTAAAAATAAAATAAAATAAAGTTCCTGTCATAGGAAGAAACTCTTTTTTCTTTTATGTGTGTGGATGCTCGTGCGTGCATGCCTGTGGATGCCACAGGACAACCTCCAGTATGATCTTTAAGAATGTGGTTAAGGTGCTTGCCTGCAAAGCCAAAGGATCCCGGTTCAATTCCCCAGGACTCACGTAAGCCAGATGCACAAGGGGGCGCATGCATCTGGAGTTCCTTTACAGTGGCTGGAGGTCCTGGGGCACCCATTCTCTCTCTCCCTCCCGCCCTCTCTCTCTCCCTCCCTCTTTTTCTCTCTTAAATAAATAAATAAATAAATATATTTTAATAAAGAATGTCATCCACCTTTTCTTTTGGCCTGGGGCTCACAGAGTCAACTAGATTGGCTGATCTTTGAACCCCAGGGGTCCTTCTGTCTTTACCTCCTCAGTGCTGAGATTATAAGCACAAACTACCATGTCTAGTATTTTTACATGGGATCTAGGCATCAAACTCAGGTCTTCATGCTTGCAAAGAAATCTCTTTACTGATTGAGCCATCTCCTCCGCCCAGGAAACTTTTTTTTTTTTTTAATGGTTGAAAAAAAAATATAGACTTGGCTAAAGCACTTAAAATGAAAGTTCCAAACATCTGATAAGCAGGGAAGAGGCTCCCAGCCAGAAAGCCTGCAGCAGCATTCTTGGGAAGGCAGTCCAGGGAGTTCTCCACGAGGCCCCAGGGGAGAACTGAGATCCCTACACCAGCCAGGGAAGCCCTCCAGAGGCCCAAGCACCCCCCCACCTCACCCCGCCACCCACACACACTGCCCAGCCTGCAGCTTCAAACAGAGCATGCATGTGCTGGGAGGCACGGTAAGGAAACCTGCTGAAAACTGACCTTCCCCTGGACTGGGGTGTAGATCAGTGGTACAGCACTTGGCCAGCATGAGCAGTGAATGGATTCGAGTTCCAACATTGTTTAAAAAAAAAAAAGTGTTATGAATTGCCCAAGTCTTAATTATTCTTTTTAATATTTTTATTTATTTATTTGCAAGCAGGATGAGAAAGAGAGAAGAGAGAGAGAGAAAGAGTGGATGCACCAGGGCCTCTTGGGAGGGACCCAGCTACACCTTGTTTGCCCTTTTATTATCCAAAGTAAGGATACCACATTGGATCCCTACACAGATACAGCATGCAAGGTGCCATCTTAGGGACAGAGACTAAGCCCTCCCTTGACACCAAACCCGCCCCTGTCTTGGCTTTGAACTGCCCAGCCTCCAGCACTGCGAGCAATAGATGCATGTTCTTTTTTTTTTTTAATTTTTGTTCACTTTTATTTATTTATTTGAGAGTGACAGAGAGAGAGAGAGAGAAAGAGAGAGAGATAATGGGTGCGCCAGGGCTTCCAGCCACTGCAAAGGAACTCCAGACGCGTGCACCCCCTTGTGCATCTGGCTAAAGTGGGTCCTGGGGAATCGAGCCTCGAACCAGGGTCCTTAGGCTTCACAGGCAAGTGCTTAAGCGCTAAGCTATCTCTCCAGCCCAGATGCATGTTCTTCATAAGCTGCCCAGCTTAAGGTGTTTTGTTACGGCAGCAGGAATGGTCTCAGACAGGGAGAAGGGAACATGGCACACCCAAAGCCAATGACCATTAGATGGCACTGTGTTCCCAGGAGGTACAGTTCACAGGTGTAAGGATCAAGGGCAGAGGATGATAGGCAGGTCTGCTCCTGCCTCTCTCAGCAGTGTTCCAGCTCTTATGTTCATATCCCCATCACTCTAGGCCCAGTGAGCCTAGCCTAGACATCCAGGTTCCCAGATGGAAATGCTCTGAAATCCAAAGGCAGGAAATCCCCTCCAGCAATCTCCGATGGCAACGTTCTGACAATGTGGGGCCCCTCACCTCAAGGTCCACAAGTTAAGTAAGACACGGTTGGTCACAACAACGGGAAACAACTGGCCCTGATCATCAGGGACAGAGAGAGTATGACGTTCATCTCTGTTCCCTTGCTCACAAGTGATGGTACATGGGCATCCTGGGGACAGGACATCCCAAGCTCTGACACAAAGGGACGGCCATGTGCATGACCAACAGAAGGACTGTGGATCTGCCACAGCTGCAGTTCAGAGAGTGGGAATGGGGAGTCCAGGGGGAAGTGAGGGGCACCTGTCTCCTCTTTGAGACTGGCTGCGTTTGGGGCAAGGATGGAAGTTGCTGGGGTCTGATCCCGGCCCTGGGCAAAGAGGTCTACGTCCAGCTACGTCCCTGTACTGCGGTCTGAGCGGAAGGGAATGCCGATGGTGATGCTGCGGTTGTCACACACGCTCTGCAAGGCCAGGGCTTTCGCTCAGCACCTGCCTGGACCCCAGAGGGCCAGCCAGATTCCAGAAGCATGTCCTAAGCCTAGTAGCATTGGTTACATTCTCCTTGCTGTGTACAAATAACTGGCAGGGAGCCACTTAAGAGAAGGGTTGAATTCTAAGCTTGCAGCTTTGAGGGGAAGTTTCGTGGTAGCGACAACACGAAACAGCTGGTCACGTGGCAGCCCAGTCAGGAAGCAGAGCTGGTCACGTCAGCAGACAGGAAGCAGAGTGACCAGGTAGCAGGGCTGGCTCAGAAAACTCAAGGCCCGCCCTACACTGCCAGCCCTCCACGAAGTCTCTGCCTCCTAAAGATTTCCCAGGCAATCCCAAACAGAGCTACTGGCTGGAGACCAAGGATTTAAACACATGAGTCTGTGACTCGGGGGGCGCGGGGGGGGAGGTATTCACATTCAAACCACAACACCATCCAAGCATCATGTATACCTCTGTGGCAAGACCAGAAACTAACATGAAAAGTCCCCAGTGGGTGTCGACAGAGGTGAGTGTGGAAGGCTTTGGGTTCCTCAGCACCACGCTGGGAGGAAGCGGCGGTACAGGAGGGGGCTCTGGCAGACTCCCTTGCCACCTCATAACATCCAACACATCCTCCTTCTGCCCAAATCAAGTTTCACCATGAGCTGGAGGGATGGCTTAGCGGTTAAGGCACTTGCCTACAAAGCCAAAGGACCCAGGTTCGATTCCCCAGGACCCACATAAGCCAGATGCACAAGGTGGTGCTTGCGTCTAGAGTTTGTTTTGCAGTGGCTGGAGGTCCTGGCACGTCCATTCTCTCTCTGTGTCTCTCTCTCTGTGTCTCTCTCTCTCTCTCTCTCAAATAGCTAAGTAGAAAATAAAATAAAAATTTAAGTTTAATGACCTTCCTCAGCACACAGCACTGACAGCAGGAGCATGGTGCCTAAAGACAGGGCTGCTGTGGCTTTGAACACCTCAGCCACAAGGGATCGGCAGAGGCGGAGGCTTGTTGACGTGGCCTATCTCGATGACGGGGAGTGTGCTTTTAATTACTTGTGCAAAAGTCGCGAACTGACTGGCGCTGCGTTCGCTCACAGACTCCCTCTCAACGGGTGGTTGGAAGGATTAGCTGCACGTAACCAGCCGTGCAAAAGAAGGCAAAACCTGTTCTCAGAGCGCCTGCGGAATTCTTGCCTGGGATTTTCGGCATGATCGGGAGCCAGGCTTTTATTCCTCTAGGAAAACAGCTGAGTTTCTGCTGAAAGCCAGTGAGAAACGAATTCCATGTACACACTCTGGTCAGTGCTTATCCTGGGATGGATGGTCCTCCGTGAGGTCAGGCCTGGCTGGATTTGGACGACCGGAGGTGAATTTTCTTACGTTCAGTTTAGTGACAGTGAGAAGCCAGCTCGGGGCGGGGTGGGGGGAGAAATGGAGCACCCGGGTGCTTTCTCGCTGCTTCTTGGGGGCCCCAAGGAGTTCACTGACCATCCCCGGGGAATCCCTGGAGGAGGGTGACACACAGCAGAAAGAGAAGCACGCTGCCTTTGGAGGGGGGGGTCAACTCAGGAAACCCCAATTGGGTCCACTTCACACCCTGCACTTCCCCATATGGCTTCCGATGACAGCAGGGCACCGTAGCAGAGGAAGAGGCCAAAGAACACTGTTTTCATCAATGACAGCCTCCCTCTCCGAGAGTCCCCGGAGCAGCAGAGAAACCAAACGGCGCCTCCCCAGCCACGTGTCCATCGAGTACCGAACCGCCCAGCTCCACGTCGGCAGCACACTGGGACCACATGGCTGGGGGAGGGTAACCATGGCAACCCTCCAGTCACTGCGAAGTTATTCTTTCACAATGTACAATCGCTCTGTTTATAGGAAGAATGCTGACCATATATTCCGGTTTTTCCATGCACAATACTTCACTAGGAAAGAATGCGGAGCCCACCAGAAGGAGCGCACAGTGCAGTTTCCCTCATCCGCCTGCCGAAGTTGCTCCTGGCTACCAGGGATCGGCGTGGCTGAGGGTCTCCTGCCTGCGTTGCCTCTGCGGGGGGGTGGGGGAGCAAGAGTCATCTCAGGGGGTCATCCACTGCCCACACACAGGTCCCAGAGATGTAACCTCCGACTCTTCATCCCTGAGACCCCAGGAGCACGTGAACCGTGCTGCTGTGAGCCTGGCATCTGTGGCCAAGCCAAGCCAAACCACCGTGGCGCTCCTTCATCAGAGTGAAATTTCAGCCCAGACTGGATAGTGGAGGGTGTCTGTCTCCTCATTGGGTGAGGCCATAGGCTCGCTCTTTCTTTCTTTCTTTCTTTCTTTCTTTCTTTCTTTCTTTTCTTTTTCTTTTTTTTTTTTTTTTTTTTTCTGTGACTTCAGCTGAGCTTTGGTTCTCTGGGGGAAGGCACACACATTTGTTTCCTCCCTACGTGCAGTTCAAACTTAGAAGGGGCAAGATGCATTTCAGAGGCTAAAAATAATCCCCGGGGGCTTTGCAGAGGAAAAGAAGTGGCCTTGCGTGGGGCTAGGCTCTGAGGCAGTGTTTCCATTCTGAGTCCCTTCTTGATGGATGTGGCCCCCAGGACGCTGAGACCCGGAAATCCATCTGTCTCCCCAGTTTAGACATAGCAATTTCGAAAGATGAATTTCGGTAGGACACACACACCACACTAGAGCTTCTAAAAAAGGCTTTTCTTTAAATGGGACATGTAACAACACTGCCCAATTTAGGAGCCTGGGAGATGGCTCGGGATAAAGGTGCTAGTCACACCAACACCAGGACCTGAGTTCAGATCCCCCTCGTCCATGTAAATGTTGATGTGATGGAGTGTGCCTTTAATCCCAGCACGGAGGAAGTAGAAATAGACACATCCCTATGATTCACTAGCCAGCTAGTCTAGCCAAATCAGTGACTCTAAGTTCCGTGAGAGACCCTACCTCAAAACAATCAGCTAGAGAGCAATGGAGGAAGACACCCAACATCACCCTCTGGCCTCCACACACACGCACACGTCCTGAGCACCTGCACGCATGCACGTCCTACACACAAACATGCATGCACCCATGCATTCACACCACACACGCACACGTGCACACTCACAAACAACAACAAAAACAAGAAAACAAGCAACAACCAAATGAAGACCTGCACAATGCAACAAAAACTCCACTCCATGATGGCTTGCAGGTGGATGCAGGTAAGGACACGGGATCAAGAATTGGAACTGGGGTATCACTCTCAGGTTCTCTGTGTCTGCTCCCATCAGGGTTCCTTTGCTCTCCCCCAAAGGAACTGCAGCAGGTGACGGCTCCTCGTGAGCTCCAGCTCTGGTTCCTCTGACTTCTCCCACATGGCCAAGTATGAGGTAGACTCTCACTCCAGCTCAGGCTGACCTGGGATTCACTATGTCGTCTCAGGCTGGCCTCGAACTCACAGCGACCCTCCTACCTCTGCCTCCCGAGTGCTGTCCAGGGTGACTCTTACTCCTTCGGCCCTTTGCCGTCTGATCTCATCACAGCTGGTGACAAAGAGGAAAGAGATGAGCTTGCTTGCCTGCCTTGAGTGACGGAGGCCATCTGCTGGGAGAGCTTGGGGTGGTGCCGCCGCCGGGAGCACTACTGTGGGAAGAAGGCTGGCAGTGTCTAGCGGGGAGGGGGACCCGCGAGGAGCCAGACAAGATGCAGTGGTGAGAGACAGAAGACAAGCAGGCTAAACCATGGTAAGGGGCCTGGCCATCCTGGCCATGGACCCCAACAAGTCACACTCCCCTAAGGAGCCAAACCCTTTGGAGAAAACTGCCCAGTGTTGAATATTCTGGATGACCTCCCCACCCGCCGGGATGGCAAGGGCCTTCTTTTTTTTGAGATGAACAGCTCCCTTTGTGACTCGCCCCCTGGTGTTTTCAGGGAGGCTCTAAGAGCCGGGAAGAATCTCTAGTTCAGGCGGTACTAATTTCCAGCCAGTCTTCCCCGAAGCTGGCTGAGGCAGAGTCACCCTTCTCCACTCTGTGGGGTCCGTGTTGCTTTGGATGATGTGGGAGACCACAGCTGGTCTGGGATCTAAGGCGTGAACAATTCCCTGTCCCTCTCCACTCTGTCATCTATGGCTCAGCTTCGTGAACTGTGGGCCACGACCCTGTATGGGGGTCACATGACTGAATATGGGGGTCGTGAAATTTTTGGCAATAGAAAAAGGTTTGTGAATGCACCGCCACCGAAAATGTAATTCAAAATAAAGCGCAGCAGGGCGTGGGGGCTCAGGCCTTTAATCCCAGCACTTGGGACGGACGCAGAGGTAAGAGGAGCACCGTGAGTTTGAGACCACCCTGAGACTACATAGTGGGTTCCAGGTCAGCCTGGGCTAGAGCAAAACCTTATCTCAAAAGACCAAGCCAAAAATAAATAAGTAAATAAAACACAGAAACCCTCCCCCCCCAAAAAAAACAAAATAAAATAAAATAAAACAAAACGCATAACGACTCCAAGATGTTTCTGGCAGCCCTCGTGCGGGTTGCACTGTGTGACTTCAGTACAGCCTTGATCTTGATTGAGGGCACTTTGCACCACGCATCCCGTCACACCACGCAAATGCCAGCGAACGCGTGCCTAAAACACGTCAGCTCAGATTTGACACTGCTGTACGCCATGAACTGCAGTGTCTCAACTGTGTATACAACGTTGTCTGCTCTTCTAGAAACTGAATGGCCTAACTATGAAAAGAGAAGCGCTATTTTCCTACCTTCATTCCTCAGCATGTAGCTACTAACCTGGCACTTTTTGAATTGTGTTGTATTTGAATGTGTGATTTCGAGAAGCACAGACTGAGCCAGGTGTGACAGTACATGCTTGCAATCCCCAGGGCCTGGGAGACTGAGGCAGAGGTCAGGGATGCAAGGCCAGCCTCAGTTACGTAGAGAGGTTTAATCCAGCCTGGGCTACATGAGACCCCAGTGCAAAAAAAAAAATTGTTTGAAAAAAATATTGCTGTTGGAAAGCCAGGCGTGGTGGTGCACGCCTTTAATCCCAGCACTCGGGAAGCAGAGGTAGGAGGATCGCTGTGAGTTTGAGGCCACCCTGAGACTCCATAGTGAATTCCAGGTCAGCCTGGGCTACAGAGAGACCCTACCTCAAAAAAAAAAAAAAATATTGCTGTTTGAAGTTGCTGCCTTGAAGTTCATTAAAAGGAAAATTAAATGAATTTTGGTTTGGGATTAGGACAAAATTTCCAACAATTTCTGTAATGACCCTAAACATACTCCTGTCATTTTGTACCATGTGTTTATGCAAAGCAGTGTTCTCAGCATTGACAATTATAAAATCAAAATATCAATCAACTCTGAAAAACACTGAAGATGTTTTACGTTCTACAATATTCAAATATTCAGCCAAGATTTAGTTCTTTATGTAAAACTGAGCTACCATATGGTTAGTATGCAAAGTCACTTTTCTCTCTAATAAGTGGTAAAATTATATGTACACCAAAAGATCATTTTCAAGCACATTTCTTTATGATTTATTATCAGTAAATGGTTACATGTTTATATTATATGCCTATAGAACTAGAGTTGCATAAAAATTTCTCAGGCAAGAAGGGGTTGTGAATAGAAAATGTTTAAGAAACCCTGCTCTGTGATGACATGGTACTCCCTAGCCAAGTGCCGTCCTCCACGGAGAGGGTGGAAACCCAGCTGAACAACCACGTGGGACGGAGCCCAAAGGCTGGCCACATCTGCCCCACCCAAGGGCCCTGCCCCCAAACCCGTGCCCAGTCACCAGCTGCTTTATAAAGATATTATTGCAGAAAACGTGCTTTTCCTCTCCTGGGGAGACACAGGACACATGTCTGCCCACCTAGACAGGGCTTAGACAACAGTCCAAAGTACCAACCACTGCACCAATCACAGTTTGGTGAACCAATGAGTTTACTGGGGTTCCTCGCAAAGCAGGGTGAAGGGCTGCTTGCGGAAGCATGGGTGACTGAAAGGCAGGCCCACGCCAGCATAGGTGACGACTCACGAAGCTGCATCTGATCTCCGGAGCGCACTGCCCGACAGGCTAGGCGGCTGGGCAGGGGAGGCGCGGGAGTCTCTTCCCAAGCAGTGTAAGTCACCTTTAAATCACCTTAGGGCGGGATCTTGCAACCTTCTCCCCAGACTTGTTGGCTCCCCTGAGCTTCCAGCCTCCCCAGAGGCGGGAATGTTCCGATTGCTACACAACACCGATCAGAGTCTGCCCCTTAATGGTTGTTTACCTCTCCTGTAACCTTGGGGCGTGATCCTGTGACCTTTTAAGTTTCAGCTCTCCTAGACTTGACCTCCCAAGTGTTCTGAGCCTCCCTCCTCCCCTTGGGAGGGAAGGTTCCCATGAAGAGGAATTTGCTATATCACACATGCAAAGGCCAGCGAGGATATAGTAAGGACATACAAGCCTATTTACGAGACACTGAAAGGTACAGATTCCGGAAGGACAGCTTTATTTGCTATTTCGGTGGGGAGGTGGATGTCGATGTTCATGTGTGAGTGCCACAGCATGTGTGTGGTGGTCAGGGGACAATGGTCAGGTGCCAGCCCTTGCCTTCCTGCTTACTTTGAAGCAGGGTTTCTCTTTCACAGCTCCATTCACCAAGCTAGCTGACCCGTGAGCTTCTGAGAAATCTCTCCTGTCCCTGCCTCCTGCCTCACTGTTGACATGCTAGGATTACGGAAGCCCGCCATGGCTTCTGGCTTCTTCTGCATGGAGTCTAGGGATCTAAACTCAGGGAATCTTGCTTATGCAGGAAGACTTTTATCCACATAGTCATCTCCGTAGCTCAGGAGAAAGTTTTTTTTTTTCTAATATTTTATTTTTATTTATTAGAGGGAGGGAGGGAGAGAGAATGGATGCACCAGGGCCTCTAGCCACTGCAAAAGAACTCCAAATGCATGCACCACTATGTGCATCTGGTTTATGTGGGTACTGGGAACTGAACCTAGATCCTTAGGCTTCTCAGGCAAACACCTTAACCACTAAGCCATCTTTCCAGCCCAGGACAGAGTTTTAAACATGAAGATGGAAGCCATAAAATGTATTAGGGGTCAGGGACAGAACAAGTGGATTTCTCATAAGGTCTAAGAGAAGAATGATCTTTCTAGATGCCCCCACACAGTCATGTCAGCAAATACTTTTTGACTTGAAAACGTAAAACTTGAAGGTTCTACACAGCATGCATCCACACAGGGTGTACGTCTGTGTAAGGTGCTTCATGTCTGCATGTGTGTGCACACACACATAGGCACACAGATATGTATCTCATGTGAGAAGGACAGTTCAAAGGGAAGGAAAATAAGTTCTATGAGGAGATATAATCAGATTCTAAGGCAAAAATGAAGAGTATTTCAGTTCCTGGCATTGGCGAGGCTGTGGTGGGCATGTTGTCCTCATTCGCTTAAGACGCTCAGTCTCACTGTCAGATCCCTCACCGGGAACGTCCTTCTCTTCATGGAGGGGACGCTATGACATGCTGGGACATGCACACTCAATGATCACAAAGGCCAACGCACACAAACATGGCCATGTTGCTCAGAAACTCAAGGCATAAACAACAGGACACTCTGGCTGCTCCGAGGGTGTCGGCTCAACCCTCACAACAGTCCACACCAGCCTCAGGACACAGAGGAGAAACAGAGGCACAGAGAGGCTGGGCAAGGACACAAGGACACACTATTAGAAGAGGCAGAGTTATAGAAGAGCTCCCATAGCCAGGGGAGCTTCCAGAACTTCCCCATGGAACAGAACCAGATAATACATACAGGGCTTGTCCTGTCACAAGGTACTGGGTCCCTGGTCCCACTGCGGAGGCTGAGGGGGGTGCCTGGGATAGAGTCTGCTAGCACAGGGAAGGTATACCCTCTGGCAGCCGGCACTGTTGCCATCATGGTAGGCATGGGTGTTGTGGTGATTGGACCACTTTGATTTTTCGTGTGTGTGGACTTGGTGTGTGCATGTATATGCTTGCAGGTGCATGTATGTGTATGCGCACATGTGTGTGTGTGTGTGCGTGTAGAGGCCAGAGATCAGCATTGGGTATCTCCCTTTATTGCTCTATTACTTACTGACTCTCTCGTTTGAACTCAGAGCTCACTGATTCAGCTAATCTAGCAAGCCGGCTTGCTCCAAAACTCCTCCAGTCTCTGCCTGCCCGAGTGCTAGGATTACAGGTGCATGCTACCACGCCTGGCATTTACGTGGGAGCTGAGGATCTGAACTCAGGTCCCCACGCTTGCCCGGGCAAGCACGTTTACCAGTTGAGCCATCTGCGCAGCCCATCGGTCCACTTCTTGAAGTGATTCATGCCACCCGCCCCCGTGTCTGAGGTGGATTCTGCCTCACTAAGCACTCTGACCAACAGCAAATTGTAGGGTGGATCCCCCAGGCCAGCCACACTACAGCCTGGTGGAGGCGGGATGCTGATGTGTCTGAGCAGGAGACCAGTGTCCTAGAGATTGCAAGGAGGTCAGGGGCTGTGCCACCTGCCATGGGGGCAATGCCACAGTCCCTGGATGCTGGGCCACAGGCTGGGCTGCTAGGTGTGCCTCCTTCTCTGCCACACCAAAGCTTGGCTTTCCGGGACAGCTGCTTCCAATGGTGGCTTACAGCTAAGCCAGAGAAAGACTGTCCCCTCCTCCAGTTACGGCTTTGCCCCCAGAGACTTCTGGAAGAGCTCCCATAGCTGGATGGCGTTTCTGACACTTTACCCTCTAACAGAACCAGAAAATCCATAGTGGATTTGTCTTGCCACAAGGTGCTGGGTCCTTGTCCCTGGCAAGAAAGCTGAGGGACTCCCCCCCCCTCTCCCGGGCACAGGGATCTCAGGCGGGGTTTAGAAGGTTACAGATTCAGCCCTACAGTTTTGAACAGGATGTGACAGATGCTTCGTGCCACCCACCCAGGAAGGTTCCATCTGCCTAGTCTACCAAGACTGTGGAAGGGTCACTGGCTCCACTCTGGAGGCCAAAGAGGGGGTGGCATGGCTCAGAGACAGTGAGCTGGCCTCACACTACACAATTTGAGTCCTCCACACATCAAGATGAGCAATGGCTGTCCCTCAGGAAACTTGTCCCATCAGAAGCAGGCTGAGTGTGCGTGGGCCCATGTGGATCCGGGAAACAGGAGCGCACTGCAATCTGCCCCTCCACCAATAAGGAGGTGACGGTCTCTAGTCACCCCCATCCACATTGCTGTCCACTTTGCAAAACAAAGTCCAGGACAGTGAAAGGGATGGAGAGGGGCGCTCAAGCTCAGTGTCACATACCATGAGTGACTCCAGAGAGCTTCTCACCCACTCAGTCCTCAGTTTCCCCAACTGGGGAGTTGGCTGCCTCAAGGGTCTTTGTAGACCCCTTAACAAACCCCTCTAGGCCTCTACAGGCATCTCTGAAGAGTTTGGGGGTACCTGGGGTCACTACAGAGCCATCAGGGGACAGCAAGGTCATTCTGTGTCCCTGGGAGAAGGTGGTATAGGGGAACCAAGCAGGCGGACAAGGAGACCATCACTAAGGGCGGGGGGAGGGGTAGTATCTGATAAGAGGTGTCGAGTAGCTCAAGTCCTTGTGCTATGGCCACAGCTAGGCGACGGCCATTGGTATCTGAAACCTCCCCCCTCCCCTTCTATCTCTTTACCATCCTCTCCCCCTCCTACACCCTTTGCTTGGAGCACTTTTTGTTCCAGTTGAAATTTTGTGTCAAACAATGCATGTGATATTTCCGCCCATAGTGGTATTTTGTTTGTTTGTTTGTTTGATTTTTGTTTTTCTTTTTTTTTAATTTTTTTGTTCATTTTTATTTATTTATTTGAGAATGACAGAAAGAGAGAGGCAGATAGAGAGAGAGAGAATGGGCACATCAGGGCCTCCAGCCGCTGCAAACAAACTCCAGACGCGTGCGCCCCCTTGTGCATCTGGCTAACGTGGGTCCTGGGGAGTCAAGCCTTGAACCAGGGTCCTTAGGCTTCACAGGCAAGCACTTAACCGCTAAGCCACCTCTCCAGTAGGGTCTCACTCTAGCCCAGGCTGACCTGGAATTCACTATGGAGTCTCAGGGTGGCCTCGAACTCACAGCAATCCTCCTACTTCTGCCTCCCAGGTGCTGGTATTAAAGGCATGTGCCAACATGCCCAGCCTTGTGTTTTTTTTTTTTCTTTTTTTTTTCTTTTTTTAAGGTAGGACCTCACTCTACCACAGACTCACCTGGAACCAACAGTCCCAGGCTGGCCTTGAACTCACAATAATCCTCCTACCTCTGCCTCCCAAGTGCTGGGATTAAAGGCGTGCGCCACCACGCCCAGCTTCACCCACGTGTTTTGGTACACACAGTTTGATGGTTAATTTAATTAATTTAATTGGATCTAGAATCTGAAATCTACGTCTGTGAGGGAGGTTTTAGATTAGGTTAGTTGAGATGGGAAAAGCCCCTGTCACTGTGAGCTACAGTTCCATGGATTGGGTCCCAGACTGCATAAGAGGGAGGAACTGAGCTGAGAAGCCACACTCATTGATCTGTGCTGCCTCACATCCCTGTCACCGTGTCTTCCCCTGTCATGATGGGCTGCATCCCTTAAGCTTCTTCCTTTAAGCTGCTTCTTGACAGGCAATTGGTCACAGCAACAAGGAAACCCCTGCCGTGCTCCCTTTCTGCACTGGAGTCTGGGGTAGTAGTGAGTGGAGTTGCTTGTCAAGAGTTGGACTGCCCATAGCGTCTCATCTCACTGGACCCTGATAAACCAGACCATGGGACCCTCACTGGCTGATGACATCACTCCTAAAGGGAAGCAGCAGTGCCCATAGGTTTCATTCCAGCCTTGTCTGTCCCTGCGTTGGCAGACCCCTCTGAGGTTCCTGTACCAAGCCAACCACTGTGGCCGATTGGCAGTGCCAATGGGCCTCCTTGGGAGCTACTTGTCCTCTCTGAACGTTGATTTCCCCTTCAGGAAACAAAGGAACCAACTCCACAGATGGCTGCAAGCACTAAGAAAGCAATGCTAATAAAATGTTTGGGCCGGCTGGAGGAATGGCTTAGCGGTTAAGGTGCATGCTGGCAAAACCAAAGGACCTAGGTTCGATTCCCCATGACCCACGTAAGCCAGATGCACAAGGCGCATATGTCTGGAGTTCGTTTGCAGTGGCTGGAGGCCCCAGTGTGCCCATTCTCTATCTGCCTCTCTCCTAAATAAATAAATAAATAAATAAAAATACTAAAAATAAATAAATAAGTAAATGCTTGGGCCACTGTTGACCTAGCAAGCATTAGCTGAAAATTAGGGTCTTAGGGGGTCTTAAGCATTTAGTCCCCCCATTGCAGCTGGTGTGTCACAGGGGCGCTCAGCGGTGCTGTCCTCCCCACATCTGTCCGAAGCAGGGTGTCTCTCCTCAGGGGAATAAGTCAAGTGCTTCCTGACTATCACCGCCTGCTTGAACCAAGGCCGGCAGGGTTCACTTACAGGGAACGGGCAGCTCTGTGTTCTCCCAAGCCCTCTGGCTTCTTTAAAAGTTCACACCCGAGAACAGCTGCCTCATAAAGGCTTTTTTTTTTTTTTTTTTTTTTTTGCTCATTTCCTGGAAGACCGTTTTCTAATTTCCACATGCTCAGCCTTGGAAGCACCCAGCACCTTTGCTCCGATGAGGTCCCACACTGTTTGATCACTTCCAGCCTGACATTCTGGCACCAGGAAGGACAGAGGCCAGCCAGTGGTAATGTCCTCGGGTCTTTTTTTTTTTTTTTTGAGTGCTGATCCAACTTCCAATGTCTTTAAGACCTTGTTTTTGTTTTTAGACCCCACAAAGGACACGTAGGGTCCTCGGTGGGTAGAAGTCAGAACACTTCTGGAGAATGCGCTTGGAGCATCATGGAAATGTCCCTGGAGGGGGTAGAGGGATGCTGTGGTCCATGAGCTTGGGGGAACCGATCTGAAAATGTGCAACGAAAGTGTTGCTTTGAGTGCTTCCCAGGTACAAAGGCAAGAGGCTGCATTCTTGACTTGCAGCTGTCATTACCTACACAATATTGGGCCCATCAACACTGGGACGTGGATAATGGAGGGAGTGAGAGAGAGGGTGAAATAGGAGAGGAACGACTTAGAAGAACTAAAGGGGGACAGGAATGGGGAGAGCAAGAGAAGGTAATGGGAGGGATTATGATCAAAATACATTTATGTACATGTATGAGAACCATTTTTTAAAATGTATTTAGGGCTGAAAAGATGGCTAAGTGGTTAAGGGTGCTTCCTGTGTAAGCATGAGGGCCTGATAGTGTCAGACTTTGAATCTTGAGATCCCAAGTTAACAGGTAGGCATGGCCGCATGTGCCTGTAAGCCCAGTCCCACAGGAGAGGAGAGACCCCAAAATCCTCAGAGCCCTGCAAGATCAGGAATCAGTAAAGAGACTCCAGCTCAAAACAAGACACGGGGCTAGAGAGATGGCTTAGTGGTTAAGGCATTTACCCGCAAAGCCGGAGGACCCAGGTTCAATTCCCTAGGACCCACATAAGCCAGATGCACAAGGTGGCTCATGTGTCTGGAGTTCTTTTGCAGAGGCTGGAGGCCCTGGCATGCCCATTTTCTCTCTCTCTCTCTCAAATAAATAAAAGATTAAAAATATTTTTTAAAAAACAAGACAGGGTGAAAGAGCAATGGAGCGGGACACCCCTCTGGCCACCATAGGTGAGCAGCCCCTGCCACAGGTGAGCATATGAGGTGTCACACCACACCACACATGCACGCCACACACCACAATGAACACCACCACACCCTATACATGCACACATTATATACACACACAAGCAAAAAATATAATAACAATAAGTTTTATTAAAATGCTGTTTGATTGGATAACTCTATCCAACTCTCAGTATTAGTAGATTTGGGTTTTCCTTGGGCTTCCATGAAACCTCTCATAAAGGATGGGACAGTTGGATCCCTCTCAGGGTGTGGCCGGGGCGTGGAGGGGATGAAGTCATGTAGCCTGGGCTGCTGGGCTTGCTAGACACAAAGCCAACTGCCCTGTGCAGCCCCAATCTGGGTAAGCCACAGCCCCTGAGCCTAGGGCTATAGAGATTAAGGGTTTCAGGCTTGCCTTAAGGAGTCAGCCCCGCTTAAAGGTAAGTGTCTACATGAACAGAATAGTGTGGGGACCAGACTGCCCCTCGGTAGTTCATGCAGCTAGTAGTAAGGCCAGTGCAGTGCTGAGCCAGACCTCCCACAGACCACGTGACTGCACAGGTCATGTCTCCTTTCTGCCTCGGTTTCTTTTTTGTTGTTGCTGTCATTGGTGTCCTTGTTTTCCGAGGCAGGGTCTCGCTGTAGCCCAGGCTGACCTGGCATTCACTATGTAGGCTCAGGCTGGCTTCGAACTCACAGAGATCCTTCTACTTCTGCCTCCAGAGTGCTGGGATTCAAGGTGTGTGCCACCACGCCTGGTTGTGCCTCATTTTCTTCATCTGTAAAATGAATGTCACAGAAAGCACGGGACTGTCATGTGCCCACGGGGCTGTCATGGGTTCAGTGAGCTAGAACTTGGCTCGTGAGTGGTTTAAAGGACGGCTGCACACAGGTTCTTCAGAGGCGCTGGTTCCGTTAAGAAAACACACACGGGAGGGAGGGGGCGGGACTCGAAGGGGAGAGGCCAGCACAGCAGGAACCCGGGGGACCTGCTTACTTCATACAGGAGGAATCCCAGTCCCGGGGGGTCTCCAGGGCCTGTCAGATTGCCCAACTAGCCAGCATCAAGAAGTTGCCTCAGAAGCAGAAGGGATTCGGGGCAGCCCCCTCCCTGGCAAAGGGAGAAGAGATGAGCATGCCCCGCCATCACAGGTTCGCCGTGCCCACCTCTCCCCAGGCGCCCAGCCTATGCAAAGACATCTGCGTGCAGCTTGCCGAAGAGCCTTTGGACTCAGTTCCAAGAAAGCAGGATGCTCAGAGCAGAACATGTGCTGGCCCCACCCAGGCCGGTCTCGGCCATGTCCCCAGACTGCCCCATTGAAGGGCTAAGCCAAGCTCAGAGACTCTGACACTGCTCACTGAACCAGTGACCCCCAGCCACCCTATCCTGTCCAGCCTTATCTGTTCCACTCAGGGACTCCAAGAAATGCCTGTTTGTTTTGTTTTGGTGTTTTGTTGTTGTTGTTGTTATTTGCTTTAGGGCACTTTGGAACTTTTCTTTTCATGTAAAATGTTTCAAAGACATTGACAAGTCACAACCAGTAGCACAACCTGCTAGAAAGTCCACGATAGGACGCTCTGTGTCTGCCTGTCCAGTTCTGCAGACTGTGGCCACATCGCACTATGGACAATACGTGGGTCCTGGGAATCGAGCCTTGAACTGGGGTCTTTAGGCTTCACAGGCAAGCGCTTAACCGCTAAGCCATCTCTCCGGCTCTGCTGTTTTATTTTTGATGTTTCTGTTTGTGAGCTCCAGCGAGTCTCAGGTCTCTGCTTCTCCATGAGACTGGAGTTACAGATGCACCCGGCCATACCCGGTATTTATGTGTCTCCTAGGGACTCACCTCAGGCCCTCAGGCTTGCACAGGAAGTGCTCTTAACTGCTGAGCCATCTCTCCAACCCTTGCTTTCGTTTTTGACAATTCCATACATGTGTATAATGTATTTTGATCATATGGACCCCCATTACCTTCTCATATCCCCCTCCTGCTCCCCTAAACCCCTTTTTCATTCCAACTAATCCCTTTTCTTCTTCCATGTGTTTGGCTTTTGGTGACCCACCGAGTTTAGTTAGGGTTGCTCGCGCAAGCATGGGTGTGGGGTCATTTACCGGGGAATCGCAGCTTCCCAGTGGCTACACCACTGAAAGACATGACTCCCCCTCCCCCAGCAACCGTCAACAGCCAATAGGTCCTCAGGGAGGGGTGGGGGCTCATGAGCCCCTCCCTCATCCATGACGACGTGTTGACGGGGCTTAGTCTTGTGCAGATAACCACAGCTGACCTGAGTCCGTGAGTCCCGTTCTTTGGCTCTTGGATCCTTTCTGCCCCTCTCTTCCATGGTGTTCCCCGAAGCCTTGAAGTAGATGATGGAGATGTCCCATCTGTGACTGAGCCCATACTACTCAGTGATTCTCAGCACTTTCATAAGCTTTGTGTCTCTGCCCAGTGCAAAAAGGGACTTCTGGGCTGGAGAGATGGCTCAGCAGTTAAGGTGCTTGCTTGCAAAGCCTAATGGCCTAAGTTTAACTCCCCAGTACCCAAGTAAATCCAGATGCACAAAATGGTGCACGCATCTGGACATCGTTTGCAGTGGCTAGAGGCCCTGGCACTTTCTCTCTCTCTCCTTGCAAATAAATAAATAAAATATTTTTTTAAAAATTCTATGATTGAACCTGAGAGCAGCACTCATCTAGGGATGTAAATATAAATGTCTAGAAGGCAGTTTGACAACCTGTATGTCTAGCATAAGAATGATAGCAGGTACCACCACCCTGAGGGCCTATGACCTTCTTAGTCATGGCTCTTTGAACTTGGGGCCTCTCTCACATGCTGGGCTAATGTTGTACCAGTAAGTTATATCCCTAGCTTTCCTTTTGCTTTCTTTGTTGAGACATGGTCTTGCTAAGGCTGGCCTTGAACTCACTCTATAGCCCAGGCAAGCACTGAACTTGCCATCTTCCTGCTTCAGGAGCCACGGTCAGTCCTGTTTCCACCTCTTTCTATTCCTTGTCTCTGCCATTTCCTGTACAATGATTCAAATCTACCTTCCACTTAACTAATCCCTCTCAGAGCTAATTTTCTTTTTAATCCATCCAAAGAGTGCTTGCATTTTTTCTATTTCTAGAAGGTCTAATTTGGTTGGGTTTTTCTTCCAAAACTTTACTTACAAATTTTGATATTCCATCATATTTGACTTAAACTTTTATTTCTTTAGATATATTTATCTTATTCCTGTGTCTGGTTATTTCATCATATGAGCTCATGAAACACTCCTCCAACCCTTGTCTGTGACGGTTTGTCTCCAGAGATGATCCATTATTTTGGGTTATGATTTCTTTCCTGGCTGGTCCAGATCACGGGAGAGCTGAGGCCAGCTCATGGTGACCTGCTCATCAAAACCCTTCAGTATCTTTAGTTTCTTCCCAAGCCAACGGTTTCATGAACCGTAGACATAGAATAAATTTGAATACCAGACTCGTATGAGCCAAGGACTATGCTTATAAATTTTTAACAGCAGAGCAAAGGGCAAGAGGTTAAAATAAAAAGGCAGAATGACATGAATAATATATATATGTATTGCATATAGTACTATATTGAAATTTTAAAATGTTTATTCTATAAGCAATGCCATCAAGGAAATGCAAAGACAACCCACCAAATCAGGAAAAATAATCTCAAATCAAATTTACAGGAAGTGACTTAATGTCCACAATGTATAAAAACAATTATTTAAAAAAAAAAAAAACAATTCTTAGGGCTGGGGAGATTGCTCAGTGATTAAAGGTACTTGCCCACAAGCCTGCCAACCCAGGTTCAATTCCCCAGCACCCAGGTAAAGCCAGATGCAAAGTGGCATGTGTATCTGTGATCCCAGCGCACCAACGTGACTAGCACAATGGGAGGCAGAGCCAGGAGAGTCCAGAAGCCCATGGGCCCCATAGTCTGGCCTTCCTTTGCAGCAGCAAGAGATCCTGTCTCAAGGATGGTGAAAGAAGATCTCTAGCCCCTGGAGGTGTTGTCCTCTGACCTCCACGTGTGTGCCATGGCGCACACGCACTCCTACGTGTGCACACACAAAAATACAAAGAAAGGGCTGGAGAGGTGGCTTAGCGGATAAGGCATTTGCCTGTGAAGCCAAAGGCCCCAGGTTCAATTCCCCAGAACCCACATAAACCAGATGCACGAGGGGCACATGCATCTGGAGTTCGTTGGCAGGGGCTACAGGCCCTGGCGCACCCATTCTGTCTGTCTCTCTCTCTCTCTCTCTCTGCTTGCAAATAAATGAAATTTTTAAAAAATACAAATAAAGACTATGAAGTTCATTTAGTTTGTTTTTTAAAATCCATTAAGATGCAATAATTAAAAGAAAATGCTGCAACACAAAAAATGGCCAAAGGACCTGAATAGACGTTCTCTAAAGATTGACAAGTGGCCAGCAAGTTCCCATGAAGACCTTGGAAAGACCCTTCCTGTGATGAAACACGCCTTCATGCTGCAACTTCTGCCCACGTGTTTCATATCTATAGTCGTTGTAGTAACCAGAATGGAAATAGCTCAGATGCCACCAAATGCATAGGTGGATAAATGTGTCTTGGCCACATGCCGACCAGACAACCATGAGGAAGGACAGAAATATTCACTCATGAACGAAACTTGAAGATCTTACGCTCTGAAGAAGAAGCTAGACTGAAGGTCTCAGGTAGTGCGGGCTTGTTTATATTATGCCCAGAATGGGCCAGTCGTTGGAGAGTAGATGAGTGATTGCCTAGGGCTGGCGAAGGAGTGGGAGAGTGTGAATGAAGTATCTTTTGGGAAGTGAACCCATTTAAAATTGCAAGGTGGGCTCTTGTGACTGTACAAAAAAAAAACACTGACAGGTACTGAACTCTGCTCTAAGTTACTTCATGTGGTGTAAACTAGTATGCCTTGCTTGCTCTGAGACACTCCTTTTTCCTTTTTCTTTTGGAGATAGGGTCTCACTCTAGCCCAGGCTGACCTGGAATTTACTCTATAGTCCCAGGCTAGCCTCAAACTCATAGCAACCCTCCTACCTCTGCCTCCCAAGTGCTGGGATTAAAGGCGTGTGCCACCATGCCTGGCAAGAAACACTCCACTTCTTTCATTCATTCTTTTTTTTTTTAATTTTGCTTTTTCAAGGTAGGGTCTCACTCTGGCCCAGGCTAACCTGGAATCCATTATACAGTCTCAGGCTGGTCTTAAACTCACAGTGATTCTCCTACCTCAACATCCAGAGTGCTGAGATTAAAGGCGTGTGCCAACACTCCATTTCATAAGTAGCTTTTGACTCCACCCTGAGGGTGGAGGGTAACTACTCATGGGTGGGCACATGAACTGGCAGTATCCCATCAGGCACTGATCAGGTAGTAAAGACTGATACATAACTCATGCCTGTAAGTAGAAAATGCCCCACCCTATAGGGTTATCAGGGTGAATTAGGACTCGAGGGTCACATAGGGGTATTAAAATCCTATCATGAAAAACCACACACCAGACCAAAGAATGAGTATAACTCCTTCACTTGGACCCCATAAAGTGGACACCAAGCTGGGTGAGATGGCACATGCCTTTACTGCCACTACTTGGGAGGCTGAGGTATGACGATTGATGTGAGTTCAAGCCTGGGCTACAGAGTGAGTTCCAGGTTAGTCTGCCTAAGTTATAGTAAGAGTCCAAAAAACAAACAAACAACAACAAAAAAAAAACAGAAGAAGAAAACGAAGTGGACACCTAGTACTACAATGGTGACAGCCTCCACTGACCTGTCATCTGACCACCCAGGGCAGGTGTCAAAGAACTCTAGATGGTTCAGGGGCTTCAGGTAGACTACACCCCAACTGTCGACATTACCTACTCAATTGCTGTCTGCCTGTCTGCTCACTAGTCTAGACCTGCCATCTGTCCGTCCATCTGTTTGTCTGGACCTGGTCCTGCCCTTTCTTTTACCTGACCGCTGCAGCTCAGCTCCGACCCCGCAGCCTGACTCTGTGTCTGCAGCCAGCTCCTGCAGCCTCTCCTGCAGCAGGGTATCTCATGAACACAGAGGCTTCTGCATTTCTCTCACTCCCCAGCTCTGACCTCTAAGGCCTCCTTGAAACTCTTTGCCTCTTTGATGTTATTTTGTAACATATATATGCATGCATATATGTATAGAGAGAGGGATTTACAGTGTGGTATATAATGTGTGATTTCAGCGTGGAGCCATTGTCTTCTCATTGCTGGAACGAAACACCCAACCAAGACCGGCACAGGGTTTGTTTTGGCTTACGGTCTTAAGGGGAAGTTTCATCGTGCCATGGCAGAGCAGAGACTGAGTGTCACATCTTGTCACGTTGGCTGGGAGGAAGCAGCAAGAGTGAGTGAGCTAGTGCACATCCAGTGGGGCCCCACTAGTAAGCCTCAGGGTCTGCCCCCCAGGGGCACACCTCCTCCAGCAAGACTCCACCTCCCAAGCTGCTACCAGTTAGGGACCACCTATTCAAAACACATGACCCTATGCGGGCGGGACATTTCATTCAAACCACCACAGGGAGTTAACATTATTAAAGACTGGAGTAGAAGAATGTGAGTTTGCTTTGGCCAGGGCGATCGAGGAAAGCAGGAGTATCTGGCAAGTTGCTGACATTCAAACCCCTGTACCTTGTGAGCACATTCTGACATTGTGGAAAGACACGAGCATGTATCTGACATGGAGGACTTGTCTCATCCTCTTCACAGTGCAAGTCTGTGTGCCATGCATGTCCCTCTTCTCAAAGGAGGTTCTTTTTTGTTTGTTTGTTTGTTTTTCGAGGTAGGGGTCTCACTCTAGCACAAGCTGACCTGGAATTCACTCGATAGTCTCAGGGTGGCCTCAAACTCACGGCGATCCTCCTACCTCTGCCTCCCGAGTACTGGGATTAAAGGTGTGTGCACCACCACACCCGGCCCACCACAGGAGGCTTTTGAAGCATCATCGAGTGACACTCCTAAAAACAGACTCCTCCAGGAGCTCATGATATCCTCATAACAGCAACAACTGAATAACAGGCCCCCTGCAGTCACAGGCCCAGAGGGCAGGCACCACGGTGGGCCTTTATCAATATCATGCCCCCATAAATTGAGACTCACACATGGCACACACTAGACAGAGAGTGCACCTGGTATACACATGGTACATAGGTGGCGCGTGGCCAACACACAGTGGTGCTCCACTCACATTGTCAGACAAGGTGACAGGTGTTTCTTGAGAGGGATGAAGGTGAGCTCAGGCAAACTTCAGCCCTTTCCGCCCACGGGGCCTTCACTGCTGCTCTCTTCCACTTATGCTTTCACTAGTTTATTGTGGTGCTGCAGGTAGGTCCCGGGGCTCTATAAGTGAGCTACATCTTCACCACTCTTTACATCTTAAAAAATTTTATATTTAGGGCATTTAAATTTATCAAAACTATTTTATTATTTATTGATTTGAGAGAGAGAAAGAGGGGCAGATACACACACATATGCACACACACACACACACATGCACACACACACACACATATATATATGTAGAGAGAGAGAGAGAGAATGGGCATGCCAGGGCCTCCAGCCACTGCAAACAAACTCCAGATGCACACATCACCTTGTGCATCTGTCTTACGTTCTTATGTGGGTACTGGAAAATCAAACCTGGGTCCTTTGGCTTTGCCAGCAAGTGCCTTAACCACAAAGCCATCTCTTCAGCCCTCATTTTTGTTTTTGTCTTGTTTTGTGAGTGTGCGCGCGTGTGTGTGTGTGGGATTGTGCATGAGTGCGCTGTTCTATGTGTATGTGAGGGGGCACATGTGCACATACGTGTGGAGGCCATAGTTTGATGTGAGGTATCTTTTTCAATCACTATGATTACAATGTTTTTTTAAAATTATTTTCAAGCAGAGAGACAGAGAATGGGCACACTAGAGCCTCCAGCCACTGCAAATGAACTCAAGACACATGCACCATTTTGTGCATCTGGCTTTACATGGATACTGGGGAATCACACCTGGGCCATTAGGTTTTGCAGTCAAGAACCTTAACTGCTGACCCATCTCTCCAGCCCCACTATGATTTTTGAGAAAGGATCTTTCACTGCACTTGAAGCTCACCTGTTGCAGTCAGCTCCTCATTGCTGAGACAAATATCCAACCAGAAGCAGCTTGTAGGAGGACAGGGTTTATTTAGGGCTTACAAGTCCAGGGGAAACACGATGAATGACGGAAGAAGCTGGCTCCTGTCACGGATCCAAGCAGAGAGACACCACATGACCACCGGAGCTCCAACTGCCCTCCACAGAGCTGGACTGAAAATCAACCCCCAAACACACCTTAGGGCCGGACTCCAAAATAGACCCCAGTGACATACCTCTTCCTCAGTAGGGTTTCACCCACTGGAGACAGGATTCAAGCCTGAATGTGTGGGGCCACACATTTAAACCACTACATCACCAATCTGGACTAGATGAGTCAGTCATCTGTCTCTACCTCTCAAGCACTAGGATGACAAGTGTACCCATCTTTATGTGGGTGTTAGAGATCCAAACTCAGTTCCTCACGCTTGTGTGGCAAGCACTTTACCCACTGAACCATCTTCCCAGCCCCTGTTTACTTTTTATCTTGACATAAGTTCTCACTAAATTCTCTAGCCCAGCTTTGAACTTACTGTGTAGCCTAGGATGATCCTGAACTTGGGATTCTCCTACCTCGGCCTCCCTACTATTAGGTGGCAGGCCTTAGCCTCTAGGCCCAGCTTCTCTCTTCCTTTATTCACCACTCCAGTTGTAAGTTTCCTTGGCCCTGAGTTAGTTCTTTTGTTGTTTCGTTTACTTTTTCGAACTTTTATTATTGTGGTAAAATACACATAACAGATTTGCCCTTCTAACCACTTCAGAGTGTGTGCTGCAGGCGTGTTTAGCAAATGGGCTGTGTTGAGTAACCATCGTCACTGTCTACTTCCAGAATATTTGGCCCCAAATGTTTTAGTGTATTTACACTTCAGTATTTATGGTACTTATTTCCTGTGGGCTGCTTTGGGTGGGGTGGAGGGCAGGGGGTGAAGGGGTGAGGCCGATGGATACCTGAGTTTAAATAATTCCACTTGAATTTAGCGGATTGAATCTGGACTCCTCCACACATGTAATGCTCTCCACACGTGAGGCGCGCTGAGGCCTTCTTGGCAGCTGAACCCTCACTCCTGGCAGCCAAGCATCTCTTTCCATAGACAGCGCAAACCTTCGAGACTCCTGTTCTCAGAGCCCCCTGTGGTGGCCCCTACCGTAGCTCCTCCGTTTCCCTGGGTTACACACAAAGGTTTTGTCCCTTGGCTCCGGAGACCAGCTCTATGTAACACAAACTGAGGAGCGCCAGAGGAGCCGGCCAGGGCTGGGCTCCAGCACCCTGGAGAGGCCTGAGGCCTGCTGAAACCCAGTGTGGCCATCTCTGGGTGAGTCACCGACCCAGAGCAGTGGCTCTGCCCCTCCCCCCGCTGGTCCCAGGAGGTGGCCTGCCTTCCCTGGTGCTGTCTCTCCGGAGCGTCTTTGCCAAACACTGAGTGAAAGCCTCGGAGCCGATCCGGCTGCCTCTCCAGGCTGGGACCCAAACTTGACCATTTCACCCTCGTCTCAAACCTGGATTTCCATCTGTCAGTGTGTCTTGGGCTGCTCCTCTCAGCAGCTCCGAGGTGAGAGGCCTCAGACAGAGGGGAGGCCACCACAGCATGGCCCCACAGCCCACAGGAACCCAGGGTGGTTCTGAAGAGGAGGGAGGAGGAAGAGGGGAAAGAAGGCACCTCTGGAACATGGGTGTGCTTCCCGGACCATCCCTTGACGCTTTCTTTAAGCTACGGCCAGTCATCCAGTCATCGTACCAGGCCGAGGGGAGCCCACTGCCATGGTCACCTTCACCAGAACAAGCTGCTCAGAGCTGCGGAGCTGGGCTGGTCGAGGAGGAAGGGAGTCACTCTTCAGTGAGGGCGGTGCAGGGCTGCCCCGCAGATCCGGGCCACCTCCTCCCCAGGTTCATGGCTTCTGTCAACTGCTCCAAGCCCACACCTGAAGCGCCTCATCCCCAGAGGAGCAGGCCTGCACAGGGTGGGAAAGATAGGTGGTCCATTTCTATCCATGGGGATGGGCAACCTATGCTTGTGGAAGAAACAACCAGCTCAGTTTCTTTTTAAAAAAAAAAAAAATCTTTTATTTATTTATTATTTATTTATTTATTTGAGAGAGAGAGAGAGATTAGGCCCTCTAGGGCCTCCAGCCACTGCAAAAGAACTCCAGACACATGCGCCATTTTGTGCATCTGGCTTTGCGTGGGTCCTGGGGAATTGAACCTAGGTCCTTGGCTTTGCCAACAAGCCCCTTAACCTCTAAGCCAGCTCTCCAGCCCCAGCTTAGTTTCTTTAAAACATGAGTGTGTGGGAGCCACATGCAGCAGAGGAGGTGCAGGGACTTGAAACTGTCACAGCCTTGGAGTTGACAGGCAAGGGACGAAGGAACAAAGGACAGGGCACCAGGACAACAATCCCACACCCGACGGTCCTTGGAAAAGCCAGCATTGTGGAGAAGGGAAAAATGGCAGTGGCCCAGGTAGGTGATGCAAACAGGTCAGTGTACCTGGAAACCCCGGCATGTCCCAGGCAAAATAAACGCCACCAGGTTGTAACAAACTGAGCATGTTCAAATGTCGTTTGCATATAAATAATGTGAGGAGATGAATAAGACCTGGGCCCAGAGAGGAGTGTCGTTATGAAGGAAAATGTAATTGCTTTTAGGAAGGGCATGCAAAGTGTGGTAGGATAAAGTTTCAAGCTGTCTGCAGCTGTCACACAAGTAGCTATTAGACCCAAGGGGTGGGGGGGGGGGGAGAAGCAGGAGCAAGGGGAGGACCAGGCTACAAGGACGGGGAAGGGGCAGGCCAAGGAGGAGGAGGGAGAGCAAAAGTCAGAGGGGTGGAGGAGGAGGGAGGAGAGGAAGGAAGATAAGGAATACCCACAGAGAAGGGGAACAGGAGTAGGACGAGAGGAGGAAGAAGAGAAGAGGAAGGAAGAGGAGGAACATATCAACATCAGCCTCCAGGCTGAGGCCTGATTCTGACAGGGCAACCTTCCCAGTGAGGAACCATCAGCACACGGCCTGGGCAGGCGAGGCAGGAAGGCCTAGCAGGAAGGACCCAGCACCCTGCGCAGCATGAGGTCTGCCCAGCAGGAAGAGAAGGCCCCTGGGAGCTGAATTGCTATGTGCAAAGGGTCCCTTGAGAGGAGCTGACCTTCAGCTGGGGCCTGGGGTGACACCTGGCCTGGCCACTTCACAGAAAGGGACCCTACGAAACCCTGTCGAGCACTCTGTTGAATCTTGGCAGTGGCTGTGCAGGGTGACCCAAACACCACCTTTGTGATCTTTTTTTGGTCGAGATATTCAGTGTTTGAAAACTTTCTTCATCCAAAGGTGGGAGCCAGAGCTGGTGGCTCAGGCCTTTCCATCTCTGCTCCTCAGGAGGCTGAGGCAGGAAGCTCTCAATTTCGAGGCCAGTCTGGGCCATAAGAACATGTTCAAGGTCAACCTGGGCAACTTAGTGAAACCCTGTCTCAACATAGAAAGTAAAAAGAGGGCTGGGGATGTAGCTCAGTGGTAGAGCGCTTGCCTGGCATGCAAGAAGCCCTGGGTTCAATCCTCACTATCGTACGAAAAGTAATAATAAATAAAAATATAGGCAATAGAAGGGGAGGTAGCCTAGGGGGAAAGGAACAAGGCAGTCCGTGGGGTGAGCTTTTAGAGGGCTCAACAAGCTCAGGTGCCCGCACCCAGGGCTCTGCTTCGGCTCAGCTGAGCCATGAGTTTTGTTCCCCAGGGGTCAGGAGCTCTGGAGCCCTCCATGAGAAAAGCCAAGAGCCAGTATGTGCTTAGGCACCGAAGCAGAGGTAACTTTGGATAACAGAGGTCTCTGGAAGAGCTAAAAGAAAACGTTTGTGGCAAACCCAGCTCTGTTAGTCGTGTTGCCACTTGTTTTATGACTTGGCTCTGTTTTTATTTGGAATTACATGGGCAGGGAGGCTCACGTGCGTGAGTTCCCAATAGGCCTGTGGTCTGAAGGGCACCGGGTGATGCCTCCCTGTCAGAGCCATCAAGTCATGACTTCACCCGGCTGAGCTCCGCGGAGAGCTGTGGGAGTCGAGAGATGCGCCAGAGAGAGGCCGCTAGGGTGGTTGTCACCAATCGGGGAGCAGTAAGGCGGCCGGTGCCTCACAAACGCCAGGGAGGAGAGACCCGGACACAGGGCTGGTGTCGCCTTCCTGCCCCTGCTGCACACTTCTGTCATATTGGACCATGGCTCTGGCACTGTCCCAAGACACCACCCCACCCCCGGTGTTTACTTAAGGACCAGTGTGACCTGGGCAAGGCTTCACCTCACCCCCACTCATCCTCCCAACATGACTTTCTAAGGAGAAGAGATGGTGGCTCCCAGAATATGCATCCTTAGAACCACACAGTGCAAAAGGTTCAAAGGCCCAGGACCCCTACCCAAGCTGTTTGCCCCCTGAAGGAAGGACAGTAGCAAACATGGCATTGGGGTCAGCTAAACGTAAATTTCTTTTTCTTTTTCTTTTTCTTTCCTTTTTTTTTTTTTTTTTTTGTTTTTTGTTTTTTGAGGTAGGGTTTCACTCTAGCCCAGGCTGACCTGGAATTCGCTATGTAGTCTCAGGGTGGCCTCAAACTCCTGCGATCCTCCAACCTCTGCCTCCCAAGTGCTGGGATTAAAGGCATGCGCCACCACACCCAGCTTCTAAATGTGAATTTCAAGTCTTGACTGTATGCCATGTTTCTTTGCCTCAGTTTTCTCATCTGTAAAAGGGGGACAGCAGTGCGTCTTACCTCATGGAGTTCGTGGTAGATTATATGTAATGTCCTGCATGTATAGGAAGGGTCAGCTCATATCCCAGCCCTAAGCCCTGGGGTGAGGGGCTGTCCTTCTCTGATATACACACATCCTCCCAAGAAATTGGGGTCCTAGCCAGGTGTGGTGGCTCACACCTTTGATCCCAGCACTCGGGAGGCAGAATTGCTGTGTTTGAGGACACCCTGAGACTACAGAGCAGATTCCAGGTCAGCCTGGGCCAGACCAAGACCCTATCTCAAAAAGAGAAAGAAAAAGAAAAGAAAAGAAAAGAAAGAAAGAAAGAAAGAAAGAAAGAAAGAAAGAAAGAAAAAGAAAGGGAGAACTTGGGGTCCTTACCTCTACTCTCACTGTCCATTGTTGGTCTCCGTAATGACGCAGCACACTGAGACCCCTGGCTAAAGCATTAAGCTGTGTGTACCTGGCACCAGATAAGGGCACCACCAGGCAGCAGAAAGGTGACCCACACAACAGGTGAAGAAACACTTCCCTCTGTGGGCCCAGGGCCTGGACATGTGATTCCCCACTTAGCCACAGCTGGCAATGAGACCTGGAGGCTGCCTGAGCCCCTGCACTGAAACACTTGGGAGGCTGAGGGAGGAGGATCATGAGTTCCAGATCAGCCTGGGATACTGGCGAGACCCTGTCTCAAAAGTGGCCGCTCCCTCCGGGTGCAGTGTCCACCCCAGAATAGAGGCCCAGCCCATTTTTCCACTGACCTGGCCTCTGCCGACAGGTCAGCCTGAAGTTGATGTCTGAGGCCCCTTCCTGGATGTAGACGGTAGTGGTCACGTTGGAAAGGTCAGGACAGCCAGGGCCCCCTCAGGAACTGGAGTCTCCCAGCTAAGCTGTCACTAGTGGCCAGGCACCAATGCCTGCCAGGCCTGATCTACAATGACCTCATTCTGGCCCAGGAGGCAGCTAAGTGGAAACAGATGGTGGCCTCTGAGACAGGTGCAGGGTGCCCCAGGGTGCCCAGGAGGACATCCCACCATGAGGTAGACCAAAGGTAACCAGGGGCTCCAGGACAGCAGACCCCAACAGATAGCCTAGTGGATCCTTTGGATATAGTCAATGACCTTAACTCAAAATGAAGCCCTGTTTAGAAATAGACACCACAGGTGCTGGAGAGATTGCTCCATGGTTAAGGTACTTGCCTGCAAAGCCTAAGGACCTTGATTCAATTCCCCAGTGCCCACATTAAACCAGATGCACAAGGTGGCACATGCACCTGGATTCATTTGCAATGGCCAGAGGCTCTGGTGCATCCATTCATTCTCTCTCTCTCTCTCTCTCTCTCTCTCTTACCACAATGTGAGGCAATTAGAAAACCCCCTTGTGTGCAGTTAACACTTTGATGTGGCCTATTTTCAAAGAAAAGGATTTTGAGACTTAGAGAATGTTTTGTTTTCAGTTTTGCTATCTGTGTGTGGATGTGTATGATGTGTATGTGGGAGAATGCCTGCTATGGATGTTTATGGAGGTCACACGGCAACCCTGAGAAAAAACCCATTTTTTCCTTCCACCTTTTAAAAATAATTATTATCATGATGAGTTTGATTCTTTGCTAAAACTTAAAGGTGTTTGAGGTATTATGAATATCCATTGTCAATGTTCTTGTAGTTCATCATATGGAACAAATTCTGCCGGATACACCATATCAGCCACTTTCTTTTGGAGACGGGGTCTCCACTGTTGTTTTGCTGCTGTGTGTGCCCCTGTCTAGCTAGCCCATATGCTTTCTCCTGGCTCCACCTCCCATTGCCATAGATGTGTTGGGATCACAGAGGCGGGTGCCACTTTGCACCCAGCTTCACGTGTGGAAATTGAACCCAGGCCAGCAGGCTTGCAAGCAAGCACCTTTAAGTGCTGAGCCATCTCCCCAGACACAGAGCATGCGCTTATTGAATGCTAATGGCTTCATGATCACCATGAGCACAAAATCCTGCACATGGAGCCACTGGTAAAGCAACGCATAGGAGGCGCTTATAGTGAAAGGGAAGATCACAGCAAAGTAAAGGTCGAAAATGGCAGCTAAGAGCAAGTGTAACTAATAGAGGACCAGGACAGTCCTACTGGGCTAGACAGGCCTTCAATCCAATGGAACACCCCGATAGGAGGAAGAGAGGACCAGAGGCTCAGGGTCAGATGAAGATGAAGGTGGAGTCTGGAGATGAATCTATAAGCCACGAACTCCTGGGACCTCAGGAGCTGGAAGAGGCAAGACAGGACTCCCCTGAGCCTCTGGGAGACACCTTGATGCTAGACCATTAGCCTCCAAAACTAGGAGAAGATAAAGTCTTGTTGTAAGTCAATCAGTTTATGGTCATTTGTCATGGCAGCCCTGGAAAGCCGATACAAGCTGAAGATGGGATCATCACTGCCAGACAGACTCTGAAAGCCTACTGTTAGGACACGAATTGGTATAAAGTAGTGAGGAAGAAAATGGAAATTTAAAAAAAAATCTTAAATCTTAAGCAGGGCGTGGTGGCGCATGCCTGTAATCCTAGCACTCAGGAGGCAGAGGTAGGGGATCACTGTGAGTTCGAGGCCACCCTGAGATTACATAGTGAATTCCAGGTCAGCCTGAGCTAGACTGAGACCCTATCTCAAAAAATTTAAAAAAAAAATCTTAAGTCCCAAAGAGAAAGAAAAGAAACACAGAACTGCTAAATAACCTTAAACACAGTACATATGAACCTTCCATCAGGGATTATATTAAATTAAATTTAAATGGAGTAAACACAGACTGACAGACTGAGAGATCAAACTCCGTGTTTACAGGGTATCCAAAACATAAGACCCACAGAGACTAGCGGTGAAAAAAAGACACAAAAGATATAATATGCAAAAAAAAAAAAAAGCCTGGCATGGAAAAAATAATAAAAAATAAAAGCTTGGCACGGTGGCTTATGTGTGTAATCCCAGCACTTGGGAGGGTGAAGCAAGAGGATCAAGAGTTCCAGGCCAACCTGGGCTACATCGCCAAACAGTGACTCAAAACAGTAGGCTAGGGAGATAGCTCAGTGAGTAAGTTGCTTGCCTCGCAAAAACCGAGGAGCTGAGTTCAATCCCAGGACCTACGTAAAATGTTGAGTATAGTGGTCAGCACTTGTAATCTCAGCACTGGGGGGGGGGTGGAGACAAGAGGATCTCCAGGACTTGTTGGCCAGCAAATCTAGCCTAATTGATAAGTTCCAGGCCAATGAGAAAGAGACCCTGTCCCCCCACCCAAAAAAGAGGCTAAAACCCAAGGTTCCCCTCTGACCTCCACACATCTACACATACGTGTGCATTACACACAACATTAACACCACACACATGAATGCACGCCACACACATATATGTGTCTTAATACAAAAATGAAGACCAGAGTAACCTTAGCTAACACGTCCATTCACCAAGAAAAGGAAAGAAAACCAGTCTGTGTGTATTTCAGTTAAAGGGGAAATTGCAAAGTCTCCAGGAAGCGGCGGCGGCGTGCAGCCCAGGGCAGTTCCGGAGCTGGGTGGCGGGCGAAGTCTGCGGGAAACCCAGGAGCAGCTGGCTCAGCGTGGTGGCTGTGGCCCCGGTGGCTGCAGGCTGCTGGGTTCTCTGAAGCGCCTGTGTGGCCGCTGGGAAACTGACGCCATGCCTTGCCGAAGTAAACTTCAAAACATCCCGAAGAACTGAAATACATGGAGCGTGCTTCCTGACCCCAGGGTGAGGTGGTGAGAAAACCCTCCTGTGTGTGCAGCTCACACTTCACCACGGCCTGTTTTCAAGGGACAACATGATGGAAATCAGAGCGGGCTTTTACGGAATGCTGTGACTTCACGAACACAGAGTCCTACACGTGAAACCACAGGTAAAGCAATGTGCGGAGGCGCTTACAGTCACAGGGGAATACGGCAGAACAGAAAAGGTTGAAAATATGATCACGATAAGTGCAGATCTCAAGAAGTAACAAAAGCCTGAGCATGGGGCAGGGAACGCGGCTCAGCAGTTAAAGGCCCTTGCATGCAAAGCTTGCTGGCACAGGTTCGCTTCCCCAGGACCCACATAAAGCCAGATGCAAACCATGGCCTGAGCATCTGCTGTTCATTTGCAATGGCAAGAGACGCTGGCATATCCACACACACACACACATGCAAAAAAAAAAAATATTTTTTAAAAAAACTGAGCCCAGTAAGCACTTCTGTTAATGTTCATACCCTTATATTAATGCTACTCTCACTTTTGGTAGAGAATCTTCTCCTTTCAGATGGCAGTGCCCCTGAGATGACTCAGAAGGTATCATGGTGCTGGAAAGAAGTGACCACAGTGCTCAGTACTGCAATATCTCTATCACACCTTCCAAGGCTCAGGGTCTAATGTGGAAGAGGTGGTGGAAAGAATGTAAGAGCCAAAGGAAGGGTAGGACTCCTTACAACATGCTCCCTCCAGACACAAAATGGCCTGGATATCTATGGCCTCACAGTGCCTGACACTACCTGCATAAGACCATTATAAGAGGAAGAAAAGATCATGACATCAAAATTAAAAGAGAGACTGATTGAGATAGGGAGGGGGGTATGATGGAGAATGGAGTTTCAAAGGGGAAAGTGGGGGGGAGGGAGGGTATTACCATGGGGTATTTTTTTATAATCGTGGAAGTTGTTAATAAAAATTTGGAAGAAAAAAAATTTAATTAAATTAAAAAGAAACTGGGCCTAACTGGGCATGGTGGTATATATACCTTAATTTCAGCTCAGGCCTATACTCAGAAGGCTGGAGGTTGACAAATTCAAGTCTGGGTCACTAAGTCAAAATAAAAATCAATCTCAGAATAAAGCCTAAAAGTTTTGAGGTATAGCACAGAGGTAGAGCACTTGCCTACCATGTGTGAGGCCCAGGTTCAATCCCCATTCTGCAAAGAGAAAGGAAAGGAGAGGAGAGGAGAGGAGAGGAGAGGAGAGGAGAGGAAAGGAGAGGAAAAAAAAGAAAAAGTAAGAGAAACAGCAAGATAATCCAAAGGAAACAGATGGAATAAATGAAATTTAAAAAGTGATTTTTAAAAAAGAACCTAGTGAACTAGATAAAACAAGCGAGAGTGTGAAAGCCAAAGATGATTTCTGAAGCTAGTGACTGCTGATAGTCATGCACTACGGCAAGGCTGATGGGAAGAAAATGAGAAAGAAGGAATGAATCACTAGTATTTGAACAGGGCAAAAGAAAACCACCATATATTAGCACAAGGCAGTATTACCAATGAGATGACATTATGGAATGCGTGCTAATATATTTAAGATTTCAACAAAATGGACTCACTCCTAGAAAAACATAACTGACTCAAGAAGGAACAATCTAGATGGTCCTATAACCACTGAAGAAACAGAATCACCAGTCAAGAATCCTCCAGCAAATGAGAGCACATCTTGAAGAATTCACGGTGAATAACAGGACAAGCAGGAGCACCGCCCACAACCAGCAGGACAGGGACAACGTGGAAATGGCCATCATAGGCAGTCTCAGGAACGTCAAGGCGTAGGGAATTTCAGCTCACCAGGCCCAGCCACACATAAAGGCTAACACACCGTGACCTCTGGATTACAAGGCTGGCTGGTCTCACATCCAAAAACATACACTGTGTACTGCATTAGCAGCTCGAGATAAAGCCTACAGGCTCTTCTCTGCATAGAGAAAGAGGACTAGGAAGAAAAAAAAAAAAACTCCTTTAACAAGACATAGGATGTTTGATAAACCCTACTGCAAGATCACATCTAGTGAGAATCTAAAGCTTCTCCTTTAAGAATACAAGGCAGGGCTGGAGGGATGGCTTACTGGTTAATGCACTTGCCTGCAAAATCTGGTGACTGGAGTTCGATTCCCCAGAACCCACGTGTTGTAGTCAGGTTCACATTGCTGGAAGAAATCACCTGACCAAGAGCAGCTTGTGTAAAAAAGGGTTTATTTTGGCTTACAGGCTTGAGGGGAAGCTCCATGAGGGCAGGGGGAAATGATGACATGAGCAGAGGGTGGATATCACCTCCTGACCAACGCCAGGTGGACAATTGGAACAGGAGAGTGTGCCAAACACTGTCAAGGGGAAACTGGCTATAACACCCATAAGCCCGCCCCCAACAATACACTGCCTCTAGGAGGCATTAATCCCCAAATCTCCATCAGCTGGAAACCTAGCATTCAGAACACCTAAGTTTATGGGGGACACCTGAATCAAACCCCCACACCACGTAAGCCAGATGCACCAAGTGGCACATGCATCTGGAGTTCGTTTGCAGTGGCTGGAGGCCCTGGTACACCCATTCTTTCTGTCTGTCTCTCTTCTTTCTTTCTCTCTCTCTCTCCTTGTAAATAAATAAATACATTTTTAAAAGAGTACACGGCAAGGATGCCCACTCTTGCCACATCAAGTCCATATTGTAGTAGAAATAGTGGCCAGCACAGTAAGGTAAGAAAAATAAATATGAGGCTGGGGAGATGGTTCTGCAGGTAAGAGTGTTTGCCACACAAGCATGAGGGCCTGAGTTTATTCCCAGCACACATGTAAAAAGCCAGGCATGATCATATGTACCTGGAACCCTAGTCCTATGAGGAGTGGAGACAGGGGAATCACCAGTCTGACCAAAAAAGAAAAAAAAAGTCACCTCTGGGTCCAGTGAGAGACTCCATGCCAATGAAACAATGTGGGAAAGTGATAGAGGACACTCCATGTTCTCCTCTTGCCTCTGCACATGTGCGCATGGGGTGCGTGTATCTGCACACACACATGCATGCACCATACATATGTACATGTACTACACATGCAACACACATACAAAGCTGTGATCATTGAAACAAACTGTCACCATTTTGGGGGGGGGGGCACATGATTGTGCCCATAGAAGATCTATATGGATGTTTAGGTTAAACCACACAACTAGTAATTTAGCAAAATGCCCAAGTCTATATCAAATTAATGAATTACTATGCTAGTTACACTTCTATATGTAACAATGTTTTATTTATGAATGCAATAAAAAGATGTCACTTACCAGTGGAGTATCTAGCACTGAGACATCTCTATCATTCCTTCAAAGGCTCAGGGTCCATTGCAGACAAGGTGACAGAAAGAATGCAAGCAAAGAAGGGCAGGACTGCTCACATGCAATCTTCCAGGCATGAAACGGCCTGAATACCCATGACCTCACAGTGCCTGGTACTACCTACCCAAGACCTTCATCATAGGAGGAAAAGATGACATCAAAATAAAAGAGAGACTAATTGAGACAGGGAGGGTGGATTTGTAAATGGGAAGGTGGGGGAGGAGAGGGAATTATCATGGCTTACTGTGTATAATAATGGAAGTTGTCATCAAAAAGTATTTCTAAAAAAATAAAGGTTTTTTATTTATTTTTTGAGGCAAGTCCAATAGACTGACTTTTTTATGAGAGAGAGAGAGAGAATTGGCATGCAAGGGCCTCCAGCCACTGCAATTGAACTCCAGACAGTTGCACCCCCTTGTGCACATGCACAATCTTATGTGCTTATGTCACTGTGCGTCTGGCTTATGTGGGACCTACCTGGAGAGCTGAACATGAGTCCATAGGCTTCACAGGCAAGCACCATAACAGCTAAGTCATCTCTCCAGCTCAATTAGAAAAAAGTATAAAAGATGTCACTTATAACAGCATCAGAACTATAAAGTGCCCAAATGAGCAAGGATGTTTATAAAGAAAATGGTGAGTGTTGGAGAATATGAGAAGCCTTTGAGTCCTATCACAGACCATGTAAATAAGTCATACAATGTTTAATGGATTAAAAGACCCCAGAATGGTACCTGTGAAATCAGCAGATGCTAAAGTTCATAGCTAGCCATATGGCCAGTGATAGTCAAGCTGTTCATAAGAAGAGTCAGGCAGGGCATGGTGGCTCACACCTTTAGTCCCAGCACTCAGAAGGCAGAGGTAGGAGGATTGCTGTGAGTTTGAGGACACCTTGAGACTATATAGTGAATTCTAGGTCAGCCTGGGCTAGATCAAGTCCCTATCTACAAAAAAAAAAAAAAAAAAAGAAGAGGGAGAAGAAGAAGAAGAAAAGGAGGAGGAGGAGAAGGAGGAGGAGGAGTTGTCAGGCAAAGGAGTTGTTTTTCCTTCCAAGTCCCAAGACACAGGCTAAAGCCATGCTGTAGCTACCTTCTGCTCATTGCTGGGACAAAGCATCCGACTAGAAACCACTGATGTGAGGAAAGTTTTTGCGTTGGCTCACAGTCTCGAGGGGAAGCTTCATGATGGCAGGGGAAAGCATGGCATGAGCAGAGGCTGGACATCACCTTCTTGCCAACATCAGATGGACAACAGCAGCAGTAAATGAGCTGACCTCTGGCAAGGAGGAGTTGACTGTACCATCCCTAAGTCTACCAAAAATTAACACACCTCCTCCAGCAAGGCTCCACTTCCAAAATTGCCACCAGCTGGGGACCAAGCATTCAGGACACATGACTGTATGGGAGACATCTGATCCAAACCACCACAAGCCACAACAAACATGGCAACATGGAATCAGAATGAGAAGAGACACAGAGTTCCAAGCAAACAAAACAGAGAGCTCAGCAAGAAACACTTGGGGCTCAGCAAGGAAGATGGCCCCGAATAATGATGCTATTGTGAAAAGAACTTGGAACCTGATCTGACACTTGATATGAAAATCAAGTCCAGAAGGCATAAGACCCTGTACCAGTTACTTTCTCACTGCTGGGACAAAATACCTACCCAGGAGCAACTTAGGGAAGGAAAAGGGTTCTTTTCAGCTCACAGTTTCAAGGGGACATCCATCGTGGCAGGGGAAGTATGGCAGGAGCCAGAAACCAGCGTCACTTCATCACATCAGCAGAGAGGAAGTAGAGCAAGAAATGCCAGAAGCTCAGCTAGTTTCTTCATTTAATGCAGTACAGAAATCCAGCCTATGGGAAGGTGCAGCCCACAGTTAGTGTGTTTTTCTGAACCTGTTTGCAGTTTTAATTTTTTTTAATATGCAATTCCAGCCGCCCCCTCAACTTACAATGGAGTTACATTTTGATGAACCAGTGGTGAGTTGAAAATATTTTAAGTGTAAAATATATTGGTTTTTGGCACATGTGTATGTGTGTGATGTGCACATGTGTGTTGGAAGTGGGTGCATGTGTAGGTGTAAGTAAAAGTGTGTGTGGAGGCCAGAGGTTGATGTTGAATCATTTCTCCCCACTTATTTATTTATTTATTTATTTGAGACAGCATTCCTCCCAGAATCAGAATCCCGAGTTCCCCTATTCTGCTTGAGTAACTAGCCAGCAAGCCCCAGGGATCCTACTGCCTCTGCTTCCCAAGGGCTATATCACAGGTGTGCTCCACCACACCTTACTTTTGCGTGGGTGCTAGGGATCAGAAGTCAGGTCCTCATATTTGCACAGCAAACACTTTACCAGCTAAGCCATCTCTCTAGTTCCTATAAGATGTGTTTATAACTCTTAACATTCGCACATCATAGCTCAGTCACAGCCTGCTGCTGTTAGTTGTTAGTTGTTAGTGTTGGTCATTTCCCCTTGTGGTGGTGAAATTGCCTGCAGCTGAGGCTCCATGCCATAGCCCAGCACACAGAAAGGATCACACCACAGACCCCTTTGGAATAGATCCTACTGGATGCACAAGGCTTCCGTGCCATCATGCATTTAAAGTTAAGCCATCATAGGTTGGGAGGCATCTTTATTTTTAAAGCTGAATATAATTTCAGTCTTGTCTTGGTGTGAAATGATCACAGTCAGATTTTTTTTTTTCTTTTTGTTATTTATTTGAGACAGAGAGAGAGAGAAAGAGAGAGAACGGACTCACTAGGGATTTCAGCAGCCACAAACAAACTCCAGACACATGCGCCCCCTTGTGCGCATGTGCAACATTGCATGCTTGCATCACTGTGCATCTGGCTTACGTGGGACCTGGAGATTTGAACATGGGTTCTTAGGCTTCGCAGGCAAGCGCCTTAACCACTAAGCCATATCTCCAGCCCAAAATCAGAATTTATTTGCCACTGCTGAATTTCTTTTCTAAGAGAATAAGGCCGGTGGTAGGGAGGGGGAAATCTTCCAGATTCTTCTCTCCGATGAGCCAGTTGAGAGACAGTTGAGATGGCAGAGATGGACAGGGTCTATCTTCGCAGCCCTGACTCTTAGCTCTGCCTCAGCTCACAGGGCTGTGGGTGGTAGCCACTGCCTGATACAGGAAGTGAGTAAGAAATCAAATAATGTCTAGTTGCCTACAAACCCAGCGAGGGTCGGGTAAAGAGTGACTCAGTCCTTAATGCCACAACTGACTGCTTGGTGACTTTAGCCATTACGGGAAAAAGAACAGCCCAGAGGATAGACACGGGGCTGTTTGGAAGGGAGGCATGAGCAGCTCTGAGTGTTGCCTGTTGAACACCTACTTGGAGGCATCAACCACCTGGAGTTCTGGGAGATTTAATTTGGAAGTAACTGGACCAGGCAGGGTCTAGCAAGAAACAGAATTTCTCCAAAGATTCAAATCTTAGACTTTTAGGATAGGACTACTTACAGAGGAAAATTAAGCATTGAGGAAACAAAGGAACATGTGGAGAGGGGGTCTTAGAAGCTATAATGAGTTTCCTGCTGTCTCCAGTCTCCAGTGAAGGTGCCCTTCTCTGCAGAAGCTTCCCCTGAACAGATGCAGGGACAGATTCTAGTTCACCAGGCCTAGGAGTATTGCTCTGAGAGGCTGTGTTGGAATCCTCGGGGATAGGCACCAGGAGCTCAGAGGCTGGACACAGGAGCCTGGGGGACATGTGTGAGCCCAAAGATGGGCTCCGGAGCCAGGCGTGGTAGCGCACGCCTTTAATCCCAGCACTCGGGAGGCAGAGGTAGGAGTATCACCATGAGTTCGAGGCCACCCTGAGACTACATAGTGAATTCCAGGTCAGCCTGGGCTAGAGCTAAACCCTATCTCAAATTTAAAAAAAAAAGAGATGGGCTCCGGAGCTGGACAAACCTGGAGACAAGAACCTGTCACAGAGGGAGCTAGCCTTCCCTTCCTTCTCTGGTCCTCAGTTTTCCAGCTTGAAAATGGAAAGACCAATAATTCTGTTCCATGGGGCTATACAAAGGTGACATGGTAAAGACAGGTCGCTTCAAGACAGTTTCTCCACGCCAGGCTCTTATAGTAGGAGGGGTGGTGGGTACTCTCCTGCTCCGTAGCTGGTTGACCGCTGCCTGGCTCTTCCCAGGACCCTCCATCATCTGAACTGCAACGCGGACATCCTGGGAGGCCCTGTAAGTCCCAGGCTACAAAGATTCTGGTCACCCTCATACAGGCAGTGTAGACTGGACCTGGGGAAGGCAGAGCCATGTTCTACTCCTACACAGCACTGACCCTGCAGCCTGAGACCATCTTTCGAGAGGTCCCCAGCAGAGGAATGCAGTGACCTCTCTTCTTCCACCCACCCCCTCATGGTGAACTCCCGAAGGCCCTGCAGACAGCTGCTCTGCTCCCTGCTCTGTTCTGGGCTCTCAGCTCGGGATGAGTCAGCCATTGGGCCTCCCACGGGTGAGGCCAGCCAGCCAGCATGAGAGAGAGCTACACATGCCACGTACCCACCTCCTGCCTGCTCCTGGCTCATACAGGGATTATGGAGGGCCCCCCACCCAGCCCCAAGACAGCCTTCCCTGCAGGGCCCAGAGGTGAACAGCGCAGCCAGAGCAGCTCCTGGCTGGAAGGTGGGGAAGAGTCAGGCTGGGTGCACAGCCATTTAGCCACGCCCACTCACACCACTCCTCACCCATCCCCTTCAAGGGTTCTCCCACAGTCATGCCTGCGTGGCCCAGTTGACAGTGGGCTGCCCACATGGGCCAGTCTCCCCCAGAGGCGCCCTGTGCAAACCTTCCGGGCCGCACCTGGCTGGCTCAGATGCTCAGATCCACGAAGAAGAAAGCCTGACTTTCAACAGCCTATTCTATAGCAAATGGTTGTCCACAGTGGGGTACCCAACCAGCCCAGAGGAAAAAGAGTCACCAGACACTTCGTCTCCCTAAATCAAGATTGGGCTGTCCACTGTCCCCTGGTGTCTGGGTGCGGAGCAGGGGCCTAAGCTGCTCCTGTCACAGGAAACAGGATGCAGAGCAGAGTAGGAAGAAGCCCAGGTGGGCCCCTGCATGGCACACATGGAAGGCCAGTGCCCTTGGCGCGTTCCAACCGCAGCTGGCGTTTTAACCTCTGCTTGAGCTGTCCTGAGCACTGCTCACGGGACACTCTGCAGGGAGATGCTGGGCAAGGGGGTGGCTGTGAGAACTTGGGGGTGTTGAGGTCCCCAGCTGGGGGTAGGACAGGCCTAAGGGTAGCGTGAGGAGAGTCCACACTTCACCCCAGCACAAAGCCTGGGGAAGGCACAAGCAGGAGAGAGAAGAGGCACTCATGAACCCCAGCAGAGAAGCCTCTAGAACCTCTCCTCTGTACTTGGGGAAACCACGGTTCAGAAGGCTCAAGATGCAGATGCAGCCCCCTTCTACCCAGCTCTGGAGTCCTGGGCACCAAAAATCTCACCCTGCTCCACCAGACCATGGTGGGGAAAGGAGGGCTAAAGTTGAAAGCTAGAGGTGGAAGATTTGATTCTGTGGTGGTTTGATTCTGGGTGTCCCCCATAAACTTAGGTGATCCGAATGCTGGGTTCCCAGCTGATGGAGATTTGGGGATTAATGCCTCATGAGACAGAGTATTGTTGGGGGTGGGCTTATGGGTGTTACAGCCAGTTTCCCCATGCCAGTGTTTGGCACACTCTCCTGTTGCTGTTGTCCACCTGTGTTGGCCAGGAGGTGATGTACACCCTCTGCTCATGACATCATTTTCCCTTGCCAACATGGAGCTTCCATTGAGTCTGTAAGCCAAAATAAACCCCTTTTTCCCAAAAGCTGCTCTTGGTCAGATGATTTCTGCCAGCAATGCGAACTTGACTGCAACAAATTTAAATTAGACTAGGGCCAGAGAGGTTGCTTAGTGGTTAAGGCACTTGCCTGGAAAGCCTCAGGACCCAGGTTCAATTCTCCAGGACCCATGTAAGCCAGATGCACAAGGTGGCACATGTGTCTGGAGTTCCTTTGCAATGGCTATAGGCCCTGGTGTGCCCATTCTCTGTCTCTCTCTCTCTCTCTCTCTTAAATAAATAAATATTTAAAGAAAAATTAGGACTAGACTCCTAGATGCCCAGCAAGCCTGACCTGATGTCCCCAAAGGACCCTCAAAGACCATAGTATCTGCTTAGTTGCCCTTGGGGACAGAGTAGAATAAAAGGGTGAGAAAGTGTGTGGGAGGACATAGATATAGGATTCATTTAAATGGCCATCTTGATTCTACTCTATTTCACTCCCAAGTAGAAGGATGTATCTACTTAATGCAAAAGCACTAAAAAGAAAGCTGGGAAGATGGCTCAGTGGTTAAGTGGGCCTATCACTTTCACATGAGAGCCTCCTGGGCCAACTAGACTCCTCAGAACCTGCATGAAAAGTCTGGGCATGACTATGTACATCTATAGCCCTGGTCCAGGGTCAGGGGAGACTGGAGACCAGAGAATCACTGGGGCTCACCTGATGGACAGCAGCTCCGGGTTGAGGGAGAGACCCAGTTTCAAGGAGAACATGGATGAGTGAAATTAAACCTGAGTGCTGCCTGCGCCCCTCTCCTGTTTGTCCCTCACTCCCTGTGTCCGTGGGGAAGAGCTAAACTGTAGGCCTTAGTAAACCATTTTCAATAGTTACCATTCTGCAAAGAACCAAAAGTGCAAGTACCTTGGTTTGATTAAAATTCACCAAATGAGGGCTGAAGAGATGGCTTAGCAGTTAAGGTGCTTGCCTATAAAGCCTAAGGACCCAGATTTGATTCCCCAGTACCCCCGTAAGCCAGATGCACAAGGTGACACATGCATCAGGAGTTCGTTTGCAGTGACAGGAGGCCCTAGTTCATTCACTCTCTCTCTCTCTCTCTGTCTCCCTCTCAAATAAATAAAATTTTTAAAAAAAAATTTTAGAGGGAGCGAGACAGAGAGAGAATGGGCACCAGGGCCTCAGCCACTGAAATTAAACTCCAGACGCTTGCGTCATGTAGTGGGCATGTGCGACCTTGCACTTACCTCACCTTTGTGCATCTGCCTAACATGGGATCTGGAGAGTAGAACATGGGTCCTTAGGCTTCGCAGGCAAGCACCTTAACCGCTAAGCCATCTCTGCAGCCCAAATAAAACATTTTTTTTTTTAATTCACCAAATGATAGCTGGGCATGGTGGCTCACACCTTTAATCCCAGCACTTGGGAGGCAGGGTAGATAGATCGCTAGGAGTTCAAGGCCACCCTGAGACTACATAGTGAATCCTAGGTCTGGGCTAGAGAGCAAGACTCTACCTCAAAAAAAAAAAAAAAAAATCCACCAAATGAGCCAGGTTAAGCAGGAAAAGCATGAGTTCAAGGCTAGCCTGGGGTGTATAGAGACTTTTTCAAAAAATTAAAAATAAAATAAAAACCTACAAATGACCTTAATGCAACTAAATTTAGAGGCTCACTTTCCAAACTATTAAATACCTCCAAAAGAAACTCAATAGAATCACAAAATAACTCTTCAAGGGCTTCAACATTGTTTTCCGACGTTTCATTTATCTCTGGGGGGCGGGCCTCGTGTGCCATGGCTCACGAGTGGTGGTCAGAGGACAATCTCAGGGTCGGTCCTTGCCTTCCACCTTGTTTGAGGCACGGCGTCTTGTCGTTTGACACTAGCTAGAGTCTCCGGGGGATCCTCCTGTCTCCACCTCCCGCCTTGCCCTAGGAGTACTCACGCTACTGTGTATGGGCTCTAGGGATCGGAAATCTGGTGCTCACATTTGCAAGTGCCTTACACACTGAGCCACAGACAACAAAAAGAAAGCGCACACCTCTGGGGTGATGGCTGCTTCCCTGTAAGTGCACGCCACTTCTGACCCAGCTCCCGTGAGTGAGACTACATTTGTGCATGTCGCAGCTGTACCTTTGATTTCTGTCGGCTAATACTAAATGCAGTTAGGTGTTCTGAGCTAGCTACGCCCTGTTCCCCCATGCTTGTGCTTTGCCGAGGTGGTGCAGTTCCTCTCAAAGTCATCCTCATAGCACCATTAAAACAAGATTTCAGGCTGGGGAGATGGCTTAGTGGTTGAAGCGATTGTCTGCAAAGCCTAAGAACCCATGTTTGACTCTCCAGATCCCACCTTAGCCAGACGCACAAAGGTGAGGCAAGTGCAAGGTTGCACATGCCCACTAGGTGGCGCAAGATTCTGGAGTTCAATTGCAGTGGCTGAGGCCCTGGCATGCCAATTGTCTCTCTCTCTCTCTAAAGAAAAAAAAAAAAAGATTTCGTCACTAGTGAGATAGTAAAGTGCTTGCCTTGCAAGCATGAGGCCCTGAGTTTGATCTTAAGTACATTAAAATGCTGGGCATGGTGACATAGCTTAGCAGTTAAGGCACTTGCTTGCCAGCAAAGCCTAAGGACTCAGGTTTGATTCCCTAGTACCCACGTAAGCCAGATGTACAAGGTGGCGCATATGTCTGGAGTTCGATTGCATGCCCATTCTCTGACATGCCCATTCTCTTTCTATCTGCTCCTCTCTCTCTCTCTCAAATAAATAAGTAAATTTTTTAAAAATTTAAGTTTTTTAAATATTTATTTATTTATTTATTTAAGACAGAGAGAGGGAAGGAGGCAGCGAGAGAGAGAGTGAGAATGGGCACACCAGAGCCTCTAGCCACTGCAAACAAACTCCAGATGCTTGTGCCACCATGTGCATCTGGCTTATGTGGGACCTGGAGAATTAAACCTGGGTCCTTAGGCTTCACAGGCAAGTGCCTTAACCACCAAGCCATCTCTCCAGCCCTAAAATATATTTTTAAAAAAGTTAGAGGGTGTTCCTAAGGAACAACACCCAAGGTTGTCCTCTGGTCTTTACACACATGCACACCCCCATACACACACACATTTTGACAAAAGGTTTCAACATTGACATCTTGCTGAGTTTGCGGCTGTCGTGGCATCTGATGAGAGGGCTTCCCCACGCTCTGTCCACAGTCCATGACAACACTGAGTGCTCTTGGGGCCAGGTCACTTGATCGTGGACTTGTTACCCTCAGGGAGCTAATCAAGCAGCTGTCATTGGTCAGTTTGCAAAGATCATCTGATAAGAATCAAGTACCATCGGTTCACAAGGGACAAGTCCCTTCTCAAGTTCCCCCAGCCCCAGACATCACTGCATCCTGTGCTGGATAACTGAAATTAATATGCAATTTACATGAGTTAAATATTCTCCATCAACTTTCCTTTTAAAAGAAAGAAATTTCCATGTTGTGATTAAGCATGGCATTTTCTGCTAATTGCTGCTGAATGGGTTTGTTGCAAAATTTTGGAGGCATTAACTACAAAAAAAAAAAAATAGTTGTGGGTTTCCACCATTCAATGAATGGAGAACTGGGACTCCACACACTGTGCATCTTTGTCTCTGTGCTCATCCTGCGTTTTCCCAACATGTGACTCTCACGGCCCACGCCCACTGGCTTCCCACTGACTCTGTATACTACCTGAGGCCTCAACACCAGCCTCACCCCCCCCTGCCCCGCTCCAGCTGCCCTCCCTAGGGGTGGTCTTGAAAGACAGACAGAGCTTCGAGGGAGACACTCGTCACCAACTGTGTGTGGAAGGAGAAGTGGCTGGAAATTTGGATCCGTGTGGACCTTGGGCTGGGGCATGTGGCTCAGAAGGAAGGTCAGGGGTACTGGGCAGCAAGATTGGAAAGATGGTGGTAGGATGCTTGTGGGGAAGGCAGGTGGGGCCCAGGTGTGTGGAGCTTCACCCAGGGACACTGAGGAGGCGGGAAGAGGGTCACATCACAAAGCAGAGTGCTTAATGGGTGAGAACCAGCCGCCTGTCCACGTCCCTGGGGCTGAGCAGTGTAGCGGCAGGGCTGGGTCTCTGGGGGCTGCTCCCACCTGGTGCCCAGCTTGTCAGTGGAGAAAAGCTACTCCCAGGGAGGAACCACCCTCAAGAACATCTTTTCTTTAAGTTTTAATTTTTTAATTTGTTTATTGGGTGAACAGAGAGAGAGAGAATGGGCACGCCAGGGCCAACAGCCACTGCAAACAAACTCCATACACTTATGTCATCTTGTGCATCTGGCTTACGTGGGTCCTAGGGAATCAAACCTGGGTCCTTAGGTTTTGTATGCAAATGCCCTAACCACTAAGCAGTCTCTCCAGCCCTCTTTAAATATATAATATATATATATATATATATATATATATATATATATATATATATATAATTTGCAAGCAAGAGAAAATGAACAAACAGGTGCACCAGGTTCTTTGCTGCTGCAAACGAATTCACTTGTGCATATGACTTTATATGGACACTGGGGACTTGAACCCAGGACTAGCAGATTTTGCAAGCAACTTCCTAGCCCTCTTCAAGAGCATCTTTATGGAAGATGAGGACATCCAGCAACCAATGATGGTTACACAAAATGGGGCCTATTGTGCCTCAGTCAGTCTGCACTGTGTAACAAGACACCCGAGCCTGGGTGCTTCAAAGGAAGAGAAACCAAATGCCCCATTCTCTGTGCTGGACATCCAAGGTCTGAGTGTGTCAGGTTTGGCATCAGTGGGCCCTGCTCTATTGGTGACATCTTTTTTTCTTTTTCTTTTTCTGGTTGTCTCACTCTAGCCCAGGCCTGACTATGGAGTCTCAGGGTGGCCTCGAACTCACAGCAATCCTCCTACCTCTGCCTCCTGAGTGCTGGGATTAAAGGCATGTGCCACCACAGCCTTGGTGACATCATCATTATGCAGGTGGAAGAGTAGAAGGAGGACTGGCCCCCCAAAGTGCTTCCAGAGGGCACCAGTGTATCTGGAGAGTGGAGTCTCGGGACTTCACCAGCTCCCAAGATGATAGACCTCCCACCACGGTGCAAAATCAGTTTCCGAATGAAGATGCCTGACGCCTTCCAGGGGGATTCTCAGGCACATCTGGACTCCTGAACTCCAGCTCAGCGCCTGCTCCTGTGACATAGGCAACCTTGTCCCAAATGGCCGGATAACATGCAAGGAGAGCCGCACACTCGGGGCCCCTCACCGCTGGTAGCTATGGTAGCCATTTGTTGGGTTTCTGACCCGGGTGGTGCTGGACAAGAGGGAGGTCCGACCATCACAAGATCAATCTGAAAACATGATGCTGAGGGGGAGAAGTAGTAAGAACCCCCCCCCCCGAAATACCACAAATGACAAGGTTAATTGCTACAAAATCTCCAGAACAGGGCTGAGGAGAGAGCAAACAGTAAAGTGCTTGCCTTGCAAGCATGGGACTCTGAGTTCAATCCCCAGAACTCACCTAAAAATGCCAGACGTGGTAGTGCACACCTTTGATCCCGGCACTGGGAAGGTGGGGACAAGGCAGATCCCTAAGGCTTACTCACCAGTCAACCTAGCGCAGCTAGAGAAAGACCCTGTCTCCAAATCGTTCCTGAGGCTACACACCTGACGTTGTCCTCTGTACATGCATGCACACATGCACACACGCACGCATGTGCCTGCACATAAGCACACAAACACGCACATGCATCTTTTAAAAAATATTTTATTTATTTAAATAGAGAAAAAAAATAGAGGCAGATAGAGAGAGAGAACAGGCACGCCAGGGCCTCCAGTCACTGCAAACGAACTCCAGACGCATGCGCCACCTTGTGCATCTGACTTATGAGGGTCCTGGGGAATCGAACCTGGGCCCTTAGATTGTGCAAGCGAGTGCCTTAATTGCTAAACCGTCTGCCCAGCCCAACGTGCATCTTAAAAACAAATGTTTAAGCAAGTCTGCAGAGGGAAAAGCCACTGAGCAGGTGCCAGGGTTGAGAGGGAAGGTTTTGCAAGTACAGGCTGTTCCTCCCAGCGATGAAAAGATTTGGGCAGAAGGAGGTTATGGATGTGCGTTGGGAACACACCAAACGCCTCTGAACTGAAGCACTTCAAAATGGGTAATTGTACATTACGTGGGTGTCCCCTCAATAACAGATAAATCTGTTGAAAGAAGAGGGCAAACACACAATCTGTATCTCGAGCCACCATCCTTCAAGAGATGGCAGCTGTCTGAACCAACGGCTATTGCATTGGTTGGTGCAAGGTCTCTGATTACAGGTGACATGGGCCAGTTTTCTCCTCCCACTGACTCCTGACAATGTGAGCACCCCACTCACAGCACCACATTCTGTGGAGTTGGAGGTTCTGGTCCCTTTGACCAGCTGCTTCCGCCTGAAAACTCATTAAAGGTCTCACTGACCTAATGCCCTAGTTGCTGCTTTACCCAGATCCCTCACAGCAGCAGGCCAGCAGGAGGGCAGAATGGAGACCTTCTACACGCTTCTGTCACTTGCTGGCCCGGAGAACTGGGCCTGCTACTGCTCTCAGGGGAGGTAAGTGCACTTCCGGGGGCCTGTTGATTCACCCTGATCCTTGGAGTCACAGTAAAGTGACAATCCTGCCAACCATGCCGGGCAAATGCAGGGGAAGCAGAGACTCCGAGCTCTGGAGGGGGGATCCAGGTGAGACTGCCACCGACCCCAGACAAGAGACATCGGGTCCACTAAATCTGCCTGGGCAGCTGCCAGTTAGACAAGTGCTGAATAGTGACCATCAGGATAAGACTGACTTGATGGGACCTGCAGACAAAGACAGGACTGGCCTTCCACTTTGTGGCCCTCTCGCATTCCAGCTCCTCCCGTCCACTCCAGCCCAAGGTCCAACACTATTTCTTCTTGCCAGCGTCCATTCTGATGAGGCATTCTCTGCTGAGAACGGCATCTGGTTACGTCACCCCCCCACACGCACACACACTCCACTTTCCTCATTTGCTCCCTAGTGCCGTGATGCAGCTGGGACAACTGGGACTCTGGGGACAAGATCATCAACACAAAAGTGAAGCCTTACCAGTCAGTGGAGGGTGACTTCTCCACCTCGGGCTCCAAACAGCAGGATCTCTGAGACCTGCCCCAGGCCCCTGGCCCATCCTGGCCTTCACCTATCCTCTTCCTTTGAAGGGGTAACAATCAGCATCATGTGTGCTTCCAGGAAGAGGCAGAGTGGCCCTGACCCAGCCCACTAACCCCTTCTCCCCACTGCCCTGGACTTGTTCCAGCAGCTCCCTCACCCTCCTTGAGCCCTGGCTCTGGTCTCACTCTCTGCTCTCCCTCGACCTCCCTGGCTAACTCCCACTCAGAATCTCAGCGAGGAAGCCACCACCTCCTGCAGGAATCCCTCCCCTGACCCACGTAGGTTCTGGCCCCGTGACCTCACCACATAGTCAGGAGCCCCCAGCACTGAGCATATGCCACACAGAGTTAGTGAGCTCCGAGCTCTGGGTCTCCTGGCTGATACCCACCATGCCCTCCGGGAGTTGGCTTCTTTGGCTTGGGTCTCTTACTACCTCACCATTGTCTGCTCAGCCCTGCGAAGGGCCCAGCCCAGAGTGAGCGCCAGGTAACTGGGGCTGATGCATAAGTGAAGGAGTGGATAGGAGGTCACCATGTCTGTCTGCCTGCCACCCACCCAACTATGGTGAGATGCTGGGAGCTGCAAATAGGCCTGTGTGCTGGCTCCGACCCTCACACGCGCTTTGGTAGCACAGAGTTTTGTGTGCGTTTGGGCACATGTGTGCACTCTTGTGAAGGTTAGAGGACAGCCTCGGGGTGTTGGTGCCCACCTTCCACCTTGTTTGAAACAATCTCTCTTATCGTACACCACTGCGTACGTCAGTGGTTGGCCCACAAGCTCCCAAGATCCCACTGGCTCTGCCTCCCACCTTGCCTGTAGATTCATTGGGATTACAGACACGTCACTGCGATGTCTGGTTCTTACCATGGGCTCTGGAAGTCTGAACTCCGACGGCCAGGCCTGCACATGAAGCGCTTTTACCCACTGAGTCATCTCCCCAGACCAGCACAAGAATTCTGCTTTGCTTATCAGAAGGAATTGCACAGAACCGCCGAGTCATCTTCATCCTGGAGATGGGGGCAGGGGTAGGGTATAGACTTAGGTCCCTCAGGGATGGCCTGGGCTGGGCGGGGCCATTGGAGCTGCTTTTCCCAGGCTTTTTCCAGCCAGAGGCACTGTTAACACTCATGTGAGAAACTTGCCAGAGGTGGCTCTGGGCTTCCTGGCCTCAGCTGGGGGCCTCTTCCTAGGACATCCCTTGGGGCCATTTCTCCTCTCATCAATCAGCCGAACTACTAAGGATACAGAGTGACCCAGACATAGGCCCAGAACCTTCCATGACACCCCTAGCCTTGGCCTATCTTTTCAATTCAGAACTGAGGTAGACACTTACACAAGCTAACCATGATTTGTTCTCCAACTGGAAAGTTCAGTAGATACCAACCCAATACTCTTTAGACCACAGTGGGAGGGTCTTAAAGGGCCAGTGTTAGTGAGAAGTAAAATTATTGTCCCAGAGGGAGTTAGGCTTCTTTTGCTGTTGTTGTGACCAAAATACCTGACAGAATAACTCAAGAGAGAACAGATTTATTTGGGCTCCTGGCTTTTTTTGGGGGGGGGGAGGCTCAGTTCATAATTGGTCCCACGGGCTTGGGCAGAGCATCATGGCAGAGGAGCATGCGGTGGTGAACTTTCTTCACTTCTTGGTAGTCAGGAAGCAAGAGAAGAGCGAAGAGGAAGGGTAGAGCAAGGGTTAGATATAACCCCCACCCAAGGACATACCGACCCTCTCAGTGACCTACTTCCTCCAGCTAGGCCCATCTCCTACCTTTCCTCACCTTCTAGTAATACCATCAGATCATGACTACATCGGAGGGGGGGGGAATCCATTGATTCAGCTAGAGACCTCATGGTCCAGTCACCTCTGGAGATGGATGCCCTCACAGACACCCCCAAAGCTTACCTCACTGATCTCCTAGGCACTTCTTGATTTAGCCAGGTTGACAATGGAGATCAGCCATCATGAAACCCCAAGCCCTAGGTCCATGTCTACTTTTAACCAAAGAATTGAACAAAATAAGACTGAGAAGGATAATTATTAAATTATTTAATTTAAGGAGAGTAAATACACCCATGTGGCTTGAGAGCCCATGTGGTGGGCCTGGAAAAACTGTGGAGAGGACAGCAAAGAAAGTTCAAAGAGCTCCTGTCATGGGGAGAAAGAGCTCAGGTGGAAAGCAGGGACTAGGGGGTTCTCCCAGGCCCAGCGAGGAGAAACTCACCAGAAGTGGAAGGTTCACCGGTGGTCAGGCAGCACGGAGGCCTTGCCCTTCCCTCACGAAGGTATTCTTAACTCTACGGCGGTGGGCCCTACCTTGTGGCTCAGGTGAGCCAGAGGGACAGTGATTGGTCTGGGCTAAGGGCTATCTCAGGAAGAGGTTAGCCATGATGTCAAGTTCTGGGGTCTAAGTTTTACCAACCACAATGTCGGGAGTCTAGAAAGAGACCTTCCTCCCATGGAGAGGCTCAGGCATGGTAAAAGAGGTCTAGGGAACCAGTCAAAAGATAAGAAGTCAGATCATCCTTTGATCTCTAACAAGTGCAGACCTTCCTGCCTTTTTACTTTTAAGGGCCACCCTAAGTGCCTGACTCCCTCTCCTTCACAAGTAGTCAGGGTGCCTGGGTGGTAAAGTGGTAAAGGTGGCCTTAGAATTAGATGTGAGTTCACACTGTCAGTTCACACTGTAGCTGTCTCTCATAAGCCACACAAGCCATTGGATGGCAGACCCCTTTTCTACAAAAACAAAACTTTAAAATTTTTGTTTTATATAAATTGTAACCATTTATTCTCTTTTATCCCCTTGCCCCAGCTCCTGTTACCCTGGGGTCCTCCTCAGTGGGATTATGGTATGCACTGTGGGGTCATGAAGGCCTCAGTCAATCCCTTTGGGTAGCTGGAGACTGAGCCTCAAGGTATTCCTACCCAGTCTGTGACTCTTACAATCTTTCTGCCCCCTCTTCCACCATGTTCCCTGAGCCATGGCAGGCCTGTTGGCAGTCTGACTAAGTGCTGAGTTCTCTGTTGCCTCTGGATTTCTGTTTTGATAGGTTTTTATTGATCACCATGTCTGTCACCATCAACCTGTGGCTGGTTGTCAGGCTAGCAGTAAGAGCAGTGTTCATGTCATCACTTCCCCTGAAATTTCTCCTGATGGGCAGCCGGCTGACTTCTTGTCTCATCAATGAATCTTGGTTCTCCTCCATTTTCTCTACCATCTGTAAAATAAAGCAGATTCTCCAAACAAGAGTGAGTATGCAAATTTGAGGGTGTATGTGTGTGTGTGTGTCCAAGCCCACTCTTCTCCAGAGAGCAATGGAGGCTTCTCTGTGAAGTCTATGAGTTTCCCAATAATGGGATTCTGCCTTGATTTCCAGTACCGGATATGATGAGTGGGCCTCATGTCCAAGCAGAGAACAGCTGGTTACCCATAGAGGCTGCGTGTCACTATCGCACCAGTGTGTGCTTCTTGTCTGGCTGGTTGGTTTTGTAGTCTGAAGAGTCTCCAGCTTATTCGTGCTGTTGGTGACCATTGTCCTCCAGCGGCTTAGGGCATTCCAGCACTATGAGGACTAGCCAGGTGGGAGCCAGCTTCCCTTTCAGACCCAGCATGGTGTTCTATTGTTCTGTATGGCAGTCGGTGGTGTCTTCAGCAATAGGGTCTTACCTTTTAGCTCTGGCAAGTAATCAAGTATTTTGGCAATGGCCTACATTGTTTTGGGGGACCTCATGAGTCTCCTTGATCAACAGGTCACTGTGGGGGGAGGGCAACCCAATTCTGGGCCTGAGGATTTATTGGCCAGAGTCAATGGTTTTAAAGTTAAGCTTACAAAACCACTTTTTAAAAGCGTATTTTTTTTTATTTATTTGAGAGAGATGGGGGGGAGGGAGAGAGAGAGAGAATGCGTACACCAGAGCCCCTAACTACTGCAAATGAACTCCAGATGCACGCACCACCTTGTGCACCTGGCTTATGTGGGTACTGGGGAATCGAACCAGGGTCCTTTGACTTTGCTGGGAAGTGCCTTAACCATTAAGCCATCTCTCCAGCCCTACAAAAGCACTGTTTATGGAATCAGCAGGCCCCCTCCCAAAAGTAGACAAATGATTTGATTATATTCCATTGTCCAGTAGACTCTGGGCAAAATGCATGACAGCCCTAATATAGTCAGTGTCCTAGGGCCACATTTGCAGCCACAGATGGGTTGTGTTTTTCACATGGATGATGACAAAGCCCTTCTTCATCCACAGAGCTAACAGGTTCAAGATAGCGCTCCCCTGAAGCCCAACCAACTGGGCCTGGGGCTGGGTACATTGAGATCTCCTGCCCGAGAGAGACCTCCGTACCAGAGCAAACGTGGCCTCTGGACTCCAGTGGGTATGCACGCCGCAGGCCCACGCAGGCTCCTCTGCCATCTCGTTCCAGCTGTGTTAAGTCATGCTTTCTCTGGAAGTCAGATGGGGAGCATATTTTCTCCTCTGCGAATTTGTCTCAACTGTGAATTGTCCACAACAAGAACACCTGTTTGCATAGACCAAAAAGTGATTTTTAACAAGTTGAAAGAGGCACTCCTCAAAGGAGCCTCCTAGAGGATGGTAGAGACAGCTTGAGATGCAGGAACCTGGCCCTTCTCCAGATGGGGAGTCCTACATGAACACCCACTCAGGCTCAGCACCTCCCTCCAAACCTGGCCCAGCCACTGACATACACAGCTGCCAGAAGCTCTTCCCCAGCCTCCTTACCCTGGAGAAAACTGGGCAGGACTTCTGGCATTGCAGTTGCCAAGAACAGTTGCCTGTGGTGAATAAGTCTCCATCCCACCTCAAAGTGGCTGTGAGACATGGTCACGCCCTACCCTCCCCAGTGGCTCTCTCCACATCTGCCCAACAAGGAGCTGGACCAGAGCTCTCCATGGTCCCGCCTAGCCCCAGGAATCCTATGATTTCATGAGCCATGGTCATTATCCCTGGATAAACTCTGCAAGCCCATAGTACCATAACCAACGAGTGAGTTCCAAAAAGCAAGAAGTTCAGTGGAGACGTGATACACACACCCACGGTGCCAACCAGTCCTTGGCGCAGAGCTGAAATCTCCTGGTCTTACATGGAAAATGCACGTCTGAAGGCCTCCCCTAGGCATCTGGGAGACATTAGTGCTGAGTGTACTAATGTAGTGCGGAGTCTAAGGCCAGCGAGTTTATTCCTGCTGCAATGACATGTCTCCAGGCTTTGAGGAACGAAGCGCTCACAGGAATCACAGGGAGATCAATGTCACTGGAAGACCAGACACTCCTTGGGACTGCCTGCAGGCTCTGTGCTTGGACCTCAACAAGGCAGGAGCACATGGGGACTGAGCATCAGAGACCTGCAGCCAGCCAGGGCTAGATTGGAAGTAGTGTATCTGCCTCTCTGCTAGTGCAGCCCAGAGCTTGCTCCTCGACCTTCGTGAGCCTTGCTGGCCTTGTGGTCAACCCACAGCAGCCCAGTTCACAGGGCTGTCCTTCACCTTAGTGCTCACTGTCCCCAAAGCCCAGAATGAATCTTCTCCTGGGCTTGACTCAGTCCATCCTGCAAGGCCAGAAAAGGTAGACAACCAGTACCCCAGGACCATCCTTGAGCCAGAAGAGAAAAGGACTGGTAGGTGAATATCCCAGCATCCTCTGTGCTTGGATAGGACCCTGAAGAGTATTCGCATCATCTTTCTGATGTCCTCAGTGACTGGGTCCCGTTGTTCTCTGTCCTTCCCACTTCCCTGTCAGAGCTTCGGAGTCCTCTCCACCAACTCAAGCTATGTACACTGGTCCTCACTCCCTCAGCGCCTGCTGGGAAGGAACCAGCCTATGCCAGTCATACCCCTACTGTAGGCTTTCTCCTACAATGCTAAAGGGACTATGGTGATCTGTGTGTGCCAGGGGCAAGACCAAGCACGTGTTGTATGCCACTAGCAATGCACTCCCTGGAAAACGTGAAAACAAGCTGGGTATGGTGGCGTAGGTGGGTCATCCTAGCTACTTGAAAGGCTGGGGCAGGAGGATTACATGTCCAAGCCTTGCCTGGGAAACTTGGTGAGATCCTGTCTCAAAAGTAAAATTAAGGCTAGAGAGATGGTTTAGCTGTTAAGGCACTTGCCTGCAGGTTCAATCCTCCAGGACCCACATAAGCCAGATGCACAAGGTGGCACATCTATCGAGTTGGTTTGCAGTGGCCACAGGCCCTGGCATGGCCATTCTCTTTCTCTATCACACTCACTCCTACTCTCAAATAAATGAATAATTTTTTAAAAGCAAAAAAAGTAAAATTACAAAGTGATCAGTGGTACAGCACTTGCTTCCCATGTGGGAGACCCTGGGTTTGACCCCTAGTACCACAAAAATAAAGCAAGGAGGGAATGAAGGAGAGGAGGGGGGAAATCAAGAGAGAAAAGAAAGAAATAGAGAAAGAAAGAAAGAAGGAAAGAAAGAAAGAAAGAAAGAAAGAAAGAAAGAAAGAAAGAAAGGAGGAAAAAGAAGGAAACGAAGGAGGAAGAGAAGAAGGAAGGGAGAGAAGTAGGAAGGGAGAGAGAGAAAAAAAAGGAAGGAAGGAAGGAAGGAAGGAAGGAAGGAAGGAAGGAAGGAAGGAAGGAAAGAAGGAAGGGAAAGGCAAGGAAAGAAGAGGGAAAAACTCATTCTGAAAGCCAGGTATGGTGGTGCATGCCTTTCACCCCAGCACTTGGAAGGTTGAAGTAAGAGGATCACCATGATTTCAAGGTCAGCCTGGGACTACAGAGTGAGATCCAGGGCAGCCTGGCCTACAGTGAGACCCTACCTCAGAAAAAAAAAAAAGCAAACCATCCTGAGCTTAGATCACACACAAATAGGACTGGGTCTGATGTGGCTCTCCGGCCACAGTTTTCTGACCGTTGGCTTTCCTATACAAACCTCAAGTCTCGGTGGATTAAGAAATAAAATCTAGTTTGTGGTTATGGAAAGACCACTGAGCCAGGAGAGGGTACCATGGGATTCCAGGATGGGCTCTGAGTTCTGCCATCTCCCCTGTGGGGCTTCCCAGGTCACCCTGAGCACCAAGGTCCACCCACAGTGACAGTGTGGCGCTGGAGGTCTGAAGATGGAGCAGCGTGGCACGTGTGCCACTGCTGGGTTCCATTGGTCCTGCAGTGGCTGGCTTCACTCAGCACACAGGGCCCTGGGAAAGGCGGTCACTGGCCCAGCCTGGTTTCCCACAGTGACTCAATGGACATTGCGTCACAGTGGTGTAATGACAGTGGTGCTGACACAAGCTGACCGTGTTCTCGTCAGAGGCCAGCCCCCCAGGCCCCAGTCGTGTCCCCTCGGCCACCCTGGTGTGTTCCCTGAGAACCCGAGGAGGGCCTGACGGGAACTTCGTGTGACTAGTGGTGTGCCTCCTCTTCCTCTACTGGGTGACCTTTTTGCACTTAACACTAAGGTTCTCTCATGTTTATACACATCAAAAGATCATTTTCTGGGTCCGGAACAATGGCTCAGTCAGTAAAGCATTTGCTGCACAAGTAGGAGGGCTTGAGTTCAGGTCCCCAACACCCATGTCAATGCCAGGACGCCCAGGGCTCCGGAGGCAGAGCTTCAGAATCCCTGGGACAAGCTGGCTAGCTTAGTCAAGGCAACCCGGTGAACTTTAGGTTTATTTTATTTTTTAAAAAATTTTTATGAGAGAGAGAGAATTGGTGCACCAGGGCCTCCAGCGACTGCAATTGAAGTCCAGACGCATGCGGGACCTTGTGCATATGTGCGACCTCGTGTGCTTGCGTCACCGCGTGCATCTGGCGTACATGGGACCTGGAGAGTCCAACATGGGTCCTCAGGCTTTGCAGGCAAGCGCTTTAACCACTAAGCTATCTGTCCAGTCCACCTTTAAGTTTAGTGAAAGATCTTCTTTTAACAAGAGAGTGATTGGGGCAGAAACCCAACGTGGATGTCTGGCCTCCACAAGTGTGCGCATACACATGTACATGCATGTGCATACACATTTGGGTCCACACACAACATACACACGCACACACACACACACACGCACAAGAACATTCCTTGTCACTGCTGTGTTTTGTTGTTATGACCCACACTGCCATACTTTTGTCTGTCTTCCTGAGGACGGACGGCCTGGCCTGTCACCAGCATTGTCGCTGTGGGCACATTGGACACAGCCCTTGGAGCTTGAGCGTGTTCCCCTGGGAGAGGGATGCGGTGGGAGGGCACCTTCAGACCCAGCAGCCAAGGCTGAGTAGTATGCCATAGCTGTTCTCCAGCCCACGCCCTTTGCAGAGAGGGCCATGCACAAGGTTGGCTCTAACTGCAGAAATGTCTCCTCGCCTCCCAGGCCTTGGGATCACCCATCACAACCGATGCCTATTGTATTAGTTACTCTTCTAGGTTCTCTGATAAAAGCAACTCAGGGAGCCTTTATTTTTGGCTCATAGTTTGACAGGATATGGCCCATCGTGGTGGGGAAGACACAGGGCGCGAGCGTGAGGCAGCTGGGCACATTCGGTCAGCAGTTAGGGAGCAGAGAGTGAATGGAAGTGGGTGCTAAGCTTCCTTTCTCATTTTCGTTCTCTCTAGGACCCCAGGCCATAGGATGCTACCACCCCCACTAGGGGGTGTCTGGTCTCCTCTATGAACCCAGTGTAGAGAACTCCCTCACAGACACACCCAGAAGTTTCTTTCCATAGAGATTCTACAAGTTGTAAAGATTAACCATCACAGTGACCCTGAGATTCTTGGGCACTGGGCCTCGTGTTCCCTCTGAGGCCTGCACATGGCTCACACCAATATACTAAGGACCTTCTAAGGCATTGCAAGATTCCACAGATGTATCTCTTACCTCTCATGGGAGGGAAACTGAGGCCCAGAAGGTTGTGGATTTGGGATCAGACCTTTGGCTCCATGAGGAGACTACAGAGGCACTCCAGGAAGGGGACACAAAAACCACACTGCCATGACCTCAGACTGCCACTCCCACTGGCCTTGGGCGTCATTCCCTATGTGAAGTCTGGTGGAAAGTTACTCTGGGGCTGGACAGATGGCTTAGCAGTTAGGGCACTTGCCTGTGAAGCCTAAGGACCCATGTCCAACTCTCCGGGTCCCACGTAAGCCAGACACACAAGGTGACGCAAGCATACAAGGTCACACATGCACACAAGGGGGTGCATGCATCTGCATTTCTATTTCAGTGGCTAAGTCCCTGGTATACCAATTCTCTCTCTCACTCTCTCATTAAAAAAAAAAAAAAAAAAAAAAAAAAGGCCAGTCTATTGGGCTTGCCTCAAAAAAATAGTTACTCTGGGTATCAGGAGAATTGTAAAGTACTTTCAAGAATAAAAGGGGTGACATAGGTCTGGAGTTGCTGAAGGGAGCCCACCGAGGTTCCCCACTTGATAGCACGGTAGCTGGGGAGCAGGACAGCACTCCCTAGACAATGAGTGAGAACAGAGCCTCCATGGCTGGAGAGATGGCTTAGCGGTTAAGGTGCTTGGCTGCAAAGCCAAAAGACCCAGGTTCAACTCCCCAGGACCCACGTAAGCCAGATGCACAAGGGGCTACACGCACCTGGGGTTTGTTTCTGGAGGCCCTGGTGTACCCATTCTCTTTCTCTCTCTCTCTCTCTCTCTCAAATAAATAAATATAAATAAAATATTTAATAAAAAAAGAACAGAGCCTCCAGCCTGAACATCACATGACCACTTGCCTGCTTGGATGAGCTGATGTCCTCCAGTCACACCAGTTCCCTCACCCCAGGTCAGCAGCACCCCACAACTTCTGAAGCCCCGAGCCTCCCCAGGTGGAAGATCCTGTAGACGCTTCAGGAAAACCACTGTGCTCAGTGCACGTTCAGCCCTCATCGAGGGCTATAATATCATCAGAGCTGTGAGCATCATGGGCCCTCAGAAGAGATGCAGCTTTGCCATTCCCAGGCCAAAAAAAAAAAAAATTGTTTAAAAATCAAAACCATTCCCACTTCTGTGCACACAGCAGCCGCCTCACGGGGAAGACGTGCGGGGATAAAGCAGTCCAGCGCCACCCGCTCCATAGCTGTCACCTCATTCCTGTGAAAGCATGGCCGTGCTCCCTTGCCTCAGTTTCCTGAGCTGGAAATCAGGAGTGGGTGCATTCCCTTGAGAGACAGACTGTGTCCTGACCTCTCCATAGAACCTGCTGCGGGTGGCATAGGGGTGGCCTCGAGGAGACCTATTGTCCTGTCATGGGGACCATTCAGCTCATAGCTTCCAGCTGTCTACCACTCTGGTCAGCCTAGGCTAGAAAGAGCTGCGCACTGAGGTCATGCCCTTTGCCACACTCCATACGTGGGCACTGAGGGCTAGAAGGTCCAGTCACTGTAGTGTGATGTAGGACACTGGCGGGAGATGTCACTTCACGTAGGACGCTTGCTCCAGAGTTCCCAGCAAGGCTGAGCAGAGGCCTGACCCCCTGTAACCCTTTTTCTGCATGGTCCTGCTTCCCTCTGCCGCACTATACTGTGTGGCAAGATGCCCAGCCTGGGTGCTTAGAAAGGACAGAAACCCATGCCTCCATTCTCCTGGCTGCAAGTCCAAGGCCCAAGCGTGATAGCCTTGGTGTCAAGTGGTACCTGCCCCATCGGTGGTATCTTCTTGAAGCGGTACCCTGTATTCTCATATGGTGAAATAGAAGGAGGAAAAGTCACCCCCAAAGCCATTCTTCCATAAGACACCAGTCTACCCGGGGAGTGGAGCCTCAGGACGTCACCAGCTCCAAAAGGTGATAGACAGCCCCCCACAGTGCAGAGTCAGTTTCCGCAGGAAGGTCATGGAACCTTCCAGTGGGACTCTCGGACACATCTGGATCCCTGAACTCCCATTCAGCACTTGCTCCCAGGACACAGGTGACCTTGTTCCAAGCGGTCTCACTTGGAACATTTAGAAGCTGGACACTTGGGGCACCTCACTATTGGTAGGCGTGATCACTGGTTATCAGTTGTTATGACTTTGGCCAGGAAGGTGCTGGGGGGCCAGTCCTGAAAGCAGCGAGGAGGTACATGGGAGGAGACAGGGGCTGGGTGGGTGCCGCCTCGCACAGTAAGAGGGGTGAGGGCTCCCAAGTCCACTCAGAAGTCATGGGAGCTGGGTCTTGGGGACAGTCCAGTGACCAAATAGCCAGGTTTGGCTGGGAAAGCCTGAAGCCACCCAGGATGAGGGAGGAAAGGATGGAAGGGAAATCTGTTACTCCTGAGGGCCCTTGGAGCCCGTAGCTGTGGCTGGCCATCTCTGAGGTAGCTGGCCCTCCAGCTCCCTGCCCCTACAGAAGCCTCCCCCAAGGCATGGCACCTGCTGCCACCTCCCCACGTGTGACCAAGGCTAAGTCACACCATGGATGATGAGGAAGAGGAGGCTGAACCCCAAAGCAGGGCTGGGCCAGGGGTGACAGGAAACACATGTGGATTGAAGCCCCAGAGTACCTGGGACAGGAGCCTGGTCATAACACTGTACGGAGACAAGTGTGACTTGGGTACATCCTCCCGGGTCACAGAAAAATGCACAACCCTTTTTGGTAGAACCACCTGAGACCTCCAGTCATGGAGCAGGGCCACCGGCGGTGATAACTGCACACTGGGCAAAGCCACCCTGCGGAGCCCCAAGGCCAAGGTCACGTGTCCCCTTGCCACAATCTGTCATGAGATGTGACACTTTTCCAGATCCTGTGTGAGCAGTGGGGGTGTGGAGGGGGAGAGGAGCCAAGGGCATGAGCAGGTGTGGGCCCCTCTGCCCTCCTGCAGCCCAGTCCTATGCTGGGTGGCTGTCCATGCACTAGCTGACAGGGGTGGTTCCCCCAAACTGTGTGCTGGGCTTGCGTGCAGGAGCTATTGAAAGTACACACAGGATCCGGGGGGGGGGGGTGGAGATGACTCAGTGCATAAAGCATGTGCCCCACATGTACGTGGACAGGAATTCAGATATGCAGCACCCACATAGTACTTACCTATAATCGCAACACTTAGAGGCAGAGACAGGGTAAGTTGGCAGGCTAGATTAGGCAGATCAGTGAGCCCTGGGTTCAAATGAGACATCTTGCCTCAGCAAAAAGAGAGAGGAAAGCAATTGAAGAAGACATACAATGTCAGCCTCTGGCCTAGACAGACATGTACCCACAGACATGCACACACATATACCACCCACATATACACACACACAAGAAGAAAAGAAAGTACACAACAGATTCCCTCAGGCCACACCCAGGTGAGGCCTTGAATGACAGCACAGAAAACCTGTGCCCTGAGCACCACAAGAAGAGGAGGTAGATCCCATCTACGCCCCGCTTCTGACCACTGAGCCTTCAGGAGAAAGCCCAGCGCTCTGACAGACCAAGTACCAGGGCCCTGCCTCGAAGTTTCCCCAAGCGCTGTCTCCACGGAGGCTGTTTGCACTTGCCTGGAAAGGAGCCTCCGTAACCGCATTCAAAGCATTTTTCAATGTATGTCGCAACTGTTAGAAAACCTACATGGAGCTAATTTTGTCCGCCTGGTTTCTGTATTTCCTAAATAAATCTTCACAGAGACCTGAAATTTTTTCCCATTCCTAAGTGAGCTCCCGAGCATATTTACAAGGGCGGGGTGAGTCAACTTTTGCCAAAGGGTGGAGGGGACGAGAGACAGAACAAGAACATGTGTCTGGCTCCAAGAGGAGGGAAGAGCCTTTAGCTCAGGCCGTTTCATCAGCTGTGCCTGCCCCAGATTCTGGGCTTGAGGGCATCCATACTGTGCCAGGAGTGGGCGCGGCTGTTCCTCAGGCCCAGACCAAGGCAGCTACCCAGCCCTTTTCTCCCAGCTGAGTCAGTTGAGGTGGAAGCAAACAGTGGCATCCAGGCCACACGGCTCAGCCCTGACGGCTGGTGGCTGGGCTGGCGAGCACAGCCTGTCTCGGGGAGACACACCCGCGAAGGGGGCGTGGGTGGCAGTGTGACGTGGGGAGGCGCCCTGGTCATCCGCTGTCTTCAGGGGCCCCACAAGCAAGCTCACAGGCCCCCTGCCTGGTGTTGAGCTCTTCCTAAAGCCAGAACCTTAGAACCTTCTAGACAGGACCCAGCTCTGGCAGGGTGGGAAAGGCCGCAGCTTCCAGCACTGGAGTACCGAGTGCATGCCAGGCATGACGCTCTTTCAGCTGTGACCCAGGCAGGAAGTACAACCAAGGAAGCCGAGCACAGACAGGAGAGCCAGCACTTTGTGTGTGGCACCAAGGCGGTGCCCGCCCCTCCCCCTCCCCGTTGTTCAGCTATCTTGGGGTTAGTCACTTTACTCATCACAGTCAGGCGTGCAGGACCACGGAGCGGAAGCAACTAGGCCGTGGATCAGGTCAGGCGGGATCCTCCCAGCTCTTGAACACAGTGAGCCCAGTGCGAGCCTCCAGGGAAAGGGCTTCCCGGGCCTTGGAATACCTGGAGCTAAAAAGCAACTTCCCCAGTGGCATCCCAGTTCTGGCCCACAGCAAACCCACACATGCCCTGGCTTGGGGGTGAGTGGAGTGTCCATGGGGGGGGGAGGTGACCTGTGGAGGCTGGAGTCTAAGGAAGAGGTGGGGGCAGGCAGTACAGGGCAGACCCTCGGCTGAGCAGCTTCTGATCTGCGCTTGATGCTTTCCATAGCCAGGCTCCCCAGGAAGCCACCCAGATAGGGAGGAGGGAAGTCCACTTCCTGAAGTCCCTGGGAGAAAAAGAAAATGCCCTGTCCTGCCACGTGGCAGTTTCTCCGTAGTTCCCCAGCTCCTGCTAGCCAGGGGTCCCACAGAGGCACACAGCATACACCTCACCTGGCCCCTTATCCCCTCCCACATGATCGCTTCTCTTCCCAAACTAGAAAATAAGAGTGCTCAGGTGGACAGAGATATGTTCTCGTGCCCCTAATTCGTTGTCCTTGAAGAATTTCCCTATTGGTAATGATGGATAGACTAGACCCTGTCCCCTCACCTGATCATAAGGGAAGAACCCACCAGATACAAGGTCAGGGTGTCTCCAGGGACAAACTACCACCATCTGTGTCTTATTTAAACCATGAGAAAGAGCTGCCACAAACAGCCATCCTGTGACCAGCGATGTAAGACCCCTTCTAGACCTGATAAAATCCTCTCTGTTGGCGGCAGCCTGACTCCCCCAAATCAGCGCATTAACTTTCCTCAATCCATCTTCTTTGCTTTCTAATTAAAACATCCGCCCTAGGCCAAGAATAGTGGCTCGTCCCTGTAATTCTGGTACTCAGGAGGCTGAGGCAGGAGGATCACAAGTTGGAAGCCAATCTGGACTACATAGTTCTAGAGTGCTGCCTAAGGGTCCACTCTCTTGGGTGCATGTGCTCATATGTGTGAGTGCAGACACATGGGTGCCATGCGCACGTGTGGAGGTCAGAGGACAACGTAAGTTGTCCGTCCTTGCCCTCCGCCTTGTTTGAGGTAGGGTCTCTCGTTCTTCCTTGCTGCGTTCACCAGGCCAGCTTGATCCACCAGCTTCCAGGCAATTCTCCTGCCCCCGCCTCCCTTCTCACCACAGGCATGCTGGGGTTACGGACAGGAGCACTGTCGCCTCCAGCTTTACATGGGTTCTGGAGCTCCAAACTCATGCGCAGGCAGCAAACACTTTGTCCCCCGAGCCCCACACTCCGTTTCTTGGCCTTTTTATTGTTGCAGTCAGATTTATGTTGCTGGGCGAACGAAGCAGCTTATGGAGGAAAGGGTTTATTTCGGGCTGACAAATCCAGGGGAAAGATCATAAATGGTGAAAGAGGCTGGCTCCCGTCATAGACCCCAGCACAGAGACACCAGCACAGCCTGCACCACAAAAGCGCCAGAGCTCTGACTGCTCCCCCCACACCTTAGGGCTGGACTTCAGGTCCATTCCCAAACACACCTTAGGTTTGGACTCCAAGATTCACCCCCACCACACACACACACACACACACAGTGACACGCCCGCTATAGCAGGGATCTGCCTGCTAAGGATTCATGTTGTAAGGTCAATTTTAATTAAACACCTGGGTCTGTGGAGCCACACATTCAAATGGTCACACTCAAACTAACACAATCTTCATATATGTGCAAAATGTATTTTGACCACAGTCCCCGGTCCCGTCACTCTCTCTTGCCCCTGCTCCTCCATATTCCTTCCATTGAACTTCTTCCTCCCGACAATCAGTCCCTCTACTAATGTGATGTCTTTCTTTTTGCCCTTCTTCATCATTTGTGATGACATGTTGATGGGCCCAATATTGTGCAGTTAACGACAGTCACTGTGAGGCCATGAATGCAATGGCCACCATGTGTCCAGAACAGAACATTCAATTTTATTTTTATGTTTTTGTTTTTTATTTGAGAGAGAAAGAGGGAGAGAGAGAAAAAAATGGGTGCACCAGGGCCTTCAGCCACTGCAAACAAACTCCAGACACATGCGCCCCCTTGTGCACATGTGCAACATTACGCACTTGTGTCACTGTGCGTCCGGCTTACATGGGACCTAGAGATTTGAACATGAGTTCTTAGGTTTCACAGGCAAGCGCCTTAACCACTAAGCCATCTCTCCAGCCCTGGAATAGAACATTCAAAAGCACTGCTACCCATCCTCAGGCTCTTACATTCTTTGTGCCACCTCTTCCACAATGTTCTCTGAGCCTTGACAGGTGTGATTGAGATGTCTAATTTAATGCTGAGCATTTAACTGTCACCGCTTCTCAGCATTTTGATGGGTCTGCATCTCCCCAGTAGTCACCATCATCTGTCTGTCCCTCCATACACCTCAGATTTATTTCTGTAATCATAGTGAGTCTTCACACATGCAGTATTTTCAGAGGGAGGAGTGGGGAACTAGCAGCAGGAGGATAAAAGGTATGGACCATCCCTGGTCCATCAGAGAAGGTCCATCCAAAGGTAGCCTGAAAGCAAGGGTAGAGATCTGAGGAGTGCTTCAGACCCCACTGGAGTGTGCTCCAATGTAGGGGCTCCCAGAGGCCAGCACAAGGAACCAGACCAGAGCAAGAGAGGGTCTTTCTAGGACCCAGAACAATGTGGGTAAAGGCAGCCTGAGGCTCCCACAGGGACACCAGGTACCAGGAGAGAGTACACAGACTATGTCACTGGCCATGTGTCCTCTCAGCAAACGCACAGTGACACCAGTCATGCACCCCCTTCTGAAGCTGAGGGTCTTAGTGGGGACACATGCACCTGCCAACAGCCTCCCCCAGGGAGGTCCTAGATGGGTGAGGGTCAGAGATCACCAGACTTACTCTTACATAGTCTGAAGGTCAGATTCAGGAACCTTCCCCAGTGGAGGCCACATCTCCTGCCTCTACATTCTGGTGACAGGACTGTGGGAGGCACTTACTGTCCTGTGTGGCATTGTATGATGGATGCCATGGCACGGGGAAGGCGTTTTGTTGCCCTATCTGACCTTCCTTCCACAGTTCTTACTCTCACCCTCAAGGTGAGATGCATTCTGGGAAGCCACATGACAGAGCCCAGGAAGGCAGCCCTCAGGACATGGCCAGGATCTCTGACAATGGTGTGTAGAGAGGCCTTTATGGAAGGCAGGTGGTTAGGTCAGGGTGGAAGAGTAAGGGTGTGGTGGTTTGAATGCAAAATAACCCCCATAGGCTTGTGTGTTTGAACACTTGGTCCCTAGCTAGTGGTACTGTTGGGAATGTTGTGGAATCTCCAGGAAGAAGAACCTTGCTAGAAGTGGGTCACTGGAGGAAAGCCTTGAGTTTCATACCCCAGCCTCACTTCCTGTTCTCTCTCTGCCTCCTGCCTGCAGGTGCAATGTGCCACGATGCCTTCCCACCACGATAGACTGTATCCCCTCAAACTGTGAGCTAAAATAAACTCTTCCTTAATTTGCTTTTGCAAGGCATTTTGTCACAGCAAGGAGAAAAGCAAGCAACACACAGGGCCAGTGGAAGTCTAAGAGGTCCACAGCGCCTAGTGGGCACCTCAGGGAAGGCCATCTCACAGAAAACAGCAGAACTCCTCTGGCCCCATGATCCTCCTGCCCACTCAGCGGTCCCCTTGTCCTGCTTGCTCTTTGTCCAATATGAACATAAACATCTGTCATAACAGCTACATTGACAGGATGGGCTCAGGCACCCCTGGCACCCTGTGAGTGGGGTTTACACCAGCCCAAAGGGGACGACACTCACCTCCAGGAAGCTGTCAGTCACCTGGCCACTGGGTGTCTCATCCAGGCATGAGCTGGGTCAGAGAGTGCACAGTGGAGCTCCACGTTCCCATGAGCACCTGGCTCTCAGAATGGACCATGTCAACATCCCTGTGTTCTGTGGTCTCCACAGGGTAGAGCATGTCTGTGGGGGCCAGACCCAAGAGCAGCCATCAGGGAAGACATTCTGGAGCACAGAAGCCTGCAGGTGGGAAAGCAGGATTCCTGGGAGAAGAAACACCAGAATGCCAAGTATCCTGTGTCCACAGCAGCACACTGCCTGGCCAGCCCACTGGTCAGTGGTTTCCTGAGCAAGGGAAGCCCACGTGAAGAAATGAGCAGTCCTGGCTGGGTAACGCTAAACAGATGATTGTGAGGCCAGAGCCCACGGGACCCAGGACATGCAATATTCACAGGGGCCAAAAGCCCTCGGCGCTAGACCTTAGGGGATAAGTTGAAGATGGGCAGTGGTCCATGAGGTTACGCGAGCCAATAGGAGCCCTTCTAACTATAGAGACTTGGGGACAATGAAAGGCAAGATCCCGAGACCACAAGGGACCAGGGCTACCTCCTCCACGGCCATTTGAAACCTCTGTGATCTGACTCCTTCCTGACTGGGGTGCGACACCCCCTTGAGAGGAGCATGAAGTCCACAGTCTACACCAGAACATACCTGTCCTATGCCATTGAGAGTGGGACCCAACCTCAGGAGCCACACTCAAAGATAGTAGACACACATCTTCAACCCCCCTCCCCTGACCTGGCTAGGGGATGAATTGGGAGCACGAGGGAGGTGTGAAGCCTGGGGCCTGTGCTCACACAGCAGGGATCAACTGCAGCTGAAGTGAGCCTGCAGGGACTGTGCCATGGCATGACGCCGTTCACATCCTCAACCAGGGGAGTCCAGGTCCCAGACCACCTTCCTGTTTGAAGGACAGGTCAAGAGAAGAAGGGCAGAGGGGCTGGAGAGATGGCTTAGTGGTTACGGTGCTTGCCTGTGAAGCCTAAGGACTCATGATCAACTGTCCAGATCCCACATAAGCCAGACGCACAAAGGTGAGGCAAGCACTTGTCCCGCTAGGTGGCACAAGTGTCTGGAGTTCGATTGTGGTGGATGAGGCCCTGGCATACCAATTATCTCTCCCCCTCTGTCTCTCTATCTAAAAAAGAAAAAAAAAAAGAAAGGAAAAAAAAGGCACAGGATTAGGGGGAAAAAGAAAGAGAAAGAAACAAACAAGGAAAGAAAGAAAGAGAGAGAGAAAGAAAGAAAAGGAAGGGAGGGAGGGAGAGAGGAAGGAAGAGAGGGAGACAAAAAAGAAGAAGAAGAAGGGCACAGGATGAAGGGCTGCGTCCCCAGGGCTGAGATTACAGCTGCCAATGCTGGGCACACTGGGACTCTCTGGCAGGGCTCTGAGTCCCTGGGATATGAGGGCATGACCTCCCTAGGCTGCAGATTGCCCATTCCCTGTTTTAGCATGTTGAATGACAAAATTTCCTCCACTTTAAAAGGTGTAAACAACCATCACCAGCTTTATCAAAAGCAGCTGTATCAACTCACCAGAGAAGGGGTAAGGGGAACCATAAGACCCCCACTTGAGATTCGGGTGTCCCCTCCGCCAGCAGTATACAATAATACATGAAGTCCTGTGGCCTCAGGGTGGGGGGAGATAGAGGATATAGAGGGCAAAAGATCAAGGAACAAGGAGTTCTATGTAGCGGGTTCTTTGGAGTCTCCATGCTCTGTCAGTAATCCTCACTCCAGGACTGAAGGATGAGCATCCACAGGGGTAATCCTGATATAGTGACCCCACTGCAGTGCTGCTCTGAGGTCTCTGTAAGTAAGTCCTCACCCCCAGGCTGAGGGAGGAGCACAGTGACCCCACTGGAGTGATGCTCTGGGGTCTCTGTATTAAGTCCTCACCCCCAGACTGAGGGAGGAGCACAGTGAGCCCCACTGGAGTGCTGCTCTGGAGTCTCTGTAAGTAAGTCCTCACCCCAGACTGAGGGAGGAGCACAGTGAACCCCACTGGAGTGCTGCTCTGGGGTCTCTGTAAGTAAGTCCTCACCCCAGACTGAGGGAGGAGCACAGTGAGCCCACTGGAGTGCTGCTCTGGGGTCTCTGTAAGTAAGTCCTCACCCCAGGATGAGAGAGGAGCACAGTGACCCCACTGCAGTGCTGCTCTGGGGTCTCTGTAAGTAAGTCCTCACCCCAGACTGAGGGAGGAGCACAGTGACCCCACTGCAGTGCTGCTCTGGGGTCTCTGTAAGTAAGTCCTCACCCCAGGCTGAGGGAGGAGCACAGTGAGCCCACTGGAGTGCTGCTCTGGGGTCTCTGTAAGTAAGTCCTCACCCCAGGATGAGGGAGGAGAACAGTAAGCCCCACTGGAGTGCTGCTCTGGAGTCTCTGTAAGTAAGTCCTCACCCCAGACTGAGGGAGGAGCACAGTGACCCCACTGGAGTGCTGCTCTGGAGTCTCACACCCCTGGACAAGGGGCAGGGAGCATCTAGAAGCGTCCTCAGGGAAGCTGTCCTTCAGGGTGGATGAGACTTCTCCATGGTGCAGCTGCTCTGGGGTCCCGATGCTGTGTAAGTAAGCCCTTATCCTGAGGCTCAGGGAGGAGCAGCCAAGGAGTAACTCTGATGCAGGCAGCTCCATCAAAGTGGCTGCTTTGGGGGCCCCACACTCCTATAAGTAACCTCTCTTTATGTTCTGTAAGTGACCCCCCTCCAGTAAACTCATTGGTTCACTGAACTGGTGTTGGTGCAATTGTACTTTAGTCTGCCATCTGAGCCCTATTTGGGGCGAAGACTAGTGTTGTGTCTCCCCAGGGGCAAAAATTCCCACAGCACAGCAATGACAGGTGTCACTCATATTCCCCAATTCGGTCGTCAGAAATATTGAATGGAATACACCCAGGAGCGTCCACGGAGCAGGACAAAGGGATCGTCAGGAATGGGACCTGGTGGCATTGAGTGACCTGCCTAGAGCACCCTGCTCTAAAAGCATCCCGGGCCATCAAGAGTCTCAGATGAGGGTGGATCCCCCAGGGAGCTCTTTCCCATACCTGAGGTCCAGCGCCCGGGGGACCTACCCACCATCATGGCTCAGGTCCAGCCTGGCTCATTCCCCCAGAGATAGCCAGACAGAAGAAAATCTGGGACACCACCAAGACTCTCCCACCAGGTTGAAGGCCAGGAACTAGTGTAGCCTTAGGGCTCACTGCTGGCGCATACAGCATCCAGGGCCATCCACAGGAGAGTGAGCTTGGAGCCTCGTGGAAGTTCAGGAGCCTGTGAATTTCAGTGTCCCCCACAGCCCTGGCTCAGGAGGTCTGTGCCCAGAGATCCCAGACCAGGAGGCCTGCTGGGCCTCACCTTTGGGACTGTCTCCTTGGTTTTCTCAATATGCTTTGTTTGCATGCAAGGCCCTGTTTCTTTGTTTTGCTCTGGGTTCCCCAAATTCTATAGTGGATCCATCCAGCTCCCACGTTTCCCGTGAGACATAGCCACTGCCCTACCACTAGCCTTGGCTGCCCATCCGTGAAGTGTGTTAAGGGCCCAGTTCCCAGGGGAGTTGGGGGGGGGGACAGAATCAGAGCTCCAAAATCCTGAACAGATGGTGGGCTGAGGTACAGAGGGACACTACAGGGGACAAGATGAAGATGTGCCCCCGGCCTCCTCAGGGACTCATTTCTTTTCCTAAGGCCGTTCCCCTCTTCCTTACTTCCTAGGCTCTCCTCTTTCCCCCAAAAAGCCAGAACTCAGCCTGAAGCCCATGGGGGGAAAAAAAGTGCACATTTTCCTAGATGTTTTAAGCCTTGTTTTTGGCAATGCTGCTCTGCCTCCACGGCCCAAGCCGTCCTGACATGAGGTGAGCCTGACCCGGCATCTTGGTCCCCAGCCTGTGGGCTGGCCAGCAGCCAGGACCTCACCCCACCCCTCCCAGAAAGCCAGTCAACTCGCCCCATTCACACTGCCACCTACTCATCACCTCCTAGTCATACCCTTTCCCAGACACAGGACACAGGTGGGCAAGGCCAGCCGGCCCCCTTCCAGTAGTTTTCCCAGCCCCCAGCTCTGCCTTCCATAGCTTCCACAGCTGCCCAGAACCATCACAATGTCAGGATGGGACGAGGTGTCCAGGTTGCCAGCTTCAGTCTCCACTGACCTCATAGGCCAAGAGGGCCATCCTCCAGGATACCCAGGTAGGCACATTTGTTGCCAGGGTGAAACTGAGGCCCAGAGGGAGCTCGCCAGGGGCCTCGGGGGTGGCCAGCTTGGATGGCTAGGAAGATGACTCGGTGCACAAACACGGGTACCTGAGTTCAGACCCCCCAGAACCCACATGGAAGCTGGACGCAGTAGCAGGTATTTATAATCCCAGTGTTCCTGTGGCAAGAGAGGAGGCAGAGCCAGGAAAAGCTCCAGAAGCTCGCGGGCCAGCTAATCTGGTGAACCCAGCAGCGAACAATGAGAAACCCTTCCTCAAATAAGGTGGAAGGTGAAGACCAGCACTCAAAGGTGTCCTCTGACCTCCACAAACCCACTGTGGTGTATATGTGTTCCCCCCCACACACACATAAACACACACACCAAAAAAAAAAGAAGTAGGGGACAGCTGGGGGGTACCCTGACCATGCCTCCAGCAGCCAGGTGAGGCCTGAGCAGGGCAGCACCAGCCTGCCCCCCTGAACCTGTATTAACCCTTTGTTCTCATCCCATTTTGGGGAACCCCCCATGCTGAGAAAGAAATCTCACAGACCAAGAAACTGAGATTTGAGCTGGAGAGATAGATGGCTTAGCGGTTAAGGTGCTTGCCTGTGAAGCCTAAGGACCCAGGTTCGATTCTCCAGGTCCCCACATAAGCCAGATGCACAAGGTGGCACATGCGTCCGGAGTTCGTTGGCAGTGGTTGGAGGCCCTGGTGCTCCCATTCTCTCTCTCTCTCTCTCTATCTATCTATCTATCTATCTCTCTCTCCCTCTTTCTCTATCAAATAAATAAATAAAATATTTTTTAAAAGATGCTTGCCTGCAGAGCCAAAGGACCCAGGTTTGAATCCTTAGGACCCACATAAAGCCATATACACAAGATAGTGTATGTGTCTGGAGTTCATTTGCAGTGGCTAGAGGTCCTGGCACACCCATTCTCTCTCTCTCTCTCTCTCTCTCTCTCTCTCATAAATAAATAAATAAGTAAATAAATAAATATCTTTTAAAATAAAAAGAAAAGAATTGCTTACATATCATCTCCGGGCTAGATAACAGGAACAAGGGGGGACAACAGGGGAACTGAAGCTAGCTGGGCCCTTATGAAACTGGTTGGGAGTCAGGAGGGCTCCAGGGTGCCCTGACAATATCTGCCTATGGGTTATACCAGTTACTATTTTTTTTTTCCATGAATAGGACCTTTTCGGTTACTTCTTTGTTGCTGGGACAAAATACCCATCCAGAAGCAGCTTATGGAGGAGAGGGTTGATTTTTGGCTTACAGTTTCCAGGGGAGCAGTCTCCCGTGTCAGGAAAGTCATGGCAGCAGGAGCTGGGGGCAGTCACACTAAGGAAACAGCAGAGTGGAGAAGGCTGGCACTCAGCCTGCAGTCTCCTTTCCATATAGCTCAGGACCCCAGTCTGAAAAATGATGCTGCCCACAGTTAATGAAGGTCTTCCCACCTTAATTAGCCTAATCAAGATCATCTGTCACAGACATGCCCAGAGGCTGACCTCACCTCCATAACCCCTCACAGGTGATTCTAGATCAGGTCAAGTTGACAGTCACCTGGTCTGTGGTGTGTGTACACATGTACAAACCATGCGGTGTGTCTCCTGTGACGGTAAGTGTCGTCCCCTCTGCATACTCCCAGGGGTTGGTAAGTGACAACTGAGTTATTTGAGTATCTTGGGAAGCATCTTTGGGGTGAAGAAAAGATTCGGAGCTTCAGTTTCTTTGGCTAAGAATGGTCCCCGAGCCAGCCCTCCCTCCCCGCCCCAGGAGCTCTGTGACCCTCTCATCTCTCTGGTCCTCCATCTTACAGGGCAGTCTCCCCACTTCCTATCTGAGAAAAAAGGGACTTGAAGGACCCCAGGGACCCCCAGCAAGGGTTCTTCCCACTGTGTGAGCCACTGCTTAGGAGTCCCTGGGACGCGTGGTCTGGCCGTTATGGTCCCAGGCTGCCGGGATCAGGGTCTTCTCACTGGCCCTGCCCCAGATCACCCCTGAACTCTTGAGCTGGGTCCCTGTATGCAGTTCTATGTAGTGTGTTGAGAGGACCCTGGCATGGGGACAGGAAAGGAAAACAAAGGGAAGGACTCAAGATCCCCGTGACCCAAGTTCTGCATCCCCAACTTCATTCCTGCAGGTCCTGCACTGTCCTTGTGCTACAGGGCACCCAGAGCCGGCAGCCTCCCTCCCAGTTGCAGGCCTAGCAGAGACATATAAGGAAGGCAAGTGAGCCACTGACACACCAGCCTACAGCAAAAAGAGAGAGAGAGAGAGAGAGAGAGAGAGAGAGAGCGCCTAAAGAGCCGAGCACAGGGCAAGGTGGAGACACAAGCCTGTACCACCTGTCCCCAGGGAGACAGAGACCAAGTGTCCAGGTCTGGACCAAGAGAGGAGCCTGGCTTCCCTCTGTTGGGAATCCATGCTGTCCTCCACATGAGCCAGCATGGTGGGGGAGGATGTCAGGTCCTCACCAGAAGCCAGGCCAGGGACACAAGATGTCCCAGCCCACCATATCCCTGACTCTACAGGACAGGCAGAGAGTGCCTGTAGTCATTTCAGCCTCCCTCCCTGTCCCCAGCAAGGGATAATTCTGCCTATAGTAGGGTATCTGTGGGATGAGGCTTCTAGCCTGGAATTCTCTGACCTCCTGGACCCCAAGTTGGCTGTACCAAGACCCAGGAACAAGCCACTGATATTGCTCCTTTGGGACTCACACAGGCCATAGATAGATAAGGATCTTGGTCCGATGGCTTTTTGTGTGTCTTTGTGGGCCATCAGCCTGTGTCCAGGGCAGACCCCTTCCTCAGGAAGCCTAAAACACATCGGAGACATTAATCATGGCCAACTTTACACATGCCTAGCCTAGAAGCCTGAGCAGCAGGCTGTAGGAGCCCTTGCTGGGGTCACAGCCTGACAAGAAAGGGGACAGTCACATGGTAACTCCAGGGGGTGCAGAGAACAGAGACCACAGCCAGCTGGGGATCTTGGGGTCTCCAGGGTTTTAGCTATGCCTGAGGGAGAAGGCAGAGCCAGGTAGAGAGGTGCAGGGAGCTCATGGGTGGAATTCTGGGGCGCGCAGCAGGAAGGGTGGTGACGTCTGGTCACTGAGTCAGGAGTGGGTGGCCCAGCTGACCTCAGCCTGAGGACAGGCTCCAACCACTTGGGACTTTGAGCAACAGCATGTCCTTGCAGTCTGGCCTGGGGAGAAGGCTAGAATACAGAGGGCACAGCTGCCAGGAGGGAGGCCAGGGACCTCGCCACTGTTGTTGCTGCTGTGATTTTTTTATACATATATATTTCTTTATTTATTCATTTGCAAGCAAAGAGAGATAGAAAAAAGAGAATGGGTGTGTCAGGGCGTCTATCCACTACAAATGAACTCCAGACACATGTGCCTCTTTGTGCATCTGGCTTTACATGGGTACTGACAAATTGAACCTGGGTCCTTAGGTTTTGTATGCAAGCACCATAACCTCTGAACCATCTCTCCAGCCCTCTGCTATAATTTTTATGTTGCCTCAGGGTAGGTGGCCTTGGGGACAGACAAGACTGGACTTGCATAACAAAGGTATGGGCGGGCTGTCACAAGAAGGACCCAGGCAGTCGCTTCCACCCCACCTTTTCACCAGGCTCCCGGCAGGGACCCCTGGGCTCCTATCCTAAAAGGTTACGGACAAGCTGAGCCTCCTTGCCATCCTCTAAATGTTTTATTTTTATCTTACTGAATGGAAATCTTAGGTGATGGCGTATGAGAGCCCCTGCTATGGAGACATTCGGAACAGGCTAGACATGGAACCTTCTGGAGGATGTGGCAGGGCCAGGCAGCACACCCGAGGCCTGCCGCCAGGTAGCCCGGGGTGACCAGAGGCCTCCCGACATCGGTGTTTCAGGAGTTCCGCGACCTCCTGCCAGCCGGGCACTTACTTGGCTGTGTCTTTTACTGTTGGGTTGCTGTAAAGGTTTATTTTTCTCTTGCTCCAGCAAAACTGAAGCCCCGGCTCCTCAGGCTGTCTGTCTTTAGGCAGAAAAATACGGCAGGGAAGTGCCATGTCCGTGGGTGGGAATGGGAGGAACACACCAGCTCTTCAGAGCCCCCAGACTCGACACAAAGCTGCCCAGGACGCAGCTGGTCCTACCCTCCGGGCCCTGACTGCTGCTCCCATCTGGGCACTGGCCACTTGCCTCTATGACGAAGTGGAACTTAGTATCTGAGCCTGGGACCATATCCACATCTGGGAGATGGGAGCCCTGCCCTGCCCCCCTTCTCCACAGTTCTCTCCCACTAGGCACAAAAGGCACAGCTTTCTAGAGGTGGGGGACCAAGGCACACATGTGCCCAGTCTGTCTACAAGATTACAATGACCCACTGCTACATTCCCACCCCTGGGCTAGGAGCTTTACTTACACCATGCTGCTCCTAGCAGCCTCTCTCACCCTACCCAGTTCACAGATGAGAAGACTGAGGAAGCTCAACTGAGGTTGGGATACATGTCCCCCTCACTGGGCACTCCTCCTAAGTCACAACCCACCTTACAAGGCCCTCCAGATCCCATCTAACTCTGGGGCCTTGGAATTGTGCATGAAGAGGCCTGGACTTCAGACTGACTCAAACAGCTACTCACCTCTTCCTACACACCAGAGATGGGTCCCATTGTTGAGGAAAGGAGTCAGGCAGTGTGTTACTTGGGCCATGGAACAGAATCATAGGGCCACCTTGAAGAAGATCAGTGTTGGGACCTGGCGGAGCCCATAAAAGCAATATGAGGGCTAGAGAGATGGCTTAGAGGTTAAGGCATTTGCCTGAGAAGCCAAAGGACCCAGGTTTGATTCCCTAGGACCCACATAAGCCAGATGCACAAGGGGCACATGCTTCTGGAGTTCATTTGCAGTGGCTGGATGCCCTGGAGTGCCCATCCTCTCTCTGTCTGTCTCTCTTCTCTTTATCTCTCTGCTTGCAAATAAATAAATAATTAGTTTTTAAAAAAAGCAATCTGAGGGGTTGAATGGCCAGCAGAGCCCAGTGAAGGGGACAGGGTGAGCCCACTGAGGCTCAATGGCAGAGGTACCTTCACCTTGGCTGCCTAGAGCTCTCACCCAAGAGCCATGTTGGGAGGATACTTAGGCCACACCATGCAGATGTATGAGGAGGACATGGCTTGCAGCCACATAGCGACCATCTTGGGAACTGTCTGGTTAACCTTCAGGGGACAGAGCCCCTGAGGACCCAAACCAAACCCATCCACCTATCACCCATGCTACTCCTGAAATCCTGTTCCTATAGTCAGTGGTTGGTAAGGATCATTCTTCTAAGTCTTTGCACAGTCCCTTCACTAAACTCAGTGCACCAAAGAAAGGTGAGGTGCTCTCTGGGACCCAGACCTGTACTTCAGGGTGTCTGCTGCCCCCTGTTCTTCCCACTAAGACCCTGGGGGCACATAGCAAGAAACACGGAGCCACGCCATCCTCTAAGACCCTCCTTGGGAGCTGAGGAGCTAGCTCAGTGGTAAAGCAGTTGTCTAACATGCCTGGGATCCTGGGTTCAAGCCCCAGCGCCGCAAAAACAACAAGCAAAACAAACAGGGGTGGGGATTCAGCTCAGTGGAAGAGCTCTTGCCTAGTGAGCACAAAGGCATGGGTTCAATCCCTAGCAATGGGGCGGGCGGGGGGAGACGACCCCAGGGTCTCTGAAGGGAACCGTGTGAGAAATGATCAGTTGGCATATCCTTGGTGTGTCAGAGACTATCTGAACACTGGAGCTGTGACCCTCCAGGGAGGAAGGTCAGAGGCTTTCCCACGCCCTCAGAGCCCTCTTGTTCCCAGATGGCACATTAAAGACGTATGAGCAGGCTGTCACACGCAGGCTGTGCCATTGATTGATGACTTCTGTCCAGGACACCTGTGACCAATCCTCTCACCAGCACAGACAAGACTTGCTCAGCTGTTCTGCCCACCTGAGGAAGTCCGAACCTCCCTCCAGGTGTGGCATGAGGGTCCTGTGGGTCTCCATCCCTCCGCATCCTGGCTTCTCAGTTGTCATAGCCTCTCCAGGAACAGACTGGAGCAGTCACTTTCCTGGTGACAGTGCTTTCTAGAAGGAAGTGGACAGCCTTTCTGGCCCATGCTGGGAAAGGAGAAACCAGCAGAACCGCACACGTGCCTCACGCTTATTTCTTTCAAGCATCCCCAGGCTTGAAATCTCAAAAACACACTCCCAGGACTCAGTTTTCTCCACCAAGAACTACTTGGGAGAAGCACTTGCTAGCTCTGTGTGTGGTGGCATTAGCTGGGAACGGCTGAAATACACAGCAATTATCTGAACATTCAGTGTTCGGAGGGACCCATGCGTGGCTGGAAAGAGTTTCCTACCCAATGCCCAGGAAGAGGCCCTTGGGTGTGGAGAGGAGCAAGCTAGAGGAGGATATGTTGGAAAGTCAGAAACTAAGCTCATGTCATAGGCAGAATGTGCATTAGAACATTCTGTAAGGAAAGATGGGCACTAAACAGCAGAGAGGGGCACCGTCATCTTTTGTGAGCAAGTGTGTGCGCGCGCACACGTACACACACACACACCACGGCTGTGTTAATTCTACCTGGCTGAGCAACTAGAGGCCTGGGTTTGAATCAGAACTCAGGCACTAACCAGCTCGGTGATCAGCTGACGCCCCCTTCCCTGGGCCTCAGTGTGCCATGTGTCACCCAGAAAGCCTGTGTGCACCCTGCTGCACCCCAGGAAGCTGGGGTTAATGCTCCTGAGACAAAACTCATGGAGACTGCAAGGGGACACAGAGGCCCAGGATGTCTGGCCTCCATGTCTTCAAGGGCAGGGATCAGTCCCCAGCTTTAAGCTCAGACTCGATCCTGGTCACAGGGACCCAGAGGCCAGCATGCGCCACTGTCTGGAAAATGTCCTTGGTGAGTGACAATGGAGGAGGAAAGCGTAAGTCCTGAGCAACTCACAGAGACCCAAAGTGATGGTCACACCCAGCCAGGCCCGCGACACACTGAGGAGCAGAACTCAATGGGGAGACCTCCGGCCAACGGGAGGGGCACCCAACACAGCCGCAATGGGAGCGAGGCTGTGTTCACCAGTCAGGCCGTGTGGTCCCGTGCTGAACCCAGAAATCCTGCCAAGGAAGAGGGTGAGCAGGTACGGGCGACCTGGGTGGACTTCCTAGAGGCTGGGTGACACTGGGGATGGCTAGAGAGGACAGCTCTCCCTGGAGCTTGTTCACTTGTGGCTGCGGCCTGCCTGTCAGCCCACCCTTCCTTCCCTTGCTGGCTACAGCAGGAGCAGAAGGAGAGGAGCCTGCTCACCCCTACTGCTGGTGGGTGCCGGCCTGTTGCAGATCTCCTGCCACAGCTCAGTCTTGCCTGCAGTATGAGCTACTAGACTGGGGAGACAGCGCTGGCTCCTGAGAGTAGAGGGGCCTTCCAAGGACTGATAACTCAGGGCCTCCCGCAGAGGTTGGGATCACGGGTGAGGGCTCCATTGGGGGACTTTCAGAGTGGCAGCTCCCAAATCCAGCAGGGGCAGCAGACATTTCTTTCCAGTCTCAGGAGGACAAACACGCCCACCTCAGGACCACTGGCCTGCCCAGGCCCTGAGGAAGAATAAGGAACACCTCCAGATAGGGCGGTCCTATTGCTGCCCGCTCCAAGCCCTCACCCAAGGAGGCCACAAAACGGAGGGGGTTCCAAGAACAGGCCCTCGGTGGGGCTAGACTGGGTCCTGACCCTGTTATCGGACCCCCTACTTGGTACTCCAGTCTCACCCCAGCCAACGGACATCCCAGTAAGGAGGGGCGCGGCCCCGGCTAAGGCCACCGCAGACAGCGGGAGGGCCAGAGGACTTCTGGGTGAGCTAGGAGCTGCAGCTAGTTTCCATGGAAAAAATGCCTTTAGGCCCCCCAGGGGCTAGAAGCCCAGCCATGAGTCAAGACTCTTGACTACCCCATGGCTTCCTGTCAGGCTGCCTGGGCTCTGGCTCCCGTCACAACTCGGGCCACTCTAGGCGGAGGCCCGAGGTCAGCTCACGGCCCTATGGCTAGCTGAGAATAAGGGAAATCCGCAGGGCCCAGCCAGCCAGAGCGCAGTGATAAGTAACATCTCTGCCGGGGACTCAGCTTCCCACCCAGGGAGCGCAGAGCTAAGCTGTGGAGCGGCTCCCAGGACCCCAACAGTCTACAGGAGGTTTGCTCAAGGGAGACCCCAGCAGGGGTACAGGGCCTGAGCCCCACGGGGGTAGGTCTCCAGGCAGGGCCCTTGGCAGGTGCCGACTTACTTGTTCTGTGCAATGGGTGTCTCTGCTGGACTTTGTTTCAGGACACGTTTCTGAGACATGAGGGAAGACACAAGGCGAGGCTTACTATCAGACCCCCACTGGAAGCATGCTGGGAGTTGGTACAGCCTCGTGAGTGACATATGAGGCCAGGGCCTGGTCTTCCAGCCTGGCAGAGCCTGGCTATAATGGTGGAAGGAGTTGGGCAGTCCAGCACGGGAGGCTGAGCCTTGTCACAAGGGCCATCGTCTCTGGGACCCCTGGAATCTCACAGCAGGGGCTCCCACACCCTCCTTATATGCCAAGGACCACATCAGCAGTTTTTATTCTGGTCCCAGTGGGACTCCCAGCTCCAAGTCATCCCTGGTCAGGAAGGACAGAGGGCTGCTGCCAGCCTCACTCCGCCCCAAGACCCACAATGCTCAGGATCTGCAGACACTGTTAAGAGGCACCAACACCGGGCCCTATACTGCAGGACAACTGTGCAAAGCATTGGAGTTGGGGCACACCAAAAGTGGGGCACCCTGAGGGCCAGGCATGGCATCCCAACAGGCCTAGGAGACAGAGGGAAGGCTCAAGAAAAAAAAAAAAAAAAAAAAAGAGCGACATGCTTCTATCCCTGAAGCCAAGCGCACCGGGACGGGGGCAGACAGATGCCAAGTGTCTCGGGAGCGTTCAGTCTCTGATCCCACGGAGGGTGTGGACGAGAAAGGACCCAGCAAGTCCCCAGCAAGGGAACCTAGACTCCCAGGCTTGTGGCCTAGGAGCCCCCCCAGTGTCCCTATCAGCATCGTGCTCCGAGCAGGGCCGGAGAGGCCTGGGACGTATTTCACTGTGTGTCACCAAACCATCGCGGGCTTCATAGTTTCCCACTGACGTCAGTGGCGTGGTCTGAAGCGGCTGCGAGAACCCTCGGCGGCATGATTGCTGTTGTCTCTGCAAAGTGAAGTCAGATGGTTTTTCCGACCTCCAGCCCCCGCTCCTCCCCCAGGCCTCCTCTCTTTTTTATTATGTTCCTTGGGCTCCGTCCAGATGTTCTCTGCAACAACAGCCCTCCAAAAAAAATTTACAAAAAGGGAGCGAGCGCACAGCTTCCTGCCTGCTGGGGTGGAAGTGGCAACGTGGCAGGGTGGGGGCGGCCACGTCTGCAGGACGGGCGGGGAAACGGCCACATCCACAGGCCTGGGCTCACCAGACTTCCTGAAGATTCACGTCACCTCTGCCCCATGCCCCTGGGTCCAGAACTCAAGGGGACATGGTCAAGGGGGGGGGAGGGCCCACAAGCCTCACAGACAGCCCCTGTCCCAGACGCAGAGGCTCTGGTCAGGCTGCGGGCTGAACTGAGGCCAGGGCAGGATGGTCAGGACCAGGTCCCCCACCGTTCAGGCTGCCCTGGGAACCAGGCCAGCTCTGTTATTCACACGTGCGGCCGTGGACAGCCACGACTGCAGGCGCGCTCTCCGAGCGACGGAGGGGGCCGCTGGGAGCTTCACCTAACATCAGGCGCCCCTGGATCTGGGATCACCTCACCTGGGCAGCACAAGGAGACGGAATGGTCCCTGACCACGTGCTCGAACTACGCAAATGGGGGTAAACTCCATCAGCTTCTGAGGTCACTCATGTGAGCCTCACCAGCAGGCCAGGACCTACAGGGTGGCTGCTGCCTTTATTTAGCTAGAACCAAGGCCCAGGCTGAGCCTGGCACTATTGGACCGCAGGCACCCCGGAGAGTTGCACACAGGAGCCTAAGCTGTGTCCTGTATAGTCCCTCCACACCACTGAAGCTTTGGTGGGGGCAGTGGCCAGTCTCTGCCGCACCATTGGACACACAGAGAGCGTCCTTGTGCTGTCTTGGGAAACACCAATCCCACCTGACACAACCCCTTTCCCCAGAGTGCTATCTTTCTAGTGGCAGTGTCCTCCTATCCAGGGTCCCTGAACCCCATCTGCCTCTCCTGCACCCCATCTATCTCTTCTGAATCCTGTCAGCCTCCACTGTCCCTCATCTGCTCCCCATACCCTATTTTTTAAAAATATTTTATTTTTATTTATTTATTTGAGAGCGACAGACAGAGAGAGAAAGAGGGAGAGAGAGAGAGAGAGAGAGAGAGAGAGAATGGGCGCACCAGGGCCTCCAGCCACTGCAAACGAACTCCAGACGCTTGCGCCCCCTTGTGCATCTGGCTAAAGTGGGTCCTGGGGAATCAAGCCTCAAACCGGGGTCCTTAGGCTTCACAGGCAAGCATTTAACCACTAAGCCATCTCTCCAGCCCCCCCATACCCTATTATCTGCCTCCCCTGCACCCTGTCTGTACCCATCTGCTGCCCCTGGGCCCCATGTGCCTCCCCCACAATGGGGTTAGACCAGGTACCCAGAACTTAGTCAGCAGGGTCCCCCCACAGAGAACTGCAACTATTTGGAATTCCCAGGGCCTCTGAGGAAGAGCAGAGAGAGATAAGCCAAGGCCAGGCAAAATCTCCACAAAATGTCAAAGGGTTTGAAAACTGTCATGCAGGGCCTGTGGAGCCCAGGCTGTGGCACAAACAGCCACGTAACAACTGCGCGTCGTTCAGAGCAGTCCGCGCAGTGCTCAAGGGCTCAAAGATCACCTCAGGTCCAGGGATGGAGAGAAGGCTCCAGACCAGTCAGCAGTTCCCACGGTGGCTGGGGCTTGTGCGGGGAGAAGACGCAGGCTGACGCTAGAAGATTGTGATCACACTTGCACATGTGCCCTCCCAGAAGTCACGCAGACACTCCCAGATGCGTGAGTGGACATCGAACGGCCTGCTATAAGCCTCCGAGTGAGGGTTTCATTAGGCCCAGCCCAGGTTTGACATTCCTGACCACCCGCAAAGGTGGTATTCTCAGCTGCTGAGGTCCACAGCATTGTTAAAGGCCCCTCCATAAATCACATCTTCAACATGCTCACCACCCCCCCATGGGATGGCCCAAGACTCCCAGGTAAACACAGTCTTTTCAGGCCAGACTCTCCAAATGGGTGGAGGTCAGAGGTCACCTCCCTAAAGCTAGACCAGAGCCAGACCTCTGGGGACTCATATAGGATATGGTCAACTCGGGCCCTCAAAGCTAATCTTTGACTGGACAGTGGCCGTGACTCAGCTGGCATGCAGGGAGGTGATAGGCTTGTCTGGGCCCCATGGGAATGATGGGCGAGTGAGGTGCAAAAAGCCACAGGGAAAAGTCACGGTGCCATCGGAGAGTCATGGGAACATCACGGCAGACACAGGCCGGCAGAGCGGTTACAATGTGCCCGGGTCTCAGAACCACCCGTGGTGAAGCCCAAATCCACCAACCTTCCCTGGTGCACACTCCCCCCACCCCCCCACACACCTACCCTCCAGCTCTGTGTCAGGGGGCAGCCTTGGGGAGCTGGGCCGTGGTCTGTGGGGATCTGGATTTAGGGGTGGTGTGGTTGCTATGGTGCAGCCCCTCTCTGGGAAGGCCTGGGATCTCTTTCCTTCAGTTAACGTGGAGTTTAGACTCGGACACATGTGGTCTCATACTCCACCAGACCCCCCACTCAATCCCTCTCAGGACCCCTAGGCAGAAGGTGATGGGGTTACCTTAGCTCTAGCTGGGGAAGGGTTGGGGCTCCCTCCAGCTGAGAGAGCCCTGGTGCTTAAGGCCCACACAGCAGAGGAGAGCTGTGATGAGGAGGAACACTTCCCTGCTTTTTGCAATGAGCCAGCCCCACTCTGGTCATCTACCCAGAGGTGTCCCTGGCGTGGAGTTCATCTTTTGGTTCTTTCTAGAAACTACCTAAGCGGAAGCCAGTGGCCATACCGCCTTACAGGTAAGTTCCAAGAAGTCTCACTGTGCCGGAACCATATGGGTGAAGGTTCTGGAAGCTTCACAAGCACTCACAGTGGTTGGAAATAAGCCTCAGTGGCATCAGAAAGTCCTTAGGAGAGGGGGCTGGAGAGATGGCTCAGTGGTCAAAGGTACTTGCTTGCAAAGCCAGACGACTTGGGTTTGATTCCCCAGTACCCACATAAAGCCATATGAATAAAGTGGCACATGCATCTGGATTTTGTTTAGTGTCAGGAGGCCCTAGTGTGCCCATACTCACTCTCTATCCGCCTCTTTCTGTCTCAAATACATAAATAAAAATTTTTTTAGAAAAGAAAGACCTAGCCGGGCATGGTGGTGCATGCCTTTAATCCCAGTACTCAGGAGGCAGAGGTAGGAGAATTACCGTGAGTTTGAGGCCACCCTGAGACTACCTAGTGAATTCCAGGTCAGCCTGAGCTAGAGCGAGACCCTACCTCAAAAAACCGAAAAAGAAAGAAAGAAAGATAGTCCTTACAAAACAGTGTTTGAACCAGGTAATAGTCTAATGACCCAGAGAGAAGAGCCCAATGTTTGTGGACCCTCCGCGGGCAGGCAGCCAATCACTTTCCCAGATCCCAAGGCCAGAAAAGGAGGTTTGGAATCCCTAACCAGTTCCTCTGGGGAACTAGCTCTGCCTTGTCTCCAGAGCGCCACCTGCAGGAGAAGACAGGGCTGTGTGCTCTGTTCACATGGTTGGGAGTGAGTGGGTCTCCCACCAACCAAGTGAGGTTGTTGAGTGGGGTCTCCTGGCGCCTAGGAATCCTTCAGAGTCCAGCTCAAATGCCATCTCCTCTGAGAAGCCTTCTAGACTCCTTCTCGACTGGCTGCTCCCTTCTCTGAACCCATAGCATCTTGAATGTGGCCTCCTTCTAATGTGATCAGCCTGCACCTGCTGTGAGCCTGTGAGAACACTCCAGACCCTCCTTGGCCAAGACAGTTGCCACTTGCCAGATGTGCAGTATGTGTGCGCATGTGTACGTGCATGGGAGCACATGTGTTTGTGGTGTACCTATGGAGGCCAGAGGGTGACCTCAGGTGTCACGCTCAGGAGCGCCATGCACTTTTTTTGAGACAGGATTTCCCATTGGCCTATAGTTTGCCAACTAGGCTAGACTGGCTCCAAAAGAGTGAGCTCCAAAGATCTGTCTGTCTCTGCCTCCCCGGCTGGGGTCACAGGCATGTGCCACCACACGCAACATTTTACATGGGTTCTGGGAACCAAACTCAGGTCCTTATGCTCACAAAGCAAGCACCTTACCCACCGAGACATCCCCTCAGCCCCCACATGGGACTTTTGAAAGCTTAAACTGTGGCCTAACCTAATGGAGATGGCAAGGGAAGGGACACATTCGGTTTGAGGACTTGATACCAAAAAGTAAATAAAAATTCTTCATTCATGACTCTTTTGTTGATTGTACATGGAACTGATAGCTGTTTATAAAGTTACATAAGGGCTGGAAAGATGGGTCAGCGGTTAAAGTGCTTGCCTGCAATGCCTACCAACCCAGGGTTCGATTCCCCAATATCTACATAAGGTCAGGTGCACAAAGTGGTGTGTGCACCTGGAGTTCATTTGCAGTGACTAGAAGCACTAGCACATCCATTCTCTCCTCTCTCTCCAAACAAATAAAATATTTTTAATTAAAAAATAATTTAAATAAAATGCTAAATTCGTTTTACCTGGTGTTAATGTGGCTAGCAAGAAGTTTTCAATTTTTAATCACATATGTGGTCCACATCAGATTACTGCTGGGCAGACCTGGAAATGGCTCTCTTCTGGAACCATGAACACCTGCCTGGCCATGCGTTTATCAGTGGCTACTGAGTGGTGGACAGACAGATGGACAGACAAGGGGTGGCCAGGGCCAAATGCCTCAGTTACCCTGGAGGCTGTGACTCATCAAAGCACAACTGTACCCTGGCCAAGGACAATTGTCAAGTCCACAGACCCACAGCTCCTTCCTGTGTGGGCGCGCGCACCCAACACAGGCCTGTGATTGGTTCCACTAGGGCCTTGGGAACCTGGGACGCTGAGAAACTATCAAAGTGTGAAAACACGCCCCTGATTCATGCTGAAGAACTGATGTGCTACCGGGCGCCCCTGCCTCTTCCCTCCCAGGCTCACTCCACACCAGTGGGTGATGAGCTGAGCCGGGAAAGGAGGGGCGAGCAGAGGCTGCAGCGCTGCCCTCCAGGGTCATTCCCAGACAGCATCTTGGCCCCTAAATCTGGAGACAACAGAGCAAAAAGGCTGAGCAGCAAGTTCACGAGTGGGAGGGGCGTAAGGTTGCTAGGGAGACAGAGCTGAGCCAATCAGCAGGTCCGCTGGCTAGAAGGATACCCTGCACTCAGTGAGGCGATGCTGCCCTCTGGTGGTAAACAGGGGTCATGACATCTGGCCTCAGATCCTGCTATATCCAGAGCCCACCACAAATATTCGATCCATAGAATCCAATGTGCAATGGTAACTTTTTGTATATGTGTGTGGGGGGGATGCACATGCATATATGTGCACATGTGTGTGGAAGCCAGAGTCACACATTGGGTGTTTTCTTCACCTGCTCCCTACCTTGTTTTGTTTTGAATTTACTTGCATACACTAAGACCTCTTACCACTGCAAACAAACATCAGATGCATGCAGCACTTTTTGCATCTGGGAACACAAACCCAGGCCACCAGGCTTTGCAAAACAAGTACCTTTAACTTCTGAGCTGTCTTCCCAGTCCCATCCGCCTTATTTTTTTTAAGACAGGGTCTCTTACTGAACCTGGAGCTCACCAATTCAGCTAGAATAGCTAGCCAGTAAGCCTCGGGGATCCTGCCTCCCAGAACTGATATTGTCGGTGAACTCTGCTGTGCTTGACTTTTTACCTGCGTGCCGGGGCTCATGTGGCAAAGCACTTTACTCACTGAGACATCTCTGCAGCCCTCCCCCTCCCACCCCCGCTGAAAATACACTTTCACCCTAACCTTGCAAACTTTCAGCTTGTGAAAACTGCAAGTGCCACCTACTGTTGACTGTGAGAACTGCAACCCAGCTTGATAAGAGGCCATAATGCTTCGGAGCAAAGAACCCGAGTCCACCTGGGGAGGGGGGCAGGGGATTGATGGGATTTCTAGTGCTCCACAGGGGTTGACATGGGCAACAGGAAGAAGCTCCCAGAATCAGGGAGATGGTCAGAGACAAGTCTGATGCCCGGGATGCTTAGGGGTGCTGCCATCTATATGCCACCCTCATATTCCCAACGTCCCAAGCAGGCAGCTGGTGTGGCACTTCTCCCATAGGCTGCCAGGTGCTCCCTCCAGTCATTTAGTGTCTGTCGACCATGCCGAGACAGGGCCTGGGGTCCTTCCTGACACGGTGGCCCCTGCTGCTGTGAGGAATGAGAGGGAACTTGAAGCCCCTGTTGTTCCATGTTCCACTTGTTCCTAACTCACCTCTGGTTTTGTCAATTGTTATTTTTCTAATTAAAATGTCACTTGTGACATCCAAATTCCACCAGATTTGTATTTACTGGCGAAATCCTGGCTCTTCCCCCATCGACTTGTCACCGTCCAGGATACCTGTGAATCATAGCCCCCCATGAGAGCTTGTCACCGTCCAGGATACCTGTGAATCATAGCCCCCCATGAGAGCTTGTCACCGTCCAGGATACCTGTGAATCATAGCCCCCCATGAGAGCTTGTCACTGTCCAGGATACCTGTGAATCATAGCCCCCCATGAGAGCTTGTCACTGTCCAGGATACCTGTGAATCATAGCCCCCCATGAGAGCTTGGCTCTCGACCCCTGACAGCATCCACCTGCTGGTGCTGGGACCACCCAGCCCTATAAGCCAATTCTCCCCTCCACTTCCATATTGAGGCTTTCTACTTAACACCCCAGACATGGCCCATGGACGTGCGCCTTGGGTACCTCCTGGCCCTCATCAAAATACTTTGATTCTTACACTCGTTTGTCACAGGATCTATGCATGCTCCCACCTCCAAAAGTGCCCAGGGAAAAGACCATTGGTGGAAAAATTCAGAGGGAAAAGTACTGGGGCTTAGAGGGTCTGGCTCTCAGTTAAGCATGACCACTATTTATTGAGTGGTCAGGTGATGCCATGGTCTCAGTGGCCACCTGCAAGTGAACTGTCACTTGGGGAAGTAGTTATTGTCTCCCTTCACAACAAAGAAGGGCCCTGGGGTCACTCACACTCTCACCTAAGGAGAGTACACATGTTCTCTCTCCCTCCGTCTCTTATGCCATCCTCCCTTCTTCCCTCCCTTCCTTCCCTCTCTCCCTCCGTTTGCAATTAAATAATTAAAATATTTTTGTATAAAATTAACTTTACGTTTTACTTTATGTGGTGGTTTGAATAGAATAGATGGCCCCCAATATATTCAGTTGTTTGTAGTTTGCATCTGCAGCCACCTGGCTGGAGTCAGTGCCATTGTGTGGATCTTAAGGTGTGGTGGTGGGTTTCAGATTTCAATCTAAAGATATGCAAAGTATGCCTAGCTGGAGTTCCTGAAGTGTGCTGTGTGGCTTTTGGCTTTTGGGCTTGTGCTTCTCTCTCTCGCTCTGCTTGGTCCTGTGAAGGCAGGCCAGCTTCTTCTGCCATTTATGGAACTTCCCCTGGATCTGTAGGCTTCAATAAATATCACTTCCTCCATAACTGTGCCTGGTCTGGAAGTTCATCTCAGTGAACCTGAAGCTGTCTGCTACACCTCAGAATGACTTTAGGCTTGCTGGAGTTGTAGACAACAGAGTTCTTGCATACCGTGCCCTCTCACCCTTCCTTCCTTCTTCCTTTTCTTCCATTCTTGCCTCCCTCCTTCCCTACAACCCTCCCCTCCCATCCCCCTCCCTCTTTTCCTTCCCATTCTCATCATATCAAGGAGCACTGCTATAACTGAGCAATACTGATACTTTATAATCATGTTATCATGTGACAGTCACATCTACAAGCTCATCTACATCTCAGGTCCCCTTGGCCACGATGGCTTCTCAGGCGCCCCTGACCCTGGATGACTTACTTTGATGGCTTTTAGGAGGACGCTTCTGTGGGCATCTTCTAGTGTTCTCACAGCAGTCTCCCTGTGCCACTGTGTGCTGGAAACATCCCCTTCTTTTGATTTTACAGGGTTCACACAGAGTTAGCCATCAGTCCTTGAGTCTCCCATGAGACTTTGAACTTGAACTTACTTTTTGAGAAAGGGATTTTTTTAATTTTTGTTTATTTATATTTATTTATTTGAGAGCAAGAGAGAGAGAGAGAGAGAGAGAGAGAATGGGTGCATTAGGGCCTCCAACGAACTCCAGATGCATGCACCACCTTGTGCATCTGGCTTACATGGGTGCCTGGGGAATTGAGCCTCGAACCAGGGTCCTTAGGCTTCACAGGCCAGCAGCTTATCTGCTAAGCCATCTCTCCAGCCCGAAAAAGAGATTTTTTTGATCTATGTATCTCAGGCTGGCCTCAAACTCCTGATCTTCCTGCCTCTGCTACCTGAGTTCCATAATTACAGGTGTACATCACCGTGCCTGGCTTAGACTTGGACTTGTGAGCAGTTCTAGAATGGTTGAGACTTTGGGGACTCTTGGAGATGGACCAAATGTGTGCTACATGATGAGATGGACACGAGCCTTTGAAGGACAGGAGTGGGCAGTTATGGTTTATATATGACATGCTTCCCCGACCCCCCCGCCATGGCTTTGGTGTGAAAGGCTTGGTCCCCAGCTGGTGGCACATTGAGAGGTGACTGACTCATGAGGGTGCTAACTTCCTCGATGGATTAATCCATTCATGAGCTCATAGCTGGGTGTGGACTGTTAGCAGTTGATGGCTGGAGCATGAAGTTCACAGGCCCATGTAGTTAAAGGGCACATCTTGCTCTGAACCCTCTCTCTCTCTCTCTCTCTCTCTCTCTCTCTCTCTCTCCTTCCTGGCTACCACGAGGTAAGCAGCACTGCTCCTACCATGACAGTCCACCCTGCCACAGAGTCAAGTGACCACAGACCGAAACTTAGGAAACCATGAGCCAAAATGTGTTTTCTTTCTAATATGTTGTGTTTTTGTTTTTTTTTTTTTCTGAAGTATTTGTTTCAGGGACAAAGGCTAACACAGAGGTGAGGACACAGGTACTGTCATGAACGGTGCTGCTCACGGCGGCCTGGCTGGGACAGCGTCTCTCTCAGACCGGCACCCTCCATCTTCCATGCTGTGCTCCTCACAGGGAAGTCACTGTCCGCCCACACTCAGGGCGGGAGATCCCGTTCTAGCTCCGTGTCAGTGGAGGAGCGACGGTCTGGAGTTCTTCACACTGGGGTTTTCCTCTTCCCTGTGTTTATGTATTCCGTCACGCATATATATGAGCGTGGCCTGACTCGAGTTACAATCCAATCACTACACTACGGAGTAGCGCCGTTGTCGCTGCGAGTGGACACCAGGACTCTTTTGGTGGGTTCCTGTGTCCTCTCCACATGCCTGGTTGTTAGATTTTTGGTTTTAAGGTCTTTAGTTCTTTACTTTTACTTTGCAGGCCTACAAAATCCCATGCTCCAACCTGTAAGGTTCCCAGCCCAGCCCTAGACGCAGCCATTTCTCCCAGGACCCCTGCAGGACAGAATCCAGGACAGACACCGGGGAGCCGGGTGCTCACTGCTCCCAGGAGGCGCTCACGGTGGATCTCTCAGCTGTCGGTGAGAGTCCCATGTGTACACAAGTTCAAGTTCCACACCTAACTATGTGCCGCTAAGCCTGAGACTCTGCTCCTAGTTCCGGCCGGAGCCAGCACGTCCCGGGTGGCTCCGCCTCCTCACCTAGCTTGTCTGTGTGGCTTGAACTTGATTTTGGTTGGTTGTTTTCTGAGGCAAAGTCTCACTCTGACCTGCAACTTACTCTGTAGGTCCAGCCTGGTAGTGAACTCAGTGATCCTCCTGCCTCAGCCTCCTGAATGATGAAACTTGGCTGTGCTTTGAATTGAAATGCTGTCCCCCTGGCCCCCACCATCAAGAGCTCATAGGTTTGAACACCACTCAGCTGGTGATGCTGTTTGGGGAAGTCGTGGAACCTTTGGGACATGGGGCTTGGTTGCTGGGGGAGGATTACTGGAGGTGGACCTTGAGGGTTATGCCTCTTCCCCGACCCAGCTTGTGTCCTCTGCTTCCTGCTCTGGCTAGCATGACAGCTGAACCACACATTCACACAAACATGGAGCCTGTGGTCATGCCTTCCCTGCCAAGATCTGGACTGAAATTCCTCCAACACTGTGAGCCACAATAAGGCTTTCCTCCCTTAAATTGTTTCTGTCATGTATTTTGTCAGTGACAAGACATGTAACTAATGCAGTCCCCCTCTAGCAGGGGTGCACCCAACTGGTTTTTTAAATGTTTTATTTTTATTTTGAGAGAGAGAGAGAGGAGAGGTAAAGAATATGGGCACACCAGGGCCTCCAGCTACTTCAAATGAACTCCAGACCCATGTGCCGCCTTGTGCATCTGCCTTATGTGGGTCCTAGGGAATCGAATGTGGGTCCTTTGCCTTTGCAGGCAAATGCCTTAACCACTAAGCCATCTCTCCAGCCCTACACCTAACTCTTACCACTCTGGGCATTGAAATCCAGTCTAACGTAGTACAGCTGCTGTTTGTGTCCAGAACCACTCCACCGGCTCTAACTCCGTCCTCCCACAAGGCTCCTTTGGCCTCCACTGGATCAACTCCTACTGCTTCTGGACCCTTAGGCCAGCACCTCAGTCCTGCCCACTGTAGGGAGAGGTGTCCAACCCTGTGACACAGTCAGATTTACTGTCCCCTCTGCTTTGCATCCTGGGTTTCCCCAAACTGCCTGCAGTAAGGCTCCCTCATAGTTCTGCAAAGCTCTGTGGTGGTGACAAGCATCCCCAACCCTGGTGGTCCCGGCTGCATCTCACCAACCAGCCTTCCTCCCAGAGGAGCAGTGGACGACACAAATGGAGTCGACTCAGTACGGCTTCTCCCCTCCTTGATCTTCCTTCCTGAGTGCAAGGCTAACCGAACACGTCTGCAGTCTGTCCAGGGCTCCACAGCCCACGTTCCATGGTGTCAGCAGACCACCTACGGCCGTTTGCCCACTGAAGGATGTCCTGGTCACCTCCAGTTTGGGGCAACTAGGGGAAAAGGTGCTCTTGGTGTTCCTTTTCGGATGTGGGGGTGGGCATAAGCTTCGAGATGAACAGGGCACATGCCTTAGATCATGACTGCTGAGCCATGCTCAACAACGCAAAACTTGCCCCGCCACCTTCCACAGTGGTGCCCTAAGACCTAGGGGAAGGCAGCACTAGAGAAAGCCTCGGGCTACGGCAGCCTCTCTCCTTTCTGAACCCTCAAATGCAGGTCTTGGGGATCTACAGCTTGCGTTTCACCATGACCCCAGCCAAGGGAAAGGTGACGCCTAAAGGCCCCTCGGCCTGGACCACATCACCCTCTGCACTGTGGCTCCCAGCCGTGCCCCAGCCCAGCCTGGGAGCCAACTACTGTCCCAGCTCTGAGCACGGCCAGCGTCGGGGCTGCAGACCAGCTACGAGGTGCTCCAAGGCAGGCTTGGGCCTGTTCTCGTCCCAAGCACTGGCCTAGGAACAGAGTCCTTTCATGGACACATTTTGTATCTGAGCAATGAATTCACCGTCTTTGTGAGGCCACTGCCCTGCTCGTTGGCAAGGGTTCAGGCAGCGTGACCCTCCTGGGTCTGCAGAACACAAAGTTCACTGTGGTTCTCTTGCCCTACCAGCAGAGAGGCTGAGACCAGAGAAGTAACATCAACCACTCTCCTGAAAATGGACTTGGACCCCAGGACACTGAGGGATGGGGTGCCACTCCCCGCCAAGACAGGCTGGGCCAGACATCAGCAGCTCCTGATGCAAGGAAGGCAGGAGAATGAGGGCTGGGCTCTAGCTAGTAGCCCCAGAGGACAGAGCTCCCTCTCTTCCAGCATCTGGGACCTGTCAGAGCTGGCTTCTTGGTGTAGATTGCACTGTTGGGGATGACAGCCCAGAAGAGTGGAGCCTGGAGGCATGGGAATTCAAGCTGAGGTGTCGAGGACTTCATTTCAGCCCTGCAATGTTTTCATGGCCTGGAGGGACAGACAAGAGGCCCTTGGAACTGAATCAATGAGTGGATTAAAGAATAGATGGGTAAGCTGGGCGCTGTTGGCACACGCCTTTAATCCCAGCAGAGGTAAGAGGATCGCTGTGAGTTCAAGGCCACCCTGAGACTACAGATGAATTCCAGGTCAGCCTGGGCTAGAGTGAGACCCTACCTCAAAAAACCAAAAGAAAATAGATGGGTGGATGGACAGACAAACAGATAAGATATATGGCAAATGGACAGCTAGGTGGGTGGATGAGGTGGTAGATGGATACATGGATGGATGGGTGGATGGGTGGGTAGATGGGTGGGTGGACACACAGACAGGACAGATGGGTGTTAGCGAGACAGAAGGATGGATTATTAGGTGGATGGTGGGTGGGTGGATGGGTGACTGGCAGGAAGAACAGATAGAAGAAATAAAGGAGGGGAGGGAAAGGAGGTGGCACTGAGACCCTTCCCCGCATTCCCCTAACCCTCCCCCACTCCCCACTCCCCCCTCAGGCAGCTCCAGGGCTCACTGCCCCCAACCCCCACCCTAGCACCTGAGCTTGAGTCTCTTCACATCAACAGAAGAGCAAGTGTCACCTGCAGAGCACCTTCCAGGTGACTGGGACTTCTGTCATCAGAGCCCTGGGTGTGGGGGCTCTGTCCTCAATACAGAGACTGGGAAACAGGTCCAGGATGGGTCATTTGCCAGGCAAGCACACAGTGGGGCTGTATGGCCAGCCTTATACACAGCCCCGCTCCCAAGAGTCCTGGTAACCGCCACCTGTGCCGTGACAGCCTGCGCAGCCTACCCAGCTCCGTGGGTCATTTTCTGAGGTGCGGGAGATGTCTGTGGACCACGAGGCATTATAAGGAATTAGAAGGTCCTGAGGCTATCAGTCTTACACCAGGGTCCCCAGCAGAGGGCAGCGCTGCCTCACACTTGGGAGCCTGTCACGGAGTGGGGTGCCTGTCCTGGAGCATCCTGCATGTCCTTCACAGCCTCGTGCTTCTGAAAGTTCATCTGCTCCATTTGAGCCTCACCTCCAGCGTCCTTCCTCTCGGGGAAGCTGCATAGGGTGGCCAGGTGAATCTGGGTTGGGAGCCTTCTGAGCCCACGGCTCCCCTTGGCTTCACCGGAGGCTTCTGCAGCAGGGGTTCCAGAGGCCCCACCAGTCTCTGAATTGGAGGGACACTGCCGGGACCACACTTCCCTACTAGTAACACTCATCTGGCCCCCTTTCCGTGACTCCCTCCCTGCTCTGGCCCCTTCCTGCCTGGCCTTGCCTGGCTCCCTCAGCTCTACAGGATGCTCTTGCAGCCTGCAGACCCTTGCTGCGTCTCTGTCTGTGGCTAGGGCCTCAAGGGTGGGGGAGCACAGCCTATTTTCTCCACGATGCGTGCCCCTCCCATGATGCCCTTTTGTCCATCACAAGACTGCTGGCTGGTGGAGGGTTGTTTCTCATACCTCTCAGCTCCTGGTACCCTTGCACAAGGCCCAGTAGACAGCAGGCCTCTCGATGACACCCCATGCGCACGTTATGCTGTGCTCTCCTAGCAGAGGCCCTGCCCCCACCCTGGCCTCTCGAGTTACACAGCCAGGCCTCCGTGCTGGCTTAGCCTGTTGCTGCCTGATTCTGCTGCTGATAGACTTATCAAGCCCAGCATCTCTGGTCCAGAGGGACTGCCCTGAGCAGTTGTTGTCACGGCAACCAGTGGCAGCAGGGAGGCCTGAGGCCAGGTTACCAAGCAATGTCGTCGTGGGGGGGGGGGGGCGATGGGTGGCAGCCTGGGTTTTCTGCTCAGCTGGGGCAGCCCTGAGCAGTACTCATGTCCTGACAGGTGGTCAGTCCCGCACCGTCCCGGGGAAGACAGAGCTAGAGGCAGTCCTGCACCACCTCAACTCACCTGCCTCCACTCCCTTTTACCCCATCTCCTGTGGGTCACTGAGCGGCAGCACCAAGGACCCTGGAACCTGAAAGGAACCCTCCCCACCCTTCCCAGTGGCCTTTCCTGCTCCCATCTACCCAATATGCCAACTGGCTCCCTGAGCCCTGGCCTGAGGCTTCCTGCAGGGTCCCCTGGCACTTCCTTGGGTCGGGTGGAGGCCACCAGAGGACAGACCTCGTTTCCACTCATTCGCAATGTCCGTTACTGAGAGCACACCGAAGACAAGGCAACTCCCCACACCTCTCCTTCCACACCAAGAAAGGGGGCCACGTGACCCACAGGCACAAGATCTTTTGGCGGGGAACCAGACTGGCTGGGCCTAGCAGAGGGCTTGCACTGGCCTCTAGGCAGCTCAGGGGTCGTCTCCTCAGTGAGGCTGCTCAGCCCTGTCCAAAAGGCCAGGCGAGTCCCAGGAGGATGCTGACACTATAGCCCTGACCAGGGAAGGACCAGGGCGGAATGCACTCTGGGGGCTGGAGAGAATTCCAGGGTCAGCAGCAGGTCTTAAGGAGGTGGTACACTGTCTTGCAGATACCAGTCAAGAGCCTGCATGAAGGTCAGTTTCAGGCAGAGTGCCCTTCAGCGTGCCCCAGGAAGGAGGAGAATGCCAGTGTAGGGGCTTCCAAGTCCCGCCTGGCTGGGCCTGGTTTCCCACTATTGCTACTCTGGGGCTTAGTGTGCAGTGTGTAGGGTGCTGGTATGTCTGTAGAAATGCACACACGCATGTCTGTGTGTTCCTGGACAGTGACCTCTGCCATCTTATGGCCTAAGTCTTCCCTGAGAGCCAAGTGGCTCTGAACCAGCCAGAGCCATGTGTCCACCATCACAAGGCTGGGTCAGGCCCTCAGACCTCAGGTCCTTCTCCCAACTTCCCTCTCCTAGGAGAGGGCAGGTCGACAAGAGGCGTGAGAGGACGGGGGCACCGTCACCAAACGTGGAGCCAGGAAGTCCAACATGCAGACAGCATGGAGACACAGGGCATTTATCACATGAGATGGCACGGATGGGCATCACTAACCTGTTATTAATCAGGCAATTAGATGACATCATTTATTTGGGGCCCTCCATGTGAACCGTCTGCTCACTCCAGCCAACACAGATACAGAGGCTGTGCACAGGCAGCTTGGGGCTGGGCAACAGCAACTCATGGGCCTTGCAAGTGTGCACAAGCCTGATGCCCGTGGATGCTGAGGGGCCTCTACAGAGGATGCTGGACAGGCACAAGGCTACCAGGGGAGATATGGGGCAGGGCAGATGGGGAAAAAAAACTGAGTAAGCCAGCCTGTGGGGCTCCAATGCTGTTTGGGGACTCCAACCAGACAGTGAAGGCACGAGGTCGGGGAGGGGGGGAGCTGGGGCTGACCACAGGTCTTCCTAACCCAGGGTTGGTACCACTTACAGCCCGAGGTGTCTGTGACTCCCAACCCCACGCAGGAAACCCCCACACAGAACAGATGAGAACTGAAATGGAAATATATTTTGAAACGCTCATATTTTGTTTCTCCTCTCATGTTTTTCTGTGTGTTTCTATTCCACAATCCTGAGACCACTGTTGGTCAACCCCAGCATCTGCGCCACGATGTCCCAGACAGCAGTTACGCAGGGAAGTCATTTCACAGTCAGATGAGTCGCAGGAAGGCTGGCCAGCACCGAGGACAGAGTAAGGTTGTTCGAATCACTCCGAAGGGGAAGAAAACCCTGCAGGTCCTGGGCCTGAGCCCCCGCCCACAGGAAATGTCCGTCTGCAGCAGTCTCCCACACGTCTTGTCTTTGGCCTGTCACAGAGCCTCCTCTGCGACCTCAGTGTCCCGACATCCTGACATTCCTCTTCGGCACTTGAAGCAGAAACAAAACAGGTCCCACCCGCCATACCATAGAGTCACATGAGGGATAAAATTACATTTGTACAAAAATAGATTCTTTTACCTCTCCCGGTGCTTTAGACATTTCTCTATCTTTTCTCCCTGCGGACGTGGCATCCTCCCCACAGTGGCTACACGTCCCGGCTAAGGCATGGCTAGATATGGGGACGGCACCGGCTCCGTGGCATCTGAAAATAGATGCATCTCCTGCCTCCAGCTAGTCATGAGCCTGATGTCACCACAGGAGGGGCCTTAGGTACTTGCTTACACGAAGCAAATTTACAAGAAAACGGGAAAGTCTTGATTACAATGAAACACAAGACGTCAGTAACTGTGGTGCGCCTCCTGCACGCCGCTGTCATGCAGTCTCTTGCACGGTGTCTGTACAGCACACACCTGCACGGATGGGGACACCAGCTCATTATCCACTGGCCACTTGCCCCGGCCAGGCCTCCTTGGGGACCCCAGAGGAGGGGGCTCTGTTGTCCCTCGGCACTATTATCAGGCTCCCAGGCCAGAATCCTTGGGTGTGCTGTGACATGGAAACGGAGGGTGTGGGGCCAAATTCCCCTCAGAGACTGTGTGCTTCCAGGGTGACAAGGACCAGCAGCTGCCACAGGGGCCTATCTGGGTGACATGCCCCAGGCAGGCCACCAGATTCAATGGTCATCTTCACTTCTTAGCCATGGAAGCCTCATCGAATGTCCAAGCAAGGAGGTGACAGAGCTGGGGAGCAGAACATGGCCCAGAGGCCCAGGACGCGGCCACGTAGAAACCATGTGGCCCTCGATGGCAGCTGCTTCCTCCAGCCAGGCCGAAGCAGGGACAGGTGTGGGGCGGCTAACGAGCTGATGTTAGTGCTATCTTTAGAAAATTAAAGATTGTCCCACCAAAATAACAATAACAATAATAATTACAAAACAATCACCTTAAATGAGCCAGACTGTAACACCACTGAAGGGCTGGTAATGAACAGGCCAGCTCCCTCCTGAGTGCGTGCCCACACCTCCACACAAACAGCATTGTACATAGAAAGACAGTGACAATGGGACTCAGGGGACAGGAAGCCCACGAGGAGTCTAAGATGACGAACAGTGGTGGGTAAGGCTGCACAGGCCAGAAGGGCCTGGGCTTCTGGCTTCTGGAGACAGCTGCTCAGGGCTTAGGTGCTTTACAACTCAGGCCTGGGACACAAGGCTCTCGTAGGGGTGCCGTCCTAGGGTTTCCTCCCCTGGAGCCACCTGCAATACTGAAAGGTCCAAAAGAGCCCACAGTACCACCTATGACAGGGTGGTGTGAACCATGGATGTATCTGGCTGCAGATGGCATAGTACTGGGTATGGAGCAGGGACCCCCAGGGTGCCTGTGCCCCACTGCCTAGTGTCACACCTCAAAAGTGGCACAGACTTTCTGGGATAGTTTGCAAAAAGGGGTAGCTAGTTGGTCCTGGCACAGCATGAGGGTGCCCTGTGTATATCTCCCAAGACGTAACACTGAGGGGTAGGGTACAGGGGAGATGTGTTTGAAACATCTGATGCCTACAGCCTCTGCTCAGGTGCCTCTAATGGGGGTCTCTGGGAAAGCAGAAGATGAATGAACAGGTCCTTCTCCACACGTTCCCTCCTGCCCTTCACCTCTAGGCCCAATCTCCTAGATGCCCTGACCCATGAAGGAGCCCCACACGTCCCTTGCACCAGCAGGAGACCAGATGCTAGAGAAGTCAGTGTGGACCTCCCTGCCATCCACCTGCCACACCCACTCAGTCCCCTTCTGAGAAATCGGGGCCACGGGCTGGAGACACCAGCATGACATGGACTGGAGACCAAGGAGGCCTCGCAGTGCAAATGAGGCAGTTCAACCTGAGAGGCGATCAGCCTGTGGTGGGCTGCGCAGGACAGGGCTGAGGCCTGAACCTACTCCTCACTGCCAAGCCCGTGTAACTGAGACCCTGGTTAATGCTCTAGGTAAACATCCTCTATAGGTAACATGCTGGGAGGTTACAGCAAGGCCTGTTGGGTATTCCAGGCACAAACCAGCTAGCCAGAGATGGGGCCCATACAGCACTTTGGCATGCTGACCACACCAGGACACAGTCCCAAGTCCCTCTAGTCCCTCTAGCTGCCTCTGCCTCTTAGAAGGGTGGCCCCACCCCCTCCTCTTCCTTCTCAGAGCCTTCAGGTCCAGCGTCCACAGGGAAGGGCCACAGAAAGCTGCCCCCACCTAGGCCAGGACTAGCCATCTGGAGCCAAGGACTAGTTTCAGTCCCCATCACAGGTCACAGGAGGTCTGGGGTAGGGAAGAGGCCAGGGCACTATGCAGTGTGCTCACCCTGGGTTGAGAGAGAAGCTGAAACCAGGACAATGACACAAACAGGAGCTTGGGGTAGGCTGACAGCAAGACCCTTAGCCCCTGCAGCCCTGACCTGTCTCAGAAACCTGCACAATGGCTACAGGGAACTCACAGACTGTCAACCCAGTACTCTATGCTAAGGGAAGCTGCGGCCCAGGGGACATGGGTCTTTGCAATGAGACAGGGCCTGTCCCCACCTGACCCTGGGTGGGCTCTCACACTGACCAGTACCAGGACTCCAAACAGAGGGGCCAAATAAGAGGACTTTGAAAACCAGCAACCAGCACAAGCCTCTCTCCCAACTCCTGCAGCTCCGGGCCCCAAAGACCATTAAGTCATCCCAAGACCCTCTGGATGATGGCACAGCACCTCAAGAGCCTGGGAGGGGATGCTGGCTGGGTCTCACACCAGCTCTGTCAATGGCCCTGAGCCAAAGGCAAGCAGTAATAAAGATGACAAGGATGGTGACACATCTCTTGGGGACACAGGGACACTCTGCACCCCAAAGGTCCACACAGGCCAGCAAGAAGAGCGGAGACAGGGCTGGAGCCTAGCAGAGCAGCTGTGTCCAGGCAGGGCGCAGGATGGTACGATGTGGCCGAGGCCTAGGTGGCCTGGTGAGGGGCCTCCAGCATTTCCATGAGGAAGGTGTCAATGGGCGTGTCCCCAATGAGCTTGAAGAAGAACAGGTGCTCCAGGCACTTGAGGCCGATGGAGCGCAGGGCGGGCAGGCGCAGCAGCAGCTTGGCGAACCTGCCAGACAGCAGTAGGTGAGGACCAGCTGCCAGGCTGGGCACAAGTGCTCCCTCCCTCCATCTGGTGCCTAGTAGCCTCCCTAGGGTCCCAAACATGGTATTCAGTGGAAGCTGCCTGCTCTGGCCCTTCAGGAAGAGGAAGGGATGTACGAGAGAGAGGAGGCACCTCTGAGGTACAGAGCATGAGAGGCCGCCGAGATCCATGGGGCCCAGGATCGAAGGAAGGCGGGACGAAAGGAGCTTTGAGACCCTGGCAATGAAGCCACAGGTGAAAGAGCAAGAGTGGCTCTGAGGACAGGAGCGCCTCCTCTACCGGGCAGCGGGGACTGTCCAGAGACGTGACAGGGAGGAAGGGAGGTCAGAGCTCTGCAGGTAGTGCACAGGGTACCTGGAGGGCACTAAGAAGCCGTGAGGTGCAAATCCCCACTGGAAGAGGAGCCAGAACCACGTTAAGGAGTTCTGTGCACCGGCGAGTGTCCCCAGCCTCTCATGCAGGCTCCTCTCCAGGAAAGCCTCTGCTGGGCTGACTGGTAGGGGTGGGGGCTCCTGGGGGTGCTCCATCCCCAGGAATTTCTTCCCGGGAGGAAGCCTGTGGGTTCTGGGAGGACAGGCATAAGAGTCAGCTATAGCTAACCCAAGGGAGGACAGTGTGGTGTGGGGACCAGACCTGGGGGACCCTCATGTGACCTCTAAGTCTGCCCCAGGCCTCCCCATGCCCCCTGAGGGGCTACGGGCCTCATTAATTATTAACGTCTTTTATTTCCAGGGGAGGAAGCCCCGTGGCCAGCTGCCCCACCATCCTGAGTTTAAAGGCCCAAGCTTAGCTTGGAGGCTGGACTGGTGCCAGAGAACAGGCTGTTTTCTGCTGAGCTGGCGAGATGGGCTGAGGCAGGAAGCCAGAAAAAACAAGCTGCTGCCACCCTCCTGTCCTCCTCCTCCGGGAAGTTTCACTTTAAACCAAACCAGATGAGGGCTGAGCAGCAGCATGGACAGTTAACTGTATGTATGCCAGGCACTGGGATTGCGCTGGTTGCCCCAAATGCCCAGCCCCTCCTTCATTCATAGTCTGCCAAAAGGTGTCCTTTAAAAGAGGAGCAGAACAAAGCCACAGAGTGAACCCCAGGAACCCACAATTTCTCCTTGTGCACAGTGTCTAGCATTGTGAAATGTGCACCCGGCACTCTGGACTTGGACATGACCGAAGATCCCAGTCCTCTTGGGGCCCACGAGTGGGGACAAACTGCAACCTCAGTACCATCTGCTCATCACAAATATAAAGCACCTAGTATGTGCTGGTGTTGCTGGGCCTCCGAACAGGTCCATTTTGGGGGAGGGGAGCTTTCGCATACTGACTGAAGACAAGCACTCCAGGCACTGGCCAACCCTTGGGGTGGGCTATAGGCTAAGGTGGGATGTGTGCTCTTGTGCCCCGCCTGGCTCCTGCCAAGGGCCCACAAGGTGCCCCAGGAAGCTTCCACAAGAGGTTTGGGGGTTGCACGGCTGCACCCAGCAGGGGAGCAGGGGCTCTCCCAACAAGATGCTCGCTGTGTGCATGGGGGTGGAAGCGCAGCTCACCTGCCAGGCTGCTCGGGGTACTTGTGTTTACAGTAAGCCTCCAGCGATGCGTACACCTTCTCCCTCAGGGCCTCCACCTCAGCAGGGTTTGAGAGTCCCTTGGAGTCTGTGAGGAGAAGGAGCCTTGGGTCAGAGCCCTCACCTTGGGCTGTCCCCATAACCTGCCCCTGAGGACTCAGACCCAGAGTGGAGTGGTCATTTCGCAAGAACCCAACTCAGGCACAGCAGCGGGACATGGCTGCCCCACATAGCCCAGCACGAGGGGTGGGGGATGGGTGCTCCGGAGTCATTCTCCAGCTCTGCTACTTGACCCCCACATGACCTTGGGCCAGTCCTTTGACTTCCAGGGACTCAGTTTCCCCATCATAGCCAAGGTAGCTATGAAAAGCAGTCTGGGCCCCAGAGCCCATGGCAAGAAAGAGCTACACACCCTTCCTCAGAACCGCCAGACCCACATCATGGGCAGATATCCCAGTAGGCTCCTCAGAGCCTGGGACTTGTTGTCAGAGCCCAGGCCACAGGGATGCCATGGCCAGGGGCACCAACACTATCAGGGCATGGTTACCCAGGAGGAACACTAGGGGCCTGCGTGCTGGAGCTCCTTGAACTGCCAGGCTCCTGTGGCCGAGTCAGTTCACCTTCTTCCCTTGCAGCCCAGGCACAGGCCTCCTTGGTGTGTTGATGCCTGTGGTCAGGCCATGGTAAGCTTGGCAGGGGCTCCACCAGACCAGACCAGGAGGTGTAATACAGCCTTAGGAGCTAGCAAGAGGTCCTTCCACATTCTCTACCTAGCCCGGGTGGGGCTGGGGCATCCCTGGTGCTAAGGCCCTCATTCACGTCCACCCACCCTGAAGCCCACTTGCTCCCTCCACCACACACAATAAAGAGCTGGGCTCCCCAGGCTTAGCAGCTTTCCAGGGCTGGTCCAGACAACCGTCCACTCCCTGAACCCTTCTCTGAATCTCACCTCCCAGGGAGTATCCACACTCCCAGCCACACTGTGCTGTCATCACCACAGGAGAGGCTAAGGCAGTTAGGGTGTCTGGTCCCCCCTAAAGTAAAGGCAGAAATGTCCTTAAGTCTGCCTTTGCAATCTCCACTTTACTAGAGATTAGAGCAGGATCTCTCCTCTCCTTATCTCTTGACTAAAGGAGTTACCTAGATCTGTTTTTCCACAAAAAAAAACCTCAGGCCCTCCTGGGAGGGAGGTTCTCTTTCCTAGAATTCAAACCTGATCCTGGCATTGTGGTTGGTCAAGCTCAGACCCCAGAACTTGGCATCACAGCTGGCCTCTTCCTGAGCCAGCCTCTAGCCCAGAGCTATCAGCTGTCCCTCTGGCTCACCTGAGCCTGAAGGTGCACCTCACTACAATAAGGTTATATACAGACCCTTACGGGGGCAAGGGCTTTCTTGGCTGCCCAGTCATCTCTCCTGAACATCCAGGCTCTGGTACGTCTTCCCCAACCCTTACTCCCACACGGCTCTCTACCCCTCCTGCCCCCACATGGCGGGAGCTCCTCACACTCTCCTCTTTCCTTCTCTTAATCTAATAAAGGCTCTCTAAACCTTACCTTCTGCTCTATGGATTTGCTTTAAATTCATAAGACAAGTCTCCAGGGTACCCTAAATTTGTTGGTGCATGGCATATTGGTGTATTGGCAAGGAACCCCAAAATTCCTGTTTCAGGGCCACAAGAGTCTCCCACTCACCCCAAGCTCTAGCAGACATGAGTGCATCCCATTAACTCTGATCTCACTGTGAGCACAAGCCTGGCTCAATGCTTGCCCAGGGACTTCAGCTTCCCCTGCCAAGTGTGGTGCCACCCATCTGGCACTGCCTTGGCCTTTGCTAGGTGACAGAGATACCTCAAAGGCCTTTAATACTGAGGATCCAGAGACTCTAGAAGGGAGTTGCTGCCCGGAGGGAGGCCTGCTCTAGACTGGGCCTCATAGCTTCCAGCTCACTCTGTCCTGGATCCCTGAGGCCTGACGCTAGAAACACCCTGGAGCTGAGGCTTAGGGACAATGCTACCTGACCCAGGACACCTAGCAAGCCAGACTAATCATGACTCCAGCCAGGACATGACACATCAGAGCCACATCTTCCAGAGCTGAGGATCTCAGTACGTGTGCTGGTGAGGCTCCCTTGGAAGAAAGGACCCAAGAGCCTCCACTAGAGACCATTAACATTCGCGGGCTACGCTAGGGCCAGGGGCTGTGCTGAGTGCCACGCGAGTCTCTCAGCTACTTCTCATGACAAGTGGAGGCGCAGGACTGCTTCCCACGGTGACAGGACACTGAGCCCCAAGGGGTGGCTGTTGGCCTACACAGCAGCCCCATTTGCAGAGTAGCTGGGAGGACACGAACATCCTTGGCCACAAGGGAGGCGAAGGACATACCAGGGTTGAAGAGAACAATAGCACGCAGGCAGCCCAACTCGGTCTTGTCCATCTGCATGTCCCGCATCTTGGACACCAGCTCAGTCAACACCCTGTGGGACAAGTAGGCAAGTGCAGAGGTCAGTGTGAGACATGCCCTCACCAGGACGCCCACCCAGAAAGACCCTCAGGACTCTGCAACAGGCAAGGCCTCACCAGGACCCAAAAGGAAGGACATGTCCCTATGAGCAGTGGTCCTGTAGAGAGTGGGCTCCTCCACTCCCCTAGGGCTACCTGCCAGATTCTACCTGGGACCATGGGCACAGAGAGAGACCTGGTAATGGCTGTGCCAAGAAAAGCCAGGGACAAGACCCCCTGCTATGTGTCCAGCAGACTCATTATGTCCCTGCTCAGTGGTGGACAAAGTCTGCTGCCCTGCACTCACAGCGCTCCCAGACAGACCTTTCCCTGAGCCACTGCAGGGGAGACAGGTGCCACTTCTTGTCACCAGTCATCACATGCAGCTGTCACCAGCAAGGTGGTGACCCCTTCTTGGGGCCCTCCTCAGCCTCTGCCTGCCCAGCCCCTGTGGTGGAATCAGGTGTGTCCCACCCATCTGACTCAGCCATTCCCAACCTCAGCAGCCTGTTCTAACCCCTAAAGGTGACCACTGAGTCTCACAGGAGAGGAGAGGCCAGAGGCCCATATGGGGCCTTGATGGTTCCTCTAAGAAGCCAAAGCTTTTCCCAACAAGCCAAGGGGGTGGGGGATGATCCTCAGGTCTGTAGGCCTGGGAAGCTGTGATGCTTCCTGGGAACCACCTAAAGGACCTGACGGTGCTTGGGGCAACATGGGAGAAAATGGCAGCCCAGAGGCCATGAGGCTCCAGGGCCATCTGGGGTCCCAGACTTGTGCTCCTGGACAGGGCACAGAGCTGCAGACAAGTAGCAAGTGTGAAGGAGCCCCATTGCCAAGAGCCAAACTTCACATCCCACTCAGGCGAGGACAAGCAGGTCCTCTCCAATCACTGCTGGAAGACCTTGGAGAATACAGGCCTGAGGGGCCCATCATCACCTAACTACTAGGTGGGTGCATGGCTGGGGATGGGTTTCCCAAAGTCACACCCCTGTCAAGACACTCGAGCAGGTGATGAACACAGATCCTGCACAGCTCTCCTGCATGTGAACTTCTCACGAGCCCAGGAAGGCTGCGGCACAGAGCCTGGCACAGAGTTTAGGCCAGCATTTACCACATATGGGACCACAACCCCTTGTGTACCTGTGCAGCTCAGGGCCTCAGGCCACACATGTGTCCTATCTGGATGTCCCCAAGGACAGCTCAGTTTGTGCACGTATTCCCCGGGATGCTGGTGAGTGGCTCCACTCACCTCCAACTTCAGGGCTCAACTTGGGGCTCCTCCTGCTTCCTCTCCTAGGCCTGCTCCTTCTCAGTCCCCGCCCTGCACTGGCCATATCTTAACTCCTGCTGGCTGCAGCCAACATCCAAGTCCCCAGAACACCCAGGTCTGGCTGAGTGCTCAGCTGGTAACAAGGGCTGGCCATCGAGACATGGACAGGAAGACACTGCCCCTCGCCCGGTGGAGCACACACAGGTGGAGCATTCCAGGAGAGGAACTGCACGCAGTCAGGTGGCTCTAGTGGCTGTACTCCAGCCAGCCTGTCCCTAAGTGTGCTGCTGAGACGTGTCTGCTGGGGGTGTGAGTGGCAGGGGGCCAGGCACACCAGCCACTCAATGATGAGGACACAAGCCACCTCCGGGGCTACAATGGCAGCATTGCGCTGATGTCCACGATGTGCCAAACATCGACACGTCTATAAAACCGTATCGATGGCGTGATCTGCTCTGTTAACAAAGCGCAGCTGTCCTTGTGCATAAATACTCAGGATTCAAAAAGAAGGAACTGGAACTGAACCAACCCAAGCGCCAACCGTGCAATCGACTGCCCTGATGCTGGGCTGCGCAGGGAACAGCCCGCTTTCCTAAGCACAGCCACACCCGGAAGGACAGGAGGGGCTACATCCCACCTGCTGAAGACGGCACCCACCCCACCCCGCCCACCTGTCGAAGATGGCGCCCACCCCCGCGCTGTGAGCGCTGTTCCGGTGAACATGGAGGCCGGTGGCAAGGAGGATCCCGTCCTTCACGGCTATGGACCGGTGGGAGAAGGAGGCGATGAGCAGCTCATTCCAGCCTGGGGAGAAGACACACGATCACTGGGCTGCCGGCTGTCTACAGCCCCATCCCCGCCCTGTCCCCTAGTTGGGCTGTCCAAAGGCAGCATGTACCAGACCCTTTCCAAAGGCAAGTCATGAGCCCTAACCCCATGAGGAGATCCCCAGAAAAGAGGCTCCTGGGCACCTAAGTGTGGACTGTGCCCCTTGCTCTGTGGGCACTGGCACTGTGAAGGCTCTGAGAAGTCTAGGACTGAGCACTCCCTGTCACGAGCTCAGGGGCTCTGGGAAGTTTCCTTCTGCCTGTGGAGTGCTCGTACCTCAAAGAAGGGTCTAGGCACACCCTCTGGGATGACTGCTACCAGCCTCGTCCCAAGAAAGGTCTTGGAGACCAAGGTGTGCCATGTGGAATGCCACAAGAACAGGGTACTAAGAAGAAAAGCCACAGGGCCCATGTCACGTATCACATTCTAGTACAGAGCAGTCAGCGCTGGCATTCAAGGACTAAGAAGGACCTGGGGGAGAAACATGAGGTGTGGGGAGCCTATGCACACAGCCTGGTGGCCCCTGAGCACCATGCACATGGCCATTCTCAGCACCAGCCATCCTGACAACTGGTGGTGGCCAGAGACTCCAGGCCCCACAGCTCCTATACCACACTGACTACCATACATCACCCTGACTGCAGTCCTACACGGAGGTACTAGATTGTTGTTTTTTTTTTTTAATTTATTTTTATTTATTTGTGAGGGAGAAAGAGGCAGAGAGAATGACAGAAAGAGAGAGAGAGAGAGAGAATGTGTGTGCCAGAGCCTCCAGCCACTGTGAATGAACTCTAGACGCACGCACCACCTTGTTCATCTGGCTTATGTGGGCCCTGAGAAATCAAACCTGGGTCCTTTGGCTTTGCAGGCAAGCACTTTAACTGCTAAGGCACCTCTACTTGTATTTGTTTATTTATTTAAGAGACACAGAGAGTGTATGGGTGTGCCAGGGCCTCTTACTGCTATGAACAAACTCCAGAAACCTGTGCCACTTTGTGCATCTGGCTTTACATGGGTACTGGAGAATCAGACCCTGGCCATCAGGCTTTGCAAGCAAGCACCTTTAACCCCTAACCCATTTCCCCATCCTGACACTGGCCTGTTTTACTGAGGGGAAACTGAGGCGGGAATAGCAGGCGAGCAGCACTCAGGAGATGGGATCCAGTGTGTTTTTTGCCTCAGGTTACATTGACCTCAGCCATCAGTATGCACTCAGCCTTAGAGCACTCCCACCAACAGGATCTCCTGGGTTCCTGAGGCAAGTTCCACCCCATCTCAGACATTTATTCCTGAAGCCCTGACCCAGGACTGTCCCCTTCCAGGTGGGCTGGCATGTCCCAGCAACATAGGTCCACCAGAATGGCAGTATAAGTGGCTGGTTCAAGGCCAGGTGGCCCTTTTCTGCTCCCTTCATCACTGAGTGCTATGGGGGTCTAGGAACAGTAGGAAGGTGGCAGCCAGCATGGATAGCTAGAGGGGAGCTGTACAAGCCACCCAGAGAAGCCCTGCCACACAGGGGCTAGTCTAGTCTTTCCACCTGGCTACGATTCCCCGTCCCAGTCAAGCGACCTCTGGAAAGGGAAATAAAGATGGGTTCCGCAGGTGACTGAGCTTGGGAAACATACATGCACGGCAAAATCGCAGCTGTTGATGGCCTGTGGAGGGAGGGGCCTGCCCAGGGTGCCGTGGCCTGAGCCTGGCTTGGATTCTCCATCCAGGGTGGGGCATAGGACAAGAGGAGCCTGACCAGAGCAGCAACATATGCTGTCTCTCTCACTCAAACCTGGGCCAGGCCATCCAACCAGTGGAGGTTCTTGTGCGACAAGACCCTCAGGAGACACATGATAGCAGCAAGTAAGGCCTCAGAACGCAACACACTGGATAACGGGAGGAGGGGAGGCGGGACACCAGAGCCCTCACACCGCCTCAACTTACCCATCTGGGCCAGAATGCTCCAGGAATGAGCCAAAGCTGTTTTTTCAGTTCTGCACATGTGTGCAGGTGTATGTGCACGTGTGGGCCAGAGGACAACCTTGGGTGCCATCCTCAGCGACACCGTCCACCTCCTTTGAGACAGGCTCTCTCACTGGCCTGGTCTCCCGTGCGAACTAGGCTAGACTAGCTAGCCAGCAAGCCCCTGCCTCTGCCTCCCAGCGCTGGAATCACAGGACTGCACTACCACACCTGGCCTTTCACATGGGCACTAGGGATCCTCATGCTTTCAAGGCCAGCACTTTACCCTCTGAATCATCTTCAGAGCCCAAAGCCAGGGCTATTTAACTCTTTATTTTTGGAACGTTCCATGGATAATGAGAAGGAATCTGGCCCCAAGGAATGAAATCAGCACCCACGCCAGCCAGGCTAAGACCCTCTGCCTACTATGGAGCCGTGGCTGTAGCACACCGCCCGGTAGCTCAGAAAACCCACGTGGACACGCCCCAGGTCACAGGAGACCCCGGTCTGAAACAGCGGGAACCAGTGGCTCTCATGATCCTAAGCAGAATCTAGGATCTGGACATAAGATCCACCCCCCTGCGGGAGCAAAGAGCCGCAGGTGTCCGGCCCACTTGGAGCTCCACCCCACTGGCAGATCCCCTAGCCAGCCAGCAGTCATGAGGATCCCCGGGTTCTGACAGAAACAAACGACCACATTACTCAATGTCCTGGGAGGCCTGCCCCTCCTCGGTCCCCTGCTTCACCATGCGTGAAGGCTTTTCCCCTGGCTCTGTCTACCAAAGACCTCCAGGGTCAGACCAGCCTTGAAGCCAGCAGAGTTCAGAGTTCTGGGCGGAGGGGCAGGAGCTGTAAATTAAGTGGGCAGAATGCTCCCTAGGTTCTGAGAGGAATATACGCCCACAAATCAGGCCAACAGCACAGAAGCCTACCAGGTAGAGGCAAGCATGGCAGGACCCAAAGATGGTGTGCCATCCTGGCTCACTTAGAAAGCCAAAGCCCACCAAAAAGGGGAAGTAAGGAGGTGAGAGCCTCGCCCTGGTCAAACAGTTCCCAGGGCATCCTGTGCTGCACAGGGAGCCACCTCTGGCTAGTTTTCTCCACTTTTCACTATCCACGTAGAGCAGAAGCCCAAGAGGCCAGGATGCTCAGGGCCCAAACAGGGCGGCCCCCAAGGCCCATGGCAGGACTCAGGGCAGTTATCAGGACCACCACAACAGGAGGGCAGTGAACAGGGACCTAAGATCCTATACCCAGCATGCCTGTCACTGAGCAGAAATCAGCCAACAGTTAGCATGTCCTAGGGACCCATTTACAAATGAGGCCTGATTCCAAGCCCCTGAACAACACACCAAGTGCCTGACTCTCACCATGGGGCATAACTGAGTGTGAGACAAGCACCTTTTGTGCTCTAGGTATCTAGGTCAAGAAAACCCCTGCCTAGAAAAGGGTCAGTGGCCCTCAAGGGGAATAAAGGGACAGGGGATACACAACACTGGTGGGCAGTACCCAGACAGTCCTCTGAGATTCTTTACTGCACACCTCCTTAGGATGAAGAGGAGAGAGGGGACAGCAGACAGCAGGAGGGATGCCCACCCTGCCTGCCTCCTGGCCCGGCTCTGCCTGGCCTGGCTACTCACCAGCCCGCAGCAAGATGACCTGGTCATCCAGGGGCAACTCAGAGAAGTGTGGGATCCTCTTGGCCCACTCCACGAGCGTGAAGAGCTGCTTGTCTGCCGCTTGGCAGATGTTGGTGACAGGGTCGTTTGGCTACAGTGAAAAAAAGGCACTGCAATCAGGTTCATGTTCGTGTCACCAGCACACTCAGAACAGCCCTGCCCACATCCTGCCTCATACATAATACTCATGTCAGAGGCAGGGCAGAATATCAGCCCCTGGCACCTGTGACCTGGCATAGGAAGGGGGCTTGGCACGTGGGATCACACTGAAGTCCTGGGGATGGGGAAGGACCCTGCAGTACTGGGGCAGGCCCAGTGTTAGCCCAGAGTTCCTTATGAGAGACAGGAGCCTCAGGAGAAGAGGGGGCCATCACTGGCATGAAGCTGGAGGGGGACCCGAGTCAGAGCATATGGGGCATCCAGGTTCAGGAAAAGCAGGAGTAGCTTCTCCTCAGAGGAACTGGCCCTGCCACTGCCCTGACTGAAGCCTACCAAGAGAGTGCAGGTCTCTGAGCTCAAGAGCTGAAGATGAGCCGAAGCCACTAAGTTGTGACCATTTGTTACAGCAGCAAGCAAAGGTGGTACAGCTCACATATCCATGCAGGCCCCTCCATCCCTGACAGGCAGGTGTCAGGGAATGAGGGGAGGTCACATGATGGGCAGGTGAGGTCACAGGTATGCAGGGAGAAGCTTGGGACAGCCCTGTACTTGACTCAAACCCCTGGGGAAGAAAAGGTGGCATCAGAGCCTTCTAGAAAGTCCTGCTCAGGAAGGGGCTACTTAGTCTTTCTCATGGAGGAGGGGCTGGGGTACCCCTCTCAGTGCCTGGAAGATGGTCTGGGGTCACAGCCTTTTGGTTCCAGGGGGACCCAGACCTAAGAAAAGGATGCAAGGGTTTCAGAACCTCGGAGACCAGGCACTGGAGTGGGAGAAAACTGCCTTCCTTTGAAGGGATTTAGCTGACAGACACCATGTGCTTGGCAGTGCACGCTGTCTAAACACCCAACACGTCAGGAAGGGCCTTCAAAGGATTCGGGACAAGGTGGTGACAAAACCTGCTCCGGGCACGGGGCTGGCCAGGCAGGGTGTGAGGGGAACCTGAGCTACAAGGGGAAGGGTGATGCCCGCATGGGATCCCGAGGACCTAGTCACGAGAGGGTGACATCCCTCAGGCCTGCGGGTGCCCACATGAACCTCAGCAAAGCTCACAGCCTGCAGAGTCCCAGCACCGACCAGCGCCTGGCCCTCTGCTCGGTGCCTCTCAAGCACATGGGGGTTCTGCAGTGGGTGCAGAGCCCAGGACGGCCACAGGGACTTAGGGAGCAACAGGAAACAAGCCCCTGGTGCTCAGCTCTGCTCAGGAAGCCTCACTCTCACCAGCCTTACACTGGGCACTGGCACACTGTCATTGTGGACGGAAAGCCACTCCAGTGCTGCCTGGGGCCTCTGTAGGAGGGGCCCACGGGTCAGCTGTCAGAACACAAAGGTGTGAAGGCTAGGACCCCAGAAAGCGAAGCCTGGAGGGGGACTGGGAGAGAGGAGCTGGATGACATGGCTCCACCCTGCTGGGTGGCTGTACTCATCTAAGCTGATTCCACAATAGACATTTAAAGAGCTGCCAGTTCCTACCGAGGGGGTGTGGCCACAGGACCACCCAGGCAGGGACGCCCATCTGGGAGGCTGGGAACTGCCTGGTCACTCCACTTCACGTCTGAGGGAAGGAGCACCAGCCCCATGCATGGGACAGGTCAGTTCAAGGTCAGGCCAGAAGGGCGCTGAGCCTCCACCAGGTGCCTAACAGCCCTGTTCTGCACGTGACTCTGAAGCCCTGAACCCTCATGGAAAGACAGGAAGAGTGACAGCAGAGGACATTCCCAATAATGTCCTTACTTGACTGACAAAAGAGAATTCTGGCCACCCTTAACTTCCTAAAAACCTCCTGGTAGCTGTTGGTGACGGCCTCCCTCTGCCCATCCCATCCTTCCATCCAGGCCTAGTAAGAAGGTCTTAGAGGGTAAGACTACAGCAGGGAACACTGTAGAGGCTCAAGTGGCGGGGGCTCACGCATGGTCCCTACAGGAAGGGCCCCTCCGCTGCAGGATGGCTCTAGGAGGACATGGACAAAGCTTGTGAGAGTGGAATGCTGGCTGTCCCATCACAGTGAGGACAAGACAGTATGGCCAGTGACCCAGCCATAGGGCCTCACAAGCATGTGAGAGAGGACCTCCATTCAGACTGGACTGGCAAGGACAGGAACACGCCAGAGCACCCAGGGCAGGGGCAGGGCCGCTACCTACAGCTCGGACACCACCCCACTGCCTCCTGGAACAGCCCACTAAGCCACTGCCCTGCGCTCATGTTACAGCACGCAGGGCCAGGTAGGGACACTATGGGGGGCTCAGGTGGGGACCTCTCAAGGAAGCAAAGCTCCTATAGGCAAAAAGGGGCAACAGCCAGCGAGTGGTCCTGGTGATGAAGGGAGACCAGCACGAGCCAGTGCAGAGGGGTCAGTACGACTCTGAGGTCTGCCTGGACTAGGTCTCCAGTGGCTGGTCACAGGGATCTGGTCCCAGCCCTGAACGCACATCATGGTCCAGATGAAATGTACATGCCATGCTGACTGCACACATGGGACAGACACAACTGGACTATGGGCCTGAGACACCTAAGCTGCTTCCTCCTCACTAGGGCAAGCCTATCAGGGCCAACAGTCCCCAAAGCAGTGCAGGTCCTGTGCCCTGGGAAGAGGGCCTCAGGAGTCTCCATGGTGCTGTACCTGGCACAGAAGGAGGCTAGACCCCCGTCACAGAAGACATTGAGGGAGACAGGGAGCGACATCAAGTGAGATCCAGGAGCAAGCATGGAGGCCCAAAAGGTCTGACACCAAGACCCTGGGGGCAGTCAAGGGCAGCCCAGAAGGACAGTCAGTAGAAGGGACTGCAGCCCTCTGGTCGTGCCTAGAAACTGTGGCAACAAGAGACAGTAGACAGTACAGGCAGGGAGTATGCCAAGGCCACTGCTAGAGGTGGCCAGTGTGAGAGTGACCAGCTGGAGGCCCACAAACCACTTCCCACTTTAACAGTGATGACAGGGCCGCTAGTCACAAGCTCCTCCTTGGCGGCCCCTCACATCTTCTTTGGGGATCCGCTCAGCACCCAGAATCCAAGCCTTACAGTGAATACAGGTCAAAACCCCACAGTGATGCTGGCCTTGACCCACTGAGGAACTGGATGGGCCAAGGAGGGCCACCATGCCAGGCCCAGGAGGTACAGTATGGTCAACCCAGCTGGGCAAAGGCCACATCAAGGGAGATAAGGAGGCACAGCAGTCCCGAGGACAGTAAGTGAGGAATGAAGAAATTGAGGTAGGCAAGGTTCTCCACCCTTGAAGAGCATGAGACTCACTGAGCTGGGGTTCAGGCCCATGTTTGCCTCCACATAGGTCTCAGTCTTGGGCTCAACAGCCAGCTCGGCTTCTAGAATCTTCTCCACAGGCATGTCCTCATTGGCGCTGCTGGTAGACTCCACCTCATTCTCGTTCCGGTCCTTGCCCCGCTGCCGCTCCTCCTGCACAGCTGAAAGAAGGAAGCGGTCACCTGGGCCAACTAGGCCTTCAGCTCCCACAACAGCTCACCATGGTAAGGTCCAGGCAGGACCAGTTCCAAATCAGTGCACCTCCGACACTGGCGTCCCCTCCTCCAGGACTGGCTGAGGGGCCACACACCTTCCTATGCCTGGTCCGGGGACTGGAAGAAACCCAGGAAGGCCTACCTGAAAGAAGTAGCAAGGAGGCTAAAAGAGGAAGTAAAACTGGGTTAGCAGTTCAGGCAAAGGAAATCGCTTGTGTAAAAGCCCAGAGCCAAAGCACACATGCTCCTAACAAGCACTGGGGGGACACACTGGTGATAAGCCAGTGCAAGGAGTAGCATGCCCCGAGACTCCTTGGCAAATGTGAAGAACACGTCCACTGCACCCCCTGACACTGGGCTCTGCCAAATGGGAGGGACAAGCCCCCGAGACTGCCCGACCTCCTCCACAACGGCTGTGTGCCAGGCAGCAGCACCGAGATAGCTGCCAATCCACCCCATGAGTAGCTGGGCCTGAGGGCCAGAGGCAGCGCGGCAAGACAAAGTACAGTGAGATCCAGGCAGTCAGGGGCGGACTCCCACAGCTGCCAACCTGTGGTCAGCCCTAGAGGGGAGGCCCAGTGATGGGCCTTGGGTGGGAGCCCAGCAGGCTCAAACAGGCTGTGCCTCCTTCCCCTCCACCAACCTCAGATCACTCCTGCAAATCCCAGATGCCAACAGAACCCAGCCCCTTCTTCCATCAGGGGATCCCACGGCAGGCCTAGGGGTGAATGTGGACTGCCCCTTCTCCCAAGTCTGGTGACCTAAGACAGTATCTTTCTAAAGACTCAAGAGAGTGACCCAGAGGGGTTCCTGGTACCACAGTCTCAGGACCTCAGGCAGAGCTACCCAGTGCCTGCCTTGCGTTCCCTGTGGTATCAGATCAGGACCCAGCAACCTCGGGCTCTTATAGGCAACAGCCTTCAGTGGAGCAGCCTCCTCCCTCCACACCCAGACGCACCTCTCCCCCTGCTGGATGGACAGTTATCTTACTTAGGTCCTCTAGCCCTAGCTTCCTGGATGGCTTGGCAAAAATAAACACAAAGGACAGCAGCAGGGACGTGATGGGTGAGGGGGTGCTTACACTGTGGTGCCTAGCCAGAGGCTACTTCTCCCAGGATCATGGCTCCTCTCAGCTCACTTCCCCTCACACCTTCAAGGCTCCTGCTGTGATGCTCAGGCCTTCATGGTTCTCTTCCTGCCCACAGCGCTGTAGCAGCCTGCCTGGCCGCCTCTTAACACCCTGTCTAGACAACTGCTTCTTGCTGGCCCACTAACACCCTTCAGCCAAGGGTCAGATAGATGTGCCCTGGGCCTTGGCTCCTCAAGAGTAGCCCTACACCTTTTCTGTGCAGACACACGGCTGCCCCATGCTGGGCTCCCAAGACCCAGTGGCCTGACTGAATGAGGGACTTTCTGCACACATGAGACGCAAAAACAGGAGGATGGCCCAATGTCTCCAGAAAGCACAAACTGGGCCAAGCAACCAGGCAAAGACCTTGGCGAGTGTTTTGCAAGACTGGCTCTTGTGGAATGTCTGACAGCAGGTGGGGGCCGGTATGGAGTAGAAGGCTGCTGCGGCAGATGGTGTCCAGTCTGCAGAGCTGCAAAAGACCGCCAGGCTCCAGCCCTTTCCAGCTGGGCTTCCGCAGGGCCTTATTAGCAGCCCGTTTGGGACTAGGTCACTCTACCTGAAGATGAGGCCACCCATGTCAAACACCACCACCAGTAGGAGGCGCCTGAACAGGCCAATGTGGCCAGAACCAGGAAGGCTGCATCCCTAGGGCCTCTGGTCAGGACTTCTAAACCTCATGCCAGGGAAATGTCAACCCAATAGCCTCCTCACTTTCTTAAGTGAGGAAACTGAGGCTTACAGAGTATACTGTCATAGCTTAAAGCTGCTGGCTCCATCGCTTTAAACAGCCCTAGGTCCCTAGAGCCTGCTATTGAGCTGTGTAACCTTGGGCAATCCCTTAACCTCTCTGTACATCTGCTTGTTCATCCATAATACGCCAACAAGGAGCCTGCCTTTAGGAAGCCCCACTCTGCCAGCCTAGTCCTATACTCCCAGAGGAAGGACTCGACAGTCTGGGCATGAGGAGCCTGGCCTGTTATCCCTGTGGGTGCCTGGCGCAGGCGAGTGAGGGGCCTCGCACCTGCCTCCGACGCGGGGGCGGCTGAGAATTAATTAGCAAATGTTTTGTGAAGCACTTTGAAGCTGTGAAGGGCCTCAGCAGCTCAGGGCGGCATCGTTATAAATATTATCGTTTTATTTATAGATGGCGGAGGGGGCAATGGGAGTGGGGGATTTATGTTTTGCCAGCTCAATCACCTTTTAGACGCAGTCATGTTTGACTTATGCTCCACTGGCGCCGGGAAGCCTCAGGCGGGAGGCGTCTGTAAATACAGGGCCTCGTTATCCTTCCAAGTGCAAGAGGCTGCGGGGGAGGTGGCTGCGGTGGAGGCCAGAGGAGGCTGAGCCTGCCTCCAGACTTGGTCCAGCCAGATGCAGGCTAAGCTCTGGCAGGCTGCCCTTCCCCCAGCACCCCTGGGTCCTGGGTCCCCAACATTAGAGACACGGTCATAGTAGGCTGCTTTGGATCTGTTCAGGAGGGGGTGTTGGGTACAAGGGCATCCCAGGCCTTGGGCCTTCTTTGTTTGGGGCTCTGCCAGTGATTGTTGCTTACCTTTGTCCCCCAGAAGCCCAGAGTTGGGCCTCTGAGATAGGCAGGACTGGAGTCTACCAACACACTCTGGCCCAACTGGCCCTTCTTAAGGCCTAGGCAGTGGAGGCCCAGGGAAGGGAACTTCCTCCCACAAGCCCCATAGCAAACTGTGGTCCTTCTAGCTGAGACAGTGGCCACCCTAACCTCACGGGGTCCAGTCTAGAACAAGTTCTGAACACAAAAACAGTGCAGACACACAGGCACATACATGCACACAAACACACACCACAAAAGCCTGCTGTGACCAGCACGCTCCAACCCTACCACCACCACCCCCGGCACAGAGGGCTCTAGAGAAGGAGAAATCACCACACCAGACAGTGAGAGGAGCCAGAACCTTTGCCCACAGTGGAAACGGCAGGCTCACATCTGTGCCCATGCACACACAGCAGATACTGCCATTTCCGTACGCAGTGCTCCTGAGCCAAGGGAGAGGGCACAGGAAGCAAAGAGGGGCAGGAAGGAAACGGAAAGAGGCCTTGGGGGAGGGAGCTGAAAGTGAGGTGGGCAGCGGTGGGCCCCCTCCAGTCTGCCACACCAGTACACCTGCAGGCCCCCAGCCCCACCATCGCCTGCCCCAGCCAACAGGCCTGGGCTCAACCTGTAAAGGAGCCAGGGCCCCACCAGGGCACTGCCCACCCCCAGCTGGGGAATGCTGCTGAACGAGTCCCTGTGGCTGCCTGCTTGTGCAGGCCCCTGCTGTTGCCCACACAGATGCTATCAGTCTGCTGCATCCTCCATCAACCAGAGCCAGCACACCCTCCTCAGGACAGGCTACAGAGACATAGCCCTCCTGTGGCTGGCCAGCCCTTCCTTCCCTAACAGCGCCTGTGCAAAGCCTCAGTTTCCAGGCTATGTGCCTTCAAGTCCAGTGAGGGAACGTGTGAGGCCCACCGAGGGCCACGTACCTCACAGGCTGAGCTAGCCCTGGAGCCAACAGTGCACAGCCTGCATGCTCTGGGCCAAGGGCCCTGGGTTGGCAACCTGGCTCCATGGCTTCTCCAAAGAGCTGCCAAGCCACCAGACTCAAACTGCCAACCCTCCCAGTACTTCCAGAACACTCCTGGGAGTTGGTCCGAGAGCAGAGGGAAGGAGTCTGTTTTAGAGCTGATACAGACGTCGTTGGTGGGCAGTACACAGCACCCAAATATAGACAGAGGTGGGCACATGGCTGGGCTCCTCCCAGCCATCCAGACTGCTCTGGGGCCGGTCATCCTAACAGTGAGACTGTGGACTAGGGACCTCAGCTTTTGGGAAATGCTAAAGGTTTGGGGACATCAGAGAAGAGCTCCCTCCTTCCCCACCAACAAAGCCAGGCAGTGGGCAGCAGGACCACTAGGCATGAGGGTCCCCAGCTAACACAAGATGCTGGCACGAGCTGTGGAGCTGAGTTCTGTGGCTACTGTGGCTAGGAACAAGGGTGCTTTGCAGGGCTTTTACACACACTCATGGCCTGTAAATCCAGCTGGAACAAAGAAGAGGTGTTTCTTGAGAGGACTGAGTTAAACTGGAGCCACACAAGGCCAGAGTGGCCTGAAGACACAGAACATCAGTTGACAGCCATGACGCTTAGGTCATTGGACAGCCCAGCCCTGTCCTGTGCCAACCCTAAGCCCTCTCCAGGTCCTCCCTAGGGACCCCAATCCCCATCTGTGAAGGGTGGGCAGCATTAGGCACTGGTGGGGTGTGTGCAGAGTATACATGGGGACTAGACAAGGGGTGTTGTGTACCCCCACAGCAAGTGTTAACAAGACCCAGTCCCTGTGAGTACCAGGGCAGGGGCCAGACTGGTGCCTCCAGCCTTGAAAATGTGCCACTCCAGTGGGAGGTAGGCTCGGGGGCCCAGGGAGTTGGAGCCTGAGAACACTGGGCACCCAAGGGAGACTGCAGGGGCCTTAGAAGAAGGGGTCAGCCATGTGAGCTGGAAGGTTGCTCTCTAGGGTCAGAACTGCGGTCCTTGCCACATGCCCGCTGCTGACAGCCTCAGCTTTCTCAGATGCTGCTCCATCCCCCGGCACTGGCCTGGATAGCCCGCTGCACAGTGCCACACTCACCAGACCTGGCTGGGTCAGTGACAACAGTCAGCACCTGAGCTTCCCTGCCTGCAGCTGGGAGCCAGCATGCTTATCTGATGGCCACTTCCAGGGACAGGGGTTCAAAGTCTCCACCTGGCTCAGTGCCAAATACCGGAAGCAGTGAGCCACAAGTGGGAGCAAACTCAGGGCTGAGCTCATCTCCTATGAGGCTTGCAAAGCCCACCTCCACCTTCTGGCCAGGCACTGCCCACCCTAGGGTTGCCCCACTCAAGCTCCTGTCTTTTAAGAGCTACACTGAGGGCCTCCCCAGCTGAGGCCCTTGGTGCCAAGGACAGGACAGCTCACCCCTCCTCTAGCACAGAGTGCCCTCTCGCTGCAGAAAGAAATGGGAGCCAGAACCAAGAATGGAGCTAAGTGGGACAACCCTGTCAAGACCTAGACTCTGTGAGCCTTGACTTCCTCCTTCCTAACCTCTCCCTCTTCCTAATGCAAGGCCAGGCCTGAAGAACTCCATGGGTTCTATAAAATGTGTGCCCAGCTAAGAAAGCCTAGCTGGCATCATTCACATTCACATACCACCAGTTCCCCAGCATACAACTCTGGGTCCACAGGCCCCACCCCCACCAGGAGAGAGACCAGGCTGCCAGTGCCTCCCGCACTACATCGCCATCGCCCTCTCAACCTTGAAGAAACCTCCCAAGAGGACAGGACCCATCAACGTTTCTTTCTTTGTTTCTCATAAACAGAGGCCCGGAATGAACCTAGAAACAAAGCCAAAAACCAGGAATGACAAGACACGAAATGAGTGGTAACCACAGCACTGTAGGCCTCACTAAGGCTGGTCCTCAAGAGGGCAGATGGGCAGCTCCGAGCTGATGGGAAAGAATCAGGACACACGTGAAGCCATAGCAGAGGAAGCTGGAGGGACCCAGCAGCCCTGTGGTGCTAGGAGCAGACTGCACTCGAGGCAGCACATACAGGATCACAAGACCTGGAGTCCGGGTGATGGAGGAAGCTCACCCAGGCACCACCAGACACACGCGCATCTAACCTGGGGACTGCTCCTCATGCAGGGGCCGCCAGCTGGGAAACCCAAGGGTCTGGCTGGACAACAGGACCACTTCTGGGACCTCAAAGGAGAAACCCAGTCCCCAACACATCTTGTCAATGATATAGGCTGAAAATCCTGCCATTTTGAGTGCCTGTGAGTTGGTAGTTGACCCAGGCCAGGGCTGGAACTGGAGGTGGTCTTGGAAGGAAAGAGAGCTCAAGGTAACCCTTGTACACAAAAAGGCTAAAAGGATACCTTCATGGTTTCTAGAGACCTCTCTCTACTACTCCAACCTAACCAGGCCACCTCACCACTGACCTCCCTGACAGTGCCCTCACTGGACAGCCAGATGACCACATGATCATCTCTCTACAGCGCCCCCCCCCTTTCCTCTTTCTCACCTTCATCTGGTTCCCCTTGCTATGCTTCTAGCTCATGGTTGGTCTCCACTGACTGCAGCCATGTACTGATCCAGCTCTGCCCCTCCATACCCTTGCACAGGGCTGTGTGCTCAGTTCCTGTCCCTGAGCCAGACCCAGTCTTTTGTCTCTTCTATGATCCCAAGGCCTGGAACGCTGCAGGAGCTCAGCAAAGGAGAAGCTAGCACTGACTTCAGAGAGGACTTTAGACAGGCAAGCTCATGTAACACCACAGGCCAGCGGGCTCCCCTGTAGAACAGCACTGGACACAGTGAGCACTCCATCACCTGAGGGCTGCAAAGGAACCTTCCAGGCACCACCCGAGCCTAGTGAGTTGCAAAGTCAAGGCCTGGACTCTGTGAATCAGCCCCTCCACGCAAAGGATCCTGGGGAAGGGGACACAGGAAGCCTCCTAGGTCACCCAGGAGCATGCTGGTCATGAGGAGCATGTGAAAAGCCTACCTTCCCGCTTCATGCCCATGGCCAGGCACTTCTGGTAGCGGCAATACTGGCAGCGGTTCCGCTGTCGCTTATCAATCAGGCAGTCTTTGTTGTCACGGCAGGTATAGGTCAGGTCTTTGCGCACCGTCCTCTTGAAGAAGCCCTTGCAGCCCTCGCAGCTGTACACACCGTAATGTTTGCCTGCGGAGCAGAGGGCAGGTGACCTACAGACATCCTGGTGGGACCGTCACCTGTGTGCCACGCTAAGGGCAGGCACTGTACCTCCAGGTCTCCAGAAGCCCCGCCTATACCCAGGCAGGCCCTTGCTCAACCCTGTCTGCCATCATCGGACAGGTTTACGTTCCATGTTCTACCTACTGGGCTTATGGGGTCACTGCCGATTGGGGCTAGTGTCCCGAGCAAGAGTCCTGTCTCTGTGTCTGAGCTACTATGCTTTGGTAGGGGAGAGGCCCTCAGGCGGTTAGGCATTGGTGGTGTAAGGCAGAGGTCCCCTTCAATCAGGCTCAGCCCAGACCAAAGAGGAGGCCAGCCTCCATTAACCCTCCCTCTGTACTCTTCCCAGGGGCCACACTCCCGTCCCTGAGGCAGTCCTACCTGAGGAGCGATCCCCACAGATAGCACAGATATGCTTGGTGAAGGACGCCATGTTTCCTGAGGGATGGGCAGGAACCTTGAGGACGCCATTGAGGCCCAGCGGGGGCTTGATATCCTCACTGCTGCTGACAGGGTTCATGGGTGAGTTGAGCTGCAGGATGAGGGGAGTGGGTCAGCGAAGACAGGCTGGGGACAGGCACTAACATATGCCTAGTCCCCAACATCCTCCACACAGCCCCACAAGGAAGGGAAGGACACACCCCACTTTACAGAGCACCTTCCCCAGGGCCACACAGCTAAGGGACAGTGGGACCACTGTCCTCAAGAGAATAGAGTCCAGGTCCAGCCAGAAGTGGTGGTACGTACCTGTAATCAAAGCATTTGAGAGGTAGAGGTAGGAGGACAGGGAGTTCAAGGCCAGAGTCAACTACATATCAAGTTTCAAGGTAGCTTGTGCTACAAGAGACCCTGTCTGGAGGGGCATGTAGAGAGGAGGAGAGGAAAGAGGATGCAGTCCTACTGACCAGCAACTCTGTGCCCGCACGCTGTGTGCAGAGTAGCTCTCAGGAGCCCCTCTCAGCCAGCTCCAGACCACTACAGAAGAAGAGCTGGTGTGCCAAAGACCTCACATAGCCAGTCTCCCCTGTCCAGCTGCAGCACCACAGAGAAGGCCCTCACACACCTGCCAACCACCCACCTAGGAGCCACCCACCCATCTCTGAACACACCAGGGGACAGGTGCTCTGGGCCCCCAGACCCCAGATGAGGGCAGGAAGCCCAAACAGAGGGAAGGGGGAGAGCTGGGTTCCTCCAGAGCCACACACGCCCCCACCACACTGCAAGGCAGCGGTCTCTGGGTCACGACAGGGAGGGAAGCAGATGGATACCCCAGGCATAGAGTGGAAGGGATACCTTGGCCTCTGCACATCCCTTTGCCTTGCCCCGCCCGCTCAGCCACCAGGGCAAGCGTGGGAAACTCACCCGGTCGCCCTGGCAACAGCTGCAGCGTCTCAATGACACAGCAGTTTTGGTTCCGCAGCCTCCAGCCCAGCTCTGCAGTCAGCACAGGGCCCTGTGGTGCTTCCCAGCCGCCTGCCTGTCTGCTGGGGTGCTGGGCCCCAGCTGGGCAGCCCCCCCCCCCAGTTCTGCAAACCCCTGACAAAGGCAGAAAGCTGACTGTAGCTGCACTGCCCTCATGTAGACTAGCCACCCCTGCAAGGGGAACCTCACCTCCTTCCTCACCATCCCCCTTTCTCACGGGACAGGAAGAGCTCGGTGCCCAAAGCAAGCACAGACACTTGAAGCTTCCTTTCACAGGGCTGGGTGCCCAACCCAAAGGGATTTTCCAGTCCCAGCGGGCAAGGGCTGGCCTCAGGTGGGCTTCAGGGAGGCGCAGAAGCCCACACACAACACGGGTACAGCACAGTTAGGTGTTAGGATGTTTGAGCTGGTGGGGGGGGGGGTGCAGGATATCCAGGGTCCCCCTACAAAAGAGGATGATCTCTGTGGCAGCTGGCTGAAGACCTTATGTGTGAGTCATGGGCAGCAGGAAGACACAACGGACCTTAGCTAGGACTGAATACAGGTCTAGCACATACCCTCCACTCCAGTCACTGTGCAGGAAGCCCAGACTGTGAGGCTCTCCCCTTCCAAGAATGAGACCCTGAAGGGCTATAGGCTCACCAGGTCTACCTAACAGCTGGGTCCCAGAGCAGGTGTGACCACCAAGCACACGGTCTCTCTGTGCTGCTGAGGAGAGTGGGCGGGGAATGCTCAGTTAGGGCAGGGTGGGCTCCTTGGGCTCATCTGTAGTACTGCCCACCAGAAGCCACAGCAACAGGGCCTGTGACCTAGAAGCCACAGAGCGAGGGAGTCAGGGGAAGCAAAGGCAGCCCTGAGGCCACAGAGGCCATGGGTGCCATTCGGAGATTCAAGGGCTCCAAGGCAATGCCTGGCCCGGATCCTACCTCCCCACCTTCAGCTGGTTTTGGGAGTTTGCTAAGCACCCAAGTCCCCTGTCTGAAGATGGACCTCACAGAACCTACTTGAAGGCTGATGTGAAGGTGGCAATGGCTGGAGGGGCAGGGCTCAGAGCAGAGCCGGCATACTGCAGGCAGCCTACAGACAGAGCAGCTGACACTGCCCTTCTAGATGGGATGCAGCTCCCCAGGCAAGGGCCCAGTCAGCATCTGAAGGTAGATGTGGGGACCAAAGTTCTATCTGCAAAGGGGAAAGAAGTGCGCCCTTCAGGGCAGGAACAGTCATAGCCATAGCCCAGGCAGGGACACTGGCATGCCATGTCCATCCTTCGGAGCAGAGGGGAGGTCTTCAGGCTAGAAGCTAGTCAGAAGGCTGCCCCCAGGTTGCTACCTTCTCTTGCTGTGACAGCCCAGCCAGCTATGGCACAGGGCAGGTCTCTGCTAAGAGACAACTTGCACTCACATGCTCTCTCTTCCTTTCTAGGGCTGTTCCAACCACACTGGGATCCCCCTGATTTGTTTTCTGTCTGCCACGTCCAGGGTCATGGTCCTTAGTGTCTGCCCTAGGTAAATTAGTATGGCCAGAGAGCCATGAGGAAGACTGGTCCAGGCCAAATGGGACAGGGCAGAGCAGTGAGCCACAATCCTCAGTCGGACAATGCTAGCCACATGGTTACCAGTGGGTCTCCCCACCCTACCCTGTCCTGTTCTCCTTGCCTTAGAGCAGAGGTCCCGGAAAGCTCAAACAACCTAGTGCTTGATGGGCTCCTGGCATCAGGACAGAGCCAAGGCTGGGCTGGAGCACCCATCCCTCTATGTGACTCTGCAGGCCTCCGCCAGTCCTGGTGGGGCAGCCATAGCACAGCAGTGCACAGAGACCCTGCTGTCCTCCCAGCTCTGCACTGATGTGTCAGAACAGCATCCCCTCATGGCCCCACAGCCCCCACCTACCTGGGACTGCTGTGCTCCCAACCCATCTCCCAAGAGACCCAGGACAGGCCAGCACTTCACCAGAGCCCAGTGCCTCCCTGGGTGGGGGCCATCCTGTTTCCCCTTTCATAGTCTTGGCATTTATTTCAGTTCCCTCTCATCAGCACCCCATCAGAGTCCCTGCCCACTTCTCCGGCTCCTCTCTTCCACACCCACCACGCCCTGACCTCCCAGGCCCAGAGTGGCCCAGACAGCTACACTTGGGGAAGGCCACCACCCAGGGGATATTCAGAGCAGCTCTGGGTCTACATCTGCCCTAGGCCCTGCATATTCCCCCAGATCCATTCCCCATGGCACTGTGAAGCACCCTAGGCGTCCATATACACTGTTCACAAAGATACCATGACCCTACAGGCCTCACAAGCCCTCATACCAGGAGGATCTGGAATTCAGAGGCCTCAATGCCTCCTCAGCCCCACACTTGGACACTCAGAGGCACTTCCTACTAAAGAGTAAGCACCAGTCCCCAGGCCCAGACCTGAGAGGCATGCAAGGGAGCCTGGCATGGCCAAACTATACCATGGGAACACTGGGAAGCTGTGATCTGATAGTTGTACCCAGACCCATCAAGGAGCCTCAAGGGGCTGTGAGAGCCAGAGTGCTGGGCAGTACCATCAGGGGACTATGAAGGACAGGTCTTCATCTGCCCCCTATGTACGTGGCATCAGCAGCCAACCAGAGCAGGTGTGGGGCAGCTGTGCTAAAAATAGCACGTCCAGATCCATGGAGGCTGCCCAGTAGTCAGGCCTACCTCATGCCAGCACCTCAGCCTTCTGTCTGCTTCTACAAGGCCAGGTAAGGTGAGAAGGACAGGAAAGTAATATGTTCATGAGTAGGGTCCACCTCCTGCACACACACACACACACACACACACGCACACACGCACACACAAAGGCAAACGCAAATGCACTTGCACCTGCACATGTACACATACACACCAAATGGGCTTTGATGGGGTTGGCCTAAAAAAATGGCCAGACTGTCTTAGTCTAGGCCTTGAGAGACCCAGGCCAGCTCCAAACAGGTGGGTGAGTTCCAAAGCCCAGTATGACCAAGTCCTCCTGAGCCAAGAACAAGAACACGAAGGCTGCCTAGGAGGCAGTGTGGCTCAATGGGCATGAGGCCTTGTATATCTAAGCGGCTCATGGGTGCTGTCAGCCCCAAGTGACTGGGGAGGGGACCCAGGTGGCCCACTGTGAGATGGCACAGCAGAACCATTAGAGGAGAAAGGGAAGAACCCAAACCAAGAAACTCAGTCAGAGCAGGAAGGGGGTCCCAAGCCTATTTCAGGAAGGACAGGAGGAAGTCAGAAGAGCAGCTCTCCTGATGGAGGAGTTGGTGTGCACAAGGACAGAGGTCTCCGCAGATCCATGAGGACTGTCTTCCAAGCTCCTCAGGGGTCTGACAAGTGCACAGGGCCTCAAGAAGGAAAGGGCGGCTGGCAAAGCCCCCAGGGTGCCCATAGCAGGACCTGGGCCCTGTCAAGCTCACAGTAAAGTGGCCAAGTCCTACAGATGACTGGTATTCATAGAACCACAGGGTCCCTGAACCATTGAACACAGACTGCCACCAAGAGTCTCTGTGGGGTCCAAGAACTGACATCCCTGCACTGAGCCAGAATGGGCCTCCTCTCAAGGCCTAGGGGGATTGAGACCACTGGGTCTGGGGGCAGAGGGACACATAAGTGGCCATAGGGCTCCTTGAGAGGTAGACAGGAGCCTGAGGGAGCAAGGGCCCCAGAGCACCAGTCATAGAGACAGGGCCCAGGCTGGGTCGAGGACCAGCTGCAAGGAAGCTGAGCTAACAGGACCAAGAGCATCTAGCCCAGGCTAGGCAGAACTGGGCACAGGCCCACCAAGCTCCCTGTCATGGAGAAAAGGAGAAGATGACAATTCAGTCCCCAGTGGGGACAGCCCACAGGTGAAGCCCATCCCCGACCCACCAGATCCCAGCCCTGCACTCACCTGGGGGCTGCCGGTGCCGAAGCCCAGGGTGGGTGTGGTGGGTACCGACATGGAGTGGGGGCCCATGGGGGAGCTGATGACGGAGAAGGGTGGGCCCATGCCATTGATGGGGGAGCTCAGGGTGCTGATGGGTGAGTGTAGCTGCCCTGGGGAGCCCAGTGGGGAGCCGATGCCTGGTCCCAGGGAAGGATGCAGCGAGGGGGCAGCCATGGAGCCTCGGCCTGTCGGGGAGTTGAGGGACGAGGAGTTCACCTGGGTGGAGAAGTCTGCAAGACAATAATTGGCAGGAGGGCACGTCAGAGCAGAATCCAGGACCCTGTAACTGCACCTTCCCACCCCTGCAGACCACAGGCAGCCCAAAGGGAGACCTGGAAGATGGCCCTTTGGAGTCTGCACTCAGAAACAAATTCAAATCACTGGAGGCCAAGCTAAGATATGCAGTCTCCCCTGCTGGGTTCCTAGAGTCCCAGCAGGTGCCACTGTTACCCATGCACATGCCCAGAGTTCTCCTAGCTGCTTGCGCAGAGCGTGGGCCAGCAGTGAACACTGGCAGCTCTAAAGTGTGTGGTCTCTTTGGTCCACATGGCCCAGCTTTTTAGGTACCGCAGCAGGGGCACCCAGACTCTAGGTCCTCAGGTCCCTGTGATTCTATGCCCTGGGACCCATTTGCCATTTCTGGGTAGGAGAGTACCAAAGGACAAGGGGGTACACCTGGTACTTCCCGTGTGGGTGGGGAGCTTCCAGGTGGCCTAGTGAAGGGACTGGATGCATGCCAGGCATAAGACCAGCAGCCCGCAGAGCAGAGTTGGGGCTGGGACCTCCCACGTGCCAGGCTTTCATGCATGGTTTCAAAGCTCTGAACAAACACTTAATTAGGCTGCCCCCACCCCACCCCAGAGGCTCTGGAGGCTCCCAGGTGTCAGATCTGCTGCCCACAGGCCTGACAGGCTATGAAAAAGGCAATGAGCCTCCACAAGGCAGCAGAACCCAGGGACATCTGCTGTGCCAGGAGTCACCGGCCCCACGACAAGCCTGGGTGCTCTGAGCCAGTCACTCCCTTGCTGACCTTCAGCCTTCCAGTCTGCAGAATGGTCTTGGCCCTTCTTACCCTCCTCCCTAAGGTCACAGTTGATTCTGGCAAGTCAGGAGAACCACAAGCATTGGGATGATTTTGACAGAGGGCACAACCCAGATGGGGGGCACTGGTTGACTCACTCTGCTGGACCCCAAGAAGACTTCACCACCTTCATTCCTGCCATGCCCGAGGACACAGCACCAGTCTTAGGCCACCCCGCCCCAACTCTGACCAAAGCCCATGCTTCCACTCAGTTCTCATAAACCTTTCTGCAAAGACGCTGGGCGGCCATCATGGCACACAATGACCCTAGTGGCTGTGTCAATGCCAGTTCATAGAAAGCTGGGGCACATGGGTCCTTGCCACCAGGCCCAGCCCCTCAGGAAGGAGCCTCACCCATCTCTATCTCAGAGCCTCCTAGACACTTCCTCTTGACTTCCCCTCACACTCATGTGGAGAGGGTGCAGGAAGGAGGTGACGGCTCCTGGCCTGCCAGGCCTGCTATGACCAGGTCTGTCCTGGGGAGGTCAGCCTGGCTGCCACAAGGGCTCTAACCAGAAAGACCAACTTGAATAGCAAATGAGCTTCATCTGCGCTGCTGGAAGGCTGTCATCCACCACAGTGCAAATAAACCAGTTCATTGAACCAGAAAATGCCAACCTAAGGCATTCTAGAACCTGAGGGCATCAGCACCTACTGGCCAAGATGGGTGCTGCAGAGTAGCTCTATGAGCCACTAAACCCGGGGAAGAGGAGGTAAGCCCCAAATAAACGCAGGGAGGAGTCCCAGGAAAGGAATGTGTCTAAACAGGGACAAATACAAAATTCAAGTGCTCACTATAGCCTGAAATGCCTTTGTGCCCTTGATGTCACTGAATTCTTGTGACCCTGTCAGAGAAGCCACCCATCTGTGACAGATGAGGATACTGAGGAAGCAAGGGGGTACACAGTGAGAAACAATCAAAGGCAAGCACCCCACAGTCTGTATGGTGGTTTGATGTGTATGTTTGCCCCCCATATACTCAGATGTTTATTAAGCTTGTAACCTGAGTCTCCAGCTGCCTGGCTGGAGGAGGTATCACCAAGGGCAGATCCTGGGGTCCGGCCCAGAGGTGTTTGGGGGGCGGATCTGAACTCCAGTCTGAAGGTGCACAGAGGTCTGAGCCCTGAGGTCCTGCTTGCTGCAGCTCTGTGCTTGCTGCCATTGGTGTTTGCTGGCTTCCCTCAGCTTGGATGTATGGAAGGAGTTTCTTCCACGACTCATGGAACTTCCCCTGGATCTGTCGGTTTGGAATAGGTCCCTTCCTCCCCTAAATTGTGTCTGGTTTGGATGTTCATCCCAGCAATAGGAAACTGACTCTGCATCTTCCCTAGTGCAAGTGACCACCATCATTTCCATAGCAATGCCTGGACACCTGGAGGGCTACCAGGCTGGCCCTAGCACAGTCCCTCCTCACCTGATCCTCATCTGCCCTGGCTAGCCCTCTCCTTCCCAATCCTGTTTCCTCACCAGTGAAGCACAGATAAGCATGCATCTCTATAGCGCTTTCCTGTGGGACCCTGAACCCCTCCAGGGCTCAGCCTTCCCTGATCAGGCTGGCCCCCTCCTGTAGCCTAATCAAGAGACTGAGTCAGAAGGGATAGGAACTTAAGACTGGCCTTTACCTTTCCATTCTACAGACCAAGAGAGGCCCTCAGCAATGCCCAACTTTCTTCCTAGCCTCTGAGAACAAGATGGGGGTCACAACCAGGAGAAAAGTCCCACCAATTCCCCCATCGTCTCTGCACTTCCCCTCACGGGAGGACAGGGGCAGCCTGGAGTGGCAAGGGACCTGGGCCAGCCTGTCACACCGCCCTGGCTCAGTTCTCCTTAGCTGCTGTCCTCAGACACCCAGGCAAGACCACCACGTGAAGATGCTTCTGCCCAGGGGCAGGCCAGGGGACTGCTCAGCCTTAAACTTCAGGTTGAACCTCAGCAGCCACATGGGGCACCAGCAGTAGGGGTTTGGGCTGCTGCTGGGCCCACATGGATTGCCAAGGTCTGAACTGCTGGCCTGCCTGCGGGCTGGCTTGCTCTCCCCAGCAGGAAGAGGGAGTGGCAGGAGAAAGCTTCAGCCGGAAGGAGAGAGAGAAGGAAGGAAGGAAAGGAGGGAGGGAGGGAGGGAGTCAGGCAGCTTGGATGCCATGTACCAGCTGTACTCCAAAGGTTCTAATCCCTCAGGCACCATCCACACCTGGCTTAAGTGGGAAATCACTCAGGGGTAATTAGATGAGTGAGAAACCAGGCCAGTGGCAATACAGGAATAGGCTGCAGGGGGAAGCAGGGTATATAAACAGCCTGGGAGTGTGGCTGTCCCATGTGAAGGTTTCTTAGACATATCCCCACCACCCACCACAACCTGGTAGTGCAGGGCCAAGCACTTTGCTTCAAGCAGCCTGAATCCCTAGGGCTCCAGTCTGAACAGAGTGCCACTGTAGCAGAGCCTGCCTCGGCACACCCCCACTGTCCCCAGGGCCCCACCCCAGGTCTTCCTGTTTACAAAGAATGTCCAGTGCAGACACCTTCCCCGGAGCGTGGGTGACAATGGACTGGATATGTCTTCTGGATCCTTCTGGAAGGAGATGCTTTTTGGTCAGGAAGAGACTATACAAGAAATCCTTGCTAATCCTCTGCTTACAGGGAAAGCCTGTCGTCCACCCGCCCCATATCCTCCTGTGATTGCATGTTCTGCCTGTCCTGCCCACTCAGCTGGCCCCACCCATGGTAAGCTACAGCCACCACACATTTTGACAGATCCATACTTTTGGGACTGGCAGGGTGTCACTTACTTAAGGACCCTTCACGTACCTCCACCACTTGGTCGGGGCTGGTGGGCTGGTGCCTGGGGTGTGGCGTTCCACCTCACATCTGGAGGCTTAGAGGACTCACAGCCCTCACCACTCAAGGTGTAACGGAGTGCTCAGGGTCCAAGAAAGCCCTTCAACACCAAACCCCAGGTTCATTTCTAATTTTATGCTAAGAATTTCAATAAGAAAGACCGAGAAGGATAATTACGAAATTATTATATTTATTGAGAGACGTACAGAGCCAAGGAAAGGCACCCACGTGGCTAGAGATCCCATGTGGAGGGCCTGGAAAAGCCATGGAGGGAAGGAAAAGAGATAAAAGGTAGTTCAAGGAGCTCCTGCCATGTGGGGAGGCGGAGCAGGTAAAGAGCCCATGTGGAGAGTAAGGGCTGGGGGATACCCCCCTCGGCTCAGCCTGGCTAGGCCCAGGGCCAAGCCAACCCAGGCACCACCGACAAAAAAAACTAACTAAAAAGTTAGTTAGCTAAAAGTTCCCAAGTGGTCAAAAAGTCTGCCCTGCCGTTACGAAGATATTTATAACCTTATAGTAGTATACTGTCTTCCAAGTCAGGTAAGCCAAAAAAAAAAAAAAAAAAAAAAAAAAACTGGTTAGTTAGGGCTAGAGACGATCTCAAAAAAAAAAAAAAAAAAAAAAAAGACTAGCCCCGACACCAAGTTCCAGGGACTAAACTTAACCAACCACAATATTTAAATCCTATAAAAGACCTCCCTACAAGGAGAGGTTCTGGTTGTTTAAAAAAAAAAAAAAAAAACTAAACAAAAATAAAGTAAAATCACCTTTGACTGCTAACAAACACAAACTTTCCCGTCTTTTTTTTTACTTTCAAGGGTCTAGTCACCCTAACTGCACTCCCTCTCAAGGGAGTAGCAAAGGAGCCTCAGAGGAAGGGGGATGAGAGGTAAAATCGAATCACAAAACCCGGCAACCTTGAACCAACAGGCACAAGGTCCTGCCTGCCACCCCATATCCCAAGATGCCCCTGCAGGACGGTCGTCAACCACAATGGCGTGCGGCACTGGGGAGGGAGGATGCAGAGCGTCAGGGATGGACAGCGGAGTGGAAAGCCGGTCCGATTCCAGTAGAGGACTTACTCTGAAGGCTGCAGGCCACAGGCAGCTGGTGGGGTACCAAACATGGAAGGCTGCGTGGAAGAGGCAGCAGAGTGAGTCACTCCCTTGATAGAAAACTGACTCCACAACATGAATGTCAGGGGCCTAAAGAGCAAGTCAGTGTGGAACAGAGATGGAGTGTCCCCAGCCCAGCACCCACAGAAAGTGGTGAGGGGAATGAATGTCACAATAAAGCCAAAATATAGAATGACCAGCAACAGTCCCATGGCCCCATGGTGTCAAGCACCCTCCTGAGGGAGTGCGCAAGCAGAAGCCAGGCACCACTCAGCAAGGGGCACCAGCACCACATGAGAGTTTCTGAGCCACAGGAGTCTCTCCAAAGCACCAGCCAGCAGCAGGACCCCGGAGCAGGAAACCCAGGGAACCCCCACCAACTCCCTTCCGGCCTCTTCTTGGCAGGCAGGGTACAGGAAATTCCAGCCCACTGCAGCTGGGGTGGGTGACCCCCCCACAATCCCTCCTCAGCAGCCAAGGATCCCCAGCTCTTGGTGGGGAGAACTCAAAGCTCTCCATAGCCCTGTCGAACTTACAGAACCAACTGCAGCAGGCTCTGAGCAAGCCACGTCAGACTGAACAGAAGCAGATGGGGCCAGTGCCCATCCAGGGCCTGGCAGGAGGACACACAGAAGGGACAAGCAGATGGAAGGGACAGACAGGTCCAAAGGAAAGCACAGGGGAAGGGAACCTGGGGCCGAAGCAGGGCACCCAGCACATAGTCAAGGCAAGAGGCCCACACACTGAACCAACATGCAGGCTGCCCTGTGTTCTAAGCACAGTGGCCCCCCATATGGGGGATCCCCCCCGCCAGGAACCGAAACCATGAAGCGGGTGGCTTGTGGCCCCTAAGCTTCCTGGGCCACCCACCTCCAGCCCCCACCTTCCGGAAGTACTGCTTCCCCTGAAGCCCTGGCAGGGAGAAGTGGCGCCCCTCGCAGGGAAGGATGAAGATGTGGCAGGGACCACGGCACCAGGGTTTGGGGAGGCCGAGAGTGGTCAAAAGAGAAGGGAAGCAGAAAGCAAGCCACAAGCCCTGGGGGCAGGGATAACTTCCGGAACTGGCACAGGAGGCAGACAGGCCTTGACCAATAGGTGCTAGTTGCAGTGAGAAAAGACTGCTGCCCATCCTTGGGGTCACAGGGAACCCCTTAACCTTGCTGAGCCTCAGCTCCCTCCTCTATAAAATAAGCATCCAGCAGCAGAGACTGGTACACCCACCCAGAATGTGGCCCTGCTATATAGCCAGCTTGTCATTGCCAAGGAAGGACTCCTGGGCAGTCACCTCTAGCTGAGAGCCTGGTCTATGCACTGCCTCCTGGCCTAGTGTCAGCTTATGGCTCCAGTGGACTATGCTGAAAGTTCAGCTCTTCTTGGTTTACCCTGGCCTTTCCCTAACCAAAGACCCAGCCTCAAATCTTAGTCCCCTTATGAGGAGGTCACAGGCACTGTGCCGGACACTCTAGGGTGGTCAAGAGAAGCCTGGGTCTCCAGCCAGCCCTTGAAGGTCCACAGACCCAATGCAGGGTCCACTCACCAGCATATAGACCACCACAGGGGGCCTCCACAGACAGGCCTCCACTGGACAGGAAGAACTTAGTCCTCTCCCATAGCCAGGCCCAGAAAGCCCTTTAGCCCACAGGGACAAAAATGCAGACCCCTGCTCTGTGCCTACAGTAGCTCTCAACCCACCAGACCCTGGAGGAACAGCAGGGAGGACAGAAACTGTGAGCCAGATGTACATCTCCTTCAGCCCTGGCCATAAGACTACCGGTCCTAGGCACCCAGTAGGGCTTCATCCCTGAAGGCCCTACAGAGACTGGCTGGCCAGCTCCAAAGCTGACTTCCTGTCTTGGCCCTATCCAACCATGCAGAATGCACAGAAATGCCCCAGGGGCCCAGTGGGAGAGTCAGCCAGGATCACCAGAAAGGGTCAGCACCTGTGCCTATAGCCAACCAGTGGTCCAGAAGGAAAATGGTAAGGAAAAAGCAGGCAGGGTGGACACAGGAGGCTCGAGATTGGTCCTGCCTGACCTCTCAACAGAGACCTACCCCTAGGCTGGCCACATCTGCATAGTCTCATTATCCCCAAGGACACCAAAGGGTGCCAAAAGGAACCAGGGGCTATAGCCTCACCCTGGGCAAACTCCTGCAGGCTTCAGAAGGAACCAGATGTTTCCATGAGAGCCCAAGGCATGCAGACCTTGCAGCCAGCCTAGGGGAGCTGAGTTGGGTTGGGTGCTGGCTGGGCCCCAATCTGACCACTGCTCTGTGAGTGCCACCCCAATCCCTAGAATCTGAGGCCCTCAGGGGCTGAATATCAAACTCATGTTTATGTCACCATAAAGGTACCCAGTCTGTACACAATGGGTCTCCCTCCTTGAACTTCCCTCCCATGCCCCCAGTATCCCAGGAGACCTCCACGGCAGTGACTCTGCCCAGTCCCCTGATTGAGAGGGAATCAAGAACTGGCTTGGAACAGGAGACTAGTTGGCACAAGGTAATGTGAGGGAGTCTGAGAGGAAGGTGAGAGACACAAGGATGCTGGTCCCTGATAAGGGAAGGCATGTGGCATGTGGGCAGGATGGCCATGCAGCCCAACCTCAGTAGAACAAACGCCATATCTCACGGCCCAGCCAGAGCAAGCACCGGCCCCCCAAGACATCAAGGAAGGGTAGCTCTACCCCTTCGCCTTCTCTTGACTCTCAGATAAGGGACACCAATCTCATGCCTCTCAGTTGTGACCAAATTCCAGCTCTTAGGGCACAGGGCACCCCTGCAATAATCCTCATGGAGATGGGCCCATCAAGAGCTTAAGGGTCTAAGCACAGGAAACTACACTTATAACAAGGCTCAGGGTAGGATGACGGCTGTGACATCAGCAAGCACTCGGTGAATGCCACTTCTGCCATGCCCATCTTCAATATCGCCATCACCATTATCATTTCATCATCAGTAGCATCGTCATCAATCACCACCATCATCACTGTCAACATAATTACCACTGTCATGACCACCATCAGTATCACCATTACCACCACCATCACCATCAAAATCAACATCATCAGCATCACCATTCCCAGAATCACCATCACGTCACCCCTACCATCAGCTTCACAGCCATCACCACCACCACTGTGACTACCACATCACCTGAGGGCTCTCCTGCCCTACTCCACTGTGCAGATGATGGCTGCAGCCTAGAGAGGGCGGTGGTGTTTACAAGTAGCAAAGCGATGGTACTTTGGGTTCTCCTGGCCATATTCAGCAAGTTTCAGGCTGACATGGAGGGACACAGGAAGGAACAGGAAGTGGTGCCTAGGCTGGCAACCACTTCTCATGCAGCTCTGGAGGTACTATGGTTAGACCTGGTGGTGACAGGTGTGGTAGAGCCCCACCACAGCAAGGGAAGTGGGACGTGCACTCGGGACGAGGTGGGGAGGAGGGCTCCCCATGCCTAGCCCATACCTGTGCAGACAGCACGTGGGGAAGAGCTGAGGGAGGAGTGAAGATGACAACTCAGACACGAAGGTGTTGGCACAAGGCCCTCCATGCCCATCCCCCCAAAGCCCACAGTCCACCAGGACTGTGCACCAGGTCTCACACAAAGCTGTCAGTATCCCTTGCCCCCAATTCTTGCCAGTCTCTGTCATCACCCTCGGGACCACCCATGGTGGCCACTGTCCACAGTGACTTGGTTGCTGAGGTGCACTCATCACTGGGGGAAGTCCCACCCAAACCATCATACTGCAGATGAGGAAACCGAGTCCTGGGATTCTGCAGTCTGTCTCTCTTGAATAGGAAGAGAAATGATTGTTTCAATTTGAGCCACCTTGTTCCTGGAGGCCAGGCATAGCCTGGCCAGGTGGCTGGAAAGTTCGGGCTGGACTCCTGCCAAGCCTTGCCCTCCCTGGTTGAGCCCTGACTGCAATGCACCTTTCCTTCACCTCATGTGCCTCCAGGACAGCAGAGACAAGACCCTTCAACCGCTCACGGCTTCAGGATTGCCAGGTACCAGGCCTGCTGCAGATACCTCCTGCCTGGCTCCATCCTACACCTCCCTCTTGCCTGTGCATTCAAGGTGTCCAGTTGAGGGCAGTGTGGTTTCTTTGGAAAAGCCAAGTGGGCTCCTGTGGGGTTCCCTAGCAGCAGCAGACGAGGCTCTCCCTAGAGTCCTGGGAGGAGGGTACTGCAGAGCCGAGGCATCAGCTAGAACTACAAAGTCCCATCCTAATGCTCAGCCCAGACCAGGATCCTGCTCCAGATGGGGGAAGAGACCTCAGTGGATGCCTATCCTGCCTCCTTCCCAGTGGCCTAAGAAGTGCTACCAGGGACAGAGGCAGGTAAAGGGCAAGAGTCACTCCCCAAGTTACCAGAATGGAAGGAGAGCCACCTGAGAGTGTGACCGAAAAGACAGGCCGGAGACGCTGGGAAATATGACTGAACTGCCATGTGGCATCCTCCCTACCCTGTGTCGTGTGCAAGACTGATAACTAAGGGCTACCTCATACCGACACATGGCCACCGTCAGCACCTTGCAAACCACATTGGGTGGTAGAGGCACATTCAATGGCAGTCAGTACAGCTTGGGCCCCACCCTGCATCCTCACTGGGCTGGCAAGACATGACACCTGTGGGTTCACAAAAGTATCACACCAAGAAGGAACTGCTCTGCAGACAGGCAAGGGCTTCCCAATCCCAAACCTAGAGCTGCCAGCCCTCCCAAGTTTGGCTCTTTTGCCACTCATGTCCCTACCATAGCACAGCCCCATGGAGATCACCCTCTGCCTGGGTCCTGCAAGTCCCAGCCATGATGCCTGGGGTGGGAGTGACGACAGGACATGTCAGCCTGGGAGCCTGGAAGGCTGCTCACCTCTCCAAGGCCAGGCAGGGGCTTCTGCCACCACAGCCTTCCTTCCAGGTCCTGAGCTGGACCCAACAAGCATGCTGTCTGTCCAACCCTTCAAGAAAAGTGTGTGGGAGGAAAGGTGGGGGACTCTAAGAAAAATCCCAACTCCCTCACGGCCACGGGGGCGGGGGGGGTGAGGGCCCTCTTAACCCCCTCCCCGCCCCCACTGAGACTGCCTACTCTGCAGCCAGTTTCTCTAGAACAGGAAGAGAAATGATTGTTTCAATTTGAGCCACTGTTCTTGGTGGCTCAGAGGCCCCGCCAGCCTTCAGCCACAGTTCTTTCGGGGAACCCACAGAACTCCTACCTGGGCTTTCTACCTCCCACCTTCCTTGTCTTCATTTGTATCCCTAACTGGTTTCACATCACACTTTCAAGACTCCAAGCCATGCGGGGCCATGTCCTACCTGCCTGTCACAGAGGGAAGCAGGCTCAAGGAGTTATGTTGGGGACTCCAGAATGGCCAAGGCAGAGGGGACACTCCCAGGCAGGGGATAGTCTCCTGGGTTATCTCCAAGTTGTCCCATACCCGCTGAGAATCAGCACTGACATGGGCATGATGATCAGTACCAGCTGCGTGTGTCCATCCAGGGCCAGGTGGTAACCAAAGGCTGAGCATCAGTTGTGAACACAGGCTGGGAGTCAAGGTCCCCAGCCCAAACCAGCACACATCCTCCTCTTGACAGGCATTCACCCATGCCCATGTAACCCATCCGCCACAGCCAATGTAGGTACCCACCAAGTGGGGGCTGGTAGGCAGTGCCTCTGCAAATGGGACAGGACCTCACTCATGAGACAAACTGAGAATGGGGTTTTGGACTTCCCAATCACTACCTGCAGCCTGATACCCTCCCCATCCCTGACAACTCCCAGAAGGGGGAGTGCCCACATTACAGCGCACAAGGACCACCAGAGCTGCCCAACGCCCTGGGGCCAGCCTCACATTCTCCCCCCCCCCCCCCCGCACCCTGCCAGGTGTGTGAATGCTCTGGGGCATGCTATCAACAGCCCAAGGCCCCAAGCTGAGCCACAAAACCCAGCCTGGTTGCCAAGTTCCCAGCAGGCCCTTCCCAGCCCCTAGCAAGCAAGCAGTGGGGAGCAGGGGAGGCAGTAAAATTATGCAGGAGACCAGGCCAGTGGAGAGGAACTGCCATCCAAGAGACAACAGAAAGCTCAGGACAGCGTCCTCACCACCAGCACCCATAGACCACAGGCCCTCGGTATCTTCTCACCCACCTCTGCCAGTCAGCACATACTAGGACTGCTGTGGCAGGTGACACAGACATGAGGGTGGCAGGGGACAAGTAACATACTGCACTGCAGGCCCCACTCCCGAGCCCAAGAGAGGGTATAGGAAGCACCCAAAAGCATCCAGCCAGCCACCAAGCAGTCCACAGGGTCTCGTCAGAGTAACTGACGAGCAGAGCGGATGGTCTTGCATCAGACCCCAAGGACTGAGCCTTCCATTCACAAGGTGCTGAGCGGCCTGCTAGCCCTCTGGGTGGGTGAGAGCCTGCCGTGAATGAGCAGAGCCCGCCTTGGTAAGGCCAAGCCCAGAGCAGCACATCCTCTCAGCCACCAACCCCACTTGGCAGGATGTTCCACTGGTTCCCAACACTAAAGCCCCAGTCCCTGTGAGCAAGGAGGCATAGCCTGCCTTCTCAGCCCTGCTGCCCCAGCCCAGCATCTCTTCCAGCCTGCTCCCAAGCAAACCCCCAGGGAACCAAGGCCAGGATCAGTGGCAGGGATGATGGGGACCTGGAGGAATGGCGTTTCCTCCAGGAGTGCCTCTCTTGGCTCCTTGGAGTGAGAACAGCACGCACTGTCAGACACCCAGAGGGGAGTGGGAAGGAACATGAGAATGGGCTGGGGCCACCCACGACAGAGCCAGCCAGGTGACTGACCTGGCACTCCAAGGAACACGGCTGTGCCAAAATGCCTTGGTGCCCAGCCCTTCCCTAGGGGCTGGGTTAGTAAAGGGGGCACAGTCCAGGAGCAAACAGGCCAGGCAAGTAAAGTGACCAGGTCCCCAGCCTCAAGTGACGGGAGCACCTTGGTACCTTCCAGGAAGATGGAGGGGCCAGGAAACTATGTTCCAAAACTTCAGGCCCACCCCTGCCCAAAGCTCACACAGTTCAGGCCCTCCCTCATCCCTCTGGAGAATCTCAGCCACAGGCCCTCTAGGAAGCCCCCAGCCTCACCTAAGACAGAGAGAGAGCCAATGAAGCAGAGACTCACTAGGTCAGAGGGCACGAGCCGACCCTTACCCACTAAGACACAGGAAGACAGCCCAAATGAACAGAAAACCAGAGCTCCCAGTGGTTGCCACCGACTCCACACGCTTGGCCCACTTGAGAGGACCTTGCTCAGAACTGTCACTCCCCTCTGCACACAGCGCCAGCATGCCGTCTCGGCCAGATTCCCCAATAAACAACTGGAAAGAGAAGAGTGGCAGCAAGGATAATGGGGCGTGGTGGTGCACGCCTTTAATCCCAGCACTCGGGAGGCAGAGGTTGGAGGATCGCTGTGAGTTTGAGGCCAGCTACACAGTGAATTCCAGGTCAGGCTGGGCTACAGCGAGACCCTACCTCAAAAAAAAAAAAAAAAAAAGAGAGAGAGAGAGAGAGAGAGGCATCAAGGAATACAGAGGGTGGGAAAGACTGCAAATCAAGCATCCAGCAGTCATCAGGAATTCTAGGGTGCCTGGCTCACCTCTACCCACAGACAGCACAAGCTTGTTCCTGAGCTATCATGGGGAGACAGTCAGAGAATGTGCCACTACACGCTCAGAATGCCAGACCACCAAATGCCACATGCCCATGGCTGCAACAACCAAGACGCCCCACACACTGTGTCCAGCTAAGAAGCACAGGCAAGATGCAGGCAGGTTTTCACTCTTTGCTTCCGGGCGCAGAGTGGAGTGCGGCAGCTCGGTGTGTGCTGTCTGAAAGTCACTGCGCCAGCGTGAACAGCCAAGTCCCTCCTGCATGACCCCTGCAGGAGTGAACCAGAGCCCACACTGCACAGCCTGTTCAGAGTCACTGGATGGTGGCTCCGGGGACTCGTGGCAGCCCCATCTCTCCAGCACAGCACAGACGGCACCCTCCTGCCATGGGCAGCCATAGGCAGCCAGGGCAAATTTGGGCAAACCAAGGCAAGGCCAAGCCGTATCTCACAGCTTCGGGCAGCCAGAGTTCCACAGCTCCTCACAGGGTATCTCTCCCAATGCCAGACTCAGGAAGATGGGGCTGGGTCCTCTGTACCCCACTAGACAATCTCATACTGTTCACCCAGCCTCAGTTTCCTCCATTCATAAGATGGGAGCCAGCCAAACCTATGGAAGGGAATGGGAGAAGTTCTGCACAGAACCTCAGGGTAATGACAACTACTTTCCTACCCTAGCCAAAGCCTAGAGCCCAGGTATTTCCTCTAGAACTTTCTGATCTAAGGAAGAAACCTTCTGACCCAGATATTCAGAGGCTGGAGGGCCTAGGATCCTGGCCTCAGGCTGTGGGGCAAAGCAGCTCTGGGTCTGGCCTGTTTGCTCACTATGGTCTGAGCTGCCAGAGCAGCCTGGGGGAAGGGGCTGGCAAGAGTAAGATGACCGTGGGGGCATTCTACTGGGGCCAAGCCCAGGCACAGTAGGCTGCCATGAGCAGACATTGACCAGATCCACACAGCAGTGGTCTCTTGCACTCAGACCTCTGTGCCCAGACAGACTTCCTCGCCTGGGGTCCCCCGGGCCCTCTCTCCAACCCAGGAAGACCTACCACAGCCCATACCCCACACCCCACAACAGGATACTTCCCAAACCCTGCCCTCACCTGCCAGCCACTGGTGGTCCCCTGCTCGCCAGGCCAGTCCCCCTCCTGAGAGCGAGGTGAGAAAGTGCAGCCTCATGGCAAGGGCGGGGGAGAGGTCCCACCACGGGGATGGCCCTATCAGCCCCCGGCCTGCTGGCTCGGGGTCCCACAGCCTCAGGCGATGCAGTGTGGCGGCTTGGCGAGTAAGCAGAATCCTGGGAGGGATAGGCGGCAGACAGGCTGTCCTCTGGAGGCAACTGGGTACCCAGAAACAAGTGGTGCTGGCACTGGCTCTGTGGCCCAGTTCCCCTTTCCCAGGGCCTGCCCGACCCACTACCCTCAGCCAGACACCTGTGGCCACAGGCAGCTCCCAATGGCCAAAACCAAGAGTTTCTTGGAAGAGACAGGGCCCTGGCCTCATTTCCTCAATCTGAGACAGACCATCACAGCCTATACTTGGTGCAAACAGACCCCGACCTGGCCAGGGCCGGGATACAAAAAATTAGAGGTCAAATCCGCCTCTACCTCCAGCCAGCTGCCCAGCTGCAAGCAGGTCATGTGACTTGGCTGGGCCCACTTCCCATCTACATGCTGGTGGGTTGAGGGGACCTGGTGCCAGCTGGCACCCTGGCATGCTTAATGATCTGACCCAATGTGCAGGTCCTCATCCTGGCCTGGGCCCTTGGGAAGGCCTGCCCCCTTGTCCTCACATTGCATTATGCCCCACCCCGCACCCTTGTCCCCGGCAAAGCAGCAGGCTTAGCAGTGAGCACAGTCGTGTGAGCAGGTCATCTGGGTCCCTAGAAAGTAGAAAAGACCAAGCCTAGGGTGGGGAGCCACCCACCCTGGGAACCCCATGGGAATGAAGCAAGAGGGCCATAGCTGGGAAAGCCAGGCCTGAGTGGCTTTTGCCCATCAGGGTGCTGCCTCTTCTGTGTGGGGGCTTCAGGAAGCATGGAGGGAAGAGGTCTTTATAGCTCCAACCTCACTCCAGCCATGTACAGTAGTAGGAGGTAGGCATGAGATGCAGCACACAGCCTACTGCCTTGCCAGAGCCTGGCATGTAAGCAGGCTCTTCCATCCCTGCTCACCCAAGACATAATCTGTTCTTTCCTCGATGGACTGTCAGACAGGGACGACAGCACTGTAGGAACCCCATCTCACTGTAGGCTGCTGGGGACAGCTCTGAGTCGCAGGCACTCAGCACTGGCACACAGCCTGTGCTTACCTCAGAGCACTTCCTGTCTAAACCACCACTACTGGGTTTGGAGGCCACTGGCCAAATTTGCCCTGGACAGAAAGCAGGCAACTGACCTGGCCTGGGCACCCAGGGGCCCACTGGTCACAACAGCCCAGGATACCGGGATGTAGGTGACTTCTTCCTTTCAGAAGACTCTTAAAGCAAAGGGCCAGAGGATCCTCCCACCTGGTGGCCAGCATCAGCCCAGTCTGCCCCTGCCACCCAACGCCCCTCACTCAGCCACAGAGCTGCCCGTACTCCACAGGAAAGCTCACCTGCTGAGGAACATGGGCAGCTCCTGCCCTCCTGGGCCTCACCCATAGATGCCCCTGCTCAGAAGCATACTGGCCTGCTTGTACTGTTTCTCAAGTTCATCCTGCACTATAGGGGACCACATCATGACTCTCTTCCCGCTGTGCCAGGCCCAGCCATACGGAGCAGGTGCCTATGAACTTACCCAGCTTGGGGGTAAAAGACCATGAGGCAGTCTCCAGGGTTTATAATGTGTGGGATAGAGCATCTGGGATCCCAGCTCTAGGTGAGAGAAGCGTTTTCCACACTTTGATTTGGTTTGGATTTTGTTCGATAATAACCTAAGCCCCTGGCCGGGCTGACCCCAGGTTGCCACCCTCCTGCATGTAGGCTAGGACCTCTTCCTCCCTCCCCTTTGTATGTCTCCTTGCTTATCTGATTCAGGTGGGGACCACTCAGACCACCACATGGCTGGATAGTTCTGCCTAGAGGGACAAATACCTGCTTGCCTCTCATCCCGTCCCAGTCAAGGTTTTGTTCCCAATGGCAAGCCATGCCACATTAGCTGTGGTTGGCAGTCCACTATGACCCCTGGGTGCCTCCAGCTGCCTTGGACCTGACCAGGCCAGTTGTTTCCTTTGGCAGGGCAGGGAGGCGGTGGGCAGGCCTGCAGGATGGGATCCTCTTGGCCCAGGCACCCAGAAAGCCTTGGCACCAGAAAGCTGTTTCTTGCCCTCTCAACATCCTGGAAGTCAATGCACAGCATCATCCTGTCCATCTGTCCCCCAATGTCCATCTGTCCCCCAAGGCTCAACTTCATCCCCCTAGGTAACATTGGGGTCCAGAACTGCCAAGCCACGTCTCGAAGCCTCAGCAGGGTCCTATGCTGGGTTCTAAGCATATCCCAAGCCTCACTCCTGAAAACGACTCCACCCCATCTCCTTCTGACCTGACAGAGATTACCAAGGACACAAAGACCCACCAGCAAGGAGCCGCAGGTAAGGGGTGGGCCTTACAACAGCCTAGGCAGTAATGCACCCATCCATGACCCACCTGGGTGCGCTGACACCTGAGGCAGTCCCTGACAGGCTCCAGTACTGAGACGTGTGCCCTACCTCTGTGTGCACACACAGCCACAGTGTAGATCCAAGCAATTCAGGCTGGTACCTGGGGCATGGCCAGGCCCATGGGTCCAGCTCAGCACAGTCTTACCAGGCCCATGGGCCAGGGTTGTACCCACCGGGCCATGGCTGAGGCAGGCCCAGCCAGAAGTCACCTCACATTGGTGAGTGACTAGACAACGTGACTGGCACTAAGCACAGCACTGGAGCAAGAGCGTGAGCAGTGCAGGCCTCTCTGGGTGGGCAGAGCAGCAAGGAGCCTAGCCAACTTGGACCAGCTTTCATGCCACCTCTTTCCAATACTGTAGCAATGATAACATATCCGGGAGCTTGAAGTCAGCCATGGTGGGGTGTTCACACCATGAGAAATGAAAACACAAGCCCATCCTAAGACACTGCTGTGTATTTACCAGCATGACAATACAGCCATCACTGGAGGAGCAGACGTGTGACTTAAAGGTCTCTTCCCTCGCCCCTTGCACAGAACCACTTTTTCAAGAGCCTACCTGGTCTCATCCCTGCCTCTTGACCTGACTTTCCAGCAGTCTAGCAAATCCAAGATGGCAGGCTACATTTCACCCCTGGGTAGACATCTCTTCTTGGAACTACACAATGGATCTGCCTAGCAGCCAGCTCTTGACCCTAAGAAGACCTACCACAGGCCCCACTGCCCTTCTCCTAAGTCTTACCCCTCCTAGTCAGGGCACCAGAGACCAGAGCGTGGGCTGCAGCAAGAGCCTCTGTGCCCAGTCAGAGCAACCTCCCCCGCCTAGACCTCTGCATCCTTCCTAGCCACAGGTAGCCACCCTGAGCCCAAGTGAAGAGCAGGAGGGACCAGAGGCAGACCTGTCTCTTGCAGATTAAATTTAATCCCTGTGGTACAGCCACTCAGTCTGCAGCCCCCTCCTTCCGCCCGACATCTGGTAGTGTGTTCAGCACAGGGAACAAAGGCTACCACAAGGCCCAGCTAACTGGCTGGTCTGTCCCAAAGTCCTGGGTCTTAGGGAAAGGGGGGAAAATGACTACAGCTGATGGTTTCTTGGGGTGAGGTGCATTAAATGCACACTGCAGCACATAGGCTGTGGCATCCAGCCCTGTCCAGTCCTAGTTACAGCTCATAGGTATGGACATCAGCCTTCTTTCTGGCCCAGATCTGGCCCTGGGCATGCATGGCTCTTCTCTCTGGGTCCTTCTGCCAGGGATGCCTCACCTGAGAAACCCTATCTGCCCCTCTCAGTCAGACAACCCAGCCGGCCTCCAGTCCCAAGATTCCTGGGCCCGGCTATCAGAGGCCAGTAAACACTGGTCCAAAGGTAAGACCATCCCCACATCCTTTACCTGGCCCTAGGAATGCCCCCTACCTGGCTCTGCCAGGCAGCCAGCAGGCAAGCCTCAGCCTGTCATCCACTGCAGGCCCTGCTACCCCCACTCAACCACCCCCACTCCCAGGATCCAAGTGACTCATGAGGCCGGCACGCCACCTCCAGCCCACACTGAGGGCGGCTTCACAACACTCACCTGCCCAGGCTTGACTCTAGTAGGTAGAGGTAGCACCAAGGCTAAGCTTGGCCCACCAGGCAGCAAGATGGACCATGGGAACTAAGGTGTCCTAACCTTGCAGGGGCCAACTAGACATGGCAACTCAAGTTGCAGGGGAGGGTCCTTGAAGCCATATTCGAGCAGACGGCCCAGATTAAGCAGCTCCATAGGGCTCGCATCCTGACCCTGAGGCCCAATACAGCTAGACAGTCCCAGGCCTACTGGCTTCAGGAGACATAGCCAGCTGGAAGACAGTCAGATGGAGTCTGTTCCACATGCCCATGTAACTTTGAGGAACCTCCAACCCAGGTCCAGGGGTTGAGTGAGTCCTGCAAGTTTGAGCCCTGGGAATCTCAGGCTGGGAAGAGGTTGTCCCACTGGCCTGCACAGTGCATCTGCACAGGTCAATGCCTGTATCTGCCCATGTGGAAACCAAGGTGTCCTGCATACCTCCCAGGAACAAGGGAGGGGAGAGCCACAGGAGAGGCCCTGCAGCAGTCAGGGGAGTGATGAAAGTAGTGCCTCTAACCCGGAGTCACCGACTCCAGCTACTGGCCACCACAGCTGACTGGCTCAGCTCACTGTGTGGCAGACATGGGCTGCTCCTCAGGCTTCCCAGACATGGCCCCTCCTGGTCTAATGACCAGATGCAGACCCCCTCAGACGGCAAGGAGAGAAGCTCTCCCATAATGCCCCAGGAGCACCTTGGCCCTGGCCACAGGTTCCCATCTGGGCAGCCTGCTTCCTCTTACTGCCTGTCACTGTCCCCCAGCCCCACTTCACCTCCCCCACAGCCCATACACAGTCATCTGTCCACCTGCACACAAGTGTCATCCAGAGATGAGCAGGTACAGTAAAGGGGCAGACTTGGGTCCCTGCACTCTAGGAGCTTCCAGGGGTGCTAGGTATGAAGAAGCCCTCATGTGGTATCTGCCCATGGAGGTGGACAGGACCTGAAGAAAGAGAGACACAATCAAGCAAAGACAAGCAGGACCAACAGAACAGCATGATGACAGTCCCAAGGGGCCGAGGTGTGGCCAAGGTGCCCTAGCAAGGCTAAAGGTGCCAGGCAGGTCCCCAGGCTGGGCTGAAGTCTGGACAGGAGCTGCAGAGCTAAGCCAGCAGGCAGGTGACCAGGCAGACTCACATCTGCTGACCAACCAACAGATGCAGGCCGAGGGAAGAGAGGGACTCTGCCCCACCCGAGGACGAAGCAGGTCTCTCTTCTGGGCAGCGCACAGACAGAGCAGAACAATCTGACTCAGGAAACAAAACAAAGTCACAGCCAAGGACAGCCACACTCACACTGCCGCTCCAGCTGCCTCCGGGCTCCTGCGGCAGCCAGCAATGGCCCAGCCAGGACCAGTTGGATTAGGACCCCAGAGCTCTGGAGGAAGCTGAGGCCCGCGGCACACGGTGGCCAGTCTGGCAAGTGTGACATGGGACCAGCACCTTCTACCCCCAGTGTCACTGAGTCATCTACTGGGACTGGTGGTCCGTGGTCCTTAGACTGAATGGAGTGGCAAGGCTGCCACTCCACACCTGCTTCTGGGCTCCTCATGGGGACAGAGGCCAGCTCCTCGGGGATGGGAACCAGGGCGTTTTCTGGACAACCATGGGGCTACGGACCACCAGGTCTCACCTCTTCTGCCTGTTCTCCTTCTAGACTCAGGAGTGCCACTCTCCTTCTGGTAGCAAGAGGGCAACTGGAACAAGAACGTGCACACAAGGGTAAGACAAGAGTCCTGGGCCAGGGCCCCGCACCGCTCACACCATAGCTGGTCCTACAGTGGAGAGCATGCCACTTGCCTGAAGGCCCTTTCGGGTGTGCAGGTACCTCAGGAACCTGGGCCTCCTCCAGTACTCTGGCTCCTCCCTGCTCTGGCCTAGAGCCAGGCTGCCAGCTTCCCGCTGGGCTCACTCCTAATCCCATCACTGTCAGTAAAAGCCTGTTCTCCACCCTCAGCCCCACCTCTACTTGTGCAGCCACCACTCAGGATAAGACCTTACACAGGCTCAACCAGGACCAACACAGAGCAAGACACCCTGCTCAACACCCTCACACCTCACCAGACACTCTGACTGGCTTGTGACTAGGAAGGCAGGACAGGCTCCTGGGCAGAAAGGAGGTGTGACCAACGACAACACAGAGCGAATCAGACATGGGGATAAGCACTTCAGATTTCCAGAAGAATCAATTGAGTGTACCAGACTGGCATGGTGGTGCATGCCTTTAATCCCCGTACTCAGGAGGCAGAGGTAGGAGTATCGCTGTGAGTTCAAGACCAGCCTGAGACCACATAGTGAATTCCGGGTCAGCATGAGCTAGAGAGAGACCCTACCTTGGGGGAAAAAAGGGGGTCTCTCTCTCACTCTCACTCCCCCAAATCCTTCCCATTGTTTTGGAGATGATGAGGTGGGCTTGGGTCATAAAGGCATGCGTGTTCAGCCCCACCTCTACCAAAGGCTCTCAGCACTGTTAAGTCTGCAGATCAGTGGCAGCCACTGGGTAGGTACTGCATGAGCTCAACCAGGAAGCACAGCTAAGTCCCGCCTAGGGAGCGTGACCCAGACACCTCCTGGAAAACTGCTACAGCCACACACAGTCCAGCCCTCCATGTGACAAGCGTAACCAAGGAGCATGTGTTCACGGAGCAGTCACTGGACACTGATCCTAATGGTTCACAGTCAAGAGCTGCCAGAGGAACAAATTAACTGGGTAAATTCATACAAGGGCCATCCAAAAGGAACTGGGAGGAGGGGGAGTCTAGGGAGTCAGCTCCATCAGTAAAGTGCGTGTCTCACAAGCATGCAGACATGAGTCTGATCCCAGAATCCACGTAAAATGCCAGGCATGACAGCGCATGCCTGTAATCCCAGTGCTGGACAGTTAGAGACTGGAGGATTCCTGGAACTCTCTGATCAGCCAGTTTACCCTAACTGCTGAGCTCCAGACCAACTAAAGACCCCACCTCAAAAAGAAGTGGAACCCACGGCCATGTGCTGGTCTTCACATACACGCACACATGCAGGCACACGTGAGCACACACTCTGAACAGAAGCCAGCCTCAGGACCACAGTCCACACTGTGGCAGCTCCTCCGACCCACACTTGGGCTCCACCTCTGGCCAGATGTCAGACGAGCATGAGCCACCTGCCCCCAAGCCTCACTCGTTACTCATCAGGAGGATGACAAGGGTGTCATCACTTTCCACCTAGGGACAGTGTAGTTGGACGCAGAGAAGGCAGTCAGCTAAGCTGGTCCGATGTGTCACTGTCAGAATTCTCAGAGCACCTGAAGCAGAAGGCAGGGAGGACTCAGGGAAGTTGAAGGACATCCTGTTTGCCTATCTCTGGGCTCTTTTTCCCTCTGAGTTCCAACACCTGAGCCTCTAGAGACAACAAAAATAGCTGGGGGCTGGAGGGATTGCTTAGTGGTTAAGGCACTTGCCTGCAAAGCCAAAGGACCGAGGTTCGATTCCCCAGGACCCACATAAGCCAGGTACACCAGATGGCACATGCATCTGAAGTTCGTTTGAGTGGCCGGAGGCCCTGGCTCACCCATTCTCTCTCATTCTCTCTCTCTCTCTCTCTCTCTCTCTTTTTCAAATAAATCAATAAACAAAACATTTCTTAAGGAAATAGCTGGGATCCCTGCTTCTCAGCAACAGCTTTAAGGCCAGCTGTGTCAAGACTAAGAACTACAAGGCTAAAATCTAGCTAGGGGTCTGACACAACAGTGAGCAGTGTGCCTACACAGAGGGCATGGGGCCAGGACACAAAGACACAGCAAAGCTAGACGAACACATGGCCTAGAACCCCACCCTGCCTGCCCACTTGGCCAGCTGCCCAGGGAAACAAGTGCTCCTACCCCACTGGAAACTGCCCCCTTCACAGATGCCATTCCCACACAGGAAACACAGCTGACTGCTAAATACCAGGATCCCTAGCTGAGCTAGGCTACAAGGAGCCTCAGCCTGCACAGGTAGACAAGGGCACATGCCCAGTGCCCTGCCATCCACCTATAGATGGCAACCACAGGAGGGCTGCTACCCACACCCTTTGATTAGTCAAGGTGCTCTGCACTGGCATCTGACAGCCAAGATCTTTCCAGCTTCTTCAAACCCTCTGCAAGCATTACCTTCTCCCTACAGAAGAGACGAGATGAGGAGGCTGAGATGAAGTGCGTCCTGCTCAAGGCCATGAGGCTGAGCAGAGGAAGCTGGGTCAGGAGCCCAAGGCCACCTGAGCACAAAGGGCAAGGGGCAGGGGGAAGGGAAGGAATAAGAAGAGGACAGAGGTGCAGAGGGAGGAGAGAGGGTTAGAAGTACAGAGGGAGAGGAACAGAGGGGAAAGTGGAGGTGCACAAGGACAGATGGGGGAGGGAGGCAGGCAGCTGTGGCAGGGCATATGGGCAGAGCCAGGATAACCACCTCTGGCCGGCAGGACAACAGTGATGCTGAAGCCAGAGGCACTGACAGGACACTGCCACCAGGAAGAGAGAACTGACACACATTGGCCTCCTAGAGGTTCAGTAGACCTTAGAGACGACCCACCCCCAGGTGAGTGGGTGGGTGTGCAAGCACAGCCCCACCCCAGGACAGAGGGTGTCCACTTAAGGCGTGGGACTCCTCATGTCCTCTCCCAACGTCGGTGGATGCTGCCTCACACTGAAGACCCTGCTGGAACCCACGCCGTTCTTCTGTTCTGAACCTAACTCACACCAAGGGAGCCACTGTCTGCACACACGGACTAAGACAGCCACGCTGTTCTTCCCACCGCTAGGGGCGGGATGTGGCTGGTCTTTGTTCGCTCTGGCTTCTGTGAGAGTCCAGGGGTGCTGTGACTTTTGCAATGCTTGTCTTCTTTGGCTAAGACCAAATTTACCTCATTTACCCCCACACAGCAAGGGCCCCAGCCAGAACTCTGAAATGCCTTCTACCCTATGATCCTATGGCCTGCTAACCCAGGTTGGTGTCCCGCACTCTCAGGGCCCATCTTGACTGCTACAACCTCTCTGCCCCCAAACTGGCTCAACTCTAAGTTGGGTCCATCATCAGGGAGATCAGGTTGACCCCAAGATGAACCAGCTTCCCTCTAGGCAGGGGCCCGCCTGGAACCCTCATTCCTCAGCCACCCTGAGGGAGGGGACCTCTGGAGCTCCACAAGGGCCAAGGCCCAGCATGCACCCTGCTGCCTTCTGCAAGGATCACCTTCTCTGAAGCCTGAAGCCACTGGGAGTTTGAGGCACAAAGTTTTCCCCGTGCCCGCCAACAGCAACCACTGCACCACACAGGAGGACGTATCCACCCCCTTTCCTCATAGACACACACATACCCGGCTCCACCCATTCTCCACCCCAGTCTGGTCATTCCAGGACCACTAGGCTCTTGTCTCTAGCCTTGAATATGCTGTTCTCTGGGCCTGCAACTCCCCACTGCCCCTGGACAGTTCCATCTACCTCTTGGCTCCCACGCGGGCACACAGCGCCTCCTGCAGGAAGCCTTCTGTGAGCCTCCTCACGAAGGAGCCATACTCCCCTCACCTCCTGGAGGAACCACTGCTGAACTCCCTCCACAGCTACAGCACAGCAGACTCCCACACATCCAAACCTGCCCTGGGACCTTTGCACAGCTGAGGGTAGACATGCCAGACCTGCATGTATGCCACTGCAGGGGGACCACCATCAGAACCCCAGCTGGGTCCAGCAGACAGGCACTCGGGCCCCAACATCAGGAGGCTCCAGTCCAAGGCCAGCAAGGATGCCTGATCTTTAAGCGGCTGTGTCCTCATTAGGAGTAGCTGACAAAGCCTGGGATTCACGGGCCACCCTCAGACATGGCCACGTGAGCAGAGCGGACACGCCATAGCAAACAGCTGCTGAAAGCAGGCAGGTGGAAGGCATAGGGCCTCGGACATAGTACGTAGCCCAGCAACTAAGTGCCTCTATAGTCACCGCTCTGCCCATGGCTATCATGCCTGATCTGAACCCACATCTTCCTCTGCTGGCCCTGACCACCAGAGAGCCCTAAGGTCCTATCTCTCCTCTGCCAGTCCTGATCCCACGCTGCTGAGCTATGTGGCCAGGCCTGGCCCCATGCCTTCTCTGGGTACCTGCTTCCTCATCTACACGCTGCTCTCTAGCTGATGGGCAGATGCCACAGTCTGACCAGCTCAGCCAAAAGGTTCCTGGAACCCAGCCCCCCACCCTTGCCTGGGGGGGGGGGCTTACCTTGATCACAAACCACCAAACGGGGGTGAGTAAATCTCAAGGCTTTCTGTACTTCCTCTTCACCCAGAGGGCCAAACTCCAGCAGGTCCTCCACCCTGGCCAAATCAGAAAGCCAGGGCTGCTCGGCTGGGGCGGCAGAGCTCACTAGAGCAGAGCCAGAATCTGCCTCAAGACTGTGTGCATTCCCCTGCTCCCTCCACAGCACCCCCTGCTCCCACACTAACATGGCTGGGCCTGTGTAGCCAGCCCTGGCCATGGGAGCATCTACCATGGCTGTATGTGCCCACAAGGCTCACTGGGCTTCTGTGCACCTTCTTTTCTTCCTCTACACTCGGAGCTTAGGAACATCCTATGAGTGGAAGACCTTCGAAGTCAAGTTCCCGGAACATGGTAATGATAGATGGATTTTGCAACCAGCCTGTCTATTGTGTGCCCCACAAGTCCTAGGCACCAGGAACCCCTAGCCAAACCCCTAGAGGGCCACCCACTAGGTGCTGTAGGCTCCCACATCCTACCATCTCCTGCATTGCTTGACTCAGCAAGAGGCCTACACAGCCAGTCCAAATTGTCCTCAGGAGTACAAAGGGTGCCAGGACCCTTGGCCCCTTCTGTTGCCACCCCCAGCCACAACACACGCCTTCCATGCTGCCATGGTGCCCTCTGCCTTGCTCTGCTTTCCAGTCACACACTCCTTTCTGCTCAGCCACAGGCTCAACAGCCTGGCTTCAAATCCTACCCCTCACATCTTGCTGAGCCTCAGTTTTCCCCTCCATAAAATGGGGACGTTGTTGGTATTACATGGGCCTGGAGTAGCGTCACCCTGTCCTGACATCATAATCGTGACCAGTGTAATCAGCAGCAGTGGGGGAAGGTGGCATCCCCTGTTGGGAGGGAAATGAGGCCTGGGCACCCTAGGAGGAAAGCACGGGCCAGGTCTGGCACCAGGTGCCTAACAACCTGACACCAGTCCTGTGATGGCCTGGCAGGATGTTAGGAAACTTACAAGTACTTATTTCAACATCATCAGACGCGTCAGAGGCAGGTTTCAACACGCAGCAGAGCCCAGAAAGAACTTGTGGCCATCTCAGCCTGGCCACCTGCTCAGTACGTGGGGAGAGATGGGCCAGCTATTGTGTTCACCCTTCACACAGGGTGGGCCTCATCCTCAGGGCAGCAGAGATAACAGCAAAGGTCCCTACAGCCAGTTTTCTACAACCCAAGGCCCAGCTGCAAGCCTAGCCCACCTAGATCCCAGCCACTTAGCCCTGCAGTGAGCCCCTGGTACCATGGTCAGAAATAAGAAGAGACTTCCTACAGGGCAAGGCTCAGGAAAACACTTGTTTTTATTAAATTTATTTTTTTGATAACTTATGGACATACTTAATATGGAGCCACACATGTTGGTACCATCCTCCTTTTTTGAAAAAAACAGTTCCTCTGGTGCCCAGTCTGTGTACTGCGTACCCTAGACGCTAAGGCCTAAGTGGCCCCTCAATGGGCCATTCTTTACTTATGCATATGGTGGCTTGGCCCCAGCTGACAGCCAGGGCTGGCCCAGGCTCAGGTAGTCTACAGGCCTTGGCTGAATTCTGAGCACAGTCCATAGCACAGCTGAAGACCACAGCGGCCAGACTTGCCCTGAATTGACATGGCAGCCTCATCAGACAAGGGGAACCTCGTGAGACTTGGGGAGGTAGAAGGATTTCTCCCGCGCCATACTTGGAAAGAATCAAGCTCCTCAACCAGTGGGAGGGAAGACTTCTAACAGAACAGGAGCAGGACAGGGGTAGGTAGGATGGACGCCGGACCAAGTCCCTTGTCAGAGAGATCTCTATCATGAGTCCTCAAGAGTGGGGAGGTTCTGCCACCCCAGAACTCCACCATCAGCTGATCCAGAGCAGAAGCCAGCCTCAGCAACACTCCACCTTCAGCTGGAGACACTGAAGTTCTCAGCCTCCAGGGCGGCCCCCTGCCCAGCTCACCTTCAAATGGACAATTAGAGGGGCGGAGTGTCTTCTGCTAAGCAAAGCACTACCCCTGAACAGAAGCAGCGCCATCTTCTGAAAACACGCTCTCCATGATGCAAGCCCCCAGAGCCACATGTCCTCAGCCTAAGGACTGAATGCAGCTGTGTCTAAGGCCTGGCAAGTAAGTCTAGCAGCCCCAGCTAGCCCTCGGCCCTGGCACAGAGCGGGCACCACATCCTGCATGGTGCTCAACTAGCACACAGGGTCTACTTGTGGAACAGTGGGGCTAATGAGGAAGAGTGACTGACCAGGTGCTCACTTTCCCTTCCTATTGGCTCCTCGGGGGCCCTGACGTACCGACAGATACAGAATCTCACACAAAGGGGTGATTAGCCCCCTGTCACGTGCGGATCTTGCCCAGTAGGGGTGAAGCTTCACCAGGGGAGATGGAAAGAGACCAGCACCTAAGAAAGGGGCAGGGAGCGGGAGGAGTGAAAGGCACAGGCTGAAGGCAAGACCTGGCTCACGTGAGGAGCTGTCCAGCAGAGTATGACGCTCCCGGCAGCACAAGAGCAAGGGGTCAGCAGAGAGACAGAAAGCCTGTCCTTACCCACAAAGCTCCCCCTGGCACCACTCAAAGCTGTACTGGAGGTAAAGCCGGGCCCAGCCTCCCTGGGGCTATCCATTGCGGCTGCCACTCATGTCTCCTCTGCGTTCCTTAAAGACCTTGCCCAAGGAGAGCAGATCCTGCTATGTCCCCACGAACCGGCTCTCCCATGCCCTGGGCTTTCCCCCAGTACCCTAGGGACTTCTGACCAGGAGGACGAACACAGCCTGTGCTTGCCCTAAAGCAAGGGAAACTGAGAGCTCCCTGCTTGGGGCACTGAGGACTGTGGCAAGTCCTCATGGGTGTACCTGGGCACGTGCATTCATACATGTAACAATAAGTAAATGGCATCCTTTTGCTCTAGGTTTGGGCCTTGAACTAGACAGAAGGGTGTCCCCACCAGGCCACTACCCTCACACCTCCATAACGGGGTTGTGGGGTGGTGGCACCAGACAGCTTTTTTTTTCAAGGTAGGATCTCACTTTAGTCCAGGCTGACCTGGAATTCACTATGTAGTCTCAGGGTGGCCTCGAACTCACAGCGATCCTCCTACCTCTGCCTCCCGAGTGCTGGGATTAAAGGTGTGCGCCACCACACCCGGCACCAGACAGCTTTGAGTCAACTGCCCGGAGCTGGCCTAAGAAGGAAAAAGACTATCCTCTGGTCACTTAGCTAAAGAGGTGCCAGCCACTCCAGGACTGACCTGAAACTCAGGCCTGAGGACTCTCAAACCCAGAGGCCACAGGCCTGGAGGGGACAGAGGGGCTGGAGGCCTGAGGAGCTCACAAGCTACTGGTCACAAGGGATCTTCACAGGCATGGCACCCAACATACACATGTACAAACACACAAACACTCTCTCATACACTGCGCATGTGCATGCACACATAGACACACACAAAATCATGCAAATACATACACATGCTCACACAGAACAGGACAGCAAGCTCTCCAGAATCTTCTCAGCACACAGGTTCATAGCCTTTCCTGCATCAGAGCACAGGGGCCCATGTCAGGAGCTGGCTGGTCCAGGAAGGGGCTGGTATAATCAAAGCAACAGCAGCCACCTTTGTCCCTGGAAGGGGCCCTCAGGCCCATTAGGCCAGCCCTCCACATGGGGACCAGGTGATGCCCTTCAAAGTGACCTGACCCATCCACTGGGAAGTAGGTTAGGGCCACTGTTTCTCACCAGCACCCCTCTCCAGAGACACTGGGAGGACAAGACACCACCAACTCCAGGGAGAACAATGCCCATGGGAGCTTCGGGTCCCCTCAACACCCACTGGGGAAGCCCCTTCCTGCCCCCTCAGAAGGCAGAAATTGTCCCGGTCACTAAGAAGATCCCAGGGCCCAAGTCACGGACACATGGACTCCACAGATGTGGAAGTCGGTGCTCTTCTGGGGCACCCCTGGCCAGCGGACTCAGCGGTCAGCAGGCCGGTCCCACCACGAAGAAGCCTGCGTCACTTCCCATCAAGCCATCCAGGATTCCTGCGGGCCGTCACCAAAGACGCATTCACAGAGCTCTGAAGACCACCGGCCTGGTGAGCAACAGGGTCAATAAACACTGCTGGCTGGCCAGGCTGGCCCAAGTGAGAGAGGACCCCAGAGAAATGCTGAGGTGTTAACAGAACCCCAGCACAGCTCCTTCCAAAGGAGAGCCAAAAGCCTAGTGGTGCCTCCACACCTCTTTGTGGGTGTTTATAGACCCCACACCCAAGCACAGGAAGCAAGTCAAGACCTGGGGGGTGGAACCTTGCAAAGGCCATCACTTCCACCCCCAAAGCTAGGCCACTGTCAGAGCCAGCCTGTGCTGTCCTGAGCACTCTGTGCCTCCTTTCCCCAACGATCCCAAGGGACCATGAGCTGTAGCACACAGCAGCCCCTGGCATGTCAGGACTGCAGCGGGGACACAGGACAAGCAGGGGGAGGGGGCTGCTCCCTGCCCTCACCGGGGGCTTTCGAGGAGTGAAGACTCAACCCATTCTGCTCCACACTGCCTTGAAGATCAAGTCAAGTCACATAGGTGAGGCAGGTCCACAGGAAAGAGAAGAACAGTATGGCTGCTAGGACTGGGGGCGGGGGGCAGGTGGTATTTGCTGCTGATCCCAGAATGTCCTTTGGAGATGGATGGAAATGGCACAGACTTTGAACACTGGTTGTGCTGGTGGTGAAATGGCCTGCAATCCAGTAAAACCCACCCAACTGTGCACTAAATAGAATTTTATGGCGTGTCACTCCTGTTTCCATCAGTCAACCAATGCAATGATGGGGCTGGTGCTAGGTAAAGGCTGGGGGTGCCTCCATGGACCCCAGATGCTGTGTGATACTGGAAAAGACACTGGGCTCCTGAGCCCCTCCCACAGGAGCCCAAAGAGACACTGGGACTGGCAGAACCTTCTCATTGGTTTCTAGCTAGGAGATGAGCTGGACTTCTGCAGAGTGCCGTCCTCAACCACCTGTGACCTGAGTGGAGTTTTAGGGTTCCATTTAACCAGGCCCTGGCAAATGGAAAAGGAAAAGATTCTGTGGGCAGTCTCTGGGGCCCTTCCTACCCCACAGTGAACTTCTAGGTTTGCTCTGGAAGCAGGAAGCCAGCGAAGGAGATGGTTTCTCCAGCCTCACCCTGCTCCTCCCCAGGAGGCCCAGGCTTCCTCTCAGCCCCACCCCACCCAGCCAGGCCCTGCCAAGCTGGCCTTGCTGGCTGCTCACAAAGGTGTGGTCGAGAGACAGTTTCCAGGGGTGGTGGGCAGGGGGGCTCCCTCCACTCCTGCTGGGAGCCACCATAGGGCCAGTCTGCAGTTGACACTCGGTGTAATTCATTCCAGATGTGGCCAGGGGGAGACAGGAGCAAAGGCACCCTGCTGAGGAAGCTGGGAACAGCCAATCACGTGCAGTTCCTGGGCCCATGCCAAAGCCCACTGGACCAGGAGGGGGAGGGGCAGCCAGCAGCAGCTGAAGAAAAGGCCTCACACCGCCTCTCTTGAGCAGTTCATGTATGCATGCGTACTTGTGCACGCGTGCGTGTAAATACCCACACAACACCACGTCCAGGAGCCTTCCCCAAACGCACTGCAAACAAACTGGCATGGGCCTGGAAGTCTGTCCCTGAAGACGGCACCTTTCCACAGGTCCACAGTGAGACACTATGGGCTAGCTCAAGATGCTAAACAAACTGACCCCAACTGCCAAGAAAGGAGGGTACAGGTGACTGGCAGGTAACATGCAACACACTAGGTTCTGACAGGAAAGTACCCAGGGTCACACTGGCTGACTCCTGGCCCCCCACCTAGTAGATTGCCCTGCCTGTGAACTCACTTGTGTTTGTGTGTGTCTCTCTGTCACACCCACTCACGCACACACACACACACACACACACACACACACCTCCCCATATGTAGCAACAACTGGGCCTCTGGGCACACCTTCTACTGGCCAAACCATAGCCCTCTCCCCAGAAGCAGGCATGTGAATGAGGGTAGCCTTTGAGGGGTTTTTCCATTCTAAGAAAGAACTCTGCCAAATGATGTACCCAGCCTCTTAGGACTGCCCTGGCCAGCATTTCACACCGACCAAGAAGAGACCTAAATTGATCCCAACTACCCTGTCTCAGGCCCCAACCCACACACCGGAGCCTCTAGGCAGGAGACAGACCCATTTCCAGCCACTAGGCTCCAGCACAGCCCCAGCCTGGTGCTGGCAAAGCCCCAAGCCAGCAGGAAGAGCAAGGCTCTCCTAGCCAGGAGCATGGGCCCTTCAACAGCTCTTTCCTGCTTCCACGGCAGGTCCAGCCAGACCTCCCCTTTCTCACGGGCTGGGCTGAGAGGGTCACTGACGCCAAAGCAGACCTCAGACACAGCACTTGCCTGGTCCACCCACCCAACACCCACTGCTCCACCGCCCTCTTCTGCAGAGGCAGGCAATGGAGTAAGGGGCTATGGCCCAAGCACTGGGGACCCTGAGCCTCTTTCCCTCATCTGCCAGATGGGGGCTCTGGAGCAGGCCTAGCAAGATGATAAGGTACACACCAAGGCTGAGGTAGCCTGATGCTCACCCCGTCTGCCAATGCCTGCACCCAGTTCTCTTCCCTACATTAAGAGTCACCTCTACAACTGAAAATGCTCCTGGATACTGAGGGCCTGCGCTGCCCTTGCCGGGTAACGTTGGACAGTGCGCACAGCCCTCTCCAGCCTCAGTATCCTCATGCAAGAGGGAAGGGCCAAGATCAGGATCTACAGGGATCACAGAGCCTACTGCCAGACCCCTCCTGCCCCTCCCCCACCAGCGACAGGGCCCTGAGGTGGTGACAGGGGCAGCACTGAGCAAAGCACACCAAGGCTCCCAAGGCTGCTGAGCCCCGGCTCTGCATGGCTGGGGCCAGCCTCCAGACAGGAGCCGCTATTCTACCTGTACCCATCCCTCTAGCAGGAAGGGGCCCAAGAAGGGCCGCGGGAAGCAGAACCAGGCAGGCAGGCAGAGCCTTAGGGAATTTCATCTGACAGTCTGGGCCTGAGTTTCTGCAGGTGCAACTGCCATGGGGGAGAGGGGAGCTGTTGGGAACTTCTGGTTTTTATTTTGAGACACGAACTCATGTATCCCAGGCTGGCCTCAAACTCTACGTGGTGGAGTATAACCTTACATTTCTGATCTCCTCAATTCACCAATTCCTAACTGCTGGGATCACAGGTACGTGGAGACATGCCTAGCTTATGTGGTGCTGGGAATCAAAGGCAGGGCTCCGTGTATGCTAGGCAAGCACTCTACCAACTGGAGCTACAGCTCTGGTCCTCTTGGGAGCTTCTGAAGAAACCACGTTGGGTATTAGACAGACATCCAAGAAGGGGTTACTATGCCAAAGACACCAGCCAGAACTTTCCTCGAGTCTGAGTCCTAAGGTTGACTGGCCTATCCAGCAAGAGGCAAGGGCCTTGGAGGGCACTAGATCAGCTGCCGGTGCCCAGTGCCCACACAGCCTGGAAAGCACCAGTCATAGATTTACCCCCTTTCCTTAAGGCCTAGACTTATAATCAAGATACTGAGGACCTAAATGTCCAGCTAAGTAGGGAAATGCCTGAATTCAGCTACAGATTTAGGAGGAAAAAGATGAGCATCATCACCACTGTAGAACAGTCTAGAAAAATGAGTATGAGAACAGGAAAATCCACAGGGATGGAGTGAGTTGCAGACACCATGTCCTAGGGAGACGGTCCTCTTTTCTTTCTTTTCCCTTGTTTTGTCTTTACCAGCTATAACATCTATAGGTGAGGCTTCCCCACTCAAAAAGAAAAAAAAAAAAAGCCTGCTAAAACAAGAAGAGATAAAAATGTGTGAGCTCTAGGATCTGAAAGGGAAGCGAGGTGGCCTAGAAGACCTCGAGGCTTAGGACTGGAGGCTCAGGGATATCTAAGGCATGTTTGCCAGGAGTGACCCAGGCAGTGGGATGCACATGCTGGCCAACCCCAGGCTGAGGTGTGAAGCTGTGCCTAGGTGAACTGTTGCTACTACTGAGCCAGTTTCACTGAAGTCCACACTTGGTCCTTAGCACAGCCCAGGGATGAGGGTGCACGGCTATCCTTGCCACTACCAGCTCTTTGTCACAGACAGCAGTGGGGACCTCCCTAGAGTGCCCTAGGACACTCTCTGGCCTAGAGGATGGGGCCAGGCTTAGGGTCCACACCAATAAGGGATAAAAGCAAACTCTCTATGAATACCCCCCCCCTCAAATGGTAGGCAGAAGGGCTGGGATTCCTGGGCTCACTGGTCAGTCCCCTTGGCGGGGAATGCACCTCAAAAGCCTCAAGCAATCCTGATGCCCACCAGGCTGGGAGGGGACAGAAAGCAATGACATCCTCACTGGCCTACGGCCATCACCAGGAACACAGTGTCCCCAAAAGGGACCCCATCCTGCAGGGAGAACAGTGCAGGGCAGGAGATTGACTCTATCATCCCAGATTCACCCCCAGGCCTCTGTCTGGAAGGCGGAGTGGGAAGGAGGAGTCTTGTTACAGGCCCTCCCTCCACACCTCAGATGGAGGATGGCGAAGAATCACCCAGGATGGAACCAGGACGCTGACCAGAGGGGGTGCTTTAGGGCAAAGGGAATATACGTAGGAGGGCGCAAGGCTGGCTCACACACAGAAGCGAGACTTCTACCCAAGAACCCACCCTCCAAGCCCCTCAGCCACCAGCCCAAGCTTTCAACGCAATCAGGAGCTGGCCACAGCCAGAGACGGTGGGAGGGCTGGGCTCCCACATAAACCTTGGGCTGTGGGTGGGCAGGCAGGGGCTCTGTCACAACAGCAGGCAGCCTAGGACAGAACCCAGGTGGTGGTGCCAAGCCCTGGAGGTGTGAGCTTACAGTGGCAGAGAGCCCGAAGCACACAAGAACAGTCAGTCCACCCAGGACACTAAGCGGCTGGTGGGCGCCGAGGGTCCATGTATATATTTCAGCTCCACCGGGCATCAGGGAGAAAGTACAGCTGCTCCATTCTATAGAAAGGGACACCAAAGAGCCTCAGGAGAAGCCCTGCCCAAGTCGGCGCAGGAGAAGAGCCAAGCACTCGCACTGAGGCGCTGTTCACAACACCCTGCCTGCTCCTGGTCACTTGGGCAGGCAGCTTGAGCAGCCCTGGAAGCCACAGCTTGCTCCCAAACAAGGAACATCCGGAGTTCCTCCAGTTTAATCAGAGCCATTAGGCACTTGTTCGGTAATTAGGAGACACAAATTACAGTTTCAAAAAGCTCATTACCAACGAATGATGGGCGACAGCCATGGAGGGTGCCACAGGCCCTCATGAATCATGAACACTGGAGGCATTTGGTCTCCAGAAATCACACTTGGTGCCCACCCACAGCCTCGTGTGTCACCTGTATCTTCTTGCCACCACTGTCACTGTCCTGTCTCAGCCAGCCAGCCAGGCAGGCCACCCATCAGCCTGGGGACTACAGAAAAAAAGGTAGCAACGGGAGACTGTGGCCTTGCAGCGCAAGACGCTCGAGGGACGCGGCACGTGAGAGGCCTGCTGGACACACCGTGCCAGCAGACCCCAGGGGTGAGCCAGGGAAAGGCGGGGCTGGTGAGACAGCAAGCTCAGCCACAAGGGAGGCCTCAGTTCACCGACCTGTGACATGATCTCCATGGGCTGGGAGGACCGCTCAGTGGGTAAGAGCCCTTGCTGTGCAAGCATGAAGACCTAAGCTAGACCCTCAGAACCCATATAGGAAGTCAGGCGTGCCTGTAATCCTAGCACTGAGGGTGGGGTGGAGACAAAAGGATGGCTGGGGTACACTAAGCAGCCAGTCTGACTGAAGAACAGGGAGCTCCAGGTCAGTGAGAGACTGTCTCAGCAAAATAAGGCAGAAAAGAGGGGGATACCTAACACCTTCCTCTGGCCTCTACTTGTATTCAAATAGGATACACACATCTTCATATATGTGCATACACTACATGCATGTGCATGTGCACATGCACACACACAAACATCCTATACATACATACATTAAAAGTGGAGGGAGGGACGACAGAAGCTGGGTGTGGTGGCGCACGCCTTTAATCCCAGCACTTGAGAGGCAAAAGTAGGATTGCAGTGAGTTGAAGACCACCTGAGACTACATAGTGAATTCCAGGTCAGCCTAGGCTACAGCGAGACCCTACCTCGAAAAAATTAAGATAAAAAAAAAAGATAGCACACATCTGTAACTCCAGTACTTGGAAGTACAGCAGGACCACAGAGAGTTCAAAGCTAGTCTCTGCTAAAGTGAAACCCTGTCCTAAAGAACAAAAACAAAATCTCCTGGCTGGGAATGTGGTTCCATGGTAGATTGTCTACACAGTATGCCATGTCCTTGGTTCCAACCCAAGCACCATCAAAAAAAAGTTTTTTTAATTAAAAGTCCTGAGTTCCCCTCTGAGTCTGAGAACCAACACTGGACCCAGGTAAAGTTCCAGAACCCAGAACCAAGGCTAGGGAGATGGCTCCATGGGTAATGAAAGCCTGAACTGGGATCAGAAACCCCTAACAGCTGAGTGTGGCGGTGTGTACCTCTAACCCCAGCACTAGAAGAATCCCTGAGGCTCACGAGCTAGCAAGTCTAGCCTAATCAGGGAGCTCCAGGTTCAGTGAGAGACCTTGTCTCAACAACTAAGGGGAAGAACGAATGAAGAAGACACCCAGGGATGACCTCTGGCCTCCACATGAACACACATGCATGCACGCCTGAACACACGTTGTGTGTGCACTGCACACATACACAGAAAAGCTTCCAGAACCAGTGAGTTGAAGGAAGTAGCAAAATGGCTCAGTGTTAACTTGGTGAGTCAGATGGCAGGGCAGACAGGCAAATCCAGTCTGACAGTGAAGTGGAGCTGGGGAGGTACGGCCACTACATCCCCGCAGCCAAGCCAGGCACAGGGGTGCTGCCCCTCGGGGGCTCCCAGACGGCGTAGGGCCTTCCCAACCCCAGGCCACAAGGAAAACTGTGAGCTCAACCAGGGCTTGGTGCCCACCAGGACCCGTCTGCATCAGGCCTCCTGACCTCACAGTCAGGCCTGGGGTGCGGTTCTGCTCAGTTCAGCAGCCCAGAGCCAGTCCTTCTGTAGTCCATGGCTAACCTCCAGCCCACATGAAGCTCCTAAGCCTTGGGGTACCCCCTCACACAAAGACCCCAGACTTAGTGTGGGCTATGTCTTACAAGAGAGTCCAGCTAGACTTTCTTTCTCAGTGGCTCCAGAGCCCAAGTTCATCCCTGAGCCAGAGAAGGCCCACAGGCAGTATCTCCATGGCAGACCACATAGGCAAGAGGCCTCAAGGTATATCCACCTTGAAAAAAAAATCCAACAGCCTGACTCAGTACAAACAGTGGTCATATCAGGGACTGGTGCCAGACAAGGTGCCCAGCATGTCCAGCAAGGCCAGCACTAACCAGCTACCCATTCTGCTAACGCCAGCCTCCAGAAAGGGAAGCTGTGGCACTGCCTGCTCCCGCTACTCAAAGGTGGCATTCAAATCTAGCGCTCTGGCAGCCTGAGCTTGGTGCCCACGTGGCTGGGAGAGTGTTGGAGGGGACAGTTGTCTCCTGCCTCTATGCCCTGCTCTCCTGACCACGAGCAATGTGCAGCCTGTCACCTGCCCGGCCAGCTCTCACATGGCCAGGCACTTGGTCGAGTGCCCAGTCCCTACTAAGACCACCAAGGGCAAGCGACAGCTCCAAGGTTCTCTCCAATGACTCGGGGTCACCCCAGGCAAGACAATGCAAAAGCAGAGCCTCAGATTAAGACCTAGGGAATCCCCATTTCATATGCCTGAGGAGTGCCATGGCACCCATAATGAAGTTGCCACTCAACTCCAGAACCTTCTGATACCTTCAGGGGGATGAGGAGCCAAAAACAGCCAGACCCAACACAGCTGCCCACGGCACAGGGGCAAATGAGCAGAGAAGAGGCAGACAGGGACCAAGGCCGTCAGAACCAGCCCTTCCAGGTCAGAACAGAATAGGGGAAGCCCAGCACCTGGTATCAGCCCAAACTCACCCTGACACATGGCTTGCTCTGGTCCCCAGTGTCCCACCTCCCTCCCTTGGCTGACTGCAAGGTCCCCATCATGCCAGGGTTTGCATTATATATGGAGAAGACTACGTGAGGGTCTCTCTTCACAAGTCCTCAGGAAAACAAAACACAGGCCCACTACTGAGGGTGACAACTGCCTTTTCGGAGTTTCCCCACCCATACCGACAAGGCCACAGCTGTCGTCTCCTGAGAGGTGAGGAACCCAGAGGACAGTGAGTGGGGGATTTGTGGAGTTGTTTCCCATGGAGTGAGGGTTTAGCAACACAAATGGGGACTGGTATATGGGAGCAGAGCATACAGACCTGGCCGGCCGGGAACTCTCAGGGGAGGGGATGAAGACTGGAAGAAAAGCTGGACATGACAGTGCATGGCTGCACCAGCACTTGCAGGGAGGTGCAGGAAGATCAGGAGTTCAAGGCTATCCTCAGCTATATGGTGAATTTGAGGCCAACCTGGGGTACATGAGACTATCTCACAAAAAGAAAAGACTGAGGAGAGAGGGAGGGGGCTGGCCCACACACCTGCAACAATTAATTAGCAGTTTATTGCCAGATAATTACCAGAGTGAGTGTAGGGAAGCATTAGCAGCCAGGAGAGCCCTTCGAAGCTGCCTTTCATGGCAAGCTTCTCTGACAGCTGGTGCCTAGAGACCTGCCAGTCGGGAGTCCATATGACCCCGGGTCTGTCCAGCTGCACAGCAACAGTGGTGGGTTTTCAATCCACTCTTGGGTGTGAACAGGCACCCCAAGCCCAGCACCAATCCACTCCACTGCACAATGAAGCGCAGGGCCTCCTGCTCACCGCAAGCTTCTCCGGTGTCCCCCCATGGCAGCCACCCAGAAGTTACTTGATAAAGGCTCACTGACCAGAACTAAGGATCCCAGAGAAAACAGGCAGGCAGTCAGTTAAATGGAGTGATACAACAATAAAAATCCTCCTCGGGGGCTGTGAAACCTCCACCAACTTGAGCTAGGCATGCTGAGTCCCCATCACCCCTTTTCTGAAGCTCCTTCTCTAGGGCCTGAAATTCCCAGGCCTCCCTGGAGCCTGTGACCATCTTTACAACCATCCCACACAAGAGTGCAATGCACGCACACACACACGCGCGCGCGCCTCAGGCCCTTCAGTATTCTCAAGGCCAGCACTGCCCCATGGAGACCCAGCAAGGCCCACATCTGCCTCTGCCACAAACTCTCCTTGTCCTGGGCAAAGCCCTGCCCAGGCTCACTGACATCTAGGAAGGCAGGGCAGCATGGGAAGAAGGGTCACTGGTGATTAGCAACCCTCAGAACTAGACCCTGTCAGCTCCCGTGTATAGCATTCCCACAGCCTACTATCACGTGAAGCAAGGCCAGAGCTGACAGGACCTCCAGGAACTGAGCAGCCTCTGGTTGGACACCCCACACTGACCAGAGCTTCTGTTAAACCTCGGGGCTTGTACATGTGCTGTTCTCATCTGTTCCCTAGTCTGTGACCTGCAGGTTGTCACCTCACTCAGGCCCTTCTTTCACCACCACTCCACCCCAGCTTGAGAGAGTTCCTATGCCCTGGGCAGCAGCTACCCACGTCCCACTCCTAAATGTGTCCTTTATGGCCCCCACCCGCCTACTGTCTCAGATTGGCCAGTGACAACCCAAGTGGCCTAGTGCCCAACTCCCACTCATTAGCCTGGATACTCTCTCTCCAGACAAAAATTCTTTGATCCTGGACAGGCACTGGCCGCTGGCCTCTTCCTAACTGTGCCCACTGGCAGCCCTCTTAAGGAGTAGTGCTCTATCTCCAACCAGAACCACTCTGCAAAAGCAAGTATGAGGTAAGCAGGACATTAAGACCTATGACTTGGGCTGCCACACCCCCAAAAGACACCCTATCCACCCAGAACCCAATCTCTCTCAGTTCCCTGTGTTCTATGGGTAGCTGGGTGGCCCCGGACCTGGGCCACAGGCAGGTCTCTCTGCCTCCCTCACCATCACTTCTCTCTCTGCCACAAACAATCCCCAGGGTTTCCTTAGAGAACAAGACAGGTCAAGGGTTGCCAGGGCTAAAGGAATGAACAGGCCATGAGGAAACCACGACACATGCCGTTTTCTAAGAGCACAGGATCTGCCCAAGAGGCCCTTTTTGCTTAGTTCTGAGGTGTTTCTAATCAACAAGGTTCTGCTAACAGACCCTGATTTCTGGTTAGGCAGCATGTGCAAGCATTCCCTGCCTCAGAGCTGACCTTCCCCGTCAGGCAGCCACAGCATAGCTGATCCATGGCCTGGATCTCCCCACTGGAAGACTCCCCTGGGCCTAGAGAGGACAGACACTGTGAACACACACAGCCAGACGGCGGGACTGCTGCTGCCTGAGCAGGGAACAGAGGAAACCAAAACCCAGAAAGGGCCTGACTAACCCATCCCCTTTTCTAGGACCCTGCAGGGCCCCAGGCAGTGGGCAGAGGCTATGGCAAGCAGAGGCTGCAGCCACCTGCTCACTGGGCAGTGAACTCTGGCCAGGTTTCTCCTGGAAGGGCCTTCACTCCAGGCAGGGACCAAACCTGTCAGACCGCCCAGACACCCAGCGGCTATCTGCCCATCGCATTTCTCAACCACACAGAGCAGGCGATTGCCACAGGCCTGCAGTTGGTGATAAGGAGGAGCAGGGGCTGATGTGGGCTGGGGGGTGTGGCTCAGCTCAGCTTTGCTTTGTTCCCACCTTAGCTGTGCCTGCTACTCAGGGCCTCAAGCTTCCTGGGGGTGCTACACTCTGGAGAGGGAGGGGGAGCTCACGGCAGGGAGGGAGGCAGGAGACACCCCTATCAGAGCCATCAAGGGTGGTGGCTGAGCAGGCCCCCAGGCAGGGCAAGGCTGAGCAGCGCAGCCCTCACCTGGAAAACCACCCTTTCCTAACCCCAGAGGGGCATGTGGCCACCAGCCAGGCCTGTCCCATTCCCATCCTCCCCACAGCCATCTAATCCAAGAGCTACTGCCAGGGGGTCCTCACTGCAGTTGGCATGTGGTCAGTGCCCACAGAACAGGGCATCAATCGAGGTGACACATAAAGTATGGGTAGGACATGGACTCTCACAGCCTCCATTGGTGGCAAGCAGAGCCCCCACCTCTGCATCCTGGGGACACAATGCTGCCTCAAAAGCCTAATGGACTCATAGCAGGGGCCCACACAGTGCAGCCCTACTCCTGAGCCTCACCAGCAGGTTGACCTCCAATCCAAGCCACAGCCCATATGCCCCAGGTTGGAGCTAACTCTCTTGCAAAACCCCACTGGGTAGGAACTCTCTTCTCACCATGTCACCTTTGAGAGATGGCTCAGGTAGTATAAAGTATTTTGTGCAAGGCCCCTGAGCTCCCCCTACCAGCAGGGTCACTGCCAAGAGGGTGACACTGGCCCTGTCCCTACAGGAACAGGGGAGGTGGGGACAGGAGGAAGTAGGGCTTAGGGTTCCTGCTTTTCTAGGTCACCAGGGTAAGGAGGCTGTCCTACCTCAGGTTCCCACACAGATAACCCTTTGGCACAGCCTGCCACTCTGCAGGGGGTCAGGAACAGGGGACAGCCACCACCCAAGGACAGGAGCTGCAATGACCCCTCCCCAGGCCATTCTGACACCTGAGAGCAGCCCCCCAGCCCCACCAGGGCCCCTCCAAGCCTCTGCTCCACTGGGAGGTGGTGGCAGGCTGCTTTCCAAAAAACGCAGACTTCGGGGCAGGGCGAGCTGGGCCTGGGATGAGCTCCTGCCCAGATGCAGGTTGCACAACAGGGCCTGGGTCCCTACCTGCCTCTGCTATCCTGCTGAGCTGGGAAACACTGCGGCGAGGACCGCCCCATCCTCAGCAGTCCCACAGCTGCCCAAGCTCTGGAGTCCAGGCCAGCCATGTCAGATCGCTTTGGAACCTGCCTGGGGAAGCCACTACCCCCTCGCCCTTTGGGCCCTGCTGGGCCTGAATTCTGGGCCTGAGAAGGGTCTCCCCCTTTCTGCCCACCTCTGCAAAGAGAAGCCCAAGTGAGGAAAAAGGAACAAAAATAACACCTGCAGTGCCGGGCTGGCTGAGCTGCTGGGGAGAGAGCAGCGCACAGCTTCATCTTGGTCGTCTTCCAGCTCGCCTCCAGACACCACAGACCACAGGGAGCCTGGGACTGAGAAGGGCTCAGGATCTGCTCCCTGCCTCCCAGACCTGTTGCGAGTGACCAAGGGGCAGGCTGGGCTCAGGCTGCCCTCCAGAACAGTGCTGCAGGAGGCCTCCTGCCCCAACAGAGTTCAGACTGAGGAGACGCCCACACCAACCCTAAGCCCTCAGTAAGCTGATGGCCAAACAGGAACCCACGACCCAAATTCCAGACACCTGGACCTGCATCTCCCCTGATGACAATGAGCCTGGAGGAGAAAGAGACAAGTCCTCCCATGACCAGCCCAACTCTGCCCCTCATATCTTGGGGTGGTACCCATGAGCTACAGAGGGACTCTGCCTGCCTGCCTGCAGGGGAGGGGTGACCCAGCCCTGCTTTGAGCCCCAAAGTCTAACAAGCAACAAGGAAAGGAACATGCTTGTTTCCTAAAAGCCCAGTCCTGAGCACGTCTTGAATAGAGTCCTTTGGATTCGGATACTCCAGAATCCCTAGGTAGACTCCCCAACTCCCAAGACTGGGACTTCCAGTGGCCTCTCCACCAGCCTTCACACACACCTGAGGAAGAAGCTGGTGGGTGCTCTCTAGTGTGTGTCAGCACACGAGCCTCCGGGACAGGGTCAGCCGTGGTCTGAGGAGTGTGGGGAAGGTCTAAACCAGACTTGGACCTCACAGTAACAACAGAGCTTGTGAAGACCAGAGGAGCATGCCTGCAGAGGAGCTCAGCCAGCAGGCTCCGCTGACAGCCTAGCAACACCCCCAGGGAGGTAGAAAATCCCAGTACCAGACTCTGCCCTGAGGCTGATGCCAGGACAGGCTGAACAGTGACTCGGATACCAGAGGTCCAAAAGCCCCTCAGATAACGCAGAAGGCAGGGGCAGAGGGAACTACTGAACCAAGCGAGCCAGTGCAAGCTCCTGGGTGCAGTCACTGAGCAAGCTCTGCCCCTCCACTTCCCGTGGCCTGGCCTATAAAGAGGGCAGCTCAGAGGGGAGCCGAGGTAGCAATGGCTGGAAGTTCTGTAGCCCTGATGAAGAGAAGGACAGAAAGGCACTCTTGCTGCAGTGGAAGACCCCAGATCAGGCAAAAGAGATGGCAACCAAATGGCCACAATAAGAGCAGCATGTCCCCATGCCTACCCAGCTCTGTCCCAGAAGACATCACCGATACCCCCCTCCCCCCGCCTTCCATGTGTCACTGCTGAGCCCAGGCTCCTCGATGGATCCAACACAACAGGAATGTAGGCGGGAGCCACAGTTTGCTCTCCCAGGGCAGCCCAATCCTTATTAGAAGGTGACAGCTGGGGTGTGTGGTCCAATCCTGCTTTTACCTGCTTTCCAATGGGGCACACGGCCCCTATCTCCTAGTGAACAGACCCCTGGAACCTAGGTCATGGCTCTCCATAGCAAACCCTCATTCCCATGGCCCCAGTCCCATGGCACCTTAGGGACACTCTCAAGAAGGCTTGTCAAGATGTGCCAAGATGTCGGAGTCTCTTGGCTTCACAGGCAGGCGCACATCCCCGCACCACCAGCTGCTCTGCTCCCGCCTAGTGGAGGCCTAGTGGCTCTACCCTGATGCACCTCTGGCCTCCCGCCCCTAGGGGAAAGCAGTGAGGTTGAAACAGGTCTCCCTCCCACCTACAGAAGAGTATGCACACAGCCCCACGTTCAGAACATTCTGAGGGACCCCCTGGGCACATGGACACATGGGTACCACAGCTGACGGCACACCTTTACCAAGCAGAAGCAACTGAGAGTGCGCAGCGAGGAGCGCCATAGAAGGCACCAGCTCACCGCACACAGGAGTGTAACATTTGCACTCTGGTGCGTGTGGGCCATAGAAGGCACCAGCTCACCACACACAGGAGTGTAACACTGGCCCTCTCGTGCGTGTAGGCCATAGAAGGCACCAGCTCACCACGCACAGGAGTGTAACACTGGCCCTCTCGTGCGTGTGGGCCATAGAAGGCACCAGCTCACCGCACACAGGAGTGTAACATTTGCACTCTGGTGCGTGTGGGCCATAGAAGGCACCAGCTCACCACACACAGGAGTGTAACACTGGCCCTCTCGTGCGTGTGGGCCATAGAAGGCACCAGCTCACCACGCACAGGAGTGTAACACTGGCCCTCTCGTGCGTGTGGGCCATAGAAGGCACCAGCTCACCACACACAGGAGTATAACACTTGCGCGCACAGACGCACACACGCATGCACGCACACAAGAACATGCATACCTGGGTCACCTCTATCCACAACACTGGCCCAAGAGGCTGCTACCAAGAGCTATTATAAACTTCAATTTGGGAGTCCCAGGCAGGACAAAGCAGTCTCTCACATCAAAGTGATGATAAGTCCATCTCCTCCCCTGAGCTGCTGGTGCTGGGGTTGCTCTTCTTGCAAATTGTAAATGCTGGCTCTTGCCTCAAGCTAGAACCCCCTAGCTACCAGTCTACCCTCTCCCAGCCACCCTGTGCCCCAACCCCCCAGACACAGAGACTTCTGGGCTACCTGTCCCCTACCTACCTGCCAGGGGCTAGCCTGACAGAGAACCTAAGTAGAATCAATATCCCATGGGCTTTGGGAGACAGGCTGAGCATTCCCAGAGAGAAAGTACACTCAAGGACTGGTCTCCTCAGCCCAAGGAAGGTAGGAGTCAGGGCTGACATCCCCAAAGGACTCCTGGCTGAGCCAACCCTCCTCCACCCAGAGAGAAGCCATGAGTCCTGCAGGCCCCCAAAGATAGAGGGGTCTTGAGCTCCTGCACAGGAGCCACGTGACAGCCACAGAGCCAAAGCCACATATGTGGTAAGGGCCGGCTATGTTCTTGCCATGCAGTGGCCGGGGCTCACAATACCTTCCCTCTAAGTCAGTCCTGACAATCCCCAACCATTTCCCCAGGGAAGGTGACACTCCAAGTCAGGCCTGTGGCCTGGGAGCTGCAGAAGGCAGCCAGGGTGAACCTGGCCCCACCAAGACAAAACAAGCACAGGCTGGAGCCCAGCAGAGAGCAGTGGGAGGCTGGGAGGCCCAGGAACTTTCCCTCGCACAGCCTCCTGCCTTGAAAGCAGCTACTCTGTCCGCTGCTGGACAGGGTTGAGACAGGAGAGGAAAACAGCCTTGTCAGGTACTATTCCACCATCTGGGGGCATGAGCAGAAGCCCCACTCACAAGAGGAAGTATGGCATCTGCTGCAGTCAGGTTCACAATGCTGGCAGAAATCACCTCACCAAGAGCAGCTTGTGGAAAAAGGGGGCTTATTTGGGCTCATAGGCTAGAGGGAGAACCTCCATGATGACAAGGGAAACGATGGCATGAGGAGAGGGTGGACATCACTCCCCGGCCAACATAGGCTGGACAATAGCAACAGGGAAGTATGCCAAACACTCATAACACCCATAAGCCTGCCCCCAACAATACTCTGCCTCCTGGAGGTGTTAATTCCCAAATCTCCATCAGCTGGGAACCTAGCATTCACAACACCTAAGTTTATGGGGGAATACCTGAATCAAACCACCACATTCTGCCCCTGAACCCCATAAACTGATAACCATACATGATGTAAAATACAATGCATTCAGCCCAACTTTAAACATCCCTGTAGCAGTCAGCTTCAGGTTCGCTGAGATGAACTTCCAGACCAGGCACAGTTATGGAGGAAGGGATTTATTGGAGCTTACAGATCCAGGGGAAGTTCCATAAAAGCAGAAGAAACTGGCCTGCTTTCACAGGCCCAAGCAGAGAGAGAGAGAAGCACAAGCCTAAAAAGCCACAGCACACTTCAGGAACTCCAGCTAGGCACACTTTGCATATCTTTAGATTGAAATCTGAAACCCACCACCACACCTTAAGATCCACACAATGGCATTGCCTCCAGCCAGATGGCTAGAGATGCAAACTACAAACAAACAACTGAATATATTGGGGGCCATCTATTCTATTCAAACTACCACAATCCCCATAGTTTTTATCAATGCCAATGATGTTCAAACATTCCCATAGTCTAAGATCTTTTAATAGAGTTATAATACCAAAAAATCCCCCCCCAAAAAACCATAATGGCACAGAATAAACATTCACACTGTAAAAGATGGCATTGGGCATAGCAAAGAAATATTCAGCCAATACAAGATTTGAAACAACCAGGGCAAACATCAAACTCTGTAGCTTCAAGTCCAACAACTCTAGTCAGTGACAAATCTCCAAGTCCAATAATTCTAACCAGCAACAAATCTCTGCCATTCCAATTCTGCCCCTCCAGCTAGGCTACTCAGTCCTGGAAAACTTCATTGGGGACGGCAGCTTTCCTTAGCAGCCATCTCGTGGTTCCGGCATCTCCTCTGGGTCTCCACATCTCCTCTGGGTCTCCACTGCAACCCATGGTTCATCCTCACAGCTCCACTGGGTCTCCATGCAGTCATCCAGCAAACCTGCTTCACACTGCCCATGGCCATTTCCAAAACACAAGACCATGTTGAAAACTCAATGACCCTCTCTTTCCTGCATTTCTTATATTCCACAATACCAGGTAGGGTGCCAATTTGCTAATCCATGGGGAATAAAGCAGACTTTGAAGAACAGGACACTCCTTGAGCACTTAGACCCCCTCAAAAGAGTCTACATTCTTCCTGTTGCCCCAGTGCAGGTCAGCTGGCCAATCTCAAAGGTTGTAATCTCTCACATAATTGCATCTGAAGGGGCAGCAGTTTCAGCCCAAAGATTTCACTTCTGTGCCATATCCCTCTGCCCACACCAGTCCATTTCTACGCAAAGCAACCCTGCACAAGTTCTTCAGTACATGGGCATAAACAGCAAGCCTCTCACACAAACTGTTCCTAGCTCAGTCCAGACAAAGCTCCTTTTCATCCTCATAAGCCAAACCTGACAGTCCATAGTTCTTACTGCATTCAGGTCTTTCAACTGTGACCAGAATAGTCCGTCAAGCTGTACTTACAGCACTGCAAGGCATCTCTTAGGCCAAGGTTTCAAATTCTTCCACATTCCTCTACAAAATCAGCCCCAAAATGCCAAAGCCACACAGTCAAGTGTCTAGCAGCAATCCCACTCCTCAGTACCAACATTACTTTGCAGTCAGGTTCACATTGCTGGCAGAAATCACTTGACTAAGAGCAGCCTGTGGGAACAAGAGGTTTTATTTTGGCTTATAGGCCTGAGGGGAAGCTCCATGATGGTGGGGAAAACAATGGCATGAGCAGAGGGTGGACATCACCCCCGGCCAACATAAGGTAGACAATAGCAACAGGGAAGTGTGCCAAACACTGGCAAGGGGGAACTGGCTATAACACCCATAAGCCCACCCCCAACAATACATTGCGTCCTGGAGGTGTTAATTCCCAAATCTCCATCAGCTGGGAACCTAGCGTTCAGAACACCTAAGTTTATGGGGACACCTGAATCAAAACACCACAGCATCTTACCCTCCAGTGCCCCACATGCACCCAGGGGTCCCAATGCAACCCTCTCCTATCCTTGCCTTTCAGACTCCAAAGTGCTGCTGCCCAAAGGCCATCAACTCCGTGACCCTCCTCCAGCCCGGCACACAGTCCCCATGGTTTTCCATGCACCATGCAAGACTGCTGCTGAGAGCCAGAGCCAGCTCACTCTCCTCTTGCCTTAGCAACACCTTCCTGGCCAGCATCCACCATACTCCCAGGCAGCCCCGGACCACAATGCTCCCCATCCCCAAGCCCAGAACACCTCCCCATGCTGCATGGAAGCCGTGCTCATCCTGTGGAACACCCCTCTGCCCTGGGCAACCTTACTCCACCCCACTGAGCCACAGTATCAAGGCTGTGCACGCTGCGGGCCTCCTCACTAACATGGCATGCGTGCATGTGTGTGCACACACAATCATGCACCCCGTGCCAGGCCTTGGCCTCCATCTGTCACCCAGGGCCCTATACACCCACTCTGACAAAGCCCTCTCCACAGCCTACGCCTCTCATTCTTGCAGTTAAAATTTCATTCACGACGGCAGATTGGTTATTCTATCGTGGACTTAATTAAAGAGGGCCCCAAAAATGACATTTTAAACAGCAATGCCACTTTCTAATTGACACCACTCCATTACCAAAAAAAAAAAAAAATACACAAACCAGCCTGAATGGGAGCGGACACCCTTCCTCTACCCTCTTGAACGCAAGAGGACAGTGTGGCTTCAATTTTTAATCTAATGATAAAATATTCATGGAGCATAAAGGGATTGCATTTCCCAAGGTGCAGGATCACTGTCCTTCTCTGGGGCTTCCTGTGGCAGGAAGACACCAAGTTAGGGTGATGGGGTCAGGGCATTCTGGAAGACAGGAACCCACAGACAGGGGCTGAGCACTGGCATACTCACCACTACATCCCCACCCCATTCACTGTTTCGCTGCTGGCCCAGGCTCCTCCTGTGCTCCCTGACCAACTGCCTGTTCTCAGAAGCAGAATACTTCCGCCCAGTGGTTAGGCGCCTACCAAAGGACCCAGTGACTTGCACCAGGTCTCCTGGCCCTAGTCCTGCTGCCTGCTTGAGCCACTTGTATGGAGTCTCAAGAAGAATCAAGCCCCCAACATGGTAATTACAGAAGCAAAGTGCTGGAGGCTTGGCCCACTACTGCCAATACCTTCCCATGCCGGGCAGAGTCCCCAGAGGCTACAGATGCTTGCATAAAGCCCAGGGCGCCCCCACCTTACATGCAGGGACTGAGGCAGCAAGAAGGACGCTCTGAACCACGTCCCCAGGCTCAGGTACCTGGTGAGATGTGTACACAACACAGCCCCGGGAGGTGACGACAAGCAGCTCGGTTGCACGCTGGCTCACAGCACCACCCCAGGAGAGGAGCAATGGAGGACATGGTGCTGGAAGGAGGCTCGACCCCAGTTCAACTACTTAGCCTCTCCACTGTGTTCCCACGGGCACAGCTAGGAAAACGGAATCTACCTCCAACTGCCTCTGAACCAAGAATAAAGCCATCCCAGTGAAACAGCTTCGCCTGCTCCCACAAAAGGGTGGTGGCCTGGCCAAGAAGCCCTGCTCGGCAGCCACCTTTCTGCCCCCCATGCAGTGTCCTGGGTAGGTGCAGGCAGAGCACACGGCTGCACCCAACCCTCCATGAGAGCCACGGGCCCACCCAGGGGAAAGCACGGCCGGAAGCCACAGGAAGCACCCTAGCAGTCCCGGGGACCCGACCACCAACACACCCAGTGTGTAAGGTTCTGGGCGACCTGCAAAGTGACAATAATCATCCTCAACTTATACATAGGAAAACTGAGGTTCTGGATGGCAGGGGTCCCCTAAAATTTAGTGCAGCTGGCGAGTGGGAGACCCAGGGAGTGAATCCAATGCTATCCTGGGCACCCTGTTCTGCAGCACCCACCCAAGGGCTCCCTGGGGCCTGCTGCTCCCTCCCCTGTGGCTTCTGCACCCTGCAGGGGCGGGGGCTGATGCTAACCAGCTGCCCAGCCAGCCCCAGACAGAGCGTTTAATCAACTGCACTCAGCACGGCATCTTCTGATGTTGCTGGGCAGATGTGCCTGCCTGGCCATCTGGTAAACCAGTTTTCCCTGACCCCAGGTCTGGTCAAGCTCTGGACACAGCCATGAGTCAGGGGTCCAAGGAATGGAAAAGGGATCCAGCCAAGGTGAGGAGCCCACAGGCCAAGAGGAAAGGAAGGTGCTGATGGCAGAGGGAAAAGAGCTAACTGAGCACCCACACCACTTCAGCTGGGGAGCAGCTGCACCCACCCCGACACCCACCCCACCGGCCGGGCTTTGTCTCTCCATGAAGCTTCTCAATTGATGCCACACAACAGGCTTGGTCCCAGGGATGGAGACACAGAGCTGTGCCTCTAGGAACACAGACGCATAGGACTCAAGATTCCAAACCTCACGAGACAAGTTTAGGTAGGTGCCCAGGGAGTCCAGCCCCAAATGAGGTCTCCAGATGTCAGCTGCACGGGAAGGAAGAGCAACCTGAGGGAAGATGCCACGCCACGCCCTCCAATGCCGGGCCTAGGTCCACACATGATCTGCACCAATAAATGAGCTTCCAGTGGGAAGACAGTGGCTGCTCCCATCACCACTGCAGTCACTGAGGTCTGCACCAAGGGCAGGAGCCCTACTTCCCACACAGCAAGGACACCGGCCTCACCACACTCACTGAGGACCAGTGCTTGAGGTCCACAGGCCCCAGCTTCCTGGGCTGGTCTTTCCCTCTCCTACCCCCAGCCAGGATTCCTGATAGCCTGTCTACTAAACCCAGCCAGGCTCTTCACCCAGGCCGAGGCACTACCGTCCAAAGCTACCTAAGGACAGACCTCTGACAGCTCAAGTACCCAAGCAAAAGCAGAGCTAGATGGGCAGAGGGAAGCCGCAGCCCTGGGCTGGCCGGGCTGAGAGCTGAAGCCTGCCAGGCCAACCCCATCAACTAGCAGGGCCTCTAGGTGGGCTGGGTGAGACAGGCTGGCTCAGGACCCTTCCTGAGGGGAATGAGCATGCCCTGTATAACCAGGCTTCACAGGAAAGATCTGCTCTTACCTGCTAGGGACACAACTGTAAATCTAACACCCAACCCCCTAGGAGGCTCACACAGTGTCATAGCCTTCACTCCCATGGTGCACAGCTAGGGTCTCAGAAAGGCCCTGAGCAATTCTAGAGGCCGATACAGGCTCAGCTGGCCTCCTAGGGATAGGAAGGCCAGGTGTTTCAGAGCTGCTCACAGAAACTCAGCTCTCCTGGGGACTGTGACCCAGGCAATGCTACTGGCCTCCACACTCAGTATCTGACCCCAGAGTCCTACACTGGGCACAGAGCTGGCACTTGGTGGGTATCTGACACCTCTGACAGGGAGCCTCCGACAGTATGCAGACCAGGACACACTGAGCAGGAATTCAAAGTCCATATCAGTCCAAGAGAGAGGTAGCCATACGGGGCCAAGAGAACCCAGCTAAGCCTCGACTTGTTCCCAAAGATCAGGCCAGTCGTGTAAGCATGACAGTTCTCAAACCTGCAGCTGGGATCAAGTGATTAATACTGGTCCCCAGGGACCTTCCCAGCACCCACCCTAAGCTCACGAAGGATTAGCACCTGTAGCTGCACACCTAAGCACGGCAATCACACCACAACACTGGTGCGCCCACCAACACCTCAAGCTGCCAGGCCACCAAAATACCCCACCTGACCACAAACCCCAAGTTCCACTTCCGGGGGGCCTCTAAGTCAAAGGCTCATCAGCATGCACTGTTCTCCCACCTCAAGCAGCCTTGCTGGGCCTCTCAGCCCAGTAGCCCAGTCCACACCTTCAACACTGCCCCACCGTGTGCACCCACAAATGCACCACCAACAGGCCCCAACTGTGTGGTCACTCTAAGTCTACATCCCAGGCCCAGAGTGTCCATGTCATTCTAACCCACCAGCTTCCCCACACACCTTGCCAGCACCCTGGGTCCTTGCTGGCCAGCAACCAGAACTCACCAGACCCCAGAGGCAGAACCTGTTCAACACCACTGGCACATCCCACTTGTCCACCTGACTCCACTACCTACCACCACCACCACCCCCGCTTCATTCCCTGACCCCTCTCTCCAAACCCAACCTCACTGCCTTTGTAATGCTGCTGCTCAGCCTGCAAGGCTCGTCCTCCTCCGCCTGCATGCCTATACACTCCTCCCATCACCTCTGCTTAAATGTCTCCCTCAGGAAGGCTTTCCATGGCCCCTGTGACCCGAGACCCCACCACGTACCAGGATTCGACCATCCTCAATGCAGGCTAACCCCCTCCCTGCTCCTCCAGGGTTAGAGTGCACGTGGTCCGAGGGGTACTTCTGTCTATCCAGACTGCCCAGGGCTCCTCTACAGCCCTCTTCCTGCTCAGGAGATGCCTGAACACCCAGGCTGCCCATCTGGGCCAGGGGAAAGGTATCCGCCTTTCAGTGACCAGCCTCTTGTCCAGGAGGAGGAACCAGCCTGCTCGAAACACAGAGACAAAGGCAGGCTGACCACCGAGTGCCCGCAATTAATCTCGGTCAACACCATGGCGGTGCGGCGGTCCACCCAGCAATTTACATTTTTATTAAATCACACAGGGAAATTAGAAACATTGTTACTTCCCTAGGTTCTTTAACCCTTCCTTTGCCCACTCCCCCACACTGCTGCCCATGTTCCCACCATACCCACCTGGCAGCTGCACACTGACCATCCAAGTCTCCTCCAACCCAGCCCAGGGCATGCAGCCAGGCTCAGACCTCCCCAGGCTGCCACTCTGACCATAAAGCTTGTTGGGCAAAGTGTTCCTCTACAAACAGGCAGGCTCAGGCAACGGGGTCTCAGCCAGGATCAGCTGTCCCCTTCTTCCCCTGCTGTCCCAATACCCTCTCCGAGCACAAGTCTTCCTGAGAACTGCACCATTTCCGGCGCAAAACTCTGGCTGGGCGCAGACTTTCAGACTCCACAATGCTGCCATGGTAGGAGGTAGGGGAGCAAATCCCCAACTGGGGCTCAGCATCTAACGAACCCTAGGTGGCACCTAGATCCATTCTCTCACCCCTGCATGCCCACTCTGGAGGCAATGCCAGGAGATGACAAGGTCCACAGGCCCCAAGCAAGGTTATGCACAAAAGCCACTGCCACACCACAATATGCCCAGTCCTCGAAGGGCAAGCAGGCAGAGGAACGAGTATCCAATAGGGAAGGGGTTCCTGATAGAGCTGATGTCCCAGAGAGGCCTGCAGGGGCAGCGGCCACAGGAGGACCCACAGGGCCTTCAGGTGGCACTCCCGTGAGGGCTAGGGCGTTCTAGCCTCCAAAAACAGGTCCCGCAGCACAGTGGCTCCCAGAAAGCAGCATTGGGGAGCCAGGTGTCAGGGCCCACCCGGGACCCAGATAATACTGTGACCAGGAACATAAGACAAAGAAAACTCTGGTGGAGACCGGAGCGCAGTGGTCCCAAAGCCACATCACCTGGGATGTCACTACACCCACCCCACCAGGCTCTGTCACAGAAGCTGCCTAGACTGCCACCACTCTCAACATGGTCCCTACAAGAGGACCAAGAGCAGGAGCGGCCCTCCCAATGAGCACACTCCCGAACAGTGAACTAGCCCAGCGTTAGGGGCCTGCTCCATGGTCACTTGTCCCTAGTAATCCAGCCAGAAAGCAGAAGCCTCGTTCACTCACCAGCCATGATGTGCAGGGCACAGGAAGCAACAAGTGGGGGGCTGAGAGAAGGCAAGTCTAAGTTGTTTTCCCACCAGGTGCCCTCCAGGTTGAGCCTGACTCTCTCAGTTCAGGCTCCCACAATGCCTTAGGAGGATGGAGATGGAGGACCAGCTGAGCCAGCACCTAGGAGGCCAGGCAGCCACAGGCAAGCAAGACCACCAACCTACTCCATGGCTCTGTGTGGTCCATGGCGGTGGGGAGCTGAGCCCAAAGTGAAGGGACCCACCCCACCACAGCTGCCAAGGGTCAACACGCCAGCAAGGCTATGCTCACAGCTCTTGGCCTTGTCCCAGCAATACACAGGAGGATGCCTGGAAACCTGTCCCATGGGGTTTTCACAACCTCAGGACATACCACCATCAGTTCCCACATCACTTGCCATGTGAAGACAATGGAGGCCCCAGCTCTGGTGATACCCCTCGGGTACACCCACTTCCATCTTCTCAACCACTGCTGGTGGTCTCAGGATCAACCGGGAGGCAGTTAGAGAACCAGCCTATCTGCATAGACATCCAGACCAAGCCTCTGAACTCCATTCCCATCCCTCCCTAGGCACCTCTGCCCTGCTGAGATTGGCCATGTGGCCCAGGCTTAGAAGCAAAGCTCATGATAGGGGTAATTCCCCTTCCCCAACTCTACACCCACTGGCCATCATGACCAGGGTCCACACAAGCCTAGGCTAGCCCCAGCATCAAAGCCCCAGGACGCACAGTACTCATGGAGGGTGGAGGAGACTAACCCTGGACGGCTGCCTGGAGGAGGCAGCACAGGAGAGACACCTGTGAGAACCAGAAACTGACAGTGCTGAGGGGAGCAGTGTGAGGAGGTGGGTAGGGGGTACAGTCTTGGATCAAGCCCCACCTCCACCCTCCTGTTGTAGCACTGGAGGCAGGAACCAAGGGCCCTGACTTCCTAAGAGGAATTTGGGCTATGATCAGGCACCAGAATGGAGTGTGATGAAAAACCTGCGGTTTTCCCCGCCTGTGACTGCTGACTCGGGAACACAGGCAGACCCACTCACACCCCTTCAGAGGGATGGTGGGTTCAGGAAGCTGAGCCCCAAGAGAAAGACTGTTTGCCTGCCCAACACCAGCTGTGAGAGCCATCTCCCGTCACACTCTGCATCCAGAAAACCCTGACATCAGGGCTGGATGGAGATGAAGAAAATGAGCTCCAAGTGGGGCTGGGGAGTAGCTTATCCATATGTATTCTGCAAACTCCAAGCAGGCTGGATACCCTTGGCCTTCATAAGCAGGGCAGGGTTGAGAGTCAGGCCATGGGCAGTTTCCAGGGGCAGAGGCATTGAATCCAGGCCCCCAGGGACTGGAACAAAAGTGACCGTGTCAGGGAAGTTACCAAGAAGGAGGGCATGAGCAAAGGCCCCAAAGCAAGAAGGTACAAGGCATGGTGTCCAGACAGCTTGAGCTTGGCAGCCAGGACCCCCACGAAGGAGGTCCCATGTCTTACAGGGAGGGAGGGAGGACTCAGCCACCCTCAGTGGGACTGTAAAGAGCCAGAGAGTTGGAGTAACAGGGACAGCGCATCTGCTGACCACGCTCCTGGCCACTGGCTGGGAGGAAGCACTTTCCCACAGTTACGAAAGCAGGAAGGGGGAAGGAACTAGCATGAAGCACCTCAGGCTCGAGGCCATGGTCAGCGCAGTGCTGGTGGGGATGAGGCCTGGGCCCTGAGGGCCAGCCTGCTGGACATGTGCCCCTCTTCTGGTCACAAGAAAGGCTAATGGGACCGGAACAGTGGCTTGACCCACAAGTCCCTATGAGGCCACATGCAGCAGCATCTCCCTGCCCAGACCTGGGAACACCAACACCCTAGGATTATTCCAGAAACCATCACCCCAGATTCCCCTCCCAGGGAAACACTTTTCCCCAGTAGGCAGAGCTACAAGCCTGCTTACCTTCCCCAGCCCCACAGGGTGCCCCCATCCCAGAATGCTGGCCTACAGGCCTCACAGGCCCCATAACTGGAGCCAGCACTCCTCTCCCTGACCTTGGGACAAGGACACTGAGGTTCAGAGAGGCCTCCAGCTCCCACTCCCTGCTTCAAGGGATAGGCCGTCCTTCAATAATCCTCATGACCACTCTAGAAGCAGATGGCATGAGCCCACACATGACACAGTTGGGGCTTGAAGAAGGAGCCACCACTGCCTAGGGGATACATTACCTGCCCAGTATTATGGCCCACTGATAGCTTATAGGGCTCTGAGACAGGCTCGCCTTCATCTCCACAGGCCGAATGCCTGCACCCAGGACACCTCCCCAGGGTGGCCATGTAGAAATCTATAATCTCCTGGGGCCTCTCTGAGGAGGACCCCCTCCCGCCCCCGCACTGCAGGGTTTGGTTTCCTGGCCTCTAATCAAAGGATTACCAACAATCCTGGCACCCACACGTGCAGGTTCTGCCAACACCACAACACACACCTCCCACTCGACTCACACCAAGAAGGTCACCACCACAGCAGGACAACAGCCACCACCTGTGCTGGCGCCAAGCCAGCCAGGGCAGAAAGGATCACCTGCCCCGATGTCCTGACCTGAGGGGACAGCCAACGCCAACACCACCTCTTGATGGAGGACACCACCAGTCCCACAAGCAAAGCTGCCTCTGAGCCTGCTCCTTCCTACAAAGGCTGACTCCCTCCTCAGGACTCCTGAAGGGGCACAGGCTTAGCACAGACTGGGGAGTTCCACATAAACACCTGGGGGTCACAGTGGCCTGAGCCCAGTTCAGGACCATACGTCCACTAGGCATGCAAGCAAGTAACAGGGTAAGAATCCCCATCCCAGGGTGGGCGTCACAGAGCCACAACACAGTGAACACCTCAGTGGGCTGAGCCAAGGCTAGAGGAACATGATCCCATGATCCACACAAGCCACAGCCTGGCTCCGCCCTTGCCGCACCCTGCCTGGCCTGGTCCCAGTAGGCACATTGCATATCTATTTACCCAAAGTCCATGCCCCACCCCATGGGGAACACAACCCCAGCAAGACTCAGGGAGGCATCCATGGAAACTGAGTCAGACACCAGGCATACCTCCTGCCAATACCCAACTGCCCGAGGCTGTTCCCAGAGGACAGGAAGGGAGGGAGCTCCTAGCCCCAGGTGTGTGACAGCCACCTTTGGAGTGCACCCACTTCCCCACTGCTGGGTCACACACAAGCTCCCTGTCCTGAGGTCCCAGGCTTAGGCCAGGAAGCCGGGTGGAGACTGGAGGGTGGGGCCCATCTAACCCAGAGTTGCTGAAAAGAGCTCACGAGGAAGTAAAAATAGGAAATAAAAATAAAATTGCCCCGGCCAGCCCCAGTTGTTTGTGTAGGAAACGAGGCATCTCCTTGCCTAACAAGGCAGGCTGGCTCCAGTCCCTCCCAGATACACAGGGTCTCCAGGCCTGCTGTCTCCAGAATGTCATCCGGGCACCTGGGATCCAATGGGAAGCCCCCAGAGTCCTGAAATTCTGGGTTTGAGTCCCAGCTGTGATGCTAACCTGCCCTTGAGCTTTGCATGTCTCCACACAGCTTCAGGGATGGGGTAGGGGCCACCTCCCCTGTGGAAGGAAGAGGGGTGTACAGTGCTGCACCCTGCCTCCGCTGGAGCCCCCATGGTAGGGACTGAATCAAGGCCAGCCCCTCTGCTTGCCATCTCTGTCTGCATGACTTCTCTGCCCAAGGTGGGCAGATGGGCGACAGGGGCATAGGAGTTCAGACCAGAGGCAGCCTGGGCCACCCGCCCCACCCGCAGCTCACAGACCTCGATTTCCTCATCACACAATGAGAGGAAGCATTCCTTCCTATCCTTCCCTGCTGGGCCTTGCCAGCATTCACGCCAGGCGAGTGCGTACTAAAGTGTGCACAGCAACACGGGCTTCGGGACCAACCAGCTCCCTGTCCCGGGGCACAGACGCCCGTGCTAGGACTCCACTCCTGGAGCGGAGACACCCCAGCCCCACAGCAGCAGCAGCAGAGGACTGCTGCCATAGCTAGCACTCCACAGCCCCCCACACACACACACGCACAACTGCCAGCACAGGTGCCCTCTGGATCAGCACTCACCAACAGGTAGGGGCTGCCCAGGGCACCTGGGATAGGCAGTCCCAATGCTGCTGCTGGTGGGTGGGGGACAGTGAGCCACAAGCCATGACAACAAGCCTCTGACTGGTCCATACTGCACTACTTCAGTGTTCCTTGCCACACAAGGAACGCCTTGGGCCCCCACTAATGCCCATCACCCATGCCATTCCCTGGTACCTGGCCCAGCTGGAGTGACATCAACTGGTCTGACCTTCCTATGCCAGCCAGGGGCCTTTCTAGAATACATATACACTCTCAGCCCTCCAAGGAGCTGAGCACCTGTCCCCAGAGAAGACTTCCTCCCCTGGCATGTCTGTGGGCACCTGCTGGTCTGTAGCTTTCCTGACCTGCTGGGCCTCCAGGTGCCTGACTGCAAGTACATGCTCCTGCATCCCAAGCAAACCGGGCCCTGAGGGCCCTTGGTGCTGAGATAACTGAGGGAGCCAGGCTCAAAGCAAGGGCCTCGTCTGAACCCTGGCTTTGCAACTACTGGGCAGCAGGAGCGCGGGACAGGGCACACAGACAGACACGCACACACATAAACAATGCACAGAGCCTCATGCATGGACAGGGTGTTGTGGTGGTTTGTATAAGGTGTTCCTCATAAACTCATGTGTTTTGAATGACTGCTCCCCAGCTGATGGCAACTTAGCAGGTGAAGCCTTGCTGGAGGCAGTGTATTTTGGGGGTGGGCTTAGGGGGGTTACAGCCAGCTCCCCTTTGCTAAAGTGTGCCACACTCTCTTGTTGCTATTGTCCACCTGATGCTGGCAAGGGGGTGATGCCCATCCTCTGCTCTGCCATCTTTTTCCTGCCATCATGAAACTTCCCTTTGAGACTGTAAGCCAAATAAAAAAAAATTTTTTTAATTTGGTTTTTCGAGGGAGGGTCTCACTCTAGCCCAGGCTGACCTGGAATTCACTATGTAGTCTCAGCGTGGCCTTGAACTCACAGCGATACTCCTACCTCTGCCTACTGAGTGCTGGGATTAAAGGTGTGCCAGCAACATGAAGGTAACTACAACAGGTGTGCAGACACACTCACTCACATACTGACAATACACAAAACTTTATGAATAGACTTGAGTGTGCAGACATACTCTCTCACATAACCATGCTCACTCACAAGCTGACAATACATGGAACTTTATGCACAGACACGGGTGTGTACACATAGCTCACATGTTGACAATTCATAGACTCTCACACATGGACAGGGTTCACAGACACACACTGTCGCATGGCCACTCACACATACTGACAATACAAAGCCCCTCACACATGGATGTAGGTGTGCACAGACACGAGTCACATGCTGTCACAGGTGTACACAAACACAGGGTCGCGCATGGGCATGGGTCACCCCCACTCCCAGAGGCATACACAGACTTCTTACCACATACCTTGCCCAGCACCCAGTCACATGAGTACCTGGCAAACCCTGTGCTGCAGCAGTCAGGGTGCCAAAAAGCCCAGGAGAAGGACTGAATGTCCAGTGGGGCTGAGGCCAATGAAGGAAGGACAGGACAGAGCAGAGCAGAGGGCCACATGCTCACTAACGGAACCAGGCTGCCTACCGAGTCAGCTGCCGGCTGCAGAACCTCTTAACTGTCCAGTGAAGCAATCTGGACCCCCATGAACAAGGTACACCCAGGCCAGTGCTGAGGATGAAGGGGGCAGGCCCTGAGCCTTCAAGGCCCAAGTACCAACTTCAGGTAGTGCCTACCAGCCTCTCAGATGCGGGACACATGAAACCCACCCGCGGTGCCCAGGTTCCCGCTGGCAGGGGCTGTCAAATACCAGTGAGGAGGTCGCAGTGGGAGGCAGACAATGGTGGTGACAACAATCACAGCGTTGTTCTCAGGAAGGCAGCCAGGGAAACCTGGGGAGGGAGGGGACAGCCAGCAGGCAGATGGCCAGGAAGGGCAGAGTAGTTGCTGGGAGGAAGGCTATCTCCAGAGCCCTGGGGGACCCCAGAGATAGGCTCCCGCCCCAGTTCATCCACAATGCACATGTACAGGTCCCCCCACGACAGGGCACACAGACAAACATTCACACAAGGTCTACATGCAAGTCTGGGGGGGGGGGTGCAGGGCACCTCTGATAACCACTTCCCAGCTTATCAGCCATGTCCAAGGCTGCATGGGTTCTGGTACTGTTCCCTCCTCCGACCATCAGCAGCTGCAAGTGCGTCCAGCCACCCAGCCTGGAGACACAATAACTGTCCACACGCAGATAAGTCCCTAAGCCACTGTGGGCGGGGAGGCCGCAACTCTGGCCCATTGACACTGCCCTACCAGCCATAGCTACACTGGCCAAACGCCCATGGAGAACACAGCACTCCCCACAGTGAGGTAGCCAGAGGTAGAGGGGTAACCTGGCCCGTGACCCCATGGTGACCTAGGGGGTGTCAGCCTGGGTACGAACCAGGGGTGCCACCTGGGCCAGAGCCTGATCTGTGAATCAGTTAGCTAGCGTGGCCTGCAGCCAGTAGAGTATGGATTACTCCCGACACAAGAAAGCCTGCAGACACCAGCACTTTCCCTGACAAACCACAGCACACCAGCCACAAGGAGCCAGAATAAGGCAGCAGAGTTAGGTGCCGGGCCACAGCTGCACCCCATGCTCCTGCGCACCTCTTGAGGCTGAGGATGGCCCATCGATGACAATGGCCAGGCCAGCAAGAGAAGCTAGATCACTAGTGCCCACTGCACTACCTGCTGGACAAGAGAGACCCCTGAGGATGTTCTTATGGTCTGATGCAGACCAGCCTCCTCACACGGGTCAGCAGGGGCCGGTAAGAGCATGTAGCACCCAAAAATCACACAAGTGTCTCAAGCCTGGGTCAACTGCCCAATGATTGTGGACACACTGCCCAGGTTGGCTGTGGCCAAGTGTACTTCTCCAGTGGACCATAGAGACCACAGGAAGGGGGCGCAGAACCACTAGAGCTGCAGGGATACTGGTGCATGAATAAGTGTATGCTGCACGTGTGTACACACACACACACACACACACACACACATGCACACCCTGCAAAGTTGGGACCACCTCTCTCCTGCTCAGGCTGGGCTTGGGGATCCACCCTGCTCCTGGCGCTCAACCTGATGGTCCTAGTGCTGCCCTTAAGCACCCAAAAAAACCCCACAACCTCCAGCAGGGAGCACAGACTTGGGGTGCAGTTGAGGTGGGGAACCCCTCAAAACCTGGCTTGGAGCCATATCTGCTAGATAGTCCCTGGGAGAGTCATCCACCCCAGCAGCCTCCTCCTCGGCCATTCCTTGGGCCAAGCCCACTTCTTTCCTGGCTAATAAGCTCTGCAGGACACCTCCAGCATGGCCAGAACCCCCACCTGCTCTGGCAGCTGCTCCTCATTTAGCACCGCAGCCTCTGTCACACACAGGTCACCTTCGCAGGCTCTACTCTTCAAAAGAGGCAGACCCCACGACCCGGTGCCCTCACCTAATCCCCAAGGCATATGAGCCCTCAGCCCACCACTGGCCTCTCCAGAGCAACCCCAAGCTCTGGTTCTGTGCACTCAGCGTCTCCACATCCTGACTGAGCCCCAAACCATCCCACACAGCGGGCTGCTCATGTCTCCCCCTAGCCTAGCAGAGGGAAGGGGATCCTGCCCTGCGCATCCCTGAGCCTGTAGATGTTGTTCTATGGCTGGGTACTCGTGACCCTCCTCAGCTCTCTGCCCCCTGGCAGGGCTGGCACATAGCCAGCTAAGCTAAAGGAAACCAGCCCGTCTCACTGCTCTTTGGGGTTTAAGTTCTGCACACTGCAACCACTCACACTGTGGTCAGGGACACAGCTGCTGAAGGCCAGAGCCACAGGACACGCAGGAGTCTCAAAGCTGGTCCCCCACAGGGGAAGGCACACTCCTGTGTGAGACAGACAGTAACATCAATGAACTCCGCGTCACCAGCCCGAGGACACAGAGCTGAGACTAGATGGTCCGGGTGCATAAAGTAACTTCTCAGCGAATTCCTACACATCCTTCAGACCCAGCTCTAGAAGCTCAAACCCTCCCAACACTACACTCACCCCATCGCCACCCCACATCAAAGACAGGGAAGCACTGTCAGCCCAGGCTACCTGCTCACTAGGAGCCACCTGCCCAGATACCCATTAGGCAATTTTGAAAAAAAATAAAAAAGTGTAAAGAGACCTAAGGAATCTGCCCTCTGGGTGCCCACTCGGGTTGGACAGGCTCAGCTCTCCTTCCAGCACTCAATGAGTGCAGGCGAACATGGACAGATGGATGGACACATGGAGAGTAGACAGACAGGGGAGCTTTGCCTGAGTGTCAGCCAGCCCTGACCCCCAACAAGGCCAACATGTTTCAACAAGATCTATCTGGTCCAGAAAAAAAGCCAGGTCCACACACCGGGAACTTTTGAAGGTAAGGGCCCCACTATCTGCATCTGGGCAGCTGTGTAGGAGGAAGACTCGAGCTGTGCTCAGCGGCAGCTGTGTTGATTGTGAGCCAAACACAGGTGAGGACACAGACACCTTTGGGGGCGGGAGCATGCATGCACAGCGACAGTCCAGATCTGCACTAGGGCCAGCAGGGCTCTGGGTGTGAAGGCAGTTCTACAGAACCCCCCAGTGCAAGGTCCCTGCCCCTCCCAGGTAGGGCTGGGATAGACAAGCAGCAGGGCTTCCCTCCCTGGAAAGTCAGCTGAGCCCGATGGGATGTTCTTAGTAACACAGCGATCTGAAGCCGTCCTTGGTGTGGGACAAGCCCACATCTCAGCCCAGCTATGAACTTGGTGGGGAGTGGCATGGGATGGGGTCTGCAGAGAGCGCTGATTCGTCCCACAGCTCCTTGGGATGCATGCAGCACATGGAACTGGGAGTTCTGCAGCGAATGATGCGGCCTGGGAACCAGCTTCCCTGGATGTCTGGCAGTACGGAGACAGCCATGCAGTCTTGGCCCATGCAGAAAAGGGCTTCTGCTGTCTTCAGCTGTCAAGGATCCAGCCATAGACTTCCCACCTCTACCTCAGCCCAGTGTTCATCCTTCCTGCCGGCTGGTGAGCACAGAAGGGTGCTACGCGCCCCAGGCATGGCGTGTGCTGCGACAGAGGGAGAGGGGCAGCAAGCCCTGGACCTGCCACCACCGACAGTGCAGCAGCTGCAGAGCCTGGGACCACGGCCACCCAACATCCCCAGGCCAGGTCCCCAGGGTTCCAACCTCAAGTGGCAGCGGGTGACCCAACCTTGTTTCCAGGGAGTATGAGGGGGATGCAAGCCCTGCCCCCCCCTTGGTCCTGGCACCCAATGCCTAAGGCCCCCGCCTCCCCACTCCTCCTCGACCTTGATCCTGGGCAGAAAGTCCACAGCAGGGTGGGTGGGGGCGGGTCTGCCACCTCCCCTGGACTCTGGTCCCAATCAGAACTGTCCTCTAGCCAGCTAGGAGAGACAGGGCCACTATACAGCCAGCTTATCCTGCAGGCTCCCAGGCAGATGACACAAAAGCTGCCTAAAAGGAGAGAAGCAGGATGGACCAGAGATGTGGGAATAGACTTGACAGCGGGGGGGGGGGGGGTTGGGGGAGAGCAACTGCTCCACCTAAAATGGGCCACAGCAAGGGCCACTCACCCCAGGGCAGGGCTGACGCTCTGCACTGGACAGTGGCCGATGGTGAGCCAGCAGGGGTAGGCTTCATGTTTAGGGAGACTTAGGCACCAGAAGTGAGAGAGAGAGAGGCGACATCAGGCTGACAGGGAAGCAACTCAGAAGGTCTCTGCAGCCACCACACTACCACCAGGCCCGGGGCCCAGACTCAGGTCTCCACAGGGTTAATCATTCCCAGACCAGCTGACCACACCCCCATGCTCACGTGGCTCCCACAGCACAGACCTGTGGCCCAGCTGGCAAGGGGCAGGCAAAGAGGAGCCTGGCCAAGCAGCTGGATACTTCTGGGACACTCAAGAAAGGACACATGTCCATACCCACCTGAGCATCCCATCTCTGGGCCCTTGGCTAGAGTTGTAATTCCCTGGAGATCTGCTTTAATTCCTTAGCCTACCCAGTAAACTTGTATCCATCCTTCAACACCCATCTTCAAGGGGCTGGGGAGATGGCTCAGCAGTTAAAGGTTCTTACTTGCAAAGCCTGCTGGCTCTGGGTTCAATTCCCCAGTACCCACATAAAACCAGAAGGCTGGCACAACCTGGGATGGTGGCTGGCATAGGGTTGACCTCACTCATCTGTGGGTCCTATGCCCATCTTGCCTCCCCCATATTCTTAAATGCCATGATATATACAGTACACACTCTACCCCAAAAGTGTTTTCCCTAGTTCAAATCCAAAGTAAGCCCACCTGGGGTGACCACATGACTCCCTACCCCTGATGAGCTCAGAGCTCATGGCTTCCTGGACCCCAGAGACACCCCAGCTTAATTCTTGTTACCCTCAGCTGGGGGAAGGCACAGAGTCATTCCTAAAGGGCTGCTCCCCAGCTATGTCATAGGACAGGATGGACAGGATGGACAGCAGCCCAGCAGACAAAGCCAGGGTGCCACGAGGGAAAGGCAGCAGCTTCCAGCTGCCAAGGCCGCCATGGAGACAGCAGGAAAAAGACCTGCCCAGGGCCATCAGACAGTTAGAGCAAGCCTGGCGGGCTGGCCCTTCCCCAGCCCACCTGAGCAGAGCAAGACTAAGGGCTCAGGAGATCCTCTAAAACCCAGAGTCAGATGCAACATCTATGGAGAACCATCTGGAGCTGGGCCACAAAAGGGGTGCAGCAGACACCAACTGTGCAGTGGAAGAAAACACCAGGAAGCCCCTTCACTTGCAACCTCCTCAACCTTACTAGGGTTGTAAGAGCCCCAACATCACGGCCAGCCCATGGGACACTGAGCTGAAGGACCGACAGGCTCAAGGCCTGCCTAGCAGACTCCATTGCTGATGCAGGCTGCCTAGTACCCAGCACTGCCTGGGGATCACGCATTTTGAACAAGGCCTGGATTTCCAAGAGAACAGGGCCTACCATGGCCCCACTGGCCCCTCTCCAAGGCACAAGGCACCCTTCACTGATGCTACTGTGAGGCAGCCAGTGTTGGCCAGGCAAAGGGTCTGTTCCATCCATTCCTTGACCAAAGGGGCCCTGCCCTCAGGAAGCCTCAGGAACTAATATGGGATCCCAGCAGCTGGGTCTGGAAGCCCAGGACAGGGCGTGGCTACCCCGCAGGACATGCGAGGAAGAGAAGTGACAGCAGGCAGAAAGAACTGGTTGGCGGGAAACACTGAGCCTGGGCAGCCTGGTGCTATCCTGTGCATGCGGCAACAAAGAAGAGCAGGCAGCCAGGTGGGAAGCCGGCAAGGCTGCAGTAGTGGGGATCCGAGGCCACCGAGCTCCTGAGGTCCAGGGCAAGCTGCTCCCGGGCCCCACTCCAGAGGGGCTGGATAAGGCGCCTTCACCAGCTCCAGCCACCTGGACTGTCACTGTCTGACCTCTGCCCGGGGCCAGCATGGACACTTAAGCTAAATTGGTCAATTATGGGATACTTAGATCCCTCCCGGGGCTTCCCAGCCTCCCAGCACTCTGGGTGGCAGCACCAGGAAGCCAGTTGAATCAGTAACCTCATTACAGCCAGCATGCACCCGATGGCTTTGAACTCCCCGGGGCTTATCCACGGCACTGTGAGATTTACACACAACCTGGCTGGGGCCCAGGGTGCTCCGTTCCCCTTGGTGCTGGAGGTTCCACGCTCCTGACTCTACAGCCTCTGCTGACAGCCCGTCAGCACTAGGCCTGGGCTCCAGGGCACAACCTGGGAAATGGAGGCCTGGCCAGATGGGCCAGCAGAGATGCAGGGAGGCTAGAGCAGGTTCTGGCCCCTGTGGAACTAGCTAGGCCTTGGGCCTCCAACTCCCCTGCATCCTGAGCCTAGCAGACAGAGCTTGGTCCAGAAGGGGCCTGGTCTTCATGAAGGTTTGAACTTGAGTAGGGATGACCCTATGGGAGAGAACCCCACACACCTAGAGCCTTAATGTAGACCACCAAGGAAGCCTAAAGCACCTTCCTTCATCCTGACCCTTGGGGTCCCAGCCCTAACCCCATGAAGCTGGACTTCCCTGCTTCCTTCCCCACGACCAGCCTGGCCCACAGTATTCCTGAGTGCTCTGGGTTGTCTGTCCTTCCAGGCCAGGGAAGGGACTCATGATTGCTTAATTATTCTGTCACCTTTTCCAGAGACCCTAGGGACACTTGCTGATGTCACAAGCCCTCAGGCCTTGAGATGTCTCAGTTAACTAGGCAAGGGGACCTCCCTCAGGAACAGACCAAGGACCTAAGGACCAGGAAGGGGATGAAGTGCAGGAGGTGGGCAAGTAGGGTGGCCTTTCCCCGCCCCCTTCCCACATATACGGCTTCTGGAAAGGAAGGGTGGAGACACCCACACAACCAGGATGGAAGTGCCTTGGGAGCACACTTACCAGCCCAGGTTCCACATGGAGTAGGACCAGCCCAGCCAGAAATCACTCCTCCCTCTAGCCTCCAAGCCACCTCTGCAGATACAAGGAGCCTGAGCCAATACCACCGTGACCATGTTGGGCTCCAGCCTCACCTCACACATCACCACCTCCTGCCTCACCTCCTGGCTTTAGGCTGCCTTGTCTGGCTGTCCTTGCCAATCACTCCTCCCTTACCTGTTACACCTCACCTCTCTTCTACCACCCTCCCCATAGGATGAAGGACCAGGCTGTGCCCACCAGGTGCTTCCTATATATAAGAGAGAATGGAGCCCACCAGCTGGATCCTCCTTGGAAAAGGTACTGCTGGGTCCCTAAAGACCAGGCGGTGGTGCACGTGTGTGTGCCTGCTTGCACATGTGCGTGCATGTTGTGGGCGGGGACTGCAGAGATAACCAAGTCCTTGCCCTACCCTGGAGACCTGGTGTGGCCGTCCTGCCCTGGCCCCCTCCCCCAGCACCCAGACAGCTCAGCCCTTAGTGGGTAAGGCAGTATGCCAGGCCAGCAGATCCTAACGTAAAGAGCCTTTGGCTGCTCCCCCAACCAAGAGTGGCCTGGTGGAGCCTGAAATATCTCCCAGCTACCAACCCACCACAGGATGGGCCTGGAGTGGCAATCAAGGTGTCTCCTCTCCCAGACAGTACTGGGTGAGGAGGCAAGCCTCCCAGGGTCAGGGGTCAGAACTGTCACAGTGAGACCTCAGGCCCACTGGTTACAGGGCAAAACAACTGCTCAACCCCAGGGTTGACAATAGCAGGCCTCCCAGAGAACTTGGCTGGGTGTGGACCTGGCCAACAGGTAGGCTTCTGTGGATGCTAACACAGCAAGAAGACGTGGGCACGTTCAAGGACAAGTTCTGGCCCAGCTAGAGCTCAGGGCTGGGCCTGGCCTGGGAAATCAGTTGGAAGAGCAAAATCATGGAGAAGCACGCAGAGGCGTGACCCAGGCACCAAGGCAAACTGACACCACTGGGGAGCCTGGTTTCCCATCACCCAGGAGCTCCTGAGTTCAGTCCCCGGTACACAGCAGGCGCCCACTAGATGGCAAGTCCTGGAGCAGAACCTGACAGAAGTACTTGAGAGCACACTTACCAGCCCAGGAGGCCTTGAGCTCTGCTCCACTGTCTCACTGCAGGCCAGCGGGCATTGCCAGGTGAGTGTAGGGCGTGTCTGGATGTCTGCGAACGCCCAGGTCTCACACGCGCATACCCCACTCCCCACACAGCCTAGGCCAATTTTATCTAGCTGCTTCCTGCTCCGTTTCACGCTCATTCAGCTGCTGAGCTAGACAATTGCTTTGTAACTCTAGGGTGCAATTTCCCTGTCTGTGAGGCGCTGGGGCACGACTGTTCAGAACATCTCGCACCAGGCTTGGGTGGGTGTGCACATGCACAGGCCCTTACCCATCAGACATGTTGGGCTTTGGGGAAACGTGTGCAGTGGTCAGGGGGTGCCCTAAGAACCTGGCAGGGATGAGGGCACTCAAGCAGTTGATGCCCAGCCAAGGGGCTACATCTGTTTGCCTGACACCCACTTTTCACCTTTGCTCCCATATGTGATAGTACTAGTGATTCCCAGGATGGTTTGGGTTCCATACTGAAGTCCTGGCCCCACCCTAATCACAGGGGGGGCAACACAGCCCACGAACACAGCTCTGTGAACTCAGCCAGCCTACTTCTAAGCACCCAGGAAGGACAGAGCACATCCATTTTGCAGATGCAGATGGCCAAAGTGAACCATCTAGCTTCAGGGCCCAGGGGCCTCTCTGTGGCTGTAGGGAAGGGTGTGGTCATGGGGGGGGGGGTGACAAAAGGTTTAAGCTGAAAGAAGGGAGATGGCATAAGGAAATGCAAAAGGCCCATGGGTGGGAAAAACTTGAACATCTCCCCCACCTTTCTTAGAATCCACAAAACCCACCTGTTTAAAGAGCAGCAGGACAACTTTCTGGAAGGTGACTCCCAAATGGACACACACATGCCGTCCTAGTCCAGATACATAGCCTCTTGAGAACCAGGACCCTCCCCCTTCCATTTGTGACCCAGCCAATGGCCACTTTCCATGGAAATCCAGCAACCAAAGGGACCCCTTTTAGCTCTGCCTGGCCCACAAACTTTGGTCCTACTGAGCAGGGAAAGAGAGCAGGTCTTAGCTTGTCCTGGCCCTAAGCCAGCCAAGAGGCCCTGGGCCTGTATCTACAGGATAGCTGAGCCAGCCCCGGCAGCAGCTCTTTTCCACAAGCCCAGGCCTCGTTCGCCCTCAAGACCCCCAGCCCTGAAATGCTGCAACATGGCAAGACCCTCTACCACCTGAGAAAGGAAAGATTGGGCAGTCTCAATGGCTATGGGTGGGCCTATGAGACTCACCCCATCCCATGCCACTTTGTGTGATGAAGTCTGTTCATACACGTGGACATGAACTCCCTGGTATGCATGGCCCTCTGTAGAGGGGCACAGGCCTGAGCACCTACTCTTTCCAAAAGAGTGACAAACCTCTTGAACCCATTTTCCAGAGGACGGAATGAGAGCCACCAAGCTCAGCCTCCCCCACACCCACAGTGGAGATGGGAGAGGGCCCTGGAAGGGTGATCTGAGGGGCCTCCCTGAGGAGGTGTGCCTCGCCATATCCCTGAAGGACAGGCACAGCTGGAAGAGCTGTCAGGGCCCTGGCATAACTGGAAGCCAGCCCATAGCAGCCACCCTGTGTGACCAAGCTGCCGGTTCAACTCTGAGCCCCACACACCCCAGGGTGGGCAGCCCTGGGCTATGTCTAGAGCCCCCTGCCCTCCTCTGGCCCTTCCTAAGGCCCAGCTAGGTCAGCCCACATCTGGGCCACATGTTCAGGCTCAGTAGCAGTCAGCCCCAGACAAGGATGCAGGCCAGAGAGACCACAGCCACAGTCAGGCCAGCACTGGAAGGAAGGCTGTTTTACTCACCCTAACACTTCACCAGTCAACAAACAGAGCCCCTTCCAGAGTTTCCCAAAACAAATGCCCAAGTCGGCAGCCCAGGCCTAGCCACAAACTGCCTAGTCAGGCCCAAGTTGGACTCCAAGCCCAGCCTCCCGAGAGTCATGTGACCCTGTTATTTCGGGAGGCCCTGAACCACTCTATTTTGGGTCACAAGGGTTGTAATGTTACCAGAAGCCCCTCACCCAGGCCCCAAATTCACTCAGGTCCTCAAGTGCTCCCCAAGAGGGTGGTTGGAGACCTAGAACCCTGCCTCTGGTCACCTGGTACCCCCACAAGCAAATCACAAGCAACTGAGGGTCAGTGCAGTCTGAGATCTTTGGACTTTGCAGGCTCAGCCTTCCAGTCCTACTGCCCAGTCTGAGACCAGCCAAGACCCCCTCAACAGGCACGAAGCAAACCCAGCCCGGGACATCAGAGCCAGGAAGCAGGGGCTGCCTCGGGGCGAATTCCCCAGCCTCGTTTTCCTTCCAGATCTGCCCCACACAGATCAGCTCAGTGGGCGGTGGCTGAGAGACTCCCCTACCCACCAAGCCCCACACAGTGCATGCTGGGAGAAGATCGCCCAGCTTCAAACCCCAAAAGTGGCCGGACAGCTGGAAAGAGTGGTAGATCCTTCCCTGCAGCTTCAGGACAGACCTGAGCAGTCTGTGGGCCTTGGACTGGCCAGGCCCTCTGACACTCCGCCACCAGTAGGGATTAGGCTGTGTTGACAAAAGGGCTTAAGCAAGTAGCTGCTTAAATGGACCTTCAACTGAGCTGGACTTCAGAGTGGGTCACAAGCTTAAGAAAAAATAAAATGTAATCAGAGCTCAGGACTCAACACTCAGCCCAAGGGCATGGGCTACCTGGGAGGCTGCAAGCTGGGTCCTGAGACCCACCACTCGAAGAACACAAGACTCCTATCTCAGCCTCCCTGTAGGATGTCCATCCACTGGCACTCCTGGGGCAGTAGTTGCAAGGCACAACCTCTCCTCTTCCCAGGGACTCTAGCACAGCCACTGTTGTCTCTGGGCGCTCTTGTCCCCAGCCATGCACCAGGAGAAACAGTCCTAGTAACTAACATGCATGGCCATGTCCAGGGGCCAGAGACTGAGCAGAGAATCCCTGCTCCAAAGGTCTGTTCTGTGCACACACAGAAGGCTGCAGCACAGATGCAGGTATCCTACACAGGAGTCCCAACCAGACCCACAGCAGCAAGCCACCAACATCACAGACATGGACTAGAGGTTCCGATGCCAAGCCCATCACGCTGTAGCCTCGAAGTGCAGCCTCTCTCAGAAAAGTTTCTCATCTGTAACCTACACGGGCAGGAGTGGCCAGCCCAGGAGCTGGACCCCGGGCTTATCCAAGGAAAGCTCTCATTCAGCCTAAACCCCACAATCTGAATCATTATTACTGGAGAAGGAGTCTCTCAAGCTTTGAAAAACTTGAATCCCTCTACTCCAAGTCACCCTTACAAGCAGGCTTGTCTGTGAGCTGTAAGCAGGCCAGGGTGCTCGGATCTGCTCCCTCACATCCAGAGTGGCCCACCTCCCAACATTACCAAATGTCCCTCCAGCTATGCTGAGTTCCGAACACCTCCCAGAATGGCTTAACTGCACCCCAGGCTTGGCTGGAGTGGGGGGCAGGCAGAAGGGGCCATGATCATGGGGCTTCGTCCATAATCAGCTGTCCTAATTTCCATTCAGCACAAATCCTTCACCAGCCTGACAGCCTGGCTGCTGTCCCCACCACCAAATTAATATCCTTCCCAGAGCTCATTTATAAAGTCCCACCCCTCCCCAACTGCTTCCCACTAGCTCCCAAACCCTAGCTAGAGCAATGGGTGGGGGCCCCTGACCATACCCATTCCTCCTCCTCCTCCTCCTAGAGTTGGCAAGCTGTCTGGGGCTGGGAGCTGCTGGCAGGATGGCAAAGGGATAGGAAAACGGACTCTCCTGCCTTTGGGCTGCCTTCCCCTTCACATGCCAGGGAGAACAGCTGCGGGGTGCCAGAGTGTGGGGCCCCAGTTCTGGATCTGATGCCCCTCACCAGGGACCCGTGGGTGAAGGTGCCTTGCCAGGGCTTAGGGCTGCTATGAGGAATGAACTGGGTAAAAGCCTGCTTCCCCCCCCCCGGCAGACAGACACCCAAGGGCCAGCGGCCTGTTCCAAACGGCCACCCGACGGGCGGGCGGCGCAGTGGCCACTCGGGGCCCAGCACGCCACCTCCCCCCAAGCCTCCCCCCACCCCGTCGTCCCGGTGCCAGGGAGGCCCGGAGCTCTCCAGCAAGCGCAGAAGTTGCTCCTCCAGCGCGGCCCGGTTCTTGCGCGGCTGGGCCGGGTCTGGACGCCCGGGTTGCCCGGGGACGTCCGGAGCAGTGGAGTAACCTCTCCTCGTCCACGGCAAACCTGCCGCCCGCAAGCCCCGCCACCCACTCCCGCCACCGCCCGGGGCCGGGGAAAAGTTAGCCTGCGCCCACCCTCCTCCGGGCCCGACGACGGAACTCTCGAGAAGGCCGGCGGCGCGGGGGAACCGAGCGGATCGGGCCGGACCCCCACGCGCACGGCGCACGCGCCCCCCACCCCGCCGGCTCCACCGGGCCCGTCCCCCGTCCCCCGCCCGCCCGGCTGCCCGGCTGCGGCCGGCACTCACCGAGCGGCAGGAAATGTTTGGTGTCCATGTCTGCGACTAACTCATGCCCGGCCGGCGGCGGAGCAGCGAGCGGTGGCGCGGCGGCCCCCGGCGCGGCCGGCCCGAGCCCGGGCGGCGGGGAGCCGGCGGCGGCAGCGGCGGCGGCGGCGCGCGGAGGCCGCGGCGCGGCGAGTTGTTGCAAAAGTCGCCCAACAATGTAAACTACTTGTGCCTGCGCGCCGCCGCCGCCGCGCGCGCGCACCCGCCGCCCCGCGCACCCGCCGCGCGCCCCGCTCCGGCCCCGGCCTGCAGCGGGGGGTGACGGAGGGGGGGGGACGGCGGGGGGCCCGCGACGGGCGCGGACTCGACGCAGCGCCGCCGCTGCCGCTCGGCACGCCCCGCCCGCCCGCCGCCGCCGCCCCGCGCTCGCCGCCCGGGTGCCGAGTTGAGAGCGCCCTGCAAACTTGCAAGTTTGCCTCCGCCAGGGGTTCCCGGGAGCCGCGGAGAGGCGGCGTGGGAGGAGGGCGGGGTGGGAGAAGAAGAGGCAGGCGGGAGCAGTTTTCCCTCCCCGGCTGCCCAAAAAACCCGCTGCCGCCAGAGGAGGAGGAGGAGGAGGAGGTGGAGAGCGGGGCTGGGAGCCCAGCGGCCCGGCCATTGTCTGCCCGGCCACACAAAGAGGCCGGCCGTGGCCGCGCGGGGACCCTGGCCCAGCAAGGCGTCCTGCGGGAGAGCCTGAGCACGCCACGCACCCCAGCTCACACGTGGGGAAACTGAGGCCCGGGAGGGGCGGTGAGCCCCGACGCCTGTCGCAGCCTGCTGGGCTTGGAGGACGATTGCCCTCTGGACGCCCCCCCCCACTTACACGCCACGCGGCCCCCGCGGACTGACCGCGGGCCGGGGAACGGGCCCACGCTGCGCCCTCCGTCGTCTCCCACCCCTCCTCCAAGGCGCCCCGGTTGGAGTGGCGCTTTACTGCCCCAGTCGGACATCGCCTGTGGCCCCGGAGCTATTTTTATACCTTGGGTAGTTCTCTGCCCAGACTTTTTAAATTCATGATTTGTTTGTTTAAAAACGAAAGGAAGCACTCCTACCCTGGGAGAGCCCGGGGCCTCCTCCGCGCCCGCCCGCCCGCCCGCCTTCTGGGCGGCTGGAATTCGGGTTTGGGTGTGAGCTACCTGCGCAGAGCCAAGCCAGTCTCTCCCAGAGCACAAGGCGCCCCAGCACCCGGCCAGGCGACCAGCAACAACGCCTACCCCTGCTCAGTGTTGGTGCCCGACTAACGTCGAGCTTACAGGCCCTGGTAGAGGGGCTTAACCAAAGGCCACAGGGACGCACAGGGTGGGCAGGGGGTAGAGTGAGGTAGAGGAGCGCATATGGGCCATCGCACAGCCCTCACAGAGCCCGCTACTGCTACCTGTGTGACCAGCCTTCAGGGCGCTTCACTTTTTCTCCTCTGTGTAAAGAGACAGTATGGACCTCCTAAAGATGACAGCCCTTAGCAGCGTCCCAGGAGGACCACCAGCCTGTGTAGGAAGGAAGCTTTCCCTGCTCACTCTGGGGCAGGGAGCTGCCAAGAAAGACACCTCCCCCCGCCCAACAAGGTAGCCCACCCTAGCGCAGGCCAAGGCCAGGGGCACGCTACATGAGGCAGTCCTGACCCTTCACTGGCTTCTGGACCCTCTACCCCTGACTATCCCCACACATCCCTGTCCATCTATGCAGCCTGCCCTCCAAGAACCCCCCGTCCAGCAGCAGGACTTAAAGGTGGCCGTAGTGACAACAGACCCCTCCCAATCTCCCACGCAAAGCCAGCTGACTTCCTCCTACTGGGTCTGAGAACGGGGCCAACGCGGGCAGGAGTGAGAAGGCAAGCAGGTGCGGGGTGCACTGGGTGTGGGTCAGGAACCAGGCTCGGTTTTCAGGCCTGTCCCATCTCTCACCCCTAGAACCCGCCCTTGAGGTGGCACACAACCTCTGGCGCTTTTGGTCTTGCCTGTCTTAGGCCTCACAGCTCCACTGGGGCCCCGCGTGGCCAAGGAGAACCGCCTCCAATCTCCTTCCCTGCATGCGGGGTCACTCAGAATCCTCCAGCAGCCTGTGGGCATTTGGTGGGACTAACCTGCTTGACCTGTGTGGACAGCAAGGCCCAGGGAGCTGACAGAAAGGAGCATATCTTAACTTAGGGAGGTGACATAATATCTGAACTAGGGCCTATCCTCAGAACCCCGCATTGCCTTCCTCCCACAACCGGCAGACTCTGTGAGCTGTGGACAGCACACCTCTGCTGGGTCTTGGGACAGAAGGGAAGAGAATGGGTAGGGTGGGAGGTGGAGGAAAACCTCCAGGGACACCTGTTTTCCGATGCTTGCGGGTCATCCGTTCAGTTAACGAACATCTGCATAGCCCAGACTGAAGACCAAACTTTGGTACTGGGTGGGGGTAAGTGTAGACAAAATGGACAAGGCTGGGGCCAAGACACTCCCCTCCCTCCTCCTCCCTCCCTCAATTCCCTCTGTAAAGTGGAGACAATCCCACCTTTCTCAGTGTCGCTGAGATAACTAACCAGGCAATATAGGGACAATGGGACCCAGAGGAGGGCTGGGCAGGTGGCAGTTGTTTTATTTTGACACAAGATGGGGACAGTTCGTAGGCTGGAGGGGCCACACTATGCCTAGTTTGGGGTCAAGCAGGGCAGGTAGACAGGAAATGGCATGGGCAGTGACAGGGGACGGCCCCAGTGCCTTCCTGATAGCTGGTCCTTGAGTTGAGCCAGGAAGCAGGGACATGTTTGTCTGGTGGAGTCAGGATAACACACCCAGGTAGAAGGGCCCGTGTGGTGGTGAGGAGCCGTGAGCAGCCAGCCTGGCCAGCAGGTCCGAACACGAGGGAGAGTTGTGGAAAAGCTGGGAGGGAGGGATCCCGAAGGCTAGAGACGGCATCTGAGGTCACCCCTAACAGTGGACACCCTGATGGCTGGGCTCAGGTTCCTTCTCATCCCATTGCTCTCTCCCAGCCTCGCCATTTGCCATGGGAACTGTCAAACTGTGAGTGCCCGGAGACAGAGAGGCCCGGGGAGACAGGTTTTCAGACGGGAACCTCAGCCAGGAGATGGCTAAATGTTCCAGAGGGACCCTCTGTTATTATGAAGCCTGCCTATCCAGGGAGCCATGGACAGAGGGGAGCAAATGGGATCCAGAACCTTCAGAGCCTGTCTTCCAGCCTCAGTACCCACAGAGGCCGCCTTTCTGGTGTGAAATCAGGGGCACAGGTGCCCAGGGCAGAGGGCAGGCAGAGAGTCAGCTGACCACTGGAGGGAGACCCTGCCACAAACCCACCGGCTTCGGGTTGGAAAATGGCTAGGCTGCGTGTTATTTCCGTGGGCCACTGTCTTCCACTTCCCCTCTACCTGAGGTTCTTTAGTGCAAGCTATCCCACATGAAACTGCCCAAGACAATGGCTGTCCTATTTTCCGAGTACCCAGGTCCAATCAAACCATGGGGAAAAAAAAACCCTTCTCAGGCTTCCTGCCATATACTTTTGCAGCTAATTTTTATAGTAATGTCCCCTTGTTTACAGACTGCAGTCTGAGAAAAGATTGTTTTTGTTTATTTGTTTGTTTGTTTTTTAATCTCCCTGAAGGGTACTTTTTAAGGTACCTTGGCCCACTTCACTCACTGTCGTAGTTTCGCCTTGTAAACAGTCTAGGGAGCGCTTGGTACACAGTGTTTTTAAAGGCCCTTGTCTGTGGCACTGGGCGCCTTGAGGCTGCATCGGGCTGACAGCTCGGACCCTGCGCATCCTGGGACCCAAGAGGGGTTACAGGGGTTCACTGCCCCCTTCCTTCCCCAGAAGAAGATTCACATTATCCTGAGGTGGTAAATAGGACCTCACAGAAGTTGGGATGTCTTAGTCACTCCCACTGCCAGCCTGGCCCATCCTTTCTCACCTCCCCTGGGGCCCATTTGGGGGTTTTACCTGTGGTGACACTGAGCCAAGCTGGTATGTCACACTCAGAGAAGCAAAGGTCTTGCCCAACATCACCCAGCGAGGCCAGATGGAGCTGGGCCTAGAGTAGAGGTCCAGCCTCTGTCCCCATCTCAGTGTCACCACCTGACTCTCCATTATCACTCTAGAGGGAAAGGGAGAAAGCTGCTTGTCCCCACTTGGGCTCCTTTCTGTCCTGTTCCGTGGCCACAAAGGATGGGAGGGTGAGAGAGAAATGAGGAGGGACCAGGTCCAGGCCTCGGGAGAAATATTTGCAGTTCTGGGGGACATCCCTGTGTCTGTCATCAGACAATGGAGAAAGAAGTTCGGGCATCCACACACAGAGCAACACAGGACGCTTGGGATCAGACTCTCTGCATGCAGGACACTTTGGGTCTGACATCCACATGTATGAAGCCTTCTTCCATCTCAGGCAGAAGCTGTTTTGAAGAAACACAGCTGAGTGATGGCCTGACCAAACTTAGGGGACAGGCATCTTGTAGAGAGGGACCAAGATGGGGGGGGGGCAGCTCTGAGCAAAAGCATCTGGGCTTCCTTTAGGGACCTCCAAAGAGCCAAAGAGGCACTCCTGTCAAAACTCAAAGCCCTGTGATCAGCTCTAGAGGGTGAGGCAGTTCAGAATCCTGAGAGGAGGACCCAGGTGTTTTCCAGGTGCCTCCCCCGGGTGCCAGGTCAGCCACATACTGCTAGACTTCATCTCCCCTAGCTCCTTCCCGGCAAACCAAACTCCCACAGTCCATTTCACAAGTGACGGTAGCAGGGACTGATTGTGGGTCCCACGGTGGCTCCAGCTTCTGGTCAGACTTCCGAAAGCAAGTCCAGAAAACCACCAACCTCGTGCTCCTGCCTCCAAGGAGCTTTGGTATCTGCCCACTTCTCACGGGGTGTGGATCAGACTGTCAGACTGTCAGGTAAGACTGGAGTCCACAGATAATGAAGGGACAGGTGATGGACTTAGAACACAGGGTGCTGGGGCGGGGGGTAACCAGCAGAAGTCCAAAGCCACTAACTGTCGTGGCCCTTGGACAAGTGACTTCTGTGAACCCCAATCTCTTCTTGTGGAAGGACCAGCAAACCACAGAAGACTTGTTGGCATGAAATGACTCAATGATGATGTTGACACATCACAGAAGCTGAGAAAGCTCAGGTGAGACGACCAGCCTGGGGTGGCAACCCGGCCTCACCTGTCCAGGCGGCACACCCTCCTGGCTGCCTGTGCCCTGCCCTTCTCCCTACTTAGCCTATCGAGCGAGGAGATAATATATTTTATCAGGACATTTATTATCAACAATTATTCCATCAATCTCCCTCTATTCACATACATATCCATACAAGCTGGATAAATATTCAAGGAAGAGTCTCCCTGCCCAATCCCCCGGTGTCTTCAACTTGCCCCCATAAAGATAACGGGAAATGATTCATTATATTTATTTGACAGACATGATATGAACCGTAATAGTCTGTTGGGATTAAGAGTATCCGTCCATCTCTGTCATCCACCAATGTGGTTAAAATATTATGTATGTGGCCGCTGCGGCAGCAGAAGAGGCAAGCTGTTATGGATGGCACCATAAAGAGGCACCGTTTTGCATTGAAGGATGAGGAAAAGTGACCCTGGAGTTCGCCACATGCTCCTCCTCGGGGCCTGCACAGGAGGAACTATTTAACGTGCTGCTCCTCCACGCCCAGACACAGCTAGCAAGATGAAGACGTGCCCAGCACTCATCATCCCAAGGTGTTGGCTCGTGCAGCCCAGGAGAGAGAGAGAGGCCTGGCTAGGCTCCAGGCTGCAGCTCAACCTGGGGAGTTTACAGTCCTCCCCTGGAAGCCCAGGGCCGGCTGCCAACCTGGCGGTAAGGACCCTGAAGGTCTAAGCCCCACTTCCCTCTGGTCAGCTTCCCTCTGGTCTTCAGCCACTGACCTGGCATGTCCCCTGTCCCTGTCCACCCCCCACCGCCCCCGGCACCCAGCTCGCCTTGCTTAAAACCCCACTCATGCTCCCTTTGCCCTGGGGATGAAGTCCACACTCCCAGCAAAACTCAACAGGCCCTCCCTCCATCACTCCCTCTGAGTCATCTTCCTCCTGCACACACCAGCCCTGGCCCACAGCCACCCCCTCCCCAGGCTAGCCAGGGATGGACGGCCACACAGGCCACTCCACATTCCACCTGAAAGCCCAGCTCCCATGCGGCGCCCTCAGCAGTCAGCCTGCCCCACCCACCAGCCGTGTGCGCCTGAGTGCACACACACATACACGCACATGCACGCACACACACGCTCATGTGTCGATCCCTGCAAGCTCACTTTCTGTGTTCCCCACGGGGCACCGTCCCAGATCCCAGACTGCTCACAGGGGGAGACAGCGGCATTGTTGTAAAGGGGCCTGGCTCCTCTCCAAGCCCTGTGGCCAGTATTCAGGATCCCTGTTTACATCATAGTCCTCCACTTACACACGCATAAAATCTTTCCCCTCTTAGGGCCTCAGTTTACCTAGCAGTACCGTTCTGGCCCCGGGATCCAGGCCCCTTCCAGACAAAGGTGCATTTATCTGTGAAGACTTTTCAGTGTTCGCTTTGGAGGGCATCCAAAGACCTGGCACTGAGATGATCTCGGGGGTGGGCGTGCAGATCTTTACCTCCCCACACTCTACCTCATTCCCAACCATAGGTTCTGTCCCCCAGCCTGAGCCCCAGCAGACAAGACAGTCTGTCTTGTCTCCCGCCCTGGGGGAGCCTATTCCACAAATTGATAAATTACCAGCTCATGGTGACAATTGGTCTTTGTTTCTCCCTCTAATGAGGGTCTCCTCCCCGCCCCAAAAGAGCTTCTTCTGAGCTAAGGGAGGGGCTGTCATGGAAATGACGTCACCCAGAGGAGCCCAGACAGATGCCTGTAGCCAACAGGCCTGGGGGCTTATCCCAGGCCTCAGCGCCTGACTTGGGACAAGGAAGACCATGACTCCCACCTCTACCCCAAGGCAGGTCAACACTGCCCAGAGCATTACTAAGGAGGGTTAACACCGGTCCTAAGCTGCCTCGCACATTTCCCAGCCGCCTGCTTTGAAATATCCATATGTGGGGCTCCCATGTGGGCCCTGCCACCAGTAAATACTCAGGCCTTGTGGGTTCCTGCTGTTCCCCACTGGGAGTTCCCTTGGGCAGGGCACCCTAGGCTTACGGTACACCCTTTCCCCAGGGTGATAGAATCCAGAGAGTGCAAAGGGAGACAGGTCCAGGAGGGCAGTTGTTCAGGGTGCAGGGACTCTTTCTGCTAATGCCCTAGTGTGCAAAGCAAGGGGGGGGGGGTCTCACTCTGGCTAAAGCTACCTGGGAACCCAAGAACCAGGTCAATAGGCTCCTGCCTCTGAGGCACCTACTGGATCCCCCAGAGTCACACACACTCAAATCTGGAAGGAATCCTAATGTTCCAGACCTATGTCTCTTTCCCTGTGGCTTTGAGAGCAAAACTGGAGGTCTGTGGACATTCAGGAAAGGCCGCCAAAGGCCCTGGCTCCCATCTGTGCATCCCAGCCGCTAGCTGTCCTCCCCTGCTTTGCAGAGTCGTGGCTGTTTGGGGGTTTTGTTGTTGTTAGGAAATGTTTAGGTTCTGAGAAAGTGTGGATGTTGTTTTGTTTTTCTTCTAGCATGTGTATGTGTGTGGTGTGTGTTCAGGGGAATAGACAACAGGTGTCTCTTGTTCTATGAGACGGTGTCTCTCACTGAACCTAACTATCCATGTTGCCCCAAGGATCCTCTATGGTCTCCACCTCCCGAACACTAGGATGACAGGTTCCTGGCATTTACATGGGAAATCCAATGCAGGTCCTCATGCTTGTGTGGCAAGTGCTTTTGGGGTAGTTTCCAAGTTAATCATATCTATACGAAATCCAGGCCAGGTAGAGAGATGCAAGGGTCCTGGGTCTGTGAGACTCAGGGTCAGACCTATCTGAAGCCTGCATCCCTTCTCTGCTAACAGGCCAGGCTTCGGATCTTAGTGTCCACCTCATTTATGACTGGCCATGCAGCATTCTTTGTTTTTTTTTTTTAAATGTTTTTGTTTATTTTTTTTTTTATTTGAGAGCGACACACAGAGAGAGAAAGAGGCAGAGAGAGAGAAAGAGAGAGTGGGCACACCAGGGCTTCCAGCCACTGTAAACGAACTCCAGACGCAAGTACCCCCTTGTGCATCTGGCAAACGTGGGTCCTGGGGAATTGAGCCTTGAACCCGGGTCCTTAGGCTTCACAGGCAAGGGCTTAACCACTAAGCCAGCTCTCCAGCCCGCATTCTTTGTTTTTGTTTTTTGGGGGGTTTGTTTTGTTTTGTTTTGTTTTTGAGCCAAATGACATAAAAAGTTTGAAGTTGGCCTGACTGAGCACACCACATGCGCTATAGGCGGCAGGACCATCAGCCCAGGTTGAGGGAACTTCTCCACGGTCCCATCTCACCCACACAGCTGCTGCGCAGAGTGCTGTCAGTTTTGTGAGAGGAAAACTTACTAGGCTTCAGCTGCCCAGGCCAGGAACTTCAAGGTCAGCTTGGTGACGATATGCTTCCCTGAAATTTCAGGGCACCATGGCTTACAGACAGCCCAGATCCAGGTCAGCCGCGTCTGTCAGAGGATGGCGCATAGTGAGCTCTGCAGCCCTTGAGATCTGAGCTGTGCTATGGGACCCTTCCCCGCCCCATCGGTTAGATCCCTGGTGGTCTCAACGCTGCAGAAGTTCTAAGACGGACGGAAGCTGGGCACGGTGGTGGCACAGACTTGTAATCCCAACACTTAGACAGTAGAGACAGGAGGATCAGATTTTCAAGGCCATCCTCAGCTGCGTAGCAATTTCCAGGCCAGTGTGGGCTACATGAATATTGCCTCCAAAAAAAAAAAAAAATTCATGGGCTGGAGAGATGGCTTAGCAGTTAAGGCGCTTGACTGCGAAGACTAAGGACCCAGGTTCGGTTCCCTAGAACCCACGTAAGCATGGTGGTGCATGCATCAGGAATTTGTTTGCAGTGGCTAGAGGCCCTGGCACACCCATATTCCCCCCCTCACTCTCATAAATAAATAAAAATAAAATATAAAACTTTATAAATAAAATCGCCAACAATAGACTAGTTAAAGGAGAGGAACGGAAGTGCCTCCTCCCAGGAGGCCTGGGAGCCATTCAGTTCTAGCTAGGGAAGGCACAGGTTCCTGCTGTCAAAGGAGGGCCACAGGGACACAAGCAGACCGGTGAACCCTGTCTTGCCAATCGCACAGTGACACACGGCTCAGCAGAAAGAACGAGTGGGAGCCCCGAGGGCAGCGGGTAACCCCTGCACCGTGCGGGCTCCCCAGTGGTTGATGCTGCTGAGGGGCCCTCAGTTTCCTCTTCTGAGCCAGTGCTCAGATTGCCACACTGCAGTGCAAGAGGAAACAAAAGGCACGTTAAAATCCTCTTTTGTTAAAGAAAAATACATTTTTAAATTTTGTTTGTTTATTTGTAAGCAGAGAGAGAGAGAGAGAAGAGAGACAGACAGCAAGAGAATGGGCGCACCAGGGTCTGTAGCCACTGCAAACGAACTCCAGATGCATGCACCCCTTGTGCATCTGGCTTACGTGGGAACTGGGGAAATCAAACCTGGGTCCTTTGGCTTGCCCCTTCTGCTGCCGCAGCGGTCACATACATGATATTTTAACCACATTGGTGGATGGCATTTGAGACTCACAAACCACGGATCCCAATCACCAGTGTCGACAGCCACATCTGGAAAGAGGGGCATCCTCACACCTACCCTACTTTCCAACACAGGGAGGCCATTATCGGCTCTGATGCTCCCAGCCTCCTTCCAGCTCATCCTCATCTTCCCCAGTGGGCCTTTATTACTTTCATAATTAAAAAAAATAGTCCTACTCCCATTTCCATTGTGAAATCCAGCAGGACTTGCCAGATGTGGTGGCTCACACCTTTAATCCCAGCGTTTGGGAGGCTGAGATAAAAGGATTGCCATGAGTTCCAAGACAGCCTGGGCTACAGAGTGAATTCTTGACTGGGCTAGGCTACTGCAAATCCCTGCGAGAAGAGAAGAGAAGAGAAGAGAAGAGAAGAGAAGAGAAGAGAAGAGAAGAGAAGAGAAGAGAGGGAAGAGAAGGGAAAGAAAGGAAAGGAAAGGAAAGGAAAGGAAAGGAAAGGAAAGAAAGAAAAGAAAAGAAAAGAAAAGAAAAGAAAAGAAAAGAAAAGAAAAGAAAAGAAAAGGGAGGGACTTTTGGTCAAGATGGCGGACTCAGAAACCATGCTAAAATTTCAGGGGAAAAAGACAGCAAAATGGCAGAGGACAATGGGGAGATCCAAGATCTACCAATTCAACAAGAAAAGACACCCGACCATGGGACGTGTCACCTCCCCCACACTTACAGGGGTCCGTATAAACTGCAAAGGAAGCAGCATCACGAGTATGTCTCTCAATGCTAACCTGACAAACGCCTCCAGAGAAATAGCAACAAACACGGAAATGAAATGAAACCCATCAACACAGAAATACACAGGCTACAGTAAATGCAGCACTAAAAACACGCCACTAACACACCCAAGGCTCGGGGATTGTTGCAGAAGAGGGGGTGGGGAGATTATAAGAGCCACAGCGTGGGTAGAAATACCTTGAGGCACAGCCAACCCCACAAACTACCAAAGACCCTAATTACCCCACAGTGAACAACAAAGACCCTACTGAGGAGGACCCTCGGGGTAATAGAGCCTGGGCATGAGGGGATACAGGACTATAAATATAAGACTATAACCTATGTACGTTTAAAGAATTATATTTATAAAGAAAAAGAACAAGAAAGAATCTGAACAGGACTTCTACTCCCCTGTTGGACCCATCACCCTATCTTCCCCCATGTCACCCATGTGACAGCCAGAAGCTGAACCTAAGTCTCCTCTCCTGCCGAGCACCCTCAGTGTGCCAGGCCCTCCTCAGCCCCATCCTGGCTACCTCCCCCCACCTCAGGGGCCCACGGAAACACCCTTGTCAACTTCGCAAGATAAGAACACCACACTCGCCCTTCCTTCACTGCACTGCAAGGAGATTTATCTGATCTGCCCACCCTGTCACCGGGCCAAGCAAGATTAATAATACACTTAATTTCACAAGCACAGAAGGTTGCATCTAAATGGCCAAAATATTTGGACCACAGCACGACAAGTGAGCTCATTTCAGTGGTTTTAAAAGCTGACACAGACACGGCTTGGCTTGGTTCACAATCACCGTGTGCCAGCAAAGCTGAATGGCTCCTCCAAAGGGAGGGTGCTCTGTATCTCAGCACCCAGCCCAGCGCGCCAGACCCAAGAACCCCTGACCCCAGCGCTCCCAATCTCAACACCGCAGACTCTGGCACGCCACACTTAGGGACTTAGTATCCCTAAATCCAGCACCCCTGCCAACACTTGCCAAAGAGAGGGTGCAGGGTCAAGGGGCATAGGCAGTAAGCAGTGGGCCACAACACGGTTCCTCATCCTCAGGAGATTGGCTGTATTGGACACGTGCTCTGTGGACCATATCTTTTTATGAAATTTTTATTTTTATTTGCTGGGCGTGATAGCACATGCTTTTATGAGAGAAAGAGAGAGCGAATGAGAGACAGAATTGGTGTGCCAGGGCCTCAGCCACTGCAATCAAACTCCAGACACGTGCACCACCCTGTGCATATGTGCAACCTTGCATCACCTTGCACATCTGGTTTACATGGGATCTTAAGAGTGGAACATGGATCCTTAGTCTTTGCAGGCAAGTGCCTTAACTGCTGAGCCATCTCTCTAGCCCTAAAAATTTTATTTTATTTGAAGACAAAGAGAATAAATGGCATGTTAGGGCCTCTAGCCACTGCAAATGAACTCCAGAGCCATGCACCACCATGTGCATCTGGCTTATGTGGGTTCTGGGGAGTCAAACCTAGGTCCTTAGGCTTCACAGGCAAGTGCCTTAACCACTAAGCCATCTCTCCAACCCCTGTGGGCCATATCTTGCCAAAGACAGACCTAGGGACCCAAAACAAGGTGCGCAGGTCTCAGGGTCCAGGTCTCCAGAAATGGCTGAGGCGGGGACAGACCTGGTTGGGGAGATGGAAGAGCACAGCTTCCCGTTGTGGGAAGTGGGGGTGAGGGGAAGTCAGAAGGAGGCTGGCCGCGTGGAAAGGTGAGGATCTCTCACGGGGTATTCAGATGACGGGCACATTTGGGTGCTCAGCAGGCAACAGTGCCTCTAAAGGTTGGGACTGCCCACCTCAATGCCCAAGCAAAGGGGAACAAAAGCCACCGAAAACTCTGAGCACAGAGCAGTCTACATTCAATGCCACTGACCCCCTAGGCCCTCGCTCCCCGGGGGCCTCCCCCTGATGCCAGAGATAATGTAATTGGTGACTCCATTTTGCCAGGAGAACTAGGCTCAGCCAGGAAGTAACTTGCTCCTCTGCCTCCCAGCTCCACTGGGGTCTTGCCGCAGAGGACAACAAGGCTGGTCCTGGGAAAGCAGAGCTGATCTGACCTTGCTGGAGAGTAAGCTAGGACCTTCTAGACACACCTAACCCCAACACAACCCCAGGCCAGTCCCACTGCTGCCCACACCTAGCCCTGTATCCCAAGAAGAGCCAGGGCCTCCTCCTTCCAAAAGTACCTTCCAGACCGAAGGGCAGCCCCAGGCAACGTGAGGACCCCCCCCCCTACCCCCAGCCCCCCACCGAAGCCCTGGAAGTCTGCTATTCCCTGTTCTCCAATTTTATACACAGGGACTGAAGAATGGGCCTACCCAAAGCTACCCAGGGAGCAGGGCCCATGCTAGACTGCCCCTAGAAGGCCCTGACCCCTGCTGCCCCAGGAAGCCCTTGAGCTGTTTTGTTTGGAGCCACTAGACGCGTGCCCTCCCAGGAGACGAGCTAAGATCTAACAGGATTTGTAGCCCTGCCACTTTTGTGATTACCCTTCAGCATCTAAAGAGGAATTAGCAGGGCTCTCCTCCCTCTGCAGACCTCAGCCCCCTCCCCTCTGGCCCCAGAGGCGTTTTCCTTCTGCCATCAGCCTTGCTTCTGACTAAGCTGAATTGCCAGCCAGCGGACAAAGGCTCTGGATGAACATCGGCTCTTCTGCGCCTCCCCCAGCCCCCTATCCCGTTGCTGAGGGGCCCAGGGTGATGGAGGTAGAGAGAGCTGGGCTTTCTCATTGCTCCTTGGCTAAAGCTTGTGCGGCCATGGGGCTGAGGCCAGCACTTTGGGGTCTGACACTTCCTTCTATCCCAGAGCGGGCCACAGGGCCTTCCGTGAAGGCCATCAGCTCAGAAAGGCAGCACCAGAGAGCGCTGGGGTGCTGGAGAATGTGGAGACTTTATTTCCGGCATACAGGGGTGATGCCCACGGTGCTGGGTGCTGTAACTGAGCCTAACAACATCTTCTACATATAGACCGCACTGGGTCTTCCCCAAATGGCAGATGCCCACAGGTGCTGCAACTGCCCCCAGGGACATTCCTAGGCCTTCGTTTGTGGCTAAGCAGTCCCAGGTAGGTGTCCACATTGTCACATCTTGGGGGGGGGGGGGGCTCTATGGCTGGCCCAGTTGGTAATTGTTTTCTCCCGTCCAAAATGGAACCCAGCAGCCCTAACCATGATGGGTTGGAACCTTCTACAAGTGGGGGACTTGTGTCTCAGTCTGGGAGGCCTTGGGCTGCCACTTCCTGGTCACATGTCCTGGGACAAGTCACTTCTCTGAGCCAGTTTCCTCACCTGCACAATGGATTTTAATACTAGCCAGAAAGCATAGCATAGTGTTTCTATGGAATAAAAAAAGACCATTTTGTTTTGTTTTTGTGGTGCTGGGAAACCCAGAGCTTCACGATTGCTAGCAAGCTCTCTACCACTGAGCTATATATCCCCTAACAATACATTTTTGCTTTAAAAAATAGGGGTTGGGGAGATGGCTCTGTAACGGGTAAGAGTGCTGGCTCCGCAAGGGTAAAGACCCGAATTTGATTCCCAGCACTCATGTGAAAAGCCAGGCATGAGTGCACATGCCTGCGACCCCACTGCTCAAAGCGGTAGAGACAGGACAACCGCTGGGACTCACAGGTCAGCCAGTCTGACTGAAAATGGGTGATTTTTTTTTTTTTTCAGTGAAAGACTGTGTAGGGAAATGAGGTGGAAGAATGATCAAGGAGGACACTTGACAGCTTCCTCTGAATGCATGTGTACAGGGTACACACATCTGCATGCATGCGTGTGCACACACAAACACACCAAAAAAGGGGGGAAAGAGAGATGGCTTAGCAGTTAAGGCACTTGCCTGCAAAGACAAAGGACCCAGGTTTGAGTCCCCCGTACCCATGTAAAGCCAGGTGCACAAGGTGGTGCACGCATCTGGAGTTCATTTGCAGTGGCTAGAGGCCCTGATGTGCCCATTCTCCCCCCGCCCTGAAAGAAATAAATAAATTATTTTTTAAAGAAGAACTCAAAGATTCAGCCAATTCTTTCTGCGTGGCCAAGGAAAGCTGCTGACGTCTTTCCTATAGACAGCGCACCCCACCCTGTTGGACAGCCTCCCTGGCCACCACCTTTTCAGGGTTCCCTCAGTGGGGAATGCCCCTCTGATAGCAGAGGGCACAGCCCCATCCCAGCCAGTACCTTCAGTCAAGCCACACGTCAGCCATAAGCCAGCACTCTTGATGGTCACCAAGAGCCACCCAGGATGTGAGGAAAGGCCACAGCTCTGGCAGCAGTGAGGTTATATTGGAGAGATAGCTTAGCAGTTAAGCCACTTGCCTGCGAAGCCTAAGGACCCAGGTTCAATTCCCCAGAACCCACATAAACCAGATACACATGGTGGCACATGTGTCTGGAGTTTGTATGTAGTGGCTAGAGGTCCCATTATCTCTCTGTCCGTCTCTCTTTCTCTCAAATAAATAAATAAATAAATAAAAAGATGAAAAGTCAGGCTGGAGAGATGGCTCAGCAGTTAAGGCCCTTGCTTTAAAAGCCTGATGGCCCAAGTTCAATTCCCCAGTTCCCATGTAAAGCCAGATGCACAAAGGGGTATATGCATTTGGGGCTCATTTGCAATGGCAGGAAGCCCTGGCACACCCATTCTCTCCCTCTCTCTCTCTTAAATAAATAGATAGATATAAATGAAGATGAAAAGTCAAGGAAGGAACATATTGAGAGAAAATATGGGCAAAGTATATGTCACAAATATGGTGTGTGTCTGGAATATATAAAGAACCTATGAAATTCAATAGCAAAGTTAAAACCCAACATATTAAGGGCAAGAAAATCAAACATAACATTTCACAAAAGAAGACACATGAGCCAGGTGTGATGGTACATATCTTTATCCCGGCACTCAGGAGGCAGAGGTAGGAGGATCATGGTGAGTTCAAGGCCAGCCTGAGACAGAGTGACTTCCAGGTCAGCCTGGGCTAGAATGAGACCCTACCTTGAAAACTCCAAAAGAGAAGAAGGAGGAGTAGAAGAAGAAGAAGAAGCAGAAGAAAAAAAATATATTAATGGCTAATAAACCCACAAAAAAAATTCCACAATAAGACCTTACCACATGTCCACTGAGATGGCTAAGATTTCAAAGACTGTTCCAAGTAATGGCAAGACCATGGAGCAGTCTGAACTCCCTTTCCCTGGTAATGGGAATACGAAACAACATAGTCACATTAGAAAAATGGCATTCTTTTTTACATGTATTTATTTATTTTAGAGAGAAAGACAAGACTGGAAAAAGGCAGGCAAAGAGAATGACCACGGGTGTGCCCAGGTCTCCTGCCACTGCAAACAAACTCCAGACCCATGCACCACTTTGTGCATCTGGTTTATGTAGATACTGGGGAATTGAATGTGGACCATTGGAATTTGCAAGCAAGACCCTTTAACTGCTGAGTCATTTCTCCAGCCCCAAAATGGTATTCTTTAGCAAAGTTCAATATGAATCTACCATAGGACCCCACCACTCGCTCCTAGAACACGTGCCTGCAAAAGGATGTGGATGCAAATATTCCTAGCAAGGTGGGCTCTACTGCCCCAGCTCCTGCATAGTTCCAAAAGAAGCCAGCATAAAGGGTTAGAGAGATTGTTCAGAGCTTAAAGGTGCTTGCACCACAAGCCCGGTGACCAGCATTTGGAACCCAAATCCCTACGTGAAGCCAGACGCAGTGGTATACAGGTCTATAATCCCAAGGCATTTGCTGCAATGGGGGTGTATTCAGGAGAATTGCAAAACTCATAAGCCAGCTAGTCTGGCCTCCCCAGTAGCAAACAAGAGACCCAGTCTCAAACAAGATGGAAAGAGAGGACCAACACCCAAAGGTTATCCTCTGACCTCCGTATGTGTGTAGTAGCATGTACACACATATGCACAATACAATACAAATAAGAAAATTTTTTTTGTTGTTTTGTGGTTTTTCGAGGTAGGGTCTCACTCTAGCTCAGGCTGACCTGGCATTCACTATGTAGTCTCAAGGTGGCTTCGAACTCATGGCAATCCTCCTACCTCTACCTCCCGAGTGCTGGGATTAAAGGCATGCGCCACCACGCCCAGCAAGAATTTTTTTCAAAAACAAGTAGAGACCATGACGTAGCCACAGTGATAATGAAGGAAAAAGGAGGACACACTCTGGGGGTTCCTAGAGTCCTAGGCTCTGGTTCTGTCAGGTGTTGTCTGTGTGACTTTGCCCCTACTGCGTTCCACCCAGTGCAGATGTCCATCCTGTGGGTACCAGTGGAGTGGGTATTGAGTGAGACAGGGCCGATGACAGACAACCAGAGAGAAGGGCAGGGCAGCTCTACAGTCAGGCCCAGGGCTATGTATCAGAGCCAGAGTCTCAAAGGACATTGCAACAGAAGAAAGAGCCACGGGCCTGGAACAACTGAGGCCTAAGCAGCAGGTGTTCAGAGCCTAGGTGGGTGTGGTGAGTGGCACTAGATCAAAACCCCTTCCAGGCTGGGATGTAATTCAGTTCATAGAGTGCTTGCCTAGCATCCACAAAGCCCTGGGTTCGATCTCCAGCACCACATACAATGGGTGTGGTTATACATATCTGTAATCCCAGCACTCAGGAGGCAGAGGCAGGAGGATCAGGAGTTCAAGGACATCCTTGCTTCATAGCAAACTTAAGGTTAGCATGGGGAAACATGAATCCCTGTCCAAAATCAGGGAGCAGCTGGAAAAGATAGCTCAGAGGTTAAAGACGCATGCTTGCAAAGCTTGACAGCCTGGGTTTGATTCCTCAGCACCTATGTAAGGCCAGATGAACATAGTGGTGCATACATCTGAAGTTCATTTGCAGTGGCACTTCTCTCTCTCTCTCTCCCTCTCTCTCTTTGCAAGTAAATATTTTTTTGGGTATTTTGCTTTTTTTCTTTTTGGTTTTTGGTTTTTTTGAGGTAGGATTTCACTCTCGCCCAGGCTGACCTGGAATTCACTATGTAGTCTCAGGGTGGCCTCGAACTCATGGCGATCCTCCTACCTCTGCCTCCCAAGTGTTGGGATTAAAGGCGTGCGCCACCACGCCCGGCCGCAAGTAAATAGTTTTTTTTTTAAGCCCCTTGGATCCCAGGCTCTGACATCTGCATGATCCCTGATGACCCCACCTTCTGGAGGCCTGGTTTTGTATCTGCACTCCCCAGTGTTTGGAGAGCACAACTCCAGACCTATAGGCATCAAAACGAAAAAGATGCCCCTACCACCCTTGGCGACAGCAAGCAGTGGGTTTCCCTCCTTCCCACATCCACACTGCCTGGTAGTCGGCTGCGTTTTTCCCTTCCAACCCTTAAGCAAAATGTAACAAGCCGCTGCTGGGTGTGTCTCTGAGCAGAGAAGACTTTGAGCTTTGGTTACTTGCTGCAAGGGAGGAGTCCATTCCAAGGAAACTGGATGTGTAAGAAACAAAAGCACTTGGGAAAGGCCTCCTTTGCCTTGTTTTAAAATTTTTATTTATTTATTTATTTATTTATTTGAGAGCAACTCAGAGAGAGAGAGAGAGAATGGGCGGGCCAGGGCCTCCAGCCACTGCAAACAAACTCCAGATGCGTGCGCCCCCTTGTGCATCTGGCTAACGTGGGTCCTGGGGAATCGAGCCTCGAACCGGGGTCCTTAGGCTTCACAGAGAAGCACTTAACCGCTAAGCCATCTCTCCAGCCCCTTCTTTGCTTTTTAACTGAAACTCGCTAGATACTTACAGGGCAGCCCCACAAAGAGGCAGGGGGCACAGGCTTATGGGCCATGCAGACTTGGACTGAAATTCCAGCCTTAGTGTTGTGACTTTGGTCCAGTCCCTAAAGCTCAGAGAGAACCCCCCCCCAAGTTCTCATCTGTTAGTGAGAAGAGAGCAAGCTCCCTTCTCCAGGCCAGTGCTGAGGTTCTGAGAACCACAGGGCTGGCCCAGAGGGTATACGGGGCATTGGCATCACCCCTCTCTGACTGGTGCTGGAGGGGGCAGGCAAGCTGCCTCTGTACCACCATCTGCTCCTCCGTCTTCTCAGGGCAGCCTTGGGCAGCAAGCCAAGGCCTCTAATGATTCCCTAGGATGTAGAAGAACTAGCCTCTAAGTGGGCAGCATGAGGACAGGCCCCCACTCCAGAGTCACCTGGGTGGTACCCTCTGGACAGTCTTGTCCTTGGAGCATCTCGTCTCCTGAACAGCCACTCTCAAGACTACGGCCGTATCCCTGTTGGAAGCTCTTGGCTCTGGGCTGGGCTCTTTCTCCAGTGAGCTTTGAGAACTCTATGAATGCTGCCCTCAAAACACGCTGCCTTCCCACGCGGATGAGCCCAAGCTCCAAAGCACCCTTTGTCCAAAGGAGGTGGCCATATTTTTAGGAGACCCCACGGCAGGCTGTGATGCTGAGCCAAGCTGCCAACTGCAGACACAGTGTTCCTCCAGGACATGGTTGAGAACAGTGAGAACTACACCCCACTGCCCCAGTGGTTACTGATGGGTGGACCACCAAGTTTGATAGCTCGCCCAGATAATTAGTTCATCACAGTTCAGACTGTGTAAATCAGGCGACCCACGGTCCAGCTTCTCTGCTCTTTGTGACACAGACTCGTGTACATGACTTATTCAGGTGGCAGCAGGTAGGTCAGTCATGATTTTATCATCTATTTACTAAGCCAATGAAAAAGCCAGACATCCACCCATCCAGCCTTGCTTCCGCACTTCCTTGACAGCATGACTGAAGGACTAAGTGCTTTGGGACTGTCACCCAGGACACCTACACATAACCTGTTCAGCATGTGCTCAGGGTAATTGGTCTTAATATGTCACAGCTCGGGGCTCACAGACTATCCTAACAGGCCCAGAAGGGGAGCCTGGAGGCTTCCTGTGACCTAGCCTTGGAAGTCAGCTGGCATTGTATCCACTGTAGTTTATTGGTTCAGCAAGCTGCAGAGCCATCTCAGAGTCAAGGGAGAGGCACTAGACACCAGGTCTCAATGGTAGGGGATGACTTTGTAAGGACTCTCTGCAAAGCAGTCTTTTTGGTTTACTGTGTTATGAGCCAAGAGAGGCGTTTTACTGCCATCAACATCATCCTCATCACTGTCATTGCCACCAACATCGACATCACCACCTGCCACCTCATAGTTATGAATGATTGCCACACCATCATTATTATCACCATTGTTGTCATCACCATTAATCACCACCGGCACTCTCAGCAGCACTTTCACTGTGGTCACCAGAACCACCACCACCACCACCATCACTATTGTCATAAGAACCACCATTACCACCACCACCATCACCATCATCATCAGAACCACCACCACCATCACCATCATCATCAGAACCAGCATCACCAGCACCATCATCACCATCGTCATCAGAACCACCATCACCACCACCACCATCACCATCATCATCAACATCATCATCAGAACCAGCACCACCATTACCATCGTCATCAGAACCACCACCACCACCACCACCATCGTCATCAGAACCAGCATCACCAGCACCACCATCACCATCGTCATCAGAACCATCACCACCACCACCATCACCATCGTCATCAGAACCAGCACCACCACCACCATCACCATCGTCATCAGAACCATCACCACCACCACCACCACCATCGTCATCAGAACCATCACCACCACCACCACCATCGTCATCAGAACCACCATCACCACCATCACCACCACCATCGTCATCAGAACCACCATCACCACCACCACCACCACCATCGTCATCAGAACCACCATCACCACCATCACCACCACCATCGTCATCAGAACCACCATCACCACCACCACCACCACCATCGTCATCAGAACCACCATCACCACCACCACCACCACCATCGTCATCAGAACCACCATCACCACCACCACCACCACCATCGTCATCAGAACCATCATCACCATCGTCATCAGAACCAGCATCACCACCACCACCATCACCATCATCATCACCATCATCATCAGAACCAGCATCACCAGCACCACCATTTACCATCGTCATCAGAACCCCCATTACCACCACCACCACCACCACCACCATCATCATCAGAACCAGCACCATCATCACCATCGTCATCAGAACCAGCATCACCAGCACCACCATCACCATCACCAGCACCATCATCACCATCATCATCAGAACCATCACCACCACCACCACCATCACCATCATCATCACCATCATCAGAACCAGCATCACCAGCACCACCATCATCATCATCATCATCAGAACCAGCATCACCAGCACCACCATTACCATCGTCATCAGAACCCCCATTACCACCAGCACCACCATCACCATCATCATCAGAACCCCCATTACCACCACCACCACCATCACCATCATCATCAGAACCAGCACCATCATCACCATCGTCATCAGAAGCAGCATCACCAGCACCACCACCACCATCGATCACCACCATTGACACTGCAAGCATCATTACCAGCATCACTCTCAGCACCACCATCATTATCAATAATAACCGCCATCAACAACATCAGCCTTATTACCACCACCATCACCATTGTGATCATCATGACCAACAATTAATACCATCAACATCCTCACTATCACCATCACCAACAATCAACATCGTCAGCATCAGCACCACTCCACCATCACCATCACCGCCATCATGTGCCCATCCTCCTCGTGGAGTGCTCTCCTATGCTTAGGTGCTGTGAAACCCATGAGGACACAAGGCACAGGGTGACTTGCCCATGCTGCCTGTCTTAGAAGCAGTAGGTCCTGGCTGCACGCTGGTCTACTCCACACCTCTCCTCAAGTGCTCTGCTCTCAAGCATCGCTCTCTCAACCTTCCCAGGGGTCCTCTTAGAGGTTAGCCCATGGATCTCATCATAGACTTGTGATGAACGTAAGTTTATTATCTCTAAACAAGAGTCAGGGGAATTAGGGCACAGAGCAGACTGGAGTACCTAGAGGTCCAGTCTCTCTTGTTCCCAGCATCCTCTCTGCTTCTGTGTGGTGACGGAACTCAGGAAGTACATAGGAAGGGGCTGCAGAGCAGACATTGATGGTGCTGTCTACACTAATCAAGTTAATTGGATAATTGCCACTTCATGGTGTTTGGTGTTGACACAACCTTGAGCTTGGCTTTCGTTCAGAAGCTTTTATCTAAACCTCTGGGGGAGGCAGCTATGATTGGTGAAGAGAGCCTCCTGCTCTCCCAGGCCAGAGGTTCCAGGGCTTCCTTTTCCAGCTGGGGGTGGGACACAGGGTGGGGGAGAAAGGCTAAACGATTCTCTGAGGTTCTGAAGTGACCCATGGATGAGGGGACAAGAGAAGCCCTGCATCTTCCCACTGCCTCAGGCTCTGACGACTAAATCACCCCAAAGAGAGGAGTGTGATTTCATTTCTATTCCATCTGCAGGAGGGGGGAAAAAATCAATGTTTGCTAAATGAAAAGGAAAAAGCTCAGCGGAGGAAAATGTATTTCCAACTTTTAAAAGGGTATTAGCAACAACGACACGTCAGAAGGACAGCGACAGGGTCTGCGTGGTGGGAGGGGTGGAGGAGCGCTTGGCAGTGATGGGAGGGACTTAATCATAGTATAGGCCTGGGGGCTGGCGACAGTGAGATGGGGGCACAAGCTAAAGCCAACCACCTAGGCTAGATGGCCATCACTTCCAATTGAGCCCCAGCTGTAGGTTCCCAGGGGGTAGAGAAGGTGCCAGCAGGGAGACCCACAAAAAAACAAGTCTGTGGGCAAAAGGGAGAGAGGCAGCCAGGACACAGGCTTCCTTCAGGCCTTCAAAGCATGTGGGGAAGGAGGACAGAGGACTCAGGGCAGGCGACTCCAGCGGCAAGAGGCTTGCACCTTCCCGTGCTCCTAAGGCCTACCAAAGTGTGGGCTGGATGATGCAAGTGGGAAGGGTCAGTGCCTTTCATTCCTTTAATCTGGTGTTCATTTAGAAAAAAAAACATGGAGAGGCTGGAGAGATAGCTTAGCAGTTAAGGCGCTTGTCTGCAAAGCCTAAGGACCCAGGTTCAATTCCCCAGGACCCACATAAGCCAGATGCACAAGGTGGCGCATACATCTGGAGTTCATTTGTAGTGGCTGGAGACCCTGGCATACCCATTCTCTCTCTCTCTCTCTCTCTCTCTCTCTCTCTCTCTCTCTCGTAAATGAATAAATAAAGTATTTTAAAAGCCGTGCGTCAAGCCGGGCGTGGTGGCGCACGCCTTTAATCCCAGCACTTGGGAGGCAGAGGTAGGAGGATCGCCGTGAGTTCAAGGCCACCCTGAGACTCCATAGTGAATTCCAGGTCAGCCTGAGCTTGAGTGAGTCCTACCTCGAAAACACCAAAAAAAAAAAAAAAAAAAAAAGCCGTGCATGTTGGGGCATACCTTTGCTCCCAGCACTTGGGAGGCAGAGGTAGAAGAATTGACATGCATTTGAGGCCACCCTGAGACTACACACTGAATTCCAGGTCAACCTGGACTAGAGTGAGGCCCTACCTAAAAAGAAGGAAGGAAGGAAGTCTGCTACATTGCAGGCACAGACCTGAAGCTGTGGGCACAGTAGTCACAGAGGCAGAGTCTGAGCTGCCGCAGAGCGATGGTTGCAAGATGGCTGATGTTAGAAGGACAGCAGAGGATAAGGTCAAATCTATGCTGGCTGGTCAGAGGAGGCCACGTCAGGAAGGGAGGCAAGGCGAGTCTCAGGTTGGCCAAACCAAAAGAAAAAGGAAGTGGGTTTCAAATGGAATGAGCCACAAAATGAAGCCAGGAGCCAGGAGGGTCTGGGAAGTTAGAGGAGAGATGGGGTCACACTGGACAAGAGGTGAGCAAGAGCTGAGGGGCCTGCTGTGGCCAGCTTCCTTAGGTGCCTGCCAGCCCTCGGGCCCTTGCACACCCCCCTGTGTTTCTCTAAAGCCCTTGCACTTCACACAGTCATTTTTTTTAATTTAAATCTTTTTTGTTTATTTTTATTTATTTATTTATTTGAAAGCGACGGACAGAGAGAGAGAGAGAAAGAGGCAGATACAGAGAGAGAGAATGGGTGCGCCAGCCACTGCAAACGAACTCCAGACGCGTGCGCCCCCTTGTGCATCTGGCTAAAGTGGGTCCTGGGGAATCGAGCCTCGAACAGGGGTCCTTAGGCTTCACAGGCAAGCGCTTAACCGCTAAGCCATCTCTCCAGCCCTTCACACAGTCATTATCAGACTTCGGGACCCCCCGCAGGCCCTCCTTGTTGACTCCATCATGACTCCTTCACCTCAATCTAGCTTCAGGGCCCTTTCACCTTCCAGGAAGGACTGTGACCGTCGAGCCTCAGTAACAGATATTTCTTGTGGACCTAGCAAGGGTCCCAGTGTCTCCCCAGTCAGAAGCTAACTCGGCTCCAAAGAATGCAGGCCCTGGGCAATGGCAATCCTCGCCTTAGCCAGGCATGGGCATCCCTGCTGAGATAGAACTCATGAGAAGAGAAAGCGGTGAGGAGGGTGAGGTGGTATCTGGTGGGATTGAGGGGAACCTGATTTAGTCTCCATGTGGGTATCAAGTTCACATGGTAACCCTGCAGCAGGTAAGACTCCAGGGACTCAGTCTTGTCCCCCAACCATGGCTTTGTAAGCTGTAGAGCGCCGTGCATGTGTGTGCCAGATGCTCTCACGATCACAGCATGCCAGGGGCCTCAGAGCACTTTGGTGTGTGTTTTGTCCTAAAAAAAAAGCATGATTTTTAAATGCTTTTCCTCTTTAATCACAAAACATAATTCAGGGCTGGGGATGTCGCTTGGTAGTTAGAGTACTTGATTGGCATGTGAAAGGCCCTGACTTCAATCCCCAATACAGCAAAATTAAGTACACAAAATTCACTAGATTAATTAATTAATTAAAAGAAAGTCTAGAAAAATATGGGAAGATAAAGGATAAGAGACAAAAACAAAACACCGATAACCTCCCCATGAAGAAATAACCATTATCAATCCTTTATTTTTTTTAATGTGTGTATATGTGGGGGGCGTGTGTGTGCGTGTGTGTTCTATGTGGGGGGGGAAGGCATGTGTATGCATGTGTGAGTTGTGGCCAGATATTAACGTCATACCTTCCTGGGTCACTTTCCTCTTTATTTGCGCAGACAGGGTCTCTCACTTGAACTGGAACTTGCTGATTGTGTTAATCCAGCCAGCCAGCCTGGTCTCCTTCGCAACATGTTGTCCCCACCATGACTTGATGCCTCATCTTCCATCTAAAAGCAATGGGGCAGCTGAGCATGGGCTGAAACCATTTGGCCTTGTAACTCTTTCCTCCTTTAAGTTGATTTTCTCAGGTGTTTTGTTCTGTCAGTGAAAAGCGGACCAACGATCCCCAAAGGTCCCTCACCTCCTTGTGTGGTTCCCTGCCATGCCAGACAGGGTCGACTTATATAACTGATAAGGACACTGTAGCAATGACAACGTGTAACTTCTGAGCTAAGTCATGCGGCTTCTACCCTGCTCTCTCTCAGAGAACTTGCTCCCAGGGAGCATGGGGCATCACGCTGTGAGGACTCAAGCAGTCCATGGAGAGGTGACACCCTCCCATAGTCAGCATCAGCCACCCAGCGAGGTGAGTGAGCCCTCTCGGGAGTGGATCTTCCAATCACTGAGCCAGGGCAGCCCAGCAGACCTCTTCTCAGAGAACGATTCAGCGGTCAGGCCAGACCTGCCCCATTGCTTCCAGGATTCCTGACTCATAGATACGGGGAGATGACAGGAGGGTTCCTGTCCTTTCAAGCTATTTCTTCACAGGGGGTCATGTCTATGCAGTGGCTATAAGACTTACCTGCAGAAAACATATTTTTTTAAAAAATGGCTAATTAGCAGAGAGATGCCTGCAGCTGTGTTGTAGAGATTAAAAAGAAACAAGATAACTTTCAGTACAGGTCAGAAGCTGCAATTCAAATCATGGCCTTGAAACAGTACAAAAACTAAAGTGTCAGCACAAGAGACGATGTAGAGCACAGGACATGGCCAATACAAAAAGTCGATTACAGTACAGGACATAACTTTGGAGCAGGGGCTTCTAAATTTCCTTGCCCCAATTTCCATCTTATGGTGAAGCCCTTAGAAACATTCACCACTATAGGGCTTTGTTGCAGGCTTCCGTGACATCACCTTTGGGAACTGGCTCAGGATTGTGGGTAAGGAATTCAAAACTCTCCATGGATCCACCGCCTCTCCCGGGCTTCAATCTTCCGTGTGTAAAATGGAGAACAGGAGCTAACATGCCAGCTGTGACCTTCAGAGATGCCGAGGTCATTGTCAGAGATCCCATCTCACCCCTGACACACCTGCCTTCCTACCAGGGCTGAGTCAGGGCCTTCCCTGCAGAAATTCCAAAGGCACCAGGGACAGTGTCACCCTGGCTGACCACAGTGCCCTTGTATTCACCATACCCTCTAGAGAGACAGAAGCAGCAAGCCAGGCACAGAAGGCGCTCTGCCATCTGCTATGTGCAAGCTGGAGGCCAGGAGAGCCGCTGGTGAATCTCCAGTAAGTCCAAAGGCACAAGAACCAGGAGCTGTGACATCCCAGGGTGGGAGAAGATGGGTGTCCCAGCTTAGGGAACAAGAACAAACGTGCCTTCTACCTTGGTTTGTTTTCTGTGACCACCACTAAATAACTAAGGGTCAGGAAATTTATAAAGAAAAGAGGACCATGCAGCTCACAGTTCTGGAAGTCCAAGAGCGTGAGATGGCATCGCCTTCTGGTGACAACCTCGTGGTGGGTAACATTACATGGTGGGTAGGTGCACATGTGAGACAGAAAGCAAGAGGACGGCAGACAGACAACTCAGAGATGAAGAGGAACAATGGACAGACAGACAGACAACAGAAACAGAGTGAAAGAGGCAAGAAACAACTCAGAGAGAGCAAGAGCAACCCCATGTTGCAAGAGGACAAGAGAAGAACTGGGACAGCCAAACCTGTTTGATGAGAACACACCCTCAAGAGCTAATCTCATCCCAGGAGACCTGACTCACCTCAGTGAGCTGAATGACCTAACCAGCTCTCACTTGGCTCCACCTCTTAAAGGTCCCACCACTTCTCAAGCCTTTCACAACTGGGGACCATGCTTCCGTTCCATGAGCCTTTGGATGACAAACACGTGTACATGCCACGGCACCCTCCCTTTACCTTCTTGTTCTGTTCAAGGCTCTGGGATTGTGTGACACCAACCAGTGTGGGTGGACATTGACTTAGTCTACAGATGCAAATGCTAATCTTGGCCAGAAATCATGTTGACCAAGTAACTGGGCCTCCTTTAGCAGAGCTAAGAGGACACATAGGCTGATTATCACATCTCACCCACGGCTTTTCTTTAATGTGTATATGAGAGGAGGGCACCCATGTGCATATGAGTGCATATGCATGAGCAGATATGTGTGTGTAGGAGCCAGAAAATATCATCCTTGGAGTGCATCCACCATTTAAAAAATGTTTTATTTATTTATTGAGAGAGAGAGAGAAAAAAAAGGGCATACCAGGATGTCTCTAGCCACTGCAAATGAACTCCAGATGTATAAGCCAACTTGTGTATCTGGCTTACATGGGTATTGGGGAATTGAACCTCGGTCCTTAGGTTTTGCAGGCAAGTGCCTTAACCATTAAGCCATCTTTCCAGCGCTATCCAACTTTTTTAAAGACAGGGTCTCTCACTGGCCTGGAGCTCACCAGCTACTAATTATATACACTATGTGATTATATACACTAGGTGATATCCACTACATCAGACTCGCTAGTTGTGAGTCCCAAAGATCTTTCTGCTTCTGCCTGCCCAGCATTGGGGTTATAGGCGTGTCCTAACATGCCTGGTATGTTGTGTGAGCACTGGGGGTTGAACTCAGGTCCTCATGCTTGCAAGACAAGTGCTATACCCACTGGGGGGATAGCTCAGTTCATGACTGCTTTTAGAAAAACTGAGATGTAATTCACATACCATAGAACTCACAATTTGGAAGTGTGCAATTCAGTGGTTTTTAACATATTCCCAGTTGTACAACCACCTCTACCACCAAATTCCAGAACAGTTAAGTCACCCCCAAAAGAAGTCCCCTACCATCTGGCAGCCACTCCCAGCCTGGCCTCCCCCTTGTCTCTGGAAACCATTTCTCTGCTTTCTGTTTCTAAGGATTTGCCTGCACTGCACATTTCACGTGAACAGAGTGACATGATATGTAGACTTGAGGTTTGTCTTTGCTGTTAGATGGAAACTTCCTTCCTTAAAATTTTTATTTATTTATTTAGGATGTGCGTGCAAGTGCGTGTGTGTGTGTGCGCGCACGCATGCATGTGTGTACATGCCATATCATGCATGTGGACATACAGAGGTCAGAGGACAACTTTTGGGCTGGTCTACACCTTTTACCTTTTTTGAAGGCAGGATCTCTCACTGTTCACCACTGTTCACAAGCTTCTGGGAAATTCTTCTGTTGCTGCCTCCCTTCTCACTATGGGCATACTGGCATCACAAAAGCCCACCACAGCTTCTGATTTTTACATGGGGTCTGAGGATCTGAACTCAGGTACTCAGTGTTGCTTTGATGGGCTTTATGCACTGAGCCATCTCCCTAGCCTTGGAAGTTTCCTTCTTCTTTAAAAAAAAAATCATTCATTTATTTATTTATTATTTGCAAACAGAGAGAGGTAGGGAAAGACATACAGAGAGCATGGGCACACCAGGGCTCCTAGCCACTGCAAACGAACTCCAGATGCATGCGCCACTTTGTGCATCTGGCTTTACGTGGGCACTAGGAAATCGAACTGGGGTCGTTAGGCTTTGCAGCAAGTGCCTTAACCACTAAGCCATCTCCCCAGCCCACTTCCTTCCTTTTTATGGCTGAATAGTACTTCATTGACCACATCATTGGACCACATGGTCATTGCTTGGTTATTGTCCCAGCCCCAGGCTGAGCAAACCAGCTGCAGAACAATCTTCTCAACAAGGACACGTGGATCCAAGTTTAATTTGTCAGCGGAGGCCCCCAGACAGGGCAGGGCCTTGTGGGCGTTTAAGGATACTTGCTTTCTTTGAGCAAAGGGAAGGGTGGGCTCAGGAAATGAAGCCCAGTCCTCAGGCCACTTTCTTGATGTTGAGTACCCCTGTGAGCCTGGGTTGGAGTGACAACCAAGAGGCCAGGGGTCAGGAAGGGCCCTTGCCGAGACAAAGCTTCTCTTGACCTCGCCACTTGACCCAAACTCTGTACCCCCAAAGCCCCCGGGGACCAGAAGTGGTGCTTCCCTGCTCCTGCCACGTGCAGACTTGGAGCTGGGATGAGACTGGGTCTTCCCTCGCTTTCCTTCTGGGCACAACAGCTGTGACAGCAGTTATACGCCAGGCTAACGCAGGGGTCCAGGTGGTGACATCTGAGAGCTGAAGCACACAGGGTACCACGTCTTTAACACAGGGTCTAAGCAAGCAAATGGTCCTATAGAGGAGAGTGGGAGCAAAGGCTAGTCTGGATGTGCTCTACCCAACGGGGGCTGGGCACAGGGCTGTCCCACCTCCCACTCACTGCCTTGCTGACAGCCAGACCCAACCCAGGAAGGAGGAAGCAGGAGACAGAGCAACTTGAAATTACAGGGAGGCCACAGCCCCATTCCCTGGGGAGGAAAGAACCAGGAAACAGGTCAGCAGGCACCCTGCTTTTGGCCCTCAGGGTACCCTCCCCTGCTGTCCTTGTCCATCCAGCTATGCAGAGCACCAGAGTTCCAAGTCAGGGCTGGGTGGAGGCCAGGCCTGCCCCATCCCAGCCTTGGCCATCCATCTTGTTGCCCCTATTAAAATACACAATGAAAGGAAGAAAAGGCTGGGCTGGAGGGTGAAAGGGGAGAAAAATGGTATGGCTGCTAGGTCTTTTGTTTGTCCTTTCCTCCCAAGACTTTGTGCAGGGAGGAGAGAACCGGGCCTGGGGGCTGCTGATCCCTGGGAGGGGAGGCGGTGCTCCTTTGGTGCTGACCGGGTAGGGAGCTGATGCTCGGGCCTGCCCTGCCTCCAGAAGCTTTGCCTCGGAAGCACAGCTGCCTGAGCCCCTGGGTGAGGACGTGATTCTACCCCCATACAAGCCGTTGTGCAGCCTCAAGCGAGCCAGTCTGCAGGCCCAGGGGAAAGCCGCAGGCTCTAGCCTCCTCTGTGGGGGAGGGAATCTTGTGCTGGCTGACTGGACCTTTGCAATACTCCTGCCCCTCCCCCGGGCTCCTTACCAACTCCCACTGTGGGTCCTGAAGACCCCACGGGTGACATTCATCTTGTCACAGGATGGGACCTGAGGCAGCTGGCCCAGGAATTGGCTCATGGGTAGATGGGCTCCCATCCTCCCCAAAACTCCTGAATGTGAAATGTCCCCCATAGTTTCATGTTTTCAACACTTGGCCCCTAGCCCGTGGCTGTGGAACCTTGAGGAGGTGGGGCCTAGGGCTGGTTCCTAAGGGGAAAAGGACTCTGTTTGGAATTGGGCTAGAAGCGGTTTGTGTGATGTTCTGGTAGGGAGGCTGGCTGCATTCTGCCTGTAATCCTGAGAATTTGAGCAAAGTTGAATTTAAAAAATAATGGAGGAGTCCCAGTACTTGGGAGGCAGAAGTAGGAGGATCACTATGAGTACAAGTTCAAGGCCACCCTGAGACTATATAGTGAATTCCAGGTCAGCCTGGGCTAGAGTGAGACCTTACCTTGAAAATTTAAAAAAAAAAAAAAAAAAGGAAGGGGGAAAAGTACAGAGAAGAAGGAATCTGTGGGAAAAAAATTGTGAAGTTTAGCAGAGGACAAATCTGACCACGTTCAGATCCAGGACAGAAAGACTGTATTTACTTCCACTGCAATTGTTTAACAGATTGTCAGCATTCAAGACTGGGCCAGCAACTCTGTACTGGGACAATAACAGGAGTGCTTATTCTTTTGAAAGGAGGGGACCTGAGAGAAGGATGTTGGAGTTTCCTGTTCCTCAAAGTCAGTATCCGATTGGGTTTACAAATTTGGTGGCCTGTCTGGTACTGGTTTTGAGAGTATGACAAATGCAAGAAATAGGGTCATGGACTGCAACTGTGGACAGTGGGAAGGTAGGGTTGTAGTCTGTAATGTGGAGGCCCTGTGAGGCCATGGTATGGAGCTGTGAAGATAAACTGTGGTTGCAGTGGAGACCCCGGGGTTTTGGAGATGCCAGGACGATGGGATGGCTGTCAAGGAAAGATACTGGCTGTAGTGTATCTGCCCAGGTTACAAGCAGCATAATGAAGCCTTTTGGAGCATTTCATCACAAGTCCCAGATGCCAAATACGGAGCTGCAGGATTTGACATTTGCCTGGCTAGTTTTCTTTCATAGGTCCAATTTTTTCTTATGATGCCTTCTTGGTGATTGTTTACTCTGTGCCATTATGTGTTGGAAGTATGTAGCTTGAATTTTGATTTTACAGGGTTCACAGTTAAGAGATTGTCTTGAATCTCAGATGAGAGACTTTTGAACAGTGCTGGGACTGGTAAAGACTATGGGACTTTTAAAGTTGGACTGAACAGATTTTGCATCATGAGATGGTTGTGAGTCTATGGTGGCCAGGGACAGAATGTGATGGTTAGAATATAAAATGCCCTGTACCACCTCAAGAGTTTGTGATTATGCCTCCTACTTAGTCCCAGTGGTGGAACCTTTGGGAGGTGGAGCCTTGCTGGAGGAGGTGTGTCACTGGGGGGCAGACATTGAGTTTTATTAGCTCAGATCCAAACAATATTCAGGCTACTTCCACCCAGATATGTGACAAGATCTGAGCCAGCTTCGTGTTCATGCCAGGCTTTCTCAGTCATGATGAAACCTCCCTCTCGATGTTGTAAGTCTGAAATAAACACTTTCCTTCCATGAGCTGCTTCTGGTCAGGTGTTCTGTCCCCACAACGAGAAGGCAACTGCAACCGAGGTCTTGTACAAGATTCCTTTAAATACTCACGCACAGTGTTTGAACCTCTGACTCAGGGTGGCCTCACTTTAGCTCAGCACACCAAGGCTGGGAAAGGCTGACCGTCTCACCCCTAGGTGACTGCAGGAGCTGGCCATCTGGGAAGGTCAGGTCCTCAGGGATCAGGTGTCTATGAAAGCTATCCCAGAGAATCATCCAGAAGCTCCATGCCCAGCAGGGTAGGGTTCCCAAGGTTGCCCTGAGTTTGCCATCAATACCACATATCAAATAGATCCCCCCTTCTCCCTCCCACATCACCTCTGGAAGGTCAGGGCTCTTTGTGAGACCCTGTTTATCCACTTAGCCGATTTCTGCCATGGTCCAATGACCTCAGGCTTCAGAGACAGATAAAGAGACAGCACCGCTGTCCTGGGGAGTTTGCCGTGCTGGGAGAGAGCCCTGCTCTGCCGTTCACGTTCCTAATCACTGTGGCACTTTGTGTTTGGAAAGCAGTGGCTGTAGGCAGCCGGAGCATCAGTGCTGGGACACAAATTTCAGAGATTGACTCCTCTCTGCTGCCTGTGGATGAAGCTGCTTGGGGCACGCTGAGAAGCAGCCATAGTCAGTGCAGGCAAGACCTGAGGGACATAGCAGTCACCCCACACCCCATGAAGTGATTAACTGTGTCAGTGATGACACAGGGGCCCTTTAGACAAAGGGACCCTGAGAAGGGCCTCACCTCATCTCCTCAAGGCTCACTGACCCAGGAGTCAGCTCACTGAATGGGGCAAGACTGACTGAGGAAGAGTAGAGCCTTCACCAGAATCCAGGGCAGAGACGGCCTGAGCCTCTGCCAGGAATGGCACACGTTGCTCACTGCCCGCCCCCTCCCCCAGGCCCCAAGGCAGCATCCCCAAAGAAAAGGGCCCTCTCCCTTCCTTGCTTGTATTCCACGCTCTCCCAGCTGTGGATTTCCTCCAGGGCTTTCTGGAATGCCAAGTGCTTAGCTCATTTGAAATGGAAAATCCCCTCCCCTTATACTTACCTTGGCTCCTGCTTTTCTCCCCAGAAGCCTAGATGAAGACATGAAGATGAGCCTGCTGGTCCAGGTCCTTCTTCACGTTCGCAAACACACTCAGCTGTTTCCACTTGGGACTTGAGGGCAGCACAGGGCAAGGGATGCGGCCTGAGCTGAAGGGCTCTGGATGTAGGCAGGCGACATGCCAGGTGGAGATGCTGAAACCAGGACTCCCTGTCTCCCCTTCCTGCCTATGCAGGGTCAGGGATACCAACGGCCTCTGTTCTTTTCCTTGCCATGGACCTGGTGGACACTGGGCTCCTTCTGTCTTAGCACCTGCGCTCCCCTCCCTGGAAGCCAGCACCCTGTTCTCCGGGTCTGCAGGACCCACAGCCTTCCACGCCCAGCTCACTTGCATCTGTGCCGGAAGTGATGCTGGCTGAGCTACTAGCAACTGGGCTTGGGTACAGTCATGTGCTCGGGGCTGAGCAAGGCATTAAGTCCCACAGCCTCAAGCCACCTTCCTGGTTTGCCCTTTCTCTGAGTGTTCACACCCTACCCCCTTTAGGAAGGTCTATTCCAGGAGTCCCCACCCTCCCTGGAAAGACCACGATGAGTTGGGTAGGTGTGGTATAAGCAAATCAAGATGGCATGAACTCCCTGTTAGAGTCGTGACCACCAAGCTCGGCCCCAGGATTGGTGCAACAGCCCTTGGCCACAGAGAAGACCAGGCCACCTCAAGCCTTCGCAAGCATAGCAGGTAGCACTCATGCCAAACATCCAGCACTTTCCAGAGAAGCGACATGCCTGTGTAAGGGCTCACACATAGACAGGCCTTACACACACATCCTTGCACACATAGGCATGCCCTAGAAGCATAGAGTGTGCAAATCCCACCAGCGTAGGACTCAAGGATAGCCACGACCCCAGCACTGAAGTGCGAACATGAGTGCATATTCATACGGATGGCAAGGTGGAACACACTTCTGCCCCCAGAGAAACTGAGGCACTCCTTGTCACCTGCACACTCACATGCAACAGACCCACACAAACAGGTACAAGGGACCACACGTTTGTGCATAGAGCCCGAGGTGTTTGACCAGCATTTAAACACCGGTTCTCCATAGGTGAGGGTGGGTGTTAAGATGGCGGAGATGGGACTGGAGGGATGGCTTAGTAAATAAATAAATAAAATAAAATAAATAAATAAAAATATTTTTCAAAGATGGCAGAGATGAGAGTCCAACTGGATGAGGGTCCAAGAGAACAAAAGGCTGAGGAAGGGGAAACTTCCACTCTCAGCCTGCTGGAGTGTGACACCATCTTTTTGTTGTTGTTTATTTGTTTGTTTTTCTTTTTTTTGTTGTTGTTTTTTGGTTTTTCAAGGTAGGGTCTCACTCTAGCTCAGGCTGACCTGGAATTCACTATGTAGTCTCAGGCTGGCCTCGAACTCACAATGATCCTCCTACCTCTGCCTCCCGAGTGCTGGGATTAAAGGCGTGCGCCACTACGCTAAACTATGACACCATCTTTTACCCTTGGACCAAGGCTCACAGTATTGACCTCGAGGTCCCAATTTGTCTGTGTCTTGGATCTCTCTGGATCTTCAATTTGCAGGAGGTAAATCCCAGGACTCTGAGGCTCCATAGCGATGTGAGACGGTTCCTCATGAGTGTCCTAAAAATTCTATGATATTGTATTGGCTCTATCTCTCTGGAGAACCCTGATCAACGTGCTGTTCCTACACACAGCTCATAGGCTGCTATGCGCACGGCCACATGATGATCACACGGGCTCTGAGCACTAAGGACCCTGCCTGCCATTCTGGCTCAACTCTGTGTCAGTCTTTGTATTAGTCAGGGTTCTCTAGAGGAACAGAACTGCTGGAATGAATTATTTTAAAAAGGGAATTTATTGGATTAGTTTACGGTAGTCCAATAGCAGTTGCAGGCCCAAGAATCACCGAACCTGGTAGCTGCTCAGTCCGCGTGGTCAGATGCCTCAGCACCGAAGATGGTGCTGGAAGGCCTGGAGGCTTCCTGAGGAGCCGCTGGGTTTCGATCCACACTGGTCTTCAGTTGATGCTGGTCTTTAGTCCGCATTGGTCTTCAATACATGCTGGAAGGTAGCGAGCAGCTCGGGAAGCCAAGTGGAAGGAAGGAGGGGCTCTTTTTACCCAGAGCTTCCTTATATCAAGTCCCCCGCTGAGCAGGGCCGACCACTCTGGGGGAAGGGCTCACCCTGGGGGAAGGGCTTCCTCCTTTAGTTGATCCTTCCTAAAAGCAACCTCGGTGGAGACCCACCCGAAAGGGATTTCTGTGGATTACTAAACAGGTCAAGTTGACATCACCTTAACTATCATAAGTCCACTCCTTGTTAACTTGGCACCAAATCATATCTCCTTACATCATACTTAATTTCCAAATGAAAGCAGTAAGAAGCTCATAATTCCGCCTAACATGGCATAACTATCCCACGTACAACCGGAACTGCAAAATCTACCCCCAACAAGCTTAGTCTCTAATATAATGGGTCTAATATAAATTCAACAGTTAGCTAGTGATATAATCATAATATTGGTGTAGATACATACAAACACTCTGCTATCAAGGCAGGACAGAAACATTGCAATCACAGTCCTCGTTTCTGAAACTGGTCACGTGGCCTTAGCTGGTATTTGTAACTGCCTTCTTCTACTACCCATTCTGTATTTCCTCCACCTTCAGCAAGTACCTCAGCAGGTCTTGGTTCTTTACCTGGAGGGGTAACCCATACCTTCATTCCTGAAGGATCTGGGCCATTTATCACACTGCTTCTATTGGGTTGTTGCAGTTGTCCACTGACTTTGACAACAGGACATGGTAACACTAGCAGACGCCCTAAAGGATCTCCTGCACTCCAGGCATACTCTTCCTTACCTCCATTATGAAGGAGCAGTCCAATCTCCCCCTGGTAATCTGGATCAATCACCCCTGCTATCACTGTAACTCCTTTCTCAGCCTGTTCACTCAAGGGTATTAGGAGCCCAAAGTGACCAGGGGGAAGTCTTAGCTTCCAGTTCAATGGAATGTTCTTTGTGTCTCCTGGAAAAAGCACTCCCCTCTTTGGGACAAAGACTTTTAGTCCAGCAGAGCATAAGGTTGCAGGAACAGGAAACAAAAATCTAGCTAATGGGTTACTTGGGGTGATGGTAAGTGGGACCATTCCCATTTCCACCCCTTGATTCCTGGACCCATGAATCCGGGCTATAAGAGAAACAGTACCATATATAGGATGCTGATTCAGAGCATATACAGCCTGCTGGAGGACACTCCCCCAGCCCGCCAAGCTATTGCCACCTAGTTGGCGCTGTAGCTGTTTCTTCAAAAGGCCATTCCACCGTTCTATCAAGCCAGCTGCTTCAGGATGGTGGGGCACATGGTAAGACCAGTGAATTCCATGATCATGAGCCCACTGCCGTACTTCCTTGGTGGTGAAGTGAGTTCCTTGGTCAGAAGCAATGCTGTGTGGAATGCCATGACAGTGAATAAGGCATTCTGTAAGCCCACAGATGGTAGTTTGGGCTGAAGCACTACGTGCAGGAAAGGCAAATGCATACCAAGAATAAGTGTCTATTCCAGTAAGGACAAAATGCTGCCCTTTCCATGATGGAAGTGGTCCAATGTAGTCAACCTGCCACCAGGTTGCTGGCTGGTCACCCCGAGGAATACTACCATATTGGGGGCTCAGAGTTGGTCTCTGCTACTGGCAAATTTGGCACACAGCAGTAGCTGTAGCCAGGTCAGCCTTAGTTAGTGGAAGTCCATGTTGTTGGGCCCACGCATAGCCTGCATCTCTGCCACCATGGCCACTTTGCTCATTGGCCCATTGGGCAATGACAGGGGTGGCTGAGGAAAAAGGTTGACCACTATCCACAGAACGGGTCAGCTTATCTACTTGATTATTAAAGTCATCCTCCAATGAGGTCACCTTCTGATGAACATTAACACGGGACACAAGTATCTTTATATCGCTTGCCCATTCAGAGGACTCTATCTACATACACCTTCCCCAACTGTCCTTCTCACCACTTTCCCAATTGTGCTCCTTCCAAGTCCCAGACCATCCAGCCAAACCATTGGCCACAGCCCATGAATCAGTGTATAACTGCACATCTGGCCATTTTTTCTTCTAAGCAAAATGCACAACCATATGCACTGCCTGAAGTTCTGCTGATTGTGAAGACTTCCCTTCACCACAGTCCTTCAGAGTTGTCCCAGAAAGGGGCTATAATGCTGCAGCTGTCCACTTCTGGGCAGTGCCCACATAATGTGCTGAACCATCTGTAAACCATGCCCTAGACCTCTCCTCCTCAGTCAATTGATCATAGGGCACACCCCACTTCTGGTACCAAAATCTGTATTAGTCAGGGCTCTCTAGAGGAACAGAACTGCTAGAATGAATTATTTTAAAAAGGGAATTTATTGGATTAGCTTACAGTAGTCCAATAGCAGTTGCAGGCCCAAGAATCACCGAACCTGGTAGCTGCTCAGTCCACGTGGTCAGATGCCTCAGCAGTCCTGACCTGGCACTGCAGATGGCACTGGAAAGCCTGGAGGCTTCCTGAGGAGCCGCTGGGTTTCAATCCACGCGGGTCTTCAGTTGATGCTGGTCTTTAGTCCGCACTGGTCTTCAATCCACGCTGGAAGGTAGCGAGCAGCTCTGGCAGCCAAGTGGAAGGAAGGAAGGAAGGAAGGAAGGAAGGAAGGAAGGAAGGAAGGAAGGAAGGAAGGAAGGAACTCTTTTTACCCAGAGCTTCCTTATATCAAGTCCCCCTCTGAGTGGGGCTGCCCACTCTGGGGTGAGGGCTCACCCTGGGGGAAGGGCTTCCTCCTTTAGTTGATCCTTCCTAGAAGCAATCTCGGTGGAGACCCACCCGAAAGGGATTTCTGTGGATTACTAAACAGGTCAAGTTGACAACACCTTAACCATCACAGTCCTCTTGGCAAGCATGTGACATCACTCTGCCATCTTGTTGACCCTCAGATAAGAAGACAGAAGCTTCCTTGGCTGGTAGTGAAGGGCAGATGTGGGTCCCTGGTCCAACTCAGTCTGTCCCTGTCTTCAACTATCTCCAGCCTATGGCACACATGCAAATCCTTAAACACAGAGTGCCCAGGAAATGCTGTGTTCTGAATGTGTGGACATGGGATCCAAAGTGCATCCCACATACTTACATACTCGCTCACACCTACACACGTGCTCACTCATACCTGCACATCCACTCCCATCTGCACATTAGCTCACACCTACATGTGCTTTCACACTTACATGCTCATTCACACTTACATGCTTGCTCAGACCTGTATGCCTGCTCATACCTACAAATGCCTTCAAACCTGCACTGGGTGGGGGAAGCTGTCACACAAGCCAGTGCACCCACAAACCTACATGTGTACCCCACATTCACATGGGACCTGAGTCACATAAGGTTGCTACCTCCCCACCACCCCACTCAGCAACTGTTCAACCCCTGCCAGGAATGGGTAAGAGGAGGCCTCCCCGCCCCCTCCCTGTCTGCAAAGCAATGACATTGCTCTCTCTCCCTCCATTAGCACTGGCTGATGGATCACCCCGACCATGACTCAGCAGCCGCCAGCCAGTCTACGAAGCCATAGTCAGCCTGTGAGGCTGCCAGGGTTGCCCTCATATGCCCATCAAACACCAACTCCTGCAACCACACCACAGCTTTTGGGGGAGAGCAGAGAGGATGCCCAAATGGACCTCACTTTTGGTCCTTAGTCTCCAGTCCAACACCAGACAGTCCCATTTGAAGCCCCTCCAAGCCCCATGTCCTCTATGAGAACAAAAGACTCCCATACCAGCCTCACCCCAAGAGGGGACCCAAAGAGTGTCAGGAGAGACCCAGTAACTGGAACCATCTAGAATCATGAGGGTCCCACTGCTCAGGGACTCACTGCTCAGGCCAAGGGTTTGGCAAAGTACACTGGGCTAGCATGTCCTTGGATAGTGTGGTGGTTTGATTCAGGTGTCCCCCATAAACTTAGGTGTTCTGAATGCTGGGTTCCCAGCTGATGGAGATTTGGGGATTAACGCCTCCTGGAGGGAGCGTATTGTTGGAGGAAGACTTATGATGGGTGTTAAAGCCAGTTTGCCCCTTGCCAGTGTTTGGCACACTCTCCTGTTGCTATTGCCCACCTTATGTTGGCCAGGGGGTGATGTCCACCCTCTGCTCATGCCATCATTTTCCCTGCCATCATGGAGCTTCCCCCTTGAGCCTGTAAGCTAAGAAAAACCTCTTTTTTTCCCACAAGCTGCTCTTGATTGGGTGATTTCTACCAGCAATTCAAACCTGACTGCAACAGATAGGAAGCCCTCCCTCCACTGAAGAAGGCATCCAGAAGAGTGCAGATCCACTTGTTCTGGAAGAGAGGAGATTGTTAGGGCCTTCTCTCTGGCAGGACTTGGTGTGGTCTGCTATGTGCTTTGAGGGCGCCCAGAAGCCCTCTCCACTTCATCCAAGCCTGCTTACTCCACCTTCTTTCTGATCTGCTCCACTCCAGGTATCCCAAAGCCACCAAAATCTACCTCTATGCCCGCAAGTCAACACCAAGAGACCATGATAGGGTGATAAGAGGCCTTGAACCTGACACCATTGCCCAGTGATAACAGGGGGATTCTGGTACCGGGAGTCTGACCAGGCCAGTTTGCCCCTCCTGAGTTTCCTGGATCAACCTGGACAGATTCACCTGACCACCCCTCCCACCCAACTGTGGGTGGCCTCTGCCAGGCCCAGGTGGTCCTTATCCTCCTGTGGGGAGACCCCCCCTTGTGTCCCCACCCAGCACAGGGGGAGAGCGCAGCTCAGCTCAGAGATTGCTCTGGGCAGTGAAGGGGGGGGTCTCTGCTTCATGAATCCCCTGAGGTGAGTCCCCCATCCCCCCGCTCAAGTCAGCCAGCTCTGGCAGCCAGGGCCTCGATCCCAGGTGCGAGACTGTCACCAAGATAAAAGAGACATAATTAAATTCCAATCAGCTGAGTGATTTGTTATCATAATGTAATATTTCCCTCCAGCCTCTGACTCCCTCAGATTCGTCTCCGTCAGGCCTGCCAGGTGGGGGTCCCTGCCTGCCACCCCAGGCCCAGCTGCCACAGGAGCTCCTGAAGCTGATGTCCATCCGCCTTCCCTTCCTGGCCACACATGTCCCCCCACCATCACCAAGCCCTGAAGGTGATAATGAAGTCATTTTTCTGAGGAATGGTCACCTGGAAGACAGCGTTGTCCGGCAGCCGGCTAATCAAGCTGAGAAGATAGACCCAAGGGAGAGAAGAGAAGACGAGGAGAGGAAGGCCGAGGGCAGGCAGCAAGGTGGGGGCAAGGCCAGGCCGGCTGGGTCAGCTGGAGTGATAAGCTGTAAGCCTGCCCTACTGCCACCTCGGGGTGATTTATATGGGAGTCCCTCAGAGTGGAGCCCCTGCCTGAACACCGCCACAGGAAAGAAGCAGACAGAAATGGGGCCTGCTGGTGGAACTGCATTTGCCTGCATTGCCGGCCTTGTGAGGAGCCACCAGGGACACCCTCACCCTAGCCATGTGTGACTCTCAGACAGCATTAATTCACTATCTCTCCACAAGGACCTTGGAGGTAAGCTCGCCCACTGTCTCTACTTTTCAAGTGTCAAGACCACATTTTGCATTTCCTTGTGGTCTCACACATCTGGAACGCTGCCTGGTGTCCCTGGCTACCCCAGGGTACACACACACACACACACACACACACGCACGAGACTGCAGTGTTCCAGCACAGAGACCCCTCTCCCAGTCACGCACACACTGACTAGCCTCGCACTTTGGTCTCCCACTCTGGCTGAGTCTGCTCTGGGTAGGCAGCTGGGTGTCAGGGGTCCACCGTCTGTACCCTTAGGCCACCTCCCTGAAGCCTCAGTTTCCTCATATGCGAAATGAGCCTCTTCATAATGGGTTGTCTGAGGACAGAAGCCCTGGCGGGCCTAGTGGTGAGCCAGCTTGGTACTTTCACAAACTGTGAGGGGCAGCAGGCAGCGGGCAGTGGGAAGGAATGATCCAGAAGCAGGGAGCTGGGGGAAGGCAGCTTGTTTACACCTTTCTGCTTCTCTGTGGCTTCTCCATTTGCTAAAAACGGGTCTGTTGACTTTCAAGGGTGGGAGGCACGGGCTGTGTGTGGCCAGCTTGGCAGGCCGAGGCGGTGAAGGGATAGCCACAGGGCGGTGGGCCCAGTCAGGGGTAGCTCCTAACACAGAGCTCTCCTGTGCGCAAGACTCTGTCCCAGCCCCGCAGCCCACACGTGAAAGGTAAACCGTGTTGGCAGAGGGAACAACTGAAGAGCAACTCCTGGTGCCTGTTCCGGGCCAACACTGTACAGGTGTGGCCTGCTTAGGTCTCAAGCCCTTCTCTCAGGGCCACAACTGTCTCCACATGGTAAAGTAAGAGCCATTTCAAGGGTCTATTCTGCATGTCCTACCTGGCCTTCTTTCATGTGATTCTCTCAGAACCGCTGAGGCTGGGGTCAGGCGTCAGTATCCAAAAGGGAGGGTCAGCGAAGGGGAAGCACTATGTGAAGTCACATGGCTCCAAGGGCACAGGCGGAACCCCTATGATTTTAGGAGGCCTTTGTCCGGGCCAGGCCACGCCCCACCTAACACAAGCTCTGCTGGTGATGAGTCACAGTTCTGAAGAAATAAAAGAGAGGGGAGAAAAAAAATCCACATACGAGATCACACATAGATTCCTATAACTTGCTTTCACCAAAGTGACTTGGCTTTGTTTTGAGAAAAGATCTCGTGTTGCCCAGGCTGGACTCAAATTCAATGTAAAGATGAGGATGACCTTGAACTTCTTATCCTCCTGCCTCCGCCTCCGCCTCCAGAATGATGGTATTATAGGCACACACCACTATACCCTGTTTAAATGGTGCTGGGGATTAAACCCAAGGCCTCATATATGCTAGGCAAGCATTCTCCCAACTAAGCTACATCCTCGATCTCAAATGTGACATATTTTGAATGATGAATGAAAGGCATAATGCAGACAGCCAGGGGTTTTTATCAGATACTTTTTTGTTTTGCTTTTTATTTATTTATTTTTTTAGGTAGGGTCTCTTTCTAGCCCAGGGTGACCTGGAATTCACCATGTAGTCTCAGGGTGGCCTCGAACTCACAGTGATCCTCCTACCTCTACCTCTCCGAGTGCTGGGATTAAAAGCCACCATGCCCAGCCTTATCAGACACTTTTTTATTTTTATTTTTTATTGACAACTTCTATACTTACAGACAATAAACCATGCTAATTCCCTCCCCTCCCCTTCCCCACTTTCCCCTTCACAACTCCACTCTCCATCATATCCCCTCCCTCTCTCTATTAGTCTCTCTTTTATTTTGATGTCATTGTCTTTTCCTCCTATTATGAGGGTCTTGTGAAGGTATTGCTAGGCACTGCGAGGTCATGGATATCAAGGCCAATTTCTGTCTGGACAGTTGCATTGTAAGCAGTCCTACCCGTCCTTTTGGACTAGGAACTTCAGAATCTTGAAACAGTTTACCTGCATTCCATCTCAGGAAGATTCCTAGATAGGGCTAGGGTGCACATGCACCTGTGCATGCATGCATGCACACATATGCAGGCAGGCAGACACAGTCACAGCCACCTGGAGGACAGGAGCCAGCTAGAGCCTCAGGAGGATGGGGCTCCCCCAAGGGGCTGTCGAGGTCCAACCAGTGAGCGCAGGTGGGCAGTCAGCTACCCTAGAGGAGCAGGCTGTGAAGTTCCCTCCCCAGGAGTGCACAGGAGAAACAGCCAATTGAACATATAATTTTGTTTGTTTGGTTGGTTTTTGGTTTTTCAAGGTAGGGTTCACTCTAGCCCAGGCTGATCTGGAGTTCACTATGTAGTCTCAGGATGGCCTCGAACTCAGGGCAGTCCTCCTACCTCTGCCTCCCAAGTGCTGGGATTAAAGACATGCACCACCATGCCCGGCTTAAACTGTGACTGCTGGGTGGGGTCACACACACCAGGCTGGAGGGGCATAACGGGTAGGGGAGCCCTCTGGGCTGTGTATCTGTGGGCCAGCTCACTCCTCAAGGAGCCAGTGTCTCCCACAGGCAGAGAACAGCATTCAGCCAGCTGTGCCCCAGAGCCAGCTGGCAAATATGCAGGTTTCACCTGAGATCCACAAGTACAATCCAAGGGGATTTGATCCCTTTCACTGGTGCACAGAGCTCCAGGCATGAGACCCACGGCCGGAGGGGCGGGGGAGCAGAGGAATAAGCCTCTACACATGCCAGGAGCTACTTGGGGCACAACACCGAGCCCTGGCTCCTTCAGGTCCGTGCTGCAAGTGAAATCAGCAGGTGTGGAGGGTCCCCCCTTAGGGAGGCCTGGAAGACACTGGTGGGAGGGTGATGGGCGGGCCTCCTGTACCAGCAACAATCCATTGCATTGCTCTTGGCTGCCTGGGAGGGCTAGGGAACCAGGCCCAGTGAGAGAACAAACCCGGTTGAATAGTCATGTCTGCCACAAGTGTAGGAAAGGACCTGGAGCAGGGGGACTGGCTTGCTGTGTCCAGTCGAGGACTGTAAGTCCATCTTCCAAAGGCCTTTCCTCCAGCTGGAGTGTGAGCCCAGGCTGGCCCATCAAAAGTAACGGAGCCTCCTTCTCAGGGTCTCTGACATATTTTCTGAGACTTTAGAGACACATCCTATTACCACCAAGTCAACCATCCATCTATAGGTCTGCCGTCGGTCCCACATCCAGCCTCCTTCGGTCACTCATCCACTGGTTTATCCAACGAACTAGCTCCAGCAAAGCAAAGCTGCTAAGAAGGCAGCCAGTGGCCTGCCTCCAAGGATCCTCAGGTCCCTGTCCGCCAAGAGAAACCTGGAGCTGGCAGGAGGGAAGGGCCACCCAGGGACATCCCAGGTGACCCTTCAGAGCTTGGCTCCATGGAGGTCCCGAGCCCTGGGAAGAGTTTGAGGGGTGTAGTGTCTGCTTCCTAGAGGACACCATTGCAGGTCAGAGAAGCAAGAGGACAGAGTGTACCAAGAAGTACGGGGTCAGGGGTGATGGTGGTGGGGTCTTGGTTGTGAGCCCTAGCCTCCGGTCTGCCTACACTGGGTCACCCCAAGGCCACTGCTGTCCAGCTCCGAGCCTCAGCTTCCTCATCTGGGAAGCAGAATGCCATCTTCACAGTGTGGAAAGAGTGAGCTGAGTAAGTGCACTGGGCAAGAGGGTAGGAGCCCCTCAGTCCTGGGCAGACTTAACCACTGCAAGAGGCTGAATCCAGAGGCTCTGGGGAGAGGTGCTGCCAGCACCTCCCAGGAGGCATCTCGTCAGCTTCTGGCTGCTTACGGGAGCAAATGTGTCAGGGAAAGGGCCCAAAGCCTCACAAGAGGGAAGGAACGTGCTCTGGAGGGGGAAAGGCGGTCGGTGCCAAGATGGTTATAGCAACCCTGTTCATGCTGTGAGGAACTGGAAGCTGCCCAGATGCCCAACAATGGAGCTCTGGAAGCCAGCAGCCACGAAGGCAGCTGTGAGGACCCTGTGGGCACACAGCGCTTGGCAGATTCAGCACCGTAGGCAGGAGTGGGCAGAACAGGCAGTGTGGGCATGCTAGAGGGCCAGGGAAAGGGGAGTGCACCTCACTGGCGGCAACTTGGGTCTCCCGTGTCTCTGGTCTTAGCTGTAGGAAGCCCCCATGTTTTGCAATATAGGAGAGAGGCTTTGGTATCTGATAGTTAATGTCGTTCCCTGCTTCCCCTTTACTGTGCCTCAGTTTCCTCCCCCCCCAATAAGGTAGCCATAGCTTCAGTGAGACCTAAAGATGAAGCATGGTTCGGGCTTGGCAACAGATGTTCAGGAAGACGTTGGCACTGCTTCTTTGGCTAGAACTTGCCAGGTGAGGAGACTCCTATGGACCCAGAGGATGGCAGCATACCTCACACCTCCCTGTTCTCCCAGACATCAGGACCTCTGCACACACCCGCACACACGGTGACACGGTGACACATGTCCCGAGGCTGATCTCTGGACCATGCTTGACAACAGTAGCCCACAGGCCTTCAGCACATCACACAGGCTGCGCCTCAAGCAGCTGAGGGATCACTGTTAGGAGTGGGCCCAAGAGGCCCAGCCCTAGAGCTGGCCAGAGCCAAGATGTGGATGCTGGGTAATCTGACCAGCCTTATGGGGAACCTCCAGCAGGGACATGGGACAAAGACGGGAGCCGAGGAGGTGGAAAGGGCGTAGGAGCTGCAGAAGTCAGGATGGGAACCAGTGAGGTCTCTACCCAAGCCTCCCCTTACTTGGGTTTCTGTGGGACCCTGGGCACCAAGGGGAAGTCCCATGTGGGGAGCAGGAGGTCTGTGGAGCCAGGGTAGAGCCTCAGAGTCGGGGGATTGCTAGTGAACTTCCAGGGTATATAGGCCCTAACACCCTGGTTCAAGGAGCCTAGGGGAGGGCTCTCCACTTGAACTTCAAACCAGCCTAGTCTCAGCTCTGATGTAGATCTTTTTCAGATCTTTTGAAGTATGTCTAGCTACATTCCAGAAGCCCTTCCTTCATCGTTTCATTGGTTTAAAGTTGTCCTAACCACTTTAAAGATAAGGACCCAACCCTCAGAGAGTTCTCATAGACAATGGCAAAACCAGAATTCAAACCCAGTCCTGGGTGGACCAGGACCTCTCACTGAACCACCTTGCCTCCACCCTCCAGGAGGGAGGAACAACTCCACCTGCTCCTTCTGTGTTGCCAAGCATGGCTGCCCTGTAGCATTGGGACCAGACATCACACCCACCTGCCGATGTCTCCATATCCCCAGCCCATCTCTGCTTCTCTGCCTCTCTCCTCTGTCCTGGGCCATGCTGGGATCTGCTGGACCTTGGGCAGCTCCTAAGAAACCCACACAGAAGCTGAGCACGTACCAGCCATTTTCTCGGATGAGTTATAATTTTCCTTCATTTCCCCTTCAAAACACACTAATTAAATGGACATTGTTGAAACAGCCGATTGAAATTCAAAAACGCTTCATCTTTCTAAAGAACATCCCCATTTCTTTGGAAGCAATTGCATGCATTGTGTAAACTGGGCAGGGATGTACACACGTGCACACACACGTGCATGCATTCTCCCTCTCTCTCCCGCTCTCTCTCTTTCCCTCTCCCCCACCTCGTTCTCTCTCTCTCTCTCTCTCTCTCTCTCACACACACACACACACACACACACACACACCATGCAAGCACCTCACCTCAGAGCAGACCTCATGGCCAATGTCAGATTGATCCTTCCTTTCCCTCTCTCCCTTCCTCTCTTCCTTTCTTTCCCTTCCTTCCTGCTCTCCCTCTATTTTCTCTTTTCTTTCCTCCCTCTGCCTCTCTTTTCTTTCTTCCTGCCTTGCTTCCTTCCTTCCTTTCTTTCTTCTCTCTCTCTCTCTCTTTCTTTCTTTCTTTCTTTCTTTCTTTCTTTCTTTCTTTCTTTCTTTCTTCTTCAGTAGTGGAGATTGAATCTTGAACCTTGAGCATGCTAAACAAATGTTCTACCACTAAGGTACATCCTGGGCCATTTTTACAATTGGGTGTGATGTGTGTGTGTGTGATGTGTGGCGTGTGCATGTGTGTGGTGTCACACCCCACATGCTCATGTGTGTGGAGGCCAGTGCAGAATGTCAGACGTCCTTCTCTTATTGCTTATCCACATATTTCTTTCCTTGAGAAGGGTTTCTCCTTCAACGTGGAACTGCGGGCCATCAGAGAGTCCCAGCAGTCCTGTGGTTTCTGCTCCCTGCAGACTGAAGTTACAGACAAGCTTAGCTTTTTAACGTGTGTTCTGGGGAGTCAAAGTTGGCAGTCTCTGGCTCCAGAAGTCCTCATGCTAAAGTAGCAAGCACCCTAAACCACTGAGCCATCTTCCCAGCCCTTTTTATTTATTTATTTATTTTTAATTTGGAGACAGGGTCTCGCACTTAGCTCAGGCTGGCTTTCAATTTTGTAGTTGTCCTGCCTCAGCCTTCCATATGCCTGGGATTTCAGGCATATGCCACTGTGCTCAGCAGCAGTCACAAGGCAGAGACAACTGAAGAAGTTGTTCTTTCTCACAGGGCCGCCCCCCTCCCCCTTCATGGCTGGGCAGCAGCCCTCATCAAAGGCTGTCACACCATCATGGAGCTCTCCTTGGATTGGACCTCCTCACAGCATTGTTCTGTCTGGACCCCTCACTCCCACACAGGTTTCTGAACCAACCTGAAGAGAAAGGTGGCCTTGGAGAACCTGGCCAGACCACGCTTTGCGCCCTCTCCCCCTAGGCTTGTCCCCCACTCTTTCAGACATGACCTAGAACGCCAGCCCCTGGGCCTCCGCGCGCTCGGCCTCCTTCCTCAGGCCGAGACTAGGGTGAAACCACACCTTCAGACACCCTGTGCCGAAAGCCAGATCACATTGCACACGGTGTGTTTGCTGCCACCCCCACAAGACCACAGCCACTTGGCGGCAGAGACCAAGTCAGTGCTTAGCAGGCTTGTGGGAAAGCGGGAATGGAGGATCCGCAACACTGCTCACGCAGACCCCCAAGTCCTCATGGAATTTCACTGGCCTCTCCCAAGCACTGGGCCACATCCTGTCCAGAGCCACCGCACCTCCTCAGAGGGCTGTGATAGCCGGGGGATCCCGCCTTTTCGACAATATGTGAGGGCTCTGAACACCCCAAGTGCCAAGGTCAGGCCAAGTGGGTAGACATAAGACTAGCTTCGTGGGCATGCAGACTGCCCGCCATTCGGGATGGCCTACTACTGTCGGAAGTGGGCCAACTCCACCCGCCTACACCCACACTCACCTGATGCAAGTTGTCTCTAGAGGGAGGGGAAGGGTCCTGAGCCACATCCCCACACTGTAACAGAGTGTTAGGGTCCAGGAAAGTCCTTGAACTCTAGGTTCCTTTTTAATTTTCATTAAAGAATTGGATTTAAAAAAAAAAGACTGAGAGGGATAATTATTAATTATTATGTTTACTGAGGGAAGTACAGAGAGCCAAGGAAGGACACCGTCGTGGCTAGAGATCCCACAGGGAGGGTCTGGGAAAACCATGGAAAGAAAAGGGAGAAAAGAAAGTTCAAGGAGCAGAGGAAGACTGAGGACGGGGCTTGGAGGAGGTTGCAGTGAGCACTGGGCTCCAGATCCGAGAGCAAAGACTAGCAGGGGTCAGAGGCTTGGTGTGTAAGAGTGCGTGTGCAGGCAGTGTGGACTTGAGTGAACGTGAGAGAGTGTGAGAGGCAGGTCTGATATAAGTGTCAGGACAACCGACCTTCCGGGGCTGTGATAACAACGTAATACTGACTTAGGGTGCAACCCAGTGTGGTAGGCTGAGGATGAGGGTACTCAGGAGCCACAGGGTATGGGAGGCCAACCGTGTCACTTGTGGCAGGTCTTCCAGGCTGCCGGGTAGTGGCCTGAAGGGACCGAGGTACCAGCTATGTTAGGGGATGCCAGAGAGCAGTCCTGGCCAGAAGAGAGAAGAAAGCTGGTCTCAAAGGTATCCAGCAAACAGGCACTCCTAGCTGTAGAGGTCTTCTGGTACCCAGACGGGGCCAGGGAGTGGCTACTGCCCAGCCCAGCCCAGGGAAGGGAACATCATCCTTCCAGCTGCCCAGCTTCGCCCCGCCTGTTCACATGCAAGGCCTCTCTCTACTCGGAAAGTAAAGCGTCAGTCTGAGGTGCAGTTGAGAGGTGAGACTACCTGGCCTTCACTCTAGGTCTGCCATTTTCAAGCTGGGCAATCTTGGGAAAGTAGCTTGGCCTCTCTGAGCCTCCTTTTCTTCACTAGTAGCATTGCATGATAAGAACAGCACCTTCATGTATCTCTCAGTCAGTTCTTGCTGGGTAACAATACCACATACACACTCAGCCACTCGGGATGCCATATGCCCTGAGGGAGAACCATTACTGTTGTCTGCCTCGATGTATATATTATGTCCACCAAACTGCCCTTTAAATACTTATGTCTATGCCCATACATTACTGCTACTCTCACTTTTGGTTAGAGAAGACTCTCTTCAGATGGTGGTGACCACTGGGGTGACTCAAACTCACTAAAATGCTGAGAAGTGACAATGATACGTTCTGGACAGAGTGAGACATCTCTATGTCACCCTCCAAGGCTCAGGAACCATTGCAGAAGAGGTGGCAGAAACAATGTAGGAGCCAAAGGAAAAGGAGGAGTGCTCACAATACTGTCTTCTGAACACAAAGTGGCTTTGATAGTCAGGACCTCACAGTGGCTGATGCTATCTACACAAGACCTGCATAATAGAAGGGAGGGGAATGACAACATCAAAAATAGAAGAGAGGACTGGAGAGATGGCTTAGAGGTTAAGGCGCTTGCCTGTGAAGTCTAAGGACCCAGGTTCCACTCTCCAGGTCCCACATAAGCCAGGCACACAAAATGATGCAGGCGTGCAAGATCACACATGCGCACACAAGGTGGTGCATGCGTCTGGAGTTCTATGGCAGTGGCTGGAGGCCCTGGCATTCCAATTCTCTCTCACTTCACTCTTGCTTTCTAGCATAAAAAGAAGGCCAGTCTGTTGGGTTTGCCTCAGGGGGAAAAAAAATGGAAGAGAGACTAATTGGAAAGAAAGGATTCCGTAAAGAGGGTATTCAGGAAGGGAAAAAGGGAAGGGGGTGGGAGGGGATTGTGATCATGGTCTACATGTGTGGAAGTTTTCAATAAAAAGTTTTTTAAAAGCCCGGCATGTGTCTGGAGAGATGGCTCAGCAGTTAAGGCACTTGCCTGCAAAGCCTAATGACTTGGGTTCAATTCCCCAGCACCCACGTAAAGCCAGATGCACAAAGTGGTGCGAACATCTGGAGTTCCTTTGCAGTGGCTACAGGCCCTGACACATCCATTCATATCCTCTCTCTCTCTTTCTCTCTCCTCTTTTTCCTTGCAAAATAAATAAATAAAATATTTTTTAAAAAGCCAGGCATGGTGGTACACGCCTTTAATCCCAGCACTTGGGAGGCAGAGGTAGGAGTATTGCTCCAAGTCTGAGGCCAGCCTGGGACTATACAGTGAGTTCCAGATCGGCCTGGGCTAGAGTGAGAATGTGCACTGAAAATACCCCCCCGCCAAAAAAAAAAAAGTTTAAAAAATTCAGCAACTTATAGTAGCAAACAGTGGTTTCCTTGCTGTTGGTCCTGAAGGTTGGCAATGGCTCTGCAGCTGAGCTGGGCTCTGGCTGGGTCAGGGTTGCCCCCATACGTCTTCATTGTCCCTGAATCATTGATTTCAGGCACTCATCCCTCCTGGTGGCCTAAAAGAATCTAAGCAAATACAAGGGGGTAACTGCGCAGAAGCAATAGAATACGGTCTCATCACCTTCACCAGCGCCCAGCAGCCCAGTGGACAGCGTGGCCACATCCTCCAGAGGCAGCATTCTGCCCAGCCAGGAAGTGGTGTCATCTGTCAGTGGGAATGGGGACCTGGGCACTATCCCAAAGGCTCCACCTTCATCACAGGACAAGAAGAACGCATGAGTGAGCCTAGCTCCGTGGTCAGGACATAGTTGTCAGTGCCCCACGAAGGCCTCTCTTCACCCACCTGTACTCTGCTAAGCACCTGGAGGGCGGAGGCTTGGTGGGGTCAGCATCCCAGCCCGACCTCCAGCAAGACTCCTTTGCAGAACTCCCAGGTCACATCTCTGTACTGGCGGCCCAGCTCTGTGGAAACTGGATCATGTCATGCCTATATCTCTGGGTCATGTCCGAGGGTCAGGGTGGTCCTGGAGCCCCATCCTAGCCCACCTTCACCACTGTCTGGCTCCAAGAAGCAAAGCCTTGAAACCTGCCAGCTCAGAAAGGCAGCTGGCCTACGTTCCACCATGAGGCCTGTCCAACGACCCCAGTCACAGCCGCTCCCACCCCAAATACTGAGGCGTCAGCCTACTTTGACCTGGGCTAACAGACACCCCGGAACAGCCAGAGAGAGTGGGACTACCTGGCTGATCCGCACTTTAATCTACATGGAGGCCTGCATCAGTCTCTCCTTGGTCAGAGGCACCCTCCTATCTCCAAGCCATAGGTTGTACCACTGAGCTTACATGCCTCTGGCGATGGGTGTCTCACTCCTACCAAGGTAGTGGGTAGAGAGTCCCTCATTTAACCTAAGCAGGGACCCGGGTCCTGCTTTTGCCTTGACAGGACAGGTCCTCAGCCAACCAAAGCACAGCCAGGTTTGCATGTGTTGAGCACCAGCTGAATGCAGTGTCCTGCCGACCCCACCACACAGACACAGCCTCGTCCCCAAATCCTAGACTCAGAGGAGTCCAGACACAAGGGCTGCGTGGCTGAGAAGTCAGAGCCCTACCCTGCTGTAGGTGGCCCTGCTACCCCACCTCCCTAGTGCCCAGTCAACAGTAGGGGGGCACCGCATGGGACTACTTACCCAGCTTGCTGTGTCCCAGAGCTGAGTAATCACCCCACTTGGGTGCTTCCCCCCTCCCCCATATCCCAGATCATGGAAAGAAATGGAAGAGGCAGAGATAGAGAGACAGAAAATGAGAGGAGAGAGGGGCTGAGTAAGACAGACAGAGAAACTGAGCAAGGGGGCAAGGGGCAAGGGGACAGAGGCAACGGGGAAGGCCACCTTCTGCACCAGCCCACTGTCCTCCACACCACCACTTAGGTTGACCACTAAGGAGATCTGAGATGAGAGAGCCGGGCGTGGTGGTGCACACCTTTAATCCCAGCACTTGGGAGGCAGAGGTAGGAGGATCACCGTGAGTTCAAGGCCACCCTGCGACGAGACTTGAATTCCAGGTCAGCCTGGGCTAGAGTGAGACCCTACCTTGAAAAACCAAAGAGACACAGAGAGAGAGAAATCTGAGGTGATTAGGCTCAGGAGAAGCCATGAATCTCAGTAACCACGAACCCTACTTTTCTGGCCTCCTTGAGTCAAAAGATATAATTTCACTGGTTGGGCTCAGACTCCCAGAGGACTCGCTGATAAAATGCCACTTCTTCTAGACATCAAACCAGGTTCCTTTGCCTCTCCAGCTACCCAGGATCAAGTTTCCAAGAGTTTGTGTGTGTGTGTGTGTGTGTGTGTGTGTGTGTGTGAGAGAGAGAGAGAGAGAGAGAGAGAGAGAGAGAGAGAGAGAGAAAGAGAATGTGTGTGTATGTGTAAGAGAGAGAGAGAGCTCAGGCAGTGGTGAGACATGACCTGGCAGGGCCTGCTATACCATCAAGGGCAGGTGGCCTTCGTGGATAGGAGGTCAACACTGAAGCTGAGGGCTCCAAGGTCATTCTGTAGCCTCCTACCATGTCACCAACACCTCTGAGAGAGTCCCTGTAGGATCTACTCGGCTACCACCAAGCCAGGAGCTCCCTCCTCCCAGAGTGACCAACAGCTTGGGACAACACTGCCCAGGACATCACTCAAGCAGAGTTTGAGCCCAGGGCTGCCTAAATTGGTCCTGAGCTTGGATTCAAGTCACACACTCCACCACAGGGCTCTAAGTGGAGGGAGCCTCAGGGCTGCACCCCCACACAGGAGCAGCTGGCCCCGGAGGACTCTGGCCCAGGACCACACTATGAGGCTGGGCCCAACAGTAGTTGATTTGGGCTCCTGGACTGTAGTCCAGAGAAAGACTAGGCTCTACAGGCCTTGCTGGGACACACACTCAGAGGATGGACCAAGATGCCTGGCCTTGGGGGTGCTCGGGGTACACAGTGCTCAGTCTTCATGCCAAACTCCAGTGAACATCCCCTAAGGTGGTAGACGGGGCGGGGGGGGGCAACACTGCACATGGTGGTTGGGCTTGCCTTCTCAGTGATTTCCAGCACCCTGCCAACACCCAGTACGCTGAAGGAAGCTTCTAGCAGCTCCTGGGAAGCTGGATCCTGGAGGTCCTTGTGGAAAAGGTGGGGAGCTCAACCATCTGGTGCTCTAAGAGGCTATGGAGACTGGGTCCTGTCTGCAGGGGTGGCAGGAGGGAGGGGGAAAGGCAGGCCCACCATCCGCTGTGGCTCCCTCTTGGCCAGACCCAGTTGAACTCAATGGTGTGGAGGGCTTGCTTGACTGGATTCCGATTTGACCTCAAATTCACCACCAATTGGCCAAGACCTTGGACAAGTCCCTGGCCCACCTGAGTTTCAGGCTGCTCATCTGAGAAGGAAACAAAAGGGTCTGAGCCTCTGGGAGCATTTCGATTCCAGCATCAAGGAGCACGCACCCTACAAGGAGGGGTCGCTAAGTCACACACAGCAAGCATGCCACCTCCTATAGGGACACACAGCCTCCCTTCCCCCTTAAGCCTCTAAATAAGAACCAACCCAGCCAACACCCCAAGGCCACCATGTGATGCCTGACAGAGGCCACAGGTAAACCAAGTCACACTCCTGATGAGTCCAGAATGCAACAGTGGATGTGCTCTTGTTTTTGGTTTGGTTTTATGGATATGTTTAATAATTTTATTTATTTATTTGTGTGTGACAGAGAAAGATAAACCAGGCGTGGTGGCACATGCCTTTAACCCCAGTACTTGGGAGGCAGAGGTAGGAGGATCACTGTGAGTTTGAGGCCACCCTGAGACCACATAGTGAATTCCAGGTCAGCCTGGACTAGAATGAGACTCCACCTCGAAAAAACAACAAAATAAATAAATAAAAAAGAAAGAAAGAAAAAGATAGAGAGAGAGTGATTGGCTATGGGTGTACTAGGGTCTCTTGCTGCTACAAATGAACTCCAGACACATGTGCCACTTTATGCACCGAGCTTCATGTGGGTACTGGAGAATTGAGCCCCAGGCCCGCAGGCTTTGCAAGCAAGTGACTTTAACTGGTGAGCTATCTCCCCAGTGACCCCACCCACTTTTTTGTTTTGTTTTGTTTCGTTTCGCTGTGTTCTCACTGTGTGTGGTCCAGGCTGGCCTAGATACTCACCATGTGGCCGAAGTTGGCCTCAAACTCGTGAAAATCACCTGCCTCAGCCTCCAAAGTGCTGGGCTGATAAGCTTGAGTCACCAAACACTGTGATGTGTTCTTTTAAGCCTCTGAGTCTGTGGAATCTAACTCAGCTAAATTAGGAATTTTCTCTTCACATAGGGAGATAAACTCAGAGATGTCAGTAACCTGCTTGGGGTCACACAGTTAATAAACGCTAAGGTGGAACTCAGCCCGACAGCTTCCTAACTTCAGCCATGCCAGAGCGGGTGTGGCTACCCCACGTGGTGCTGGGTCCCCAGTAGAGTTTCCCCCAGAATGTAGTAGAAAAATCTGTAACACATTCTCTAACCCTGCCCTGCCCGGCCTGCCGTACTACGTAGCAGCTTAGAGGGGAATAAACTGACTAGGAACGCCTTTAAAACGTAAGATGGAAGCCGGGCGTGGCGGCGCACGCCGTTAATCCCAGCACTCAGGAGGCAGAGGTAGGAGGACTGCTGTGGGTTCGAGACTATCCTGAGACTACATAGTGAATTCCAAAAAAAAAAAAACATTGAGATGGAAATCTATGTGAAAACTGAGCTCACAGGCAGGCCACTGTGCTATCTCAGGTCAGAGCAGGGCAGAGTGAGGGCTGCACACTATGGCCTGGCCCTGTGACCTCCTGCTCTTGTCCTTCCAAATCCCAGACCCCAGCAAACCATGCCAAGTCAGGCCACCAGCAATCCCTGAGTCCGAGGCTGAGCTGTGCCCAGGGATGACCTGGGGTCACAGAGCCCTCAGCTCTATGTGGACAATTGTGAGGACACAAGGCCTCCCACCCTACCGCACGACACAGGCTCATGCTCACGCCACGGGGACGCCCACCTCCCTTCCCGTCCTTTTTTCTTTCAGTCCCCTGACACCCTGGCTGAACACTGTCCTGTCTCTGTTCAAAAGGTGAAGAGTCAACCCAGGGCCCAGCTGAGGTCTCTGGTCACTCTGCATTCCTGTGGCTCATCCCAAGACCAGCGCAACTCAAAGGTCCCGGGGCCATCACTCACGTTGAGGCTGGGTGACCCCGGAACACTGACCCACCCTTTCTGGCTGCACAGAAGTGAACAGCAGGCCGCCGGTGAGGTTGATACATTGTAGGAAATCAATGTTACCTGGAACGTCCTGATTCCCCCAACGTGGCTTCCGTATCCTGGGCCCTTCTCAGTCACAAATCCCCATCCCTCACTCTATCACCAGACCCTTTCCCCCCAACAACCTGCTTAAAGTGGCTCCACCATCGCAGGTCCAGGTGAAGACATGGAGACAGGAGGTCACATCCACTTGGGTTGTGATGGGGGAACTCCCCAAAAACCATCTGGTTCGGCACTGGTGGACAAGCATTCCAAGGCCCTGAAAGATACCTGCTACAGAGGAATGGCTACCAGGGAAAATGAAGGCTCTGAGCCGGGCGTGGTGGCGCACGTCTTTAATCCCAGCACTCAAGAGGCAGAGGTAGGAGGATCGCCGAGAGTTCCAGGCCACCCTGAGACTACATAGTGAATTCCAGGTCAGCCTGAGCCAGAGTGAGACCCTACCTCAAAAAACAAAAACCAAAAACAAAACAAAACAAACAAACAAAAAAAAAGACTCTGGGTCAGGGAGGAGCTTATCGATGAGTCAGAACAAGACTGACAGTTCATAGCTAGAAAGAGGCATCAGCCATCCTGCCAGGCTGCGGGGAAGCCCCTGCTACCCACACTCAGGGGACCCTCCCCAGGCTGCAGGGTGTCCTTCACTCTCAGTCACCTGCAGGCTGCCTTTTCCTGACACTCCAGAAGGGTTCACCAATAAGAATGTGGATGCTGTTCTTAGTACTGGTAAATGGGCTGGAGAGATAGCTTAGCGGTTATGGCATATGCCTGTGAAGCCTCAGAACCCAGGTTTGATTCTCCAAGATCCACGTTAGCCAGATGCACAAGGTGGTGCACGCACCTGGAGTTCGTTTGCAGTGGCTAGAGGCCCTGGCGCGCCCATTCTCTCTCTCTCTCCCCCCCTCCCCGTTTCAAATACATAAATAAAATAGTTCAATAAAATGTTTAAAACTAAGTGCTGATAAAGACACCCCCAGCTACCACTCCCCAGCCTTCAGGTTCCAAAGCCTGAGAGATCTATTCTCTATGCTTCAGGTCAGACTAGTGTGCATGCATGTGGATGTGCGTGTGCGCACGTGTGTGTGTGTGTGTGTGTGTGTGTGTGTGTGTTTGGGAATTCTTCCATCACTGAACTCCTCAGGGAAGAATTCCCCCCCCCCAGGTATTCCCCCTCCCCATCTGGTTTCTGAAACCATGAGGAACCGGCTTCACCTCCCAGCACACTCCACAGTCGGCTGGGAGCTTTATTTCAGGGATAAGGACATTTATTATACATCAGGTATGGCATTTCCGTCCCTCCAGAGAAGCTCAGGAGCTCCTGTGAAAATCTGAAATTTCAGATCTAAGCTAAACGTATGGATCCATCCAGCCACCCACCTGCCTACCCTCTCATCCATTCATCTACCCTATATCTACCCTCTCACCCATCTATCTGTCCATCCATCTACAGCACCACCACCTACCCATCCTTCCATCTGTCCATCCATTCTTCCATCCATCTACCTATACCCTCATCTACCCTGGCACTCTCCACCCACTCATCCACTTATCTGACATCCATTCATCTACCTTATCAAATACCATATACCCATCCACCCACCCATTCATTCATCTATTTTTCCACTCACCCATCCATCTACCCTACCAACCACATGTTCATCTATCCATCTGCCCATTTACCCATCTATCCTCCATCCACTCACCTGTCATTGATCCATGCATCCCTTTAGAATATACTGAACATCTGTCACATGTCTCATTCTTGGCCAGTACCAGAGGACACCACCTGTCTTTAGGGACAGACATGGACACAGAGACAGAAGCTTATGCAACATGGCAGAGACCAACTGCTGCTTGGGGTAGGCCCTGGCAGTGTCTTGTCTCTGTACATCTCATCTGAGGCGTTCTGTGGAGCCCCAGACTAGCCTTCCCTGGAGTTCATTTTTGCATGTTTTGGGAGCAAAGTAGGATAGAATACCAGACCTCCCTCCCACAGTCAGCCACCAGGGTCCTCCAGGCCTGACAGCTGCCTCTCTTGCCTTCACAGGTCTGTACATAAGGCCTGATATACACTTAAGGATGACTTCTGGGACTTGGGAAAGGTGGCCTCGTACTATCTCCAGACCCACTGGTCCTAAACCCGGACAAGGGCTGAACTACACTCTCTTGGGGAGGAGGCTTTGAAAAGTACTGCCCCAACCCTACACAGTCCCCAGGCTCATTTGGGGGTGTCTGAGGAACTGGCCAAATGCCTGGGCCTGTTGGGGCCTCAGTTCTTCACCCCTCCATGATGGCCACTTCGAGAAGCCCCAGCCAAGATCAAGGGCCATAGCCTTGACCATCAGTCCTAGTACATGCAGGCACATTTCCCGGCACGCATTGCTTAATGTTTAACCTCCTGCAGGCCTACCAGCTGCCAACAGCATGGCATTAACTCTGCACTAAGACCATTGCTCAGAGTAGCCGGCCTGGGTCCACGAGGCAGGAGTTAGCTGCCATCTTCTTCTAGCCACAAGGGTGTCTTGGGTTCTCTAGCCCAGAGCTGGAACGGTGGTCCTGGTTCACCAGCTCACAGCTAGGGGATCATGGGATGCGGTCAGGGCCTCAGGGACAGCTCTGTCCCCTACGTGATGTTTTCAGTCTCTCTCCAAAGGGGTCTCCTTGGGGAAGCCTGCCCCACCCCAGCCAGAGTCGATTCCCCTAGTTGGGCCCTGGCTGGTTTTTTGCTATCTTCTGGACCCTTCGGTGGGGCTGGCTGATAAACCACAGCTGTTTTTTAGCCAGGACAAGGGACAGAGTGCTGGTGACATTGCTGAGTGGATCTCTACTGTGGCAGGAGCTCAGTCCACCAGGCTGTGCAAGGGTCACGTCCTGGCATCATCTCCAAGGGTGCCCAGCCCACTAGCAGCCCTTGTTGTGGGTCGTTCCTGGCACCTCCAGCTGGCCTCATGTACTGCCACAGAAATGCAGAAAGCCAAGGGAGGCATGGGGTAGTCTTGGCCATGTCCACTGCTGCTGATGGCAGCTTGGGCCCTCCTGGTCAGCTCTGCCCGTGTGACCCCTCAGCGGTGGGGAATCTGCCTTCCTCGATCAGGAATCTGAGGCCCAGACTGACCAGGGACTGTGGAGTTGAGCTTTCTTGGACCACACACTGCTTTGAACTTGTGGGTCATGTCCCTAGGTCCCTAGACCACACAGCCTCAGGGACACGTGGAATCCAGCTCACACACAGGAGGAGCCTGAAGAAGACAGGCCGCCGCTCCTGTGCTGGTTCTGTCTCTCACTGCCTCACCTGGAAGCGGAGGGAGAGGGTCTGGTCTCGGTATACAGCGAGGAAGATGGTAACTGCAGACCTCTAGCACCCTGACCAGCATAGGGGCAGGGGCTGGGGTGTCCTAAACCTCAAGGGGTAGCATGAGATAGACCCTGCCTGTCCTCCAAGTGCTCTAGAAGCTTCTTTCTGGAAGCTTCTTTCTGGTGTCTGTTTATCGCTTGTCATCAACATTGGTTGCTATCACCTACTCAGGGGAAGAATCCAGAACCCACTGGGTCCAGAACTCATTCCCCAAGTCTGTCCTCAACTCAGCACTTTTTAAATCTGTCCCTGAGGAAGCTTCGATCCCGCCCCCGCCCCCACCGCCGCCGCCCAAGGGTCCCTTCTCATCTCTAGGCCTGGTGCAGTTTCTGCACCTGTAAGAGATGATGGCGGTGGTGGGATAAAGATGAATGGGTGTGACATGCTCAAATAGCACACTCACTAGTGGGCCGAGCCTGCCTGTGTGGGTATTTAAGTTTGATGCCCCCCCCCCGGAAGCAAAGCACCTCTCCCCGCTGTCCTTAGCAGTGCCCTTGAGTGTTTGGCACACGACACTCTGTGAGGGCCTGGGTGAGCGCCTCGCGCTTGCTTCAAGACCCTGCCCCAAGGGTTGTCCCCAGCTGCCAGGCACTTCCAGCTGTCGGACACCTACACTCAGAGACCACGTAGACTTTCCTGAGGAGCTGCTCCAGAACCAGCCGGTGAGAACCAAATTCCCGACTGCACTCTTTGGTTTAAAGTAAATGGGGAAGTGGAGGAGGGGGAGAGGGGAGGTGGCTCAGTGGATAGAACACTCACTGAGCAAGCACGTGTGCCTGAGTTCAGATGTGAAGAGCCACATGCAGCCTAGTGAGCACAGTCATGAACGGGGAACCTGCCTCAAACAAGATGGAAGGCAAGGACCAGCGCCCAAAGCCATCTGTGACCTCTGATCTCCACGCACGTACTGTGGTGCGCACACACACACATATGCACGCTCAGGCACCTGCTCACGCATAGTGTGCCCAAGGTAGGCAGCCTGAGCCCATGGCGGCCCCAGAGCTGGGAGTCGGGCCCGCGGGCATGCTGATAGCTTAGGCCTGAAGGTTGCAGGGGGAGGGAAGTGAACATTTGGGGACAGTAAATAAACCCTCAGAGCAAGTGAGGTGACATCCCCTTCACCTCTGGCCCTGTCGGCCTGGCTTTATCTCTGCTCCCTCCACCTGTCCCCTGTCTGTTTGTCCAAGTCAGAAGGGATGGACAGCAAAGTAAACAGGGCCCTATGGGCAGCTGACCCAGGGACCACAAGCAGGGTGCAGGGGACAGTCTGAGCAGAAGTTGGGTGGGGTTTGGCCCAAAGGTGGGTGGGCCTATGGAAAGCACTGAACTGACTGTAGCCAAGAGGAAGGGGGCCATCGATCCTTGAAGGAGTCACTCTCCCTCTAGGGATACCTGTCTGTCCCTAGAGACCACAGCCTCCAGCACCCACACCACACATGTAACACCCAGAGACAAGGCTGCTGCCATGTGATTCCTGTCAAACACAGGGCCAGGACCAGACCTTGAGCGTGTGCTCAGGGGCTCCTGAGGCATGGGGCCTGGGAGGTGAACTGCCTCACTGTCCCCTGTACCCACCGTTCATGTCACCCCCAGCTCAGGGTGCTGCCTATGGCCCATGAAACTCAGAGGTAGAGTTTAAATCCAAAGCCTACTGGCTGTGAATTTTCTCTCTACCAGGCCCTCCAGAAATGTCTGAGAAACTCGAGTCTCAGACTGGGAAATGTAGCTCAGTGGATAAAGTGCCTGTCTCCCATTCATGAAGCCTTGGGTTCTATCCCCAGCACGGCGTAAACCCGGTGTTGTGGCACAGGGCTGTAATCCTAGCACTTAGGAGGTGGAAGCTGCAGGATCTTGAGTTCAAGGTCATCTTCAGCTATACAGCAAGATCAAGGTCATCCTGAGTTACATGATACTATGTTTCACAAATAAATTTATAAAAAAGAAATAAAGAAAAGAAAAGAAGGAGGGAGGGAAGAAAGGAGAAGACAGAGAAGGAAGGACGAAGGGAAGGAAGGAACAGAGGAGAGAGAAAGGGAGGGAGGAAGAAAGAAAGAGAAAGGAAAAGAAGGAAAGAGAAGAAAAAGACAGAAAGAAAGAAAGAAAGAAAGAAAGAAAGAAAGAAAGAAAGAAAGGAAGAAAGAAATGAAGGAAGGAAGGAAGGAAGAAAAGGAAGGGAAGGGAAGGAAACAGCTCTCTGGACACATGGTGTATGAACGTCAAGGTAGGGGACATATAGCTCACCAATGACTTACTCAAGGGACATGGATGTGGCTTGTGGTAGGGAACAAACCCGAAGTCTGAGGGCAAGGCCCTCCCTGTGCTCTGCTAGCCAGTCGCCACCAGCCCACTGTCCCTTCTGTTCCTGATAGAACCTGGACCAATTTGAACCACAGCGTGGGATAGTGGGGGCGCTCAGAATGTAGCTCCAGTACCCCTACCTGCTAGACAGTTTCACAGGGCAGTCAGATATCATCTTGTGTCTGCAGCCCACCTCATATGAGCACAGCCACCAAATGTCCCTACCCCACTCTAAGCCCACCCTGCCCTGTGCCCATTGGGAGCTCTATCTTTCAGCTTTGTTCCACGGGCTTGAATGGAGACCTAGGCCAGCTCTTTTTTTAATCACCCCAGATTCCCTGTGGGCCAGGTCCTCGCTCCTGGGGATCCCTCCCAAGGGACAGGAGGTACCACCAAAGACCCAGCTGCACTGCACGAATTCACAGGACGGTAGCAGGCAGTGCCCCCGTCTGCGAATGCACTGGAGAGCAAGATGGGGTGGTCTTGTCCTGCAGCATACTCTGTGTGGCAGGACCACATGGGACCCACTGTCAGAAAGGACCAGTGTCTGCTCAGCTAACTGTACCTGACAAATAAAAGTTCTGGTGAGGACCTGAAAGAAGACAGACTTACAGGCATGGAATCCCTTCCTTCTAGAAAGAAACAACTAATATATCAGTTCCGAACTTTTGTCCCGGGAAAACCAGTCCTCCTCGGGATCTTTCTGTTGTTGTTGTCTTGATTTGGGGTGTGTGTATGTGTGTGTGTGTGGTGTTCGTATGTGTGTTGACATCAGATGTCTTCCTCAGTCACTCTCCACCTTACTGAATTTTACTCACTAACCCCTAAAGCTCACTGGTTCAGCTAGACTACCTAGCCAGCAAGCCTTCGAGATTCTTCTACCTCTGCTCCCCAGCACACGTTGTCAAGGCTTTTCCACTGGTACTGGGGATCTGAACTCGGGTCCTCATGCTTGCAAGATAAGTGCTTTACTCAGTGAGCCATCTTCCCAGGCCCACTCATTGGGATCTTGAACCCTTCCTTTTATGGGAAAGACCTACCAAACCCACTTGTTTTCTTCCTTCCTATAGCTATCAGGAAGTAGAGATTCCCATTAGGTGACCAATGACAAGCACTGGCTCCTGAGGCGATTCCTTTCCCCATCTGAGCAGAGCATCCCTGAACTTTTCTTCCATTTCCATATTTCAATTCTATGTTTTGCTATGCTTATTTTTCAGGCTGCCAACATGTACCTAGAAAGTATCTAATTCTAGAAACTGCCCACATACCTAACATTGTATAAAGTAATTTCCAACGGCATTTTACCTTCTTTTTAAATTAAAAAAAAATTATTTGCAAACAGAGAGAGAGCATGGGCACACCAGGGCCTCTAGCCACTGTAACTGTACTCCAAATGCATGTGCCACTTTGTGCATCTGGCTTTAAATGGGTACTGAGGTATCAAATCTGGTTCCTTAGGCTTTATAGGCAAGGGCCTTAACTGCTGAGCCATCTCTCCAGTCCTTCTTCTTTTTGTTTCCTTACAGTGTTAGGGATGGAAAGAAGGGTTTAAAACATGCGAGATAACCCCCCACCACCACTGAACTGCACCTCCAGCCCCAACTGCTGTTAAAATGCTCGCTGGTAGGCTGGAGAGATGGCTTAGCGGTTAAGGTGCTTGCCTACAAAGCCAAAGGACCCAGGTTCAGTTCCCCAGGACCCACGTAAGCCAGATGCACAAGGAGGCACATGCATCTGGAGTTCATTTGTAGAAACTATAGGCCCTGGTGCATCCATTCTCTCCCTCCCTCTCTCTCCCTCTCTCTCTCTCTCTCTCTCTCTCGTGTGTGTGTGTGTGTGTGTGTGCCTCTCTCTCTCATAAATAAATAAAAAATGCTCACTGGTGGGGGAGGTTGGGCAGATGGTTCAGTCAATAGAGTGCTTGCCATGCAAGTATAAGAACAGGGGTTCAGACGCATAGCACTCACATAAATGCCAGGCAGATGAGGTGGCCTGCCTGTTAATCCCAGTCCTCAATAGTAGAAGATCGGATCCTCAGGGCTTGCCAGCTAGCTAGATTAGCTGAATCCGTGAGCCCTATGTTCAAGGAAGAGACCCTGTCTCAGTCAATAACATGGACAGCAATCAAGGAAGACACCTGATGTCCACCTCTGGCCTCCACATGTGCGTGCACACGCTTACTCTCACACCAGCACACATACGAACATGCATGCAAACACACACGCATACAGGCACAGGAGAATAAAATACTGGGAACACACACAGTGCCTTCCTGCAGCCTTATACAGCCAACTGGTGATTTCTCATGGCCCCCTGGGGGTCTGCCGCTGGGGCTGTGGTAGGCAGACAGATGCCACCACCCCCCACCCCAGGCTTGCCTCCTAAATACCAGGCCTTGGGAAGGCCTCGCCAAGGCCGCAGTTGTGTACCTAGAAAAATGGGAGTTGGCAATTATTCTTGCCAGAGGAAAGGAGACCCTGGCAGAGGAGTCGGACATCTGGGCACTCTCCTTCTGCCTCTCAGCTCCCATCTCCATAGGCTCCAACAACAACCCAAGCCGTGCCCACAGGGCAAGCATGAAAAAGACCAGACGGAGGACCATGGGCTAGGCAGAGCCAAGTGGCCATTTCCTACAAGATGTCCTCACTCCCTGTCCCTCATCCTGCCCTCAACATCTGCTCGCCTCCCCCACTGGCCAACCCCAATACCTGGAGTGTGCAGACCCCACAGTACATCACAAATTCCCAGCAGCTATTCCTGAGCAACTGAGGTTATAGGCCCCACCCAGGAGACTCTAACACCCATGACTGGAGCGAAACAGGGCCTTGGAAAAGCTCACACAGACTTAGAGAAGACAGAGGCCATGCAGGCCACTGCGCCCAGGTGCCTTGCCACGGAGTCCCAGCTGCCCCTAGCCCACTGCCGCTGAGCCAGCTCTGCCACTGTGAGAAACAATTACCATTCAGCCTCACGGGGCAATGCGGCAGGATCATCAGTATTAATATTAGTTATTGCTATTGATTTCAGCTTTAGAAAATTGATTTTCAGTCCGGGCCCTTTTATCAGGCTCCCTGTGGAAGACACATAGACGCAGCCCCTCTGTGGCCCTGCTCACAAACAGGGCTGCCCAACGCACCACCAGAGAAGTGAACAGTGGTGGCCAGCAAAATTGGGTGCTGTGAAACAAGCCTCTCTCTCTCTCTCTCTCTCTCTCCCTATCCTTGATAATGAGCTCAGATCAAGCTCTGGCAGGTCTCCTGTCATCCATGCATTACAATTCTCAAAAGCCACCAACTAAGCCGGGCGTGGTGGCGCACGCCTTTAATCCCAGCACTTAGGAGGCAGAGGTAGGAGGATCGCTGTGAGTTGGAGGCCACCCGGAGACTCCATAGTGAATTCCAGGTCAGCCTGGACCAGAGTGAGACCCTACCTCGAAAAAAAAAAAAAGCCACCAACTAAGGCTGGAGACATGGCTTAGCAGTTAAGGCGCTTGCCTACGAAGCCAAAGGACCCAGGTTCGATTCCCCAGGACCCACGTAAGCCAGATGCACAAGGTGGCACAAGCATCTAGAGTTTGTTTGCAGTGGCTGGAGGCCCTAGTGCACCCATTCTCTCTCTATCTATCTATCTGCCCCTCTCTCTTTCTCTCTCTCTCTCTACCTTAAATAAATAAATAAAATATTTTTTAAAGCAACCAACTAAAAAAGGAGGGGGCTGGATAGATGGCTTAGAGATGAGGTACTTGCCTGTGAAGCCTAAGGATTCATGTTCAACTCTCCAGGTCCCACATAAGTGAGCTACACAGTGACACAAGCGCACAAGGTCGCACATGTGCACAAGAGGGTACACGCATCTGGAGTTCGATCGTAGTGGCTGAAGGCCCTAGTGCACCGATTCTCTCTCTTGCATTAAAAAAAAAAAAAAAAAAAAAAAAAAAAAAAAAAGCAGGGCTAGAGAGACAGCTTAGTGATTAAGGCGCTTGCCTGTGAAGCCTAAGGATCCAGGTTCAATTCTCCAGATCCCACATAAGCCAGATGCACAAGGTAACGCATACATCTGGAGTTTGTTTGCAGTGACTAAAGGCCCTGGCACACCCATTCTTTCCTTCTATCTGCCTCTCTCTCTCTTTAATAAATAAATAAAAATAAATCTTTTTTTAAAAATTCACCAACTGTTGACCCTCTACCCCGAGCCTCAGGATCACCCAAAGCTCACACTGAGGCTCCCAGACACGCGGGGTGTGCCTCTTCCTCTGACTCTCAGTTACCTCCTCACCCACTGGGCCCTCCCTCCTCTGTCCCCTCAGGACCCCTTGTCCTTCCTCTGAAGGCCCCAGGTACTTACAGCCCCACCCTGGGCTCTGAGGCGCCTGGGCTTCCCTGCTCCTGAGTCTGGCTATGGTCACTAATGTGGGGCTGGGGTGGGTAAAGCCTGGGTCCGGAGCCCACTCGGAGGACAGGTCCAAGGCTGGCTTGTTGAAGCAACAAGTGACCACAAGCTTCTCTGGGCATCTTACTAATGTGCCAGCTCATGGGATCGTAGAACACCAAATAGTCTAGACATGTTTGAGATGAGTTAAGGATTTCATCCACCGGAGGGTACAGATGGTAAATTTGCTCACCAAGAAAGGACAGTAACGTTGCCCAAGGTAGAACAGCTGCCCACACCCAACAGCTGTTCTTGGAGTGGGGAGGGGGGTGAAGAGGGAAAGAATCTTCCAGTCCACTGCAAAAACCCTAGCCCCTGGCCACAGCGCTCCTTCCTTTACGAGACTCCCCTCCCCCATACTCCCCATCCCACTATTCCCGTCCTTCTTTTCTCTTCCTCCCCATCACTGATTCTGAGACTCTGCTGCAGACGACCTGGATCTCAGGCATCTGGTTGTCCCTAAACAATGACTTCTCCCCAATAATGCAGTGCCAGAATTCATTCATTCCTCCCCTTAACAGTTCATTGGGATATTTTTTTCCCTCCAGTCAATTCAGGATTTTTTTTTAATTTGAGAGCGACAGACAGAGGGAGAGAGAGAGAGAGAGAGAGAGAGAGAGAGGATGGGTGCGCCAGGGCCTCCAGCCACCGCAAACGAACTCCAGATGCATGCACCACCTTGTGCATCTGGCTAACATGGGTCCTGGGGAATCAAGCCTCCAACCAGAGTCCTTAGGCTTCACAAGCAAGCCCTTAACCACTAAGCCGTCTGTTCAGTCCCTCACTGGAATATTTGCCAAGCAAAAGGCATGCCAAGAAGGACTGAACTGTGAAGACAACACCAGACATTTGATGATGACATCAAGGGACTAAGAACCGCAGCTCTGCAGAGCAGTGAGCAACGACTCGCTCTGGGCCCCAGAACCCGCATGTTCCCTGCCTGGCCACACACGCCCATGCTTCAGGGTCAGACGCCAGGGGCCACATTGGCATCTAAGGGCTCTGAGCCACTCCCGAGTGTTCCCCACAGCCCTCTCTGCACCATGGCTGCCTGGCCTCTTTCACTGTGGCCCTTGGGGAATCTAAGGACATCCAAACGCTCCTGAAAGGGTGTGACATCAGGGTTCCTAGACTGCAGCTGACATACAGACCCCCAGGGTTCCAGATAGCAGGTTAGGGCCCGGCTCTGTCCCCCTGATGCTGTACTAGAATCCCCTCTCTAGGATTCTGGAATGCAGCCCAGCTTCATCTGAACCCATAGCCCAAGCCGTTCCCAGGTGAGCCCAGCTACAACTGACAGGCGTTTCCCCTCAACAGTCCCCAGGCTCGAAAAGATAAGCCCAAGACTCTTCACCAAGTCGCATCGTCAGTCCCTCCTTAAAAGTGACATTGGGCCAAATTGCTTTAAATATTGTTTGGGCCAATTACCAGCCTACAAATTAATTGTTCACAGCACACAGGAGGCAGCATGAGGGGGTGGCTGGGAGGGAGCCCAGAAGTAATTATGCACAAGGCGACACTCCGCAGAAGAGGCATATTTTACACTTAAATTATAATTAAACTTAGAAGAATCTCTTCCACCCAGTGCACAAACAGAATCTGTGTCACCCTCCCCAAGAGCTGAGTTCTAATCAACTTATTTATCTGCTTCGGAAGACATGAAGCTGGAGCCCACCCTCTGCACGGCAACGATGACATGGGAAGGACACACAGGGACCTCAGCCCCCCCCCCCCCGTGAAGACCCAGGAGCTATGAGGAGACACCCACAGGGAAACTAAGGGCGATGAACCTCCAGAGGCCAGGGTCAGGGTCTGAGAGTGGGGCACTAGGGGGGTAGGAGGGAGAGGTGAGGAGTCCCTCAGGGCAGGCAGGACGCCAAGCTGGGCGCGTATGAGAATGGCCCAGCCACACTCAGAGCTGAACACCCCAGGACAGAGAATACACTCTTGCCCCAGGAAGTCAGAATTTTCTTTAACTGCTGGCTTAATTAAAAAGTAACAGTGGGGGCTGGAGAGATGGCTTAGCGGTTAAGTGCTTGCCTGTGAAGCCTAAGGACCCCGGTTCAAGGCTCAATTCCCCAGGACCCATGTAAGCCAGATGCACAGGGGGTGCACACATCTGGAGTTCATTTGCAGTGGCTGGAGGCCCTGGAGTGCGCGCTCTCTCTCTCTCTATCCCCCCCTTTCTCTCTCTGTTGCTCTCAAATAAATAAATAGATAGATAATAAAATCAAAGGACAAAAAAAAAAAAGGTAACAGTGGGGCTGGAGGGATGGCTTAGTGATTAAGGCGTGTGCCTTCAAAGTCAAAGGACCCAGGTTCAATTTCCCAGGACCCACGTAAGCCAAATGCACAAGGTGGCACATGCTTCTGGAGTTCATTTGCACTGGCTAAAGGCCCTGGTGCACCCATTCTCTCTCTCTCTCTCTCTCTCTCTCTCTCTCTCTCTCTCTCTCAATCTCACTCTTTCTCTCACAAATAAATAAAAAGTTTTTTTTTTTTTTTTTTAAAAAAAGTAACAAGGAAGTCCTGCATGGTGGCACATGCCTTTAATCCCAGCACTCAGGAGGCGGGGGTAGGAGGATCACTATGAGTTTGAGGAACTACAGAGTGAGATCCAGGTCAGCCTGGGCTAGAGTGAGACCCTACCTCAGAAAAAAAAAAAAAAGCACCAATAAGCTGGGCATGGCTTAAGCTGTTAGGCGCGGAAGCTGAGGACAGGATTCCATCGACCACGTAGCCAAATGCACAGGTTGGCACAACATCTGAGTTCTGTTGCAGTGGCTGGGGACCTAGTGACCCTTCTCTCTCTATCATTATCTGCCCTCTTCTTCTCTCTTTCTCTCTACCTTAAATAAAGAAATAAAATATTTTTTAAGCAACCAACTAAAAAAGGAGGGGGGTGAAGATGGCTTAGAGGTGGTATTGCCTGTGAAGCTAAGATCATGTTCAACTAGGTCCCACATAAGTGAGCACACAGTGACACAAGCGCACAAGGTCGCACATGTGCACAGAGGGATACACGCATTGGAGTTCGATGTCGTGGCTGAAGGCCTAGTGCACCGATAATCTCTCTTGACATTTAAAAAAAAAAAAAAAAAAAGCAGGGCTAGAGAGACAGCTTAGTGATTAAGGCGCTTGCCTGTGAAGCCTAAGGATCCAGGTTCAAGTCTCAGATCCCACATAAGCCAGATGCACAAGGTAACGCATACATCTGGAGTTTGTTGCAGTGACTAAAGGCCGTGGCACACCCATTCTTTCCATTCTATCTGCCTCTCTCTCTCTTTAATAAAATAAATAAAAATAAATCTTTTTTTAAAAATTCACCAACTGTTGACCCTCTACCCGAGCCTCAGGATCACACCAAAGTCACACTGAGGCTCCAGACACGCGGGGTGTGCCTCTTCCTCTGACTCTCAGTTACCTCCTCACCCACTGGGCCCTCCCCTCCTCTGTCCCCTCAGGACCCCTTGTCCTTCCTCTGAAGGCCCCAGGTACTTACAGCCCCACCCTGGGCTCTGAGGCGCCTGGGCTTCCCTGCTCCTGAGTCTGGCTATGGTCACTAATGTGGGGCTGGGGTGGGTAAAGCCTGGGTCCGGAGCCCACTCGGAGGACAGGTCCAAGGCTGGCTTGTTGAAGCAACAAGTGACCACAAGCTTCTCTGGCATCTTACTAATGTGCCAGCTCATGGGATCGTAGAACACCAAATAGTCTAGACATGTTTGAGATGAGTTAAGGATTTCATCCACCGGAGGGTACAGATGGTAAATTTGCTCACCAAGAAAGGGACAGTAACGTTGCCCAAGGTAGAACAGCTGCCCACACCCAACAGCTGTTCTTGGAGTGGGGAGGGGGGTGAAGAGGGAAAGAATCTTCCAGTCCACTGCAAAAACCCTAGCCCCTGGCCACAGCGCTCCTTCCTTTACGAGACTCCCCTCCCCCATACTCCCCATCCCACTATTCCCCTCCTTCTTTTCTCTTCCTCCCCATCACTGATCCTGAGACTCTGCTGCAGACGACCTGGATCTCAGGCATCTGGTTGTCCCTAAACAATGACTTCTCCCCAAGTAATGCAGTGCCAGAATTCATTCATTCCTCCCCTTAACAGTTCATTGGGATATTTTTTTCCCTCCAGTCAATTCAGGATTTTTTTTTTAATTTGAGAGCGACAGACAGAGGGAGAGAGAGAGAGATGCCAATTTCGCGCGCATCCTCCAGTACCATCTGAACGCCGCGGGCCCAGAGTGCTCTTTTCACTCGCAAGCCGGGAAATTTTATTTCCTTTCAATTTCTTCTGACTAATGTGAGGACACACAAGACCTTTGATGATGCATCAAGGGACTAAGAATAATAACGCAGCATCGCAGCGCCCAGAGCCAAGTGGGTCAGTCCAGCCATCAGCCTTCTTTCGCTCTGGGACCCAGAACTCCCGCCTAATTGTTTCCTCTGCCTGCTAGGCCACACACGCCCATGCTTCAGGGTCAGACGCAGGGGCCACATTGGCATCTAAGGGCTCTGAGCCACTCCCGAGTGTTCCCCACAGCCCTCTCTGCACCATGGCTGCCTGGCCTCTTTCACTGTGGCCCTTGGGGAATCTAAGGACATCCAAACGCTCCTGAAAGGGTGTGACATCAGGGTTCCTAGACTGCAGCTGACATACAGACCCCAGGGTTCCAGATAGCAGGTTAGGGCCGGCTCTGTCCCCCTGATGCTGTACTAGAATCCCTCTCTAGGATTCTGGAATGCAGCCCAGCTTCATCTGAACCCATAGCCCAAGCCGTTCCCAGGTGAGCCCAGCTACAACTGACAGGCGTTTCCCCTCAACAGTCCCCAGGCTCGAAAAGATAAGCCCAAGACTCTCACCAAGTCGCATCGTCAGTCCCTCCTTAAAAGTGACATTGGGCCAAATTGCTTTAAATATTGTTTGGGCCAATTACCAGCCTACAAATTAATGTTCACAGCACACAGGAGGCAGCATGAGGGAGGTTGGCTTGGAAGGGAGCCAGCAGTCAATTCTGCACAAGGGCCACTCCGCAGAAGAGGCATATTTTACACTTAAATTATAATTAAACTTAGAAGAATCTCTTCCACCCAGTGCACAAACAGAATCTGTGTCACCCTCCCCAAGAGCTGAGTTCTAATCAACTTATTTATCTGCTTCGGAAGACATGAAGCTGGAGCCCACCCTCTGCACCACAACGATGACATGGGAAGGACACACAGGGGACCTCAGCCCCCCCCCCCCCCGTGCCAAGACCGGTAGCTAGAGGCGGACACCACTCAGGGAAATTAAGGGCGATGTAACCTCCCGAGGCCAGGGTCTTGTGTCTGAGGCTGGAGGGCATCTAGGGGGTAGGCGGGAAGATTTGAGGTGAGGACGTCCCTCAGGGCAGGCAGGACGCCAAGCCAAGCTGGGCGCGTATGAGAATGGCCCAGCCACACTCAGAGCTGAACACCCCAGGACAGAGAATACACTCTTGCCCCAGGAAGTCAGAATTTTCTTTAACTGCTGGCTTAATTAAAAAGTAACAGTGGGGCTGGAGAGATGGCTTAGCGGTTAAGTGCTTGCCTGTGAAGCCTAAGGACCCCGGTTCAAGCTCGATTCCCCAGGACCCACGTAAGCCAGATGCACAAGGTGGCACAAGCATCTAGAGTTTGTTTGCAGTGGCTGGAGGCCCTAGTGCACCCATTCTCTCTCTCTCTCTATCCCCCCTTTCTCTCTCTGTTGCTCTCAAATAAATAAATAGATAGATAATAAATCAAAGGACAAAAAAAAAAAAAAGGTAACAGTGGGGCTGGAGGGATGGCTTAGTGATTAAGGCGTGTGCCTTCAAAGTCAAAGGACCCAGGTTCGATTCCCCAGGACCCACGTAAGCCAGATGCACAAGGTGGCACAAGCATCTAGAGTTTGTTTGCAGTGGCTGGAGGCCCTAGTGCACCCATTCTCTCTCTCTCTCTCTTCTCTCTCTCTCTCTCTCTCTTCTCTCTCTCTCTCTCTCTCTCTCTCTCTCTCTCTCTACCTTAAATAAATAAATAAAAATAAATCTTTTTTTAAAAAAAGTAACAAGGAAGTCCTGCATGGTGGCACATGCCTTTAATCCCAGCACTTAGGAGGCAGAGGTAGGAGGATCGCTGTGAGTTGGAGGCCACCCGGAGACTCCATAGTGAATTCCAGGTCAGCCTGGGCTAGAGTGAGACCCTACCTCAGAAAAAAAAGGGGGGGTATAAGGAGTAAAAAGTAACAATGACAGTTGGGCATGGTGGCTCACATCTTTAATCCTAGTACTCAGGAGGCTGAGGTAGGAGGATGGCCATCGATCAGTTCAAAACCAGATTGGGCTACAGAAGTTGAGTTCTAGGTCAGCCTGGGTTAAAATGAAACCCTGCCTCAAAAACAAAAAGTAACAATGAGGGCTCAGGAGATGGCTCAATAGGTAATAATGCTTTCTGCGCAAGCGTGAGGACCTGAGTTCAATCCCCAGCACCCACATAACCTCATCCCAGTCAGGGGCAGGTACAAGAGGCTCACTGGGGCTTCTTGGTCAGCTAGTCTAGCTGAAAAAAAAAATGGGTGGGGGGGGGCTCCAGGTTCTATGAGACACCCTGCCTCAGAGAAATAAGGCAGAGGAACGATGGAGGAGGATACTTGACATCTGCTTCCAGCCTCTGTAGTGGGGGGGGGGGCACACAGCGAGAGAGAGAGAGAGGATGGGTGCGCCAGGGCCTCCAGCCACCGCAAACGAACTCCAGATACATACACCACCTTGTGCATCTGGCTAACATGGGTCCTGGGGAATCAAGCCTCCAACCAGAGTCCTTAGGCTTCACGAGCAAGCCCTTAACCACTAAGCCATCTGTTCGGTCCCTCACTGGAATATTTGCCAAGCAAAAGGCATGCCAAGAAGGACTGAACTGTGAAGACAACACCAGACATTTGATGATGACATCAAGGGACTAAGAACCGCAGCTCTGCAGAGCAGTGAGCAACGACTCGCTCTGGGCCCCAGAACCCGCATGTTCCCTGCCTGGCCACACACGCCCATGCTTCAGGGTCAGACGCCAGGGGCCACATTGGCATCTAAGGGCTCTGAGCCACTCCCGAGTGTTCCCCACAGCCCTCTCTGCACCATGGCTGCCTGGCCTCTTTCACTGTGGCCCTTGGGGAATCTAAGGACATCCAAACGCTCCTGAAAGGGTGTGACATCAGGGTTCCTAGACTGCAGCTGACATACAGACCCCCAGGGTTCCAGATAGCAGGTTAGGGCCCGGCTCTGTCCCCTGATGCTGTACTAGAATCCCCTCTCTAGGATTCTGGAATGCAGCCCAGCTTCATCTGAACCCATAGCCCAAGCCGTTCCCAGGTGAGCCCAGCTACAACTGACAGGCGTTTCCCCTCAACAGTCCCCAGGCTCGAAAAGATAAGCCCAAGACTCTTCACCAAGTCGCATCGTCAGTCCCTCCTTAAAAGTGACATTGGGCCAAATTGCTTTAAATATTGTTTGGGCCAATTACCAGCCTACAAATTAATTGTTCACAGCACACAGGAGGCAGCATGAGGGGGTGGCTGGGAGGGAGCCCAGAAGTAATTATGCACAAGGCGACACTCCACAGAAGAGGCATATTTTACACTTAAATTATAATTAAACTTAGAAGAATCTCTTCCACCCAGTGCACAAACAGAATCTGTGTCACCCTCCCCAAGAGCTGAGTTCTAATCAACTTATTTATCTGCTTCGGAAGACATGAAGCTGGAGCCCACCCTCTGCACCACAACGATGACATGGGAAGGACACACAGGGACCTCAGCGCAGCACCCCCCCACCCCGTGAAGACCCAGGAGCTATGAGGAGAGACCCACAGGGAAACTAAGGGCGATGAACCTCCAGAGGCCAGGGTCAGGGTCTGAGAGTGGGGCACTCGGGAGGTAGGAGGGAGAGGTGAGGAGTCCCTCAGGGCAGGCAGGATGCCAAGCTGGGCGGGTATGAGAATGGCCCAGCCACACTCAGAGCTGAACACCCCAGGACAGAGAGTACACTCTTGCCCCAGGAAGTCAGAATTTTCTTTAACTGCTGGCTTAATTAAAAAGTAACAGTGGGGGCTGGAGAGATGGCTTAGCTGTTAAGCGCTTGACTGTGAAGCCTAAGGACCCCGGTTCAAGGCTCGATTCCCCAGGACCCACATTAGCCAGATGCACAAGGGGGCGCATGCATCTGGAGTTCCTTTGCAGTGGCTGGAAGCCCTGGCACGCCCATTCTCTCTCTCTCTCTCTCTCTCTGCCTCTCTCTCTGTGTTGCCCTCAAATAAATAAATAAAAATAAACAAAAAAATTTTTTTTAATGTAACAGTGGGGCTGGAGAGACGGCTTTGCAGTTAAGTGCTTGCCTGTGAAACCTAAGGACCCCGGTCCAAGGCTCAATTCCCCAGGACCCACATTAGCCAGTGTGCTAAGGGGATGCACACATCTGAAGTTCGTTTGCAGTGGCTGGAGGCCCTGGAGTGCTCTCTCTCTCTCTCTCTGTTGCTCTCAAATAAATAAATAAATAGATAATAAAATAAAAGGACACTGCAAGATGTCTAGTCTTTAACAACAACAACAAAAAAGGTAGCAGTGGGGCTGGAGGGATGGCTTAGTGATTAAGGCACGTGCCTTCAAAGTCAAAGGACCCAGGTTTGATTTCCCAGGACCCACGTAAGCCAAATGCACAAGGTGGCACATGCTTCTGGAGTTCGTCTGCACTGGCTAAAGGCCCTGGTGCACCCATTCTCTCTCTCTCTCTCTCTCTCTCTCTCTCTCTCTCTCTCTCTCTTTCTCTCTCTATCTCTATCACACTCTTTCTCTCACAAATAAATAAAGTTAAAAAAAAAAAAGTAACAAGGAAGTCCTGCATGGTGGCACATGCCTTTAATCCCAGCACTCAGGAGGCGGAGGTAGGAGGATCACTATGAGTTTGAAGAACTACAGAGTGAGATCCAGGTCAGCCTGGGCTAGAGTGAGACCCTACCTCAGAAAAAAAAGGGGGGAAAGTAACAATGACAGTTGGGCATGGTGGCTCACATCTTTAATCCTAGTACTCAGGAGGCTGAGGTAGGAGGATGGCCATCGATCAGTTCAAAACCAGATTGGGCTACAGAAGTTGAGTTCTAGTTCAGCCTGGGTTAAAATGAAACCCTGCCTCAAAAACAAAAAGTAACAATGAGGGCTCAGGAGATGGCTCAGTCAGTAATAATGCTTTTTGCGCAAGCATGAGGACCTGAGTTCAATCCCCAGCACCCACATACACTCATCCCAGTCAGGGGCAGGTACAAGAGGCTCACTGGGGCTTCTTGGTCAGCTAGTCTAGCTGGAAAAAAAATGGGGGGGGGGGGCTCCAGGTTCCACAAGACACCCTGCCTCAGAGAAATAAGGCAGAGGAACGATGGAGGAGGATACTTGACATCTGCTTCCAGCCTCTGTAGGTGGGGGGGGGGGCACACGCAACTGCGCATACATGTGCCACACCATACACCACACATGCTACACATACACACACACAAAGTAATGACGAGAAAAAGCAAGGAGAGGCAGGATGGGGTCTGCTTTAGCATTATCCTTCCCCTCAGGATCGTTTTTTTAAATTAATTTATTTATTTGAAAGCAGAGAGAAGAGAAAGAGAGAAATAGAGAGAGAGAATGGGCATGCCAGGGCCTCCAGCTGCTGCAAGCAAATTCTAGATGCATAGACCTCTTTGCGCATCTGGCTTTACGTGGGTACTAGAGAATCAGACCCAGTTCGTTAAGCATCTCACGCAAGCGCCTTATCCTCTGAGCCATTTCCCCAGCCCTCCCTGAAATAGTTTAAACTCTCCCCAAAATGGGAAATTCTACAATGGCCTGAGGGCTGCACAGGAGACTGAGCAAGTGCCGGCCCAGCGAGCTCTAGCCAGGTGGCCACTCATCACCTCTTACCACGCAGCACAGGGCAATCCTAGACAAGCGACTCCGCCAGCCTCCACCACCAACCGCCACCTTAGCCGAGGCCGTGTCGGGGCGGGAGCACGTGCACTTTCTTGACGGGTGCTGTCCCTTGACCTGCTGAGGTAAGATGCACCCAGATTGTCACCCGGCACTATGGCTGGCAACCCTCAAGCACGGTGAGGCGTTCTACTGACAATGGACATTTGTGGCTCCTCCTGCTGTGGCTGGGACAAGCAATGGAGCTAGGGACACCCTGGTGCATCTCCGCTGGCAGATCTAAGCCACAGTTCTCCTGGGCATCTTCATGATCCTAGATGATGGTACATTAGGCCCCAGGGTACATGTGCGCCCAGCTTTGTAGCTAACGCCAGCTTTCCAAGGTAGCCAAGTGACCCACATGCTGCCAACACGTGAGGGGCACCGTCACCCCGCATCCTCGCAGCACCGGCAGCCATCAGTCTAACGTCTTCCCACAGGAGTGAAGACACCTCACTGGGCTTCGAGCAGAATTTCAAAAGCAGGATAACTTCTCCTATGCCTAATGGTTACTTGGAATTCCTGCTTTTTAAAGAGATTTTATGTATTTATTAGAGACACACACAGAGAGAGAATGGGTATGCCAGGGCCTCTAGCCACTGCAAACAAACTCCAGATGCATGTGCCACCACCTACATCTGGCTTACGTGGGACCTGGAGAATCAAACCTGGGTCCTTAGGCTTCACAGGCAAGTGCCTTAACCACTAAACCATCTCTCCAGCCCCCGGAATTCCTGTTGAATATAGCATCAAAGCAAAGATCTGCCCACTTTCTGCTAACTATTTTGTCTCCTATTTTTTTTAATTTTTTTGTTTATTTTTATTTATTTGAAAGCAAGACAGAGAGAGAGAGAAAGAGGCAGATAGAGAGAGAAAGAGAGAATGGGCACGCCAGGGCCTCCAGCCACTGCAAATGAACTGATGCGTGCGCCCCCTTGTGCATCTGGCTAACGTGGGTCCTGGAGAATCAAGCCTCGAACCAGGGTCCTTAGGCTTCACAGGCAAGCGCTTAACTGCTAAGCCATCTCTCCAGCCCTTGTCTCCTATTTGTAGGAATCCCTTCCATAAATGCGGATCTAGTGAGATATCTAAATGGCAAACACATCACCCTCAACTATATACTCACCCTGTCCAGAGAACAGACTACGGCAGGCTGTCGTGAGCGTGTAATTAAGTAGTTAAGAGGCAAGTGTGTTGAATCAGTTTGACACTTTACTCCCTCCAGACACAAGTTAGTTAGGTCAAGTTCTCTCTTCTACCCTCTCAACTACAGCCTAGCCCCGAGGCAGCCCACCTGCGATGACACTTGGTCCGAGGATGGTGTGAGGGTCAGCCGTTCTCCTTCTCCTCTGTCCATCAGCCAAGTCCAACGGGGGCTCCCACGGGGTGCTCCGGTCTTGTGGCGGCTGCCAACGCGGAGAGTGACGTGGAGTCTCTCTCTGGGTTGAGTGACCGCTTCTTCAGCTCTCTCGTGGGTTCTTATACTCTTCTTCTCCAGTCCTTATCCTCAGTCACCATGGCTACTGACAACCATCTTCGGGTTAGCTCATGTGCCTATCAGTGCACAGCTGGCTATGGCCGTGGCCTCTGGTTGTCATGGCGATGTCGTCATTGCTAGGTGAGCACCTCACTAACTAGTTCACTAACCGCTGCTCCTAACACAGGCCCAAACTGAGCTCTGCACCGAATGACTCACACGGACTTAACCAGTTTACAGTTTGCCCTTCAGGGCTGTGACTGGTGTCCACACCAAAGGGTGCTGCTCTGCGCAGCCCTCCACCCTCTCTATCAGCTGGTCCCGCTGCGCTGGCTCCTCTGCTGGTCTGGGCAGCCCCCCACCAGGACAGGCCAGCCAGTCCCTCATCTTAGGGTTCAGAGACCCATGTCACCATGTGCTCCTCTGGCCATGGATGCTGCTTTACCTGGTGACTGGTTAACCTTGATCGTCAACTTGACAGGTAACACGCCTCTGGGCATGTCTATGATGGAGTTTTAGGGAAGGTTAATTGAACTGGAAAACCCACACTGAATGTGGGTGACAGCACTCTGTGGCCTAGGGTCCCCAAATGAATAAAATGGAGAAAGTGGACTGGAGAGATGGCTAAGTGGTTAAGACACTTGCCTGAAAAGCCAAAGGACCCAGGATCAATTCCCCGGGACCCACAAAAACCAGATGCACAAGGTGGCGCATGTGTCTGGAGTTCGTTTGCAGTGACTAGAGAGCCTGGGGTGCCCATTCTCCTCTCTCTCTCTCTCTCTCTCTCTCCCTCTCTCTTTCTAATAAATAAAAATTAAAAATATTTTTAAAGGAGAAAGTGAGCCGAGCATCAGCACTCATGTCTGTCTGCTTCCTGACCGCAGACACAGTGTGACCACCTGTCTCAGGATTGTGTCACCATGCCTTCCCCACCGGATGGACTAGTCCCTCAAACCGTGAGCCAAAATAAACCCTTTCTTCCTTAAGTTGCTTTTGCCAGGTCTTTTGTCACAGCAACAAGAAAAGTAACTAACACCCCTACCGACTGTCACAGTCAGGCAGGTGCACATCAAGAGATGCCTGCACGTGTCATCTGGCTGCGGAGGCCATCGTTCCCTGACCTGCCGCATGGCAGCTGTCCTACCATCTGACATCCAGGAAGATGACTCCTGCCACGATGGTGTCTTCGGCTGATGTTCAAGGGGACTCCTATGGCACTTCTTAGGAGACATGCTCCTCTCTAAGAGACAGGGACTCTGGAGCCTAGGGTTATAGGAAATGAAACACAGATGCTTCTATTCCACACTTGTCTCCCAGGCCAGGGACCATGCCTACCAGAGCACAATGTCACATGCCGTTGTCCTCAAAACAGCACTCTATGTCTGTAGTAAAGACTCCATCACTTAGCCGGGCGTGGTGGCGCACGCCTTTAATCCCAGCACTCGGGAGGCAGAGGTAGGAGGATTGCCATGAGTTCGAGGCCACCCTGAGACTCCATAGTGAATTCCAGGTCAGCCTGGGCTAGAGTGAGACTCTACCTCGAAAAACCAAAAAAAAAAAAAAAGACTCCATCACTGTCCATAACCAGACCTTCTCAAGGTTGTTCTGTCCCTCACAAAGCCAGCAATTGCTGTGGGTTCAACATGTGACCTGGCCACGGCCAGGGACCCAGGGTCACATGTCCTTTGTTTCAGAGTTTGTTCTGCTTTCTAAAGGTGGCTTGAGATCATTCCTCCTTCTTATAGTAGATGCATCTCTCGGAGTGCTGCCTTGATTGCGTCCCTGGAGGCTTGATTATGTGAGGCTTTTTTGTCCAGTCTCCCTGAAGTATTTTCTCGTTTTCACTGGCTACTTAAGAGGACATTTCATTTCCTCATGTTGGTGAATTTTCCAAGTTCTCTGCTGTTATTAACTTCTAACTTCACTTCACTTTGGTCACAGAAGGTATTTTGTACAAGTCCAGGTTTTTTTTTTTTGTAAAATAAAATAAATTTTTTTATAAAGTAATTTTATTAGAAACTTGAATATATGAACATATTATAAATTGGTCAGATTCTCATTGAGTTATCTTCTTTTGTCCCCTCTCCATCCACTCCCATTCTACTGAAGGCCCTCCAGTAATGGGGGATTAGTAATCACTGTGGGGTCGTGAATGCACCAGTCAGTTCCTGTGGGGGGACAATGCCTCACAGTACACTTTCCCATCCTGTGACTCTTACATTCTTTCCAGCTCCTCTTCTGCAATATTCCCTGAGCCTTAGAGGGCATGTTAAAAGTCTCCATTAGTGCCAGGCGTGGTGGCACACACCTTTAATCCCAGCACTTAGGAGGCAGAGGTAGGAGGACTGTGAGTTCGAGGCCACCCTGAGACTACATAGCAAATTCCATGTCAGCCTGGCCTAAAGTGAGACCCTACCTCGAAAAAATGAAAAAAGGAGAAGAAGAAGAAGAAGAAAAGAGGCTGCTGGGAGATCAAGGCTAAAGGAGACTTTTTAAAGTTATTTAAAAACAAAAAACAAAGAAAGAAAAAAGAAAAGAAATATTCACCAGGAGGGGTGGTGCACACCTTTAATCCCAGCACTTGGGAGGCAGAGATAAGGGGATCTCCATGAGTTCGAGGCCACCCTGGAACTACATAGTGAATTCCAGGTCAGCCTGAGCTAAAGTGAGACCCTACCTCAAAAAAACAAAAATAAAAAAGTCTCCTTTAATTTTGATCTCCCAACAGCCTCTTTTTTTTTTTTTTTTTTTTTTTTTTTAGCCCAGGCTGACCTGGAATACACTGTGTAGTCTCCGTGGCCTCAAACTCATGGCAATCCTACCACTGCCTCCTGAGTGCTGGAATTAAAGGCATGGGACACCACACCTGGCTTAGCCTCTTATTTTCTGCTTTGCTAAATTTTGAGTCTCTTCAGTGTCTTCCATCATCTCCCTAAAGGGGGTTTTCAGGCTACCAGTGAAAACAGCACTCATATTGAACCTGCCACTTTCTCTGTCATGTTTCTTGGACACTGGTGTATGTGACAGAGATGACTCATGCTAGGTACTCTGCTCTCTCTTCTTGTGATTTTGATGGGTCTTAGATCTCCCCAGTATTCACTGCCACTGGTAAAAAATAAGTTTTCTGAGCCAGGTGTGGTGGCGCACACCTTTAATCCCAGCACTTGGGAGGCAGAGGTAGGAGGATTGCTGTGAGTTCAAGGCCACCCTGAGACTACATAGTGACTTCCAGGTCAGCCTGGGCTACAGCGAGACCCTACCTTAAAAAAACCAAATTAAATAAATAAAAGTAAGTTTCTAACAAAGAGTGAGAGCAGAATTGATCAAAGGGGATAAACACATACATTTAGGAGACTTTTTGATGGCCATAACCTCTCCATTTAGCTAAAGAGCAGTGGAAGCTTCCCTCAAGGACCTATGACCTTCCAAGCCAGGCTCTTCTGATTTGGTTCTCAGTACCAGGCATGAACCCCTTCCCACTTGAGCAGGCCGCATATCCAATCAGAAAGCAGTTGACTACCCCTGTAACTTATGTGTCACTGTTGCACAGGTGTGTACAGTGGATTTTTGTAGCTTGCAGGATTCACTGCATTTTCTCACTGTTGGTGACTTTTATTCCCCAGCAGCTCACATAGCGCATTCCGCACTATGACAGAGAGCTGGCTTCTATCTCAGTTCCAGCTCGGTTGCTCAAGGTCCTGTAACCAATTAGCTCACTGTGACGGTGACCCCAATATTGGCACTGGGATTTCCAAGCAACAGCCTGTGGTTTTAGGGGACAGCTTTTGAAAGCACTGAGACTTGCTTTAGGCACTAACATCTGTATGTCCTGTGCACTGGGCGCCGGGTGTGAGTGTGGCTGCCGTTGGTGGCATGCTCTGTAGATATCAACAAGGTCTGCTCAGCGCAGAGCACTGTGGAAATCTTCTGTTTCCTTTTAGATTTCCTATTTATTCGACCCACTGCTGAAAGTGGGGAATTGGAGTTTCCACCACCTAGTTCTAGCACTCCTCTCGGTTCCCTCGGTTTTTGCTTTATGTGTTTTGGGGCTCTGTTGTTAGGTACTTATATGTTTATAATTATATCTTCATGATGGAGAGGCTATTTATCATTATATCCCTTCTTTGACTCTCATAGTAACTTCTGTGCCTGCTTTATCTGATAGTATAATAGACACACCATTGCTCTATTAAGTAATGTATGCATCAAGTATCTATTTTTGTGTTTAGACAGGGTTTCACTGTGTAGCCCCAGGATGGACTTAAACTTGGTACACAGCCCAGATTGGCCTAAAACTTTCAATCCCCTTGTCTCATACCCCTGACTACTGGGATTGCATGTGTATACCACCATACCTGGCAGGAAATATCTTTTGCTGTTTGATTAATTTCAATCTATTCATGTCTATGACTGTAAAGTGAGTCTTATAGACAGTATATTATTGGGTCATGTTATTGTATTCAGTGTGCTAATCTCTGCCTTTTAATGAAATTTAACCTATTTACTTTTAATATAAAAAGAACATCTATCATTTTGCTATTTGTTCACTATACACCTTTCTTACTCCTCAGTCATTCTATTGCTGTCCACTTTACATTAAATAGACATTTTCAGAGTACTATGTTTTTTAATTATTCTTATTTATTTATTTGAGAGCAACAGACAGAAAGAGAAAGGGGCAGAGAGAGAGAGAGAGAGAGAATGGGCACATCAGGGCCTTTAGCCACTGCAATCAAACTCCAGATGCATGTGCCACCTTGTACATCTGGCTTATGTGGGTCCTGGAGAAATTGAGCCTCAGCCAGGGTCCTTAGGTTTCACAGGCAAGCGCTTAACCACTAAGCCATCTCTCCAGCCCCTTCAGTGTACTATTTTAATGTCACTGTAATTTCTTTTGCTGTATGTTTTTATTTATTTTCTTTTGGCTGCTTGAGGGATTTCGCTTACCATTTTATAACAAGCCATTTCCAATTAATACCAACCTAACTTAAATGGTACTCAAAGCCCCTTAATCTTTACATTACTATTGTCACCCAGATTGCATTTCTATATACCATGCTCCCTCAACCTAGCATTATAATTTTACACAAATGTCTTTTCAATCAGATATACACAAAAAAGAGTTACAAAGTAAAAATGTGCATATTATTTAAAATGCTGTCTTATCTATTTCCTAGTGTAGCAGCAACTTCTCTGCAGTTCCTTATCTCCTGTGGGAACTGAATTTCTAACCAGTGTCTCTACATCTTGAGAGGCTGATTCCTCTTCGTATCTGTTTTAGGGCAGGTCTGGAAGAAACAAACTTTCCCAATCTTTGCTTATCTGAGAGTATCTTAAACTCTTCAATTTTTTTCTTCTCAAATTTTTTTTTATTAGCAACTTCCATGATTATAAAAAATATTCCATGGTAATGCCCTCCCTCCCCCCACTTTCCCCTTTGAAACTCCACACTCCATCATATCCCCTCCCCATCTCAATCAGCCTCTCTTTTATTTTGATGTCGTGATCTTTTCCTCCTCTTATTATGGTCTCATGTAGGTAGTGTCAGGCACTGTGAGGTCATGGATATCCAGGCCATTTTGTGTCTGGGAGGAGCACGTTGTAAGGAGTCCTACCCTTCCTTTGGCTCTTACATTCTTTCCACCACCTCTTCCACATTAGACCCTGAGCCTTGGAAGGTATGATAGAGGTATTGCAGGGCTGTTAAATTCTTCATTTTTGAAGGATAGTTTTTGTTGGATAGGAAGTGCTTGGTCAACAAGCTTTCCTTTTGGCACTTTGCACGTGTCACTCCCTCACCTTCAGACGCCCGTTTTTCTAATGAGAAATCAGCTGTTGATCTCATCGAGGTTCCCTTGTATGTGATGTGTCACGTCTTTCTTGCCACTGTTACTACTGTCTGTCTTTAGCTAGCTACAGATTGATTGCTATGTGTCTAAATGTGGATCTCTTTGAGTTTGTCTGACTTGGGATTCACTGAATTTCTTGGATATGTAAATTCATGCTTTTCATCAAATTTGAGAAGAATTGGCTCAAATTTGAACTCCAAAAAAGGATATGCTGACAGTTTTTACCCAAATTTTTCTTCATTACTTTATAGAGAAGCAGAATTTGGAATTTCTTACTTTATCGTTTTTGCTGTGATCACCCCACACTGATGACACTCAGCACTCACCACCCAAGTCTTAGTCCTTGCAAGTGATACTTCTCACAAACTCTAAAACACATAAGCTATTGCATGTACCAGGGCAGTCTGTTCAGCAGTATTCCATCCCACTTTCCCACCAGAGAAAGTTAAACCATTGAACCACTACTATATGCCAAGCTCTGTTACTTCTACCTCATTTCTCACACCTATCCAACTTCTAACTCCAATACTAAAACACTGAAAATCTTATTTTAGTATTTTCTTCCTAAGACCACTTCCGTGACCAACTCATTTCAGTGAGGTTCTCTGGGAAGTAAAGTTGGAGAAGAAGCTCTGCGTGCATACTGGGGAGAGGCCTTGGGGGCTGCACACGTGAGAGAGTGAGGGGTAAATTCAGATTAGAGGAAGCAGTAGAACTATAGAACAGCTGCCACAAAGGTCTCAGTTGACCTCAGGAGAGCTCTAAACTTAAGGTGGCCCTTTAGACTTGATCCCATATAAAGCATGGGACTTTGTGCTCCTCGGTTGATCAGGCATTAAATTCAGGCTTAAACGTGGGTAAGGTACCCCTTTCTAGCTGAGGCAAATCCTGAAAGAAGTAGCCAGCTGCAAGCTATTGGCAGGCAGGTCAGCAGCTGGAATAATGGGATACTACCATATTTTTAAAAATATTTTATTTTATTTTATTTGAGAGAGAGATACAGAAATAGGGAGGGAGAGAGAGAGAGAGAGAGAGAGAGAATGGACACACAAGGACCTCCAGCCACTGCAAATGAACTCCAGACACATGTGCCCCCTTGTCCATCTGGCTTACGTGGGTCCTGGGGAAGCAAACCTGGGTCCTTTGGCTTTGCAGACAAGCTCCTTAACTACTAAGCCATCTCTCCATCCCAGTTACTATAATCTTGACATGGGTATCTGGACAACAATCATAGCATTCAACATAAATTCTTAAGTGATTGATTTATTTCTCTCTCTCTCTCTCTCTCTCTCTCTCTCTCTCTCTCTCTTTTGTTGGTTTTTTGAGACAAGGTCTCACTCTAGCTCAGGCTGACCTGGAATTTACTATGTCATCTCAGGGTGGCCTCTAACTCATAGCAATCCTCCTATCTCTGCCTTCCAAGTGCTGGGATTAAAGGGGTGTGCCACTACACCCAGTTTTCAAAGGGAACTTTTTTTTGGCGGGGGGGGTTCGAGGTAGGGTTTCACTACAGCTCAAGATGACCTGGAATTCACTATGTAGTCTCAGGGTGACCTCAAACTCATGGCGACCTCCTACCTCTGTTGCCTCCCAAGTGCTAGAATTAAAGGTGTGTGCCACCATGCCTAGCTTATCTCGTGCTTTTAATGTGAACCCATAAGGCTATGAATTTGCCTACGAGTGAAGCTTTAGCATCATCCTGCAAGTGTCATTTTATTACAATATCACTCACATAATTTTCTCATTTAAAGGTCTTTTGAAGTATATCACTCAATTTCTAAGTGTTTGCTTATTTTCTAGAATTTTTGTTGTAGCAGTGGTGATGGTTACGGGTTTATAAGCATCTTTTTTTATTTTTCTTATTTGAGAGAGAGAGAAAGAAAGAGAGAAACAGAAAGAGAGAGAGAAAGAGAACTGGTATGCTAGGGTCTCAGCCACTAAAATCAAACTCCAGATGCCTGTGTCACCTAGTGGGCATGTACGATCTTGCGCTTGCCTCACCTTTGTGTGTCTGGCTTATGTGGGATCTGGAGAGTCAAACATGGGTCCTTAGGCTTCACAGGCAAGTGCCTTAACCACTAAGCCATCTCTCCAGCCCATGAGTATCTTTTTTGGTTGTTCTTTTATTTGCTCAGCTTTGGTTGGCTTTATCTTAGAGTCTCACTATGTAGCTCAGGCTGGCCATGAGCTCATGATCCTCCAGCCTGAGCCTCCTGAGTGCTGGGATTACAAGCGTGCACCACCGTGCCTGGCTCTAACAGAAGTATCGTGTAGTATTCTGAATGGATTCAATCATTGGAAACTTGTAGGTGGCTGATTACAGCCCAAGATTTGGAGTTCGGGTAAATGTTTAATGTGTACTTGAAAGCAGTGTGTTCTCTGTTGTTGCTTTTATGCTCTTAATCTGCCCATTAGGCATCTTATTCAAATTTTCCTTGTCTGCTTGATCTGTTGGTTACAACAAAAAGTATGATTATGTTTTTGCCTAGTTTTCTTTTTCATTTTAGTCATTTTTTGCTTGCATGTGGAATGTGGAATGTGCGTGTGTGATGTATGCTTGAATATGTGCTCGCGCAGCACCCCGTGCACTGGCTTGTGGTAGGGTATGCTCATTTGCCTGCAGTGGCCAGAGCAGAACATCAGCTGTCCCACTCCATTCTTATCTGAGCTGGAATCTCTTACTGATCCTGGACCTTGCCTTTTTGTGTGTGTGTGAGCTCTGGGAATTCTCAGGTCTATGCTCGTCTGTGGTTCGTGGGTGACAGTTATGCTGAGGACTGAATTCAAGCAGTCTCTCAGATCTCCTCAGACCCTCATGCTTGCACAGGAAGTGCTTGGAACTACTGAGCTATCTCTCTAGCTCATTTGGTCATTTTTCCCTTGCATATTTTGAAGCTATACAATTAGATGAGTGAAACTTTCCCATGGTATCCCCTCCTTTTTTTTAATCCTAAAACCAATCATTGGTAGAGATACCTTTTTACATATTTTTTTTATTTATTTGCAAGCAGAGAGCAATACAGAGATGATAGACAGACAATGGGCACGCCAGCCTCCAGCAGCTGCAAATGAACTCAAGACATGTGCACCACTCTATGCATGTGGCTTTATGTGGGTACTCGGGAACTGAACCCAGGTCATCAGGCTTTTCAGGTAAGCACCTTAACTACTGAGCCATTTCTCCAGCCTACATAGCACACTCTTTTATGTATCATTATGAAATGTCCTTCTTCACCCCAAGTAGTACCTCTTGCCTCCAAGTTTACATTGGCTGCAGTATTATTCACACATCTGACTTTGGGCCAGTATGGTCATGAATGCCTCTTTCCACCCTTTTACCTTCAGCCTTCCTGTGACATCATACATCGAAGGTGTGTCTCTAGCATGCAATGTGTAATTATTGCCTTTAAAATCCACGCTGAAGAAAATTTGCCTTTTGTTAGAATGTTTAGCCTGCCTATATTTACTCATGTGTTTGGATTTATAGAAATTATTTGCAGTTGTTGGGCTGGAGAGATGGCTCAGTGGCTAAGGTGTTCTCCCTCAAAGCCTAATACCCAAGTTTGGTTCCCCAATACCCACACAAAGCCAGATGTACAGTGGCATGGGCATCTGCTTATTTGTAGCAGTTGGAGGCCCAGATGCATCCATTCTCTCTCTCTCTCTCTCTCTCTCTATCTATCTCTATTTCTTTTCTCTCTAGCTCTCTCTGCTTGCAAATGAATTTTTTAAAAAATTATTTGCAGTTGTTTTGTTATTTGTTCTTGTTTTATGTAATATTTTCTCTGCTCCCTTGTATATTTTAGGATTTATCAAGTATTTTCCCACTATTCCGTTTTTTTAGTTCTATTTGCTTGGTATCAGCCTACATCTTAATTCTGCAGATAGTGTAAACTCCCCTCAAGAAATCATTATGGGGCTGAAGCTGGATCTCAGTGGTAGAGTACTTTTCCAGCATGCATGAGGCCCTGGTTTCAATCCCAAGTACTGCCATAAAAAAATCACTTAAAAAATTAATAAATATAAAAACAAGAAGAAAGAAAGAAATCACTATTACCAGGCCTGGTAGAATGGGCTTTTAATCCCAGCTACTCAGAAAGCTAAAGCAGGAACATTGCAATTTCAAGGCCAGCCTGGAAAACTTAGGAAGATCCTGTCTCAAAGTAAAAAGTGAGGGCTGGAGAGATGGCTTAGCATTTAAATGTTTGCCTGTGAAGCATAAGGACCCTGGTTCAAGGCTTGCTTCCCCAGGACCCATGTAAGCCAGGTGCACAAGGTGGCGCATGCGTCCGGAGTTCATTTACAGTGGCTGGAGGCCCTGGCGCACCCATTCTCTCTCTCTCTCTCTCTCTCTCTGTGTGCGTGTGTGTGTGTGTCACTGTCAAATAAATAAACAAAAGTTTAAAAATAAATAAATAAAAAGTGAAAAGAGGAATGAGGGTGCAGTTCAGTGCTGAAGCACTTGCCAAGGATGTGGGAGGCCCTAGGTTCAATCCTCAGAAATGGAAAGGAAGAAAGGGAGGGAGGGAGGGAGGGAGGGAGGGAGGGAAGAACAAAGGAAAGAAGGAAGAAAGGGAAGGAATCACTATTATTTCAAAATCCATCAATTTCCCTTCAGCTGTGTGTCCATCTGTTCTGTGCTCTTCACTTTCTCCCACATATCCATGTTCCTGTTCAGCCTCACCCCTTTATTTAACTCTTCATTGACAACCTCCACACATATAGTCAATATTCCATGATCATAATCCCCTCCCAGTAGCCTCCCTTTCCCCTCTCCTATATCTCTCTCCACAGAATCCCTTCTTCTTTCCAACTAGTTCTCTTCTATTTTGACGTCTTCATTTTCCCCTCTTATTATGCAGGTCTTGTGTAGGCAGCATAAGCTACAGTGAGGTCATGAATATCAAGGCTACTTTGTGTCTGGAGGACAGTATTGTAAGTATGCCTCTTCTTCCTTTGTCTCTTACATTCCTTCCACACCCGTTCCTGCAATGGTCCCTGAGCTTTGGAGAGTATGAGAGAGATGTCTCAATGTGGAACATGTCACTGTCACTTTTCAGCATTTTGGTGAGGTTTTGGGTCTTCCCGGTGGTCACTACCATCTGAAAACTAACAGTAGCATTAATATATGGCATAAACTTAGTACTTAGAGGACAGTTTGGTGAGGATAACCATTTAGCTAGATAACAGTAGTAGTTCCCCCTTTAGGGCTTATGACCTCCATAGCTATAGGCTTTTGATTAGATTTTCAATAACAGGCAGAAATATCCTCCCATGGAGTGGGCCCCAAATCCAATCAGAGAGCAGCTAGTTGGTTTCCCCCATGAAAGGCCACAGTTGTGCCAGTTGGCACCTTCGGCCTGGCTGGCCAACCATAAAACTTGCACGGTCCACTGCTGGCTAAGACCATTGATGACTTCCCCACCCTCAGCAGGCTGCATAGCTCTTTCCAGTATCATGACAGCTAGCCAATAGGAAGAAGGCTGTAGTCAGCTCCAGCTTGGTTTATCGGTGAATGCAGCCCAAGGATGTGGAGTCTTCAGCAACAGAGTCTTACTATCTAGTTCTGGTGGTGCATCCAAGAGCCTTGGCAATAGCCTGTGATGTTTTGGGGACATGAGGGACTTCCCTGACCAACAACTCATTGGAAGGTATCCCACCCCTGACACTGAAATTCTCTTGTAATAATCTAGACAGCCTCACTTCTCTTCTGCCCGAGGAATCCTCTAGCAGTTCATTGAGTCTATTGGATATGAATTATCCAGCTGTATGGGCAACTTCACGTCTCGCTTGAGGTGGAAAATTCTCATGTATTTATTTTACCTTCACTTATTTTTGGCAGTTGTGTATGACTGAAAATCCCAACATGGCCTGTTTCCAGTAGTCACTGAGCAGCTAGAAACATCATATGGTATTTCTGCCAACCCTTGTGAGACTGATGAGTTAAGGGCAATTTTTAACCCCAATATAAATATAAATGGCAAATCTGGGCTGGAGTAATGGCTTGGCAGTTAAAGGCTCTTATTTGCAAAGCCTGCCAGTACAGGTTTGATTCCTCAATGCCCTATGTAAAGCCAGATACAGAAAGTGGAAAACACATCTGGAGTTCATTTGCAATGGCAAGAGGTCCTGGCACACTCATATTCATTCATACCCCCCACCACCACCACCTCTCTCTTTCTCTCTCTCTCTCTTGTAAATAAATAATAAATTTTTTAAAATAATTAAATAATGGTAAATCTGAGGCTCAGAGTAGTTTAGCAGTTTATCTAAGGTCACACAGTATAACAATGTATTAGTCAGGGCTTTCAGAAAAACAGAGCCAACAAGAACTGTATGTTCTTATCTGTGTCTATGCATGAGATAAGCAACTGACTCATGTGACAACACCAACATCCGCATCTAGCAAACTGGAGATCCAGGAGGGCCCACAGTGTAAGTGCTAGTCTGAGGGTTAAGTGTTGGTTTCCCATCCCTAGCCATTAGGCAGGTGAAGTTCCATCTTTCCCAGCCTCACTGTTTTATTCAGACTTCAGCAGAACAGACACAGCCACCCACATCAAGAAGACCCATGCTTTTTACCCAGTCTACTATTTATTCAATGGTACTTTCATCTAGAAATACCTGCCCAGATGCACTCAGAACATCTGACCAAATGTCTGGGCACCTCATGGGCCATTCAAGTAGGGCTAAGGAGGCCGGGCGCGGTGGTGCACGCCTTTAATCCCAGCACTCGGGAGGCAGAGGTAGGAGGATCGCCGTGTGTTCGAGGTCACCCTGAGACTCCATAGTGAATTCCAGGTCAGCCTGGACCAGACTGAGACCCTACCTCAAAAAAACAAAAACAAAAAAAAAAAGAAAGAAAGAAAGAAAAGAAAAGAAAAGAAGTAGGGCTAAGGAGATGGCTCAGCAGTTAAAGGTGCTTACTTATAAAGCCTGCCAACCAGGGTCCAACTTGCCAGTGAAATTAATCCACACAATCACCAAATGGCAGAGCTGGAGGTAGAGGACACCCACTGAAGCTCTGCGTCACCTGCTCTGCACTCTGCTGCCAGCCAACCTGTCCTATTACCTCCACCTCTCACCCTTCCATGGGACACACATCTGCCACATCTCCAGGTGCATAAAGGTGTGCAAAATGCATGTTTCCTCTTTAGCTATCCTGGGAATCAGGATAGAGACAGACTGCTCTGATTTGAGATGAGTTTCCAGCATCTAAAAGATTCCCTCTGGGTCTAGAAGTCCAATGCAGCTGCTGCTGCTTTCCTGCAACACTGTGAACATAGATTCTGTCACCCTGCTGAGAAGCCATCCTACTGTCCCTTAGGTGGAATCTTGTCACTTTTTCCCCCAGCTACTATTCAGATTGTGTGTGTGTGTGTGTGTGTGTGTGTGTATTTAGTTAGTTAGTTAGTTAGTTAGTTATAAATAAATATTTCCAGCAAAGCTCAACCTCATAAAGGTTCTACAACATTCCCAAACAGCATCACTAGCTAGAGACCAAGTGTTCAAACACATGAGCCTATGGGGGACATTACATATTCAAATCACAACAAATGTGTTTTTTAAATATTTATTTATTTATTTTCAAGGAAAGCCAGGTGTGGTGGCACACGCCTTTAATCCCAGCACTCAAGTAGCTGAGGTAGGAGGATCGCCATGAGTTTGAGACCAGCCTGGGACTACAGAGTGAATTCCAGGTTAACCTGGGCTAGAGCAAGACCCTACCTTCAAAAACTAAAAAATAAAAAGTAAAAAGAAAGAGATTTTCAAGGAAAGAGAGAGAAAGTATGGGTACACCAGGGCCTCTAGCTGCTGCAAACACACTCCAGATGTACATATAACTTTGTATATCTGGCTTTACATAGGTACTGGGGAATTGAACCCTGGTCAACAGGCTTTGCAAGCATGTGCCTTTAGCTACTAAACCATCCCTGGAGCCTTACTTCTCAGATTTTTTTTTATGTCCTTAATTTACAGCATTTTGCCATCCTATGCTTGGATAGCTTTTCTTCTGTCTTTGGTTGTATTTGGCAATACTGGAAAACCCTGAGCCACTTGTTCTTCAAGTATTGCTTCTTGCCTTGCCCCTTTGCCCATCCCAGCATCCCTGCTGCCGTATTTGTTCCCTGTGCCTCCTGCTGTCTGTGCCCATCCCATGCTGCTTCCTGTCCTTCATCCTACACAGTCTTTCCCACTTTTCCACATGGCTAAGACCCTGATCTATTGATCAGATCTGCTGCTCTGCTATTGATCCTGTCTATTAGACTTTCCATTTCTGTCATCACGCTTTTCAGTTCTAAAATTCCTATTTGCTTTCCTAGATTCTAGGGGTCTCCTGGATTCTCTGTGTATCATCCATTCACCCACATGATTATTCTGAAGGCCCGCAGTGCTAATTTCTACAACTGCATCATGGATATGTCTGTTGCTGACATCTTTTTTTTTTTTTTTTCTTGGTCCTGGCTCTTGGCATACATTTCAATGCTGTATTATTTACTTTACTCATTGCTCTGACCAAATACCTGACAGGAAGCCAGCCTACAGAAGAAAGGAGTTTTATTCTCTCTTACAGTTCCAGGGTATAATCTCCATCAAGTTTAGGAGCAGGAGGCTGGCTGGTCACACTGCAGAGTCAGGAAGAGAGGATGAACAGGAAGTGAGACCCAGCTATAAATGCTGACATCTCACCCCCAGTCCAGTGACACACTTTTTCCAGCAAAGCTCAACCTCATAAAGGTTCTACAACATTCCCAAACAGCATCACTAGCTAGAGACCAAGTGTTCAAACACATGAGCCTATGGGGCACATTACATATTCAAATCACAATAAATGTGTTTTTTAAATATTTATTTATTTATTATGAGCAGAGAGAGAATGGAGGATGGAGAGATGGCTTAACAGTTGATGTACTTGCCTGCAAAGCCAAAGGACCCAGGTTCAATTCCCCAGGACCCACGTAAGCCAGATGCACAAGGTGGCATATGTATCTGGAGTTTGCATCCAGTAGCTGGAGGCCCTAGCACACCCATTCTCTCTCTTTCTCTCTCTCTCTCTATTTCTCATAAATAAATTAAGAAAATATTTTTTTTAAAAAAAGAAAGAATAGGGGTGCTGGAGAGATGGCTTAGCAGTTAAGGCAGTTCCCTGCAAAGCCAAAGGACCTAGGTTCAATTCCCCAGGACCCTCGTAAGCCAAATGCACAAGATGACACATGTATCTGGAACTCATTTGCAGTGGCTAAATGCCCTGGTGCGCCCTTTCTCTCTCTCTCTCTCTCCTTCTTTATCCCTCTCTCTGCCTCTTTGTCTCTCTCAAAAAAATAAATAAAAATATTAAAATTTTTCAAAAAAGAAAGAGAATGGGCATGTCAAACCCTCTTGCCAATGCCAATGAACTCCAGACACATGTGCTACACTGTGCATGTAGCTTTATATGGGTACTAGGAAATCAAACCCAGGTTGGCAGGCTTGTAAGCAAACGCCTGTAACCACTGAGTCATCTCCCCAGCCCACAGCAAATGTTGTTAAGGGCTTATTACACCTGGACTCCTTTTCTAGTGCATTCCCTGCAGGCATCCCAACACAGAGCATGGCAAGTCCTAAAGTCTGATTTTTGTCTCCTCCATGTTGTGTAACTTCTAGCGAAACTTTCTTCTATGTTTGCCCACTTTCCCTGCCCTCTGTTCAGAAGGGGAAGATTGATTCTGAACTTAAACACCTTGGTTTTCACCTCCCTCCTCTCTAGGATCATTGCTGTTCTGCTTTGAGCTACTTCAACACATGCAAACTCCAGTTTTGGCCCCAGTGACATCACCAGCCTCCTGACTTTGAGCCTGTATTGGCAGCTTCATGTCTTGCATCAGGAGGTGGCAAATTTTCCAAATGGAAAACAAGTAATAGAATGTGCACTCATCTCAGCAGCTCTCTTTTTTCCTGAGATTTCAACCCCCAGAGTCCCGATTGCCTCAGCCACTTGCTAACGCCTTCAAGGGAATCTTAGTGCTGATCTACTGCAAGTTACTCCATAATAGCTGGGAGCAACATCACTGAATGATATTTTAAATAAGTACATTCATGTAGTGTGTATAAATACAATACTATATAGCAATATAATATATTGGCACTCTAGAATCCAAATACAAGGCACTTTGACAATTATTTTATTTGTAAAGATACAACAAAAAATGGTGAGGGGGGCGCTGGAGAAATGGCTTAGCAGTTAAGGTGTTTGCCTACAAAGCCAAAGGATCCTGGTTCAACTCTCCAGGACCCACGTAAGCCAGATGTACAAGGGGGCACATGTGTCTGGAGTCCGTTTGCAGTGGTTGGAGGCCCTGGCCACACCCGTTCTCTCCCTCTCTCTCAAATAAAGAAAGAAAGAAAGAAAAATAAAGTTTTTTTAAAAAAACTAAACTAAAAAACTAAAATCAGGAACAAGACAAGGGTGTCCACTGTCCCCATTTTTATTTAATATAGTACTGGAAGTCTTAGCCATAGCAATAAGGCAAGAGATGCACATAAAAGGGATACAAATTGGAAAGGAAGAAATCAAGTTATCATTATTTGCAGATGACATGATTCTATATATAAAGGACCCGAAAGACTCTACCAGCAAACTGTTAGAGCTGATAAGCACCTACAGCCATGTAGCAGGATACAAAATAAATACACAGAAATCAGTAGCATTCCTATATGCTAACAACAAACACACAGAGGACGAAATCAGAGACTCACTCCCATTCACAATTGCATCAAAAAAATAATAATAAAGTACTTTGGAATAAACCTAACCAAGGAAGTAAAGGATCTCTGCAATGAAAGCTATAAAACACTCAAGGGAGAAATTGCAGAAGACACTAGGAAATGGAAAAACATCCGTTGTTCCTGGAACAGAAGAAGCAATACTGTGAAAATGGCAATCTTACCAAAAGCAATCTACACATTTAATGCAATCCCCATCAAAATTCCAATGTCATTCTTCATGGAAATAGAAAAAACAATCCAAAAATTCATTTGGAATCATAAAAAACCTTGAATATATAAAATAATACTGAGCAACAAAAATAAGGCTGCTGGTATCACCATACCTGATTTTAACCTATACTACAGAGCCATAGTAACAAAAACAGCATGGTACTGGCACAAAAGCAGACATGTAGATCAATGGAACAGAATAGAGGATACAGATATAAATCCAGGTAGCTATAGCTACCTGATACTCGATAGAAACGCCAAAAACACACATTGGAGAAAAGACAGCCTCTTCAGCAAATGGTGTTGGGAAAACTGGATATGTATCTGTAGAAGGATGAAAATAGATTCTTCTCTCTCTCCATGCACAAGAATTGAGTCCAAATGGATTAAAGACCTTAACATGAGACCTGAAACTCTGAAATTGCTAGAGGAAAAAGTAGGGGAAACCCTTCAACATATTGGTCTTGGCAAAGACTTTCTGAATATAACCCCAATTGCTAAGGCAATTAAACCACAGATTAACCACTGGGACCTCATGAAATTACAAAGATTTTGTACTGCAAAGGACAAAGAGGCAACCTACAGCATGGGAAAAAATCTTTGCCAGCTATATATCTGATAGAGGATTAATATCTAGGATATACAAAGAACTCAAAAATTAAATAATAAGAACTCAAACGACCCAATTAAAAAAAAATGGGCTATGGAACTAAACGAGAGTTCTCAAAAGAAGAAATATGGATGGCATATAAGCATCTAAAAATTGTTCTACATCCCTAGTCATCAGGGAAATGCAGATTAAAACTACATTGAGATTCCATCTCACTCCTGTCAGATTGGCTACCATCATGAAAACAAATGACCATAAATGCTATCGGGGATGTGGAAAACGAGGAACCCTTCTACACTGTTGGTGGGAATGGAATCTGGTCCAGCCATTGTGGAAATCAGTGTGGAGGTTCCTAAGACAGCTAAAAATTGATCTACCATATGACCCAGCTATAGCACTCCTAGGCATATATCCTAAGGACTCATCTCATTTCCTTAGCAGTACATGCTCAACCATGTTTATTGCAGCTCAATTCATAATAGCTGGGAAATGGAACCAGCCTAGATGTCCCTCAACTGATGAGTGGATAATGAAGATATGGCACATTTATACAATGGAGTTCTACTCAGAGATAAAGAAAAATCAAGTTATGAAATTTGCAGGAAAATGGATGGATCTGGAAAGGATTATACTAAGTGATGTAACCCAGACCCAGAAAGCCAAGCGCCGCATGTTCTCTCTCATATGTGGATCCTAGCTACAGATGATTGGGCTTCTGTGTGAGAAGGAAAAAACTCAGTACCAGAGGCCAGTAAGTTAAAAAGAAGATATAAAGGGAAGAGAAAGGAAGGGAGGAGGGTGCTTAATAGGCTGGCATTGTATATATGTAAATAGAAGAATAGATTAACAGGGGTGAAAAGGCCTAAAGTGAGGTCAGGGGAGGAGATTGAGTAAAGAAAAGGTGGAGGGAGGGCTAATCAAAATCTAAGAGGAAGAGCCGGGCGTGGTGGCGCACGCCTTTAATCCCAGCACTCGGGAGGCAGAGGTAGGTGGATCGCCGTGAGTTCGAGGCCACCCTGAGACTCCATAGTGAATTCCAGGTCAGCCTGGGCTAGAGTGAGACCCTACCTCGAAAAACCAAAAAAAAAAAAAAAAAAAAAAAAAAAAAATCTAAGAGGATACAAATAAATCATATGAAATCCTCCGGTTTTGGACAATGGAATACTCAGGAGCCATAGATCATTGTTAGAAAATTTTCAGTGCCAGGGATGGGATACCTTCCAGTGAGTTGTTGGCCAGGGAGGTCCCTGATGCCCCCAAAACATTATAGGCCATTGCCGAGGTCCTTGGTTTCCCACCAGGAATAGACGGTAAGACCTTACTGCTAAAGACTCCACATACTGGGGCTGCAAGGCCACTGAGAAATCCTGCTGGAACTGAGCTGATAACCTCCTCCATGTAGACCAGCTGAGAGGAAGCTGGAAGAAGCCATTCTACATGTAGTTCAATGGGAGAAAGAGATACCACCAGTGAAGATAATCAACAGTGGACACTGCAAGCCTTGTAATTGGCCAGCCAGGCCAAATGAGCCAACGGGTACAATAGTGGCACATCTGTCATGGTGGAAACCAACTGCCCTCCAATTGGACTGGAGGCCCGCTCCATGGGAGGGAATACATCCCAGATACTGAAAACTTGAAACAGGGGTAGTCAGGAGCCCTAGGAGTGTAACATCTGCTAATGTCTGGATAAATGTATATACTATACTTATCAAACTGCTCAGTAAGCACTTCTCTTAATATTTATACCCTTATATTAATGCTACTCTCACTTTGGGTAGAGAATCTTCTCTTCTCAGATGGCAGTGACCTTGGGACGACTCAGAAGGTATCATAGTGCTGGATAGAAGTGACTGGAGTGCTGAGTAACATCTCGATCACACCTTCCAAGGCTCAGGGTCTAATGCGGAAGAGGTGGTGGAAAGAATGTAAGAGCCAAAGGAAGGGTAGGACTCCTTACAATGTGCTCCCTCCAGACATAAAATGGCCTGGATATCCATGACCTCATAGTGCCTGACACTACCTAAATAAGACCATCATAAGAGGAGGAAAATATCATGACATCAAAATAAAAGAGAGACTGATTGAGATGGGGAGGGGATATGATGGAGAATGGAATTTCAAAGGGGAAAGTGGGAGGAGGGAGGGCATTACCATGGGATATTTTGTATAATCATGGAATGTTAATAAAAATTGAGAAAAATAAAAATAAAAAAATGGTAGAAGGGACTGGAGAGATTGCTTAGCGATTGAGGTTCTTGCCTGCAAAGCCTAAGGACCCAGGTTCGATTCCCCAGCACCCATGTGAGTTAGATGCACAAAGTAGCTCACACGTCCAGAGTTCATTTGCAGTGGCTAGAGGTGTGGCACACCCATTCTTTCTCTCTCTCTCTCTCTCTCCCCCTCTTTCTCTCCCTGTCAAATAAATAATTCAAAAGATGGTGGGCAGAGGTGAGGCCTACCCAAGCGACTGGCTTCTGTGTGTCTAAGCACACAGCAAGAACAGTGGTGCTCCTAGCCACCATCTTGTATCAGCACACAAGTCACTTTCACCTCCCTGCTTTGTCCCTCACAGTCTCACAGGCAGGGTTGTCTCAGGCATGGGACCTGAGGTGCAGCTGGGGGACTGAGTGACACTTGGGATTTGAACATGGACATTTCTGAATTCCTAACCTACCGTGTTCTGTTGGCTTGGGGTGAGAAAATTCCTCCCATGAAGAAAGGCACATGTGTGCACATGTGTGTGGAAACCAGAGGACAACCTTGGGTGGCTTCCTTAGGCATGTCGTCTACCTCCTCCGAGACAGGGTCTTTCGCCGACCTGAATCTCACCAATTAGGTTTAATCGGCTTGCAAGTGAGCCCCAGGGGTTCTCCTGTCCCCACCTCACCAGCGCTGGGGTTACAGGCACACACCACCACACCCAGAACTGTTCCACGAGCACTGGGGAGCAAACTCAAGTCCTCATGCTGGCACAGCAAGAATTGTAATAACTGAGCCATCTCCCCATCTCCACTGGCTTCATTTAACCAGCTCCTCCTGGGCTGAGACAAGAAGCCAGGTAGGGCTCAACCCCAGGGCCGATGCTTGTCCCGTCTGAGAAATGGGCACATTGTTGGGGGGAGCGGTGGATCATGGTATGAATAATTATAACAAGTGCCCGTCTCCTTCCAGTGCTCACTGTAGACTTGGGGTATCCAGAGGGGAAACTGGAAACTGGGAAGTTCTCTCTGTCTTCCTTTGGCATAATGCTCAGCTTTCTGCCTCTCAGAGAGAAGGTTTGAGAGGCCCATCAGGCCTGACAAAGCTCATCTGCTGAGTTTTATATAAATCAGCCAGAAAAAGGCTGAGGAAAGCCTCTTTTGTAACTTTATTTATTTGAGAGAGAGAGAGAGAGAGAGAGAGAGAGAGAGAGATGATAGATACAAGGATAGATACATAGAGATACATAGAGACAGAGTGGCGCGTACCAGGGCCTCCAGCCCCTGCAAACAAACTCCAAACGCATGTGCCACCTTGTACATCTGGCTTACTTAGGTCCTGAGGAATTGAACCTGGGTCCTTTGTCTTTGCAGGCAAATGCCTTAACCATTATCTCTCCGGCCCCAAGGAAAGCCCCTTTAGCTGCCGTCTCTCCTGTGCATAAACATTCAGAGGAAATGTGCTGAGGAGAAAATGCATCAGAGTCATCCCCAGCTCCACAGGGACCCCAAGTCTCGAGCATGCTCAAGTGCCAGCTTGGTCCAAGGCGCCCAGGGTGACTCATCCTTACATGCCGGCCCAGGAGCTTGCATTCTCTCCTGAGTGCCCACGTGCTTACTCCTGCCTCTGTCCTGCCTTCCTGCCCTTGATTTACCTGCTTGTCCAACAGCTATGGCTCTGATGCCCAAGGCGAGCTCCACGGTGTAGACACAGCCGACCGCAAGGGAAGTCACAATCCTTGGTTCTCGATGGTCTCGACCCCATCCCTGCACACACACCAACTCTCCCCCACCACGGGTACTCAGTGCCTCAGAAGGTAAATAGCTACCTCTCTTGGTTGGTGTTAACAGGGCAATGTTAACGACAGGAGACCAACAGACATCTGGAAGAAACTTCTACAGTGCTCGGAGGACAGGCAGGGTCTATTTCATGCTGTCCTTTGAGGTTCAGGAGACAAAAAGTGATGCCCCTCAAACCTTGAAGCATTCATATCACTCCAGCTACCGTCACTGGGCCCACTACAGTGGGGATCAACTGTGGGAATGGGACTCCCAGGGCCCCAGATAAGTGCATGGGTTGGGGATGCTAGAGTTCTAGGCAAGTGTAGGGGGCTGCTTCCAGAGCACCAGTCAAGGGTGTCATGGCAGGAGGTGACAAGGACCGTCAGTAAGCAGGGTAGAGAAAGAACTGGGTTTGTGCACTTTCCTTGGGGCATCTGGGCAACTTCTGACCCCAGCTCAGGTCTAGGCATAGTAGAGGATGATGGAGCAGCGGGAGGAAGGGGCCTCTGAGAGGAAAGTTCCCATCCAGGAGTAGGGAGTCTGGGCTGCCCCAAAGCACCCCGCCCAAGGCACTACCATAGGGACAGAAATAAACAGCCTCAGTGGCGGCATATGAAAAGGCCATTGAGAAGGCCATGAGTAATCCAGACACTGGAAAGATGGGCATCACCCTGGCCACAGCATGGTCACAGTGCCAGGCACTACAACCAGCCCCAAGAGCCCCGCGAAGGCAAACCTTCCAGACCCAGGATGTGCCGGGCCGAGGCCCAGGCCCAGACCCAGGTCTTTGCTCACAGAGAGAGGAGCAAAAGCCGAATGCCGCGGCCAGTGCCTGCAGGAGGGAGGGCCATTCCTCTGCAAGGATGAGGCCCAGGCGATTCTAGAGGCGGGCGGGGGGGGGTGCAAAGCGGAGCCCAGGGGAGAGGACAGAGTGGGCAGGGTTGGAGGAGTGCCAGCACACAGGGGCATGATGTCAGCAGCAAGGCCCTGGCCATGACCAAGACTCAGGGAGTCCATGCGGGACAAGCATGCAGAGGAGACATGAAGAGGGAGTGAGTACAGTGTAGGTGGGGACCTGGCACCTCCAGACGTTCCTCAGGGGCGAGGGGAATATAGCCTCTGTGTGTCCTAGAATGACCATCTGGTGCTGTGTGAGTAAGGGCTGGGGGAGGGGTAGCCAGAGACCACTAATGGCTAAAAACTGACCCATCACCCAAGGAGGCCGAGGAGGACGGAGTGGGGGTGTGGACTCTGTGGAGGGGTCAGTGTTCTGCTGCTCCTACCTTCCACCCCATCCACAGGTGGCCAGCAACTCGCCCTGTGGCTCCCGGCATTCTTAGGAGGCCAGCCAGGTCAGAGGGGACCCAGAACATTCTGTGCCCTGGATGGCGCTCACCGTCCACTCATCAGGGAGCACAGGAAGTGAGGCGGGAGGCCCCACAGGAATCCACTTGCCTACCAGTAACTTGGCTCCCCCTCCAGAGCCCTGTATCCTAGGCAAAACACCTGGTCGTTCTCAGGGAGAAGCCTGTATCAGGTGACATCAAGGGGGCCTCTGAGAAGAGCTGGAAGGGAAGCCAGCACTGTTCTGTGCCCCCTGGGCGCCGCCCACTGCCCACATGCACACACATACACACCAGGCTGGAACAGAGTTTGGTATAGCAGCTCCTGCCCCTCCAAAGCTGCCCGGAGCTCAGAACATTCCTACGGCAGAACCAAGACAGAAGAGAACCTTCCCTCTTTCCAGGACGTGCTGACTTTACCTATCCATCTCTATCAACCTCCCATGGACAGAGACATGTAAAGAACCATGGCAGCAGTCATCAATGGTGCCCTACTACAAGCATGTGACAGTCACCCTGGGAGACACTATCCAAGCCTCTTGTGCTCATTTCCACAGGATGAGGAGGTGGCCACGTGAGCAGCGGGCTATGTGGCCCGCTGACTCAAAGCCTGTGGGTTGAGCCATGTCAACACTGCACTTCCATTCTGTGGGTACTACTAGTAGTAGGGGGGGAGGGCTGTCCAGCCCAGTCCCAGAGAACCTTGCCCCTCATGCTAGCATTATGCCAGGAAGAATGGGTACTAAAATCCCCAGGATGGGGATCAGGGGCACTGGTGTGCCCTCAGGCGGGGCAGGGGAGGTTAAACGGCCAGAGAGCATGGGCTGTGGAGGGGTGAGTCAGCGAGTGTACAGAGCACGGCTCCGGTCTGCCCCAAGGGTCTCCCCAGCCCAGGAATAAGTCAGACTAGAGTCATCAGCAGCCAGCTCCAGCAGGGGAAACAGCAGGCTCAGCCTAGCCCAGACCCTGGCCCAAGCCATCCCAGTTCTGCCTGGTACTGGAAAGCTGCAATAGATCCAGTGAAGAACCATAGGGTCATGGCCAAGGGAAGACACGCTGGCACCCGCGATGGGTGGGTGGGTGGGCTCTGTGACACAGAGACCAAGTCTGGCTGGCCAGGTAGAGAATTCTGAAACATCAGAGCTTGAAGTGCCGGGGGGAAAAAAACCATCCTGCAGAACCCAGCTCTGCGGGAGCCCCCAGAGAGGCTGTGGGTCTGGAGGTCCTGGGACGGGACTAGCAGGGCCTTTAGTCCTTAAGGCCATGGTCTACCCTACTGAGACATGGAGGCTGCCAAGCTGGAGGGCCTGAGAGGCAGGTCAGAGCCCATGGTTCAGTTTGCCAGGTTGAGCTCCTGAGTGGGCACAGGCCAGGGCCTCTGGCTTCCCTAGTCCCAGGTTCTCTCGGCAGCTCAGGCCCAGCCGGGCGCCTGTGCCCAGGTGCCTTGCAGCCAGGTAGGAGCCGGGCTGGAGAAGGTGAGGAGCGAGCAGAGCAGTCTGCTTTGATTTGCGTGACTCTGGCGGCCAAGTCTCCCTCCATCAGGGAGTCCCCCTCGGGCCGAAGACAGGCCTTGGCAGTGGGTGAGGAGTGAAAGGAAGCCCCGAGGCAGTCCCGGTCCTGTTCCCCAGTTCCATGCTGGCTTAAACAGAAGGAATCACCCTTCCTGTTTGATTGAGTAGAGCAGGGGTCAGAGGCCCCGAGGGCATGAGCCTCCCAGTGATCCCATCTGCATTTAGAGCATGCATGTTGTAGGAGGTCCCGGGGTCCCTGCAGTCGCCAATGGAGCCACGGGGGACATCTGTGACTGATTCACACATCCAAGGCCAAGCCCCCAGGAGGTCTCACCACACACATCCAGGCTCTGAGGCTTTGGGGACCAGAGTCATAGTCCAGCCTCCAGTCCCTGCTGTTGCCTCAGTCGTGCCCCCCATAGCTTCCTCTTCGGAAAAGCAGTCACTCAGCGCGCCCTTTGCACAACAGCTTTAAGCAAGAGCTCCAAGAGTCGTCTGGGCTACATCTTTCCCTGCCCCTCCAGCCCTGGACTTGAGGACCCTCTCACAAATAGCATCTCAAAACAAGAGAAAGAAGGCTGGGGGGGAGGGGCGGCTCCATAGTTAAGGTGTTTGCCTGCAAAGCCCAAGGACCCAGGTTCAATTCCCCAGGACCCACGTTAGCCAGATGCACAAGGGGGCGCACGCATCTGGAGTTCTTTTAAAGTGGCTCTAGGCCCTCATGTGCCCATTCTCTCTCTCTCTCTTTCTCTGCCAAGTAAATAAATAAATAAATAGTATTAAAAAAAAAAAAAAAAACAAGAGAAAGAAAAGAACCTTCTGTCCTGGGTATTTGAGAACCTCCCCTCAGCCTCGCTTCCCTTACTGTCCTGCCTGCCAGGAAACTCCACATGACACCGGGAACCAACCACACGGGCCCTGTGCTCATTTCCCCCACTGGCTTTGTTCTTCCGTGTGCCACCTATGTTCCTGGCATTCATCTGCCAGCTTTGGAGGACTGAGTTTGTCCCACCCTTCACTCGCTCGATGACATTTCATGTCACACAGCCAAGGAGGCTGATGCCCAGGCTGTGAGCTCAGAAGGCGACAGGCTAAGTGAGAGCAGGGTAGAGGGAAAGGTTGAGGCAATCCACGGCCTTGCCAGTTGGGGGGATGTTGCCTGTCGACGAGGGTTTGCTGTACAGTCTGGGGGGGTGGGGGCGAGGCTACTGGGCTGACAGCGAGGCTTCAGAAGAGGCCAGCAGAGAAACAAGGCGCGAGGCATTGACTGGCAATCACTGGTGTTGGGGAGAGGCTAGAGCGGGGGAGTCCCCCGGTTCTACAGGGTGACTTGGTCTTCCCTCAGCGCTGGGGCTGGCATGGTCAGGTCTTTCTCCTCTGAAACCCTAGCTCCTCCACAGACCCTGGGAGGTCTGGCTGTGGGGCAGCCCCGAGTGCGCCTCTGCCACAGCTCACACCTCACACAGAAGGGAACAGCAAGGAGAGCCCACCGTTCCCATGACACCAATCCCGCCACGCTAATGACACGCTGGTGACACCCGCAGCAGTTTTCCAGAACAAGGTGAGCCATTAAAGTCACCTCTGTGCTGGTTCCCAAGGCCCTGGCTCTTGAATGCTTTATCTCACTGGGAACCTCGTGTTGGGAGCCAGCAGCCATCGGAGGAGCAAGAGCTGGCCAGCTGGCCTCCGCTCCAGTCCCACCATCACTCTCTAAGGTGTTCCCAGCTGGCCCTTTAAGAGGCCAGGGGTGCTGCTGGCATGTGCACAGCTGGCCCAGTGCAAGGCCAGGCACGTTCTCACTCCTTCTGGAAGGCCGAGCTGGAGAGGAGACAAAATGTTCTTGTATGGCTCAGTAAACAAGCCCGGAGTGTTGTGAAAGCTTCAGCCGATACAAAGGAGGGTGATAGCGATGCAAGGATTGCAAAAGGAGGCTCCCGGCTGGGGGAGGGCCAGGCAGGAGCACTGTCCCGCGTGTGCGCGTGTGCGTGCCTGTGTATACGGCTGCACGTGTGGGTGTGTGCACGCACGTGTAAGCCAGCAAGGCCGAGTGCGTACAGAGGGCACCCTCGTGTGTGCACAAACAGTAGGAGAAAGCCTGTGGATGGCCCAACGCGTGCGAACACGAGCTCACACGTGTGGGCAGACAGCGCCTTACCCACCCAGCAATTCTCAGAACCCAGGCCAGGCCAGCAGAATACAGGTTGGCGCTGTCCTTGGCCCAGGCTCCAGGGCCTCTATCCCAGAATGAAAGGACCCAGGAAGCTGAGATCCCTCAGAGCTAGTTAATGACCAGCAGTGTAGGGACCTGGTGACTGAAGACAAGGCATCTGCAGAGCCAAGGGAGTCAGGGGAGTCCCTCAGCCTCAGGGCTGTCTCGTCACGGGGCCAGTCTCAGCTCATCTGGAACTGAGCACCACAATGATGGTGCCTAGGGTTTTGGTGCCCCATGGGGGGGGGGGTCTGCCCAGCACTGGCAAAGTGTGGCCTCTGGGTACCACAGACACCAGGAGCTGGCTTTATCCCAAAGACCCATCCTCATGCCAGCTCATTCACACAGAGTGTATCAGCCCTCGAAGGTTTTCTTGCCATCTGTGAGATGGGCAGAAGGCAATGTACAGGTTGGATCAGAGCCAAGCAAGGTGCCCACCTCTGGGTCTGACACAGGAGCTGACCAGATTCACAACTTGCCCGAGTGGGATGGGGTGCCTTCACCACCCTGCAGAGGAGGCAAGGGGCTGTGGGAGCCTGTGAGGCTCACCCCTCAACCTCAAGAGCTCCTATTCATGGCAGCTTGGGGGGGGCACAAGGTGCCAGGAGACATTGACACTGCATAGACCATCCCTCACCCTGGGACAGGTGCACACCAGGACCTACCTTTGTGCCAGGAAATGGATTAGACATGGTGGCCATGGGGCCATCGCAGGGCATGATGGGGATGGAAAGACAAAGAAGGGAGCCAGGGAGTGAAGGCATGAGAGAGGTCTGCAGAAAGAGGAGAAAAGGCTGGGCGGGGGGGGACAGATCCTCCAGAACTAGGATGAGACTGGCACTGGGCACACACTGGGGCTCAATTAACAGCTTCCAGTGGATAGCCAAACCCTGTGAGGCAGAAGCTTGGAACTAGATGGGACGCAGAAGAGGCAGATCCCTGATGTCCTGGTGCCAGCCTGGCCGTGAGCCCCACCTTGCCCAGCCCTGGCGGAGAGAGGGCTGGCAACCCCAACAGTAAGTTCCTCCCTACACAGCACAAGCGTCTCCCCAGAGCCCTGAGCTCGTAGCCAGGAGTGGACTCTGCACTCAGAGTGGCTGCAGAGCCGGGCGGCATGGAACGGCCGAGTCTCTGGACACCTGCCCAGCCCATCAGGGGCAGTCCTGCGAGGCAGAGGCGTGTCCTCGCCCTGGCCACACCAGGAAGCAGCCCAGCCAGGAGAAGCCATTTGGGAAATGGGTGTCTTGGAGCTCACTGCAGAGCCAGCCAATGCCAGGGCGGCCAGGACGTCCACCCCTTGGGCTCTCAGCAGTGGGGGTGGGGTTCCCCAGCTGAGCCTCAGCCAAAGCCGCTCAGAACCCAAGGACTGGATATATCCCCTTACGAAGTGTCCCGTGGGAGGGAGACACACACTGAGCTTCAGTAGCCGCCCCCCGAACCCAGAAAATGTAACAAGGCAGATGACAGGGAGTAGGGGTGATATGCCCCAGTCACCCCCAAAGCCCTCAGCTGGGCAGACGGAGGATGACAAGAAGGTGGGCAGTGAGTGGGCAGTGTGGGAGCTTCCTGTGTGCCCTATGCCGGCCTTGGCCCTATGAAGCCCGCTCACGCCTGGTGCCCTGCCCAGGAAAACAGAGAAGCCTCAAGTCCAGTTGGACTGAGGGGGGCGGGCACAGACTGCTGCCACCATGACAGACATGGGGTGCAATCTCAGGTCTTCTTCCCATGGTCTGGGGGGTCCAGACAGGGCTGGGTCCTCCACCAGGCCCACAACCACACTGGGAGGTCAGCTAGATGCTCCTAAGTTCTCACAGTCAGAGGGGGAATGAGCCTTCAATCCAGAATCCACTCCTGTGTGCGAGGATTGAACCTTGGAGACCACACACTCAGCTTCCAAGCCCCCTGGGAAGAAGTGACTAGGAGGGGGACAGAGGGGACAGAGCTCTAGCACAGTGCTGGGGCAGGTAGGGGGAGCCACATGTGTAGAGCAGAAGGGCTGAACTTAAAGGCAAAACCCTCCCTGTGGGCCAGAGTGGGGTGAGCACAGGGTTGGTTGGGTGTCCTAAGTCCTCCTCCTCATCCCGTGATGGGGGAGGGGAGACTTAATGGCCACCCGTCCAGGCAGGGAGAAACTGCTCAGGTAGCTCATCCCAGTGCAGAGGGAGCCAAGCCCTGTCCCAACACTGCTCCTGCTCTCTGAAGGTCAACCAGACATAGAGGGCTTTCTGGGCTAGTACCCTCTGCCTCCTTACCTCAGCCCACAAAGGCAAGAATGTCCCCCATGGGGGGAAAGTCAAGAACCTTCCAAAGCCATCAAAGAACCTGGTCCCTCCTGCACCTCCAGGAGACCCCAGTGAAGTCCTCGAGTGCCTGTAAGGGTTGCTATGTACAGAGCTCAGCTCACGAGGGTAGGTGAGACACGGATACCAAGACCTGTGACAATTGATAAGGTGGGCACAGGGACCTTCAGGCAATTCTAAGCAAATAACCTCCCAGGGGGGTCACAGAGGAAGAGGAGAGAAGGAGACTGCCAAGGGAGAGGTAAGAGAGGGGACAGTGAAAATGGAAGGGCCCCTCTTCCCTCAAGAGCTAGAGTGGTGAGGGCTCCCCAGGCCACAAAGGTGCAAGGCCCCAGAGAGAGCTGGCAGCAGGAAGGCCAGAGCTGGGGTACGCTAGATCTGTTCACCAGCAAGAAACCTAATAGAGAAGGGGCTACAGGGTGCGTGTGTGTGTGTGTGTGTGTGTGTGTGTGTGTGTGTGTGTACATGGGCGGGGGTAGGCTCCTGCCCAGGGCTACCTGAAGGACTAGGTGAGGAGCTGGGGAAATGGCTCAGAAGATTGTGTAGCGCTTGCTACACAAGGCCCTGATGAGAGGGAATAGGCAGTTAGGGTGACTGGGCCCCTGAAAGTAAAAAGGCAGGAAAGTCTGCACTTGCTAGAAATCAAAGATGATCTGACTTCTCATCCCTTTTTCTCCACAAACAACCTGGACCCCTCCTGGGAGGGAGGTCTTTTGTACGATTTGAACATCGTGGTTGGTCAAGTTTAGCCCCTGCTACTTGGTGTCAGGGCTGGCCTCTTCCCGAGACAGCCCCTAGCCCTAAGCAACCAGCTGCCTCTCTGTTTCACCTGAGTGGGAAGACAGTCCACCACTATGAGCTTATAAATACCTTTGCAAGGGGAGGGCAGGCTCTCTGACCACTTGGGAACTTCTAGCTGCTAGTGAGTTTTCCAGCAGCTGCACTGAGCTGAGAGGAGAGCCCCCCCCCCAGCCCTTCCTCTCCACATGGGCTCTTTATCCCTCCCAGCTCCCCACAGGGCAGGAGCTCTTCAAACTTTCTTTTCTATCTCTCTTTTTTTTTTTCCACGTGGAATCTCTAGCCACGTGGGTGTCTTTCCTTGGCTCTGTACTTCTGCACTCAATAAATATAATAATTTAATAATTATCTTTCTCAGTCCTTTTTTTTATTCAATTCTTTCATTAAAATTAGAAATGAACCTGTTGTTTGGAGGACTTTCCTGGACCCTGAGCACCCCATTACACTGAGTTCAATCCCCAGCACACATGTAAAAAGCCAGGCATAGTCACACATTTCTGTGACCCTAGCACTGAAGGAGGTAGAGATCAGGAGAGTTACTGCGGCTCACTGATCAGCCAGTCTAACTGAAAAATAGGGAACTCCGGGTACAGTGAAAGACTCCACCTTAGGGAATCAACATGGGAGAGATATAGAGAACATTCAACATCCTCCTCCGGCTACACACACACACACACACACACACCAGGGCTAGATAAAAGGTGTACATGTAGTTGCTTGGCCCAGTTGAGCCCCATGTTCCTCCAAGCTGGAGTCCCCACTTAAGGCCCAGGGATTGTTGGGCAGTTGCACCCCAAGACCAGGAACAAGTGATAGGTTTAGGCTAGGCCATTCCAAGAGGCTCTCCAAGGGTCCTTGGCCACAATGGGATGCCAGGGTCATCCCCCTCTGCAGAAAAACCTATGTTCAGTAGGCTTGTGAGAAAGCGGGCACTGTTCAGGCTGAGAGGTCCCTCAGTAAGTATATGGTGGGATCCCACACCAGGCTCTTTCCTTCAGAACGCTTGTGGGTCAGCACCCCACATCAGAGCACAGAGTTGCAGGTATTACGGGGCCTTGATGGGTTTCAAGCCATCTGTTGCAGTCAGGTTCGCATTGCTGGCAGAAATCACCCGACCAAGAGCAGCTTGTGGGAAAAAGAGCTTTGTTTTGGCTTACAGGCTTGAGGGGAAGCCCCACATTGGCAGGGGAGAACGATGGCATGAGCAAAGTGTGGACATCACCCCCTGGCCCACATAAGGTGGACAATAGCAACAGGAGAGTGTGTCAAACACTAGCAAGGGGAAACTGGCTGTAACACCCATAAGCCCGCCCCCAACAATACACTGCTTCCAGGAGGTGTTAATTCCCAAATCTCCATCAGCTGGGAACCTAGCATTCAGAACACCTAAGTTTATGGGGGACACCTGAATCAAACCACCACACCATCTTACTTACTGTCATGTCAGTTAACGGAAAGAGAGCTCCGCTGATCACATAAATGAAGCACAGCTCCTCAGAGGCAAAAACGGTCCGCATCTCCCCAGTACCACCCCACTGCTGGGCACCCTATGAGGTCCGGTGGGAGTACAAGAGTTTGGGCCCCATCTTTGTCTCTCTCATCGCCAGCCCATCACGCACTGCCCAGTGGCGACTGCTGTCGACAGTTTCGTGTTGCTGGGAGCAACACCCAAACCAGACACAGTTTAGGGGAGGAAGGGAGTTACTTGAAACTCACAGTTTCGGGGGAAGTTCCATAATGGTGGAGGAGGCTGGCATCCTTGCACAGATCCAAGCAGAGAGAAACCACTAACAGCCAGAGCCCCATGCAATCACAAAACTGGCAGCAAAACAGCAGGGACCCAGGCAGAGATCAGACTGCTCTGCGTACCTCTAGGCTGGGAATCAGATCCACCTCTGAACACATGTTAGGGGTGGACCCCAGGATCTGCCCACGGCGACACCTCTTCCAGCCAGGAAGCTGGAAATACATGTTACAAACTTTAATAAGACACCCGAGTCTATCGGGGGACATACGTTCAAGTGACCACAGTGACAGTGCCAACTTCTCAGCATACAGTTATACCTGGTCACTCCCTCGACAGCAGCCTTCCCGGACTCCCCTTTACAGCAGAAGAGAGGTCCCGTGGCTGCGCTCCTCACTCACCCTTCACCGGCTCTGTCACCCACATGCCTCCCTTTCCTAGCACAGCTCCCAAAACCAAGGTCACACCTCTCCCTCTGGTCCATCTTCCCAGGGGCCCTGACTGTTTAACCTCCCCACAAGATGCCCCTAATTCTGGTTCCTCTTGTCAGACAAATGGCTCACCCCAGCCCTGTCCTTCCCAGCTCTGTGGCCATAGTCCAAGTGGATGTTTTAAACATACGTATTTATTTGAGAGAGAGAGAGAGAGGCACAGACACAGCGAGAGAATGGGGGGAGGGAGCCGCCAGGGCCTCCAGCCACTGCAAACGAATTCCAGTTGCATGCACCATTTTGTGTATCTGGCTTACTGGAGTACTGGGGAATTGAACCTGGGTCCTTAGGCTTTGCAGACAAAAGTGGCTTTAACTGCTATGCCGTCTCTCCAGCCCCCAAGTGGTTTTTCCCTGAGCACACACCCCCTATTTCCACAGGGCTCCAAGGCATCACCTACGGCCACAGGCAAAGAGCCCAGAGACTCCTGGACTTCAGAGAAGGACCTGAGCTCCACCTCCTAACTTATCATCCCGCCATGGCTTACCCAGTCTTCCCTCCCTCCTCAGAAGTGGATGGTGACTCAGAAAGCCCCTTACCAAGCTAAAGGTAGGGCTAAGGTGGAGCTAAGAGGTCAAGAATGAAATTCAGTCTTTCCCCTTCCCAAAGACCAATACTGAGAGAGGAACACTAAGAGCCTGACCCCCTAAAGTGAACCTGGGTCACAGGACTTGGAGGCAGAGGAGTTGGGTGTATCCCAGGGGCTATGTCCAAGCATGTCTGGGGCCATATACCAAACTAATTGATGTCTGTGGGAGCCGGTGTCACACTCCCAGTGAGGTTGACACTCCTAGCATGCCCCCAACTGACTGACGTGTCCCCATCCTGCGACACTGACCCCGCGCCCTCCCTGCAAAGCCCCAGGAGGCCAGGAGTCTCGCACCCAAGGACGCAGCGCCGAGCCTCGTGAGAAGGCCAGCCAAGGGGCCATGCTCACTGCAGGAGCTGCGGAGATTAGAGCCGGCCACATAAACACGACAGGGGAAGTGTCTCCGCTCTTCCAGACACTGCGACGGAGCTGGGCTCCGGGCAGACAGTGTGTCCCCCCACAGGAATTGCCCAATGGGTCTGTTGCAATGGTTTTAAATTCCACCACTGCCTCTGAAGATACAGGGCTGACAATAAGGCCAGGCTTCCTAATCCCCCACTGCCCAGCCACCCAGAGCTCCCGAGGTTTGGGTGAGCAGAACTACGGTGGTAGAGTAGGGGGTGAGGGCAAGATGAAGCTCTGGATGCAGGGTCGGCTCCCAGCTGAGTCACATCCGGTACAGTGCAAGGCTGTCACTCGATTGCCCCCAGGAAGCAGGGGAGCCCCAGCTCATGCCTGCCCTGGAAGGCTGTTGGGGCTTGGGGCCTGGCCACCCCTCCCCAAGCTCCCACAGGAAGCAGGGCTCCCTACTTTCCCATATTGTGGCTGACTCGGAGGTAGCAGGAAGTGTCTGAGCCACCCCACACATGAAGCTCTGATTTGAGGGTATTATCTCATCAGCTCGAGGCTTGGTCGGGCCTTGTGTGTGCTGGCCTCGCCTCCCTCTAACAGAGTGGACAGGGCACCATGGAGCCCCTTCCGACTTTCTCCTCCCCCAACAGAAGGCAAAGTCAGTCCTCACCCCCTTCCTGTCGAGTGCTGCATCTTCCTGTGGCAGCTGTGGGGGGGTCTACTGTGATATCCCCCCCCCCCCTTTGTTGACCACTTTACAAGTCGCCCATAGGCACCAGCTCATGTGTGTCCTGGATCCCTCCAAGGAAACCGGTCTTGTCACCCATATTACAGGTGAGAAAACTGAAGGGGTCCCAACCCTGGCCTCTCTCAGAGCATGCTTCCTGGTTTATGCAAGAGCCAAACTGAGTCCCCGTCTGTCCAGCAGGGTGACCCCCTCCTGCCTCAGACCTGCTCCGACCCATCCAGCCCAGGTCACCCAACTCCAGTGGGCTGTGTACTAGGCACAGGTTCACAGCCCTGGGCAGAGCCATCGTGGCCTGGACCTCCCACATCTCTTCAGAAGAGGGAAAGCCAGGGTTCTGCAAGAGTCCAGGGAGCTATCGCCTATGAGAGGAGCTTCTCCCAACAGTCCTCTGGCTCGGGTCTGTCTCAGAACAGGGCCCCAGTCCTAAGGGCACCTATTGGGTCTCTTGCTGGTGTGTCACCCATCCAGGTGTCCCTGGGCCTCATACCTCACAATACCTCAGGCTAAACAAGTCCTCACATTACCCAGGTGTCCAGGGAGGCTCAGGTGTCCTGGGCAGCCAGATGTTCCTTGAACAGGAGTGCCTTGTCTATGAACAGGGGTGATGACTTCAGTTCCTGCCAGGGACAGTCAAGACGACAGGTGTCGGACAACAGGTGTCTGACAGTGGGGGTGGGGATCACATCACACTCCCCATCCAGGGTCTGCTGGGCCCCATCTACTGGAGGCCAGTCCTGCCTTTCCTGCACATACTGTGTTCTCCTTCAGGCAGGCAGGCCCCTTGCTCACTGTTGGACCCGCTGCTGTGGCCCTGACGGGCACTGCTGGCCCTGGACCCCATGTTCATCTCACTGTCACAGAACCATGAGGAGAGGCAGAAGTGGCCGCATGGTTCACAGGGAATCATCTCTCCAGTCGATCCAGGGCACGACCCAGGTCTTGAGCAAGACATCAAGGTAAGTTTGAAGAAGGGTTTTTGTTTGTTTTTGTTTTGGCTTTAGTTTTTTTGTTTGTTTGTTTTTTCCTTCTGGATTTTGGTTTTTGTTTTTTGGAGGCAGGGTCTCACTCTAGCCCAAGCTGGCCTCTCCCTGGGAACCTCCTACCTCAGCCGCCTGAGTGCTGGGATTAAAGGCATGTACCACCATGCCTGGCTTGAGTTCAAAGTTTTACTGACTACACACACTGCGGAGATGGGGAGACGGAGAAGAAGGGGGGGGGAGAGTTCTCCCAGGAACCCACCGTCCTTAATGGATAATCACAGGCACTTGGATTTGTATGTTAAAGGAGGTTTAGGACAATTTAATAGCTCATAAAATTTTATAGTCCCAGTTGAAATCAGAGTGATAACTATGTCCTACGCAGCTATCATTCTCTGAATTATTCTTGTCTACTTTTTTCTCCGTGTATTGAAAGTTAGCATCTGCTCTGCGGTGGGGCGGCAGGGGGCGGGGGAGGAGAGAATAGAAATGATAGTCTTTCCAGAAAGGCTATCCTGACCGTCCATAACATTCATCCCACACAGCCACTTTTTCCTCTAAACCACAGCTGATGCCAAGCTCTGCAGAGGGTGACACTGGCCCCAGGGGACTCTTAAGTCAGGTCTCTGAGCCAATGGCACATCCCGGGATTCACTGGAACCTAGCAGAGCCCATATGTATGTATATCACTATCTGGTCATTTATACAGCACCTACTGTATGCCAGGTTGGGGACCAGAGAACAAGGGAGAACTAGGACACAAGGAGGTGCCTTTGTAGTTTTTGAGGGTGGGGGGTGAGTTGAGATAGACTCTCACTCTGTAGCTCAGGATAGCCTTGAACTAACTATATAGCCCAGGTTGGCCTTGAACTCATGCCAATCTACCTGCCTCAGTCTCCTGAGTGTTGTGATTTCAGGTGTGTACCACCACACTCAGCATAAGCCCAATGTCTTTGAGAAGCTGAGCCCAAGTTGGAGCTCTGCGCCCACCTAATATGCCAGTGGGATCCCAAAGGCCGAGGCCCTCCAGAAGACTCCTAGGAGGAGTGAAGAAGGGACTAGTGCTCCTGAGACTGGCTAAAGTGTAATGAGGTAGATGTGAGGAAGTGCCTGTTTCCTGGCTGGACCAGGCCTCAGGGAGCCTCAGCTTTCCCGACTTTCAAATGGGAACCATGGGCCGGAGAGATGGCTCAGTGGTTAAATATACTTGCTTGCAAAGCCTAACAGGCCAGGCTTCCATGCCATAGTACCAACTGAAAGCCAGATGCACAAAGTGGCTCATGCGTCTGGGGTTTGTTTGCAATGGTGGGAGGCCCTGGTGCACCCATACTTACTCCCTCCCTGTTTCTCCCTCTCTCTCTTTCTCTCCCTCTCTGTCTCTGTCCTTCTCTCTCTCTCAAATAATTAATTAATTAACTGATGGAACCAGATGTGTACCTACACCATAGGGTTCAGTGTGAGGATACAGAATAGGGCATGACAGGGATGGGATACCTTCCAGTGAGTTGCTGGCCAGGGAGGTCCCTGATGCCCCCAAAACATTACAGGTCATTGCCAAGACCCTTGGCTTCCCGCCAGGGATAGATGGTAAGACCCCATTGCTGAAGACTCCACGTACTTGGGCTGTAAGGTCACTGAGAAATCCTGCTGGAGATGAGCTGAAAACCTCCTCCATGTAGACCAGCTGACAGAAAGCTAAAAAAAAAAGCCACGCTGCATGCAGTTCAATGGGAGAGAGAGAAATCACCAGTGAAGATAATCAACAGTGGACAATATAAGCCTTATATTTGGCTAGCCAGGCCAAATGAGTCAAATGGGTGCAATAGTGGCATGTCTGTTATGGGGGAACCCAACTGCCCTCTAATTGGACTGAAGGCCCACTCCATGGGAGGAAATACATCGCTGATACTGAAAATCTACAACAGGGGTAGTCATGAGCCCTAGGGATGTAATGTCTGCTGGTGTCTGGCTAAATGTATATACTATGCTCACCAAACTTCCTAGTAAGCACTTCTCTTAATGTTCATACCCATATATTAATGCTATTCTCACTTTTGGTTAGAGAAGCTTCTCTTTTCAGATGGAAGTGACTTTGAGATGACTCAGAAGGCACCATGGTGCTGAGAAGAAGTGACAGAGGAGTGCTCAGCACAGAAACATCTCTATCACATTTTCTAAAGCTCTGGGTCCATTGTGGAAGACGTGGCAGAAAGAATGTAAGAGCCGAAGGAAGGGTAGGACTCCTTACAATGTGCTCCTCCAGACACAAAATGGCCTGGATATCCATGACCTCACAGTGCCTGACACTACCTACACAAGACCATCATAATAGGAGGAAAAGATCATGACATTAAAATAAAAGAGAGGGGAGAGGATATGATAGAGAGTGGAGTTTCAAGGGGGAAAGCGGGGGGAGGGAGGGAGTTACCATGGGATGTTGTTTACAATTATGGAAGTTGTCAATAAAAAAATTAAAAAAAAAAGAATAGGACATGAGGGCTGGAGAGATGGCTTAGTGGTTGAGGCACTTGCCTGTAAAGCCAAAGGACCTCAGTTCGATTCCCCAGGACCCACTTAAGCCAGATGCACAAGTTGGTGCATGCATCTGGAGTTCGTTTGCAGTGGCTGGAGGCCCTAGCACACCCATTCTTTCTCTCTCTCTCTCTTTCTTTCTCTCTCTTTCTGCCTCATTTTCTCTCAAATAAACAAATAAAAATAAATTATTAAAAAATAAAAAATAAATAGAGCATGATACATGTCACCAAATAAAAGACATTGAGAAAAATGGATGGTCAGTTCCTGAAAAAGTTAGACATAAGGGGCTGGAGAGATTGCTCAGTGGTTAAGGTGCTTGTCTACAAAGCCTAACAACCCAGGTTCAATTCCCTAGTATCCAGATAAAGCCAGATGCACAAAGTGGCACATGTATCTGGAGTTCATTTGCAATGGTTGGAAGCCCTGGCACAAATCTTCTCTCTTATCTCTCTCTGCTTGCAAATAAATAAGTAAAAATATTTTTAATATTTTTCTTTATTTATTTGAGAGAGACAGAGAGGCATGAGAAAGAATGGGTGCACCAGGGCCTCCAGCCACTGCAAACAAACTCCAGATGCGTGCTCCCCCTTGTGCATCTGACTTACGTGGGTCCTGGGGAATTGAACCTGGTTCCTTAGGCTTCACAGGCCCTAATTGCTAAGCCATCTCTCCAGCCCTAAATATATATATATATATATATATCTTAGTAAAAACGTTAGACATAGAACTGCATTTGTCTCAGCAATTGTCCTCCAAGGGACACACCCAAAGAAGGGCAAACAGGCTCCGAAGAACCCGTGTGTTGACATGCAGGTCTGCACCAGCATTGTTCACATTGCCAAAGAGTAGAAACAATGTATGCCTTTCAACGATCAAAGCCAGTGTAGCTCTTCCAAACAATACAATATCACTGTGACCACCACCACTGCATGGGCAGACCTGGGAACCATGATGCTCAGTGACAGAAGCCAGACAGAAAGAGCCGCACAGTGTGTGACAGTGCATGATCCCATTTGTGCAAGATGACAGAGTAGGCAAGTCCGCACACGGCACGTTGGCTGGCTCCAGGCTCTAGGGGAAGAGACACGGGTGTGACTGTTTCATGGGTACAGCTTTCTTTCAGGGTGAGGAGAACGTGCTAGAACTAAGCAAGAGGCACCAGCTGCACAGTGCGCGGTTCATCCCACTGAGCAGTCATTTTGAAATGACTGATCCTGGGTGGCGTGGATTCCGAAAGCAGACTTGAAGGAAGGAAGTCTATTCCTGCAGATGTAATTAAGGGACAATGCTCAGCAGACGCAGAGCCTTCTTATCCCACATGCTGTCCAGGGTGAGCTGCCCAGTCTTCCTCCATCTGATCCTGGGGAGGTGGGACCTGAGCCTGTGAACACAGCAGGCAGGTTGGCGCAGGATGGTTGGTGCTCTGGACTGTGGCTGGCAGATCTTGCCTCCTGGGCTGTGGGGAGGCGTCAGTCAAACTGGACGTCACAGGGCTGAGAACATGACTCGGTATATAAAGCGCTGGCTGTGCCAGGATACCAACCTGAGTTTGGATCCTTAGAACACATGTAAAGCCAGATGCAGTAGCCCTCATCTATAATTCCAGCGCTCCTATACCAATGAGAGGCAGAGGCAGGAGAATCCCTGGATTCTCTTTATATTGACATTCTTTATATTTACGAAGGCCAGCTGACCTGGCGAAGAGCAGGGACAACAAGAGACCGTGCCTCAAACAAGGGGGAAGGTGAGGACTAGCACCTGAGGCTGTCCTCTGATCTTGACATGTGCACGGTGGCACACGTGTGCCCATACTCACACCCATGAAAACGTAAACACACACACACACACAAAGATTTATTAAGATATTTTATTTATACATTTATTTATTTGCAAATAGAGAGCGAGAATGGGCACACCAGGGCCTCTTGCCACTGCAAACAAACTCCAGACATGTGCACCATTTCATGCATCTGGCTTTAGTGTGGATACTGGGAATTGAACCCCAGGTCATTAGACTTTGCAGGCCTTAACAACTGAGCCATCTCTCCAGCCCAAGACTTTTTTTTATATATATATGAGAGTGACGGACAGAGAGAGAAAGAGGCAGATAGAGAGAGAGAATGGGCGCGCCAGGGCCTCCTGCCACTGCAAACAAACTCCAGACACATGCGCCCCCTTGTGCATCTGGCTAACGTGGGTCCTGGGGATCGAGCCTCGACTGGGGTCCTTAGGCTTCACAGACAAGCGCCTAACCACTAAGTCATGTCTCCAGCACGTTTTTTTTGGTTTTTCAAGGTAGGGTCTCACTCTAGCCCAGGCTGACCTGGAATTCACTCAGTAGTCTCAGGGTAGCCTTGAACTCACGGTGATCCTCCTACCTCTGCCTCCCAAATGCTGGGATTAAAGGCATGCACCACCATGCTCGGCCCAAGATTTTTTATTTATTTTTTTTTTTTTTTGGTTTTCTGAGGTAGGGTCTCACTATAGCTCAGACTGACCTGGAATTCACTATGGAGTCTCAGGGTGGCCTTGAACTCACGGTGATCCTCCTACCTCTGCCTCCCGAGTGCTGGGATTAAAGGCATGAACCACCATGCCCGGCAAGATTTTTTTTTTTTTTAATGGAAGCTGGGGAGATGGCTCAGCAGTTAACGGTGCTTGTTTGCAAAGCATGTTGTCATGGGTTCAATTCCCCAGTATCTACATAAAGCCGGATGCACAAAGTGGTCCATGTTCAGAATTCATTTGCAGCAGCAAGAAGCCCTGTGTGCTCATATTTTCTCTCCCTCAAATGAGTGAATAATTAAAAAATAAAAAATAAACATTGGGCCAAGCGTGATGACACATGCCTTTAATCCCAGCACTCAGGAAGCAGAGGCAGAAGGATCGCCGTGAGTTCGAGGCCAGCCTGAGACTACATAGTGATTTCCAGGTCAGCCTGGACTAGAGTGAGACCCTACCTTGAAAAACAAAAAACAAACAAAAAAAAATTTCAAAGTCCTTCAAAAAAAGGCAGGCTCTAAACAGCTAAGGTCAGGTTGAAGGACAAGCTCTCAGGCCTACTGCTGGCCATGGGTGCCAGGCAGCACCTCCCCCTATAATCTGACCCCCTCATGAGTTAGGACAGAGGGGGAACTGCCCATCACCCCACTCTCCTCCACTTACAGTCCTCTCCTGACTTCTCTGGATGCCCCTGGATTTCTTGCCCCTCGCCCCCAACCAGAGGGTGTTTGGGATGGTAGGCATTGCCCAGAGAAGGCCTGCCATATCCAGCAGCCACCGCGGAGGGGACTGCCACACCTGTGTAGGATCCGAGCTTCCCTTTCTCAGCACCTCTCATTCCCCACCCCAAGCCTCTATGGCCAGGCATGCACTGGCTGGGCTTCCTCGGCTTTTTGCCCAGGGAAGGAAAATGTTTAAACTTCAGGACCTTGGTCTCCCATAACAACACGGGCTTCGGGCAACAAGGAGCAAAGCAAGAGGGAAATCAGACACAGGGAATGGACTTAGCGGCTCAGGGGCAGCCTGACTTCAGGGGTTCTGGGCTCCCCTGAGATGTATGTACCATGCTGGGTTTGCTGGGTGTGAGGAGGAGCTCCCTTGGGTCCGGGTCTTTGAGGTATTAGAGCCCTCACTTGGCTGGCAAGATCAATCCTCCAGGAAGCTTACCCGTTCAGCAAGTCCGCTGCTAGCCAGCTTGCTCTGGGGAGCCTCCTGCTTCAGCCTCCCTCCCGAACGCTGGGAGGACGGGCAAGGCCGCCACTCCCACACAGCATTTACCTGGGGGCTGGGGATCAAAAGTCCAGTCTTCACACTTGCAGGGCAAGAGCTCTGTCCACTAAGCCATCTGTGCAGCTCCCAGTGTCGTCACTTCTTGGGAGCCTTGCTGCCAGCACACCCCGGAAGAGCAAAGGCCTCACGCCACTCCTGCATGCTCTGGGGAGAGGCTTGGGTTATTATGCAAGTGCATTGTGGGAATTGAAGTAATCAAGTTGCAGAAGGGGAAGAGAGCTGAGAGAAGAAGAGAGGGGAAAGGTGACTGAATTGCCAGGGAGGGCTGTTCTCAAGGCGACGATGTCATACTTCTTTTCTCCTATTTATGTTTTCTAAGAGGTCCCCAAAATAAAATAGCTCTATTATGTTATGCCTCGTAGACACATTACAGCCGTAATGGGTCATAGCTACAAGGCACGTGTGTGGAATGTCTGGACAGGCAAAGAACTTCGGCAAGGCAGGGCTCCCTCTCACACCTCCTACCTGTGAGGCCCCAACCACAGCATCCCAGCCACAGGGGCCACAGCTGGCCAAGGAGCAGCCAGCCAGCTCCCTTCTGAGCTCCTTGCCTTCAGCGGCCCTTGCAGCCTCGTAGGCGCTCACGCATCTCTTTCCTAGTGGGTGGGCGCCACGCAACTTTTCATTTCCAAGTCTGGTTACTACAGATGCAAAGTGAAAAATGAGCCAATAACCCAGGAAATCCGAGTATCTCAGCGCGAAATGCAATCACCACGGCGAGGGGCCCGCTGGCTCCAGTCAGATGGATTAGGCGGGCGTCACTGGCTCTGGGGTGACCAGGGAAAGGGCACCGGGAAGGGCTCGCTCTGACCGAGAGAGGGGGGTCACTTGCCAAGTGTGGTGAGGGCTGGAACAAGCCCCAGGGACCGAGCTGAAGACAACACTCTGGGTCCTGGCACGTGGCTGGGCTGAGCCACACGGCTACTCTGCCCCTCAGCTTTGGGCAGTATTAGCTCTGTCTACCCAGGGATGCCTGGGACGCCTTGAGATCACTTGGTGTTGATACGTGCAGTGGGCATTCTCCTGCCACTCTCAACTGGCAGCCCTAGGGAGAGTCTCAGAAGCAGGGATGGCATGGGGAAGAAGTACAGAGAGGAACCAGGGTGGTGACGGTGCCCTGCTCTGAACACAGAGATGAGGGCGGGGGGCTCAAGGCAAAGGCCCAGCGGCTCTGAATCCTGCTAAACAGAAGAGTCACCCGGGAGACATCAGCATGTTCAAACCTAGGCTTCGCTGTCCCTGCCCTGGAGTCTTGAACCTCCTGGGCCTGCGTGTGGCCTGAGCGGTGGATGTCGGAGCTGACCTGTTAAGTCCAGCTGATTGAACCCTGCCCCAAGGATACCCAAGTCCCCTACTGGGCCCCATCTCTGTGACCACCTGAAGGGTACTTGAGGCTGCAAACCAGCCAGGCAGGTCAGCAGTGGGTACCTCAAAAGCATCCTGCCAGGGGCTGGAGAGGTGGCTCAACAGTTAGAGGTGCTTATTTACAAAGCCTGACACCCTGAGCTCGATTCCCCAGTACCCATGGAAAAGTAGAGGCACATGCATCTGGAGTTTGTTTGCAGTAGCAGGAGGCCCTAGCATACCCATACTTTCTGCCTCTCTCTCTCTCATCAATAGATAAAGATTTTAAAAAAAAAGGGGGGGGTCCTGCACTGGGCGTGATGGTACATGCCTTTAATCCCAGCACTTGAGAGGCAGAGGTAGGAGGATCACCGTGAGTTCAAGGCCACCCTGAGATTACAGAGTGAATTCCAGGTCAGCCTGAACTAGAGTGAAACCCTACCTCAAAAAAAAAAGGGGGGGGGTCCTGCGAAAGCCAGAACAGGGTGACTTTATACAGGGTGTCTTACCCTCCAGCCGAGACCTCACCAGATGCTCATGAGGTCCAGTTCCTACCTGGCCCAGGAGCCAGGAATCAATTAAACATCTCGCACCTCAAAGCTACTGGGCTTTGGGTCTGCCAGACACTGAAGCCACAGGCAGACTCTTGGGCCACACCTTGACAGGATGTGCAAGGGGTCATGATGGGCCTGCGGTCTCTGACTCCAAGAGTCCCTCTGCCAGAAGAGAGTCTTTCAGAGACCAGGAACTTAGCAGGGCCCTGTGCAGCCCACAGAGCCACAGGCAGAAGATAAAGGCAAGAATGTCAACCCCCTTCATTTAAACCTCAACGTGTCCTCACTGTGGCTCTCACATTCATTGTTTTTGGTGAGGCAGGGTGTCAGTCTAATCCAAGCTAACCTGGAACTCACTCTGTAGACCAGACTAACCCTTGACCTCGTGGCAATCTTCCTATTTCAGTCTCTCAAGTGCTGGAATTAAAGGTATGTCCACCACACCTGAATTTCACATTAATCTATTTGGGGGGAGGTGAGGGATTGAGGTAGGGTCTCACTCTAGCCCAGGCTGCTGACCTGGAATTCACTATGTAGTCCCAGGCTGGCTTTGAACTCACCTAGCGATCCTCCTTACCTCTGCCTCCGAGTGCTAGGATTAAAGGCATGCCTTGCGATGCAATGAGTGTATGTCTGTGGTGTGGTGGTGTGTGTGATGTGTGCTGTATATGTGTGTATAGAGGTATGCATGTGTGTAGTGTATGAGCGTATGTCCGTGGTATGGTGTGTGATGTGTGCTATACACATGTATATGGAGATGTGCACGTGTGTGCAGTGTATGTAGAGTCTATGGTGTGATGTGTGCTGTACTCACATGTATGGAGATGTGCCTGTATGTGTGGTGTATATGTCTGTGGTGTGTGTGATGTGTGCTGTACACATGCGAATCAAGATGTACGTGTCCCATGTGCGTGCATGCAGAGGCCAGAGGAGAATGTCAGGGTCCTTCTCATGTAGCTCATCTGCGTATTTCCTTGAGGTGGGGTTTCTCCCTCAACCCGTCAGTGATGCCAGCAACGCTCTGGTCTCCATCCCCTGCACCCCCACCCTCATGGGCTACAGCTGCAGAAGTACGTGACCACACCCAGACTTTTATGTGGATTCTGCAGAATCACACTTGTTGGTCTCTGGCCAGAGGGTCCCTCACACTTAAGCCGGAAGTGCTCTTTTTGGTTTTTTATTTTTGTATTTTTAAATTTTATTAATTTATTTATTTGAGAGCGACAGACAGAGAGAGAAAGAGGCAGAGGGAGAGAGAGAGAGAAAGAATGGGCATGCCAGGGTCTCCAGCCACTGCAAACGAACTCCAGACACGTGTGCCCCCTTGTGCATCTGGCTTACGTGGGTCCTGGGGAATCGAGCCTCGAACCAGGGTCCTTAGGCTTCACAGGCAAGCGCTTAACGGCTAAGTCATCTCTCCAGCCCCGGAAGTGCTCTTAACCACTCAGCCGCCTGCCCAGCCCCTTTGTCTTTTATTTCTAGATTGAGCGAATGCAATATCTGTCTGTATCTGACTTCTTTTATGCAGCAGAATGGTCTCCCGTCTATTTTCCTGCAAATGGCATAGTTGGGTTCCTTATAGCTGAGTAGTACTCCACTGTGAATATGTACCACATTTTGTTTATCCAGGCAGTTCTGGGTGGACACTTACCTTGCATTAATTTTGATTTAATGTTGCTTTTTACCACTTTCAAACAACATTTCTAAATGAGTTGGAGTGGCTCATACTTATAATCCAAGCATTGAGGAGGCTGAGGCACGAGGATCACCATGAATTCAGTCAGCCTGGGCTAAAGAGTGAGCTCCAGGTCAGTCTGGGCTAGAATGTGAGACTGCCTCAAAACAAAACAAACAACAAATATATAAATGAGTGGAGAGATGGCTCAGCGGTCAAGGCACTTGTCCATAAAGCCTAACAACCAGAGTTCGATTCCTAGTACCCATGTAAAGCCAGATGCACAAAGTGGCTAGAGGCCCTGGTGTGCCCATTCTCTCTCCCCCCCTCCCCGCTGGGCATAGTGGCACACACCTTTGATTCCAGCACTCAGAAGGCTGAGGCAGGAGAATCACTGTGAGTCTGAGGCCAGTCTGAAATTATGTAGTGAATTCCAGGTCAGTCTGGGCTACAGCAAGACCATACATTGAAGAAAAGAAAAACAAATAAAACTATTTCTCCTGACTACAGAACTTTCTGGATTAGAGACACGTGCTGGAGATCCTGGCCAGGCCCAGCCTCTCCTCCTGGCCCTGCTAGCCCTGCTTACTCCTCCAGTCTATGGACACACAGCTGGCCACAGTTTCCTGGTGACCTGCCACACCCCAGCAGGTGGCCTCCCTACCTGCTCCGTGTGTCCCCTAGAGTGATTGTTGTCACCAGGAGACACCAGGATGGTTCAAGCCTAGGTGGCTTCACCTCAAGACTATAGAAGTCAGGCTGAAGAGATAGCTTAGTGGTTAAGACACTTGCCTGCAAAAGCCAAAGGACCCAGGTTCAATTCCCCAGGACCCACGTAAGCCAGATGCACAAGGTGGCGCACGTGTCTGGAGTTTGTTGGCAGTAGCTGAAAGCCCCGGCACACTCATTGTCTGTCTGTCTATCTATCTATCTGTCTCTCTCTCTCTCTCACACACACACATAAATATATATATATATATATTTTAATGTAGAAATCTGTGAGGGCTGCTCTGGGTTTTGCAATGACATTCCGTGATACACAAACCAGCCCTCAGGCAGCAGTGCCTGTCTTCCTGAAGTTCAGATGGTGACAAGATGCCTGTCTGAACGAGGACCTTACAAATAACCCTGAGCATTCATAGCAGTTCGTGTCAGGGTGTCACAGGGATACGGTGCTCTGGGCATGTGCAGAGGGCTGCTGGGCTCCTGCAAGCTGGGGATGGGCCGGGCTCTCGCATGCTGACATGTGTCCCAGCGTATTATCAGGGTCTCCCTTCATTCCTCCTTCCGTCACAGGCAGGGTATTACATCGATTTGCTTCAGCATTATGTGAGCTGAGCAGCGTGGCCTATGGCTTCCATCTTAGTGACAGGAACTACCCCAGCCTGAGAGGAGGGCCACAAGATAATCATGCAGCCCCCAAATCATCACATGGTCACGAAATGCCAGTGCCAGGCCACACCTGGGATACTGGTAGGCCTAGTCCAAGCAGGTCAAGTGCCAAACTCAGAAAGTCTCTGTCTAAGCCAGATGTGCTGGCACATGCCTATAATCCCAACAGTTGGCAGACAGAAGTAGAAGGATCACCTTGAATTTGAGGCCAGCCTGAGACTACATAGTGAATTCCAGGTCAGCCTCAGCTAGAGTGAAATCCTACTTTGAAGGGGAAAAAAAAAAAAAAACACTGTCTGACTGAGACACAGCCAAGTCTGGCTAGGCTGGTTAGAAGAGCTGTGTCTTGGTTTTGTCAGCAAGAAAATAAGAACCTTCCCTTGAAACCTTCCCTTGAAGAGTCCAGGGTCCCATGCCGTGGGGAGGAAGTGACATACTTACAGGCCACCAGTCTAATTTGGCCAATAGGATAACATGCTTTCTTTTTTTTGTTTTGTTTTTATTTTTTATTTTAGAGAGAGAGAGAGAATTGGAGTTCCAGGGCCTCAGCCACTGCAATCAAACACCAGATACTTGTGCACCTTGCGCTGGCCTCACCTTTGTGCGTCTGGCTTACGTGGGATCTGGAGAGTCGAACATGGGTCCTTAGGTTTCGCAGGCGACTGCCTTAACCACTAAGCCATCTCTCCAGCCCAAGTAAGACACTTTAAAGCCACATTCATGGGTTAAGTCACTGTGTATCATTAGAGCCCCAGCAAAGCCCCTGGGTTCCCAGTGTAGAGGGAGACCCAACCATTGGAGCCCTCACATTGTACGTGTGTCTGTGTGTCTGTGAGGAGCTGCCAGTGGCAAGGAGGTGGGGGAGGCAGGAGATGAGGCACCAGCCTCCCCAGCCTCCATGAGCTCTCATCACAGCCTTAGAGAAGAAGCCTGGGACCCTCTTCCCTAGAGAACATCTACTGCCTGGAAAGGAAAAAAAAAAAAAAAATAACTAGGTGGCTCTGAGATCTCAACTCCCAGCGCCATGTCTTGCATTGCCCTCCCTTGGGGTTTTAATCCTCCTGGTGTCAGTTTGTTTAGAAGTGTGGTAAATTCCCAGGAGGACTCGCATCCCTAACAGGGTCCTGCCTTCCTTCCCCATGGCTTCACTCCCAAGCCACAGAGGACTGGAAGGCTGGCCTGTGTGGTGGGTGTTCCATGCTGCTCACTGGCAGCCAGACCTGTGAGAGGAGTCGCCCATCCCGAGGACCCAGCCTGGGCTTTGCAATTAGCAGTGGATCAGGCTCAGAAAGGGACGAGGGAAAAAAAACACCCATGGCCTGTGGGCCCATTCCAGCAATGGCAGTGAGCGTAGATCACAGCTTGTTTTTTTTTTGGTTTGTTTGGGTTTTTGTTGTTGTTTGTTTTGCTTTTTTTGTTGTTGTTGTTTGTGGGTTTTTTGTTTTGTTTTGTTTTGTTTTCACAGTGTCTGTGCCCATCATCTGGGAAGGAAGCACTTGATATTACCCCAAGAAGTAGCAGCTATCCTTCTCTGAAGTTCAGTGTGTAATTATGTGCATTCAAGGTGAGCGCTTGCTCCCCTCACCCCCTCCTTCGCCAGCACCTTGCCCCATGGGCACAAGCAACCCAGCTCCTGTGCCAGGGATTTGCCCCAAGCATAGCCAGGGCCTCTTCTGAGCCAAGACCAGGCAGCTGAGGGTCCCTGCAGTGTGCCTTCCGTGGTGCTTGCCGAGGTCTCTCCCCCCTTCATTCAGGGAGGGGCCGAGGCTGCTCTCTCCCTTCCCCAGCGCATTTGACATTTGGGTCGCTCCCACTTTCGTGTGGACAGGTTCTCATAAAAGGTTTCTGAGGGTTGGAGAGATGGTTCAGCCGTTAAGGTGCTTGCCTGCAAAGCCTAAGGACCTGAGTTTGATTTCCTAATACCCATGTAAAGCCAGATGCACAGAGTGGCACATGCATCTGGAGTTTGTTTGCAGTGGCTGGAGGCCCTGGCGCACCCTTTCCCGCCCCCATCTCTCTCTCTCACACTTTCTCACTCTCATAAATAAAATAATTATTTCTTCTGAGCCCCAGGGCTTGCTTCACAGCCTTTGCAAACATGTCTGCGTCATGTGGGCTTGTCACAAAAACTTCCAAGGCATGAGGATCAGACATGCCCAGTCGCTAGATCATTCCCCACCCTGGGCCATCTCACTCCCAGCCCCTGCTCTTGACAGGTAAGGAGTCACCATGGGTGACAGTAGATGACAGCCAAGTCTTTTATAAACAGTTGATGCAGGCCTGAGGCCAGCCCTGAGGATGTCTGTGGGCAGTGCCTGTCCCAACCCCCATTTCTTCACCCACTTACCCCATGAAGGCGGACAAGGGCTGCGGGTCCCAGAACCCTCCAGCCAGAAAGACAGATGGATGGTGGACCTCGCTCCCAGCCAGCCAGCTGCTGAACTGAGCCTGAACTCTCACAGGGCAAGGGTGAGGAGTGGGGAGATCGCCCTGCCAGCCATTTCTCAGCCCGATGGCCTCTGCTGGTGCCTCCCTTTGTTCCCAAGGGAGAGGATGGCTGGGCTCAGACTGTGGCCGTGGAGGGGGACGGCCAGCTCTCTGCCGCCCACCAGTGAGGAGATCACTCAGGCCTTGATACCATCGCCCCAGGACAGGCGGAAATTGGAGTGTCCCGGGTGCTTGATCGAGGCAGCTCGCTCGCTAGCGGCAGCAGCAGGGACATTAGAGTCCACCGTAATGGCCTCATTCAGCTCTCTTAGCAGCCCCATGACCTTGGGCAGCTCGAGAGCCTGTGTGCTGAATTCGTGAAAAATCAGGAGTTAGGGAAATAGCCAGAACCCAGAAGAGGGTTGGCTGGCTGTGGAGTGAAGTGGGCACCCTGAGTCCCCCATACAGCTGCAGAGGGCCTTCACAGCAGGGCTGGGGTGCCGCCGAAGAGACAGAATCCACCCTGGGGGAGTACCACTTCAACCAGTCATGAGGGGCTGTAAGAGACCTGAGAGGCGCAAGGGAGAAGACACAGTTAGCAACGAGGGGAAAGGAGCCTCATGGGCAGGACAGAGAACCGCCCCCCCACCATGGCTTTGTGGAGCACCACAAAGGTGGGCTGCTGGAACCCTGGGTGCCAGTCCAGCTCGGCCACCCACTCATAAACCTCAGCCTCCCTTCTTTAGCCTCCTCCAGTGGGAACTGAGTGCATAAATGGGAAACCTGCTATGTGCCCAGTATCCTCACCGTCCCCAGTGACATTTGGCCCATTGGCAAAGAAGGCTGGACCAAGGGTCCCAGAAGGTCACACAGAAGGGAAACGCACTCCTGGCCCTGCCTTTGGCCTCACCCCACTTTTTTTTTTTTTTTTTTTTTTTTGGTCTTTTTTAAGGCAGGGACTCATTGTAGTCCAGGCTGACCTGGAACTTACTTTGTAGCTCTGGGTTGGCCTCAAACTCACTGTGATCCTCCTACCTCAGTCTTCTGAGTGATGGAATTAAAGGCGTGCGCCACCACACCCAGCTCTCTTAAAGCTCCTTGTAAAAAGCACCCTTAGGATACCCTATCCCAAACCTCCAAGTCAACTATTAAGACCTTGTTTTAGGCTGAAGAGATTGCTTAGAGGTTAAGGCGCTTGCCTGCAAAGCCAAAGCATCCAGGTTCAATTCCCCAGGACCCACATAAACCAGATGCACAAGGTGGCTCATGCATTTGGAGTTTGTTTACAATGGCTGGAGGCCCTGGCATACCCATTCTCCCTCTCTTTCTCTGTCTCTCTCTTTCTCTCTCTCTCCCTCTTTCTCTCTCAAATAAATAAATAAAATATAAATAAATTTATATTTTAAAAAGACCTTGTTTAGCCAGGCATGGTAGCGCACACCTTTAATCCTAGCACTCGGGAGGCAGAGGTAGGAGGATTGCCATGAGTTCAAGGCCACCCTAAGACTACATAGTGAGTTCCAGGTCAGCCTGAGCTAGAGTGAGACCCTACCTTGGAAAAAAAAAAAAAAAAAAAAAAAAAAAACCTTGTTTAAATGCATAGATGACACACATCTGTAACTCTAGCTCTTGGGAGGTGGAGGCAGGAGGATCTGGAATTCAAGGCTAGCCTGAGCTATATAGTGAAACCTTGTCACAAAAGGTGGGCTAGAGAAATGGCTCGGTGGCTAAGGTGTTTGCCTGTAAAGCCCTAACAAACCAAGTTCCATTCCCCAGTAACCATGTAAAGTCAGATGCACAGTGATGCATGTATCTGGAGTTTGTTTGCAGAGGCTGGAGACCCTGAGGTGCTCGCTCTCTCTCTCTCATAAACAAATAAAATTTTTTTAAGTTAAGGAAGGAAAGAAAGAAAGGGGGCTGGAGGAATGGCTTAGCAGTTAAGGCACTTGCCTGCAAAGCCAAAGGACCCAGGTTCAATTCCCCAGGACCCACAAGGTGGTACATGTGTCTGAAGTTCATTTGCAGTGGCTGGAGGCTCTGGCATGCCCACGCCCATCCTCTCTCCCTCTCTCTCTCTCCCTCTCCCTCTCTCTCTCTCTCTCCTCTTGTTCTCTGTCAAATAAATAAATAAAAATAATTTTTTTAAAAAAAAGAAGGAAGGGAGGGAGGGAGGGAAGGAAGGAAGGAAGGAGACCCCATTCCATCTCAGGCTAACTTAACTCCTCTGCAACAACAAATCCCCTGAGCCCCTGTGACGTCAGCCCCTCTTGAGGTCTACAGTACCCCCAAGCCCACTACACAGACAGCTCTGAGTGATAGTGTAGGAGGCCCACATGCATCAAACACCAAAGTTAAAGGCAATCCCAGCTTCCCCTGGGGCCTGGCAGGAAGGCCGGGCTGGGCTCTGTGGCTCATGAAATGTCCACTGGGAAGCCACCACTTTCCATACATGCAAAGCTAGCAACCTCATCCTGACCCTAGCCTTGAAACTGGTCCCTACCCTGTTCTGCCTCCAACAGGAGTTATGGCACAAATGCAGCTGCTCACCAAGCCTGTGGTGGAGCCTCCTCACACCTCCCGCTCTCCCCAGAAGTATGTAGTATCACTGGGTGGAATAAGGCAGGGCTTGGGGTAGGGAGGGAAACTGAGCTAGGGCATTCTCTGAGGTCACCCCACCTCAGCCTACTCACCAGAAAGGTCCTCCCTTCCACAGAGCAAGGGTCCTGTATGGCTGGCATCCAAGTGAGCCTCCTACAAGAAACCTACACTAGCTGTTCATAGTAGTGCACGCCTTTAATCCTACCACCCGGGAGGCCAAGGTGGGAGAATCAATGTGAGTTCGAGGCCAGCCTAAGACTACAGAGTGAGTGCCAGGTTAGTCTGAGCTAGAGTGAGACCCTACCTGGGGAAAAAAAAAGAAAGAGAGAGAGAGAGAAAAGAGAAGAGAAGAAGAAAGGGCTAGAGAGATGGCTTAGTGCTTAAGGCACTTACTTGCCTGTGAAGCCTAGGACCCCAGGTTCAATTCCCCAAGACCCACGTAAGCCAGATGTACAAGGTGACGCATACAACTGGAGTTCATTTGCAGTGGCTAGAGATCCTGGTGTGCCCATTCTCTCTCTCTCTTTCTCCCCCCTCCCCCACCACCAAATAAGTAAATAAATAAAATATTTTAAAAAGAAACCTACACTCACTGGCCATGGCTCTTTCTTCTCAGTCCTTTGCCCTCTGCTGGCTCCTCCTTGCCTCTCCTGGGGCTCAGGTATGGGAGGGGCTCTTGGTAGTTTTGGGCCCCTTACCCAATTCTAAAATGGTGAACCTCCAGCATTGGTACAGGGCAGCCCCCACACAGCCTCCTGGGCTCAGGCAGCCCTGCTCTGGGGTCAGAGTGAGAGAAAACAAGGCATGCCATCATGCCAGCATGCCCACTGACCAGACCACACCACAGAGGCACAGAAGGGTAAAGTGCACACAGCTACCAGGATGGGAAGCCAGGGTATAAACCCAGAATCCATGCATTACAGAATTTCGATCATGGAACTGACTACGAGGTCAGACACATCCTTACCTTCTTTTTAAAAAAAAAAAAAAAAAAAAAAAGTTATTTATTTGAGAGAGAGAATGGGTGTATCAGGGCCTCCAGCCACTGCAACCAAACTCCAGACCCATGCGGTACCTTGTGCATCTGGCTTACGTGGGAAGTGGGAAATTGAACCTGGGTCCTTAGGCTTTGCAGACAAGAGCCTTAACCACTAAGCCATTTCTCCAGCCCATGTCCTACCTTCTACTTGCTGGTTTTTCTCTTGTGTGTGTGTGTGTGCATGCCATGGCATTCATGTATAGGTTAGAGGACAGCATCAAGATGCTCCACTTTTCTTTGAGACAAGTCTCATGCAGCTGCAAATGAACTTCCAGACAGCAAACAAACATGGGACTAGTTAGGCAGCAAGCTTGGGATTCTCCTGGCTCCACCTCCCATTGTCATAGGCACTTAGGATCACAGACGCACGCATTGTTGTTTTATATCCAGTTTTACACAGACACTAGGGAACTGAACCCAGGCCGACAGGCTTTGTAAGCAAGTGCCTTTAACCGCTGAGCCATATCCCCAGTCCAACTTCATGGTTTTTCTAGGGCTTCCTGACCCCTTTTAGAAAGTAATAAAAAAGTCTTTTTGTCCCACTGGGGACACCAAAGCAGGAAATGGCACTTTGTCACATCCTGAGAACCTTTTTGGTCTACCGCCCCTGACACCCCACACCCTGGCAGGGCCTTCAACACAGCCCAGCTTCTACATAAAGGCTGGGATGGTTCAAGTCTCATCCCCGAGAGGCTAACCTGGAGCAACTCTCTTGGTGTTCCCCCAGGCTCCTGTTCTGGCACACAGCACCTCAGCCCCTCAGCACATTCCCTGCTAGATCCCTTCTGGAGGCGCCGAGAGACTGCCCACAGCCAGGTGCACAAGGCTGCATGGGACGCGGGGGTGAGGTGTCACCTTGTGTGGCCAGCTCTATTCTCACACACCCTCCATCTGTGCATCACATGGTCCTCGTCTGCAGACTAGCCAAGGGAGGGCTTTTCTAAGTAAAATTACTTAGGCAAGGTCACCTACAGGCAGGGGTAGGACTGGACTTGAACCTGGGTCTTGACACCACCCACTCTGGCTCCACCACACACAGAGCAGATGCTCAGCAAACAGCTGAGAGCCCTGCAGACTGTTCCCACTGCAAGCAAGTGACTCCCCACCCCAGAGGCCATGTCCTCGGTCAGCCCACCAGGTACCATTGTGCTCACCCCTGCCACTGGCAAGCTCCGTGTCCTATGGGACTTTTTAAGACTTTATATCAACCGTCTCCTTACATATACAAAATGTACCCCGGTCATAATTCCTTCCCACAACCCTCCTTCGTCTCTCCTCCTATATCCCCCTTCCACTGAATACCTTTTTTACAACAAGCCTTTTTCGTTGTTGTTGTTGTTGTTTTGGTTTTTTTGTTTTTCAAGGTAGGGTCTCACTCTAGCTCAGGCTGATCTGGAATTCACTATATAGTCTCAGGGTGGCCTCGAACTTGTGGTGATCCTCCTACCTCTGCCTCACGAGTGCTGGGATTAAAGGCATGTGCAACCATGCCCAGCTGTCTTCTATTTTTTAAGTTTTTTTTTTTTTTTAATTTTAGAGAGACAGAGACAGAGAGACAATTGGCTGTGCCAGGGCCTCAGCCACTTGCTTGCCAGACACTTGCACCACCTAGTGGGCATGTGCTACCTTGCGCTTGCCTCACCTTTGTGCGTCTGTCTTAGGAGGGATCTGGAGAGAGATTGAACATGGGTCCTTAGGCTTTGCAGGCAAGTGCCTTAACTGTTAAGCCATCTATCCAGCCCTCTTTTTTAAATACTTTTATCATTTTTTATTTATTTCAGAGAGGGAGGGAGGCAGAAAATGGGCATGTCAGGGCCTCTAGCCACTGCAAACAAATTCCAGATGCATGTGTCACCTTGTGCATCAGGTTCTTGTGGGTCCTAGGGAATCAAACCTAGGTCCTTTGGCTTTTTAGGCAAGCGCCTTAAGCGCTAAGCCATCTCTCCAGCCCTCTCTTCTATTTTGATGTCATAATTTTTTTTATCCTCCTATTATGTAGGCCTTGCATAGGTAGCATCAGTCACTGTGAGGTCATGAATATCACGGCCACGTTGTGTCTAAAAGACAGTGTTGCAAAGCAGTCCTCCCCCTTCCTTTGGCTCTTACATTCTTTCTACCATCTCTTCCACAATGGTCCCTGAGCCTTGAAGGGTGTGATAGAGATGTCTCACTTAGTGCTGAACACTCCACTGTCACTTCAATGAGTATCGAGTCTCCCAAAAGACACAACCATCTGAAAAGAGAAGCTTCTCTAAGTAAGGTAGGAGGAGGATGGCTGTGAGTTCAAGGCTAGCCTGAGAGTACATCATGAATTCCAGGTCAACCTGGGATAGAGCGAAACCCTACCTCAAAAAAAAAAAAAGGAGAAGCTTCTCTAACAAAAAGTGAGAAGAGCATTAATATGTGGGCATAAACATAAATATTTAGAGGGCAGTTTGGTGGTAATAATATATCCATTTAGCCAGATAACGGTAGTAGTTTTCCCCCACAGGGCTTATGACCTCCATACCCATCAGCTTTTTTTTTTTTTTTTTTTTTTTGGTTTTTCGAGGTAGGGTTTCACTCTAGTCCAGGCTGACCTGGAATTCACTGTGTAGTCGGAATTCCTTCCCCTGAAATAGGCCTCAAATCCAATCACAGCACAGTTGGATGCCTCCATAACACACATGCCACTATTGCACCAGTTGGCTCATTTTGCCTGGCCAGCCATGTAGCTCACAGGGCCCACTGCTGGTTAAGACCATTGGTTGCTTTTCTTTCCAGCAGCCTGAATAGCACCTTCCAGCACTATGATTAGCTAGTCACCAGGGTGGAAGCTTCCAGATCAATGTCTCCGTTCCTTGCCACCAAAGCATGTAGTATCTTTGGCAATAGGGTCTTAACATGTAGTTCTGGTGGTTTGGGAAGTGGCAGGAACCCCCCTGACCAATAACTTACTGGGGGATATCCCACTCCTGGCACGGAAATGAATTTATAACAATCTACAGCTTCTGGGAGCCACATTACCCACCCTCCTGTGGGGCTCTTAAACACCTCACTTTCACACATGGCACAGGTGTGACTTATAAAGGGGTTTGGGGCTGGAGAGATGGCACAGTGCTTAAGGCACTTGCCTTCAGAGCCTGACAACCCAAGTTCGATTCCCCAGTACCCACATAAAACTAGATGCACAAAGTGGTGCATGCATCTGGAGTCCATTTGCAGTGGCTGGAGGCCCTGGTGCACCCATTCTCTCTTCTCTTCTCTTCTCTCTCTCTCTCTCCATATATATATGTCAAGAGGACCTGAGTTTGATCTCCAGAACCTATGCAAAAGTGACAGGCATGTCAGAGTACACTTGTAATCCCAGCACTGGGGAGGCAGAGACAACTTAATCCCTGGAGCTCACTGGCCAGCCAGACTAGACTAACCAGTGAGCACAAGGCCAATGAGAGGCTCTGTCTCAAAAAAAGAAAGAAAGAAAAGATGGGCTGGAGAGATGGCTTATCAGTTAAGGCACCTGCCTACAAAGCCAAAGGACCCAGGCTCAACTCCCCAGGACCCACGAAGCCAGATGCACAAGGTTGGCACACGTGCCTGGAGTTCGTTTGCAGCAGCTGGAGGCCCTGACGTGCCCATTCTCTCTATCTGCCTCTTTCTCTCTCTCCCTCCTGCTCTCTGTCAAATAAATAAAAATTAAAAAGATGGCAGTGTTCCTGAGGAATGAAACCCAAGGCTTCTGGCCTCTACATGCAGCCATACACGGACAGGGGCCCATGAACCCATGTGAGCCCCACCACACACACTCACACACATGCACATAAATAAATTAAGTAACTTTTCAAAAGAGAAGGAAAAGATGATGACAGCAAAATAAAAGAGAGACTACTGGAGGGGAGGAGGGGATATGGCAGAGAGAGTGGAGTTGTGAAGGGGAAGGTGGGGGAGGGGAGGGAATGATCATGGTTTAGTGTCTGTAATTATGGAAGAGCGGGTGCAGCCTTGAAGGGGGTGGGTTCACACCCTCACTGGGACAACCTGGGCCATGTCGGGGTCTGGGGACAGTGAGACTCTGGTCTCTGAGAGAGAAGGAAAGCCTAGCTTCCATGGTGGCTGGGTCAGCTATACCAGGCACTTGCCGCTGCCCCCCCCCAACCACCACCGCCACCACCAAACAGCCTCTGAATGGGAAGCCAATGAGAGCTCAGAGATGGAAAAAAAACAAAACAAGCCTTCCCACTCCAGGGCCCAAGGACCCTGTCTCCCAGCCCTGACTTAACTTCCCTCCCTCTCCAGGGGTCCCCTGATTCCCCTCCCACTTTCTGTCTGCCTGGCTGGGAGAAGCTTGGGGTGAGGACTGTACCCAGAGGCCCGCTTGCTTATGGCCAACTTGTGAGTGACGTCGCCTCTCTGACCCTTGGTCTCTTCTGTAAAGCAGCTGCCTATACCGCAGGCCGTGCTCAGTGTTCTGTGGGTAACGTAAGGGACAATAGGTCCCGAGCTGGCCAGGAGACTCCCAGGAGGAGCTGCCACCAGCCACCCCGGGGCCCTGCCACTGCTTGCGCAGGGTCTTAGGCCCCACCAGCTCTGCCACCCACCACCGCTCCAGCCTGCCACCTCCCGGCACGAACCATGGAAAATTCTTCCCGAAGCAGACTAGTGAGTGAGCACCCCACTACTTATTCCTCACTTTCTGTTTCCCAACCTGAGTCTCAATGCCTTCCCCAGCCTCAGAGGCCTGCTTAAAAAAAAAAAAAAAAAAAAGCAAAAAAAACTACTGCTTAGCCACAGGGGCCACAGGGACCCCAGGGATTTTGCCCTGACAAGTCCAGGGGGTGTCCAGAGACCTCTGTGGGCTATGGCCTACTTGGCCACATGTTGTGCACGTGGTTGGATTGGCTGTGGGCAGAAAAGAGGTGGAGCCAGAACTACCTGGAAATCTCTAACAAGTGGGATGAGTTGGCTCAGAACTGGCAAAACCCAGGGGGGTCCTTCAGGGTAGACAGAGAACCCCGCCCCCCCCCCCCGGACCTCCCGCCTGCTGGAGGCCACAGCATGTGTGTCAGAAGTCCCAGGGACTGAGGAACACTGGCAGGGGCTGCAGATCTGGGAGCTCAGGCCCCAAGGATCTTTGCCCTGCTTACAGACAGCGCGTGCCAAGTTCCTCCCTCCCAGATCATTTCTCAAGCAGGTTCTGGGAGTAAGTTGGCACCAGTCAAGCACCGAGTGAGGGAGACAAGGGGAAGTGGGGAGTCAGCACTCCCCGGTTTGCTTCTGACCCCTATAGAGGATTTCAGCCCCGTGAACGGACTTGCAGCGTGCTCGTGGGTGACGTGATGAGGAAAGCAGGACTCAGTTTCCAAATCCACCAAGGACGCTAGCTCTGGCCGTGAAAAAGGAGCCGGCGAGAAGTGTAACTGTGCACACAGCCACGGGAGATCTGAAGCCAGGCGTGCTCGGCACCCAAGCCCTTGTCATGGGATGGCCTGAGCCCCAGGACCTCCCAGAGACCCTCTGTTCCTGGGTCTCACGAGTCCCCTCCCCCAGGTTCGGCTCAGATAGTGGCAAGGTCAATTCCCATCAAGGTCCTAACAAGGGCAGTAAGTGCAATGGGCAGTTGCTGAGTCTCCACTGCCACCGTCCGGAGTGTGTTAATGGCCTGTCTGGGGAGCTCCGAACAGTAGCAGAAGGCAGTTGACTATGGGTCGGCTGGGTCTGTGTGTCTATGACGCAGGAGAGAGCCTCTGTCCACCCTCACAATTCTTTCCACACTGTCTGGCCTGAGAACTGAGGTTTCGAGGCCTAGCAAGCAATGCTTGCTCCCTGGTGCTTGCTTGAGCACAGGGAACTCAGACATGCCTCAAAAAGAACATGGCAGGCTGGGAGAGATGGCTCAGTGGTTAAGGCGCTTGCCTGCAAAGCCAAAGGACCCAGGTTCAGTTCCTCAGGACCCACGTAAGCCAGATGCACAAAGTGGCACATGCATCTGGAGTTCGTTTGCAGTGGCTGGAGGCCCTGGCATGCCATTCTCTCTTCCTCTCTCTGCCTCTCTCTCTCTCTCTCTCTCTCTCTCTCTCTCTCCTCTTTCTCTCAAATAAATAAATTTTAAAAAAACAAAATATTTTAAAAAGAACATGGCAGTATGGGGGCAGGGGGGCTCTTTCTATGTGGGGAACCCACTGGGCTCAGTGGTGCCCTCATCTAAGACTCACTGCATGAGGTACCCATCCCCCACAGACAACAGGTCTGGGTTTCCCTTAACCCTCCTGCCCTGTCCCCGCCTTGCTCTTACTGTTTAAGGCACTTAGTCTCATCAGGCTGTCAACCAAGCTTCAAGAGTATGGCTCTACTCTGGGTGCATATTTGCCGCCCCAGCACTCGGGAGGCTGAGGCTAGAGGATTTATCAGTCCAGGAGTTTGAGACCAGCCTAGGCAGCATAAAGAGGCCCCTATCTTTAAAATAAAAAACAAAATAAATAAAAGCACGCAAGAGGCAGGGAGAAAGCTCAGTAGGTAAAGAGCTGAGTTCGGATCCCCAGCACCCATGCAACAGGGACGCCGTAACACAAGCATGTGTGCTCCCAGCACTCAGCAATGGAGGCAGAGACACTGATTCCCGGAAGTTCACAGGCCAAGAAGACTGACATACACGGCAGCAAACAACAAGAGAGACGCTGCCTTAAACAAGGCAGAAGGCGGGGACCAACGTTCAAGATCATCTGAACTCCACACGCACGCGTACACACACTGACATGCAGATAAGAAAAAATACATTCAGGGGCTGGAGGGATGACTCCACGGTTAAGGCACTTGCCTGCAAAATCTAATGACACGGGTTTGATTCCCCGGTTCCCGCATAAAGCTAGATGCACCAAGTGGTGCATGCATCTGGAGTTTCATTTGCTAGAGCGGCTAGAGATCCCGGGCTCATTCTCTCCCCACTCCCCACTTCTCTCTCTCTCTTTGTCTGTCTCTCTCTCTCTCTTTTTGCAAATAAATAATAAATAAATAAGTAAAATACATTCAGGGGCCTGGGGAGATGACTCAGCAGTTAAAAGTGCTTGCTTGCAAAGCCTACTGGCCTGGGTTTAATTCTCTGGCCACCCATATAAGGCCAAATTAGCACTTGATTGCACCAGCAAGAGGCCCTAGCTTACCGACATACACACACTCACATGCAAATAATAAATAAATAATTTTTAAGTATCTACCTAGACTAAGCCAGGGCCTGGTCCACCCCCAAGCACTGCAGAAACAATCAAAATAAGCATGGCCCTACATTGGGACTGAGAGATCTAGGCACTTGTGCAGGGGCACAATCAGAGGGGGACAGTACTTCACGGGTGTTGTCCCAAGGCCCCTCCATCACCTCCACTCAAAGGCCAGAGCCACTTCAAACCACATTCCTAGGGCCAGGGCGTGGTGGCGCACGCCTTTAATCCAAGCACTCAGGAAGCAGAGGTAGCAGGACCTCTGTGAGTTCAAGGCCACTCGGAGACTACCTAGTGAATTCCAGGTGGCCTGGGCTAGAGTGAGACCCTGCCTTGGAAATAAAAGCAACATTCCAACAGACTCCTCCCCAGGGGGGCCTAAGAATTCTCCACTGTCCCTATCCTAAGCCTTACACCAACCCCACAAGCCAGTCCCGCTGCCTACCCAACAGGGGGCATGTACACTCAAGCGGCTCTCAGTCTTGCCACTTCTGAGCTGGAGTCTCAGCTCTGAGACCTCAGGCAGTGGTCTCTCCCCCTGAGGGCGTCCTCCCAGCCAGGGTCTCCGGGAACTGAGGTCTACACGCAGGCTCACAGTGAGCTCCTCGGCCAGCAGCACTCACAAAGGTCTTCGCACAGCAAACAGCACCGTACGACCCCCAAGGCAAGGCCAGCTCCCGGCGTCCAGGTGTCCTTCCGCCCCTGGCCCTCATGTGCCACTGCACCAAGGTCAGAGTCACTGAGTCGCCATGAACTTGGGTCACCTCCCAAGCTTGGGGACTGAGACCACTGTGTTATTTTGTGAATTTGGCTTTATGTGGGTACCGGGGAATTGAACCTAGGCCAGCAGGCTTTGTAAGAAAGTGCCTTTAAACCACGGAGCCATCTCTCTAACCTATCCCATCTTCCTACTGTAATAGAACACAGTGTGGGGGGCTGAGATGTCCATCCGTCCCTCCATGTGACCAGAAGTCATTGTGGTGTCCCACCCATCACTTGCCACTACACCAGCTCTAGTTTGTGTTACTAATTCAAACAACCCCATATTGAACCCAGACACAAGAGAGACAAAAATGTCCACTGTAGTCAGGCTCAGTGTGGTGTGGACTTTCAGTCTCAGAACTAGGGAGGCAGAGGTAGGGGGATCCCTGTGAAGTTAAGGCCAGCCTTGGAGTACAAAGGGAGCTCCAGGACAGCCTGGACTATAGCAAAACCCTGCCTGGAAAAAAAAAATTGCCCACTGCATTAACAGAACTCAGCAACTCCATAAGTAAAGAACTTATTTTCTGAATGGCACTCTCATACAGGTTCCGTGGTACGATGGTGAGCACTATGGACTCTGAATGCTACTCTCACTTTTGGGTAGAGAAGCTTCTCTTTTCAGGTGGCGGTAACCACTGGGGAGACGCAAACCTCACCAAAGTGCTGAGAAGGAATGACCACAGTATATTCAGCACTAAGTGAGACATCTCTAGCCCACTCTCTCCAAGACTCAGGGACCATTATGGAGAAATGGTGCAAAGGGGCTCAGCGGTTAAGGCACTTGCCTGCAAAGCCTAAGGACTCAGGTTTGACTCCCCAAGACCCACAGAAAGCCAGATGCACAATGTGGTGCATGCGTCTGGAGTTCATTTGCAGCTGCTAGAGGCTCTGGCATATCCATATTCTCATTCCCCCTCCCTTCCTCCCCTCTCTCCCTCCCTCCCTCCCTCTCTCTCTCTCTCTCTCTCTCTCTGCAAATTAATAAAATACTTTTTTAAAAAATGGTGGGAAGAAGTAAGAGCCAAAGGAAGGGAAGGAGTGCTTTGTAATGCTGTCTTTCCACACACAAAGTGGCTGTGGTACTCATGGTCTCACAGTGGCTGACACGACCTACACAAGACCTGCATAACAGGAGGAAAAAAATGATGACATTAAAATAGAAGAAAGACTAGTTGGAAAGGAAGGATTCAGTGGAGGGGGGATTTGGGAGGGATTATGACCATGATATTTTATTTATATGTATGGAACTTGTCAATAAAAACTTTTTTAAAGCCAAGCATGGTGGTGCATGCCTTTAATCCCAGCACTTGGCAGGCAGAGGTAGTAGGATTGCCGTGAGTTCAAGGCCACCCTGAGACGATATAGTGAATTCCAGGTCAGCCTGGACTAGAGTAAGACAGCACCTTGAAAAAAAAATTAAATAAAAAAGAGCCAGGCCAGGCATGGTGGCTCACACCTTTATCCCAGCATTTGGGAGGCCAAGGTAGGAGGATCACTGCTGTGAGTTCAAGGCCAGCCTGAGACTTACATAGTGAATTCCAGATCAGCCTGGACTAGTGCAAGACCCTACCTCAAAAAAAAAAAAAAAAAAAAAAAAAGCAAAAAAGGGGTTGGTGAGATGGCTTAGCCTGCAAAGCCAAAGCCAAAGGACCCAGGTTCGATTCCCCAGGACCCATGTAAAGCCAGATGCACAAGGTGGCGCATGCACCTAGAGTTTGTTTGCAGTGGCTAGAGGCCTTGGTACACCCATTCTGTCTCTGCCTCTCTCTCTCTCTCTCTCTCTCTCTCTCTTCCATAAATAAATAAATATAAAAAAGAACTTAGTTTCGGAAGTATGTGATGGACGTCACGCAAACCAAACCACTTGTGGCACCATGAGAGGGGACAGGCAGCCTCTGAGGTTGGGTACCTGGGCTGAGAGGCGGAGTAAAGTGGGGGGCTGAGTTGCAAGAACATCTGGAGCAGCAGCGTGGGGCAGCAGGTGCAAAGTCCCCGAGTCAGGAATACGGCTGACGGAGAACACAGCGTCACAGCGTCCGGGTGGGTGTCACCGGGTCATCGGAGCCAGGTGAAGGACGGTGTGGTCACGAAAGGAAGCAGATGACAGGCGGTCGGGAACATGAGCCGGGACAGCCTCTGGCCGCCCGTCCCTCCTCCGCTTCCCCACTCTGCTAATAGAGCTTCCTCTGGAATTGAACCTGGGCGGGCAGGCTTGGCAAGAAGGCGCCCGCACAGAACTCAGCAGCCAATCCCAGGTTGCACGATTCAACCTCACCCTTGATATGAGTTCTAGATGGAGCAGGAGCCGGGCCTAGCAGGGGAGGATTTTGTGTGTGTGTGAGAGAGAGGGCTTTCCCCAGCTCAGGCATTGCTGCTCTTCTCCCAAGAAGACGTGTGATCAAGCTCTCAGACCACCCTGGCCCATTGTGACACGCACACACCTTTCCCTTTGGACCCACGGGCATCACCTGGTGGAAACAGAGCATCGGTCACACTTGCAGAGAGATCTTCACAAGGCTTTTTCCCAAACTCTTCCTCTCTAACCGCACCACACACACACACACACACACACACACACACACACACACTCCCGCCCCGGGAGGCCTGCAGGCCATCCATACCCATCATGCAGGGGGGAGTAATGTCATTTCTATTAACGCTCACCCTCTGCACGGAGATGCTATAAATATGTAGAGATGACATCGCAGGCAGTGCAGCTCGTGTGAGTGATGTAATCTTGGGGCGTTGCCTAGCAACCGCAACAACGTTTGGGAGACTCTGAGTCTTGAGCGGGGCAAAGCCGCATTTACGCAGCTCAGTTCATCAGCTTCCTGGCAACTCCACCAAGATGATCTCATTTTATTCATGATTATTTTATGTGAGACGCACTTCGAGCTCGAGGAGAGCACAAAGATTTAATTCAGCGCCCGCTATTGCTTTATGTTTCCAGGGTGTCATTAACACGGCGTCCATGCAAATAACCATGGCAACACATGGGTAATTAGTATATATGGCGGGAGGTATTAGCGCAGAGCCGGCAGGCCCCCAATCAGCCCCGATTACCGCGTGTTATTATTGGAGTAATTACCTGCGCTAACACACAAATTGAACTAAACGCTCAATTGAAGTAAAGTGAATGGCTTTTTATTCTAGTCCCTAAATAATATGTCTGCTCGGCTGAGTGGTTCAAGGTAAATAAAACTCCTAAATAGACGGCCTCACCGCCGCCTGCCCCTCCTGGGTGGAGAACTGGACCCACAGGGCCGCCGCAGGGCTCCTCTAAACCAGCGCCCTGTGAGGGCAGCACCCCCATCTGGCGTCCTTGCAGAGCTCAGGCCCTCATTAAATATCCTGAGCTCCCCCACACCCCCTACTCCAGGCTGTCTCACTCAACCCCCCCACCCCACCCCAGGGGAGGGCACAGAACTTTCCAGAATGTGGTGGAAGGCAAAAGGCAATGGCCTTCCTCCCAGGGATGTTTCCTAGCCAGGGCAGAAGCGAATCTCTTGTTTCCTGTTACAGGATGTGGGGGGGGGGGAAGGTCATAGGTCAGCCTGTCCTTATTAACACAGCGTTTCTGAAATTCCATAAACTAAGAAGATCTTAAAACAGGAAGTCACACTGGACCTCTCAAAGAGACACGCACATTCCAAGTTTGAACGCTGCTCCCTCCAGAAGGGCAGGGGGCCTGGGGGGGACGTCAGTGGGCCCTGGTCCACACACATCCCCGTCGCACACAACTGGTATGGGGACTGTTCGGTTTGGTGTGAAATGTAGGGTCCTTCTTTGTCCTCCGGCCTGTCTGACTCTGAAGCCACCCTCAGAGCAGGCCTTGAGGCCTGGGCTAATGGAGGCCACGAGGGCAAAGACAGCGTGCCAGAGCCGAAGACAGCCGAGCTGCCCCTAGCCTGCCTGTGAGACCCTGCTTGAGCTGACGTGGAAGGACAAAGAAGGTCGACAAGCAGAGAAGAAGGCTGCAGAAGTAAGGCGGCAGTTAGGGGGATGGCAGAGGCGACGCCCAGGAGAAGGCCACCACTCACAGGACTGTGCCACCTCCCTGCTCTGCCGCGGTCACTGAAATAAATACACCGACACACCAGGACTCTGGTGCAGCCTTGCCTGCTATCCCAGCGGAGGCAAGCTGCTGCTCTCCGGAAAACACCAGAAGGCCTTCAGCTTTCAGGCTGAGGGCACATCTGTTCACCACCGCAGTCAGACAGAAAGCGAACGCCACTGCGTGGCACCCAAGGCCTGTTTCTCACCCCCACAGCCCTAGCACCTGGCATGGCACATGTACAGAGAAGACAGGCACCCCAGGAATTACAGAACACTGAGGGCAATAATCCCCACAAGCCAGGAGCAGGAAGCAGAGGGAGGAGGCCACAGCAGCCTGCAGGTTCCAAGTCCAGTGACCCTTAGCACTCCCTGTGGGGGGGGGGCACACTTTGTGTCCAGTGGGAGCAGTGGACAGGCTTGTGAAAGGGGACAAAGCGGCCCGGAGAGATGGCTTAGCTGTTAAGGTGCTTGCCTGAGAAGCCTAAGGACTCATGTTTGACTCGCCAGGTCCCTCTCCCAACCTCTCTCACTAAAACAAGAGGGGGGGTCGCTGGAGAGATGGCTTAGTGGTTAAGGCACTTGCCTACGAAGCCTGAGGACCCAGGTTCGACTCCCCAGGACCCACATAAACTAGATGCACAAGGCAGCACATGCGTCTGGCATTCATTTGTAGTGGCAGGAGGCCCTGGTGCACCCATTCTCTCTGTCTCTCTATCTGCCTTTCTCTCTCTCTCTCTCTCAAATAAATAAAATATTAAAAAAAAAAACAAAGGCCTGTCTTCCAGTTGCCCACCAGAGCTAGATGATAAGACCCTGTTGCTGAAGACACCACATGGTTGGGCTGCCAGAGAAATCAAACTGGAGCTGAACTGGAAACCTCCTTCCTGTCGACTAGCTGTCATGATACTAGAAAGAGCTATGCAGCCTGCTGGGGTAGAAAAGTCATCAGTGGTCTTAACCAGTACTGGACTGTGCAAGTTCTATGGCTGGCCAGCCGGGCCAACTGAGACCAACGGTACAAAGGTGGCATGTCTGTTATGGGGGAAACCAACTGCTCTGTGATTGGATTTGAGGCCTCATCCAAGGGAGGGAATTCTTGCCTGATACTGAAAACCTAATCAAAAGCCTAAAGCTGGGGATGTCATAAACCCTAGCGGGGGAAACTACTACTGTTGTCTGGCTAAATAAGATACATTATGCCTGCGAAACTGTCCTCTAAATACTTGTGTTTATGCATATATATATATATATATATATATATATATATATATATATATATATATATATATATATATATATATATATATATATATATATATATATATATATATATATATATAATATATATATATATATGTATAATTTTTGTTTGTTTTTGAGGTAGGGTTTCACTCTAGCCCAGGCTGACCTGCAATTCACTATGTAGTCTCAGGGTGGCCTCGAACTCACGGTGATCCTCATACCTCTGCCTCCCTAGTGCTGGGATTAAAGGTGCGCACCACCATGCCTGACTTTATGCCCATATATTAATACTACTCTCACTGTTTTCTTTTTTGAAGCATGACCATTTCTTTATTAAATTATACAAAAAGGGGTTGGGAGGGACAGCTGTGGGGCTCAGCCCCAACCCCCGGCCCCACCTCAGCCTGGCGCTGTCTGAGAGGAGGGGTTCGGAGGGAGACCCAGGGATCAGGCAGGAGAGGGATGGGGGGTAGGGAGGAAGGCTACCGGAGGACCAGGACAGATAGGATGGTGAGGGGAGGCAAGAAGAGAGGAAGGAAGAAGATATTTGCTCATCCGTGTTTATTGTTGCTCTATTGACAATAGCTAGGAAATGGAACCAGCCTAGATGCCCATAAATTGATGAATGGATAATAAAGATGTGTTACATTTACAAAATGGAATTTTATACAGCTGTAGGGAAAAATGAAATTATAAAATTTGCAGTGAAATGGATGGATCTGGAAAAGATTATACTAAGGGAGGCTCAGAAAGTCATAGTCTCTCTCATATGTGGATCCTAACTTCAAATGTTTCGATTTGTATATGAGTTGGAGGAAAGGTCAGTAGGGAGGAGAGGGGAAGGCCTAAGGGGAGGGCGTGATGGACGTGTAAGCACAGGGCAAGAATACTGGGGGTGGAAGGGTCTAAGTGGAGTCAGGGGAGGGAATGAAGGAAAGAGGAGATGGGAGGAGGGTTAATCAAAATTTATGATGTTGGGCTGGAGAGATGGCTTTGTGGTTAAAGTGCTTGCCTGCAAAGCCAAAGGACCCAAGTTCAAGTCCCCAGGACCTACGTAAGCCAGACACACAAGGTGGCATGTGTCTGGAATTCGTTTGTTTGCAATAGTAGGAGATCCTAGCATGCCCATTCTCTCTCTCTTTCCTCCCTCCCTCTCTCTCTCTCTCTCTCTTTCCCTGCTTCTTCCTCTCTCTCTCTCTCTGAAATAAATACATAAAAATAAAATATTTTTTAAAAAATTATGATGTGGGCTAGAGGGATAGCTTAGCAGTTATGGCATTTGCCTACAAAGCCAAAGGACCCAGGTTCAATTCCCCAGGACCCATGTTAGCCAGATGCACAAGGGCTCTCATGCGTCTGGAGTTTGTTAGCAGTGGCTGGAGGCCCTGGCACGCCCATCCTCTCTCTCTCCCTCCCTCCCTCTTTCTCTGTCAAATAAATAAATTAAATAAATAAATAAATAAATAAATAATAAAATATCTTTTAAAAAATTATGATGTTATGAATAAGCAACTTCACTAGTTAATAATACATATGTTAGTACTCAGGAGGCCTGAGACTGCATAGTGAATTCCAGGTCAGCCTGGGCTAGAGTGAGACCCTATCTGGAAAAACCAAAAAGAAAAAAAAAATGTTTGGGCAGAAGGAGCCTGTGGGGATGGATAATGCTATGCCCAGAAACCATAGATTGTTACAAGAAAATTTCAGTGTCGTGGGTAGGATTTTTTGTTGGTCAGGAAGGCCCCTAATGCCCCCAAAATATTACAGACTAGGGCTGGAGACATGGCTTAGCGGTTAAGGTGCATGCCTGCGAAGCCTAAGGACCCATGTTTGATTCTCCAGGTCCCACATAATCCTGATACTCATAGTGGCGCATGCGTCTGGATTTCATTTGCAGTGGCTAGAAGCCCTGGGGCGCCCATTCTCTCCCTCCCTCCCTCCCTCCCTCCCTCCCTCCCTCCCTCCCTCCCTCCTCTCTCTCTCTCTCTCTCTCTCTCTCTCTCTCTCTCTCTCTCTCTCTGTAATAAATAAATAAAAATAAAATATTAAAAAAATATTACAGACTATTGTCAAGGCTCTTAGTTGCCCACCAGAGCTAGATGATAAGACCCTGTTGCTGAAGACACCACATGGTTGGGCTGCCAGAGAAATCAAACTGGAGCTGAACTGGAAACCTCCTTCCTGTCGACTAGCTGTCATGATACTAGAAAAAGCTGTGCAGCCTGCTGGGGTAGAAAAGTCATCAGTGGTCTTAACCAGTACTGGACTGTGCAAGTTCTATGGCTGGCCAGCCGGGCCAACTGTACCTGTTGGGACCCCTCCTCCCGGAGGGATTCCAAGCCTCAGGAATCGGGCGAGACCCCAAGGACTGACACAGACGCTTCTCGATGCAATAGCAGCAAGAGGTTTATTGAGAAACCGGTGCACCGGGGCTCGACACGAAGTCCCCACGCAGGAGGAGTGAAGAGCCCCCAGCCCCAATTTTTTAGAGTTTATATAGTGAAAAACCACAAAGTTAGGGAGGGGGTCTGGGTCTAGGGGCTTTCCATATAGAATGGATTCTGATTGGTGGAGTCCACCTGGTGTTGCTTGGCTGGGCTAGGGGTGACCACAGGAACTGAAAACCTAATCAAAAGCCTAAAGCTGGGGATGTCATAAACCCTAGCAGGGAAACTACTACTGTTGTCTGGCTAAATAGATGCATTATGCCTGTCAAACTGTCCTCTAAATACTTGTGTTTATGCATATATATATATATATATATATATATATATATATATATAAAATTTTTGTTTGTTTGTTTTTGAGGTAGGGTTTCACTCTAGCCCAGGCTGACCTGGAATTCACTATGTAGTCTCAGGGTGGCCTCAAACTCACGGTGATCCTCCTACCTCTGCCCCCCTAGTGCTGGGATTAAAGGTGCGCACCACCATGCCTGGCTTTATGCCCATATATTACTACTACTCTCACTGTTTTCTTTTTTGAAGCACAACCATTTCTTTATTAAATTATACAAAAAGGGGAGGGGAGGGGCAGCTATGGGGCTCAGCCCCAACCCCTGGCCCCACCTCAGCCTGGCGCTGTCTGAGAGTAGGGGTTCAGAGGGAGACCCAGGGATCAGGCAGGAGAGGGATGGGGGGTAGGGAGGAAGGCTGGGGTGCAGAGGGTAGGGAGGAAGGCTGGGGTGCAGAGGGTAGGGAGGAAGGCTACCGGAGGACCAGGACAGATAGGATGGTGAGGGGAGGCAAGAAGAGAGGAAGGAAGAGAGAGGGGCAAGTAGGGCCACCCGGGAGCTCAAACGGAGCAGGTGAGGAGGTGAACAGTGGCAGTGAGGACGAAGGGCCGGTGTTTGGAGAGGTGAGAATGGGAAGCTGGGGGGCTCTGGAACAGGATCAGAGCGGGGAGCCAGGTGAAGGGTGGCTGTTCTTGTCTGTTCCCACCCCATCTCCAGGCCTTGAAGGTCACACACCCCCCCAGCCCACTGGCAGGGGCTCACGCCGATGCCCCATTCTCTGTCTTCTGCCGCTTGGGCTCCACTTCATCCTCCTCTTCAGCAGCTCTCCTCCTCATCCTCCTCCTCTTCTTCCTCATCTTCTTCATCCCCTTCATCCTCCTCCTCTCCATCCTCAGCTTCTCTTTCCAGATGGTGGTGACCACTGGGGTGACTCAAAGCTCACCAAAGCCAGGAGTGGTGGCACACGTCCTTAATCCCAGTACTCAGGAGGCAGAGGTAGGAGGATCATTGTGAGTTCAAGGCCAGTCTGGGATTACATAATGAATTTTAGATCAGCCTGGGCCAGAGCGAGACCCTACTTCAAAAAAATAAATAAATAAAACTCACCAAAGTGCTGAGAAGTGACAGTGGTGTGTTCAGCACTAAGTGAAGCATTTCTGTCACACCCTGCAAGACTCAGGGACCATTGCGGGAGAGCTGGGAGAAAGAATGTCAGAGCCAAAGGAAGGGGGAGGAGGGCTTTGCAACGCTGTCTTCCAGACACAAAGTGACCATGGTATTCATGACCTCAGAGTGGCTACATACACAAGATCTGCATAATAGAAGGGGAGAAATGAGGATATCAAATTAGAAGACAGACTAGTTGGGAAGAAGGGATTCAGTACAGGGAGTGTTCAGGAAGGCGAAAAGGGTGGGTGGTGGGAGGGGTTAATAGTTGTGGGATATTGTCTATATGTACAGGAGTTGTCAATAAAAAGTTTTCCTTTTATAAAAAAGCCAGACAATGGGCTGGAGAGATGGCTTAGCGGTTAAGCGCTTGCCTGTGAAGCTTGAGGACCCCGGTTCGAAGCTCGATTCTCCAGGACCCACGTTAGCCAGATGCACAAGGGGGCTCACGCGTCTGGAGTTCGTTTGCAGTGGCTGGAGGCCCTGGCATGCCCATTCTCTCTGTGTGTATATGCCTCTCTCTCTCTCTCTCTCTCTCTCTCTCTCTCTCTCTCTGTTGCTCTCAATTAAAAAAAAAAAAAAAAAAAGCCAGGCAAGCCGGGTGTGGTGGGGCACGCCTTTAATCCCAGCACTAAGGAGGCAGAGATAGGAGGATCGCCATGAGTTCGAGGCCACCTGAGACTACATAGTGAGTTCCAGGTCAGCCTCAACTAGAGCAAGACCCAACCTCAAAAAAAAAAAAAAAAAAGAAAGGCAGACATGGAAGCACATACCTGAAATTTAAGACTTGAAGAGGTGAAGACAAGAGGGTCTCTAAGGCTTGCTGGCTAGCTTGCCTAGCCAAATTGGTGAGCTCTAGGGTCAGTGTGAGACCCTGTCTCAGAAAATAAGATGGAGAGTGATAGAGAAGGACATCCAGTGTTGACCTCTGACATGACATGCAGGTGTCCACACATACACAAACATGCATAGACATACAAAAACATGCAAACACATATATGCACAGACAACAACACACACACACAAAGAAATGTCTAATATAGGCTCATGTGTTGACCACTTGGTTCTCAGCTGGTGGTGCTGTTTCTAGAGGTTGTGGAAACTTTGGAAGGTGAGGTCTAGCTGGAGAAAGTGGGTCACTAAGGACAGATGCTTGGGAATATCTTGTCACCGGGCCTTTCCTGTCTCCTCTGCTCTCTGGAGGTGGTGAGCTGAACAGCTCTGCTCCACATGAATCCACTGTGTGTCCTGCCAAGAGCTCAGGCCAAGTGACCACGTATTGAACCCACTGAAACCAGGAGCCAAAAACAACCCTCTTCCCTTGCATTGTTTCTGCCAAGTATTTCAGTCACAGAAAGCTAAGTGACAGAGTCAGCAAACACCAAACCAGCCAGGGTAGGATGGATTCGATAGTGGAGCAAGCTCCAGCGCTTCCCAACCAAAATGAGCAAGTAGTGCTTTAAAACTCAAGAAGAAACAACAGAGAAAGATTAGTGCTGCATCTAAATCTAAAATAACAGGGCTGGAGAATTGGCTCAGTGGTTAAGGTACTGCCTACAAAGCCTAAGGATACAGGTTCGATTCCCCAGTACCCATGTAAGCCAGATGCACAAGGTAGGGCATGCATCTGGAGTTTGTTTGCAGTGGCTAGAATCTGTGGTGTGCCCATTCTCTCTCTCTTTCTCTTTCTCTCTTTATCTGCCTCTCTCTCTCTCTCCCTCTCTCACTTAAATAAATAAAATATTTAAAAATATTCAGGTCTGGAAAGATGGCTTAGCTGTGACACACAAGGTGACCCTGCGCACAAGGCGTCGCACGCTTTTACAGTTTGATTGCAGTGGCTAGAGGCCCTGGCCTGCCATCTCTCTCACTCGCTCACTCACTCGCTCACTTTCTCTCTCATAAAAAAAATATTCAACAAACAATTAGTAACTTGAATTCATCAATGAAAATGATAGCTCAGGGCTGGAGAGATGGCTTAGTGGTTAAAATGTTTACCTACAAAGCCTAAGAAATCATGTTCCATTCTCTAGGTCCCACACAATCACAAGGTGACGCAAGTGCGCAAGGCTGCACATGCACACAAGGTGGCACACATGTCTGCACTTTGATTGCAGTGGCTGAGGCTCTGGCATGCCAATTCTTTCTGTCTCTTCTCTTTCTCTCTCTCTCCCTCTCTTTCATTCTCTCTGTCATAAAAGTGTGTGCCACCACACCCAGCAAAACATAAAATGAGAGCTCATCTTTAAAGAGATGGCTTTAGGGCTGGACGGATGGCTTAGCAGTTAAGGCATTTGTCAGCAAAGCCAAAGGACCCAGGTTCGATTTGCCAGGATCCACGTAAGCCAGATGCACAAAGGGGCACATGCATCTGGAGTTCGTTTGCAGTGGCTGGAGCCCTGGCGCGCCCATATTCTCTCCTCTCCCTTCCTCCCTCCCTCCTTCTTCTCTCTCTCTCTCCCTCTCTCTCTCTCTCTCTCTCTGTCTCTCTCTCTCTCCCTCTTTCTCCCTGTCAAATAAATAAAATAAGCAAAAATAAAATATTTTTAGAAAAGAGATGGCTTTAAGGCTGGACACAGTGGCACACACCTTTAACCCCTTTAGCACTTGGGAGGCAGAGATAGGAGGATCACTGTGAGTTCAAGGCCAGCCTGAGACTGCATAGTGAATTCCAGGTCAGCCTGGGCCAGAGAGAGACCCTACCTCAAAAAAAAAAAAAAAATAGGGGGCTGGAGAGATGGCTTAGCAATTAAGGCACTTGCCTACAAAGCCTAAGGACCCAGGTTCAATTCCCCAGTACCCACGTAAGCCAGATGCACATGGCTGGCACATGTATCTGGTGTTCATTTACAGTGGCTAGCAGCCCTGGTGCACCCATTTTCATTCTCTCTCTCTCCCTCTCTCTCAAATAAGTAAAATATTTTTTAAAAAAAAAGTAGAAATATAGATTTTTCTCATCGTTAGAAGAATATCAGTGTAGAGACTCTGGAGACAGCTCAAGGGATAAAGCACCTGTTCTGTAAGCATGAGAACCTGAGTGCGGATTCCCAGAGACCGTGTGAAGGCCAGGTGGGTGTGCTGTCACACCTGTAATCCCAGACTCTGGAGGCAGAGACAGGGGATTCCTTAGACAATCTGGCTAGCTAGACTAGTCCAATTCGTGACTCAATGTCCACCTCTGGCCTCCATATGTATATGAACACACATATACACCACGTGCACTTAAGCCTTAAAAAGAAAATCTGATTTGGTAGGAGTTGATTGTTCTCTGTGTCGATCTCCTTCACCCTGGTACCCAGTTCACCAAGAAAACAGCACACTTGCTTGTTTCACCAATTGTTCTTAGTTTCAGCTGGGGCCCTTTTGAGGTATGATGGGATGGTTCTGTCCTTAGGATCTGCATCTCTCTGAAAAAGGAGAAGCAGATTCTCCGATGCAGAGTAAAGTTAGCACCAGATAAGTGGGATAACCATTAATTTTTTTAGAGAGAATTAAATAGGTATAGGCCCTCTTGTAGCCCACAATTGGTGGTAGCTTGATAAGAAAATCTTTAGCTAGGCTGTGGTGGCACATGCCTTTAATCCCAGCACTTGGGAGACAGAGGTAGAAGGAACACCATGAGTTCAAGGCCACCCTGAGACTACATAGGGAATTCCAGGTCAGCCTGGGCTAGAGTGAAGTCCTACCCCCAAAAAATCAAACAAATAAATAAATAATATCCTTAGGGGCTAAGAAGATTGCTCAGTGGTTATAGATGCTTACTTGCAAGAGCCTGCCAGCCTAGATTCAGCCAGGGTTCAAATCCCCAGTACCCACATAAAGCCAGATTCACAAAGTGTTGTATGCATCTGGAGTTCATTTGAAGTGACAAGAGGCCCTGGCACACACCCGTACTCCCTCTCTCTCTCTCTGTTTCTGCTTCTGTTTATCTCTCTTTCAAATAAATAAATTAATTATTAAATAAGTACAGTCAGTTTGGGGGATTTGAATAATTTTATTTTAATTTTATACATTTGACAAGTTCATACATAACTATATTTTGATCATATTTAATTCCTATTATCTTCTCATACTTTCTTCCAACTCTTGCTGAATCTCTTCTTCTAAGTAGTCCCCTTCTTACTTTCATTACTTTGTGAGTGTCTGAGACATATGGAGTTTCACTAGGGATGCTTATATGATGTTGGGGGTGGTCTTCATCGGAGTATGGGCAACTAGCCAGTGACTACACCACTGAAGAACATGAAGAGTTGGGGCTTTTGTTGTTTTTTGTTTTTGTTTTTTCAAGGTAGGGTCTCACTCTAGCCCAGGCTGACCTGGAATTCACTCTGTATTCTCAGGGTGGCCTCGAACTCACGGCGATCCTCCTACCTCTGCCTCCCAAGTGCTGGGATTAAAGGTGTGCGCCACCACGCCCTGGCTTAAGTTGGGGCTTTTTTAAGGTATAATTATCTACAGTAAAATTCACCCCTTCTGGGCTGGAGAGATGACTTAGTAGTTAAGGCACTTGCCTGCGAAGCTTAAGGACCCAGGTTCAATTTCAAATCTTTTTAAATTTGCCCATTTTGTTGATTTATTTATCTATTTCCGAGACAGAGAGAGAGAGAGGGAGAGAGAATGGACACATCAGGGCCTCTAGCCACTGCAAACAAATTCCAGATGCATGCATCATCTTGTGTATCTGGCTTTACATGGGTACTGGGGAATTGAGCCCCCCGGGTCCTTAGGCTTTGCAGGCAAGTGCCTTGACCACCAGGCCATCTCTTCAGCCCCAACCTTTTGCTTTTAAAGCAATTTGATGAATTGAAATGATCATGCAACTGTCCCATTATCAAACTATAGCGACTTCACCTCCCAGAATTCCTCAGGGCCCTCTATAATAACCCCCAACCCCAGCCCCTGGAAAATACTAATCTAGGGCTGGAGAGATGCCTTAGCAGTTAAGCGCTTGCCTGTGAAGCCTGAGGATCCTGGTTCGAGGCTCGATTCCCCAGGACCCACGTTAGCCAGATGCACAAGGGGGCGCACGCGTCTGGAGTTCGTTTGCAGTGGCTAGAGGCCCTGGCGTGCCCATTCTCTCTCTATCTGCCTCTTTCTCTCTCTGTCTGTTACTCTCAAATAAATAAATGAAATAAAAAATATTTAAAAAAATACTAATCTATTATTTGTCTCTTTGCTAGAATGTATCTTCAATGCAATCAGAGTATGTACAGCCTTCGGTCTTGTTCTTTGACTTAACATAATCTATCTGAAATCCATTCACGTGTGCTTGCATGTGTCAACTGCACCTTCACTTTTATTGCTTGTGAGTACCGCATGGTCTGGATCTACCCAGTTTTAAAGAGTACTCGAGCTTTTACAATTTAGTCCCATGATAAATGGAGCTGCTTTAAACTTTCATGCACAGATTGTCAAGTAAATGTATTTTTAATATTTATTTATGAAAGAGAGAAGAAACACCAGGGCTTTCTGCCACTGCAAATGAACTCCAGATGCACGTGTCAGTTTGTGCATCTGGCTTTACATGGATGCTGGGGAATGAAACCCAGGCCATCAGGCTTTACAAGCAAGTGCCTTTAACCACTGAGACATCTCTCTAGCCGGCTTCCAAGTGAACACTTTTGACGAAATACATAAGAATGGAATTTCTGGCCTTTATCATAGGTGTATATCTACTTCATAAGAAACTCTCATACCAGGCCTGGACCATATGGTGAAGCCCTGTCTCAAAAACCAAAGCAAAGCCGGCCGTGGTGGTGCACTGCCTTTAATCCCAGTACTCGGGAGGCAGAGGTAGGAGGATCTGCTGTGAGTTCAAGACCACCCTAAGACTACATAGTTAATTCCAGGTCAGCCTGGACCAAAGTGAGACCCTACCTCAAAACACCAAAAAAAAAAAAAAAAAAAAAAAAAAAAACACTTTCTACCCACAAACTCAAAGTGCTAATACTCTGGGTGTGGTGGCGCACACCTGTAATACTACCTTTGGAGGCTGAGGCAGGTAACAATGTAGCAGAGGCTATGGAAACAACAATGTAAAATGAAGAGATGAAAACAATTACAAAGAAAGGGCTGGGGAGATGGCTTAGTGGTTAAGGTGCTTGCCTGTGAAGCCTAAGGACCCATGTTTGACTTTCCAGGTCCCACGTAAACCAGACACACAAGTATACAAAGTCTCACATGCACACAAGGTGACACATGCATCTGGAGTTCAATTAGAGCGGCTGGAGACCCTGGTGAACCAACTCTCTCTCTCTCTATTTCTCTCTCTCTCTCTTTCTCTCTCTCTCTGTCTCTCCTTTCTCTCTCTTGCTATCATAAATAAATACAAAAAAAATGAAGAGATGAAGGATGAAGGGAAAAGGCCTACCTTATCATCTCCTTTAATTTTAAAAAAATAAGAGAAGAACAAAGATGAACGGGACAGTAGATTGAACTTTAATAGTTTCTCTACTTCTTAAAACAAAGAAAAAGCCGGGCATGGTGGCGCACGCCTTTAATCTCAGCACTTGGAAGGCAGAGGTAGGAGGATCGCCATGAGTTTGAGGCCACCCTTGAGACTACACAGTGAATTCCAGGTCAGCCTGGACTACAGTGAAACCCTACCTCAAAAAAAAAACAAAAAAAGAAAGGAAGGAAGGAAGGAAGGAAGGAAGGAAGGAAGGAAGGAAGGAAGGAAGGAAGGAAGGAGAAGAAAGAAAGAAACAAGACAAGACACCACAGGCTGCAGTTGTAGAACACAGAAATTAAACCATAGCTCCCTCCCAGACAGCTGTAGAGTGCTGGAAGGTGCTCTGAGCTGCTGGGGGGTAAAAGTCACCAGCAGCATGAAGGAGCAGTGGGTGCTGCCAGCTGCAAGATCAACCAGCCAGGCGAGATGTTCCTGTGGGTCCAATAGTGGCACATAGATTGTGGGGGTAATCAACCACTCTCTGATCGGGTATGAGGCCCGCTCAGTGGGAGGAGATTCATGCCTGGCACCGAGAACCGAGTCAGAAGCCTGTGGCGTGGAAGATCACAGACCCTAGAGGCTTCCACTATCCTTTAGCTAAATGAAAATATTATGCCTATCAAGATGCCTTGGAAGTGTGAATGTTTTAGCCCTTTGACTGATGCTGTTCTCACTTTTGGTTAGAGAAACTTCTTTTTACAGATGGCTGCAAATACTAGGGTGACCCCAAACTTACCAAAGTGACAAGAAGAAGAGAAAGCCCAGGGCTTAGTAATGGACAAGTCATCTCTATCACACCCGCCAGGCTCAGGGACCATGACAGAGGGAGTCAAGAGACCAATATCAGGGGCTGGAGAGATGGCTTAGCGGTTAAGTGCTTGCCTGTGAAGCCTAAGGACCCCGGTTCGAGGCTCGATTCCCCAGGACCCACATTAGCCAGATGCACAAGGGGGCACATGTGTCTGGAGTTCATTTGCAGTGGCTGTAAGCCCCGGCATGCCCATTCTCTCTCTCTCTCTCTCTCTCTCTCTCTCTCTCTCCCCCCTCCTTCCCTCTGTCACTCTCAAATAAATAAATAAAAATAAACAAAAAAAAATTTTTAAAAAGAGACCAATATGAGTGCTGCTCTTGCTACTAGCCAGAGAACCATCCCTATAGACATGGTGGTAGACACGGAGGAGACTCAAAACTCATCAAAGCAGAAAATGAGAGGCTGTCGAGAGCTCAACACTGAAGGAGATTTCTGCCGTACCCTCCAAGGCTCAGGGAACATTGTGGAAGAGGGGGCAGAAAGAATGTAAGAGCTACAGGGTGCACAGGCATACTTGGGGACGGTGTCCTAACAACATGAACTGACTGGTGCATTCATGACGCCGCCATGGTTACAGTACTCTCTCACAAGACCAGCATGGTTCTAAGCCCATCAGCATCTTGACATGGAAGATGAAGGAGAACAAAAGAAAGGAGATAACAAAACAGAGGAAGGACCATCTTGAAAGAGGAGGGTCCTCAGGGGATGGGGAATGGGGAAGCAGGGAAAATAAAGGATAAAGGGATGGTTACATGATCAAATTAGTATATGTTCATATACTGAAGTTCTCATTTTTAAAAATAAAAGAATGTTTTATATGTTCTGGGTATAAACTGTCAGATTTGTGTTTTAAAAATATTTTCTCCACTTGCAGTGTGTTTATTTAAAGTTTTAAATTCTTAACAAAGTCTAGTTTAACAGATTTAAGAAATCTTGCCAGGCATGATGGCACATGCCTTTAATCCCAGCACTTGGGAGGCAGAGGTAAGAGGATTGCCATGAGTTCAAGGCCATCCAGTCAACCTGAGCTAGAGTGAGACCATACCTCAAAAAAAAAAAAAAAAAAAAAAAGGAAAAGATGAAAGAAAGAAAGGAAGGAAGGAAAGAAAGAAGGAAGGAAGGAGGAAGGAAGGAAGGAAGGAAGGAAGGAAGGAAGGAAGGAAGGAAGAGAGAAAGAAAGAAAAATCTTTGCCAAAACCAAGATAACAAAGATTTTTTTTTTTTTTTTTGGTGTTTTCTTCTAGAAGATTTATGGTTTTAAATTTAAAAGTTGAGAGCTGGAGAGATGGCTCAGCCAGTTAAAGGCACTTCATTGCAAAGCCTGAAAGTCCAGGTTCAATTCCCCAGCACCCACATAAAGCCAAATGCAGAAAACAAAATGGAACCAGCATCTGTGTTTGTTTGCAGCAGAAGAAGACCCTAATGTACACACCTACACATGCAAATAAACTAATTAAAATATTTAAAAACAAATAAAACAAACTTACAGAAAGCTTGAGCAGGAACCTTGCACCCTATGCTGAAATGAACTATATACAGAAGACAGAACTCACAGTTCCATGTACTCAGGAGGCTGATGAGGGAGGATCTGACAAGTCCAAGAACTCAAGACTCTAAGGCACTGTGCTAACTGGGGTGTCCACACTAAGTGTAGACTCAGTATGGTGTCTCCCCAGGAACAGAGAGGCACCAGGCTACATGTGCTAATCAGTAGTGCCTGCAATTAGCCACTGCCAACCCATGTGGGCACCATAGCAAGACCCCATCTCCACTAAAGCATGAGATGAAAAAGGAGGACGAGGAGATGTAATTAACTTTTCTTTTTAAATATTTTATGTATTTTTTATTTTCTTTATTGACAACTTCCATAATTGTAGACTGATAACCCATGGTAATTACCCCACCCCCCACTTTCCCCTTTGTAACTCCACTCTCCATAATATCCCTTCCCCCTCTCAAACAGTCTCTCTTTTATTTTGATGTCAGCATCTTTTCCTCCTATTATGATGGTCTTGTGTAGGTAGTGTCAGGCACTGTGAGGTCATAGATATCCAGGCCATTTTGTGTCTGGAGGAGCACTTTGTAAGGAGTCCTACCCTTCCTTTGGCTCTTACATTCTTTCTGCCACCCCTTCCACAATGGACCCTGAGCCTTGGAAGGTGTGATAAAGACATTGCAGTGCTGAGCACTCCTCTGTCACTTCTTCTCAGCACCATAGTGCCTTCTGAGTCATCCCAAGTTCACTGCCATCTGAAAAGAGAAGTTTCTCTAACTAAAAGTGAGAATAGCATTAATATATGGGTATGAACATTAGAAGAAGTGCTTACTGGGCAGTTTGGTGAGCATACTATATACATTTAGCCAGATAGCAACAGATGCTATACTCCTAGGGTTCATGACTACTCCATCATAGGTTTTCAGTATCAGGCATGTATTCCCTACCATGGAGCAGGCCTCCAATCCAATTAAAGAGCAGTTGGTTTCCCCCATAACAGACATGCCACTGTTGCACCTGATGGTTCATTTGGCCTAGATAGCCAAATTTAAGGCTTGCAGTGTCCACTGTTGAGTATCTCCACTGGTGATTTCTCTCTCTCCCATTGAATTGCATGAAGCATAGCTTTTTCTAGCTTTCTGTCAGCTGGTCTACATGGAGGAGGTTTTCAGCTCAGCTCCAGTAGGATTTCTCAGTGACCTTGCAGCCCAAGTATGTGGAGTCTTCATCAATAAGGTCTTACCATCTATTCCTGGTAGGAAACCAAGGGCCTCGGCAATGGCCTATAATGTTTTGGGGGCATCAGGGACCTCCCTAGCCAACAACTCACTGGAAGGTATCCCATCCCTCACACTGAAAATTTTCTAGTAACAATCTATGGCTTCTGGATGTGCCATTGTCCAAAAAAGTAGGTTTCTATATGACTTATTCATACCCTCTTAGATTTTGATTAGTCCTCCCTCTACCTTTCCTTTACTCAATCTCTTCTCCTGACCTCATTTAGTTCTTTTTACCCCCATTAATCTGTTCTCTACTTGCATATATACAATAGCATCATATTAACTCCCCCTCCCTCCCTTTTTATTCCATTTATATCCCCATTCTAGCTTACTGGCCTCTGTTACTGAGCTTTATTCCAACTCACATAGAAGTCCAATTATTTGTAGCTAGGATCCACATATGAGAGAGAACATGGGATGTGTGGCTTTCTGGGTCTGGCTTACCTCACTAAGAATAATCCTTTCCAGATCCAGCCATTTTCCTGCAAATTTTATAATTTCATTTTCATTTTCATGTGCCACATCTTCATTATCCACTCATCAGTTGAGGGACAACTAGGCTGATTCCATTTCCTAGCTATTGTGAATAGAGCAGCAGTAAACATGGTTGAGCAAGTGTCTCTAAAGTAGTGAGATAAAAGCCAGGCGTGGTGGCGCACGCCTTTAATCCCAGCACCTGGGAGGCAGAGGTAGGAGGATTGCCATGAGTTCGAGGCCACCCTGAGACTACATAGTGAATTCCAGGCCAGCCTGGGCTAGAGTGAAGCCCTACCTTGAAAAACCAAAGATAAATAAGTAAATAAAGTAGTAAGACAGGTCCTTAGGATGTATGTCTAGGAGTGGTATAGCTGGGTCATATGGTAAATTTATTTTTAGCTGTCTCAGGAACCTCCACACTGATTTCCACAATGGCTGGACCAGATTGAATTCCCACCAACAGTGTAGAAGGGTTCCTCTTTTCCTGCATCCTCACTAGCATTTATGGTCATTTGATTTCATGATGGTAGTCATTCTTATAGGAGTGAGATGGAATCTCAATGTAGTTTTAATCTGCATTTCCCTGATGGCTAGGGATGTAGAACATTCTTTTAGATGTTTATACGCCATCTGTATTTCTTCTTTTGAGAACTCTCTATTTAGATCCACAGCCCACTTTTTAATTGGATGGTTTGATTTATTATTATTTAAGTTTTGAGTTCTTTGTATATCCTAGATACTAATCCTCTATCAGATGTATAGCTGGCAAAGATTTTTTCCCATTCTGTAGGTTGCCTCTTTGCTTTATTCACAGTGTCCTTTGCTGTACAAAAGCTTTGCAATTTCATGATGTCCCAGTGGTTAATCTGTGGTTTTATTGCCTGAGCAATTGGGGTTATATTCAGAAAGTCTTTGCCAAGACCAATATGTTGAAGGGTTTCCCCTACTTTTTCCTATAGCAGTTTCAGAGTTTCAGGTATGTTATTAAGGTCTTTGATCCATTTGGACTTAATTCTTGTATATGGAGAGAGATAAGGATCTATTTTCATCCTTCTACAGATATATATCCAGCTTTCCCAGCACCATTTGTTGAAAAGGCTGTCTTTTCTCCAGTGAGTATTTTTGGCATTTTTGTCTAAAATCAGGTGGCTGTAGCTACCTGGATTTATATCTGGGTACTCTATTCTGCTTCATTGATCTATATGTCTGTTTTATGCCAGTACCATGCTGTTTTTGTTACTATGGCTTTGTAATATAGCTTAAAATTGGGTGTGGTGATACCATCAGTATTATTTTTATTCCTCAGAATTGTTTAGATATTTGAGGGTTTTTGTGCTTCCAAATGAATTTTAGGATTGTTTCTTCTATTTCTGTGAAGAATGCCATTGGAATTTTGATGAAATTTTATGGATTTCTTTGGATATGATTGCCATTTTCACAATATTGATCCTTCCAATCCAAGAACAAGGGATGTCTTTCCATTTTCTAGTGTCTTCTGCAATTTCTGTCCTGAGTGTTTTAATGTTTTCATTGTAGAGATCCTTCACTCCTTGGTTAGATTTATTCCAAGGTACTTTATTTGTTTATTTATTTATTTTGGTGCAATTGTGAATGGGAGTGATTCTATAATTTCATCCTCTGTGTGTTTGTTGTTAGCATATAGGAAGGCTACTGATTTCTGTGTGTTTATTTTGCATCCTGCTACATAGCTACAGGTGTTTGTCAGCTATAACAGTTTGGTGGTAGAGTCTTTAGGGTCCTTTATGTATAGAATCATGTCATCTGCAAATAAGGGTAACTTGATCTCTTCCTTTCCAATCTGTATCCCTTTTATGTATGTGTCTTGCCTTATTGTTATGGCTAAGACTTCCAGTACTACATAAATAAAAGCGGGGACATGGACACCCTTGTCTTGTTCCTGATTTTAGTGCAAAAGCTTCAAGTTTTTATCCATTTATTATTATGTTGGCTGTAGGTTTGTCATAAATAGGCTTTATTATGTTGAGATATGTTCCTTCTATTCCCATGTTCTGTAGGACTTCTATCATTAAGCAATGTTGGAGTTTGTCAAATGCTTTTTTTGCATCTAATGAGATGATCATGTGATTTTTGTCCCTCAGTCCATTTATATGGTGTATTACATTTATCAGTTTGCATATGTTGAACCTTCCCTGCATCTCTGGGATAAAAGCCTACTGGGTCAGGGTTAATGATCTTTCGGATATATTCTTGTATTCTGCTTGCCAATATTTTGTTGAGAATTTTTGCATCTATGTTCATGATGGAGATTGGTCTGTAATCTTTTTTTTCTGTCTTTGCCTGGTTTCGGTATCAGGGTGATGCTGGCTTCATAGAAGGAGTTTGGTAGGATTCCTTCTTCCTATTTTATGAAAAGCTTTGAGAAGCAATGGTGTCAGTTCTTCCATGAAAGTCTAGTAAAATTCAGCAGTGAATCCATCTGGGCCTGGACTTCTTTTAGTTGGGAGATTGTTTATAACTGCTTGGATCTCCATACTTGTTAGAGGTCTATTTAAGTGATTAATCTCATCTTGATTTAATTTAGTTAGGTCATATAAATCAAGGAAATCATCCATTTCTTTCAGATTTTCAAACTTAGTAGAGTATATGTTCGTATAGTATGCCCATTTGATTTTTTTAATTTCTCTGGTATCTGATGTTTTTTTTTTTTTCCTTTTTTGTTTTGTGTTGTTTTATTTTGTTTTTCAAGGTAGGGTCTCACTCCAGTCCAAGCTGATCTGGAATTAACTATGTATTCTTAGGGTGGCCTTGAACTCATGGCAATCCTCCTACCTCTGCCTCCCGAGTGCTGGGATTAAAGGCGTGCACCACCACACCTGGCTCTCATATCTGTTGTGATGGTGCCTTTTTCATGTGTAATTTTATTAATTTGTGTCTCTTCTCTCATTCTTTTGGTTTGATTTGCTAAGAGTTTATCAATCTTGTTTATCTTTTCAAAGAAACAACTCTTTGTTTCATTGATTCTCTGGATTATTTTATTGGTTTCTAGTTCATTAATTTCTGCCCTAATCTTTATATTTTCTTCCTATCTACTGATTTTTGGTTTGCCTTCTTATTTTTCCAAGGCTTTAAGGTGAAGTATTAAGTTGTTTACTTGTGACCTTTCTAATTTCTTAATATAGGCACTTAAAACTATAAATTTCCCTCGTAGGACTGCCCTCATTGTGTCCCACAGGTATTGGTATGTTGTGTTCTCATTATCATTTGATTCTATGAATTTTTTTTATTTCCTTCTTGATTTCTTCATTGGCCCATTCATCATTTAGTAGTGTATTGTTTAGTTTCCATGATTTTGTGTATGCTCTATAGCTTTTCTTGCTATTGATTTGTAGTTTAATCCCATTGTGAGCAGGTAGAGTGCAGGGAATTATTTCAATTTTTCTTTATTTGTTAAGATTTGCTTTGTGTCCTAATATATGGTCAATTTTAGAGAATGTTCCATGTGCTGCTGAAAAGAATGTGTATTCTGCAGCATTTGGGTAAAATGTTCTGTAGATATCTGTTAGATACATTTGTTCCATGACCTCATTTAATCCAGATGCATCTCTGTTTATTTTTTGCCAGGATGACCTGTCAATTGATCAGAGTGGGGTGTTGAAGTCACCCACTGCGATTGTATTTGGTGTTATCTGTAACCTTAGTTCTAATAGTGTTTGTTTGATGAAATTGGGAGCCCCATGTTAGAGTGCATATATGTTTAGAATTGTAATGTCCTCCTGTCGGAATGTTCCTTTAATCAATATAAAGTGACCTTCCTTATCTTTCCTAACTAATGTTGGTCTGAAATCTACCCTGTCTGATATTAGGATAGCAACACCTGCTTGTTTTCTAGGCCCATTTGCTTAAAACACCATTTTCCAACCTTTTACCCTAAGATAATGTCCATCTTTTGTGGAAAGGTGAGTTTCTTGGAGGCAACAAATTGAAGAATCCTGCTTTTTAACCCAGTCTGCAAACCTGTGTCTTTTGGTTGGGGCATGGAAATCATTGCTATTAAGAGTTATTAGTGAAAGATGTGTATTTATTTTTGACATTTTTATTTTTGTGCAGTTTTTCCCATTTTACCTTTGCTCTCTTGTATTAACTAGTATTTGAGTATGGTTTTTTTTTTCCAGGTTCCTTATGTGTGTGATTTTCTTTCTCCTCAACATGGAGAATCCTTTCAAGTATTTTCTGTAGAGCTGGCTTGGTCTTCAAATATTCCTTTAGCCTGCTATTGTTGTGGAATGTCCTTATTTCTACATCTATTTGAATGGATAGCTTGGCAGGACAAAGTAACCGTGGTTGACAGTTGTTATCTTTCAGAACTAGGAATACATCATTCCAAGTCCTTCTGGCTTTTAAGGTTTGTGTTGAGTAATCTGCTGTGATCCTAATGGACTTGCCTTTGTATGTGACTTAATTTTTCTCTCTAACTGCTTCCAATATATTTTCTCTGGTTTCTGTGTTGTAGTTTAATTGCAATATGGAAGTGAGAGGTTCTTTCCTAATTATGTCTGTTTGGTGTTCTATAGGATTCCTGTATCTGTATTGACATCACTTTCCCTACTTAGGGGAAGTTTTCTTCCACAATTTTGTTGAAAATGCTTGTGATGCCTTTGGAGTGAATTTTTTCTCCTACTATGCCCTGAATTCTTATGTTTGATCTCTTCATAGTGTCCTGAATGTCTTGAAATTCCCATTCATGCCTTCCTATTAGTTTGTCTTTATCTTTCTTGGACTGTATTAGATCTGCCACCTGATCTTCTAGTTTACATATTTTGTCCTCTCCTTGATCCATTCTACTGGTGAGACTTTCTACAGAGTTTTCTATTTGACTTACTGTGTTTTTCATTTCTAGTATTTCTGACTGGTATTGTTTTCATTATTGCTATTTCCTTACTCATGTTTTGTATTGACCTATTTATTTTATTAACTTGGTTTCCTATGTTCTCTTGGGATTCCTTCAGGAGTTGGTTTTCTTCTTTGATTCCTTTGATTTCTTCTTTGATATCTTTGAGTATAGATATAATCTTTTTTTAAATCTCTGTCAGACATTTCATCAAAAGTAATCTCACTAGAGGTCATTTCTGATGGATTTATAATTTTTGGTGAGATTGTACTGTCTTGACTTTTTGTGTTTCTTGTATTATAATGTAGAGATTTTTGCATCTTGAGTTAATTTGATGCTTGGGTTTTCTAATTATCTATAGTGTTCTTGGCCATATAAACCCAACTTTATATATCTTCAGTGTAGGAATTTAAGGTGCCAGGTGTAGCTCTCATACTCCAAGAGAAACAGCAGAAGTGACCCTAGGTGTTGAGTTTGCCTGCTATTCAAGTGTTGTAGTAGACTGCGTGGAGCAAATTACTGGCAAACTCTAAAATTCAACTAAGCAATATAGACATTCAATCAAAACCAGCACAGAGTATTTATACAAGCATGGAGATTAAACTAAACATAAAATCTAGTAAAGCCAAAGTCCCTAAGGGTGTGTGTTGCCTCACACCTTAATCCTGTCAACTGAGAGGTTAAGATTGTAGACTGAAACCAGTTCCAAGTCAGCCTGGGATCCAGTCAGTCCCTGCCCCCAATAGTGACTTAAGAAAAAGACAAAGGCCCTAAAAGCCAGGAAACATCAAAGGCAACAACAGTCAACACCAAAATACAGCTTATTTGCAAAGGATAAAGCCAACCAAGAATATATCATTCAAATATAATACATAACCTTTCCTGACATGGAAGGAGAGATTAACACTCCCAGTGCAGGCCTATGTATCTGGCTGCTTATAAGAAGGCCCTGTTACCTTTCGGGATGGCTTCCAGTCTCACCACTGCTGAGTGCCCACCTCGATCCCTTTCAGTGCCCTAGAGCTGGGGGTGAATGCATTCTCCCGAAGTTCAGGGCCCTGATGGTCAGGGGATGGGAGACTTTGCAGAGTGCTGGAGTTGTACTGGAGCTGCTCAGCTGGTCCCATGTATGTCCATCAGCAGATGCTCAGCTGGTCTCTGCTGTCTTCCCTTTCAGTTTTCTTGCCTTTCTGAGAAGGCTGATGTGAGTGGAAAATCTCCTCACCTTGTTTCTGCTCCTGCCACCAGCAGGGTGGGCTCATGGATCAGGGCTGCTGGCGCCTCGGCGGGATTCTGGCCAGTTTCCTCCTTTCTGAAAGATCTTGGTCTTGCCTGCTTCCTGCTATAGTTGATAATAGCTTATATACCTTCACTTTTCAGTAGAAGAGTGTATTTTTCTTTGTTTCTGTTTATTTCCCTCCCTAGGCTGCTTTGATGTGGCTAGTGTGCTGCCATCTTACCTGGAAGTCCAAGAAGACCATCTTTGTAATTAACTTTTCTTGGTGCATATGCGTGATGTATGATCATATGTGCGTGCACACATGCATGTGGAGGCCAGAGGTCAACACCGGATGTCTTCCTCAGTTGCTCTCCAAATTAATTTTTGAGACCAAATCTCACAGTGACATTAGAGCTCACCAATTGATTCAAGCTCGCTAGTCAGTAAGCCCTAGGGATTCTCCCATCTCTGACAGTCACATGCCAATATGCCAGGCTCAATCCAAACTCAGGTCTTTATGTTTGTACAGCAAGCACTTTACCCACTGAACCATTTCTCCAGCTCCAGAACCAACTGTTACATTTTTAAATATTTATTTGTTTATTTGAGGGAGAGAATGGGCATGCCAGGGCCTCATGCCTCTGCAAATGAATGCCAGACACATGCTCCACTTTGTGCCTCTGGCCCTTTTTTCTTAATATGAATATCCAATGGTTTCAAAATCACTTGTTTAAAAGACTGCTTTTAAACTGAATTATCACATGCTTTAGGTGAAACTTTAAGTAAGACTATGCAGAGGAGTCAATTTTAGATTCTGAATTCTGTTCTACTGATCTATACATAGATCCTTTTGTGAGTACCACACTATCTTCATAACTGCAGTTTTAAAGTAAGTCATAAAATCAGAGTGTGAGGGCTGGAGAAATGGCTTAGTGGTTAAGCGCTTGCCTGTGAAGCCTAAGGATCCCAGTTTGAGGCTCGATTCCCCAGGACCCACGTTAGCCAGATGCACAAGGGGGCGCACGTGTCTGGAGTTCATTTGCAGTGGCTGGAGGCCCGGGTGCACCCATTCTCTCTCTCTCTCTCTCTCTCTCTCTCTCTCTGCCTCTTTCTCTCTCTGTCTCTTGCTCTCAAATAAATAAATAAAAATAAATGAAAAAAAATTTTTTAAAAATCAGAGTGTGAATCTTACAAGGTTTTTTTTTCAAATTTATTTTAGCCATCCTGTGAATATTGCCTTTCCATGTGCTTTTTCAAATCAGCTTGTGGATTTTTATAGATACTCCTGCTGAGATTTTGATTTAGATTTTATGAAATCTCAAATTTTGGGAGAACTGACATATTAGCCACAATCCATGGATATGGTATATTTCTCTGTTTACTTAGATCTCTGGTTTCTCTCATTAGTGCTCTCTAGTTTCAGCATAAAAATCTTGTAAAAATGCTTTAATAGGCTTGTTTTATTCAATGGGTTTTAGTACTATTGTAAATGATATTTACAATACCAATATTCTAGTTTCAATTTCTTTTTTAAAAATATTTTTATTGGGACTGGAGAAATGGCTGAGTATTTAAAGGTGCTTGCTTATAAAGCCTGAGAGCCCAGCTTCATTTCCCCAGTACCCACGTAAAGCCAGATGCATAAAGTGGCTCATGGGTCTGGAGTCCATTTGCACCTATACGAGGCCCTGGTGCTCCCATAGGCTCTTTGTGTCTCTCTGTTTCTCTCTCTCTCTCTCTCTCTCTCTCTCTCTCTCTCTCTCTCTCTCCAGTAAATGAAATTACTTTTTTACAAAAATTTTTAAAATATTTTATTTATTTATGAGAGAAAGAGGAAGATAGAGAGAGAGAGTGGGTGCCCCAGACTTCTAGCCACTGAAAGTGAATTCTAGATGCATGTGCCACCCTATACATCTGGCTTACATGGGTGCTGGAGAATTGAACCTGGGTCCTTTGGCTTTGCAGGCAAGTGCCTTAACCACTAAGCCATCTCTCCAGCCCACAAAATTTTTTTGAGGTAAGGTTTCACTCTAACCCAGGCTGACCTGGAATATACTATGTAGTCTCAAGCTGGCCTTGAACTCAGAGTGATCCTCCTACCTCTGCCTCCTAAGTGCTGGAAAGGTGTGTGCCACCACACCAAGCTTTAAACAATGCTTGTATTTATTTATGTGCAAGGAGAGACAGCCAGGCCTCAAGCTCACTATGGAGCTGAGGATGACGCTGAACTTCTGATCCTCCTACCTTCACCTCCCATGTGACGGGATTAAAAGTTTACACCACCACCCCTGGTTGATGGGTATTGGGAACCAAATCCAGGGCTTTGTGCATGCTAGACACGCACTCTACCAACAGAGAAGAGATACATTTCCAGCTCCAATATGCTCCTTTTCAACTTCTTAAGGTAGACACTTAAATAGTGGGTTTCTTTTTTTCATTTTTTAAAAATACATTTTTTTATTTTCATTTCTTTACATGAGCAAGAGAAAGAGGAGGGGAGAGACAGAGGGAAATGGAGAGAATGGGCACTCCAGGCCACTACAGATGAACTCCAGATCCATGCGCCACCTTGTGCATCTGTCTTACATGGGTCCTGGGGAATAGAACCTGGGTCCTTAGGCTTCCCAGGCAAGTGTCTTAACCACTAAGCCATCTCTCTAGCCCTCTTTTTTCATTTTTTGTTTTTCTTGATTTTTCAAGGTATGGCTTCACTCTAGCCCAGGCTGTCCTGGAATTCACTATGTAGACTCACAGTGGCCTTGAACTCATGAAGATTCTCCTACCACTGCGTCCCGAGCGCTGGGATTAAGGGCATGTGCCACCACAACCAGCTATTTTTTTATTTTTGTGGCAGGTCCTCACTCTAGCCTAGGCTGATCTAGACCTTACCCCAGGCTGGCCTCAAACTCAAAGCAATCTCCTACCTCAGCATCCTAAATGCTAGTATTAAAAGCATGAGCAAGCATACCCTACTACTGGTTTCTTTTTTAATAAGCATTTAAAACTATAAATTTTCCTATACCACAATATATATATATATATATATATATATATATATATATATATTTCAATTTTCATTCAATTCAGGATATTTTGTAATTCCTCTTAGACTTTTTGTTTTGTTTTGTTTTTTGAGGTAGGGTCTCACTCTAGCCCAAGCTGACCTGGAATTCACTCTGTAGCCTCAGGGTGGTCTCAAATTCACAGTGATCCTCCTATCTTGGCCACTTAAGTGCTGAGATTAAAGGCGTGTTCCATGACACCTGGTCCTTTTTTTTTTTTTTTTGAGGCAGGGTCTCACTCTAGCCCAGGCTGACCTTGAACTCACTCTGTAGCCCTGCCTCAGCCTCCCCAGTGCTGAGATTAAAAGTGCATGGCACCGCTTTCCCTTAGCCTTAACTGTTCCCCCACACTAGCTATGTGGCCTTAGGCAAAGGAGAGGGGAGATAGGGGATGGGGACCATCTAAAACTCTGTGTCCAGTCTTCTGGCTGAGTTACTCAGAGCAGTTGAGGGGAGAGGTGAGTCCTACTTCTCCAGGCCACCCTGAGTGTCTCCTGCACAGCCCTTTTTGAACCATCCTACATGGCATGACATTAGAGTCTCAGCAGCACACATCTTGGTCACCAATGGCCACATCATTCACGATCCAAGAGAAGGGACGTTCCTCCTTTCTGGTTCAAGCAAGTGGCAATGGCGACGGTCATGAAGCAGAGGGCTAGCTCTTCCCAATCATCTGCCTGTTAAGCCCCTTTGTTCCTTTCGGAGTTGGAAATGGTCTGATTCCTTAGCCAAGGTCACCCATCCAGGAAGGCCCGGGGTCAGAATAGAAGCACAGGGCACGTGTCATGCCAGGGTGATATGCAGAGGCACCCAGAGCAGGATGGAGTGAAGCAAGGAGCCAGGGTGGGACCGAGCTATGTGTTTCTGGGACACGGCTCAGAACCACTGGCCTGTGGATTCTCAATCCAGTTCCCACCAGTCTAGAAGTGAGGTGGGATTTTGCACTCCTAACCAAGAGACAAGGATGTTTCTGAGGAGAAATAGTGAGTTGTGGACCCCAATTTCACCTCATAGTCACCTTGTGGCCTGGCCACAGGGGCTAGCTCTATCTTCCTGCTCCACAGGGATGAGTCCCACACCAAGCTCACCCCCAGAGCCCTCCTGTCACTCCTGATGCAAGGAAGTGAGGCAAGAGGCGGCAGGCAAACCTAGGAACGCTACCTCACAGACTGTCACTGGGGTCTGCTTCCACCCTGACCTGTTCTAGTCACCATGCTGGGGCCAAACTGTCTTTCCCATGAGCCCTCATGGGCTGTATGTGCCTACCCCGGGGCCCTGGCTTCAGGAAGTGGCTAGCAGAGCCCCCGGGTGCCTTGCTTCTCACTCCCACAGCAGCCCTTTTGCCCAGCACTTTCTCCTGGCCTCCTTTCTGCATCTAGAAAAAGCCTCACAGTGTCTCCTTTTGTCTCCAAGATGCAGAAATTACCAGTGGCATCGTGTTCTTGTACCAAATTAGCCACACTTAACTCAAGTGCCCGCTGTCAGCCTGAGTCCGCTGCGGGGGCCTTTCAATGCCACTTGGAGCCTGAGACAGGGGCGGGTGGCCCCAGCCCATCCTCACGGATCTGAGCTCTGTAGAGCCTCACATCCTCAGCGCAGCACGGGCTCCATTTAGGATGCAGAGAAAGAGCAGCGGCAGGGCTGTGGGCTCTCCGCCTCTGGCCTCTTGAAAGCCAATTAACTTGGCACCGTAATGGAAAACAGGGTCTGAAGGAAGGGGTAGGCGAACACACAGTACCTTCTGAGCCCCTGGTCCTCTCTTCAATAGGGCCAGGGCTGAAGTGAAACAGGAGAAGAAAAGAGAGCCCCTCCCCCCCCCGGAGGGGCGTCTTCTGATCTCACTGGCCCACTTCACTGGAAGCAGAATTCTGGTGCCATGCTAAAGCAAAAGACATGTTAAAAAAAAAAAAAGTGACAGACAAGCAGGGGCTGCAGAGATGGCTTAGCGGTTAATGTGTTTGCCTGTGAAGCCTAAGAACTCATGTTTGAATATCCAGGTCCCCTGGAACCAGACGCAGAGTGACGCGCGCATGCAATGTCACACATGCACCACAAGGGGGCTCACACATCTGGAATTCATTAGCAGCAGCTGAAGGCCCTGGTGCGCCCATTCTCTTTCACGCTCTAAAATAAATAAATAAAACAGACAAGGGGACTCTCCGCAGGAGTGCCTCGGACAGGCCCCGGCCCACCAGTGGCATCCCTGCTTTCAAGCATCCCTGAAGCCCATCACCTCCTGCCTCCACAGCACCCAGGCTCCTGCCTCCCTGCTCCCTGAGCCTGAGGCTGCTCGCCACTCCCGCCCCTGCCCACCCTCCCACTGTACCAGTGAGTACACCTGGTTCTGCTCCCCAGGGAAGGATCTCTTGCCCTGCAGGAGCCCATCTCCCCTTGGAAGCCTTTGTGAATATCCAGCGCTGGGGAGGTGCCTCTATGTCCACAGACCTCTATATGCAATCGTGCAAGGCCTCTCTTACTCCGTCTCACTATTGCGTGTACATGTGGGTATACGGGTGTATGTGGGTGTGGTAGGTGCACACATATGTGTGCATGCACGCAGAGACCAAAGGAGAATGTCAGGTGCCACTTTTCAGGCACCATCTACCTTTTTTTGTTTGTTTGTTTGTTAGTTTTGAGGCAGGGTCTCACTCTAGCTCAGGCTAGAATTTACTATGTAGTCTCAGGGTGGCCTCGAACTCACAGCAATCCTCCTACCTCTGCCTCCCAAGTGCTGGGATTAAAGGCGTGTGCCACCACACCCGGCTACCTTTTTTTTTTTAATATTTTTTTGTTATTTTTATTTATTTATTTGAGAGCAACAGAGAGAAAGAGGCAGATAGAGAGAGGGAGAGAGAATGGGCGCGCCAGGGCCTCCAGCCACTGCAAACGAACTCCAGACGCGTGCGCCCCCTTGTGCATCTGGCTAACGTGGGTCCTGGGGAGTCGAGCCTCGAACCGGGGTCCTTAGGCTTCACAGGCAAGTGCTTAACCGCTAAGCCATCTCTCCAGCCCCCAGCTACCTTTTTGTTTGTTGGTTTGTTTGTTTTTCAAAGTAGGGTCTCACTCTGGCCCAGGCTAACCTGGAATTCACTATGTAGCCTCAGGTTGGCCTCGAACTTACAGGAATCCCCTTACCTCTGCCTCCCAAGTGCTGGGATTAAAAGTGTGCACCACCACAATGGCTCTTTTTAAAAATGTTTTTAATTTGTTTGTAAGCAGAGGGATTCAGAGGGAGAGACAGAGAGAGAGAGAGAGAGAGAGAGAGAGACAGGGAGAGTATGGACATGCCAGGGCCTCTGGGCACTGTGCTACTTTGTGCATCTGGCTTTACGTGGGTGCTGGAGAACTGAACCCAGGTCATTAGGCTTTGCAGGCAAATGCCTTAACCACTTAGCCATCTCTCCAGCCCCCATCCACCTTTTTTTTTCTCTCTCTTTTTTTCAAGACAGGGTCTCTGTCTGCCTCTCTAGTGCTGGAATTACAAGTGCGCGGGTCCTTAGGCTTACTAGGTGAACACTTCACCGATTCAGCTCTCTCCCCAGCCACGTTGCATGTGTGCCTGTCTCTCCAAACAGGGGAGACACCTGTTCCCTTGACAGCCATCAGGATGGCTGAGAGCCAGTGCTCGGGATGCAGCTGGTCACTAAATGGTGAGGAGGTGCTACGGTGCTGTCCCCCACTCTCCATATTTTCCACCTGGGGACAGCTGGGGCGCCATATCCCCACTGAAGGGGCACAGGGGTGTGGAGGCTGCTGGAACCTAAGACATAGACTGGGAAAGGAGAGAGCAGCGGCTGGGTAACACGTCCGGAGAGGTGCACCTGGGTGAGGCACCCTTCCTGCCGTGTGCCAGGCTCACACAGCCCTGCGACCCAAGATAGAGCCCACCTCCAGGAAGAAGGGAGGGCGCTAGGGTGCCGGCTCTGGGGTCGGGGTTCTGTTTGGGCATCCACAGTGCCCAAATCACAGTGAGTCCTTGGCCAACACTTGCCGCATGTGAGGAAGCCGTGTTGTGAAGGAACGGGGACGCAGCGCTGCTCTTGGGCGGGGAACAGCAGCGCGCCGGCAGAAGCGTCTCTCCCCAAGGCACAGATAGATGTGAGGTCACACAGGAGACATTGGGCAAGCTCTGGAAGGTGCAGGAGGCGGCCAGGGCCGGGATGGATGGCTCCTGCGAGTCCGTGGCCCACTCCTTCTTCCACCCCAGGACAGAGGCACTCTTGCCACTGGCCATTTGGACAGGACACATCCGGTTGGGCTGACAAGCGGCCTCAGAGACACCAGTGGGTCTGGTCCCAGCCACTCCAAGGACTGAGCAAGACCAGGTCACATATTCAGAACTGGCCTGTCTTCCCCAGACCCGGGCCCACTCGAGGTAGCTGGTAAGAGCCTACAAAGCAAAAGGGTTCTGTCCAGACCTGAGCTGATGATGTTGACAATGACCAGATGACAATAATCTCCCTGGTCGCCTGATTGATGGTCAGCACCTTGGAGGCTCATGGGCTTCGAATTTAGGGTGCATGACAAAAGGGGGTGGCTGGGAACTGTCCCTGCTGGAGTTGTGGGTTCTTCCTCTTTGAGCCACCCCCTTCCCCAGCTGTGCCAGCCCCTCCTGCCCACCCTGACAGATGTGCTGCCAGGGCTGAGCTCTGAGCATGGAGAGACCTAGACCTTTAATGCAGTGGCACAGCTGAGGAAACGGGCACCCAGGGCCTCGCCACTCAGCACACTAGCCTCGGGTACCGTACCTGCAGGGGGCAGCCATGGGGAGACGTTGTGTTTGCAGACTTGGCAGGAAACCCCTGCAGGAGGCGTCTCTTAGGCAGCTCAGACTGAAGTGTTCATCGTGGCGATTGTCCAGCTACTTTAAACTCTATCACTGACACCAACTTCTGTTTTTCCTTTCTTATGAGCCGATTCTATGGTTTTCAAAATGGTTCACGCAACCTGGTTCTAAGGAGCCAGCACTGGACTGGGGCCCCAAGGTCCTGATAAAGGGTTCAGGGGTGTACAGGACACAGTCTGAGGAGAGAGGGGGAGCAGGGCTTGGGGACACTATGGGGACACAGAGTCAGAGCCTTGACCATCACCTGAGGTGGGCAAGGAAGAGTGTTGTTACAGGGAAGTCCCCACCCATGGTCCCCTGTCTCCATTTTGATATCCAGTCACCCGGCTCTAAACTCTGGGCCCCTGGCATCCTGGCCAGGCCTTTAGTTTCTGTGTCCACCAGGTGCCCCATGTGAGCTAACTGGCTACATCATGCCTTAGTGTGTGCTAAAGAGGGGTGTTGTAGACAGTGTCACAATGCTGGGATGAACAGCCAAACCAGACACAGTTTTATGGGGGTTTATTTCACACTTATAGGTCCAGGGAGGAAGTTCCATCAATGGCACAAGTTGCTTCTGTGCATCCACGCAGAGAGAAAAACCAAACAGCCAGCAAACACAAAAGCAGCAGGCACAAAATCCAGCAGCAAGCAGGGACCCCCCCCCCCAAGATCAAACTTCTCTGCATACCTTACAGTGGAAATTCAAGTCCACCCCCAACACGCCTTTGGGCTGGACCTCCAGATCCACACCCCCCCCCCCCAGTGACACCTCCAGCCAGCTTGAATAAAAATCCTGAGTGTAGCTTGGTGTGGCACACACCTTTAATCCCAGCACTAAGGAAGCAGAGGTCGGTGGGTCGCTGTGAGTTCTAGGCCACCCTGACACTACATAGTGAATTCCAGATCAGTAAGACCCTACCTTGTGGGGGGGGTGAGGGGACTGAGTCTATGAGGGACATACATTCAAACTACCATAAGGGGAAGGAGGGAGAGAGCAAGAGGGGCCTTGTGAAGCCCGGAACCAGGACCAGCAGCAGTACTGGGTCCCTACACTGCCAACTACCCCCCCCCCAGACTGCTAGAGAAAATAACCAATGAACCAGGAGTGGTGGAGCACACCTTTAATCCCAGCACTTGGATGGCAGAGGTAGGTGGATTGCCGTGAGTTTGAGGCCACCCTGAGACTACATAGTGAATTCCAGGTCAGCATGAGCTAGAATGAAGACCCTACCTCAAAAACAAGCAAGCAAAAATAATAAAAGAAAGAAAGGAAGGAAGAAGAAAGAAAGGAAAGGAAAGAACCAATGAGCACTCCCTCCCTCCATCAAGCTGGTTTTCCACTTCCTCTGGCTCTCCCCTTCACTTTTCTGTCTGTCTGTCTGTCTGTCGGGTGTGTGCATGTGTGTATGTCCGTCCTCTCTCCCACCCTCTCTTCCCCCAGCCCCTCTAACAGCACCGGCGGAGAGGGCAGCCGCTGCGCACAGTCACAAATCTTCCATGTTATTCCCTCTCCTTTATTTACACCGGGCACACAGTAGCAATTCAATCTGAAAAAGTGCGGTGTTTTCAGAGGCGTGCAGCCCAAGAAATTGATGTTTGTGTTAATCAATCTTGTAGGAGCCTGCAGGGCTCAGAGAGATGCCACAAGAGAGATTTCCTCCGTTGATTGATTGGATCCTGAGCGGAGAGGGCTGGGGAGAAATCAACGCTCCAAGAGCCTGAAAGCCTGGGAGAAGGGTCAGACCTCCAGGACCTTTGGGACTCGCCCCCTCCCCAACGTGCGCCATCACCTTCTCCTCAGCCAACATGGGCCAGGTTGGGTGTCAGGACTCCTGGCTCCTATAGTGGGTCTCAGCATTGCCCTTCTCCTGTCTGAGAGGACTGGGGAAGGATCTACTCTTATCACTGCCCTCCCACTGCCCAGTTGGGTAGGTCCATGGCCTCCACAGGTCCAAGGGCTCTGTTCTGAGAGGATCCTCTGTAGTCCCCGGCTAGAGTGGATGAAAACCAGGCTGGGCTTCAGACAGAGCAGCCCTGAGGCCTCAGCCTGGAACCTCCACAGTGGAAAGTCCCCTGGCGCCCACCCAAAATGGACTGTCTGCTGGCGCAGCTGGTGGAAGCAGGGGTGGCACAGAGGCATGGAGCTGGCCACGTCACCCCCCACTGTTGGCGGCAAACCCAGAAGAGCCCATCTCCTTGCTGCGAGAGACTGAGCTGGGACCTCACAAACAATTGACATCTGTTGACACTCTATGCGGGCCCTGGGTGGAGCAAGGGGTAGGAGCCCTGAGACGCGAGGCAGCTACTGCCCAGGCAGGGGCAAGGAAAAGGAAGGGATTCTAGTCCCCTCTGGGTCTCTTTGTTCGTAGTCTGGGCACGGCACTTGGATTCTACAACCAGCCTCAGTATCCCTAGGCAAACTGTGTCTGCAGAAGTGGTCAGCATAGCTGGTACCTGGGGCACAGAGCTAGGAAGCAGGATTCTGCCCGTCAGACGTGGCTGGAAGGAGTTCTAGGCTCTGTGTCTTTGCCTGCCTGTGAAAGGACCCCAGGCCGGGGAGAGGCACTGGCAAGGTGATCTAGGGTGGTGGGCTCCTGTCCCCGAAGCTACTCCACTCTCCCCCACCCCTTACTGGGAGGCTGAGACAGACCACCTGTGCCAAGGAGTTTGAGACCAGCCTGGGCAACAGAACAAGTAACTGCCCTCCCCCACCCCCCGCTCCAAAAAAAGAAACCACCGGGCTGGAGGAATGACATAGCGGTTAAGGCATTTGCCTGCAAAGCCAAAGGACCCAGGTTCGATTCCCCAGGACCCATGTTAGCCAGATGCACAAGGGGGCGCATGCGTCTGGAGTACATTTGCAATGGCTGGAGGCTCTGGCATGCCCATTCTCGCTCTCTCTTTCTCTCTCCCTCTCTCTGTCTCTCAAATAAATAAATAAAATATTTTTAATATTTCATTTTTATTTATTTGTTATTTGACAGAGAAAGAGGGAGAGAGAGAGAATATGGGCATGCCAGGGCCTCCAGCCACTGCAAACGAACTCCAGACACATGTGCCACTTTATGCATCTGGCTTACGTGGGTACTAGGGAATTGAACCTGGGTCCTTCGGCTTCACAGGCAAGTGCCTTAACCGCTAAGCCGTCTCTCCAGCCCCAAAATAAAATATTTTAAAAAAAGAAACCACCATAAAGGTGACCTAGGACATACATGGGCCGCTCTGAGCCAGCCTTCGGGCTTGCGGCAGCCCCTCCTGGCAGGCTCTCCACCACACACCCACAGGCTGAGCACTCCACCAAGTGGCCCAGCCACCCGCCAGACACAAGAGGAAGTGGGCTCTTAAAGACAAGTCAAAGGCTGCTTAAGGCTGCTAATTGGGTGACTTTTGCCCCACTTCCACGCACGCACACATGCACACACACACACATACACAGAGTCACATATCTTGTTGATTTTCCAACAAACAAACACAATCTCTGATTCTGCAACAGAATGTTCTGTTTAGGTCCACCGGAGCCAGCAGGGTGACCCTGAACCAGCCACCACTCAACGCACTTCCAGGAAAAGTTCACTCGACCTGGCAAATGGCCCTAGAGCACAGGACCGTCTCAAAGGGCGGTTGCACGGGTTGCTATGCAACCACTGTGCCTTGCCCAGGCCCCTGCCCCTCTGCCGCACGCTGGGGCCACACTCAGCACAACCACCCTCCGGAAGAGAGCACTTGGTGGTATATGCACAAAATCTGACATGCAGGGCTGCAGAGATTGCTCAGTGGTTAAAGGTACTTGCTTGCAAAGACTGATGGCCCACGTTCAGTTCCCCAAAGTGGTGCATGTATCTGGAGTTCATTTACAGTGGCAGGAGGCCCTGGTATGCCCATAGTCTTTCTTTCTTTCTCTTCCTTCTTTCTTTCATTCTCACTCTCTCTTTCTCACTCACTCAAATAAATTTAATGTTTTTTTTTAAATTGGCATGCAGGCCTAGAGAGATGGCTTAGCAATTAAGGGGCTTGCCTGCAAAGCCAAAGGACCCAGGTTCAACTCCCTAGTACCCATGTGAAACTAGATACACAGTGTAGCACATGCAATGACTAGAGGCCCTGGTGCAACCGTTCTCTCTCTCTCTCTTTCTCTCTATCTCTCTCTCTTTCTCTGTCTCTCTCTCTCTCTCTCTCTCTCTCTCTTCCTCTTTCTCTCAAATAATAAATAAATTAGATAATTGACATACATCAAAATAAAAGAGGGGAGGGGATATGATGGAGAATGGAGTTTCAAAGGGGAAAGTGGGGGGAGGGAGGGAATTTCCATGGGATATTGTTTACAATCATGGAAGTTGTCAATAAAAAATAAAATAAAAATTGGCACGCAAATGCAAAAAAATAAATCCAGATGCTAAACCAGAGGACTGGGAGATGGGTCAGTCAGTCAAGTGCTTGCCACACAAGCTTGAGGACCTGAGTTCAGAGCTCTAGCATCCATGTAAAAAAAATCCAGCCACTGGGCTAGAGAGATGGCTTAGCAGTTAAGGCACTTGCCTGTGACGCCTAAGGACCCATATTTGACTTTCCAGGTCCCACATAAGCCAGACACACAAGGTCATGCATGTGCACGAAGTGGTACAGGCATCTGGACTGTGCAGTGGCTGAAGGCCCTGGTGTGCCAGTTCCCCACCCCTCCCTCATAAAAAAACTACAAAATAAAACCAATCCAGACCCTGGTGACACATGCCTATGACCACAGCACTGGGGAGGTGAGGCAGGAGGGTCCCCAGAACTTGCTGGCCAACTAGTCTATCCAAGCCCGTCAGCTCCAGGTTCGGTAAGAGATCCTGTCTCAAAATCTAAGATGAGCCAGGCATGGTGGTGCACACCATTAACCCCAGCACTTGGGAGGCAGACGTGGGAGGATCGCCATGAGTTCAAGGACAGCCTGGGCTAGAGTGAGATTCCACCTCAAAAAAGAAAAAGTGGAGAAAGGCACAGTGGCTGCTATAGTTACCTTCATGTTGCTGGGACAAAGCACCGAACCAGAAGCAGCTGATGCAAGGGAAGGATTTAGTTTTGGCTTACAGTCTCAGGGGAAAGCTCCATGATGGCAGGGGACAGCATGGCATGAGCAGAGGCTGGACATCACCTCTCCCACAGCAGGTGGAAAAGAGCAAGACAGTGAGCGGAATCCTTAGCAAAGAGGAGCTGGCTCTAACACCCCTAAGCCTGCCCCCCACAACACACCTCCTCCAGAAAGACTCCCCTACAAAATTACCATCAGCTGGGAACCAAGCATTCAGAACACATGAGTTTATTGGGGGGGGGTACTTGATTCAAACCACCACAGTGGCTTTTTACTGTGATCCCTAAAAATCAGTAGGATGGACCAGCACTTACTTTCCCATGGGGGTCTAAAGGGAAAGGGGCCTTTGTTCCTCTTCTCTTTTCTCCTTGTTGTGCCCAAACACCTGACAAGAACAAACTTAAAGAAGGAAGAGTTTATTTTTGTTCACAAATCAGGGTGAAATCAAAACCCATCATGATGGAGAAGGCATGGCAGCAACAGACTGCCTACTGACATCTTGGCAGATCAGAAAGCAGAGAAAGGGCCTGGCATGGTGGCACACAACTTTAATCCCAGTACTCAGGAGGCAGAAGTAGGAGGAGACTAATTCCAGGTCATCCTGAGCTAGAGCAAGATCCTATGTCAATAAGTAAATAAGCAGAGAAAGAGAGTGCTGGTGCTGGCACTCCGCTGCCTTGTTCCTTCCCTTCTTGCTCATGAGATGGTGCTGCCCTCGATCACGGTGGAGCTTCTGTCTTAAGCCTCTCTGGAAACACCCTCACACACAGCCACAGCCGCATCTCTAGGTGATTCTAAATCTAGTCAAATTGACAATCAAGATAAACCATTACAAGTTCACACCTTGTCATCCAAACACATCACTTTTTTTTTTTAATGTGCTTTGAGTCAGGGACTCAGCCCAGCCCAGACAGACCAAGAATTCACTCTGTAGCCTAGGCTGGCCTTGAACCCGTGTTGATCGTCCTAACACATTACTTTTAAATAATAATATGCTACCTCATAGACTCATGGCCATCTCATAATCCAAAATGCATTGGGTTCAACTTCAGAAGCTACTGTAGTCTTTAACAGTACCAATACTATTCAAAAGTCCATGGCTGGGGAGACAGCTCAGTGGTTAAAGTGCTTGCATGCAAAGCCTGCTGCTCTGGGCTTGATTTCCCAGCACCCATGTAAAACCAGGTGCACAAGACGGCACATGTGGCTGGAGTATGTTTGTAGTTGTGAGAGGCCCTGGTACACCCATACTCTCTCTCTCTCTCTCAAGCAATCAAATAAATAAAAATTTATAAAACAAACAAAAGTCCACTTTCTTCTGAGATTCAAGACAACCTCTTAACTGTGAGCCCCTGTAAAATAAAATATGATAAAGTAAAACAAGTTAAACAAGACCTACGTAATAAGAAGGAAAAAAATGACCTTTCAATGTCCTGTATGCATGGTCTGTGGTACCTTCAACGATAGAGTCTTACCACTTAGCTCTGGCAGGTAAGCAGACAATGGTCTCTCTTCTTTTTTTTTAATATGATAATATTAATAATATTACATAATAAAATGATGGAACCTAGAAGCAAGCCAACTCCCTGCTGGCCGGTCCTCACAGTGCTGGAAAGAGCTGCTGGAGATTAATGGCCACCAACTGAGTGAATATGCAGAGGACCCTGCAAGCTACGAAATCAGCCAGCTGGACAAGGCGCACACACCTGTGCAACAGTGGTACACAGCCTGTGTGGGTAACCAATGGCTCTGCGCTTGGATATGAGGCCCTCTCAGTGGGAGAGAACTCATACCTGGTACTGACAACCAAGTCACTCTCCCATGAATAGGAAAACATAGACTCCAGACACAAGCTTCCACTGGCCTTTGGCCAAGAAGAGTGGTAAGGTCTGGAAAGATGGCTCAGAAGTTAAGGCACTTGCCTGCAATGACCTAGGTTCAATTCCCCAGTATCCACGTAAAGCCAGATGCAAGCGGGCACATGCATCTAAGAGTTTGTTTGCAATGACAGGTGGCCCTGGTGCACCCATTCTCTCTCTCCCTCCCTTTCTCTCTTCCTCTCTCTCTCTCAAATAAATAAATAAAAATATTTTAAAATGTTTTTATTTTATTAATTTGAGAAAGAGAGAGAATGGGTATGCCCGGGTCTCTAGCCACTGTAAATGAACTCCAGACACATGCGCTTCCTTGTGCATCTGGCGTAAGTGGGTACTGGGGAACTGAACCTGAAGCCCTTAGGCATTTCAGGAAAGCACCTTAACCACTAAGCCATCTCTCCAGTCCCTAAAAATATTTCTTTTATTTGACAGAGAGAAAGAGGGACAGAGAGAGAGAGAATGGGCATACCAGGGCCTCCAGCCCCTGCAAACAAACTCTAGACACATGTGCCACCTTGTGCATCTGGCTAACGTGGTCCTAGGGAATTGAACCTGGGTCCTTTGGCTTTGCACGCAAATGCCTTAACCGCTAAGCCATCTCTCCAGCCCTTAAAAATATTTTTTTAAGAGGAAAGAAAACCAATGTGCTTGTGCATGACTTTAATCCCAGCATTTGGGAGGCAGAGGAAGGAAAATTGGTACGAGTTTGAGGCCAGCCTGGAACTACAGAGTGAGTGGTGAGTGCCTGGGCTAGGGTAAGACCCTACCTCAAAAAAAAAAAAAAAAAAGTGGTGATATTCATTCAGAAATCTGCTAAATGACCAGGTTTATCCCCTTTAATCCATGCTGCTCTGAATCAGAACATTCCCAATGTAGTCTTTCTTCTTTCCAATGAATGTGCATTTCTTTTCTCTTTTTACTTCTTTTTTTTTTTTTGGTTTTTTGAGGTAGGGTCCCACTCTAGCCCAGGCTGACCTGGAATTCACTATGGAGTCTCAGGGTGGCCTCGAACTCACGGCGATCCTCCTACCACTGCCTCCTGAGTGCTGGGATTAAAGGCGTGCGCCACCACGCCCGGCTACTTTTTTATTTTTTTGAGAGAGAGAGAGGGAGAGAGAGAAAGAGGCAGATGGGCACACGAGGGCCTTCAGACACTGCAAATGAACTCCAAACCTCCAAACGCATGCACCACCTTGTGCATCTGGCTTATGTGGGTCCTGGGGAATCGAACTTGGGTCCTTTGGCTTTGCAGGCAAGCACCTTAACGACTAAGCCATCCCTCCTGCCCCAAATGTGCATTTTTACAGCTGGAGCCTTGAATGGTTAGAAATCTTGCCCTCAAGGTATCTTTCCTATTGTCCTAATGCAAAGTATGAAGTTTCTCCTTAATTGTTTCCTTAACAAGTGCAGGCAAAGTGGTCCCCTTGTTCCTAAAGTCATGCTCCTTTCCTCGCAAATTGCACATTTTTCAAATCTTTCTGGGTCACTTTCTGCTCTCCCTCAACATAAACTTAGATAAGTGCAGTGAGCAGTAGCCACGCCACAAAATGAATACTATCATGTCTCTAAATTTTCTCCACACACAAATTAGTGCATTACTTCTTACAATATTTTTATTTGTTTACTTATTTGCAAGAGACAGAAAGAGAGAGAGAGTAAAAGAACACACCAGGGCCTCTTGGCCACTGCAAATGAACTCCAGACACATGTCCCACCTTGTGCATCCAGCTTTACGTGGTGACTGGGGAATTAAACCCGGGCTTTCAGGCTTTGCAAACACCTTTAACCACTGAGCCAAGTCCCAAGCCTAGATCCTTACTTTCGAATTCAGCTTCACTCAAGTTCTCAGGGCACGAGGAAAACACAGTCAGATTCTTTGCTAGAATATATATGAAAGGCTTTTTAAAAAGTCTAATTCCCAATAGACTCCTTGTTCCTCTCTGAAAGCTTGTGACCTGGGACTTCACAGTTCACGTTGCTACCAGTGTTCTGGTCTTCTGATCTCCCCCTCAGAATGGCCCATTAGAGCTCTGCTTACAGCACGCTAGAGCTTCTCTTGTTCGCAGGTCCAGACTCTTCCAAATTCCTCCTACCAACAAATTCAAAGGGCCTACAAATGTCATGGTAACAGCCGCACTCCTCAGTACCAGGTTACTTTCTCGCTGACCAAAGATGTGACAAAGGCAACGTCAGGAAGGAAGGTCCAGTCACGATGGTGGGAGGGTTGATTTGGGCTCATGGTCTGAAGGGCTATCATGGCTGTGAGCAGGGAAGGCATGGTGGGAGGCTGTCTGCTCACATCTTGACAAGTCGGGCAGCAGAGGCAGGAGAAGGCTGACTCTTGGCTGGCTTTCTCCATTTTAAGAGTGGGACTGCCCTCTGCAGATAAACCTCTCTAGAAACACCCTACAAGATACGCCCAGGCTGGGTGGGGTGTCACACACCTTTAATACCAGCACTCGGGAGGCAAAGGTAGGAGGACTGCTGTGAGTTCAAGGCCAGCCTGAGACTACATAGTGAATTCCAGGTCAGCCTGGGCTAGAGTGAGACTCTACCTCAAAAAAAAAAAAAAAAAAAAACGGTAACGCCCAGAGGCATGTCTCCCAGGATCTACACCCAGTCAGGCTGACAGTGCAGATTAACCACTGCAACAGCCATCTGCAGCCCCTTCACCCAGCTTCGCTGCTCTGCTACTGAAAAGCAGGCAAGGTTGCCTTGCGTGCGGATGTTGGTGTCAGTTACAGCAAAAGCATCCAGAATAGGCCAGGTGTGGCGGCACACGCCTTTAATCCCAGCACTCCGGAGGCAGAGGTAGGAGGATCGCTGTGAGTTTGAGGTCACCCTGAGACTCCATAGTGAATTCCAGGTCAGCCTGGGCTAGAGTCAAGACCCTACCTCAAGAAAACAAAAACAAAACAAAACAACAACAACAGCAAAAAAAAAAAATCCAGAACAGATCATCAGTAGGGAGGAGACCTAGGCTAAAGAGATATGAAACTTTTTTTTAATCTTATACAATGCAACACCTCACACTTTTGAGTCCTGCATTAGTAGGTCACAGATGACAGGAAATGGTGAGACAGTGAGTGAGTCATGCTGTCAAGAACCACACACATTGTAGATACAGCACACATCACACTCATACACATATACACACACATGACATGCCATCCACACTCATTCCACACATGCACACACATGTGAGCAGCAAGGGGAAAGTGGCATGTGACAGGTACCAGAGTGCTGGCATGGGCTGTTCTTCAGGCGGCACAACTAGTTTTCTCTTTTTTACTTTCTAGTTTGTTCCTTTTTGAATCGCAGATTTATTTAAGCATTCAAGATGTTTTGGGAGGACTAGGGAGATGGCTTAGCAGCTAAGGCGCTTGTCTGCAAAGCCAAAGGAACCAGGTTCTATTCCCTAGGACCCACGTAAGCCAGATGCACAAGGTGGCGCATGCATCTAGAGTTTGTTTGTAGTGGCTGGGGGCCCTGGTGTGCCCATTACCACCACCACCCCCATAACTTTCTCTGTCAAATAAATAAAAATAAATACTAAAAACAGATGTGGGGACTGGAGAAATTGTTCAGTGGTTAAGGGCACTTGCTTGCAAAGCCTGATGGCCCAGGTTCAATTCCCCAGTACCCACATTAAAACCAGATGCACAAAGTGGTGCATGCATCTAAAATTCATTTGCAGTAGTTGCAAAAGACCAAAAAGACCCTGACACACCCATATTCGTTCACTCTATCTGCCTCTTTCTGTCTCTGTCTCAAATAAATATTTTTTTAAATTAAAGATGTTTTCTGTTTGTTTTATTGGTGTGTGTGTGTGTGTGTGTGTGTGTGTGTGTGTGTGTGTGTTTTAAAATAGGGTTTCGCCAGGCATGGTGGTGCACACCTTTAATCCCAGCACTCAGGAGGCAGAGGTAGGAGGATCACCATAAATTTGAGGCCACCCTGAGACTACGTAGTGAATTCCAGGTCAGCCTGAGCTAGAGTGAGACCCTACCTCGAAAACCCAAAATAAATAAATAAATAAAATAGGGATTCATGTAGGCCAGGCTGGTCTCAAACTCACTATGTTCCTATGTAGTTAAGGATGACCTTGAACTCCTGATCCTCTCAAGTGTGGGAATTAAAAGTGTGTGCCACCACGCCTGATTGAATACGGTACAGGGGATAGAACCCTGGGCTTCATGCATGCTAAGTGAGCACTTATCAACTGAGCCACAGCTCCAGCCCCTATTTAGATGTTGTGACAATAAGGTAGCAGACATCACTGCCTTTCCAAAGCCCCAAACACCAGCCATATGCACCGATAGAAGAGCCCCTAGAATCACGCCTACCACACAGCTGTGTGTGTGTGCTTCAGGGACAGCTGTGGTCCCTGGCCTTGCTTTCCACCTGGAATCCCCAAAATGCACCCTTCCCTCAAAAAGAAAAGCTGTCAGCACACATCTGCTCTGTGGCCCACACTTCAAGTTACCGTCTTTCACCCCTCTGAGCGGCCACTGTGGCCTGAGTGTCTTTCTGCACACTACTGGCTCGGGCCCTCAATGGGAGGGGTCACCCTACTGACGGAAAAGGAGACGCTGTGGTGATGAGGATGCAGCCTGCTGGGGTGCTTAGTCCACACTTACCACAGAAGAGACAGGCCACAGGGCTGAGGGATGAATCACCCAGGCCCACCCTGCACACCCAGATCTGAATCCCAAAGCCATGAGCGACAGGTGCCGGCTCCTTCTGAGCAGAGGCAGCAGTAGTGTCTGGTCCTAGAGAAGTCAGGGGGGCTGGAGAGATGGCTTAGTGGTTCAGGCACTTGCCTGCAAAGCTTAAGGACCCAGGTTCGATTCCCCAGTACTCACATAAGCCAGATGCACAAGGTGGTGCATGTGTCTGGAGTTTGTAGTGGCTGGAGGCCTGGCATGCCCATTCTCTCACTCTTTCTTTCTGCCTCTTTCTCTCTCTCTCTCTCTCTCTCTCTCTCTCTCTCTCTCTCTCTCTCTCTCTTGCAAATAAATAAATCGAAGGACAAGAAGGTGTTTTTCTTGCAAAGCCTGATGGCCTGGTTAAAGCCAGACACACAAAGTGACACATGCATCTGGAGTTCATTTGCAGTGGCAAGAGACCCTAGTATACCCATATTCTCTCTCTCCTCTCCTCTCTCTCTCTCTCTTTTCTCAACTAAATATATTTTTAATTGAAAAAAAAAAATGATTCCCCAGGGGAAGTCAGTAAAAGACCAGGAGGAAGGAAGCAAGAAATGAAGCGGCATCTGCCAGCTACGCTGTGACTAGCCCCGCCGAAAATCTGGGCAAATAAGAGAATGAATGGTGGCTGTTTGCGGAAGAGGACCCATGGGAGCCGTGTCAGGACCCCGGTACCCTGGGGACAGCAGCCACCAGCTCTCACCCAGCCAGTCCAGCCTGGGCTCCCCACAACACAGAAGAGACCTGGCTCCAAGTTTTGCTGCTGGACCCTAAGGTGGTCATGCCTCTTTAGGGGTTCTGTTTGGTTTTTTCTGTTTTTGTTTTTGTTTGTTTGTTTAGAAAGGCCTGCAGCTGACCAGTTAGACTAGGCTGGCTGGCCAGTGAGTCCTAGGGGTTCTACTGTCTCTACCTCCCCTGCACTGGGATTACAAGCAGGCACCACCACGGCCAGCATTTTTTAAATATATTTAATTTATTTATTTATTTATTTATTTGAAAGAGAGAAAGAGGCAGAGAGAGAGAGAGAGAGAATGGGCACACCAGGGCCTCCAGCCACTGCAAACGAATTCCAGACGCGTGTGCCCCCTTGTGCATCTGGCTTAACGTGGGTCCTGGAGAATCAAACCGGGATCCTTTGGCTTTGCAGACAAACGTCTTAACCACTAAGCCATCCCTCCAGCCCCACGGCCAGCACTTTTGGTTTGTTTGTTTATTTTTATTTATTTGAGAGCGACAGACAGAGAGAGAAAGAGGCAGAGAAAGAGAGAGAGAAAGAGAGAATGGGCGTGCCAGGGCCTCCAGCCACTGAAAATGAATTCCAGAAGCATGTGCCCCCTTGTGCATCTGGCTAACGTGGGTCCTGGGGAATCGAGCCTCGAACCGGGGTCCTTAGGCTTCACAGGCAAGTGCTTAACCACTAAGCCATCTCTCCAGCATTTTTGCCTGGGTTCTTGGAATTGAACTCCAGTCCTCGTATTTACAAGGCAAGCACTTCTATCCACTAAGTCATCTCTTCATCACCTCACTAGACTGTTGCCTCTTTTAAAATGAGCCCCGTGAGGCTCAACTATAAGGCCTCAGGGAGGAAGAAGCTGAAAGATTCTCCCCCACTCAAGGCATGGCCTGCATGCGGGGAAGTCGGGCCTTTCAGCCGCCCTGGAGACCAGCGACAGCGGCGTGCAACAGGCCTGGCTGGGACGGGTGCTTTGTCCTCTCTGGCTTCCTGTCCTCACCCTGGTGGGCAGAACCGCTCATGTTGGCACCTCCGCAGCTCATGGGCTCATGAACGGGCCTGATGCTGGCCTGCAGGCCTCTGTTACCGTAGCTCCTGCCTCTGCCCCCTACCTAGAGCAGTCTCTTCCAGAACACTGGCCTACCCTTCAGCTATGGACCTTGTCTACTAGGCCCCTGCTGTGTCCACTGCAGACCTGGCTGGAGCACATGTATGAAATGGTCAAAAATAAACATGAGGGCTGGAGAGATGGCTTAGCGGTTAAGGCACCTGCCTGTGAAGCCTAAGGATCCAGGATCGATTCTCCAGGTCCCATGTAAGCCAGATGCACAAGGTGGCACATGCATCTGGAGTTCATTTGCAGTGGATAGAGGCCCTAGTGCACCCATTCTCTCACTCTATATGCCTCTCTCTCTCTCTAAAATAAGTAAATAGATAAAATATTTTACTATTATTTTATTTTGGAGCGAGCGAGCAAGAGAGAGAGATAGAGAGAATGGGTACACCAGGGCCTCAGCCACTGCAATCAAACTCCAGACGCTTGCGCCACCTAAGTGGGCTTGTGCGACCTTGAGCTTGCCTCACCTTTGTGCATCTGGCTATCGTGGGACCTGGAGAGTAGAACATGGGTCCTTAGGCTTCACAGGCAAGAGCCTTAACTGCTAAGTCATCTCTCCAGCCCTAAATTTTGTGTTTGTTTGTTTGTTTTTGTTTATTCCAGGTAGGGTCTCACTGTAGCTCAGGCTGACCTGGAACTCACTATGTAGTCTCAGGGTGGCCTTGAACTCATGGCGATCCTCCTACCTCTGCCTCCCGAGTGCTGGGATTAAAGGCATGCACCACCACACCTGGCCCTAAAATATTTTTTAATCTTAAAAACATAAAAATAATATAAAATTTTAAAAGACTTTCTAGAAAAACTTATTTTTTTGTTTTTTTGTGAGGCACTGTAGCCCATGCTGACCTGAAACTCACTCTGTAGTGCAGGCTAGCCTTGAACTCATGGAGATCCTCCTACCTCAGTCTCCCAAGTGCTGAGATTAAAGGTGTGCACCACCACACCCAGCTAGAAAAAAAAAATGTAGTTTTGACAATTTCATACATGAACACAAGGTTTTTTGATCATTTTCACTCCCATTACCTCCCAGGTGGCAAGGGCTGAGGGCCAATGGTACGGAAGACAGGGCTGGCCACCTGCAGCTCCGGGTGCCTCTGTGTTTCACTTGGGACAATGGACAGTTCAGGTTACATTTAAGCACCGAATGAACCTCAGGTTCCCCATGCCCCAGAGCCTCAGGATCATGTGTAAGCATAGCTGTATTCTTCCAAACAGCACAGACTTCCTCCAGACTGGAGAAAGGATGACCCACCCCAGCAACAGTTGCCCTGTGTCCCCCACACAGGAGCTTCTCCCCCAGGATGTGAAGGCAGCCGGCTACAGAGCAGACCCAGCACCATGTCCTGGCTCTCGGGGACAGACTGCTTTACCTGGAAGGACAGAGCTGGGGGAGAGGCACAGTCACAGCGACCACAGGGCCGCAAGTGACCACACCCCACTTTACGCGGAAGGACGCAGATGTGGGAATGCAGACTCCAGGAGAGCAGTGGGCTGGATAAGGGCCCCAAAACAATGATCCCCTCGAACCCATAACTGTGGCCTTATTTGGGAAATGAAACAGGACTTTGCAAATGAGATTAAGAACAGGATTTTGATATAAAATAAGAAATGTGGTACAAATAAATAAATAAAATTTATCTCGGGCTGGAGGGATGGCTTACCAGTTAAGGCATTTGCCTGCAAAGCCAAAGGACCTTGGTTTGATTCCCCAGGACCCACATCAGCCAGATGCACAAGGGGGAGCATGCATCTGGAGTTCGTTTGCAGTGGTTAGAGGCCCTGGCGTGGCCATTCCCACTCTCTCTCTCTCTTTCTCTGTCAAATAAATAAATAAATAAAAACATTTTTTAAAATTTTATTTAAAAAGAAAAGGCTGGAGAGATGGCATAACGGTTAAGCCAAAGGACCCAGGTTCAATTCCCAGGGCCCACATTAGCCGGATGCACAAGGGGGTGCACGTGTATGGAGTTTGCAGTGGCTGGAGGCCCTGGCACGCACATTCTCTCTCTCACTCTCTCTCACTCTTTCTCTGTCAAATAAACAAATAAATAAAATAAAATACTTTAAAAAATTATAGCAAGAGACACCTGATGATGTCCTCTTCCTGGTCTCCACACATGTGCTTGGGGCACACATGCACACGCACATGCACACACACACGCACATGCACACACACACGCACACAAAAGACCCAGGCATGATGGTGCATGCCTTTAGCCCATCACTCCAGAGGCAGAGGTAGGAGGATCACTGGAAGTTTGAGGCCAGCCTGAGACTATAGAGTGAGTTCCAGGTCAGCCTGGGCTAGAGTGAGACCCTACCTTGAAAACAACAATTAAAAAAAAAAAAAGAAAGCTAGGCGTGGTGGCGGACGCCTTTAATCCCAGCACTTGGGAGGATCGCCATGAGTTCAAGGTCACCCTGAGACTCCATAGTGAATTCCAGGTCAGCCTGGGCTAGAGTGAGACCCTACCTCAAAAAACCAAAACAAGCAAACAAAAAAGGACCAGAATGAATAAGGGTGTCCTAAATCAAATGACAGACATCCTTGCAGGAGACACAGAGGTACAGGAAGGGGAAGGGAGGCCACATGAAAACAAGGCAAAGCTTGGATTAGTGCAATGTCAACCCAGCAGCACGCTGGACACCAGGACCTGAAGGGACAGGAAGGTCTGTCCCTCTGGGAGTCTCAGGAAGCAGCTGGCTCTGCCGCACCTTGACACCTGACCACTAGTCTCCAGAGCAGGGAAATGCACTTGCTTTGAGCCACCCACTTCTGCTTCATGGGCCTTTGATGCCAAAGCTCCCAGTTGCTCGGAAAACTTCACCTTCTCCAGGCAGAACAAGGACCCAGCCTGCACGTAGCAGCCTAGATTTGTGACCTGGGCTCTGAGCTCCAGACACCGTTGTCTGCCGACCAGCCCGGATGGATGGAGAGCTCAGATAACCCCATCCTGCCTGCACCTTGGGCTTCCACGCACCTCAGCATCCAGCCGCAGCCTGCGGCAGGACAGATCGACATGGTCGGCAGAATGTACAAGAGCCAACCTGGTTCTTCCCACTGTGAATGTGTCCACGGAGCAGCCCTGAGCAGGCCCCAACTCAGCAGGACCGGAAATAGCAGAGGCTGCCAGGGACACAAGGCGAGGTCATGGTCACTGGGTCAGGGTTAGGACGCTTGGGAGAGCAGGGAAAAGGCGAGGCTGGCTGAGGGCCCCTCCTGGAATCTCAAGGGTGTCAGCAGAGAGCTGCAAGAGGCTCTGCATAAACTATCAAACCAAGTTGGATCTCGGCCTTCACCTTTCCAGCAGAGTTGGGCCTCAGGAGGTCCCCAGTCCACATCCACAAATACCATGGAAACAATGGAACGGGAGAGAACTACAATAAGGTTCCTCTTCCTAGCTGCCTCTGGGATTTACAGACAGTAACAGCAGGACAGTCTGAGAAGGTTCTTGAACAGCCTTGGGCCAGCTCCTAGAGGGCAAATGATTTGTGTCTGAGTCACACCTGGGTCTCACAGACCCAAAGCCCCGTCTATCCCTCCATCAGGCACTTGGAAAGCTCCCAGGGAGCCGGTCGTGGGATATTTATATCCGGGAGGAAGGGCAGCCCCAGCTTGGTCCAAGCAGGGCTTCCGGTCCCTTAGCCAAGGGGCCAGAACAGGACGGGAGCACTCCAGAGGCGGCTGGGTCAGGCACGAAAGGTCTCCAGTCAAACGCCAACCCTGGGAACACTCCATCCCCTCCTCCCCCTGCACGTCCCAGGGTCAATGGTCACTTTATTAATAGAGGCCCCCAAGGAGAGGCTTCACCTCCCTGGGCGGTCACTGACCTCCCTACAGAAACAGAAAAGTGGCCTGGGCAGTCCTGGTCAGAGGCACGGGACATCCCCCATAGGGCGCTTGGTCTCAGTTGCCCTCTGCCCGGAAGTATGTCAGGGCTGTGAGAAATTAAAAAAAAAAAAAAACAATCTCCAATCCAGTGCTTCCCCCCTCAGACCAAGACATTTCTAGACACACACCAGCCTCGCTGAGGTACTTGGGAGAAAAAGCACAGGCGGGGACAGTGGCAGAGGTATCCACGCACACCTGTAACACACACCCAAAAAGCCTGGCCCAGTATGCCCCTTATTCCCAGCACCTTCAGGAATGCTGGCCTGGGCGCTTGTCCTCGGTGTCCTTCCAGGGCCTCTAGAGCCATTCCGTTCACTAGATGTGACAAAGGGAATGACGGTCGTGCTGGTGATCTGCTCTGCACAAATGCAAAGTGTGTCCCTTGAGGGCAAGATTGGGGATCTTGGGTTTGCGTTTCCATCTGGGTCCCGGGCCCTGTGAACAACTGAAGTGGTACAGGGGGTGGCACGTGTGCACACGGGAAGACAGAGCTTCTGAAAGAGCTGCCGGAGGTGACCGAACTGCCCTTGGTGTCCCACGCACCAGCTGCGTACCGAGACCACACACACCACGGCCCACAGCAAGCCACAGGCCCAGGGATCTCCCAGCGTCCCTGAGATCTCTGGGGCACCAGACCCCTCTGCTGACCAGAGATATCGCCCTCAGGCACCCTGTCAATGCTCCACCTGGAAAATAAGACAACCCACAGCTAGCCCTTCGAAGCTCTACCCACAACTAAGCACTGAGGCTGGCATTTTGCCCCTGAGTTCAGTCCCTTCCAGGAAGAAACTGAGGAACAGAGTGGTTAGACAACTTGCCCAAGGTCAGAGAGAAGTGGGAGTTGATAAGATCGGCCCTGCCCAGGGAGCGAGGCTTGAAAGTTGTAAGCAAAAGTCTCTTGGGCAGGGCGTGGTGGTGCACACCTTTAATCCCAGAATTTGGGAGGCAGAGGTAGGCGGATCCTGTGAGTTCAAGGCCAGCCTGAGATAACATAGTGAATTCCAGATCAGCCTGAGCTAGAGTGAAATCCTACGTCAAAAAAAAAAACAAAAACAAAAAAAAGTTGGGCTGGAGAGATGGTTTAGTGGTTAAGGTGCTTGCTTGTGAAGCCTAAGTACCCAGGTTCGATTTCCCAGCACCCACATAAATCAGATGCACAAGGTGGCACATTTATCTGGAGTTCGTTTGCAGTGGCTGATAGCCCTGGTGCGCCCGTTTTGTCTTTCTGCCTCTTTCTCTCTCTGTCTCTCTCTCCCTCATAAGTAAAAACTAAAATACTATTAAAAAGAAAAGAAAAAAAAAATAGTCCCTTAGCCCAAGACCCAAGATCAGCTTAGTTTTTCCAGCTGAGTGGCACAAGCCTGCCCCCTAGTGGAGATTTATGAAATTGTCCAGTCAGGCACCCGCAGAGGATAACCTGTGTGCCCCCATCTAGACAGAGTGACATATCCACAGAGCCAACTGGCTGAGGTGGGCACCTGACATTGTAATTGTACCCTCCCACCACGCCCCTCCCGAAAAAGATGAAAGCCAAAGCAAAGGAAAGGACCCCACCACTAGGGCCGGTCCACCAGCCACCGCCAGCCAGGGGCCACCTGATTCCAAAGACCACTCATCTGTGCGACAACCTTAGCAGTGGCCTTAAAACTGGTCCTCTGAGACCCAGCAGTTACTCTGAAAAGCTCATGACAGTCCCAAGAGGGTCCCGGGTTACCAAGGCCTTCCGTTCCAAGAGGCAGGCAGAGAGCAGCCCTCAGGGTTTGTCCCTGTTCCTGGGAACATCACCGGGCTTTGATGCTCCTCCCAAGAGCCTCTCAGGAAACCAGCAAGGTCTCTGAGGCCAACTAGCAGTGGAGGGCTCTGAGCTAGAAAGTGGACTTCCCTCCCTCTGCCTTAACCCATGCTGCTCACAGGCCCAGCCACGAATCTATATCTCCCAGGGAAATGGCCTCAAGATGGGCTCCAGTTGAGTAGGAGTGCTCCCACTGTGATCTCTGGCCGCTGACTCCCACCTCCATTCCAGGCAAACCTGGGCCATTGGGAGAGAGAAAAAGACCACAGCCACTTTCCCCCAGGCTCACACTGGCCTCAGACTTCCCTTGGGTTGTCTGAGCAGAAATTGAATCCAAGATCTGGGAAATTCAGGCTCACCAAAGTCACAAGAACCTGGAGGTAAATGTAGAGGCAGAGGCAGATTTCCTTTCTTCTTTTACTCTCTTTTTTGTTTTAAGTATTTTATTTATTTCAGAGAGAGAGAGAAAGAGACAGATAGAGAGAATGAGCCGGGTGTGGTGGCACATGCCTTTAATCCCAGCACTTGGGAGGCAGAGGTAGGAGGATCGCCGTGAGTTCGAGGCCACCCTTAGACTACATAGTGAATTCCAGGTCAGCCTGGACTAGAGTGAAAGACTACCTCAAAAAACCAAAAAGAAAGAAAGAAAGAAAGAAAGAAAGAAAGAAAGAAAGAAAGAAAGAAAGAAAGAAGGAAGGAAGGAAGGAAGGAAGGAAGGAAGGAAGGAAGGAAGGAAAGAAAGAAAGAAAGAAAGAACACAGAGAAAGAGAGAATGAGCACACACCAGGGCCTCTAGCCTCTGCAAACTAACTCCAGATGCATGTGCCACCCTTATGGGGGGTACTGGGGAATTAAATCTGGATCCTTAGGCTTCACAGGCAAGCGCCTTAACTGCTTAACCATCTCTCCAGCCCTCATTCTTTTTTACATTTGAGAGAGAGGCAGAGAGAGAATGGACACCAGAGCCCCTCGCCACTGCAAACTAACTCCAAATGCATGTGCCACCCTGTGCATCTGGTTTTATGTGGGTACTGGGAAATCAAACCTGGGTCCTTTGGCTTTGCAGGCAAGCACCGTAACCATTAAGCCATCTCTCCAGCCTTTCATTCTTGTGTGTGTGTGTGTGTGTGTGGTGTGCATGTATGTGTATGCATGTGTATATGAGCCCTTGGAGTGCCCCATGCGCTCACCTGTGGCGGCTGGAGGAGAGCGTCTGGTGTCCTGCTCCATCCCTCTTCTGCCTGCTCGTGTGTGAGCCAGGGTCCCTTGCTGATACTGGAGCTTGCCGGCCCTGCTCCCCTTTGTGGAACTGAAGTTACAGCCAAGGATTGACATGCCCAGCTGTTTGACCTCAGGTGATTTCAAGCCCCCTCAGGCCCTCATGCTTGTGAAGGAAGCTCATTTACCTGCTTAGCCATCTTGCCAGCCCCTGAAGAAGGTTTCTTGTTTGAATAATGTAGAAGCCCACCTGAACCTTGAGTACAGTGCACCCTGTTGATGGCTTCCCGGGGCCTAGAGGGCTAGAGGCTCACGGGGCTGGGTTTGGCCACAGGCCTCCCAGCCTGTGCCTGCAAATCCGACAGTTGCCACCAGAGGGTGCAGCGTGAGCTCAGGTTGGATTCAGCCAAAGGAAGACAAAGCCATGGGGCCTAATGCCAGTTCCTGCCTTCCTCTTCCTCTCTGCCCTCTCCCCTTCCCTTTCCTCCCCCAGCACTGCTTGCAAGGACACAGAATTCATCCCCACACGCCCTGGATTACATTAGTGAAAACAAACGGCTGACAAGACTCACCCCAAGTCCGCCTCACAAGCCCTTCCCTCCTCACAGGCTTTTCTTTTAGAGCCTTGAAAAGGGGCGGCGGTAAGAGGAAGAAGAAAGAGAAACTTTTTGTTTTGTTTTTCAAGGTAAGGTCTCGATCTAGCCCAGACTGACCTGGAATTCTAGAACGCTCCGCTATCCTTCTACCCCTACCACCCTAGGGCTGGGCGCGCACCACCACGCCCGACTTGAGAATTTTTAAAAATATGTTATGCATTTATTCACTTACAGTCAGAGAACAAAGAGAGGCAGAGAGGGAGAATGGGCACGTCAAGGACCTTTTGCCATTGCAAGTGAACTCCAGGTGCATGTACCTCTTGGTGCATCTGGCTTTACATGGGTACTAGGAAATCAAACCCAGGTGGGTAGGCTCTGCAGGCAAGCATCTTATCTGCTGAGCCACTCTCCAGATTGAGAAAGAGAGTGTTTGCATGACCTTTTGGGGGAGATGTAAAGAGACATCCACTCGCCCCAGATAGAGAAGGCCAACGGACCAAATATAGCCAATAAATTGGCAAACCAGTGCGTTTACTGAGGTTACTAAAAAGGGGCATGCATGACTCTTGGGCAACTAGGAAGTCCCACCCCCACCATGAACAAAGAAAAGCTACACCATTGAAAGTCTAACTGCTGGTCAATGCTTTGCCTCTTGTATATCCTTGGAGAACTGAGGGGACTTGAGAGCATCTCAGGAAGGCTTATGAGCCTCCCTCTTCCCTCCACGAGGGACCGTTAATAGGCTCAGCCTCATGTGAACTACAGCTGTGTGGTTCAAGACAGCAATGGCCATGCCCAACCAAGAGGAGATGGCTACACTACACTACACCCCTTCCTCCAGCTCCTTCCACCCTCCTCTGATGGAATACTCCCTGAACTTTGGAAGGGGTGATAGAGATTTAAGATTATTTTAAACCAGTTAGGGCTGAGCACCGGGCTGCTAGGAGTCAGCAACGAGTATAGACAACAACAAACGTGCATTCCCACCCAGCGGGGTCAGACATGGGTCTTCCGTCACAGTAACTGCCACCACTGTGAAAGGAAGCTTCCTTCAACCATGGCTCACAGCAGCCGTAATCCACGGACGTAAGCACAAATGTCTAATTTGATAGGTGCATCATATCCAAAGCACAAAATAATAGCAGGAGACTTTCCACTGAGCTCTAGGATTTCCTCAGCCACAGGGGTTTTTTGAATATTTTATTTTATTTATTTGATTTTGATTATTTGAGACAGAAAGAGGCAGAGAAAGAGAGAATGGGCACTCCAGGGCCTCCAAACACCACAAACAAACTCCAGACGCATGCGCCACCTTGTGCATCACCGGCTTACATGGGTCCTGGGGAATCGAACCTGGGTCCTTAGCCTTCACAGGCAAATGCCTTAATAACTCAGCCATCTCTCCAGTCCAGCCACAGGTTTGCACTTGGGTTCACTGTACCAAACCTGGGTTCTCTTCCTACAGAGCAGACCTTTAATCTAATCGGGGAAAGTTGACTGCACCCATATCCTTTTGTGCCACTGCTGCACCATCGTGCTGATAGTGTAACACATGGGTCCCATAACCAAGCTGGACTGTTGTTGACACCTCTCTCCCAGGGGCCTTCGTAATAACCGCCAGCACCGTGAAAGCCAGCCAGCAGGAAGGCAGCTCCCAGCCAGTCCCCACCATGCTGTGAAAGCGAAGTGTGTGGAATCTCCAGCAATATGGACTTGCCATGCAGTTCTGGCATGCAGTCAGCACTAATGACAACAGCTGTATGGTGGGGGAGCCTCAGGGGCGTCCCCAGCAATAACTCATGGGGAGGTAGCCGGCCCTTGGCATTTTCATTCAGCCAACTTATGGCTTCTGGGCTAGTTTTCCCCTACCTATTCAGCGGGCCTTTGTTGAAGCTGCTTTTACTGTCCCTCTGGTGCTTTTTCAAATCTACAGGACGCTCAGGGGTCCACATTCTAGGAGATGTTTTTATATAGAGGGCGGGATCTCTCAAGGTCCACTGTTCCAAGCACAGGCGAATTATCTTGGGACTCAGCAGCTAAAGTAGAGGAGGGTAGTAAACTCACAACTCTAGAAAGGCCCAGTGCAGCAAAAGAAGATCCCAGCACTGTGTCAACTGTCTGTCAGAAGAGAATGTCGGGCCGGGCATGGTGGCGCACGCCTTTAATCCCAGCACTCAGGAGGCAGAGGTAGGAGGAGCACCGTGAGTTCGAGGCCGCCCTGAGACTCCATAGTGAATTTCAGGTCAGCCTGGGTTAGAGCAAGACCCTATCTTGCAAAACCAAAGAGAAAAGAGAGAGAATTTCAGGCATGGTGGTATGGAAGGCATTCAGCCTTCCATAATTTAATAATTCTCCACAAGCCACGAAGACTACTCACTGGCCACACCTGGCCATTGAAAGGCCATTGAGGTGGATGAAGAGTCTCTCAACTTTACATACTCCCATTTTCCCCCACAACATATAACTTCCATTACAGTATGTACCCCCAGGCAAAAATACTCCAATGGTGATAGACAAGGTGTGTTCCAGCCATAGATCCATGCTTGTAAGCTTTTTTGGAAGAGAGAAATACATACAGTACCCTCCTCCGGAAAAGGGGAATAACTGCTCACCTCTAGTACAAGCTTAATCTTTTCCACCCGCTTCATTTTGTCTCCATATTCATCAACTGCTACCCACTGGCCCTGGTGCCTTTGTGGGGTTACCATGAACTAAGGTACATTTAGCTCAAGTATCCACTAAAAGCTCAAAGGTTTTTGTACACTAGTGGAGGACCAACCATCCTGCAATCCCAGGGTGTCCTGCAGTCACCCTGCCGGGCTGCCCTGTGAGGGGCCCTCAGGTGGTTCCCAATACCACGAGGTTTCCTTCCTCCACAGCAGAGGGTGCAGTGGGAATCACCGCACCTCCTTGTCACTCTCACCTCTGGTGAGCTGAGGTTCAGGGTTATTTTTACTTTATTTTTTTTTTCTCTAATTTTTTTTGTGTGTATTTTTATTTATTTATTTGAGAGCTACAGACAGAGAGAGAAAGAGGCAGAGAGAGAGAGAGAATGGGCCCGCCAGGGCCTCCAGCCACTGCAAACAAATTCCAGATGTGTGTGCCCCCTTGTGCATCTGGCTAACGTGGGTCCTGGGGAATCAAGCCTTGAACTGGGGTCCTTAGGCTTCACAGGCAAGCGCTTAACCACTAAGCCATCTCTCCAGCCCCTTTATTTTTTTATTGACAACTCCATAGCTGTGAACAATAAACCATGGTAATGCCCTCCCTCCCACAACTTTCCTCTTTGCAACTCCACTCTCCATCATGTCCCCTCCCCCTCTCAATCAGTCTCTCCTTAATTTTGATGTCATGATCTTTTCCTCCTATTATGATGGTCTGGTGTAGGTAGTGTCAGGCCCTATGAGGTCATGGAAATCCAGACCATTTTGTGTCTGGGGGGGCACATTGTAAGGGGTCCTACCCTTCCTTGGCCCTTACATTCTTTCTGCCACCTCTTCTGCAATGGACCCTGAGCCTTGGAAGGTGTGATAGAGATATTTCAGTGCTGAACACTCCCCTGTCACTTCTCAGCACCATGGTGCCTTCTGAGTCATCCTAAGATCACCACCATCTGAAAAGAGAAGCTTCTCTGACCAAAAGTGAGAGTAGCATTAATATATGGGTATGAACATTAAGAGAAGTGCTTACTAGGAAGTTTGGTGAGCATAGTATATACATTTAGCTAGACACCAGCAGACATTACATCCCTAGGGCTCATGACTACCCCTGTTGTAGATTTTCAGTATTAGGGATGTATTTCCTCCCATGGAGTGGGCCTCTAGTCCAAATAGAGTGGTTGGTTTCCCCCATAACAGACATGCCACTATTGTACCCATTGGCTCATTTGGTCTGGCCAAATTTAAGGCTTGCAGTGTCCACTGTTGAGTAGCTTCACTGGTGATTTCTCTCTCTCCCATGGAACTGCATGAAGCATAGCTTTTTCCAACTTTCTGTCAGTTGGTCTACATGGAGGAGGTTTTCTGCTCAGCTCCAGCAGGATTTCTCAGTGACCTTGCAGCCCAAGTATGTGGAGTCTTCAGCAATAGGGTCTTACATCTATTCCTGATGGAAAACCAAGAGCCTTGGCAGTGACCTGTAATGTTTTGGAGGCATCAGTGACCTCCATGGCCAACAACTCACTGGAAGGTATCCCATCCCTCGCACTGAAAATTTTCTAGTAACAATCTATGGCTTCTGGGCATGCCATTGTCCAAAAAAGTAGGTTTCTATATGACTTATTCATACCTTCTTAGATTTTGATTAGTCCTCCCCCCACCTTTCCTTTACTCAATCTCTTCCCCTGACTTCACTTAGGCCTTTCCACCCCCATTAATCTGTTCTTCTACTCACATATATACAATACTATCCTATTAAGTCCCTCCTCCATCCCTTTATACTCCCTTTATATCCCCTTTCTAGCTTACTGGCCTCTGCTACTGAGTTTTATTCCAACTCACATAAAAGACCAATCATTTGTAGCTAGGATCCACATATGAGAGAGAACATGTGATGTTTGGCTTTCTGGGCCTGGGTTACCTCACTAAGTATAATCATTTCCAGATCCATCCATTTTCCTGCAAATTTCATAATTTCATTTTTCTTTACCACTGAGTAGAACTCCATTGTTTAAATGTGACACATCTTCATTATCCACTCATCAGTTGAGGGACATCTAGGCTGGTTCCATTTCCCAGCTATTGTGAATTGAACAGCAATAAACATGGTTGTGCAAGTATCTCTAAGGCAGTGAGATGGGACCTCAAGATATATGTCTAGGAGTGCTATAGCTGGATCATATAGTAAATCTATTTTTAGCTGTCTCAAGTTCAGGTTTTTAAAGCCTTACAAAGGTTCACAAGCACAGAATTTGACTCCCCCCACACACACAGAAACTCTAGCCAAACACAAATCTGGCTACAGTTGCTTCGCCTTTCTCTCATTCCCCCTTGATCACCTTAGCACTTTACAAACCTGATTTACATACAGGTCTAAACCACTCAGATCCGCCCTAGCATCTCCTAGCTCATAAAGATCATGCCCCACCATGGGGTGCAGCAAAGCCACAAAGCTTCAGGCCAGACTGGAGCTCCCTGTTGGGTCAACTTCCTTCTTAATTATTCAGACAACACAGTCCTGTCTGGGCCTCTTGAACTGGGCACCATACAACACCTCTCTCATGCCCAGTTGCCTATCTTTTCTACCTCTGTTGCAGTTACCTTCTCATTGCTGGGAAGAAACACCTAACCAAAAGCAGCTGATGGGAAGAAAGGTTTTTTGGGTTTTTTTAAATATATATTTTTTGAAAGATTTTATATTTATATTTATTTATTTATTTACTTATTTATTTGAGACAGAGAGAAGGAGAGAGAGAGTGAGAATGGGCGCACCAGGGCCTCTAGCCACTGCAAATGAATTCCAGACACATGCGCCACCATGTGCATCTGGCTTATGTGGGACCTGGAGAATCGAACCTGGGTCCTTAGGCTTTGCAGGCATGTGCCTTAACCACTAGCCATCTCTCCAGCCCTTTTAAAAATATTTTTTATTGACAACTTCCATAATTATAGACAATAAACCATTGTAATTCCCTCCCTCCTCCAACATTCCCCTTCTCAACTCCACTGTCCATCATATCCCTGCTCCTTCTCAATAAGTCTCTCTTTTATTTTTGATGACATCATCTTTTGGGAGGAAAGATTTTTACGCTGGGGAAGCTTCTTGATGGCTGGGGAGAGCATGTCATACGCAGAGACTGGGCATCACCTCTGCCACAGCAGGTGGAAAGAGAAGCAGGAGAGTAAGCTGAGTTTTGGCAACAAGGAACTGGCTATAACACCCCTAAGCCTGCCTCCCAAAACACACCTCCTCCAGCAAGGCTCCACCTACCAAATTACCACCACCTGGGGACCAAGCGTTCAGAACACATGAGTTTACAGGGGACATCTGACTTAAACCACCAGACCCTCTGTTGCAGTCAGGTTCATGTTGCTAGGATGAACTTCCAGACCAGACATAGTATATAGGAGGAATGGAACTTATTTGAAGATTACAGGCCCAGGAGAAGTTCCATAATGGGGAAAGAAGCAGGCCCCTTTCCACAGGCCCACGCAAAGAGAAACACCACCAGCAGCACCACAAGCAAGTACACTCTGGAACTCCAGGCAGAGCTCCAGCACTCTGCATATCTTTTTTACTGGAATTCAAGTCCTCCCCCAAACACACCTTAGGGCTAGACCCTCAGATCTGCCCACAGTGGCACCTCCTCCATCCAGGTGTCTAGAAATCCAAGAAGCTTCAATTAAACTGAATCTACTGGGGGACATCCATTCAAACTACCATATTCCTCCCCTGGCCCTCGGTAGATTTATAACCATCTCACATTGTTTTGCATTCAGTCTAACTTCAAAGGTCCCCATAGTTGTTACCAACTTAAGAAAGTTCCAAAGTCCCATGTCTCATCTGAGATTTAAGATTGTCTCTTAGCTTTGAGTCCTGTGGAATCAAACAAGTTATATACTTTCGACATACAAAGGCTCAGAGTAAACATTGCCAACTGCTATAAGGCATAACAAGCAGTGACTAAATCAATTAAAATGCAGTAACCATCAAGCAAACATCAACATCTGCAGTTCAAGTCCAGTGCCATACCAGCGACTGACAGTCTCCAGACTTTCCAGTTCCACCCCTCTAGCCAGGCTGAGTAGCCAAGGAAAACTTCCATCCCAAGCAAACAGCACTCCATGGAGCTCTTACACAGTCCCAGTATATCTAAATATCCTTGGGTTTGCAAAACTGCAAACCAAGGTCCATCTTCCAGGCTCCACTGGCCTCTCAGGGTCATCACACCCTATCTATAAGCCACACCTCAGCTGCAGCTCTTAGAATTGTGTGCACATCATGACCCATCCCACCCATTTTTCATGCCTCCAAAACCAATACCAGGTGTGTAGGACACAGCCACATTCTTAATTCAGGAATGAAATAAGTCATTTCTTTTCAGCCGTCTCCTTTCAAAAGAGTTTGCCTTAGCTGGGTGTGGTGGCACAGGCCTTTAATCCCAGCACTCGGGAGACAGAAGTAGGAGGATTGCCATGAGTTCAAGGCCACCCTGAGATGACATAGTGAATTTCAGGTCAGTCTGGGCTAAAGTGAGACCTTACCTCAAAAAAACAAAAACAAAGCCGGGCGTGGTGGCGCATGCCTTTAATCCCAGCACTCGGGAGGCAGAGGTAGGAGGATCGCCGTGAGTTCGAGGCCACCCTGAGACTCCATAGTGAATTCCAGGTCAGCCTGGGCTAGAGTGAGACCCTACCTCAAAAAAAAAAACAAAAAAAAAAAACAAGGAGCTGGGCATGGTGGTGCATGCCTTTAATCCCAGCACTGGGGAGGCAGAGGTAGGAGGATCACTGTGAGTTCAAGGCCACCTTGAGACTACAGAGTGAATTCCAAGTCAGCCTGGGCTAGAGTGAGACACTACCTTGAAAAACCAAAAAAAAAAAAAAAAAAAAAAAAAAAAAAAAAAAGCTTGCCTTTCTACCATTCAGTCTTTCCTCAGGCATACTTTCCATAGTTTCAGTGTAAAGTAGTTGTGAGAGCTTCCTTAGTCATGGTAATATCTCCTTAGCAATGGTAGCTTTAGCAACCAGTCTTAGTTTCAATAACTTTAGACTTGCTTGAGTTTTTCCAACTTATTTTTTTCTTGGTAGGGTTTCACTGTAGCTCAGGCTAACCTGGAATTCACTATGTAGTTTCAGGGTGGCTTCGAATTCATGGTGATCCTCCTACCTCTGCCTCCCAAGTGCTGGGATTAAAGGTGTGTGCCACCATGCCCAGCTCTCTTCCAAGTTTTAAATCTTAAATTTCTCAGTCCCATATCTTTAGCCAAGCACATCCATTCATTACAAATTTAACCTTGATCAAACTCTCTTGTCATGGGCAGCAAAACACAGCCAGCTCTTATGCAAGTAGCCCAATTCCAACAAAATCCTCTGCTGCCTTTCCTTCCCCTTAGAAAGTTCATAAGCAAAGCATCCAAATACAATTCTCTCTGCACTTAGCATTTTCAAATTCTCACCAGAACAGGCCATAAAACTTGGCTTACCCTCTGATCTTCAGTTGCAAGTACCAATTCCGTGTTCATTCCTCCAAAACAAAAGTTCTAAAAGACCAAAATCCACATGGTTTGATTCATTGTTCAATAACACCCTACTCCTGGTACCAATTCTGTCACACTCAGGTTCATATTGCTGGAATTAACCATCAGACCAGACATAGTTTATAGGAGGAATGGAATTTATTTGAAGCATACAGATCTAGGGGAAGTTCCATAATGGTGGAAGAAGCTGGCCCCCTTTCACAGGTCTACACAGAGAGAAATACCACCATTAGTACCATCAGCAAACACACTCCAGGAACCCAGGCAGAGCTCCAGAACTCTGCATATCTTTTTACTGGAATTCAGATCCACCTCCAAACATACCTTAGGGCTGGCCCCTAGGATCTATCCACAGTGACACCTCCTCTAGCCAGGTGGCTGGAAATCCAAGAAGCTTTAATAAAACTGAATCTATTAGGGAACATCCATTCAAACTACCACACCCTTATTCTCTTCCCTCCTCACTACCAGCTTCTTCTCATGAATTCCAAGTTCTGGGATCACAGGGAGGACTCTTCTGCATGTATTTCATTAATTTCTATTCACTTTCCCTCATGCCTCCACCAACCATAAGAAATAGCAAGCTAGCTCCCCCACCTTATCCTCCCTTTATCCAATTGAACATGAGAAGCTAAGATGGAAAATACTTCTCACATGTGCTTTTCCTGTTGCAATTCCTCCCTTGGGTGGGCAAGTTCCTCTAGGCAGACAGCTCAGCCTCAGTTGCTAATCACTCATAGCAGGGACCACTCAACTGCCTCACGGCTCTTACAATCCCACTATGTGCTACTTTTGAGGATTGTAACATATATTCTATTCTACCAGCCATTTGGGGAGCATGCTGGTACTCCATAGTGGACCACATTCATCAAGGAGGGTGCCTTCATCAAGGAAGGGTGCCAGCTCATACCACACAGAGGCCACACTGGGATTTATCTCACGGATGTTTCACCCAAGCTCTCCCTCTGGGCCAACAGCTAAGCCCAAATTGCATGTCTTTTCTTACACAGCGGGAAATAAGAGTTTATCATAAGTTTGAGGCCACAACAGGAGTTCCAGGTCAGCCTGTGAGACCTACCTCAAAAACAAACAAACAGGGATGGAGGGACACCTTAGTGGTTAAGGTGCTTGCCTGCAAAGCCAAAGGACCAAGGTTCAATTCCCCAGAACCCATGCAAGACAGATGCACAAAATGACACATGCATCTGGAGTTCATTTGCAGTGCCTAGAGGCCCTAGGGCACCCATTCTCTCTCTCTGCCTCTTTCCCACCATGTCTCTCAAATAAATAAATAAATAAATAAATAAATAAATAAATATTTTAAAATAATTTTAGGGGGCTGGAGCGATGGCTTAGCACTTAAGGCATATGTCTGAAAAGCCAAAGGACTCAGATTTGATTCCCCAGGACCTATGTTATCCAGATGCACAGGGGGACACATGTATCTGCAGTTCCTTTGCAGTGGCTGGAGCCCTGGTGCGCCCATTCTCTCTCTCTCTCTCTCTCTCTCCCTCTCTCCCCCCTCTCTCCCTCTTTCTCTCTGCAAATAAATAAATAAATAAAATATTTAAATATAATAATAATAATTTTAGGGCTGGAGAGATTGCTTAGTTGTTAATTAAGGCAGTTGTCTGCAAAGGCAAAGACCCAAGATTTGATTCTCCAGTTCCCAAGTAAGCCAGATGCATAAGGTGGAGCATGCCTCTGGAGTTCTTTTGCAGAGGCTGAAGGCCCTGGTGCACCCATTCTCTCTCTCTTTCTCTATCTGCCCCTTTGTCTGTATAATGAAGTAAATAATAAATAAAATAATAATTTTTAAAATGTCTTTGTGTGCAGTCTCTGATATACCCAGATACCCTTTAGGTCAGATCACTGGACTAGAGGCGATCACTCTTGACCGTGCCATTGTTCATCCTTATGTCCCAGACTCAAGATGCACAGAACAGAGCCGGCTGTTCTTCTAGCCCAGCACAGTGTGCTGCTCCCAAGGGCTTTATTGGTGTTTCACTCCCTGGGAAGGCAATGAGGACAGGAGAGACTCATGGCTAAGACCATGGCCTTACAGAAGAATCATGCTGACCAGTTATGTACTCAACAAGCACTTTGGGCCTCTCCATGCACAAACACTGGGCTCAGCCCTGCAGTGTGGTGGACATCAGGACAGAGGAATTTAGCCAAGACAGAAGCCCAAAGGTGCCAACAGACACCAGAAAAGTAGCCTGAATGAATGCAGCCAATAAACTGCCCTACAGCTTCTCACCCGTTCTGCACAGAACTCAAGGGAGAGCTGTGGACTCATGAATCGATCCTTCCAGCATGGCCCCTGTGATGCCCCTCTAGCTATCTCCCCTCACCCTGAGCCACTTACAGGTAAGTCATGGAGTGAGGTGATGACCTCCCAGCTCCAACAAAAGCAGGCTAGGGTGGCAGGAAAAACACGACTTCATGAATACTGGCCCTGGAATCAGACAGGCAAAGAAGGAACATGCATTGTAGCAAACACCATGTGTTTCTGGTTCACCTTAAAGCTTGCAGGGCCAAGTCTGCTCTTCTTAAAAGCCAGCTGCCCCTTCCCTCCATAACCAACAGGGCCCATGAACTTGCAGGCCCGTAAGAAGGGCAAGTTCCACATCCATAGAGCCTTACAGGTATCAAACCAAAACTGCCAGTTGATTGTCAGCTTCAAGTGACATTGAGGCCTTTGGCTACCTGCCAAAGGTCACCTCAAACACCACTCTCAGCCTCAAGTCACCTGACCCTGAGCCCAGCTCCCACCTCCAGAATATTGACCAGAGCCTCTCCTTTGGCCTTCTCCTACTTTGGGACATGCTCCTGCCTTCGACCATCCGCAGGATGAGCCCATGGTCTTCTTTCCACCTGTGATCAGTCTCCCATCCGTAACAAGTGGGCTTGCCCTAAAACTTGAAGAGAAATTGACACAGCAGGCGCCCACACCAGCTGCTCTCACAGAACCCAGCTGAACGTGCCTGGCACACCTTCCTCCAGTCCTCCAGTTGCCCTCAGGGATCCAGCCCCTGACTTAACAAATTAAATTTTGTGTGTTTATTTTTGAGACAAGATCCAGCTAGTTATGTGGCCCAGGCTAGCCTAGTACTCACAGTCCTGCCTGAGCTTCTCGGGCACTGGAATTATGGGCATGCCCCACCATGCCAACTGTGAACTAAAGCCCTCAGAAAGAAGCTGTACCTACTTTACTCCAATATTCTGCAAGGGACTGATTGACTTTTTTAAAATATATTTTATTTATTTACTTATTTCAGAGCAAGAAAGAGGCAAAGAGACAGAGATATTGGGGGGCGAAGAATGGGTGCACCAGGGCCTCTAGCCACTGCAAACGGACTCCAGATGCATGCGCCACCTTGTGCATCTGGTTTATGTGAATCCTGGAGAATCGAACCTGGGTCCTTTGGCTTTGCAGGCAAGTGCCTTAACTGCTAAGCCATCCCTCCAGCCCCCAAAAATATATTTTAAAAAGGCAATCAGTGGCTGGAGAAATGGCTTAGCGGTTAAGGTGTTTGCCTTTAAAGCCAAAGGACCCACGTTCAATTCCCCAGGTCCTACATAAGCCAGCTGCACAAGGTGGTGCACGCATCTGGAGTTTGTTTGTAGTGGCTTGGAGGCCCTGACACACCCATTCTCTCTCTCTCTCTCAAATAAAATAAATAAAAAATGAAAAATATTTTAAGCCAGAAGGCAGAGGTAGGAGGATCATCATGAGTTTGAGGCCAGCCTGAGACTACATAGTGAATTGCAGGTCAGCCTGGTCAGAGTGAGACCCTACCTCAAGAAAAAAAATATTAATATATTTTATTTGCAAGAAGAGAGAGAGTGGGCATGAAAGGGCCTCCAGCTGCTAACAAAGAAGCACCAGATGCATGCACCACTTTGTGCATCTGGCTCTATGTGGGTACCGGGGCATGAAATCCAGGCTATTAGGCTTTGCAGGCAAGCACCTTAACCTCTGAGCCATCTCTCCAGCCTCTGACTTTTTTTTTTCTTTTGTTTTTCAAGGTAGGGTTTCACTCTAGCTCAGGATGACCTTGAACTCATGGCGATGCTCCTACCTCTGCTTCCCAAGTGCTGGGATTAAAGACATGCAGGTCGACAGCAAGATTATCTTGGGCTATCTCAGCCCCCCTTTTTAAAATATTTTATTTTTATTTATTTATTTGACGGAGAAAGAGGGAGAGAGAGAGAGACAGACAGAATGGGCACACCAGCAGCCTCCAGCCACAGCAAATAAACTCCAGACGCGTGCGCCCCCTAGTGCATCTAGCTAATGTGGTTCCTGGGGAATCGAACATAGGTCCTTTGCCTTTGCTGGCAAAGGCCTTAACCGCTAAGCAATCCCTCCAGCCCGCAGTCCCTTTTAATATCCATTCAACTCTTTGTCTGGCATGACATTCTGTTAACTATTAAATCCTTTTGAAATGTAGAAAGACCTCCTAGCTCCCACCAACCTAAGAATGTCATCAGATGGCATCTGAGACCCACCTACCTGATGATTACACCTATGTTTTTGAAGAATGCCTTATTTTATGACCTGCTTTTGTTCCGTGACTATAAATACTTCATGGAACTGTTAACACGTTGGAACATGGAATCTGGGATAACCTCAATCTGTGTTCCCACGTCATGGTCACTCATATTAGGCTCCAGAGCAAACCCCTCTGTTTCCCTTTGAGTGAGAGCTGTTGTTCTCCGTTAACACAACTTCTAGGGTTTTTCTAAAGAGCATCCCCGGGAACACACGCGTCCAAACTCTTCGTACGCATGTGGGTACACGCACACACAGGGGTCCGTACGCGTGCCAGCCCGTGAATGGACACGTGTGCACAGAGGCCACACACGTACTGACGCATTTTTACTGGGACGTTCGAGTTCACTGGCATTTTATTTGTAAATGACTTAACCACCTGGCCCTGGAAGCCGGCCGGAGAGAGGCGCAGCGCGACCACGACACGGCAGCCTCGGAGCCGGGGCACGCGCGGGCGGGCGGGCGGGCGCAGGCGCGGGAACCCGCCGACTAAACCCCGCGCGCGCGCGGGCGCGGGAGCGCGCGCTGCGGCGGCGGCGGGGGGCGGGGCACGCTCCACACCGCGCCCACGTCCACGCCCACGCCCCCGGCGCCTCCAGCCCGCGCAGAAGCTCGTCCGGAAGTCCGTGGAGGGATCCTCCGACGCCCGTCCTCTGATTCGTCACCAGCCGCGCCCACTTCCGCTCCTCTCCCCGCAGACCGCAAGCGTGTCCACATCGGAAGTGCGCGCGCGCCCTGTTTTGTTTCCGGGGGAAACCTGCTACTCTGAAGAACGCGTAGGACTTCCTGTTTCGCCGCTGCCTCTGATTGGCTAGTTTTGTGAATAATTAAAACACGGGGAAAGTGGGGGAGGAAATGAGTTGTTTTTCATTCAGTGAGAAGAAATATTCAAATGAATAGTAGTGAGAAAAACATGAACAGCTGCAGCTTTATCTTTCGCACAGTTTTCTAGCAACATATTACCTTGGCAAGCGTGCCACAAAGTCACCATCACCGGAAAGAGCTGACCTGAATAGGGTCTATAAATAGCCGTCATGTGGAACTAGCAGTTGTGTTGTATGAAAGGAGAGAAGGTTAGCACTCCCCTTGACAAGGATGGAAGAGGCCCTTGGGCCTTACAACACGCATACGGTTAAGGCATTGCCACCTACTTCGTGGCATCTAACCACTGTTTTTTAGTTGGTTTTCCGAAGTAAGGTCTCACTGTAGCCCAGGCCAATCTTGAATTCAGTGTAGTCTCGGGACGGCCTCGAACTCACAGCGATCCTCCTACCTCTACCTCCCGAGCGCGCTAGCCCAGGCTGACCTGGAATTCACTATGTAGTCTCAAAGTGGCCTCGAACTCACAGCAACCGTTCAACATCGGCCTTGGTACTGGGCCAGGATTTTTGTTTCGTTTTGTTTTGTTTTTCTCTTATACTTTCTAAGAAATGCTGTGCAGTGTATGCTCAGGTGCGACTCTGCAGCCACTCTCGGCTTTTTTCAAAGCTTCATATTCCCCTCGGCTGAGCTGTCTGCATTCAGGCATCTATCCTGTGCCTGGAGGGTGCCATGTGTGACAGGTCATAGGCCAACCCACCCACTCAGCTTCAGATACCGGGGCTTCCCTGACAAAACGCAGCACCCAACATGCACCGCGCAGGCGTGGAGATGAGCCTGCCTGTAGACCATCCTGGAGCCTCAGCTGCCACCTGGGGATATCCGTAAGGACCTGAGCAAATATTGCAGCATCCAAACCAGAAGTGAGCACATCTGGCCAAGTAACCAGACACAAAGACTGCTGGTCCTGAGGCTGTGCTGGACTGGCAGGGTCTGGTTCAGGTCGTGTGGCTAGTGGGGCTGGAGAGAAGAGTAAGGAAAGAGGAACAGAGGTAGGTCAGGTCACCTGAACACTCCAGGGGCCCTTGCAAGAAGGAACTCTACCTCTCACCGAGACCCTGAGAATGTTCCAAGGGGCAGGAACAGTATCTAATGGGCTCTCGAGTGTCCTTCTGAGTGGCCGTCCAGAAAGCATGTTGTTGTTTTTAAAGTATTTTGACAAAGAGGCAGATATGGGCACTGAAAAAAACAAAAGGACACTGCAAACTCCAACTGCATGCACCATCTTGTGCATATGGCTTTAGGTGGGTATTGGAGAATTGAACTTTGGTCCTCAGGCTTTGCAAGCAAGCACCTTCACGGCTGAGCCATTTCTCCAGTCCTAGTACATGTATATAATCCCAATACTAAGGATGCTGGGGCAGAAGGATTAGGAAGTTTAAGACTAGATTCCATTAATAGGGAGTTTGAGGCCACCTTGGGGTATGTGAAGCACTATCTTGGAAAAAAAAAAAAAAAGCCGGGAGTGGTGGTGCACGCCTTTAATCCCAGCACTCGAGAGAGGTAGGAGGATCGCTGTGAGTTTGAGGCCACCCTGAGAGGACATAGTGAATTACAGATCAGCCTGGGCTACAGTGAAACCCTACCTCAGAAAAAAACAAAAACAACAAAAAAAGCATGGTGGTAAATGCCTTTAACCCCAGCACTTGGGAGGCAGAGGTAGGAGGACCGTCATGAGTTCAAGGCCACCCTAAGACTACATAGTGAATTCCAGGTTAGCCTGGGTGTAGAGCGAGACCCTACCTCAAAAATTAAAAAAAAAAAAAAAAAAAAAAAAAGAGCTTACTTGCAAAGCATGACAGCCCAGGTTCAATTACCCCATCCCCACATAAAGCAAAACGCACAAAATGGTGCATGTGTCTAGAATTCAGTTTGCAGTTACAAGTGACTCTACAGTGCACTTTCTCTTCTCTGCATTTGCCAGTAAATAAAGGCTGGAGAAATGGCCCAGCATGAAGGCCTGGAGAGACCTCAGAGCTCAATGCCCAGGACCCACATAAATAGCTGGGAATGGCCATACACACCTGTAACCCGTCACTGGGGAAGCAAAACAGCAAGCTATGTGTTCAGCAAGAGCAGCTGGAATGACATGCCACTCCGGCCACAAGCAGCCCACGCCAAGTGCATGAGCACATACATGTGGATATACCACACACATAGTAGGCATCATAATGCAGCACTTGGGGGAAAAGGCAGAATGACCAGAAGTTCAAGGTCATTGAACTCAACTACATAGTGAGTTCTAGGCCAGCCTGGACTACATGAGAACCTGTTAGAAAAAAAGGGATGGGGGCTGGAGAGATGGCTTAGCAGTTAAGGCACTTGCCTGCGAAGACTAAAGACTCATGTTCAACTCTCTAAGTCCCATGTAAGCCAAACGGCAGTGACACAAGTGTGCACGTAAGGGAGTACACGCATATGGAGTTCAGTTGCAGTGGCTGGAGGCCCTGGCATGGCAATTCTCTCATTTATAAAAAAAGGGCAGTCTGTTCGGCTTGCCTCAAAAAAAGGCCCTGGTGCACCCATTCTGTCTCCTATCACTGTCTGATTGCAAATAAATAAATTAAAAGGTGACAAATTCCTTGAAATGAGAAAATCTTTCACAAATATTAAAAAAATTATTGGTTTTTGTAGGACACAAACTCACTACAGCCCAGGCTGACCTAAACTCAAACATCCTCTCTATAGAATGCTGGTATTACAGAGACGTACTACATACCATCCCAGGACAAAAAGAAATTCTTATGGGACAAAATTACAAGACATGAAAATCTTTATTTTCAAAAAGAGAATTGTATTTTTACATAAATCTACAAGAGTTCAACTGTAGAAAAAATAAACTATCCTCAGGGATACTGCGCTCAGCATAGCAAGCTCCCTACCCCTTAGGCCACACCCCCACAATGTGTCATGGCAATGACTTGAACCCTGGTGAATTTATACTCAAAAGATGGTGGAAGCCCCAGCACCCATGCCCCAGGCAAGCTACCCTATTTCTGTAGCAACTGCTTCTTCAACCAGACAGCCTGTGCGCATCTTCCCACAGAAACGAACAGGGCAGCCAGCGGCCGGCAGCAGTCTTCCCGACATCTTTAGCATTGTCTTGCCTACTGGACAGCAACCAGTGGAGATCACAGGTTTAGGCTTTAACAAAGATGGAGCCGCCTGTTCTGGGTCCAGAGCAGCTGTGAGCTTGGCACCTCCTCTCCCTTCTGGTCACTGGGAAGCCGGGACACCAGAGGCTCCAGCTGGGGCAAGGGTTGAGAGGGAGACTTGGGGTAAACCCACTGCCCCATGAGAAAGAAGCTGGGTCTAGAGGATGCCAAGATGAGAGGCTGTGCCTTTCTGGGGCAGCCACAAAACTGAACCCTTCTCCATTCTGTGCAGATCACACGGGAGTCCAACCTGGAAGAGGGACCAGAACCTCCACATGAGTCTCAGGGTTCTGCTCCCTTCCAACTGAAAACACCCCCCTCCTTGGACAGCACTTGGGACCCAAAGCGGCTGGCCATCAGGAGAGAAGAGATACACCAGAGGCTTTTTCTTGCAGAGAGGACTCCTGGCCTTTGGCCCTGGATGTGAGGGGAGACGGGGGAGAGGGACGGGATGATTTCTAAAAGCCAGGTGAGACAAGCTCAGAACTCAGCGGCCATTAGCAGATGCAAAATCCCACCTTTTATTACAGTGTGTGCAGCTTGCTGAGTGACACGTGAGATGAGAGGAACTGCAGCCTCCATGTGGTCAGTGTGGACCTACGAGCTCCAAAACTAGAAAGGACTTGACACGGCAACAACTCACAACCTTCTGGAAACAGGCTGGGAACTACTACAGGCAGGGAGTGTGGACGGGACAAAGTCCCTGTGGCACGGGAAGGCAGGAGGGGGGCTGTAGGTCACAAGGCCCAGGCAGGGCCTGTCCCAGCACAGCAATAAAATATCAAAAGGGTACAGAACAATTACCAGGAGAAACACAACCCATGATGAGTTGAACTCATTCTTTTGTAATAAAAAATTAAAAATTTTGTGTTGCCTCTGAGCACAAAACCAGGAACTCTTCCTGGACGAGGATAGAAGAATTGGCAAGAAATGTCACAGTGGTCATCAGACTCCAGTGGTGCACACTCCCCTCAGCTGATGTCTTCAGTGTAAAGGTGTGTCAGGCCTGTCCATCCAGGCCCAACCTGGTGCCTCTGCCACGCTTGCGTTTCTTGCCAATCCAAGTCAGCATCCCTACAGTCTTTCTCATGTACCAGAAGAACTTAGCAGTCACTCTTCCACAGTTTAATTGTTTTGTCATTTTCTAATGCGGCTGAGGCAATGATGTTTTCTGTTGGATGACAAGCTGTTGAAATCACAACATCTGAAAACAGAGAGACATGGTCAAGAGTGCCCCTTCACAGCTGGGTCTAAGGGTTCCATCCCAGGTTAAGCAATGGCAGTACTCCAGCCCTGACCAAAGAAGGTTTTGAGACAAGTGCTCACAAGTGCTGAGGGTAGCAACAGTCACTCACAGCTCAGGTCTACTATGCACAGTAGCCCTGTGAGTGGCAGCAGGGTCCTGTCAACTTATCTTCCTCACCTGGTCAGGGCTGACTGCTCCTTTGCCTCCCCACACTGAGCCCAAGCCTCCCTCATGGGGCAGCACTGTCCCAGATAAGGGGCACCAACAGTAAAATGGCATGTTGGCGGGGCCAGGATTGGCAATGCACACTGCCTGTTCCCCAGGTGGCTTCACCACAGCCATATACACAGTCACACGGGAGAACGAGCAGCCGGGACCACTCCTAACTGGGGAGGGGCAGCTCCTCAGGATCCCAGCCACTACTCACAGGCTGGTGCTGAACTGAGCTCTGCCTAAGAGACAGAAGCAAAGTTCCTGAAAGGGGCCAGAGCCTCTGGGAAGTAGCTCACCATGTGGGCCACCTGAAGTCAACTTAAGTGTCTCAGTGCCACAGGCCCCATCAGGCCCCGGACATGTAGCCACAGAAGGAGCACAAGCTGGGCCTAAGGTAGCACCTAAAACCAACCAGCCCAGGACCCCAGACAAGAGAACGTGGCCTCCGCTAAACTGGCCCATGCCCTCCTTTTTAAGATAGGAAGAAGCACAGAGCAGGCACCACTAGCCACAGAGCAGAGCCAGGTACCCAGCCATGCATGCTGCTCCTTCCATCATGACCGTGCCCACCTGTGTGCCCCTGAAGCTTCTGCACAATCTCCTTGGTCTGCAGATTCCAGATGTACACCAGGTTATCTTCTGAGCCCGACACAATCCACTGCGCCACACCGCAGGCAGGCAGGTGAGCAGACAGGCAAGAACACTCAGAGTCAGTGTCAGCAGGGAGCAACAAACTTTCTCATCTCACCACCCAGACCTCATCCATACTGAATGTATTCAACTCTAAAAATAGAGCTTTTCTAAGCCAGATATGGTGGCACATGCCTTTAATCCCAGCACTTGGGAGGCAGAGGTAGGAGGATCACTACCAGTTCAACACCACCCTGAGACTACATAGTGAAACCCTACCTCGGCAGGGGGGGGGGGGGGGGGGCGGGGCGGGCTGTAGGAATGGCTTAGCAGTTAAGGCATTTGCCTGCAAAGTCAAAAGACCCAGGTTCGATTCCCCAGGATCCACGTTAGCCAGATGCACGTGGTGGTGCACACGTCTGGAGTTCATTTACAGTGGCTGGAGGCCCGGGTGCACCCATTCATATTCTCTCTCTCTCCCTCTTTCTCTGTCAAATAAATAATAAATAAAAATAGAATATTTAAAAAGAAAGAGCTTTCTGTCTCTAGCAGGACCTGATGCTGCTTTGTCACCTCATACTGCCCAACTCAGGGACATGCAAGCACCTCACATGTTCACCCAAGCGCATCTGGGCTACAAGGTCCTTCTCTTTACCCTTTCTCCTCTGTCCCTAAGGTTTTGTCTCACTCACAATGAGTCAAGTCACCACCTACTCTTAAATCCCTCCCCCAGCACACTGATTCTAAGTCAGAGCAAGATGCAGGCGGTAAGCTCCAGCCAGGCGGACAAAGTGTTGGAAAGGGGACCCTCTCTGCTGAAACCAAAGGGCCCGTCAGGATCAAGTGTCGTGGCTCTATTCCTGGAGATGCTGGAAAACAAAGGCATGCCCATGTCCTAACTTTAAAAGAATGAGGCTCTGCCGGGCGTGGTGCCGCACACACCTTTAATCCCAGCACTTGGGAAGCAGAGGTAGGAGGATCGCCGTGAGTTTGAGGCCACCCTGAGACTACATAGTGAGTTCCAGGTCAGGCTGGACTAGAATGAGACCATACCTCAGGAAAAAAAAAAAATGAGGCTGCAAACTGTCCCTGAATACTCCAACTCCCGGCATATTAAGAGTTAACTTTGAAGGAGGTAGGCGTGGTGGCATGCGCCTTTAATCCAAGCACTCTGGGGAGGCGGAGGTAGGAGGATCACCATGAGTTTGAGGACACCTTAAGACTACACAGTGAATTCCAGGTCAGCCTAGACTAGAGTGAGACCCTACCTCAGGGGGGAAAAAAAAAGTTAACTTTGGTTAGAACAGAGGAAGTCCAGCAAGGCACAGCGGCTTGCACCAGATTGCAGCAGTGGGTGGGAGGATCCCTGTGAGTCTGTGGTCAGTCTGGACTTCAGAGTGAGTTCCAGATTAACCTGGGCTACAGTGACACCTTGTTTCAAATTCCAACCCCCTTCCCCCAAAGAAAAATAAAGCCTTATTTTGTTCTGTGGACTCTTAAGTACAAGAAGCCACCTGTGACACGTGGCCCCCGGGAGAAGCAGGCAGGACAGCAGCGGTAGCTCTGTGGAGGAACCTACCTTCCCACCAGTCACAGAGAAATTAGCAAATATGCAGTACTTCTCATTCTTGTGACCAGTATATGTCTTCAGGCACTGAAAAGGGAAGATGTAGGCTATTAGCACCCATGGTTCCTTTATATTCCAAATAAGTCTCAGTTCTGAGTTTAAGCATGTGACTGAAGGTATTCGGGAAAGCATTCTAGGTCTACCTCTGAGGAGATGAAAGTGCTTGCCTTACAAGCATGAGGCCCTCTATTCAGACCCATCACTCAAGTAAAAGTGCCAGGCATGGTGGCATGTACCTGTAATCAAGGGGCTAAGGAGGTAGAAACAGGTGAATAACTGGGGCTCACTGACCAGCCAGTCTAGCCTATTTGGTGAGCTTCAGGACAGTAAGAGACCCTGTCTCATAAAAAGGAGGACCAGGGAATGGGGGAGGGATGGGGGGCTGGAGAGATGGTTTAGAGGTTAAGGCACTTGCCTGCAAAGCCAAAGGACCCAGGTTTGATTCCCCAGTAACCACGTAAGCCAGATGCACCAGTGGCACATGTGCCTGGAGTTCATGTGCAGCGGCTAGAAGCCCTGGTGCATCCATTCTCCCCTTCTCTCTCTCTCTCTAATAAATATATATATATATATTTAAAGGTGAATGGGCTGAGGACATGGCTCAGCAGTTAAAGATGCCTGCTTTCAAGCCTGCAGGCCTAAGTTCAACTCCCTAGAATGTAAACCCTGACACAAAAATGGCACATGCATCTGTGATCCCAAGACTGGTAGTGGCCGTGCCAGGAGAATCATGAAGCTCACAGGCCAGCTAGACTGGCGCACATGAAGTAAAGCAGCAAAAAGAAAGCAAAAAGACCTTATCCTAAGCAGGGCGGAGGGAGAGGAGCAACACTCTAGGTTGACCTTAAGACTCCACACATGTGCTGCGTTTGACATGCGCATGCCCACACGCCCAAAGGTGGATGCCTGAGGAGCAATACATAAGGCTGTCCATGGGCCTACACACATAAGTGCATACACGTGCACACTCCCATATGTACCCATATGAACATGTACACATCAAAAAAAAAAAAAAAATCCAAAGCCGGGTGTGGTGACACACACTTTTAATCTCAGCACTTGGGAGGCAGAGGTAGGGGTATCACTGTGAGTTTGAGGCCACTCTGCTGAGACTACATAGTGAACTCCAGGCCAGCCTGGGCTAGAGCAAGACCCTACCTTGAAAAAACAATAAATAAATAAATGTCAGGCTGGTGCCATGCACCTTTAACCCCAGCACGCAGGAGGATCACTGTTGAGTTCAGGGCCACACTGAGACTACAAAGTGAATTCCAGGTTAGCCTGGATTAGAGTAAGACCTTACATCAAAATAAGTAAATAAATAAAAATAAATTAATTAAAATCCCAAAGTCTGACGTGCTGGCACATACCTTTAATCCCTATACTAGGGAGACTGAGGTATGAGGATAGATGTAAGTTTGAGGCTAGTCTGGGGTTACAGAGTGACTTCCAGTTCAGTCTGGGCTACAGTGAGACCTTACCTCAAAAAAAACTTGGCTGCAAAGCCTAAGGACTCAAGTTCAATTCCCCAGCACCCATGTAAAGCCAGATGCACAAGGTGGTACATGTGTCTGGAGTTTGCAGTGGCTAGAGGCCCCGGTGTGCCCAATCTCTCTTTCTCCCTCTCTCTTAATTTTTTTTTTAAGTATTCTGAATACACACAGGGTATGGCACAGCCCATGTGGCTTAAGCTCTGACCTGCAGACTGGCCGTCCACAAGCCCCATGTCTTCAAGAGACCTGCACTGAACCCACTCAGCGATGGGTCCTCCTGCTGCTGCTCCTGGGCCATGTTTTTACCCTCAACTCGTTACCTGGAGTTGGCACACAGCAGGCCGCACGGGCCGTGTGCCTGAAGCTCACCTTCCCCTTGCTGTAGTCCCAGAGTTTCAGCGTGCTGGAAGACAGAGAGCAAGGTAAGCAATGCCTGCCACAGCAACCACGAGCACCAAGCGAGAGGCCCCTATGGCCGAAGTTCAGCTCCTCCACGATACAAGAGCAAACACAGTCCCCAAATACTGTAGTTCAGAGAGGCTTTTTTTTATTTTTAGTTTTGTTTTGTTGAGACAGGGATTTTAAAAAGGAAGCTACTGGCTATTATCAGTGGTTAGCCTCAAGAAGGTGGAAAGGCATTTTCATCTAAAACACCCAGGACACAGCTCCCTAGGAGCACGCATTATTCATCCTAGGAGCAGAAATGCATGCGGACCACTGGGAAGACAACACAAGCTGATCAACGGAGATTTCCAGCCATGCAGCCCTCAGGGCCAGGAACAGTCCTCAAGGGCCACACAGTGTACACATGGGGAGCCAGGTTCAAATGGCCACCTAGGAGTGGGGGCCGCATAAATAATGAAACTCTGCCCAAGGTTCTATTAAAATCAAGGTGCTCAGAAAGCTGGGATATAGCTCAATGGTAGAGAACTTGCCAAGCATGTATGAGACCCTAGCCTCCAACTCAATGGCAAGCTATCATTTAAAGAAACAAAACAAAAGCCGGGCGTGGTGGCGCACGCCTTTAATCCCAGCACTCGGGAGGCAGAGGCAGGAGGATCGCCGTGAGTTCGAGGCCACCCTGAGACTACAGAGTGAATTTCAGGTCAGCCTGAGCTAAAGTGAGACCCTACCTCAAAAAACAAAAAAAAAAAAAAAAAAAAAAAAAAAGAAACAAAACAAGAGCCAGGCGTGGTGGTGCACACCTTTAATCCTGGCACTGGGAGGGCAGAGGTAGGAGGATCGCCATGAGTTCTAGGCCACTCTGAGACTACATAGCGAATTCCAGGTTAGCCTGCGCTACAGTGAGACCCTACCTCGCCAAACCAAAAAAAAAAAAAAAAAAACAAGAGCTGGGCATGGTGGCATATGCCTTTAATCCCAGCACTCAGGAGGCAGAGGTAGGAGGAGTGCTGTGAGATTCAGGCCACCCTGAGACTCCAGAGTGAATTCCAGGTCAGCCTGGGCTGTATAGTGAGACCCTACCTTGAAAAATAAAGAAACAAAACAAAAAAATCAAATTCAGATCCAGAAAATCCCCAACCACCCCCTCCCCGTGCCCCACAATACAGGTAAGAAAGCTCTTCTGGCCACACAAAAGCCTGGGCCCAAAACTTTTACACTAGAGCCTCTAGGAGATGAAGGCAGACTTCAGTCTCTCAGCACAGTCTAGGCATGAGCTCTAGCAGGAGTCATGCAGGACCATGCACAAGTATAAAACACCCCCATCAGACAAAGTGGGGGTCACCTGCCTGCCCATCAGGGAAATTAAAGCACTCACTTGTCCAAAGTTGCTGCCAGGATGTATTTGCCATTCGGAGAGAACTTCACAAAGGACACTGGGGGGTTGTCATCGTCTGTACAGAAGAAAGATGAACTGAGCTTTGGCAGTGTAGGAGCGAAGACAGGTCCCTGCCACCCGCACAGGGTGTCCGCATGAAGTCCGTGCCACCATACAAGCACCGCTACCTCCACCCTTGGGGAGGTGAACTGTCTGACACTCCTCTCTCCAGCACCTGTCCTGCCATGCATGTTCTCCTTGCCGTCTCAAGCCTCTATCTCTGGCCCGTGGTCACCAAGACTTTAGGAACAAAGGGTCTGAGGCTTATCACTGGGACCCCGGGCCCCAGCAACATGGGCCTCCACCTCAAATGGAAGGAGCCCCCAGCAAGGCTGAACAGCTGCTCCACCAGAAGCAATCAGGACGGCTTGGGGCAGCCCAGCACACATTACCACTCCACCACCGATCGAGCCCTCACTAGTGACAGGCCTAGGTGAGGGTGTGTCCTGGGGTGGGCTCCATGAGCCCACCAGGCCCCAAGGTATGCATGCATGGGCTGGTGTGTCCCGGGCACACGTTACCGCCAGGGACTCGGCACGGGTTCCGTTCACTTGGATTGATCACAAACACTGAAAAGGCACATGAGACAGTAAGGCAGCCACCATGAGACCATTAATTCAGAGCACCACCTGTGCTCCTTACCCAGGCCATCTTTGGAATGTATTCCTGGGACACTGACGTGTGATATGCAAGCCCCAGGAATCTTGGTAACAGCCTTAACTCCTACAGCCCACAGCAAACAGCCTACCACAGGCCTCAGTTAAAATCCTGGCCCTGCACCTAGTTGCCTACCACATCCCATGGTTCAGCTAACCACACATGGAAAATACTGCTAAGCAAAACATTCTAGGGCTGGAGAGGTGGCTCAGCAGCTAAAGGTACTGGCTTGCAAAGCCTCACAGGCCAGGTTCGATTCCTCAGTACCTACTTAAGCCACAGGCACAAAGTGGTGCATTCATCCAGAGTTTATGTGCAGTGGCAGGAGGCCCAGGTGTGCTTATACTCACTCTTAGATAAAAAAACAAAAAAAAAAAAAAATGAAAATAAGCTGGGCGTGGTGGTACACACCTTTAACCCTAGCGCTTGGAAGGCAGAAGTAAGAGGATTACTGTGACTTCAAGGCCACCCTGAGACTACATAGTGATTTCCAAGTCAGCCTGGACTAGAGCAAGATACTACCTCAAAAAAGCTACAATAACAAATACATATATGTATGTATGTATGTATGTATGTATGTATGTGCGCGCATGGGAGGAATGCACAAGTTTACATGCAGGTGGCAAAGCATTTTTTACAAAGGACCTGAACGCCTGAGGACTTGGATGTCCACAGAAAGTCCTGGTTGGAACCAGGGCCCCATGGATACTGAGGGATGACTAGATTTGCCATTTAGCTTCGAGCTGACCAACCTTTCTGTACCTCGGGTGCCACCTTGTGAACCTAGCTTGACAGCTCCTACCTGCATGGTGACTGAGGACTGTAAGTGTTGGTAACTCAAGCCCTAGGGATGTGTTCTCAGCACAAGGACAAGGTGACACCACTACCTGGCAGCTGTGATTCAGGTGTGGTGCTCCGAAGAGTCAGCCTCATTCTGCAAGGCCAACATAAAGGTCACAGTTCCAGGGCACACCAGGACCAGGAGCTTACACTGGCCCAGGTCGAGCCTCAGCTACTCAGGAGAGGTTTGTCACAAGTGGCCAGGTGGAAACGAGACCTCAAGTGCCCCAGCTCGTGTGACCATATCCTTAGAAGGAAGGTGGGCTCAGAGACATGAGGGCTTCAGGAGAACAAGCCCTACCCTGCTCTGTACTGTTGCCCAACGTCCAGGAGTGAGAATGAGCTCCTGTCCACTCTTGCGAATGTGGGACACTGTCCCAGCAACCAGGACAGCCACATGGTTCCCCTGACAGCCTAGCAAGGCAGCACCTCACCAGGTGAGCCTCTCCCTCCCAAGGCTGGACTGACTAGCAGAGAGCCAAGCAGGCCCATCCAGCCCTTTATACCTCCAACGCAAAGCTCCAACCCTCCAGACTGGCCAACCCTTCCAGGCCCTTAACCAGCACCCACCCACCCAGAGCATGTGGGACTTCCCTCCCCGTCCCCACACCCAGGGGAGCCCTTAGTCCTGTTCATCTATTCCTGTCTGCTGCTCCCTACACTCTGATCACCTTGCAGCACCCCAGCAAGTGGGCGCCCCCTCCCCCCCCCCGCCAGCAACAGAGAAAAGGTGGCGAGGGATAAGCCAGGACTGGTGAGTAAAGGAGGGCCAGAGGGCTGGACACTATGCAGCATCACACAGCAGACAACAGACACGGCACTAGAGAAGCCCCAGCAGCCAGTCTCAAAAAAGAATGACTTTGTTCCTTGCAATCAGGAAGGAGAGGCAGAGGGAACAGGATGGGCACAAGAAAACAGGCTTTCAAAAAGGAAGCGGGCCCAGACAGATGGGAAAGGAGCCGTCCTTGGATGGGATGATGATCCAGAGGACCACCACCAGCATCACATCAGGGGGCCACCCAAACCAGCCCTGACATGCAGAGCAGAGAGCAGAGCACTCACCGATGAGCGTCTTCAGACACTGGCCCGAAGCGGTGTCCCAAATGCGGCTGCAAAATTAGAATGAAACAATTAAGAGAGTTGGTGAGTGTTGCCACCAATCCAGCACAAGCTCTGGGACCAGAGCCTTCCTCGGACTCACTTCTCTAGCTCTGTGCGTCACTCAGGTGTTCAACAATAACTCTAGGCACGAGGTGAGAACAGTGCTCATCAACATGAGCAAACTTCACCCACTGCAATGTGGACACTCTCCAACCCTGGCACAAAGAGGAGGGCCAACTCCCTGTCCACCCTCAGCCATAATGAAGGCCACCAACAGCCAATGTCATGCTCACACAAACATACACAAGCATGTATCCTACAAGAGGGCTGGTTTTATAAAAATGCTAGGTGTGCTCCATTTCCTGGACATCCCTCTAGTTTAGCAACTATCCCAAAATAAATTAAAAGTTTAAAAAAAATAAACGGGGCTGGAGAGATGGCTTAGCAGTTAAGGCCTTTGCCTGCAAAGCCAAAGGACCCAGGTTCGATTCCCCAGGACTCACATAAACCAGATGCACAAGGGGGCGCATGCATCTGGAGTTTGTTTGCGGTGGCTGGAGGCCCTGGCGCGCCCATTCTCTCTCTGCCTTTCTCTCTCTAATAAATAAATTTAAAAAAAAAAAAAAAACACCACTATCCCAGAATGGGACACCAGGCTCTCAACCAGTTTTGGGTGTCTAAAATTTATTTTCTTTGTTTTTGAGGTAGGGTCTCACTCTAGTCCAGGCTGACCTGGAATTCACTATGTAGTCTCAGGTGACTTCGAACTCACAATGATCCTACTACTGCCTCCCAAGCGCTGGGACTAAAGGTGTGTACCCCCACACCCAGCAGTTTCTAGAGCTTTTGCCAAAACACACACACACACACACACACACACACACACACACACACACACACACACACTGCCCCACCATGCACACCTCCCACAGCTGACTCCCAGCAGCAGGAAGTTGGACCCACTAGCTTCCCAACCCAATCTCCATGCCCCTACTGGCACATCTGCATCCTTACTCAGGCTGAGCCACACTACTCCTCAGGGTGAGGTGCTCTACCAGCTGCTCAGGTGCGGACTCCTCCCCAGGCCCTAGCGGAACTCCTCAACACTGGGATCTCTGCACTTCCTTCCACCAGGCTGCAGCTATCCCAAGACAAGACAGCCTGTGTGTGTTGCAGCCTCAGATCCTACCCAGACCGGCAGTCCTCTTCCTCTTCCGTGCACCAGTTCTCTCAGCATACAGCCCAATTAGGCTTTTTTATAGATTCCACTTTATTTACTTATTTATTTTTTCAATATATTTTATTTATTTGAGAGAGAGACTGTGAGAAAGAGAATGGGCATACCAGGGCCTCCAGCCACTGCAAACAAAATCCAGACACATGTACCACCTTGCACATCTGGCTTTCATCCTGGGGAATCGAACTGGGGTCCTTTGGCTTTGCAGGCAAATGTCTTAACCTCTAAGCCATCTCTCCAGTCCTAGTTATTTATTTTTGATGTTTTGAAGTAGAGTCTCACTATAGCCCAGGCTGACCCAGAATTCACTATGTAGTCTCAGGGTGGCCTTGAACTTAGTAATCCTTCTACCTTTGTCTCCTGAGTGCTGGTATTAAAGACTTGTGCCACCAGACCCGGCTCCATTCTATTAATTTATTTATAATTTTCATTTATTTATTTATTTGACAGAGGCAGATAGAGAATGGGCACACCAGGGCCTAAAGCCACTGTAAATAAACTCCAGACACATGTGCCTTGTGCATCTGGCTTACGTGGGTCCTGGAAATTGAGGCTGGGTACTTTGGTTTTGCAGGAGAGTGCCTTAAGTACTAATCCATCTCCCCAGCCCTGCCTTACTTTCTTGAGACAAGTCTCTCACTGAGCCTGGAGCTGCTGTTTTTCCTTAGACTGGCACACCATCCAGACCCGTGACTCCCCAGTACCTATGCGTCTGGAGTTCATTTGCAGTGGCTAGAGGACCTGGCATGCCCATTCTATCTCCAATATAAATAAATAAATAAAATTAAATATATATTAAAAAATGTAGAAAAGGTGGTAGGAAGAATATAAGAGCCAAAGGAAGGATAGGACTCCTTACAATGTACTCTTCCCGACACAAAATGGCCTGAATATCCATGGCCTCTCAGTGGTTGGCACTACCTACACAAGACTAGTATAACAGGAGGAAAAGATGGTGACATCAAAATAAAGAGACTGATTGAGAGAGGGAGGGGATATGATGGAGAGTAGAGTTGTGAAGGGGAAAGTGGGGGGAGGAAAATTATCATGGTCTATTGTCTATAATTATGAAAGTTGTCAATAATAAAAAATAAGTTTTTATATACACACATTAAAAAATATATATGGGGCTAGAGAGATGGCTTAGCGGTTAAGTGCTTTGCCAGTGAAGCCTAGGGACCCCAGTTCGAGGCTTGATTCCCCAGTACCTACGTAAGCCAAATGCACAAGGTGGCACATGCATCTGGAATTCATTTGCAGTGGCTGGAGGCCCTGGCGCACCCATTCTCTCCCTCCCTCCCTCCCTCTCTCTCTCTCTGCCTCTTTCTGTCGGCCTGTTGCTCTCAAATAAATAAAAATAAAAACATATATATATATGTGTGTGTGTGTGTGAAAGACAGTAGTAAGGCAGAAGAGAAACAGACACTTGCTGGGCATGGTGGCACACACCTTTAATCTGGAAGCAAAGGTAGCAGGATGGCTGTGAGTTTGAGACCAGCTTGGGCTACAGTGAGACCCTACGGGGGGAGGGGGGGAGGAAGGGAAAGGGGAGAGGAGAGGAAAACAAAGGGGAAAGGGGGGGCTAGCCAAGTACAGTAAGGTGCTCAGAGTGGACTAGACCACTTCTTACTCTTCTACCCCCACTCCTAAACTTGGGCCCTTCCCATTGCCAATTGTGTCTGTTTTTGCTTTATTCCTTAATTGCGCTTGTAGTCTTAGATCTTGGCCTCATCACACACACCTTACTATAAATGTTCCCATTCTAGGGGTGGGGAGACAGCTCAGTGGTTAAGAACGCTTGCCATTTAAGCATGAGGGCCTGACTCCACTAAAGACTGATTCCCTCAGAACCCATGTCAAAAAGCTGGACATGGTCATGCACATGTGTAACCCCGATCCAAGAGGCAGCTGAAGAACCGTGGAGCCTCGCTGACTGAAAGGCCATCATCTCCAGGTTGAGGGCCAGGAGTACGTGAAGAGCTAGCGAAGGGCGCCTAGTGCTCACCTCTGGCCTCCACACGCATGCATCTGCACATGCATACGCACACACCACACATAACACCTCACTCTCAATAAAAATAAAGTTCCTCTTTCTTTCCCATTCCACCACCTTTCTAAGTTCCCTCCTAGTAGCCTCTCTGGTGTACTTTTTCTAAGTTTTTAGAAGGCTCTTTAAAGCCAAGTCCACACACAGCCGCCTCTAGACTAACAGCATCCTAGGTTTATCAACACACCAGGGTGCCAGGCAGGCAGGGTGGCTGAAGAGGGTATTCTTTAAGAGGTGAAGGTGCACCATAACCCCAGCCACACAGCTCTCACCAACATCTGGATAGTCCTCTAATGTGTCTTATGCCTGAGCCATTCCTTAATGGAGAACTGGTCAATTGGCTTCATGTGGATGATGTCTTTGCCTTGGCCACCAGCAGATAGCACAGGGCCAGGAGCTTTGTAGTGCAGTATGCCCGGTGACCATGGTCCCAAACACCATCGTCACTCAGGTAGGTGCCCTGCTGGTCCAGAACAGTTCCGCCCCAGGATGGGATCATGAGCTGGCTATAGACTGGCCCACTGAGGCATCAGCTGACCCACCTGACAAGGTTCCCCAGTTCTGTTCCCCTGCTGGCCAAGTCAGACTGGAAAGTGAGTTTCCAATGTACTTCCATCTGAAATCCCACTAGATCCCCCCAGCCCTACGGAGGCCAATCCTACCTTGGCGCCACCCGGCCTGTGACAGTAATGACTCTGTAATGCACAAATGGGACCCACAGAGTTACTACAGAACTTTAGAGGACTAATCTTTATTCTGAAAAATTTGTTTGTGTTTTTGCCAATGAGGTGGGGGGGACCGGAGAAAAAAGAAAAAAGGGAGGGAGGAAGGGTTACTTAGAGAATATCACTTTCTCTATGTGGCAGGTAAACAAGTAACAGTGCCAAGCAGCTTCACAAAGTCTGGAGCCCTCTTCTACCACAGTCACTGCCGTGTACTTAAAGAACTCCCAGGGCGGGGCCAGGGCTCACTGGCACAGATCTAGCACTGCACACTTGCAAAGCCCCCAGGTTCCATCTCCAGCAACACACACACACACACACACACAAACACAAAGTCACCTTCTGTCTGTACACCTAGGTTTTAGTATCTGGCTCGGGGCACACATATTTCTGATTCTTCTGTTATCGGTATGCCTGGCTCATCCCCGGCACTCCCAGCCCTGTTTTATCCTCCAACTCCATTCTCAAGGACATTTTTTCTTTGCTATACATATATGCAAGACATCACCTGCCTATCCTGCTCAAACTTTCCACTTGATTTTGGAATGTTTCTTAAAAGCAGCACTGAGTCAGAAGGGTTTTCTAAACCCAAATCCGACAGCCTTAAAAGAGGGTATTTAGCCAACCCATGCCCGCCAGCACCAATCCATTGTATTTTTCTGGGTTGTTGTTTTGTTGTTGTTGTTTTTTCGAGGTAGGGTCTCACTCTAGCTTAGGCTGACCTGGAATTCACTCTGTAGTCTCAGGGTGGCCTCAAACTCACAGTGATCCTCCTACCTCTGCCTCCCAAGGGCTGGGATTAAAGGCATGCACCACCACGCCCGGCTTCAATCCACTGTATTTTATCTGTATTACTATCCACATTACTTTTTTGTTTTTGTTTTTTAAGATAGGGTCTCACTCTAACTCTGGCTGACCTGGAATTCACAAAGTAGTCTCAGGGTGGCCTCAAACTCACAGTGATCGTACCTCTGCCTCCTGTGTGCTGGGATTAAAGGCATTGTGCCACCATGCCTGGTTCTCCACATTACTCTGTATCACCCTGTTTTGCTCAACACAGAACACTACTTCTGCCATCACTAACTGGAATGCCCTATTGGCATTACCAACAGACAGTGGCTGCCAATTTCCCCTCTCTCTCCGCCAAATACACGTAATAGGTCACGAGTCATGAAACTGTCCTCCAACTCTGGTGCTTCTCTCCCCACCTGTCCTCATCGACATCTTTCCTATCTCCTGAGTAACCCCAAGCACTTCTACCACAACCTCCTCCAGCCAGGTGTGCGGCATCACCCACTTCAGACTTACCTGCAAGCTCTGCAGAGCCCCCGTCATAGACTCCTCCTCCCTCCCCTATGCCAGGTGGGTTCTGCCAATTCACCTGCCCAGGATTCACATGACCTGTGGACAGGGCCTGCTCAGAGCACCGCCACATCCGCCCACCTCACTCACCACAGGACCCAGCCAGCCACTCACTTTCCACAGTGCAAGAAGGACTAACTCAAGGGTCTGTAAGGAGCTTGCGTCTCTTGCTCGCTCAGCCTTGGGAGGCCTCCCTACTCCCAGCCACACCAACTCTTCAACTCTTGCCATCTCTTTTTGTAGCTTTTCATATGCTGGCCTAGCACCAGACCGTCTATCAACATGCCCAAACCCACTGGGGTGCAAGGGTTCTGGAAGTGAAGGCACACGTCCTTCTGTGGGCACTGAGCATTTGTTCATTACCTGAAGAGTCTCACTTACCAGAGGCCATCATAGCTACTGGAAACTATCAACGATCCGTCACGATTAAAATGAACCTGAGGATTAGAGTGGGGACAAGAGATGCTTACTTCGTAGTCATCAGCCTATGGCCTCTATCCCAGTGCCCTCCCACCCACAGGCATCGTGAGGGCAGAAAGCGTTATACAACTTTCCTTTAGGTCCTGCTCATGCTCCGTGCCTCCAGGTCTGTCTGCCTACCCTACCCTTGGGCACAACCCAAAGTCCAGATGAATTAAATGCTCCTCTGACACAGCAGTGAACGACGAGGGCTTCAGATCAGAAAAGAAGCCCACTCTCCCTAGCGGTCCCCAGCCCATGCCACGCCTCTGGGTTCTGGGTCCCAGACACAAGATCCCAGCAAGCTCCAGATGTTGAACAAGACACACCTTCTGAGCTCCAAACCCTGCGAACCTGTGCAGAGGACACTCACAGGACACCGGCCCTACGGGCTGACTTTCAGAATTTCACTGAGGGAGTCCTTGGCCTTCTCAACCCATGTGCCCTCAGGGTAACTCCCTAGCCCTCTTGTGATTTCAGTGTTTGCTTTTATTTATTTTTTGAGGAAGAATCTCATGTAGCCCAGACTAGCCTAAAACCAGCTATACAACTCATCTTAAAATTTCTGATCCTCCTTCCACCACTGAGATTACAGGTATGCACCACAACACCCAATTTATGAGGGGCGAGGGATCAGAGCCAGGACTTCATGCAGGCTACACATGAGGAACCCTACCAACTGAGCTACATCCTCAGCCAGACATTTTTATTCACTGGCCACGTAAATCCTAGTACCAGGATGTAAGAGTCTAAGTACATGGTGTGGTGGCTCACACCTGTAATTCCAACTCATCTGTTAGGCTGAAACAGGAGGATTTCTACGAGTTCAAGGCTAGCCTGAGCTACACAGTGAGTCTCAGGGACCTCTGTAGTAGTGTATTTGACCACTTAGAGAGATATCTGATTGTCACATCTGGATACTGCTGGCACTTCCTGAGTAAGGGGCATGGTTGTATTACACAGAATTCTGGCAGTTACAGGGCTACCCAAATGTAATCAGTGTCCAGGCTAAGCAACCAGTGTGGGCAGTGAGGACACATGGCCTGAGCCTCGTTCCTGAGCCATGACATCAAGGACTTCCTGTGTGCCTTAATCTGGCCCAGGAAATATGTCCCCATACCATTCCTGCAGCCGTGTTATTATAAAAAGACTTGTCTTGAGTCCTACCTAAGACTCCAATGAAAATGAAGTTTAGAAATTTAGGATCTTTTTTTTTTTTTTTAAGCACCACCTAGACCCCGGCCCTGGTTTTTGAATTCTGAACTTGGGGTCTGCAGTAGGGACCAAAAACATGTTTTTGTTGTTGTTTTATTTTTTCCTTATTTTTCTTAAGATAGGGTCTAGCTATGTAGCCTAGGCTGCTAAACCTCCCAAGGGCTAGGAGAATATGCACTCAGATTTTCAAACTAGTTCCAAAGGAATGCTACCATCACAGGCCTGGGGACTTCATGGAGAGCCAGCAGCTAGACCCCCCAGAGAAGCATGGGTATTCACTCTATACTGCTGGCAGCTGTATACCAAAGCCAGAACGGAACTGAAAGATTTCATTTAACCTCATGTATCTAAGTTATTTCAGCATGAAGCCCTTGAAGATCACAAGGTACTTCATATACTTTTCAGTTCCACACCTCACTGTTTCCATACTGACAGGCTCCAACACTGCTGCCAGCAGCTCTGAACTTTCTTCAACTCATGGCAGCCCGTATTCACCTACCCATGCTCATCCCTGTCTTTTGTTGTTGTTGTTGTTTGTTTTTTGAGGTAGAGTCTCACTCTTGCTCAGGCTGACCTCAAATTCATGGTGATCCTCCTACCTCTGCCTCCCGAGTGCTGGGATTAAAGGCGTGCACTGCCACACCCAGCTTCATCCCTGTCTTTAGGGTGCACAGGGTACAAAGACAACGCACTGGCCCCTGACAAGGAGAGGGCACAGGAGGGACTTCAGTGGAGACTGGACCTGAACTGGCAAGGGGAACTGCAAAAGAGGTCCATCAGAGGCCTCAGCCTCAATGTTTCTAGCCCCAGCATCCTCCATTATCTCGCAAGCGTGTAAGACCATGCAAACAGAATACCTTTTTGATAGAAGTGGTTACAAAAAGCACGGCACAATCGCTCACACCTTTAATCCCAGCACTCAGGAGGCAGAGGTAGGAGGATTGCTGCGAGTTCAAGGCCACCCTGAGACTACAGAGTGAATTCCAGGTCAGCCTAAGCTACAGTGAGACCCTGCCTCGAAAAACCAAAAAGAAGTAGTTACAGAAAAGCCTCCTGTGAGGGTGCCTGGCCAAGTGTCATCCCACAGTGGGTCCCAGGGGTGTGGATGTGCACAGATAGCCAAGGAACCTTCAGAGAAGTAGGAGACAAGACAGAAGCTAGGGACAGCCCCACTGCTGTTTTGAAGCAAAATAGCAGTGAGGAAGGCTGAAAGCTACATGTTTAAGACATATGACCCCAGAGGAACCAAGTCCAGCTGACTATAGCTGGCGGCAGGTGCTACTTCCTACCCCCGTTGCCTGAGTTCAGTATGCACATTACTCCTACACACACCTGTTTGACACCCCACCTTGCCTCAATGTCCTACAGCCATCCTCTGCCCTCCGACCACCTCAAAGCCTTCCTTTCTGCTCACAGTAGGTCCTCAGTTAAACTCACTTTTCTAGTTGCAAGCCACTGTTCACTCAGCATGCCCAGCATGAAAATCAATTATACCTCACTGACCCTGTGCACAAGGACAGACCACAGGGGTCAGACTAGACCTGTGTGTAGCCCTGTACACGGCACCTAGGAAGAAGACTCGCATATTAGCAGTGGCTCTGGGCCAAGGACACCTGTGTGCACCCAGGATACCCATCTGCTTAATGGTATACCCACTTTTTTTTTCTCCTTCCTTCCTCTCTCCCCTTGCAAATAAATAAATGAATAAAAGCAAAAGATGCCTTTCAAACAAATAAGTATTTTTTTTTAAAGAAAAAGCAAATTGTCCCTCCTGTCAAAAACCGCAGTGTTGGGCTTGGTGGTGCACACCTTTAATCCCAGCACGTGGGAGGCAGAGGTAGGAGGATCGCTGTGAGTTCGAGGCCACCCTGAGACTACATAGTGAATTCCAGGTCAGCCTGAGCTAGAGTGAGACCCTATCTCGGGGAAAAAAAAAAAAATTAGGGCTGGAGAGATGGCTTAGCGGTTTAGGCACTCGCCAGCAAAGCCAAAGGACCCGGTTCAACTCCCACGTAAGTCAGACACACATGGTGGCACATATGTCTGGAGTTCATTTGCAGTGGCTAGAGGCCCTGACGCACCCATTCTCTCCCTCCCTCTCTTTTTCTCTAATAAATAAAATAAAATATATTTTAAAAAAATGTTAAGGCAGGGATAGACCTGGATTATGGAGACCTGAAGACTTCACATGCATAGGCAGCAAGACCACTGAAAAATCAATCTGGTGCTGAGCTGAAAACCTCCTCCCTGTAGTCCAGCCAACTGTAAGTTGGAAGAAGCTGCACTGCATGCAGCCCTATGGAAACAGAAGTCATCAGTGGTGAAAACAGCGGACACTGGAAGCCTCAAGTTTGGCCAAACAGGCCAAATGACTGAACAGGTGCAACAGTGGCATGTCTGCTCTGGGGAAAACCAACTGCTCTCTAATTGGACTGCAGGCCCGCTCTATGGGAGAGAATACATGGAATATGTGCCTGGTACTGAAAACCTAATCAAAAGCCTAGACAGAGGAGGTCATGTGCCTTAGGGGTATAAAGCTCACTCTTGTCTAGCTAAATGCATATATTATGTCCACCAAACTGTCCCGTAAGCACTACACTTAATGTTCATATTCATATATTAATGCTACTCTCACTTCTGGTTAGAGAAGCTTCTCCCTTCAGATGGCGATGACCACTGGGATGACCCAAAACGCAACACAGTGCTGAGAAGGAGTGATGGAGGAGTGCTCAGCACTGAAACATCTCTAGCACATCCTCCAAGGCTCAGGGTCCATTGCAGAAGAGGTGGCGGAAAGTATGTAAGAGCCAAAGGAAGGGTACCACTCCTTACAATGTAATTGTCCAGACAGAAATTGGCCTCAATATCCATGACCTTGCAGTGCCTAGCAATACTTCCACAAGACCCACATAATAGGAGAAAAAGAGGCTGACATCAAAATAAAAGAGACTAACAGAAAGAGGGAGGGGATGTGATGGAGAGCGGAGAATGAAGGGGAAAATAGAGGGGAGGGGAGGGAAATATCATGGTTTATTGTCTGTAAGTACAGAAGTTGTCACTAAAAAACATTATAAAGAAAAAAATGTTAAGGCAGGGATAGACCTAGGACTATAGCTAAATACTTGCCTAACATGCCAGAAGCTCTAGGTCCCCAGACCCCAAGGAGCATATAAACCTGGTGTGCTGGCAAGCACCTACAATCCTAACACTTGGGAGAGAGACAGGAGGATCATTAAGTTCAAGGTAATCCTCAGCTACATAGCAAGTTCAAGGCCATCCTAGACTGCAAGAGACTATTCCCCAGCCTACCCACCCAAACAAAGAAATGTACAACAAACATAATTCATGATGATGTGGTTTAACTCTGGTCACTTGTTCTGTGCTGGGTCATGCAGTACTAGCTCACCGAGAGCCCAGTGTCCACAATTCCCACAACTGGGCCATCCCACCAATCCCAGCAATCCAAGCTGCTCCACTCAAACTGGCTATGGTGGCTCACTCCTTTAATCCCAGAATGAGTTCCAGGTCAGCCTACCTGGAGTCAAGACAACCAAACAGCTGCTCCACCACTCAATTCCTCTTTCCTGTGCCCAGTGCCCATTACAAGACTCCCTCTTCTCCAAACACCTTTCTAGATCTCTCTCGCGCGCACACACCCATCCTGTAACAACCAGTTCCAGAGCTCCACTGTCAAAACCCCTGACCACCCGCCCCTCCCAACCCACACAGGGCTCCAAGACACTCCCCACCAGCACCCACCCACCACATCACATCACACCACAGAAATGAAAGGACTCTGGTTGGCTAGATCCCAAGTCCACCCATCTAAAGGGACTCCTGCTGGGCAACACAAGCAGCACATAGCAGGGAAACTCACCGCTGAGACCTGGATCAGAATGAGCAGGCAAAGTCTTGAGGCACTTCCCCGTTTTTACGTCCCATATCCTCACACTTTCATCAAACTAAAGATGAGACAGGACATTAAAATGATTCTACAGGACACAGCACAGGGAAGGTGGAGTCTCCAAAGCCCCACAATGCCCCCATCTGGAAGCCAACAGCCTGCCCCATGCTGAGCACCAATAGGTGACACTACACACCACAGCGCGCCCCGAAGGACAGACTCAAGCACTTACAGACCCTGAGACGATGAGGTTGGACTGGGGATTGAAGTTGCAGCAGAAGACGTAGTTACTGTGGCCCTTCAGGGTCTTCAGACACTTTCCCTACAGGACAGCAGATGGGGCTTTTGTGATTCCAAGGGTGGTCCCCAAATGCCAGCACTGGGCTTCCCAGCATACCTACTGACCTACAAGATCACTCAACTCACCTCAACCTCCCCCACCCATTTCTCGGCTACAGGAGCCTCCCTGAGAGAGGACCAGGTCACTTACTGAGCTCACATCCCATATCTTCAAAGTTTTGTCATCGGAAGCTGACACAAGGAGGTTAGAATCTGATGACCAGGCTACATCGGATATTCCCTTGAGGAAGAAAAACATGTTTCGTCATCACCTTCTGGGACAAAAACCCAAGTCACTGGTAAAAGACCAAAACCCCACAAATGCTCCCAGGAAATCTGGCTACTGTTAACACAAGACAGCAGGCGCAAAGGAAAAGGCCACTCTCAGGCTCTGGCAGGCCTCCTGAGGAATTCAAAGGTGCTAGCACTAAAACCACAGGAGAGTGGGTGAAGAGGACTGAGGCAGGAGGATTACAAGTTCTGACTACATAATGAGACCCCGACGCTGTAACATCCCTCGTGCCAGGCATCAGTCAAGAGCCAGTGTACTCACTCATAAGATACCTACCAGTTTGTGACCAGATATGGTTTTCTCAAACTTCCCGTCATATGCTCCCCAAATTTTAATGAGTTTATCAGCCGCTGAAAGAAATTAAGGGAAGCTGTGGCTCAGTGCAGCATGTGGCCATCCAGTCCCAGAGCACCAGGCCTGTTCCCACATGCAGCCCAGAACCAGCACTGTCACTGGCGGACAGAGGCACCACTCCCAGGCCCTTTGCCTTGAGGGACAGTAACTTCAGAGAAGGGACACAGCAAATGCTAAACCACCCAGTGGCAGCATTAAGAAGCCACACAGCCCAGCCCACCACCTCCCCAGAGGCCAAGGGACTTGAGAATACATACACGAACTTGCCAGCCACTCCCCATTTGGGCTGAACTTCACAGAGGACACAGCTTTTGTGTGGCCAGCCAGGGTGAACTTCAGAGCATAATTTGGCTTAACAGGTGTGGGCTGTGGAGACAGTGTAACTTAACCAGAAGCAGCCACACCTCCCCAATCACTTAATTCCCCAAATGTAACTCGGCTTTATCCAGTTAGCTCCAAAACCCATACACCAAGAACCTCAGAATCCTATCTGTTGTCGCCCTTCAAACTGACAAAGCCCATCATCTTCCCTCTCAGAGCCCCTGGTTCCCTGGAGTCCCCAGCTCAGTATAATGCTCCACTCTCATGAGACACCAGACACAGTTCTGAAATGCATGTGAAGGCAGGGCTCCCTGTTGCTCAGGAGGGGCCTGTATGCCTGCTTAGCCATCCAGATTGTCAGACTGAGGAGGGAGTGTTTGCTCAGAGGTATTTCCTGGATTCTACCGACTGATAATCAATCAGTAATCTGAATCACTGATCAAGCCCCAGCCTCCAAGGTGACAGGCCTGGGAATCCCTTGATGTGGTGTCTAACAGGCAGTCATCACACTGTCAGCATATTCAGCTGAGTGGAGAAACCAAAGACTCATATTCCCTACCTGACCCAGAGAACCGCCCCCCCAAGGGACACACCTTGCTTTGCGTGGCCGACGAGGAAGGGGTGGGCTGTGCTCTTGCAGCCTCTGTCTCCGGCTTCTTCTCCTCTGTGGCCATGGCTCTGAAGCCCAACGTGTGGAAGGGAACTCTCAGTGAAGAGGCTGTAGCTAACCAAACTTTACAGTGGAGGGCCTATTTAAAACAAAAAAGATTTAAAAGAAAATAAGCTGGGCATGGTGGCACAGGCCTTTAATCCTAGCACTAGGGAGGCAGAGATGAGAGGATCCCTGTGAGTTCAAGACCACCCAGAGACTACATAGTGAATTCCAAGTTAGCCTGGCCTAGAGTGAGGCCCTACCTTGGAAAACAAATACAAAAACAAATCCAGCACTTACTAGACTGAGATAGGAAAAGTGGCTTGAGTTTGAGGCAAGCCTGGGACTACTGAGTGAGTTCCATCCAGGTCAGCCTGAACTAAAGTGAGCCACAGCCTCAAAAGAAAACAAAACAGGGCTGGAGAAATGACCTAGCAGTTAAGGTGCCTGCCTGCAAAGCTAAAGGACCCAAGTTCGATTCCCTAGGATCCACATAAGTCAGATGTACAAGGTAGCACATGCACCTGGAGTTCATTTGCAGAGGCCAGAGGCCCTAGTGGGCCCATATTCTCTCTAACGCCAGCACTCAGGAGGCAGGGTCAGCCTGGGCTAGAGCGAGACCCTACCTCGAAAAAAAAAAACAAAAAAAAAAAAAAAAAACAAGAAAAAGCAAAGAATTTCCAGGAAAAGGAATTAAAACGACAATGCGACCACCACACTGGGCCTGCAGCAAATAAGCTGTTCCATTGGAAACCTTAATTATCACCCCACAGCAGGCTAATACTTCTCTAGACACCTCACTGAGACAGCCCTGGTCTTATCCCTTTTGTGGCCCCAAGAAAGGCTCACCCTCAGGTGTAGTGGCACAGGCCTTTAATCCCTGCACTGGGGGAGGCAGAAGTAGTATAAGAGGATCACCCTGAGTTCGAGGCCAGCCTGGAACTACAGAGTGAGTTCCAGGTCAGCCTGAACTAGAGCGAAAGAATGAAACCCTACCTCAAAAAAACTAAAAAAAAAAAAAAAAAGGGCTCACATGCCAGAATTCCCACGGTGGAGTGCAGGGGTACAAACAGAATGCACTTTTGCTTCCAAGAGCCCTTGGCATGGTTAAGGGGAAGGGGCTTCCTGATAAAAACTGACATGACAAGACACCGTCAGGGCGCAGAAGTTTGGGAGCATACCCAAATCCTGAAGCACCTCAAGGGATACGATCACATTAGAGCCCCTGTGTGAAAACACAGGAGCATGTACGCGTCCAGTGGCTGCCACTTCAGGGGTAACTTCGCTGCAGCCTCACAGGCTAGGCCCTAGGCGCAGAGCTGCTGTCGAGAACATGACCAGCTTACTGCAAAGGGACTGCACAGAGCAAACCAGAGCAGCCTCTGCCTGCAGAGGTTCCGTGGCCTGTCCTCCGGAGCAGCAGCAGAACTGCACCCACAACACAGGATGCAGAGGACACCATACCAGCTGCAGCTGGACAACATACAGCCCAAACCCCATGCAGTCAGGGACGGTTCCTCCAGCCCAGCACTGGATCTTGCTAGAGAATACATCACACAAAAGCACACCAGATGACTGGGGGAGGGGGAGGAGCACCAGCCAAACGGAGAACCACCAAGACATGCTTGCAGATGTTACTGGCCACTGATTCCCCCAGCAATCAACCTAATGAAAATTCTACCTTGGAGCGTGAAATGGAAACCTCACACAGAACCCATGAAAGACAAAGACAAAAGGGAGTCCACTAGAACAAGAGCACGTCTGCAAGTCTTCAATCCTGGAGGAAAGAGGAGAACACTAACACCTACCACACAAGGGCAAGTCACTTTACCAAGGAGACGTGTGGCTGCAGTTCAAGTCCAGGTGCAATGATAGGGGGAGGGGCCACACAGGTCCCATAGGCATCTCCAGGGGACAAAGCTCAGGTGACCAAGAAATGCCAGCTGTTTGGTATTGGGATTTTTTGTTTTCGAGGTAGGGTCTCACCCTAGCCCAGGATGACCTGGAACTCACTCTGTAGTCCCAGGCTGGCTTCAAACTTACAGCAATCCTCCTACCTCTGCCTCCCAAATGCTGGGATTAAAGGCATGCACCACCACACCCAGCTGTTTGGTGTTTTTGAGACAGCATCTCACTATGTTCTAGGCCATCCCAGTACTCAAGTCTCCTGCTTCGGCCTCTGATACGGTCACAGGCATGCACCAACCACCACACCTGGCTTGATACTTATTCTTTCTTCCTGTGTGTGTGTGTGTGTGTGTGTTATACATGCCTGTGTGTATTAATGTGTTTATGTGTGGGTGCACATATGTGGAGGCCAGAGGCAGATGTCAAGTGTCTTCCTGAATCACGCCCCATTTTATTGAGACAGGGTCTCTCACTGAGCCCAGAGCTCACCAATTCAGTTAGTCTGGCTAGCCAGCTTGCCCTAGGGATCCTGCTGTCTCTGACTCCCAGTGGTGGGGATTACAGGTACACCCACCATTGCACTGAGCACTAACCTGATTGCTAAAGTCAGAACTCAGACCTCATGTCTGCCCAGCAAGCACTTTACTAGCTGAGCCATCTCACCAGCCCCTTGGTGCTTCTTAATGCATTTCATTGTACTCCCATGGCCACCTTCATTGTCTAGATAGGTAGCAGCAGAAAGCAAAGGAAAGGACCGGAAAGTCCATTTCAAAGACTAGCTCAGTGGTGGGGAGATAGCTCAGTGGTTAAAGGCAATGGCTTGCAAAGCCTGCTAGCCCAGGTTCAACTCCCCGTATTCACATAAAGCCAAATACACAAAGTGTCACATTTGACTGGAGTTAGTTTGCAGCAGCAAGAGGCCCTGACCCACCAATCCTCTCATGATTGATTGATAGACAGGAGACTAATTCAACCACTAGGGGGAACAGACTAGGTAGCAGGGGCGGGTCTTCTAAGAAGGCAGGGGGATTTAAAACAGGTTCTTTTAGCATATAAGAAGATTCCCCTCCTAGTGGGTGTATAGTGACTCTGAAAACAAGGGGCTTGCCTGATAGGTGGTCTTTCACCTTTGGGCTTACCAAGCATTAACATATGAAATCAACTTCCGCCTGGTGAGGTGGCACACGCCCGTAATTAATCCTAGCGCTTAAGAGGCAGAAGCAGAAGGATCAGTTCATGGTCATCCTTTCTTACAGTTTGAGGCTAGCCTGCACTAGCCTCAAACTGATATGTCTCAAAATACAAAGGAAAAGGGGGAAAAAAGCCAACTTCCTACTCCTAGCCCACTGGGTGGAGTCCAAAGCTTGGAACAAAGGTGTTAACACAGGGAAGCTAGTGGAGAGACTGGGAATGAGGGAGACAGGTGAGTTGAGGTTTGGCCTCCGTGCCTACAACGAAGGTGGCCACAGCTTTTCACTAGAGCCAGACTATGGAAGGAACAAACATCCACAGCTGGGCGGTACTCTCCCTGAGGTCAAATGCAGATTCCTGACCACCATCCCCAACACCGAATGCACAGGTGTGGAAACACAGGACGTACTAAACCAGCACTCAGGTGATCTTAGAGGATCAGCCCTATAGACAGGCACCTCCCTCCTTGGGAATGCAGGACACCCCTAGCCTCAGACCGCTGCTAGCTCCAGCCCAAAGCTTAGAAACCCCTTAAACGGAGCTGGCTTGGGCTGCCCAGGTAGAAGCTTCAATTAGGATGATGGTGAGGAGCAGACCAGGGAGAAGTCGGCGGGGCGACCCCTCCCCAGAGGACGGTGGTTCCCATCCCCAGGGGACGCCGGCCCGGGCGAGGTGGGCCAAAAGGATCGGTGGGGTGGAAGTACCCCAGAACCACGGGAGGCTCCCCCGCCCCGAGCCCGGCACTGGGCAGGGGGCACGCGGGAAAAAGTAGCCCGAGACCAGTAAGGAGCCTCTAGTGTACCCAGAGGAAGGGGATGCAGCCGCAGATCAGGGCGGCCACGAGGGGCGTCGGGGCAGCCGAATTCGGCCGCGGCCACGGAAGGCAGCGACGGGACGGGACGGGCCTGAGGTCTGCGGGACACGTGCGGCAGCGGGGATCGGGGAGCTCACCCGTCTCAACGTCACCCTCCTCGTACCCGCAAAACCCCGGCCACCCACATACCTGCCAGGCCGCGGCTACGGGGCCGGGCGCTCGGGCTTCGCGTCGGCCGCTCCTGCGAACGAGTGCGGACGAGCTGCTGGACAAGACCGCGGCGGCGGCGGCGCGGGCGGCGGGAGGCAGTGCGCGTGCGCGAAGGGCGGGGCGGTTTCCGGAGGGGGGGCGGGACGACGGGAGGCAGTGAGGGTCAGAAAGCCTGGAAAGGCGGACAGCCTTAAAGAGGTGACCGCGGTGTTTGCTTCCTGTTTGGACAGTCCCATCAGGTTTGGCTGGTGGTGTCCAGCACTTTGTGGAAACTGAAGTATAAGATGCGCGGGAACATACATAGTGTGACCCTCGCGTTATCCCAGGCGGCGTCTCCTATTACAGCGTGGCCACCCTGACCCCGCGCCTGCGCTGGTGTCCCAAAGACAGCGCCCTCAAAGCCCCCCCAACACCCCCCCCCCCCGATCTGCAGCTCCGGCGGCTCTGCAAACCAGAGGCCTAACGGCAAGAGCCGCTGCTCGGAACCGGGCTACAAGAAGGCTGCGCTTGGCACCAGTTCAAACTCAGATGAAGGATGTTATCTGGGGCTCTGAGAAACCAGTTGTCTCGGAGGCAGGATTTAGGGAGCTGGGGCTACCTGGCACAGAAGATAAAGAATGCATACACGGAAGGCAAGTGTTGCCCTCAGACGCTCCAGATGTCTGAGGTAAAAGGGTGCGGGTGCCCGTAGCTCCACATTGCAGTTAGCTGCAACATCTGCCAGAGTCCTGCACGGGCCTCGCTCCTATACTTCCCCCAGCTCCATTTTGGAAGCTGGTTGCTGTCATCAATTTTCCCGCTATTTACAGTATTTTTTATAATATTTTATTTATTTATTTGTGAGAGAAGGAGGCTGATAGAGAATGGGCTCACCAGGGCCTCTAGCCACTGCAAACAAACTCCAGAGGCATGTGCCACCTTGTGCATCTGGCTTATTATGTCTACGCTGGGGAATCAAACCTGGGTCCTTAGGCTTTGCAGGTAAGCACCTTAACCCGCTAAGCCATTTCTACAGCCCTAGTTGTTTGTTTGTTTGTTTGTTTTCAGAAGCCTTGGCTACTTTGACTTCATAATTATTTTTACATATTATTTATTTATTTATTTGAGAAATAGAAAGAGACTGATAGAAAGAGAATGGGCACACCAGGGCCTTCAGCCACTGCAGACGAACTCCAGATACATGTGTCACCTAATGCATCTGGCTTATGTGGGTACTGGGGAAGTGAAACTGGGTCCTTAGTCTTCGTAGGCAAATGCCTTCATTGCTAAGCCATCTCTCCAGCCCTAATGCTTGGTTTTCTTATCATAAGTAGGGGCCTTTTTTTTTTTTTTTTTTTTGGCATCTCCCTTGAAGGATTCGTTTTCTTTGTTTTGTTTTTGTAGAGATAGGGTCTCACACTGTAACCAAGGATGGCCTGGAACTTGTGACAGCCCTCCTGTCTCAGCATTCTAAGGGTTGGGACCAGAGGCATGAACTGTCACAGCCAGTTTTTCAGTTTTGTTTTGGTTTGTTTTTTTTCTGAGGTTGGGTCTCACCCTAGTGCAGGCTGACCTAGAACTCCCTGTGTAGTCCCAGGTTGGGCTTGAACTCACAGCAATCCTCCTACCTCTGCCTCCCAAATGCTGAGATTAAAGGCGTGCGCCACCACATCCGGCTTTTCCTTTTCTTTCTTTCTCTCTCTTTCTCTCTCTCTCTCTTTTTTTTTTTTTTTTTTTTTTTTTTTTTTTTTTTTTTTTTTCCTGAGGTTGATTTTTGCTCTAGTCAGGCCTGGAATTCACTATGTAGTCTCAGGATGGCCTCGAACTCATAGCGATCCTCCTACCTCTGCCTCTCGTATGCTGGATTAAAGACATGTACCACCATGCCCAGCTTTCCTTTTGATGAGTTCAGTGCTGGGAACCACTAGCAATACAATCAGGTGCTCAGTCGTAATTATTTTTAATTAATTAATTTTTTATTTTGTTTTGTTTTGTTTTTTGAGGTAAGAATGTTATGCCCAGTTCTCGGCATCCCCAGTGACCACCAAGGAGAACCCAACACGTATGCAAGGGCAAGGAGCTTTATTTGGGGCTTAAGCTCGGTCTCTTGACTTCACCAACGCAGTGGATCCTTACAAGAGCCCCGAGTAGTGGGAGGGTAGGGTTTTTATAGGGATTTGAACATAGAAGGGGATGGGTACATAATTGGTTGATTTAAACAGTGTGCTCTTCTGGTTGGCTTAGCATTTTGGCGGGCAAAGTTGGCGGGCTGGGGCTAGGGGAATTGGAGCTTATCTTATGACTTCAGGAAGTATCAGTTCAACTGTTAAATCTACCCTACGGCAAGGTCAGCAGGCTGGAGCTAGGGGAATTGAACTTATCTTATGACTTCAGGAATGTATGGCATAATGTTTCCAGTAACTGTTAAACCCACCCTTACCAGAAGATAAAAAACTTAGATCTTGCCGGGAAACAGAAACTTAGGCCTACTGAGGATTCTGAAGCCTGTCATGGCGTCCATCTGGTTCCTGAGTCCTTCATTGTCTTGCTCTAGCCCAGGCTGACCTGGAATTCACTATATAATCTCAGGGTGGCCTTGAACTCATTGGCGCTCCTCCTACCTCTGCCTCCTAAGTGCTGGGATTAAAGGTGTGCACCATCACACCCAGCCTTATTTATTTATTTACAAGCAGAGAGTGATACAGAGAGAAAGAATAAGTGTACCATGGTCTCCAGGAGCTGCAAACAAACTCCCAATGCATGTGCCACTTTGTGCGTCTGGCTTTATGTGGGTACTGGGGAATCCAACTCGGGTTGTTAGGATTTGCAAGCGAGCACCTTAACTGCTGAGCCATCTCTCCAGCCCTTCAGTATTTTTTAGCTTTATTTTATTTCAGGATATTCTACTCACAGTCCCTCTGTCTGCAGTTGGCAAAGGATTTCACAGCCTTTTCTCCTGCTGGGCTAACCCTGCTTGGTTCACAAATGGGAAAGAAGACACCCAAAGAATGGGATTCAGGGCTTACAGAAAACCTGAAGCCATGGGCTGGAGAGATGACTTAGCGGTTAAGGCACTTGCCTGCAAAGCCTAAGGAGCCAGGTTCGATTCTCCAGGTTCCACATTAGCCAGATTCACATGGTGGTGCTTGCATCTGGAGTTCATTTGCAGTGGCTAGAGACCCTGATGCACCCATTCTCACTCTCCCTCTCTCTCTTCCTCTCCCTCTCTCTATCTCTAATAAATAAACAAAAGTAAATCTTAAAAAAAAAAGAAAGAAATCTTGGATGTGGTCTTGGCCTCTGTAGCTCCCAGGCCTGAGGGTAGAATAACATACAGTATCATATTTCAATTAAAACTGGGAACACCAAATATGACTGGAACCTGTGCAAACAAAGGGAACATTTGAAATGGAGACACCAAGGGAATATGAGGTGTGTGGTTGCCATAGCTACAGAAGTAGGGAGAAACTGGCAATTGAACTGGAATCCCCTCCCAGGAAGGATATGGAAATGGCTGTGTGCCCAAGAGGCCTAATTCCTTATGCCTGAGCCCTGGAGCATGAATGGGTAAAAAACATCTCTCTCAGCCCGGTACGGTGGCACACACCTTTAATCCCAGCACCCAGAAGGCTGAGGTAGGAGGATCACTGTGAATTTTGAAGCCAGCTTGGAGCTACAAAGTAAGTTCTAGGTCACCCTGGGCTAGAGTGAGACCCTACCTTGAAAATATAAAAAAATAAATAAATAAATAAAATCTCTTTACACCTCTCCTAGACCAGAAACCAAACCCAATCTTGAGCCTCCATCAGATCTATTTACCTCTCCCCACCGTAGCTCTTCCTCAGACTCCTGGCCTTTTCCAAACCTCTTCAGCCAGAGAAACTTCTAAAAGTCCAACTCTGATCTGCCACTCCCCAGGTGAAGACTCAAAATCAGCCTTCCATTGCCCTCCAGTCCAAATCCAAACTTAGAGCTTGTCTTGCCCTCCAGCCCAGTGCCACTTCTGTGTGACCCAGGTTCCAACCTAGAACAAAACCCTTACTTCTTTCAATCCTCTGAGTCCATAGGCTGGGTGGGGATCTGGACCTAGAGCCCTGAAGTTCCCAACTTGTACTCCCAAATTACCCCCCATCCCTATAGGAGATATCCTTCTAGGGAAGGTGAAAATACCCTCCAACTCTGACGAGTGTGTTTACAATCTACCAGTTTGCAAGCCCTAAAACCAATAGGGTAGAGCCATTCAGCAGAAGCAGTATGGGCTGGACAGGCTGCTCAGTTGGTTGAATACTTATTTTAGCATGTGTGAAGTGCTCGGTTGGGTCCTCAGCATCCCATAAACCAGCCGTGGTAACCCATGCCTATAATTCTAGTATTTGGAGGTGGAGGCAGGATGATCAAGGACTCCAAGTCAGCCTTGGCTACATAGTGAGTTTGAAGCAAGCCTGGGTTACATAAGACCCTATATAAGAAAAAAGTGTGTGTGTGTGTGTGTGTGTATTGTGTCAGGCATGATGATGTGCACCTTTAATCCCAGCACTGGAAGGCTGAGGTAGGAGGATCACCATAAATTTAAGGCCAGCCTGAGACTACATAGTGAATTCAAAGTTAATCTGAGCTTGAGTGAGAATCTACCTTGAAAAAACAAACAAACAAAAAAAAATGGACCCATTGTTATGGCTTATACCTTTAATCCCAGCACTCTGGGAGGCTAAGGTAAAATGATTACAAATCCCAGGCAAGTCTGGCCTGGGCTACAAAGTGAAACCCTGCCTCGAAAAGAAAAAAGAAAGAAAAGAAGAGTGGGAGCTAGAGAGATGGCTTAGTAGTTAAGGCATTTGCCTGTGAAGCCTAAGGACCCATGTTCCACTCTCTAGATCCCACACAAGCCATATGCACAAGGTGATGCAAGCATGCAAGGTTGCACATGCTCACCAGATGGTGCATGCATCTGGAGTTCCATTGGAGTGGCTGGAGACTTTGGTGCACCAATTCTCTATCTCCTCTCTGTTGCACACAAACTTTCTCTCTCTCTCTCTCTCTCTCTGCCTCTCATAAAAATTAAAAAAAAAAATACAAAAGAACCAGGCATGGTGGTGCACACCTTTAATCCCAGCACTTGGGAGGCAGAGGTAGAAGGATCACTGTGAGTTCAAGGCTACCCTAAGACTACATACTAAATCCCAGGTCAGCCTGGACTAAAGTGAGACCCTACCTTACCCATGTAAGCCAGATGCACAAGGTAGCACATGTGTCAATTGCAGTGACTGAAGGTCCTGGCATGCCCATTCTCTCTTTCTCAAATAAAGTATATTTAAAAATTAAATATTATTTTTTAAGGTGATGGCTTAGCAGTTAAGGCACCTGCCTGCAAAGCCTGAGGACCTAGGTTCAATTCCCCAGTACCCATGTAAGCCAGATGCACAAGGTGGCGTATGCATCTGGAGTTTGTTTGCAGTGACTAGAGGCCCTGGCATGCCCATTCTCTTTCTCTATCTGCCCCCCTCTCTCTCTCAAAATGAAATAAAAAAATTTTTTTTAAAAGAAGTGGAGCTGGGGAGATGGCTCAACAGTTAAAGGCGCTTGTTTGCAAAGCTTCAGTTCAAATCCCCAGTACCACGTAAAGCCTGACACACAAATTGGCACATGCATGTAGAGTTTGTTTGCAGTGGCAGTAGGTCCTAGCACATATACTTTCACTCTCTTCTTCCCCGCCTCCCTATTTCCTTACAAATAAATAATATCTTTTGAAAAAAAAAAATGGTGCCAGCCTCAGAAAACTCACTGGTAGAAATGGGAGAATGAGGGCCACAGAAGAGGGGACACGTGTTGGAGCCCATTGTTTCAGAACATTACCTGGACTTTGACTATCAGGAGCCAACTGGTAAACTTTCTAGGAGCATCCATTTTGTTTTGTTTCTTCTCCTTTTTTTTGGGGGGGGGGGTTCAAGGTAGGGTCTCACTCTAGCTCAGGCTGACCTGGAAATCACTATGTAGTTTCAGGGTGGCCTCGAACCCATGGCAATCCTCCTACCTCGGCCTCCTGAGTGCTGCGATTAAAGGCGTGCGCCACCATGCCTGGCTCGCTTTTCTTTTATTTATTTATTTATTCATTTTATTTATTTGAGAGAGAGAAAGAAAGAGACAGACCAAGAGAAAGGGCACACCAGGGCCTTCAGCCCCTGTAAATTCCAGAAACATGCACCACCTTGTGCATCTGGCTTACATGAATCCTGGGGAATCAAACTTTGATCCTTTGGCTTCACAGGCAAAGGCCTTGACCACTAAGCCATCTCTCCAGTGCTTGTTTTTTTAATTTAATTTTTTTTCAAATTTTTATTAACAACTTCCATGGTTATAAAAAAAATATCCCATGGCGGGCTGGAGAGATGGCTTAGCGGTTAAGCACTTGCCTGTGAAGCCTAAGGAGCCCGGTTCGAGGCTCGATTCCCCAGGACCCACGTTAGCCAGATGCACAAGGGGGCGCACGCATCTGGATTTCATTTGCAGTGGCTGGAGGCCCTGGTGCGCCCATTCTCTCTCTCTCTCTCTCTCTCTCTCTCTCTCCCTCTCTCTCTCTGTCACTCTCAAATAAATAAATAAAAATGAACAAAAATTAAAAAAAATATATCCCATGGAATTTTGCGGAAGAGGAGGTGGAAAGAATGTCAGAGCCACATGTTGAATCATGATATGTAGAGACATTTAGCTTATCCATAACTGTGGGCTAACTCCACAATGCATGACCCATATACCTCAACAAGGAGGGGCCAAGGGGAGGGGGTAGGTCACGGATGAGCCTAATAATGGTACCAAACAGACTGTAAAAAATAAAATAAAATAAAAAATAAAAATGAAAAAAAAAAAAAGCAGAGTAGGGCTGGAGAGATGGCTTAGCAGTTAAGTGCTTGCCTGTGAAGCCTAAGGACCCTGGTTCAAGGCTCAATTCCCCAGGACCCATGTTAGCCAGATGCACAAGGGGGCACACGTGTCTGGAATTTGTTTGCAGTGGCTAGAGGCCCTGGTGTGCCCATTCTCTCTCTCTATCTGCCTCGTTCTCTCTATGCCTGTCACTCTCAAATAAATAAATAAAAATAAACGAAAAAAAAATCCCATGGTAATACCCTCCCTCCCCCCACTTTCCCCTTTGAAACTCCATTCCCCATCATATCCCCTCCCCATCTCAATCAGTCTCTCTTTTATTTTGATGTCATGATCTTTTCCTCCCCTTATGATGGTCTTGTGTAGGTAGTGTCAGGCACTGTGAGGTCACAGATATCCAGGCCATTTTGTGTCTGGGGGGAGCACGTTATAAGGAATCCTACCCTTCCTTTGGTTCTTACATTCTTTCCGCCACCTCTTCCACATTAGACCCTGAGCCTTGGAAGGTGTGATAGAGATATTGCAGTACTGAGCATTACGGTCATTTCCTTCCATCACCATGATACCTTCTGAGTCGTCCCAAGGTCACTGCCATCTGAAAAGAGAAGATTCTCTACCCAAAGTGAGAGTAGCATTAATATAAGGATATGAACATTAAGAGAAGTGCTTACTGGGCAGTTTGATAAGCATAGTATATACATTTAGCCAGACAGCAGCAGACGTTACACCCCTAGGGCTCATGACTACCCCTGTTTTAAGTTCTCAGTGACAAGGATGTATTCCCTCCCATGGAGCGGGCCTCCAGTCCAATTGGAGGGCAGTTGGTTTCCACCATGACAGATGTGCCACTATTGCACCTGTTGGCTTATTTGGCCTGGCTGGCTAAATATAAGCCTTACAGTATCCACTGTTGAGTATCTTCACTGGTGATTTCTCTTTCTCCCATTGAACTGCATGCAGAATGGCTTCTTCCAGCTTTCTGTCAGCTGGTCTACATTAATTTAATTTTTAATGCCTGAGAAAGATTTCAAAAGAATGATTATAAATATGCTCCAAGAAGTCAAAGAGGAAATCAAAGAAAACACAGAAAACCAATTTAATGAAATAAAGAGGTCAAACAAGATTTATAAACCCTTAGTAAATCTGACCAAAAGAAAGAGAGAAGAGACACATATTAATAAAATTAGAGATGAAAAAGGCAGCATCACAACAGGTACCAGAGAAATTCAAAATATCATGGGGACATACTATAGGAACACATACTTCACTAAGTATGAAAATCTGTAAGAGGGAGCTGGGGAAATGGCTTAGCGGTTAAGGTGTTTGCCTATGAAGCCTAAGGACCCCAGTTTGATTCCCCAGGACCCACGTAGGCCAGATGCACAAGGAGGCACACACATCTGGAGTTCGTTTGCAGTGGCTGGAGACCCTGGTGCACCCATTCTGTCTTTCTCTGTGCCTCATCCCCTCTCTCTCTCTCTCTTTCTCTCTCTCTCAAATAAATAAATAAATAAATAAAACATTTTTAAAAAAGAAAATCTGAAAGAAATGGATGATTTCCTTGATTTATATAAAGTACCTAAATTAAATCAAGATGAGATTAATCACTTAAGTAGACCTACAACAAGTATGGAGATCTAAGCAGTTATCAAAAATCTCCCAACTAAAAAAAGTCCAGGCCCAGATGGATTCACTGGTGAATTTTACCAGACCTTCAAGGAAGAACCAACACCATTGCTTCTTAAAATTTTCCATAAAATAGAAAAAGAAGGAATCCTACCAAGCTCCTTCTACAAAGCCAGCATCACCCTGATACCAAAGCCAGGCAAAGATAGAACAAACAGAAAGTTACAGACCAATCTCCCTCATGAACATAGATGCAAAAATTTTCAACAAAATATTGGCAAACAGAATACAAGAATATATCAGAAAGATCATTCACCCTGACCCAGTAGGCTTTATCCCATAGATGCAGGGATGGTTCAACATACACAAATCATTAAATGCAATACATTATATAAATGGACTGAAGAAAAAAAAAGTCATATGATCATCTCATTAGATGTAGAGAAAGCCTTTGACAAAATCAAACATTCCTTCATGATAAAAGTACTACAAAGACTGAGAATAGAAGGAACATATCTCAACATAATAAAGGCTATTTATGACAAACCTACAGCCAACATATTACTAAATGGGGAAAATTTTGAAGCTTTTCCACTAAAATCAGGAACAAGACAAGGGTGTCCACTGTTCCCACTTTTATTTAATATAGTACTGGAAGTCTTAGCAATCACAATAAGGCAAGAGACACACATAAAAGGGATACAACTTGGAAAGGAAGAGATCAAGTTATTGTTTGCAGATGACATGATTCTATACGTAAAGGACCCTAAAGACTCTACTAGCAAACTGTTAGAGCTGATAAACACCTATAGCCATGTAGCAGGATACAAAATAAACACACAGAAATCAGTAGCTTTCCTATATGTTAACAACAAACACACAGAGGATGAAATCAGAGAAGCACTCCCATTCACAATTGCATCAAAAAATATAATAATAAAGTACTTTGGAATAAACCTGACTAAGGATGTCAAGGATCTCTACAATGAAAACTTTAAAACACTCAAGCAAGAAATTGCAGAAGACTCTAAGAAATGCAAAGACATCTCTTGTTCTTGGATTGGAAGAATCAATATCGTGAAAATGGCAATCTTAACAAAAGCAATCTACACACATTTAATGCAATCCCCATCAAAATTCCAATGGCATTCTTTATGGAAATAGAAAAAAAACAATCCAAAAATTCATTTGGAAGCACAAAAAAAATCTCAAATATCTACAACAATACTGAACAACAAAAATAAGGCTGATGGTATCACTATACCTGATTTTAACCTATACTACAGAGCCATAGTAATAAAAACAGCATGGTACTGGCACAAAAGCAGACATGTAGATCAATGGAACAGAATAAAGGACCAGATGTAAGTTTGGGTAGCTATAGCCACCTGATTTCGAGAAAAATGCCAAAAACACACATTGGAGAAAAGATAGCCTCTTCAGCAAATGGTGCTGGAAAAACTGGATATGTATCTGTAGAAGGATGAAAATAGATCCTTTTTTCTCTCTATGCACAAGAATTAAGTCCAGAACGATTAAAGACCTTATCATCAGCCCTGAAACTCTGAAACTGCTATAGGAAAAAGTAGGGGAAACCCTTCAACATATTGGTCTTGGCAAAGACTTTCTGAATATAACCCCAATTGCTCAGGCAATAAAACCACAGATTAACCTCTGGGACCTCATAAAATTACAATGATTTTGTATGGCAAAGGACACTGTGAATAAAGCAAAGAGGCAACCTATAGAATGGGGAAAAAATCTTTGCCAGCTATACATCTGATAGAAGATTAATATCTAGGATATACAAAGAACTCAAAAAATTAAATAATAAGAATCAAACAACCCTTAGCTGGGCGTGGTGGCACATGCCTTTAATCCCAGCACTCCGGAGGCAGAGGTAGGAGGATCGCCTTGAGTTCAAGGTCACCCTGAGACTCCATAGTGAATTCCAGGTCAGCCTGGGCTAGAGTGAGACCCTACCTCGAAAAACCAAAAAAAAGAGTCAAACAACCCAATTAAAAAATGGGCTATGGAACTAAGTAGAGTTCTCAAAGAAGAAATACAGATGGCATATAAGCATCTAAAAAAAATGTTCTACATTCCTAGTCATCAGGGAAATGCAGATTAAAACTACATTGAGATTCCATCTCACTCCTGTCAGATTGGCTACCATCATGCAAACAAATAACCACTTTCTCTCTCTCTGAAATAAATAGAAGCTGGGCTGGTGGCGCACACCTGCCTTTAATCTCAGCACTCGGGAGGCAAAGGTTAGAGGATCGCCATGAGATCGAGGATACCCTGAGACTACATAGTGAATTTCATGTCAGCCTGGGCTAGAGAGCAAGACCCTACCTCAAAAACACAAAAACCAAAAAATAAAATAAAATAAAATATATTTTTAAAAAGAGAAGTAGAAATGGCTAGTCGGTTATGGCAGACCTGAAACCACGACTTCTACAGTGATTCAAGCTTTTTTTTTTTTTCAAGGTTGGGTCTCACTCTGGCCCAGGCTGACCTGGAATTCACTATGTAGTCTCAGGGTGGCCTCAAACTCACAGCGATCCTCCTACCTCTGCCTCCCGAGTGCTGGGATTAAAGGCGTGCGCCACCACGCCCAGCTTGGATTCAAACTTTTCATGAGTGCTTCCTTAGCAACCACGAATGGTCCAACTCAGAGTGTGCTGATTGGTGGCAGAGGAACAGCCCCATACTGGGAATGCAGGAACAAGGGATGCACCGGCCCTTTAATGGTGAGACTAGAGCTTTAAGGTGGGGGTAGATTCCAAAGGATGGCAGTTGAAGAGGGAAGGTCTGGAAGCCAAGAGACCCAAGGACCCAGGGGTTCTAGGAGCTGCTCCCCACATTTCCTGACTGTACAGCTGCTTCTGCTTGGCCACCATTCCAAGAGCTTCTGAGGCTGCCCCAAGCTCCCCACACTCTGTGTTAGCTCAGGTAGGAGGAGTTTTGTGTGAATTCCTTTCTGCTGGCAACTGGGTGACTGGGCAGCCAGTTTGGGGGATTCCTACCATTTCCTGTCCTCAGAACTTTCCTGCTGCCATGCTGTGCCATGCCCTAGGTCCTGGTGGGCCTTCAGTGGACAGCTTTGCTCTGACCCAGGTTGGCCGCTGTTAGCTCTGACTGACGTCCACAGAGCAGCTACCAGCTGTTTTCCTCAGGGCCTGGCTTTCCATGCGGCTTGTGGCTTCTCTTCCCAGTCTTCCAGGCTGTGCTTGGGCAGCCTCTGCTCATCGTGGACACCCATGTCTTTGCTCCTTCTATACCTGGTCCCCATTTCCCTTTCTCACATCTCTCTCCTCACTTTAGCCTCCTGCTAAAGTGACCCCTTTAGGTGGCCCCTGTCTACATTGACAACAATCCAATTGTTTGGCACCCACCTGGCTTCAGAAGAAAAATGTCCTGACCAGTGGAATCTTAGGCAGTTGGTGACCTAGACTACCCCTCCTCCAAGGCACCACTGTCCTGGTGGCATTTAGGTCCAGTCCACTTGTCTACGCCTGGCAAGGATGCATTACCACATGCCTGGGGGGAGCAGGGACTGTAGGCACACACCAAATGAATGTACAGAGTTTGTTTTCACTGGGTTTAAACCTGTGCTAATGTCACTTCACTGTTCCCAGTCTATGTCCTTATGCCCTTAGTCCCTGTCTCAGCCCAGGCCTGGGCCCCTGTAGAGGCCTCATTCTGCCTCCAGGTGGTGCTGGGAGCTCAGCCACGAAGACTAAGAATGCAGCCTGGCAACAGCCTGGCCCCTGGCCAGGAGAGGCTGGCCTAGGAGCAGGAATCCCAGGAATGTGGCTGGGCTTCCAAAGCCTGGACACACCTGGCTTAGTCTGAGCAGCCCCGCCCACCCCCAGTTCTGAGTGTAAGGATCTGAACAAAGAGTCCAGGGAGAAAAGGCTCTGACAGCCATGCAGAGCCTAGAGGCCCCAAAGCCAAGGGGCTCCAAAGGCTTTAGGTTTTTGATGTACAAGATCATCTTTTCGTTGTGTTTTGTGTGTGTGGTATATGCATATGTGTGTGTGTGGGTGTGGGTGTATGTGCACGCACGCGCACAAGTGCACATACACACACTCAAGTGCACTAGCATGAAGGCCAGATTGAGGAGCTTTCTACTTCATTCTTGCTGCATATTTCTCTGAGACAGTGTCCATCATTGGTAAACACGGAGCTCATGTTTCCCTTTTATTTTTTAATATTATTTATTTATTTGACAGAGGAAGAGGGGGAGAGAGAGAGAATAGGTGCACCAGGGCCTCCAGCCACTGCAAACCAACTCCAGACACGTGTGCTCCCTGTGTATCTGGCTTACGTGGGTCCTGAGGAATCGAACCTGGGTCCTTTGGCTTTGCAGGCAAACGCTTTAACTGCTAAACCATCCTTCCTGCCCTCATGTTTCCCTTTTAGACAGGCTGACCTGGGAGTCCCAGTGATCCTGTCTCCAGCCCACTCAGCATGGGCGTTACGGGCATGAGCAGCCATGCTGGACTTTTCCCATGGGAGCTTTGGATCAAGCTCAGGTCATCATGCTTGTGCCGTAAGCGCTCTTACCCACTGAATGATCTCTAGCTCTGCAGTCTTCTGCTGAGATATATGACAATGTCAACCAGTGGTCCACCTGTGCTTGCCCATCATGCGGAAGTATTTCCATCTGTTCATGTTACTAAAAACTGTCACAGTTGCTCTTCCTAAGTACCTACTGTGTGCCTCTCACTCTTTGGAGGACTTTGACAGGTCTCCTTCAATCTTCTGATGTTTGCAGATGATAGAAATGAGGCTCAGAGGGCCTCAGTGACTTGCTCAAAGGCACTCAGCAAGGAATGACAGGCTGGGGCTTGGCTCTGTTCTTCTGGTCTCTTTAGGCCCTCTGTAAGTTCTGGAATGACCCCAGACCTTGTGCGGTGGGAGACAGATGTCATTCTGGCAGGACTAGAGTGTCCACGGCGCTTTCACAGGCTGTTTTCACACTGGAGTTTCCTCCACTGCCCCCACTCTTCCTGTCTCCCAGCCCTCGGCTCCAAGATTCCATTCTTCCTGGGATTTCACAGCGGTGAAATGCTTGCCCGGGAAAAAATCCAGGATTTCCCTGACATTGAGAGGCAGGAACAGTCTGGAAGGGGTGAGCCATGTTTGGGGGCATGCTAACATGTGCCCCTCATGGGGAGACGGGCTAGGAAGCCAAAGGGCCTGAAGTTAGGAGCACTGTCCAGGCAGTGGACCCAAGCTGGCCTTCCTGAGTTTCCCACAGCACAGGCTCGAGGAGAATCCCCAGGGAGGAGCAAGCAAGCGTCCCGAAATAGAACCGCTGACACAGGAAATGCACAGGGCCAGCGTCCGAGGCGTTTGCTGGACTCAGGGCCCAGCTGCGAGTAAGCTCCATCCATCCCTTCCATCCTCTGGGGTCCCCCTCCACAAACAGACAGCTCAAGCCAGAGCATCTGCAAGAATGTGGGGGAGCAAGCTGTTCTCGGGCTGCCAGTTTGGGGCTCACTGACAGCTGGTGGAAGTGGGGAGTGGTTACCCCACCACAGCCGGTCCAGCGTCCAGAGCTTATGAGTGGTGGGGCAGGCTCACTGCTGTGGAAAGAGTGGACCGGCCCAGAATTGGGGCAGAGGAGGAGGGAATACATGGGGTGCCCAGGCTTTGGACCATTCTGACTCTAGGTACTGATTTGCTCGTGAATTTTAGGGTCTCTTGTTAAAACTATTGGAGACCAGAGTGGTAGGGGTCGGGGCAACAGGGTGAGGCAAGATGGTTCAACTAATAGAAACCCTAAAAATTAAATAAAAATGGGCTCCAGACATTAGGATCCTTGACCAGTCCATCCCCTTTCCAGGAACATTTTATATTAGGACCCCTGCAGGGGCTGTCCTGTGAGGACGCTAGTGGAGACATAGAGGACTAGGTAGACAAGGTGTGCTGACAAGCATCAGGGCTGGATCTTGACGTGTTGCAGACAGAAAACCAGCAATAAGGCCTGGGCCAGTGGCACACACCTATCATCCCAGCACTCCAGAGGCGGAGTCAGAAGGATCAGCTCAGGGACACCCTCAGCTACATAGCAAATTTGAAAGCAACCACACAAGACCCTGTCTTGAAAAAGAAAACAACTTGCCAGGGGCTGTTGGCACACACTTTTAATCCCAGCACTCGGAAGGCAGAGGAAGGAGGGTCGCTGTGAGTTCAGGGCTACCCTGAGACTACATAGTGAATTCTAGGTCAGCCTGGACTAGAGTGAAACCATACCTTGAAAAAGAAAAAAGAAAAGAAAACAACTTTGGATGCAGCAGGCCAAATCCTAAGCATGCTTGCCTTGACACACTGGGCTTTCTCACTGTCTTCCCAATAAACTCCTTTGCTAAAAAAGAGGGAGTGGACTGGAGAGATGGGTCAGTGGTTAAAGAGGATTGCCTGCAAAGCCTGCCAGCTGGAGTTTGACTCCCCAGTACCCTTGTCAAGCCAGATGCCCCAAGCGGCACATGCATTTGGAGCATGTTTGCAGAGGCAAGAGGCCCTGGTATGCCCATATTCTCAATCTCTCAAATAAATAATAGAAAGAAAATTTAAAAAAAAACAAAGAAAACAAAAACAATAAAACAACAACCTAGTTAGGTGTGGTGGCACACACCTTTAATTCCAGTACTCAGGAGGCAGAGGTAAGAGGATCGCCACGAGTTCAAGGCCACCCTGAGACTAAATAGTGAATTCCAGGTCAATCTGGGTCCCTACCTCAAAAAAACTAAAATAAGGGTCAGGAGAGATGGCTTAGCAGTAAGGCACTTTTCTGCAAAGCCCAAGGACCCAAGTTCAATTCCCCAGATCCCACATAAGCCAGATGCTCAAGGTGGTGCATGTGTCCCTAGCACACCAATTTCCTCTCTACCTTTTTCTCCCTCCCCTCAAACAAATAAATAAAAATAAGCTAAAATAATAAATAAAACAACAACCTGTAAGTGGCTACATTACTGTATACAATCCAAATACACTAGTAAAAATCAAATTATCAATTTACCAAATAGATGGTGGCCAGATGGATGGTGGGTAGACAGAAGAATGAGTGATGGATGAGTGGATGGGATGCAGGGAAGGCCACAGGAGGCCCATTTGCCATCTAGATAAGGCTGTGTTACAAACAACAGCAGCTGGCTGGGGAAATGGCTTAGCAGTTAAGATGCTTGCCTATGAAGCCAAAGGACCCAGGTTTGATTCCCCAGTACCTATGTAAAGCCAGATGCACATGGTGCCACATGCATCTGGAGTTTGTTTACAGTGGCTAGAAGCCCTGGCGCGCCCATTCTCTCTGTGTCTCTATCTCAAATAAGTAAATAAAAATAAAATATTAAGGGGCAGGAGGGATACTTAGTGGCTAAAGTACCCAGGTTCAATTCCCCAGTGCCCATGTAAAGCCAGATCAGATGCACAAAGTGGTGCATGCTTCTGGAGTTCATTTGCAGTGGCGAGAGGCCCTGGTACACCCATTCTCTCTGTCTTTCTTCTCTCTCTTTCTCTCTCTCTCTTTCCTCTCTCTCTCTCTCTCTCTCTCTCTCTGTTTGCAAATAAATAAATATAATTTTTTAACTAATTAACTGAAATATTGAAAGGCAAACAACCCAAAGACACAACAGTAACATTCTGTTCACAAGATCACATTAAACCCTGCGATGAGATGTAATCTGCATTGGAAGCAAGAGGAACCTGAGTAACAGAGACAGTGGGTGCTGAGCCAGAGCCAAACCCGGAGCCCCTGGAATAGACCAAAAGTGTCTCTGCTATTGTCTCCCACTCTGATGCCCTGTAGGGCTTGTGGAAGCTGGGAGAAGACGACCAAAGTCAGAACATCCTGCTGAGGGTCAGGAACTTTCCAGTCCCAGAGACATATCAGCTCTAGCACATTCTAGAATCTTCTTCCAGATGCAGGCTGCAGAATAGTACCTAACACACATTGACTGCTTGTTTAATGCAAAGTCCTGTACCAGGTACCAGTGATAAATTACAATAAATGGTGCTCACTTTAGCAGCACATACACTAAAATTGGAATGATATGGGAATTAGCATGGCCCCTGCATAAGGACATGCAAATTCGTGAAGCGTGCCATATTTTTTTGTATCCATACAAAGTATGTTCTTAATAAAAAAAATTGTAATAAATGGGTCTAGAGAGATGGCTTAGTGGTTAAGGCACTTGCCTGCAAAGCCAAAGGACCCAGGTTCGATTCCCCAGGACCCATTTAAAGTCAGATGTACAAGGTGGCGCATGTGTCTGGAGTTTGTTTGCAGCAGCTGGAGGCCCTGGCGCATTATTCTCTCTCTCTCTCTCTCCCTCTCTGTTTCTCAGTCGCTCATCTTCCTCTTTCTCTCTCTCAAATAAATAAAATATTTTAAAAATTATAATAAATGGGGCTGGAGGAATGGCTTAATGGTTAAGGCGTTTGCTTGAAAAGCCAAAGGACCTCGGTTCGATTCTACAGGACACACGTAAGCCAGATGCACAAGGTGGCACATGCAGTGGCTAGAGGCCCTGGCACGCCCATTCTCTCTCTCTGACTTTCTCAAATAAATAAATAAATAATTTAAAAAAATTATAATAAATGGCTTTTGCCACCCCCCCCCCAATATTAGATGGTCCCCAAATCACCTTCTTCCTACCCATGATGCACCAGGGTGAAAGGGGAAGGGTAGAGCCAGCAACTGTTATTTGCCAGATGTTCTGCCGTATGCCCATGCTCAGCCCTTTGGTACTCACAGCTCTGTAAATAGCAAAAAAATGCTGGCAGTGGGCAACTGGACCACAGGAGGAAAAGGAAACCAGGGGATAGGATGCTGGGCATGACGGATGTCAGCTGTGGTTTCAAGTCCAAGTCAGAAGAGAGAAAAAGCACCCTTCTACCTTAGCGCACCCATCTGTGCACTTGTTTCTTTAAAAAGTTATTTATTTATTTTGAGAGAGAGAGAGAGAGAATGAGCACACCAGGGCCTCCAGCCATTGCAAAGGAACTCCAGATGCATATGCCACTTTGTACATCTGGCTTTACATGGGTCCTGGGGAATCAAACCTGGGTCCTTTGGCTTTGCAGGCAAGTGCCTTAACCACTAAGCCATCCCTCCAGCCCCATCAGTGCACTTGTACACATGTACACAGTACACACATGTACCAAACTTACATGTCTGTACAAACTCAGCAGCAGCCCAAGCTGGGCGGTCTATGGGTCTGCACACGCCCCCCCCCCCCACCAGTCCCTTTCTACCTCAGTCTCTCCAACTCTCAGCAAAGAAGTGCATGCACTCCTGCCACTCTCCACCGTTCTCCCCCGGGCCAGGTGGAAATGCAGGCTCCGCTCCTTCTTCAGCCTGGGCTCCAGGTCTTCCTCTCTTTTTAGAGGCACACACTGTCCTGTGCCGAATCCCAGACTCCGCACCTGTGCAAACGCTGGGAATGGAGGCCTGGTTTCCTGTCTCACCCCATCATCAGCCTCTCCCACCACCAGGCTTGCTGAGCAGAGCCTACTGCCCCCTCAGGGGATGCAGGTTGCCATAGTTACCCCTATCAGGCAGCTTAGCTGTCCTAACCTGGAAGTTGGTCATGACTGATGTGTGAGCAGGTTCCCTCTGCCCCAGGGTACACGGAGCATCATGGGGGCAAAGGGTGTCCGATGAGCACCTACTATGTGCCACAGAGATGACCCCTGTGTCAGGCCCTCGAGGTAAACCTGTGATACCCATTTTATTGCGTATGAGGCAGTTGGGACTTGGAGAGGCTGGTTGACCTGTTGCCCCTCCCCCCACCCCTGTGCTGCATGGATAGACATCCTCGTCCTCTCTGGGCTCTGCACAGGGAGGAATGTCTCTGGGAAGGTGCTCTCTGTACACTGCCACGTGCCCTGTAAGTTCCTCGAGTCCAGATTTGTTTTTGTTTTGTTTTGTTTTTCGAGGTAGGGTCTCACTCTAGCTCAGGCTGACCTGGAATTCACTATGTAGTCTCAGGGTGGCCTGGAACTCACGGTGATCCTCCTACTTCTGCCTCTCAAGTGCTGGGATACCACGCCCAGCCTGAGTCCAGCTTTCAAAACAAATATTTTATTTATTTGAGAGAGATAGAAAGAGGCAGATGAGAGAGAAAGAGAGAGAAAGCATGGGTGTGCCAGGACCTCGAGCCAACTGCAAACAAACTCCAGACGCATGTGCCAACTTGTGTAATTGGCTTACGTGGGTCCTGGGGAATCAAACCTGGGTCCTTAGGCTTCACAGGCAAGTGCCTTAACTGTTAAGCCATCTCTCCAGCCCTGCAGTCCAGCTTTTTTGTTTACTTATTTTTTTGATATTTTATTTTTATTTATTTATTAATTTGACAGAGAAGGAGACAGAGAGAGAGAATGGGCGTGCCAGGGCCTCCAGCCACTGCAAATGAACCCCAGATATGTGTGTCCCCTTGTGCATCTGGCCAATGTGGGTCATGGGGAATCGAACCTAGGTCCTTTGGCTTTTCAGGCAAATGCTTTAACCACTAAGCCATCCCTCCAGCCCTTATTTTTAATTTTTTAATGTTTATCTTTATTTGAGAGAGAAAGAATGGGTGTGCCAGGGCCTCTAACCACTGCAAACGGACTCCAGATGCATGTGCCACTTTGTGCATCTGGCTTACGTGGAGCCTGGGGAATCGAACCTGGGTCCTTAGGCTTCACAGACAAGTGCCTTAACCACTATACCATCTAGAGTCCAGCTTTTTTTTTTTTTTTTTTTTTTTCTTTTTTTTGGTTTTTTGATGTAGGGTCTCACTCTAGCCCAGGCTGACCTGGAATTCACTATGTAGTCTCAGGGTGGCCTTGAACTCACAGTGACCCTCCTACCTCTGCTTCCTGAGTGCTGGAATTAAAGGTGTGCATCACCCTGCCCGGCAAGAGTCCAGCTTTTTAAACTGTGGTTACAATCTCATAAGGGACCGCGTAACCAAATATGGAGGGTTACCAAGAAAAATTAGCAACAATAAAAGGTTTCCAAATGCACAGCAAACAAAAATTAATTCTAACTCACATATATAATGATCCAAGGTGTTTCTGGCAGAGCTCACCCATGCTGCATTGAGTGATTTTGCTGCAGCCTTGGTTCTGAACACACAACATGGGCACTGTTGCATGTGCATGCCATCATGCCACGTCATGCCATTGCAGCCTGAAACACCTCAGCTCAGATTTGAGACTATCACATGTTAGGAACTGCAGTGTTTCTACTGCACATAGAAAGTTTTCTGCTCTTGTAAAAGCATCATGGTTTAAACTGGGTATGGTGGCACACACCTTTAATCCCAGCACTGGGGAGGCTGAAGTCGAGGGATCACCATGAGTTTGAGGCCAGCCTGGGTCTACACAATGAGATCCAGGTCAACTTGGGCTAGAGTGAGGCCCCACCTCAACAGTACCAGGGCCTGGGGAGAGGGCTCAGCCGTTAAAGGAGGTTGCTTGCTTGCACAGCTTTCTGGCCCAGGTTCAATTCCCTAGCCACCTAAAAAGTGGGACAGACATTCGATGACAGCAGCAAGAGACCATGGCACACCCTCCCTACCCACCCACACACAAATAAATAAATTTTTGAAAAATCCTGTTGTGAACCAGGCATGTTGGTGCATGCCTGTAAGGTCAGCACTCCAGAGGCAGGAGGATCAGAGGCTCAAGGCCAGTCTGGGTTACAGGAGACCCTGTCTCAAAAAAAAAAACAGCAACAGGATAAAACATTATCTACAATATCTGTAAGCATAGTTAATGGTGTGTACTTAGTAATAAAAAAGGCCTTGACTTTGGGGCTGCCCGCAACTAAACACACACTACATATGGACTTCACACTGTGTGATGTCTGTCCTCTAGTCAGAAGCCAGCCCAGGGCTGACCTCTGCCATGGGCCCCTCCCCTCCCCTCCCTGGCCGCTCGCTCATCAGTCTTTTGTATTGCATGACCCGTGGCAGCTTTGAGAAGTGCTGGCGAGAGGCATTCCGAAGCACGTCCCCCAGCCTGGGCCTGTCTGTTGTTTCCACAGGATTCATCTCTGGTAGTGGGTTTCAGGAAGACCACAGAGGCATGGTCACGTACATCACGTTGGTGACAGCCCAAGTGCTGTCCCAACCCAAGTCCTTGCCTGCTGTAAGAGGCACCTGCACAGTAAAGTTATTGTGTCCCTTTTCCTGGCTCTACCCTCTGGAAGGAAGTCACCAGAACATTCTACTCTTAAAGGGGGGAAGGGCTCTGCTTCATCTTCTGGAGATGTCCTGTAACCACATGTTACTTGGAATTCTTTCTCTCTAAAGAAGAGTCTCTTCTCTCAAGATAAATATATGCAGTTTTTAAAAAATTATTTATTTTGTGTGGGGGAGGGGAGGGCACCTCAGGATGTCCTGACTCTGTAAACAAATACCAGAGACCTGTGCTACATTTTTTTGTGTGTCCAGATTTACATGGCTGCTGAGAAATCAAACCTGGGCCAGCAGGCTTTGTAAGCAAGGGCCTTTAACCACTGAGCCACCTCTCCAATCCATATATAGTTCATTTTTGGAGTCAAAGTCTCACTGTAGCACAGGCTGACCTGGAACTCACGGCAGTCCTCCTACCTCAGCCCCCGGACTGCTCAGATGATAGGCATGAGCAGAAAGAGAATGGCTAACCATTCCAGGGCGTAGTCGATAGAGGAATAACTTCTCTGCCCATCAGTGCAATCTGCACAGTAAGATGGTTACTGCAGCCGAGCAAAACCACCCATCACTTCACACAGCTGGCCCCCCTTCTGTGTGGGTACAAGCACCTCAAATCTGCTCTGAGAAAATTTCTGCACACTACTCATTGGACCTCTAGACTTAGATACCAGCTCAGCTACAACTCCATCCTCTGCCCCCACCTCATTTCTCCCTGTCCGCTCCAACCATCCTTCTACTCTCTGTTCCTATGTATTTAACATTTTGTTTTATGTTTGTTTCTTTTTTTCAAGGTAGGGTCTCAATCTAACCAAGATTGCCCTGGAACTCACACTGTAGATCCTGGCTGGCCTTGAATTCACAACTTGGCCTCCTGAGTGCTAGGATTAAAGGCATGCACTACTGCGCTCAGTCTATTGTTTCTTTCTTTCTTTTTTAATTAAATGATGCTTCTTTTTATTTATTTTTTATTTTTAAAAAATATTTTATTTATTTATTTATTTGACAGAAGAAGAGGAACAGTGAGAGAGAGAGAATGGGCGCGCCAGGGCTTCCAGCCACTGCAAATGAACTCCAGACACATGCGCCCCCTTGTGCATCTGGCTAACGTGGGTCCTGAGGAATCGAACCTGGGTCCTTTGGCTTTGCAGGCAAATGCCTTAACCACTAACCCATCCCTCCAGCCCATGATGCTTCTTTTAAAAAAATATTTTATTTATTTATTCATTTATTTGAGAGAAAGGGAGAGGGGCAGATAGAGAGAAGAGAATGGATGCGCCAGGGCCTTTAGCCACTGCAAATGAACTCCAGACACATGTACTCCCTTGTGCATCTGGATTACGTGGGACCTGGGAATTGAACCAGGGTCCTTAGGCTTCGCAGGCAAATGCCTTAACCGCTAAGCCATTTCACCAGCCTGATGCTGCTTCTTTTTAAATTTTTTTTATTTTTATTTATTTATTTGGAAGCAAAAAGAGACAGAGATACAGAGAGAGAGAGGGGAAGAATGAGAATGAGAATGGAAGTGTCAGGGCCTCTAATCACTCAAATAAACTCCAGATATATGTGCCACTTTGTGCATCTGGCTTTACATAGATACTGGGGAATTGAACCTGACTCATTAGACTTTGCACGCAAGTGCCTTAACTGCTGAGCAATCTCTCCGGCCCTGTTTTGTTTATTAATACCCATATTGTGTTAGTTACTTTTCTCATTAATAGGACTAAAGTACCTGAGAGAAGTAACTCTGAGGAGGAATGCTTATTTCTGCTCATGGTTTTAGAGAGATTTCAGTCCATACTGGCAGGGGAGGCATGACATGGGCGCCCGGAGCTGCAGGTGTTCCCAGGAAGTGGAGAACATGGGCTGCAACCTGCAGTGCATATAAGCTTCAAAGGCCCCCACGCTAGTGAGCCACCTTCCCCAGCCAGGCCTCACCTCCTAAAGGTTCCACAGCTCTCAAAATGACACCACGAGTTGGGGGTTGAGTGTTCAGAACATGACGTTGTGGGAGGCTTTCAGACTACAATGGCAAGAGGCAGAGGAGTGAGACCAGGCAGTGTCCATCTCCCAGCATAACATCCTCCCGGTTCACCCAGGCTGCAAAAGGCAGAAGTTCCTACTGGTTTAGTCTAACACTATGTAACTCGGTCTGGCCATGAACCTTATGAGCATCCTACCCCAGCCTCCCCAGTGCTGGGATTACAGGCCTTCTAGAATCTCCGACGTTTGAATAATATTCCAATGTGCGCGCGCACGCGCGCGCACACACACACACAGAGTTTTTTGTGTGTAGAGTATGTGTGGTATGGTGTGTGATATGATGTGTGTGTGGTGCATGCATGTGTGTGTCTGTGTCCAGATATGCATGCCCCGTGAACTTGTGGAGGCCAGAGGAGAATGTTGAGTGTCCTCCCTCACTCATCAGCATGTTTCCTTGAGACAAAGTGTCTACCTCAACTCAGAGCTGTCATTTTTCCAATAGCGAGCGCCTACCTCTGCCTCCCGAGTACTGGGATTAAAGGTATGCACCACACACCCGGCTATTTTTCATTTTAAACAACAGCTTCTTTAAAAAATATTTTTATTACCAGGTGTGGTGGTGCACACCTTTAGTCCTAGCACTACGGAGGCAGAGGTAGAAGGATCACTCTGAGTTTGAGGCCAGCCTGAGACTACATAGTGAATTCTGGGCCAGCCTGGGCTAGAGAGAGACCCTACCTCAAAAAGAAATTGGGCTGCAGAGATTGCTTAGTGGTTAAGGCACTTGCCTGCAAAGCCTAAGGATCCAAGTTCGACTCTCCAGATCCTACATAAGCCAGACGCATAAAGGTGAGGCAAGTGCAAGGCTGCACATGCCCACTAGATGGCGGAAGCGTCTGGTGTTCCGGTGTGGTGGCTTATGTGGTGAGAAGGGGGTTTGCACCCCATACACTCGCCTGTGGCCATCCAGTGGCCAGAGTGGAACTTTGGGTGTCCTGCTCTAACACTTCCACCCAGTCTTGTTTTGGAGCCAGAGTCTTATTATTGATTGCTGGGCTTGGGGGTTGATACTTGGCCTCTACTCCCGGCTGGATTGAGGTTGTAGATGCATGTGCAGGCTGTTTTTACCTGTGATCTGGAGACTCAAACTCTCGACATCCTTTCTTTTCTTTTCTTTTCAAAAAAATATTTTGGGCTGGAGAGGTGGCTTAATGGTTAAGGTGCTTGCCTGCAAACCCAAAGGACCCAGGTTTGATTCTCCAGTACCCACATAAAGCCAAATGCACAAGGTGGGGCATGAGCCTGGAGTTCATTTGCAGTGGCTGGATGCACTGGTGCACCCATCTTTTCTCTCTCTCTCTCTCTCTCTCTCTCTCTCAAATAAATATTTAAAAATTTTTATTTATTTATTTGCAAGCAGAGAGAAATATAGAGAATACAAGCAGACAGACAGAATGGGCATGCCAGGGCCTCTAGCCACTGCAGACACATGTGCCACTTTGTGCATCTGACTTTACGTGGCTACTGGGGAATTGAACCTGGGTCCTTAGGCTTTGTAGGCAAGGGCCTTAACTGTAGAGCCATCTCTCCAGCCCCCTCTTTTTTTTTTTTTTCTTTTGATGTAGGGTTTCACTCCAGCCAGGATGACCTGGCATTCACTCTGTAGTCCCTGGCTGGCTTCAAATTCACAGATATCCTCCTATCTCTTCCTCCTGAGTGCTGGAATTAAAGGCATGTGTCACCACACTCAGCAAATAAAACTATTAAAAAATAACATAAAATTGGGCTGGAGAGATGGCTTAGCAGTTAAGGCTATTGCCTGGGAAGCCAAAGGACCTTGGTTCAGTTCCCCAGGACCCACACAAGCCAGATGCCCAAGGTGGCACATGCATCTGGAATTTGTTTGCAGTGCCTGGAAGCCCTGGGGTGCCCATTTTCTCTCTCTCGCTCGCTCCCTCTCACTCTGCCTCTTTCTCTCTCTCAAATAAATAAATAAAAATAAAATATTTAAAAATAATAATAATATAAAATTGTGGTAAGGAGTATAAAACTCAGTAATAGGGTTTAGCAGTTAAAGCACTTGTCTATGAAGCCTAAGGACCCAGGTTTGATTCCCCAGCACCCAGGTAAGCCAGATGCACAAAGTCATGCAAACTTTTAGAGTTAATTTGCAGTGGCTGGAGGCCCAGGCATGCCCATTCTCTCGGTCTGCCTCTCTTCTCTGTATCTGTCTCTGTCTGCTTGCAAAATAAACAAAAACCTTTCAAACAAACCCTCAGTAAATAAAATATAAGCTATTGAATTGTACATTACACTTTGAATGGGTATCACATAAGAAAAATCTAAAAATGCATATATAAAATTAAAAATTTTAAAAAGAAGTTAAAAAAAAAAAGTATGTGAGCAAGACCTTTGACTGTCCAGGAGAGCGTCTTGTAGTATTCTGCTCATTGGGGCGGTGACACCCACAGGAGGCTGCATCCATCTTCCTCTATTGTCTGTCACCCTTGGTATCACTGCCCCTATGGACTCAGGCAGGGATGAGGTCAGGAGGCCAGCCAGGCAGGAGACCAGGAGGACTCCAACCCCTTGTGTCCTGTTACCCTAGTCCTGCAGAGCTTTGCGAACATCCCAGCTCTACAGACTCTACTCTCACCTCTCTCTCTCTCTCTCTCTCTCTCTCTCTTTTAATTTTTTTTTTTTCTTTTTGAGGTAGGGTCTCGCTCTAGCCCAGACTGACCTGGAATTCACTATGTAGTCTCAGAGTGGCCTTGAACTTACAATGATCCTCCTACCTCAGCCCTCTGGGTGCTGGGATTGAAGGCATATATATTTTTTTAAGGTAAGGTCTCACTGTAGCCCAGGCTGACCTGGAACTCACTCTTAGCCCCCAAACTCATGGTGATCCTCCCCCCTGTGTTTCCTGATTGCTGGGATTAACGGTGTATAGTACCACACCCTACTTTCTCACCCCTTTCTTAACCGAGGCTCCCGGCTGTTTGTGGTCTCCATGGACTTCCTGGTGTTGTGCACACTGGTCTGTTGTAAGGACGTAGGGTAGAGGCGCACAATGGCAATGCATACGGTGTTTATGCCAGCCTGTGGCCAACCCTGGCTCTGATACCAATTGCCACACATCTCCTTTCAGCCATATGGCTCATGTGTGAGGTAAAATGAGGTCATGCAGGCGGCCAGAGCCAAAGCGAAGAGCCGCTCTCTGGGCACGGCACTCTTATATTCCGTTTTGTTTACACATGTGTGTGTGCACACGTGGTGCTCTGTGTGCTTGTCTGTTGTCGGCCATGGCAATTTTATCCTACACATACACACCATGTCCTTTTGTTTGTTTGTTTTTTGTTTTCTGTTTTGTTTGTTCGAGGTAGGGTTTTGCTCTAGCCCAGGCTGACCTGGAATTCACTATGTAGTCTCAAGGTGGCCTCGAACTCAAGGTGATCTTCCTACCTCTGCCTCCCGAGTGCTGGGCTTGAAGGTATGTGACACCATGCCCAGCTGTTCATGTTCACTTTTATGTGAGACAGGTGGGAATAGGAATGGAGGCCCAGAAAGGAGACCCAGTTGTAAAGGCCCCCCACCCTTTACCCTTCTGTCCATACACCTGCGCTCTAGTCTATCCCAAGGCTTTCATGAAGACAACACCTCAGGTGCCTTTCCCTACCTCCCGCCTTCTCTATCTCATACACATTCTCACCCTTAAATACTTCAGGGACTCTTCAACTTGGCACCATTTCCCTCATCCCTGAAGGAGCAGAAACACTGAGGGGGTTTAAAGTAACCTGATCAATGGCAGCTGTCCCAGCTTAAGTAGAGGTATCTGTAAGTATCTAGGATAGGCTATAAGTGTCATTTCAGAGCTTTAGGTCTAAAATGAGGTATTGAAGAGATGGCTCAGTGGATAAAGTGTTTGCTGCTAAAGTCTGAGTACCTGAGCTCAGATCCCATGAGAAAGTCAGAAGCTCTGGGCCTCTGTAATCCCGGCATATTGACAAGATGAGAGGGGAGACAGGAGACTTTCCCAGAAGCCCATAGAACAGCTAGCCTAGTGAACACAGGAGAGAGAGAGAGAGAGAGATTCTGCCTCAAATGAGGTAGAAGACAAGGACCAAGACCAGAAAGTTGTTGACATGTATAACACACACATACACACATATGCTCAAAAAGTCTAAAATGATCAATTATCCCAACAAAATCAGCCACTTTCATGGACAGACAGACCGCTGAGTTCAGATGCCTCTGGTGCTTCCCCTGGAGCCTGGCCCAGAACTCACGCTCATAGGCTGAGAGCCACACCCCTTGATCACACCTCAAAGGTTTCAGCTATCTCTTGATAATGCTATCAGTTAGGACTCCATCCTGAATCAACCAGTTGGCTGGGTACGCCCAAACCTGAACATGCTGTATTAGGAGGCCAAGTCTTCAACATGTAAGACTTTTTTTTTTAATTAATTAATTTATTTATTTGAAACAGAAAAAGAGGGGAGAGAGAGAGAATGGGCACGCCAGGGCCTCCAGCCACTGTAAGCAAACTCCAGATGCATGTGCCCCCTTGTGCATCTGGCTTACACGGGTCCCTTCCATCTTCAACGAGTCTAGAGGCAGAGAGTGATGAGGACTGGCCCTCAGCTTTCCTTCTTACTCAGCCCAGCACCCAAGCCCATAGAAAGGTGCAGCCTACATTTAACCTCATTCAGATAATCTCTTACTGACACGCTCAGAGCCTAGCCTAATCTACATAACCCCTCACAGGGGATTCCAAGTCTTGTCCAGTTGACAATCAGTATAAACCATGACAAGATCCAGCCAGAACAAATGGAGAGGGGCCCGGACGGGGGACATGTTTCCTGGAGGGGGCCACAGAGGAGGGAGCACCAGAAGACAGAAGGAGAGCAGCTTTTGTGTGTGTCCTTCCAGTGACTCCAGAGTTGCCCATTCCACTGCAATTGCTTATGTGAGTACTCTTCAAGACAGGCACGGTGGTGGATGCTTTTAATCCCTGCAGTTGGGAGACAGAGGGAGGAGGATCGCTGTGAGTTCAAGGCCACCCTGAGAATACAGAGTGAATTCCAGGTCAGCTTGGGCTAGAATGAGACCCTACCTAGGAAAAACAAAACACAAAAGACAAAAAACAAAAAAACAAACAAACAAAAAAAAACGCTAAAAGACATACTTCATTGAAGATGGAAGTGACTCTTATTCTCCTGAACATGGAGGGCACACCTTTAATCCCAGCACTGAGGAGGCAGAGATAGGAGGATCACTGTGAATTCAAGGCCAGCCTGAGACTACACAGTGAATTCCAGGTCAGCTTGGGCTGAAGGGGACCCTACCTCAAAAAACTAAAAATAGGGCTGGAGAGATGGCTTAGCGGTTAAAGCGCTTGCCTGCGAAGACTCAGGACCCATGTTTGACTCTCCAGTTCCCACATAAGCAAGGTCACACATGAGCACAAGGTAGCACATACATTTGGAGTTTGATTGCAGTGGCTGAAGGCCCTGGCTCACCAATTCTCTCTCTCTCTCTCTTCCCACCTCTCTCTCATAAAAAATACAAAAATAAACAAACAAGTAATGGAGAGATGGCTTAGCAGTTAAAGTGCTTGCCTGCAAAGCCTAAGAACTCATGTTCGAATCTCCAGGTCCCACGTAGCCAGATGCACAGTGACGTAAGTGCACAACGTCGTACATGTGCACAAGTGGGCGCATGCGTCTGGAGTTCATTCACAGCAGTTGAAGGCCCTGGCGCGCCCTTTCTCTCTCCCTCTCATTTCTCTCTGCCTCTTTCTCTCTCTCTCAAGATAAATAATAAAACAAACAAACAAACAAATAAATAAAAGGAAGTTTATTTGGGTTCCTAGTTTTGGAAGCCTTGCTTTGGGTCCTATGACAAGATGGCATGTGGCAGTGAGCCCACGGTGGAATAAGAAAGGGCTGGCCACCTAATAGACCCTTCAAGGGCATGTCCCAACGACCTCCCTTGCCCTACTTCCTAATGGTTTCACCATCTCCCAGGAACATCACACTGGACATCAATCCCTTAACACATGGGCCTTGTCAGACATTCCACACTCAAGCCACAGGCAGTGTCAAGCCCCAGCCCGTGCCTGCCACTGAGAGCATGTGCAGTCAGCTACAGTTCCTGGCACATCTTTGGGTTTCCTTGCATGCCAATTCATCTTGTATTCATCCGTCTGGCCCAGTGTCCTGTACTGAAGTGTGCATATTCATGGAGCATTGACAGGTCTGTCTGTGCTAAGGCACAGCGGCATCCTGAGCCAGCCTTGGTTCCCCACTTCCTCACCAGTGCCGGGGTCACTACAGGCTACAGGATTGTAGGGACAGCGCTTTTCTCTCTGGCGTCCATTTCTGCACTCGAGCCTGCTGCTATCCTGTTGTTTCTTTAGGGGGACATACTTATTTATTTATGCTTTTCTCGTTGCTGTTGTTCTTGTTTTTTCAGCTAGGGTCTCACTCTAGCCCAGGCTGACCTAGCACTCCCTGTGTAGTCTCAGGGTGGCCTCGAACTCACAGTGACCCTCCTACCTCGGCCTCTTGAGTGCTGGAATTAAAGGCATGCACCACATTTATTTTTTGGTGGGTGTGGTGGCACACGCCATTATGAGAGAGAGAGGAGAGACAGAAAATTGGGTGCGCCAGGACCTCCAGCCACTGCAATTGAACTCCAGAGCCACGCGCCACCTTGTGCACATGTGCGACCTTGTGTGCTTGTGTCACCTTCTGTGTCTGGCTTACATGGGATCTGGAGAGTTGAAGATGGGTCCTTAGTGTTTGTAGGCAAGTGCCTGAACTGCTAAGCCATCTTTCCAGCCCTTTGTTTTTGTTTTTTTGTTTTGTTTTGTTTTGTTTTTCGAGGTAAGGTCTCACTCTGGCCCAGGCTGACCTGGAATTCAATATGTAGTCTCAGGGTGGCCTCGAACTCACAGCGATTCTCCTACCTCTGCCTTCCAGGTGCTGGAATTAAAAGTATGTGCCTCACACCTGTCTCTCAACCCAATTTCCATAACAATTTCAACTGCCCTTTTGAAGAAATGGGAATGTTATTCCAAAATTCATGTGGAATTACAAAGGACTTCATGGGCCCCAACTGATCTTGAAAAGGGAAAACAAAGCCGGGTGTGGTGGCACACACCTTTAATCCCAGCACTCGGGAGGCAGAGGTAGGAGAATTGCTGTGAGTTCGAGGTCACCCTGAGAGTACATAGTGAATTCTATGTCAGCCTGGCCCAGAGTGAGACCCTACCTCGCAAAACCATAAATTAAAAAAAAAAAAAGAAAAGAAAAAAAGAAATTGGGTTGAATCTGGAGGCTAGGGATGTAGCTTAAGGGTAGAGTTTGGCCCTAGGTTTATTATTATTATTGACAACTTTCATAGTTATAGACAATAAACCATAATTCCCCCCCCCCCACTTTCCCCTTCACAACTCCATTCTCCATTATACCCGCCACCATAGGTTTGACCCTCACCACTGCAAAATGGAAAATCTAGACAAAGGACTGCCGGGGGAGGCGGAGACATCTTCTTCAGTATGGAGCCGCTGGACAGTTATAAGTGCTCTAGCAGGTGACTCCTTACCCGTGCTCATGCAAACAACCCTTATCAAACTCAGTAGGCACCCGAACTCACACACCAGACAGCAAATGGAAGAGGGGCTAGCTGGAAGAAGAAAGAGTTCAATGGGAAATGGAATGAGGGGAACAAGGCAATTATGATCAGAATACTCTCTACCTATCTATCTATCATATCTATCTATCTACGTGAATAAACAAACTTATAGAAAAACAAAAAGAGAGAAATTGAGTTTATAGATAACTTGATAAAGATGGCTGTCTCAGTGACATTGTATCATCCAATTCCTGAGCAAAGACACCTTTCTATTTATGTTTTCAATTTTTTTACTTTTTAAAAAATTATTTTTTATTTGAAAGTGAGAAAGAGGGAGAGAGAGAGAGAGAGAGAGAGAATGGGCACGCCAGGACCTCCAGTCACTGCAGTCAAACTCCAGACACATGTGCCACCTTGTGCATCTGGCTTACGTGGATCTTGGGGAATTGAACCTGGGTCCTTTGGCTTTGCAGGCAAGAGTCTTAACCACTAAGCCATCTCGCTACCTGACTGCCCTTTTTTATAGGACTTTTTGAGCTAGGGTCTCACTCTAGTCCAGGCTGACCTGGAACTTACTCTGTCGGTCCAGGCTGGCCTCAAACTCATAGTAATCCTCCTACCTAAGTGCTGTATGTGTCATCTGGCTTAGATATTGTTTAAAATATTTATTTATTTGAGATGGAGGAGGGAGAGAGAAAGAGGAGAAAGAGAAAATGAGCATGCCAGGGCCACCTTCCAATGCAAAGGAACTCCAGATGCATACACTGCTTTGTGTACCTGGCTTTATATAGGTTCTGGGAAATTGACTCCAGGCAAGCAAGAGCCTTTAACCACTGAGCCATTTATCCAGCCATAGATATTCTTTAAGTCCCTTCAATAATATATATTTTCTGTTTTTAAAAATTCTTTATTTGCAAGCAGACAGAGGGTGTAATGGGTACATCAAGGCCTCATGCCTGTGCAAATGAACTCCAGAGGCATGTGCCACTTTGTACGTCTGGCTTCATGTGCGCACTTGGGAATTGAACTCAGGCTGCCAGGTTTTGCAAGCAAGTGCCTTGAACTTCTGAGCCATTTCTCCAGCCCTTCTTTACAATTTTCTTTCCTTTTTAAAAATTATTTATTTTATTTGAGAGAGAGAAAGAGAAAGAAACACACACACACACACACACACACACACACAGAGAGAGAGAGAGAGAGAGAGAGAGAGAGAGAGAGAATGGGTTCCCCAGCCTTTAGCCACTGTAAATAAACTCCAGATGCATGTGCCACCTTGTACATCTGGCTTACGTGGATCCTGGGGAATTGAACCTGGGTTCTTTGGCATTGCAGGCAAGTGTTTTAACCACTAAGTCATCTCTCCACCCCACGTACCCCCACTTTTTTTTTTTTGTATTTTTGAGATAGGGTCTTACTCTAGCTCAGGCTGACCTTAAACTCACAATGCAGTTCCAGTCTGGACTCAAACTCATAGTGATCCTCCTATTTCTGCCTCCTGAGTGCTGGGGTTAAAGGCATGTGCCACCATGTCTGGTCCTAATTTTCTTTCCTGCTTTTTAAAAACATATTTCTTAATTTATGAGAGAAAGAAACAGGCAGAGAGAGAATGGGAACTCTAGGACCTCTAGCTACTGCAAACAAACTCCAGATGCATGGGCCACCTTGTGCATCTGGCTTTATGTGGGTACTAAGGAATCAAACCGCAGTCCTTAAGCTTTGTAGTCAAGTGGAGCCATCTCTTTAGCCCTTCTTTTTAACTTGACAATGTTCAACCTTTCACTTTCTTGATAAAATCCTCTCTGTAAAATGTAATTACTCATTTCCCTTTTAGAGTATATCTCTTAGTGTGCAGATTCACACATCTGCATCTGTACCACTGCGCCACCTCCCTGTCCCCTCACTTAAAAAATATTCTTTTTATTTATTTATTTATTTATTTTTATCTATTTTGTTGAGTATTTTAATTCAAGTAAAAAACAATGTGTAACAGTGAAACTCAATAAGTTAATCCTGAAGCAAGCTGTGAAAGTCCAAGCATATACCAGCAGTGGATTTCAGGTTCTGTTTCCTCTGGCCTTGGGGTCTTTGGTTCTGTCTAGGATTGTGTCCATGTGAAAGAATGACAAATGATGGGGTAAACTGGAGGCTCATGGTCTTAAGAGTTTGGCCAAGTGAAGGAGTTTGAAGGGCAAGTGAAGTTAGTCAAAAACAGAGAAGGTCAGAGAACATGTGCTCCAATACATGCCCATGGCAGAAGGGCACACAGAAGAACGAAGTGACAAGTAGGAAAAAACACGAATCAATTCATCTTTACATAAGAAAGATGATGATGTCAGGTAGATGGGGCCAGGCAGTCTCAGCATGAGCATGCAGGGCTGCGTCTCAGTCATTTCAGGGACACCACAGCACCCACCCTGCACAGTGCTTTACGCAGAGTAGGCACTTGGTCAGTGTGTGCTCACTGAATGGAAACGGTAGTTCTATTCCTCTTATGATCAGGAAGAGCCACTAAGGCATTTGAGGAGGGAGGCAAAAGGCTATGGGACATCAGATGGTAACAATGGAGACAAAGGCAAACCTAAAGAGCAAACAAAAACAATGAACAACAAAAGTGATGTCTTCTGAGCCAATATGACCTCACTCCTCCTGTGCACAATACATAGTGTTCTAGTTCTAGGTATTGCTTTGAAAATCATTCACTAGTAACTACAACATGTTATAAGAAAAGGTAGTAACTAATGCCACAGGATTCCTCTGCTGGCATTTTCTGAATTCCCTGAAGTTTCTACTACCCTTTGCTATTCCTTTTAGATACTGTAAGACTTACAGTGCCGTTAATGTGCTTTGCATCTGAGTTCTTATGGAACAATTTGATTTTTCTTGGGATATATAGTTTTTAGAAGATGGAGAAAAATACCCAAATACAGCATCAGATCCAGTTTTATGAAGAGATCAACTATGACAAAAGGCACTCCCCTCTCAGATTTACAAATGCCTAGAAGCCACACAACTTTTTATATTCTAAGTAATAGGTTTTCATGTTCTATTATTTTTTGAATAAACCAGGGGGGAAAGTTGATTTATTTGAGAGAGAGGGAGAAAGAGGTATATATATATATATATATATATATATATATATATATATAGAGAGAGAGAGAGAGAGAGAGAGAGAGAGAGAGGGAGGGAGAGAACAGGCACACCAGGGCCTCTAGCCACTGCAAATGAACTCCAGACGCATGTGCCACCATGTGCATCTGCCTTTACGTGGGTACTGGGGAATTGAACCTGGGTCCTTAGGCTTCACAGGCAAGTGCCTTAACTGATAAATCATCACTCCAGCCCCCTTATTTCCAGAAAAAAAAATAAATAAATAAATAAAGTTTCACTATATAACTAAGATTGGCCTCAAGTTTTTCATCCTCCTGCCTCTGCCTCCTGAGTGTTGATGTTATAGGTATGTGCCGCTGCAGGTGGCAGTACTAACCATTTTAACTTATTTATTTGCATGTATGTGTGTGTTGGGTGGGGGACAGAGATTCTTGCCTCTACAAACAAATGCCAGATGTTTCTGCCACTTTTTGAGTCTTGCTTTATGTTGGTGGCTGGGGAATTGAACCCACATCAGTAGGTTTTGCAAGGAAGCATTTTTAAGTGCTGAGCCATCTCTTCAGCCCCAATACTCCTCTCTTTCTTTCTATTTATTTGTAAGGGAAGAGAAAGAGAGAGAGAGAGAATGAGGCCTCAAGCCACTGCAGACAAACCCAGATGCATGCACCACTTTGTGCACCTGGCTTTTAGTAGGTACTGAGGAATCAAACCTGGACCATTAGGCTTTACAGGCAAGCACCTTAACCCTCTGAGCCATCTCTCCAGCCCTCTTTCTTTCTTTTTTACTGCTTCCTTTCCCAGTTTACTTATTTTCCTTACCTAATCGCCCTGCCTACAAGTTTTAGTACAAAGTTGAATAGAAGTGGCAAGCTCAGACCTTATCTTGTTCCTGACATAAAGGAGACAGTGTTCCGTCACTTATCATTAATTGCAATGGTAGCTACAGAAGTTTGTAACAGATATCTTGTTCTCTGGTGGGGGAGAGTTGTACTTTGAGACATGGGGCCTTGTTAGTAGCTTAGGCTGGCCTGGAACTCACAATCTCTCTTCCCCTGCCTCCTAAGAGCTGGGTTTATAGGCATGCACCACCACATCCAGCTTTTTTGTTTTCCTTTATTCTGGTGTCCTCATCTGGCTTCAGTTTCTGCACAGCTCTGGCTTCACAAAATGATCAAGAAGCAGTTCTCTCTTGAATTTAGGGAGTGATTGTGAAGGATTGGTGTGAATTCTTCTTTAAACATTTGGTAGAATTCCCCAGTGAAGCCATCTGGTCCTGGGCTTTACTTTGTTGGAATTTTTGTTCTGCTCTGGGTTTTTTTTTGTTTGTTTGTTTTATTTTGTTTTGTTTTGTTTTTGTTTTTGTTGTTACTGATTGAATTTTTTCCGCCTTTGGTCAACCTCTTATAAAAGTTTATCCCCCTGGGCTGAGCTAGACCCTACCTTGAAAAAAAAAATTATCCCTCCCTTTTTTTAGTTCTTAGAGAATGTAGATTAGCTTATTGATTTCAGGTATTTAAAAGTTTTTTGTTTATTTATTTGAGAGCAACAGACAGACAGAAAGAGAAAGAGGGAGGGAGGGAGGGAGAGAGAGAATGGGCACACCAGGGCCTCCAGCCACTACAAACAAACTCCAGACGCATGTGCCACCTTGTGCATCAGGCTTACATGGGTACTGGGGAATTGAGCCTTGAACTGGGGTCCTTAGGCTTCATGGGTAAGCGCTTGACCACCAAGCCATCTCTCCAGCCTTATTTTTTAAAAAAATTAATTAATTTACAAGTAGAGAGAGAGAAAGAATGGAGGCACCAGAGTCTCTTGCACTCCAGATGTATGCGCCACTTTGTCCATTTGGCTTTTATGCAGATACTGGGAATTTGAACCGGGCCAAACCCAAGTAGGCTTTGCAAGCAAGTGCGTGTAATTACTAAGCCATTTCTCTAGCCTTGATTTCAAACACTTCTTACTAATTTATTAATTATTATAATTTCAAGACAAAGCCTCACTTTAGTTCAGACTGGTCTTAAACTTGTACTAATCCTCCTGCTTTAGCTTCCAAGTGCTAGGATTATAGTGTGAATCACTATGTCCAGCTTTCTTTAATTTTTGTTTTGGTTTGGTTTTGGTTTTTCAAGGTAGGGTCTCACTCTAGCCCAGGTTGGCCTGGAACTCACTATGTAGTCTCAGGCTGGTCTCAAACTCACAGTGATTCTCCTACCTTAGTCTCCCAAATGCTGGGATTAAAGATGCACCACCAGGCCTGGCTTTTTTTTTTTTTTTTTTTTTTTGAGGTAGGGTCTCACTCTAGCTCAGGCTGACCTGGAATTCACTATGTAGTCTCAGGGTGGCCTTGAACTCACATCAATCCTGAGATTAAAGGTGTGTGTCACCACACCTGGCTTCCTCAATTTTTTATTTTATTTTTTTAATTTCTTTTTTTTTTAGGGCTGGAGAGATTGCTTAGTGGTTAAGGCACTTGCCTGTGAAGCCTAAGGACCCATGTTCTATCTTTCTCCAGATCCCATGTAAGTCACATGCCCAAAGGTGAGGCAAGCACAGGGTCATACATGCCCACTAGGTGGCACAAGCATCTGGAGTTCAATTTCAGTAGCTGAGGCCCTGGTGTGCCAATTCTCTCTCTCTTTCTCTAAAAAAAAGAAGCAAAAATTTTTTTAAATTTGCAAGGAGAGAGAGAGAATGAATCATCAGAATGGGTGTGCCAGGGCCTCTTGCAAAGCAAACAAACTCCAGATGTATCTGACTGTACTTGGTGTGGTATTTTGAATAGATTTAGGAGTCTTATTCAAGCTTATAACTTGATGTCACTGTGGGTGGATTCTAGGGCCCAGCCCTAAGGTATATTTGGAGAGGATCTGAATTTCAGCCAAAGATATGCAGAGTGCTTGAGCTCTGCCTGGGGTTCCTGGAGTGTGCTTGCTTATGGTGCTGCTGGTGGTATTTTCTCTCTGTGCGGACCTGTGAAAGGGGCCCAGCTTCTTCCACCATCATGGAACTTCCTCTGGATCTGAAAGTTTAAAATACATCCCATTCCTCCCATAAACTGGGTCTGGTCTGAGGTTCATTCCAGCAACGCGAAGCTGACTACCACACATGGGAACTGAGGAATTGAAACCAGGTCATCAGGCTTTGCGCACAAGCTCCTTTAACTGCTGGACCATCTATCCAGTCCCCATTTCTTTCTTTCTTTCTTTTTTTTTTTTTTTTTTTTTTTTTTTGGTTTTTCGAGGTAGGGTTTCACTCTAGCCCAGGCTGACCTGGAATTCACTATGGAGTCTCAGGGTAGCCTCGAACTCACAGCGATCCTCCTACCTCTGCCTCCCAAGTGCTGGGATTAAAGGCGTGCGTCACCACGCCCGGCTCTTTCTTTCTTTTTCAAAAATATATTTTATTTATTTATTTATTTGAGAGAAAGAGGCAGAGAGAGAGAGAGAAAGAGAGAGAGAGAATGGACACATGCCAGGGCCTCCAGCCACTGCAGATGAACTCCATATGCATGCACCCCCTTTGTGCATCTGGCTTTACGTGGGTACTGGGGAATTGAACTCAGGTCATTAGGTTTTACAGATAAGCGCCTTAACCACTGAGCCATCTCTCCAGCCTTGACGTCCCTTCTTTCAAGTGACCCTTGCTGCTGTTTCTCTCTAAGCACTGCTCTCAGCACACCCCAAACAGTTTGGTGTGGCTGTTTGGCTTTTTTTTTTTTCCAGTCTCCCTTGTGATTTCTTCTTTGACTCCTTAGTAATTTGGGAGTGTACTAATTTACACATATTTGTGACATTCCCACCTTTCTATTGATTTTTTTTTTTCCCCGAGGTAGAGTCTTGCTATAGCTCAAGCTGACCTGGAACTTATTATGTAGTCTCAAACTGGCCTTGAATTCACAGTGATCCTCCTACCCCAACCTGGGATTAAAGGCAAGTGCTGCTTAGGCACTTGCCTGCAAAACCTAAGGACCTAGATTCAATTCCCCAGGACCCACCTAAGCCAGGTGCACAAAGTGGCATATGCATCTGGACTTCATTTGCAGTGGCAGAAAGTCCTAGTGTGCCCATACTCACTCTCTCTGTGTGTCTGCTTCTTTCTCTTTCTCTCTGAAATAAATAAATTATAGTTCTTTAAAAAAGAAAACAAAATCAGTCTGGCATGGTGACACATGACTTTAGTCTCAGCACTCAGGAAGCTAAATTTGGAGGATTACTGTGAGTCTACAGAGTGAATTTCAAGTCAGTCTGGGCTAGAATGAGACCCTGCCTCAAAAAAAATTAAATAAATAAATGCAGTGAGATTATGTAATCTGAGTAGCAGAAAGAAGAAAGAATGAAGAAAAGATGACCTAGGGGTCCTGCAGGACACCATGAAGCCTACCAGTGCATGTGCAACGGGAGCCACAGAGGGAGATAAGAAAGAATGGATAGAAGAATGTGTCAAGAAACAAAACGCTGAAACTACACATTTAAAGAATGGGAACTTATTTTTTTTTTTAACATTTTTTTAGAAAGTTTTTTTTTTAAGGTTTTTTGTTGTTGTTGTTGTTGTTGTTTTTTGAGGTAGGGTCTCACTTTGGTCCAGGCTGACCTGGAATTAACTATGTAGTCTCAGGGTGGCCTCGAACTCTTGGCGATGGCGATCCTCCTACCTCTGCCTCCAGAGTTAAAGGCGTGCGCCACCACGCCCGGCTTGTTTTTATTTATTAGAGAGAGAGAGAGAGAGAGACAGACAGACAGATAGACAGACAGACAGACAGACAGATAGATAGAACGGTATGCCAGGGCCTCCAGCTGCTGCAAATGAACTCCAGACACATGCGCCCCCTTGTGCATCTGACTTATGTGGGTCCTGGGGAATTCAAGCTGGGTCCTTTGGCTTTGCAGGCAAATGCCTTAACCGCTAGGCCATCTCTCCAGCCAAGGATGGGAATGTCTATGACAGAGATCTCCTCTAGCGCACTTTCTGTTTCATTTGTGTGTCTGTATGTAGTGCTGGGGATGAACTCAGAGCCTTGGGAATGCTAGGTGAGTGCTTTACTCCTGAGCTACACCTTGAGCCCTCTTTAACAACCATTTTTTTTCTTGAAAACTTCCATACATATAGAGAATATAACATGGCCACAATCCCCTCCTACCACCTTCCCTTTCCCACTCTCCAATCCCTTCTTTTTAACTAATCTCTCTTCTATTTTGATGTCATCCCCCCACCTACTATTATTATGCAGGCCTTGTGTAGGTAGCATCACCCTGTGAGAGTTCATGAATACCATGGCCACTCTGTATCTGTCAGCTCTTCCTCAATGGTCCCTGAGCCTTGGAGGGAGTGATAGAGATGTCTCACTTAGCGTGAACATTCCACTGTTATTTCTCCTTAGTACCTTGGTGACTTTTGAGTTTTACCAGTGGTCACCACCATCTGAAAAGAATGTGAGTGTAGCATTAATATATGGGCATAAATGTAGGTATTTAGAGGGCAGTTTGGTGGGCATAATATATCCATTTTGCCAGACAACAGTAGTAGTTTCCCCACGTAGGGCTCATGACCTCCTCAGCCATAGGCTTTTGATTAGATTTTCTTTTTTTAAAAAAATATTATTTATTTATTTACTTGAGAGAGAGAAAGAGACAAGGAGAGAGAGAAAGAGAAAGAGAAAGAGAGAGAATGGGTGCACCAGGTCCTCCAGCCATTGTAAACAAACTCCAGATGCATGCGCCCCCTTGTGCATCTGGTTTACATGGGTCCTGGAGAGTTGAACTATGATCCTTTGGCTTTGCAGGCAAATGCCTTAACTGCTAAGCCATCTCTCCAGCCCCTTGATTAGATTTTCATTACCAGGTCATGTAGTTCCTCTTCTGGAGCAGGCCTTAAGTCCAATCAGAGAGCAGTTGGCTTCCCCCTTAACAGATATGCCACCATTGTGCCATCCAGTCCTCTTTTTTTTTTTTTTTTCTTTAGGATGGAGTAATTCTTTATTTTTACATACTTTGATGACGGAATTTTCATGAAGCACTCTTCCAAGTGGAGAACGGAGAATGTGAAAACAGCCTCCAGCCTTCAGCAGCTGCTTGCTCTCAAGCTGCGACTCCCCCTTGCCCAGTGGTGGGGCCGTACCTCCCCCCTTCATCAGCTTATCCTGCTGCTTCTTGATGGCGTCCACGCATGTCATCATTTTGTACTGAAGCAAACATTCTGTGAGACCATCCCACTATTTTCCACTCTTTCTTAGCCCAGGTACCATCAATCTCATATGCACATTCTATTTTTTTTTTTTTTTTTTTTGCAGTAAGGTCTCTAGCCCAGGCTGACCTATAATTCATGGCGATCCTCCTATCTCTGCATCCCAAGTGCTGGGATTAAAAGCATGTGCCACCACACCAGGACTCTATCCATCCTTTTTCAAAAGCATGGCATTGAGAAGGAATCTTGAAGGGCTGTTCAAAAGTTTGGATTGCAAAGTGATTGCTGAGGCTAATGCCCAGCCTTGTCTGCAGGTGAAGGAAAGCATTGCAATGGGCCCGCAATGCTCTTGTCTTTCCCTGGATGCAGCTTCAAGACGATCCAGCGTAAAGGTCGTGTAGACGCCCCTCTTTTTATTTTTTATTTTGAAATAGGATCTTACTAAGTTGCCCACGCTGACATGGAATTCACTCTGTAGCACAGGCAGGTCTGGAATTTGTAATTCTCCTGCCTCATCCTCCTCAATAGCTGGAAACACAGGCTTGAACCACCAGGCCCAGAGGCCCAGTTTACTTTTTAACTTTGTGTGTGTGTATGTGTGTGTGTGTGTGTGTGTGTGTGTGTGTGTGTGTGTGTACACAAGTGTCTCTTGCCTTTCTCGGTAAATGAGTGCCCGTCGGCTTTAAATGGGTGGCTGGGAAATTGAACTTGCAGCCACCAGGCTGGCAGGCTTTGCAAACAGACAGCTGCACTGTCTCCCTAGCTCCCTCCCACCACTTAAGCAATATTTTATTTATTGGAGAGAGAAAGAGAGAGACAAAGAGGCAGCAAAAGAGAAGAGAGAATGGGTGCGCCAGGGCCTCCTGCCTCTGCCAATGAACTCCAGACACGTGCACCGACTTGTGCATCTGGCTTTACATGGATACTGGGGAATCGAACCCAGGTCCTTTGACTTTACACCTTAGTTGCTAAGCCATCTCTCCAGCTCCAATGGTTCAATTTTTTGTTTGTTTGTTTGTTTGTTTTGAGGTAGGGTCTTGCTCTAGCCTAGGCTGGCCTCAAACTCATGACAATCCTCCTACATCTCTGCCTCCTGAGATTCAACATATGTATGTATTTGTATGTATATGTATATGTATATGTATATGTATATGTATATGTATATGTATATATTTGAGAGATAGATAGAGAGAGGCAGATAGAGAGAACACACCAGGGCCTCCAGCCACTGCAAGTAAACTCCAAATGCATGCACCACCTTGTGCAACTGGCTTATGTGGGTCCTGAGGAATCAAACCTGGGACCTTTGGCTTTGCAGGCAAGTATCTTAACTGCTCAGCCATCTCTCCAGCCGAGGTTCAACTTTTTGCATCTGACTTTATGTGGGTGCTGGGGAATTGAACCCAGGCTGTCCGGCCGTGCAAGCAAATGTCTTTAACCACTGGGTCATGTCTTCAGCTCTCACTTGTTTTTGACACGGGTCTTGTGTAGCCCTCGCTGGCTGGCCTAGGTGTGTTACAACACATCCCGTTTTGGTTTATTTTGTTGTTTATTTACTTTGTGTGGTGTGTGTGTGTGGGCTCACAGTATATGGGTGGAGGTCAGAGGACAACCACAGGGCTTTGGTGCTCTTCTCCCGCCTGGCTTGACACTGGGTCTCTCTTGTCCCTGGGAGTGCCAGTCTAGCTGGCCTGCAAGCTCCACCTCCTGTTGCCGTGGGTGAGTTGAGATTACAGATGTGTGTGCCCTTGTATGGGTGCTGGGATACAGTTGTGCAGGTGTGGGCATTCAGAGTTCTTTACTGTCACACAGGCTGATGGCACGAGGCAGTTGGTTTTCAGGTATCTTCCCTGGGTGTTTTTTTTTTTTTCCTATGGTATATATTTAGTTTTTTCCATTTTCAAGGTGGGAGGAGAGATTGATTGAGAGAATGGCCACTCCAGAGCCTCTTTCCCTGCTGCATTTAAATGTGGATTTCATTTCGTTATCCTACTTGGGCCTTGTGCTTCCTGAATTCAAGCATAGAAGAAAATCTCACCGGTTACCTACTCAAACAGTTTCTCTCTTTCTTTTTTTAAAAATATATTTATGGGCTGGAGAGATGGATTAGCAGTTAAAGCACTTGCCTGCAAAGCCAAAGGATCCCAGTTCGACTCTCCAGTACCCACGTCAGCCAGATGCACAAGGTGGTGTGTTTCTCTGGAGTTTGTTTGCAGTGGCTGGAAGCCCTGGTGCGCCCATTCTCTCTCTCCTCTCTCTGCCTCTTTCCCTCTCTCAAACAAATAATATATCTATTTAATAAATATTTATTATTAATTAATTAATAATAAAATATAATAAACAGTCGATAATTCATATTATTTAATAAATAAATAAAATTGTATTTATTTACTTGAGCGAGGGAGAGAAAGAGAGGCAGACAGACAGACAAACAGTACAGGTGTGCCAGGGCCTCTTGCTGCTGCAAATGCACTGGAAGTGCACGCACCACTTCGTGCACCTGGCTTTAAGTGGATACTAAGTATTCACACCCAGGCCTGTGGCTTTGCAAGCGTCTTTAACCACTGAGCCATATACCCAGCCCCTGCCGATTATTTTGAGCACACTTACTTTGTAGTCTTGGAGCTCCTTCTCTGCAGCTGGAGACATAAGGAGGGAACAGAGGCAAGACTGGGGTGTTGGAGGATATTGTGCAGAAAGGTTTCCTCTGGGTCCCAGGGCCAAGGTGGACTGGTGTTCTCGTCACTTCAGGTACAGAGTTCCAGGAATACCGTGAGCACTGAGGATTTGTGCACGGATCTTGAACCCCCAGAGAGCCGGAGCGGCTCCCAAGCCAGTGCTGGCTCTGTTGAACTGTTACTTCTTCTTCAACGAAAACTTCATTTTTATTATGTAGCAGTATCTTCCTGCCATGGGATGGGGGAGGGGAATACCGATGATCAGGAAGAAAAATGAACTCAGGGCTGGAGAGGTGGCTTAGCGGTTAAGGTGCTTGCCTGCAAATCCTAAGAACTCACCATGTTCAAATCTCCAGGTCCCATGTAGCCAGACGCAGTGGTGCAAGCGTGCAATGTCGCACATGCACACAAAGGGGCACACGTGTCTGGAGTTCATTTGCAGCGGCTGAAGGCCCTTGCATGCCCATTCTCTCTCTCTGCCTCTTTCTCTCTTTCTCTCTCTCTCAAAAAAAAAATATATATGTATATATACATACATATATGCATGGTGGCTTATGCCTTTAATCCCAGTACGTGGGAGGCAAAGGTAGGAGGATCGCCGTCCTGAGACTACATAGTGAGTTCCAGGTCAGCCTGGGCTAGAGCGAGACCCTACCTTGAAAAACTAAAAAAAAAAAAAAAAAAGAAAGAAAGAAAAAGATATTGAACTCAAATGAGCCACAAAGCTTGGACTCTGGCCATACCAGCTTGTCATCTTGGTTCCATTCATGGATTTCCCTTATCACTTTGTTCCTGGGTATATCAGCTCCATGACAGCTGGGCTTTGTCTTGTTACTGCTAAATGGCAGTGCCAGGCGTGGGAGCCTGTGGTTCCATGCACTCCATCAAGGTCTCAGAGTGAATGAATGTTATGTTCTTTTTTAAAAAAATATATACTTTATTTATTTATTTGTGTGTGTGTGTGTGTGTGTGTGTGTGTGTATGTGTGTGTGTGTGTGTGAGAGAGAGAGAGAGAGAGAGAGAGAGAGAGAGAGAGAGAGAGAGAATGGGCATTTCAGGGCCTCCAGCCACAGTAAACAAACTCCAGACGCATGCCCGCCCCACTGTGCATCTGGCTTATGTGGGTCCTGGAGAACAGAACCGTGATCCTTTGGTCTTGCAGGCAAGTGCCTTAACTGCTAAGCCATCTCTCCAGCCCAAATGTTAAGTCCTTTATCTCCACCGCTGTGCTGTGTGCAGGTGTCTCAGACTGGGGGCAGGAGGGAGCACCCTCCTGAGCATTCAGTAACTACAGTCCCCAAGCTCCTGCACCATTCACCCTGCTTCCTGGAACCTCGCAGGTTGTGCCAACATCTTCCCACACTGTGCCTTTTGTGCATGTGCAGTACTGAGATTGATCGTAGGGTAATGTGCATGCTGGGCAAGTGTTCTACCACCAAGCTAACTCCCAGCTGTTTATTTTTATTTTTTTGATTTTTCATGGTAGAGTCTCACTCTAGCCCAGGTTGACCTGGCCCTCACTCTGTAGTCCCAGGCTGGCCTTGAACTCACAACTATCCTCCTACCTCTGCCTCCCGAGTGCTGGGATTAACAGCCACCATGCCTGGCTCAACCCTGTTTTCTTAAATTTAAAAATATTTATATATTTAATTTATATTTATATATTATTTTTATTTTAAAATTTATTTGAGAGGGAGAAAAGAGACTGAACATGAGCATGCCATTGCAAATGACCTTCAGACACATGTGCCACATTGTGCATCTGGCTTTCTGTGGGTACTGAGAAATTGAACCAAGGCCAACAGGCATTGTAAACAAGTCTGTAACTGATGAGCTATCTCCCCAACCCTGTTGTTATTATTATTATAACTATTTTTAAGGAGAGAGAGAGAGAGAGACATGCACTAGGGCCTCTTGCCACTGCAAACGAATTCCAGGTGCATGTGTCACTTTGGGCATCTGGCTTTACATGAGTACTGGAGAATGGAACCCAGACTGTAAGGATTTGCATGCAAGAGCCTTTAACCACTGAGCAATCTCATAATCATAGGATTATTTTTTAAATATTTTGTTTATTTTCAAGTAGATAGGGAGAGAGAAAAATGAGAGAAGAAATGGGCATGATTATTTTTCAATGTGTTTGTATGCAGGTGATTGTGCATGTGGATTAGATGCTGTCTACCTGTTCTTTCTTTTTCTTTCTTTTCTTTCTTCATCTTTCTTTTTCTTTCTTCCTTTCTTCCTTTCTTCCTTCCTTCCTTTTTCCTTTTTGAGACAGTCTCATGTAGCTCAGGCTGACTTAAAAGTCAGTATGTAACCATTATGTAACCTTGAACTTCTGATCCTCCTGCATCCACCTTCTGATTGCTGGGATTACAGATGTGTGCCACTATTCCAAGTTTATGTGGTCCTGGGGATCTGCTGGGTAAGCACTGTACCCCATTGAGCCACATCCCTAGCCTGTACACCTTATTTAAGTCAAAGTCTCTCATTGGATCTAGAACTTACCAACTAAGCCAGACTAGCTGGCCAGCTAGCCCTAGGACTCCTGTCTCCCTAGTGGTGAGATTATAGACATGTACCACCACACCTAGCATTTTAAAATACTTTTATTTACGTGTGTGTGTGTGTGTGTGTGTGTGTGTGTGTATAAGGATACACCAGAGTCTTTTGCCACTACAAACAAATGCCAGATACATATGCCATTTTGTGCATCTGGCTTTACATAGGTACTGGGGAACTGAATCCAAGCTAGCACGCCTTGTGAGCAAGGGCCTGTGACTGTTAAGCCATCTTCCCAGTCCAATGCCTGTCATTTTTATGTGGGTTCTGTGATCAAACTCAGGTCTTTATGCTTGCCAGGCCATCCTCAGCAAGCCCCCCCCCCTTTTTTTTTTCGAGGTAGGGTTTCACTCCAGCCCAGGCTGACCTGGAATTCACTATGTAGTCTCAGGGTGGCCTCGAACTCATGGTGATCCTCTCACCTCTGCCTCCCAAGTGCTGGGATTAAAGGAGTGCGCCACCACACCCGGCTCCTTATTTATCTTTTTTTAATTGGTTGATTGCTGATCGGTTTTCTAGAGAAAAAGTACTCATAACTGAACTTGTAAGAAACTAATCCTAGTGCAGTAATGTAACTGTGCCTCCTGAGGCGCAGCGAGTGAAGGAGGAGGAGGCCTGGGCCCTATGCTGGTTGGGGCCTGGCTAGGACCTCAAGGGGGTGAGGTGAGCCAGGTGGCTGCAGATGGGAGACTGGGCTACAGCAGTAAACATTGATCCATTTGTTCAACAATTATTAAGTAACTAGGGAAATGGCAGAGGACTCTTGAAGCTGGACGTAGATGGGTGTGATGGTCTGAAGAGGGGAGCACAGGCCTGCTCTGCTCTCAGGCTGGCCTTGCCCTGCCCCATCCTTCCCTCAGCTAGAGGACCAGGGCCCATTTATATTCTCCTTTGACAGCAGGAAGCTGGGCCAGTGAGATTAGGAGGTCTCACCAAAGGCTCAGTTTTGCCTAGGTGGTGTCCTGAAGGCTAATCCGCAAGCAGTAGGTATGAGACAGATCATTCAGTGTCTGTACTTGCTGCAAGGCCTCTGTTTGGGGTTCTGGGCCAGGACCCTGTGCGTCTCTAAGGAGTCCACGGCCTGCAGACCCTTCCAGCCCACATTCCCTTGTCTAACAGTCCTCTGAGCCAGGCCTGGTCCTCCTGAGCCTGAGGACTGCCTCGTGTTGGGTCTGCAAATTAAAAACCAGAGCTCTTTTGGAGTGGGTACCTCCACATGGGACCTAAGAGGCTCCCCAGTTCCCAGTTGAGAGCAAAGAAGATCTGGAGCAATTTGGGCTTGTCCCACAAAGGACAAGGGCCTGTGGCTTTGGGGTTGACCTCCTGCATATGGGCTCTAAAGAACAGGACCAAGACACTTGTTTTAATACCTGTGTAATTCTGGCAAGCAGTTGAGGTCCTGTTCAGCCAGAAATAAACACTAGTGACCCCAGGGGCTTGGAATGGGTCCAGCCCACACAAGGAATTGCAATCTTGCACTAGAAGGTTCCAGCAGACACTGAAGAAAAACTGTTGCGACATTTTTGTTGGGAGTCTAATGTGCATCTACTTTAAGTTACATGGATAAAAATCAGCTTATGTATGCATTCGAGTAATATTAATCCAAAACAAGATTGGAAACGTGTCTGCAAGTCTGTTTTTTAAATATTTTATTTATTTATTTGAGAGAGAGAGAGAGAACGAGAAAGAGGTAGATAGAGAGAAAGAGAATGGGCACGACAGGGCCTCTAGCTACTACAAAGGGACTCCAGACACATGCGCCCCCTTGTGCATCTGGCTTACATGGGCGCTGGGGAATCAAACCAGGGTCTTTAGGCTTCGCAGGCAAACGTCTTAACCGCTAAGAGCCGTTTCCCCAGTCCCCCCTTTAAAAAAATCAATTAATTTATTTGAGAGAGAGGTAGATAGAAAGAGAGACTAAGCCTGTCTTTTAAAAGAGAAAAAGGACCAGGGGAATTTGGTGACCCTGACTTTTCTTTTTTCCTTTTCTGGTTTTTCGACGTAGGGTTTCACTGTAGTCTGGAAATTCATTCCGTAGTCTCAGAGTGGTCGTTCCCGACTCTCAGTGGGCAAAGGGGGAACCCCTAAGGCTCGGGAGGCGGGAAGGTCTGCTGGCAGAGCCTAAGACATTCCTTGCCTCTCCCCAGCTCTGGGAAATCAGCACCCTCTCCGAGACCAGCTTAACTCCGGCTTCCTCTCAACCCCTGAGGCCAGGTCTTTACCCGCTCCTTAAGTCTTTAACCCGCGGCGGGGTGTCGGGGGCGGGTCCGAGCGCGACTCCCGCCCGCCGGGCCCGCCCCGCGCGCCCCTTCGCCCCGCCCCCGCCCCAGCGCGCGCGCGCCCTCGCCAGGCTCATTAGGCGCGCTGTTTGTTTACAAACACGGGCTGCGGGCAGGTGCGCGCCGCGCCGCGCCGCCCCGCCCCGCCCGCCCGCGCGCGGTCGGGGTTTGGGATCGCCACCCCCCGTCCCGCAGGAGATCAGGGTGTTAAGTGTCCTCCCGCCTTTTCCACGCCTCCCTCGGCGCCTGGAAAGTCGCCCCCCCGGGGCGCTCATTCTTGGGTGCGGAGACAGCGACGCAAGCGCGCGCGCGCGGGCGACTACAGCCCCGAGGTTCCCGCGCCGCAGCCAGGTCCGGGACGGGCTCCGAGCTCCGCCCCCGCGCGCCCCCCGGGCTGGGCCCGCTCGCGGCCGGGTCGGCGGGGCGGGCGCACGGGGGCGCGCGGGGCGGGGCGCGGCGCGGGCAGGGCCGGGACATGTAGTTCGCTTGCCTCGGCCTCCCCCTGAGCGGCCCCGAGCGCGGGCCAGGGCGCGGACTACGACTCCCGCCAGGCGCCGCGGCTCAGCGCATGAGCCCTGCTCGGCTCCGGCGCGTCTATTATGCTGCCGGGGCCGGCGAGCCAAAGAGGAGCCGGCCGCGGAGGCCGGGAGGGGACGGCGCCGGAGCCGCCGAGGCCAAGTACGCCTTTCTGCCGTTTCCTTGCGCGCGCGGGGCGGTGGGGCGGCGGCGGCCGGCCGGGGCCCGGGGAGCGCGGCCCCCGAACGCCTGGGTGCAGGCCGCCGGCGCGTCCCGGGAGCCGGGCGCCCGGGGCTGCCGCCGCCGTCTTTGTGCGCGGCCACGATGCAACAAAGCGCGGCAGCCACCCGGGGTCGCGACGGCGCGGGCTCCGGTCTCCAGTGTCCTGCGTCCGCGGCGGCCCGGCCGCCTCCGCCCCGGGCTTGGGAGGCGTCGCCTGGGATGGAGCGCGCAGCCTGGACTTGGCACGGCCCGCGCGCTCCGCGCCAGCCCGGCGTCCGCGCGCCCTCTCTCACGGAAGGGATTTTTTTTCCCCCCTTTCCTCTGCCCGCCATCTTCCGAAGGGGACAGCCCGGAGGACGCGGCGCGGGAAGGTGCACGCGGCGTTGCCGCGGCCGTGAGCTCCGGCGCCACTTTGCCCGCGCTCGCCTGGGGGGGTCACCGGTGGCGGCGTTGGCGGCGGCGCCGGCGGGGAGTGGGGGGTGAGGCGAGGCCTGGCCCGGGCCTGGGCTCTGCTGACCTCCCCCGAGGAGCAGCGGTGTGGCTTGGGAGGGGGGGCGGCGGCCCGATTCCAGAGTTACTGGCCGCGGAGCCGACTTTGCGCCCGTGCGAGTTGTTGGATTATTTCCGCCAGGCCTGGAGGAGGAGGAGGATGGCCAGTTCGCCTTTTGAAATCAGCCTGAAGAGTGCTTAATCCGGGCGAGGTCGAGTTGGAGACGGATGGGAGGGGTGGGGGGGCCGCACCCCCTTTTTTCCCGCACTTCTGGAATAAATATGTAAATATCATCACTCGCAAGCCGAGGGGGCGAGGAATGCGCACCCCTGACGTCTTATGTGGCTCTAGAGGGCTCCTCGAGAATAAAACTACGGGCTTGGGGAAGACCTCTTTCTCCACCAGTTGCTAGAAGCAGGGTCGAGGTGGAGGCCTTGGGCAGCGGTCTTGCCCCCATCTCATGAGCTTCCGCTGTTTGGTGCCTTTTCTAAGTAACTGCCCTCTAATTTTGGTTGAGAACTTTCTGCCTAGAAGTGCTTCCTTCCTTACCTAAAACTTGGTTATTGTCTGCAAAAGTTAGTGTGTGTGTGGGGGGGGGGGGCGGTTCATCAGTAGCCAGATAACGGGGCTAGGCATGAGACAGGACTGGACTTCTGCCTCCCTCTCTCCCAGTGAGGACAACTTCGTTTCCTTTTTTTCCCTCTGCTGTTTCAGATTTCCTCCCTGGGTCCTTAAAACGGAGATTCGTCCTGGGTCCATGGGGTGCCTCTGGGGACATCTGAGATCACTGTTATGCAGCTTGGTAGTGTCTGGAGAGTTTCTTACTAGCTTACCGGGGGTCCAGGAAAGACCTTTAGTGACCTTTCTTGGAGGCCCTGAGTGTGGCCTCTTATATGCAAATAAAGGTCTGTGTTTGCCCTGGTTGATCTGTCTCAGGTATTGGTGTGTGTTATGTGCTGCAGAACTGGGGAGGTGAAGCGTGGGCTTGACAGCTCAGGTGGTGGTGGTGGTGGGGGCGGGGGTCATTTCTTTGAGCTTGCTGGTAAGATTTGGGCCCAGTGCTTGAGCAGGGCCCAGTGCTTGAGCAGGGTGTCCAAGTTCTTGCCCCACCGCAGGGACATCCAGGGAAGATGGATTTCAAAAGCGTTCTTTGGATGGCGGCTCTAGTATTCTGGCCCGTAGTCCGGTTGCAGTGCCGCTTTTTGTTTTGTTTTGAGAAAGTAGAGTAACTGCTTCGGAAGTGAGTTCTGAATAGAGGCTGGAGTTTGGGAAGGCCCCTCCTTCCCTGACTTAGACCCAGAAGCAGAAAGTGAAAGTAGGAGAGTGTTGAAAGGGAAGGCCAGGCCCGCTTCAACACCGAGCTCCTGCTGGCCTGGAGCCATGGCCCCCCAGGGCCTCCCGGGGTTGCCATGTCCACTTCCTGGTTTGCAGTGGCAGAGCCTACCCTGGAGGAGGGTGGCTCAAGGCCATAAGTGGAATCTTTGCTACAGGACAGTGACAGCCGTACTGCTTAGTGTCCAACTGCTGCTGTGCCCAGTGCTGAAGTGAAGAGAAGAGCCACCGAGGGGGGCGTGTCAGCAGCACGTAGCTCTACCCGCCCTCCTCTGCAGCTGGGAGAACTAACTGGTCCGAAGGATGGGATCCATTGTTGGAGTAGCCTGCCTGCTCAGCTACGGGGGCCCTGTTTGCCTTCTGGGCTGGTCCTTCTGGCTGCACTCGGAAGTCAGAACCTAGTTGAGACCTTTGCTTCAAAAGCGAAGGTGAAGACGTGGCAGCAGGTAGCTCCTAGGCTCCTGACCACAGTCCCCATCCCCTCTTCCCGAGGCTCTGCGGAAAACATGGAGCGCCGCAGTCCTGCCTGGGTGCTCCTGTGCTGGCAGTAGGTTTTGCCAGGAGCAGCCTTGCCTGCCCCTTGGTGTTTATGGCACCTTGCAGGTACCCCGCCGGCTCAGGTGCCAGAGGGCTCCTAGTGGGTAAGACATCCCATTCGCCTTGCTCCCAGATGTGTCGTTTCCATGTTGGCCTCCTGGTCAGTGTAGGTCTGAGGTGCCAGTGGAACTGTGATTTCTGCGTGCTTGCAGGCGCGGTGCGTGCAGGGCTTTGGCTTCGTCGTGCCAGGGCCGTTGGCTGTTGTTTCTTTGACTGTCTCAGGGGAGCCAGCTCTCTGAGCACCTCTCTCTAGCCTTGATGACCTCCAAGTGGAGACGCACTTCCTAGAAAGCTGCTCCCTGCCTCAGGCCCTAGAGGTCTGCAGAGCCCATCCGAAGTTAACAGGGGGCTGAGGGTCTTCCTGGCTTGGGAAGTGTCACATAGGCACAGTGGTGTCAGAGTATCCCTAGGTGGATGGTTCCCAGATGTTGGGTGGTTTCCTGGCCAGCGTCTGAGCCTTCCCAGAATGCTCTGTGTGACTTGCAGAGGGGGATCTTGGTGGGTCCTGGAAACTGGGGTGGGAAGGGCATTTGTGTCACAGGTATTAAACTATCCTGAGGACCAAGGGCTTGGAGCTTGCCCCTGGGACTATGGGCTTTAGGGGCAGGGTAGCCTCAGCTTCCTCATGCGCATTGAGTAAGTTCTGCATGAGCCATTTGCCTGTGGTACCATCAGCCTCGCTGTGTTTGTTCTGCCCCATAGTCCATTGCACAAGGCAGGGGAACTGACTGAGCCCTTCAGGGAGTACCTTCCGTGGGCAGTGTGGCCTGGTGGGCTCAGGGGTAGAGCAGCGTACTACTTGGGAACCCCAGCTTCCTTCTGTTTGTTTGCTCCCACCCCTAGTCAGCCCTGGAGAGTTGAGCAGGCACTTGCTGGGGCCAGCCCTGTGCTGGGGCAGGCGTGGAAGACTAGACTTGGGAGGCATGCATCCTTGCTGTGCCCAGATTTCTTTCCTCTGCCCCAGTCTGTCCCAGCCAGGCCTGGGGTCTATCTTGAGTGATAGCTGGCTGAGGACAGGGCAAACATGGCCCTGGGCTCCTGACCCTTTCTATGTACCCACTGCTATGCTTCTTGGCCCCATGGCCTCCTAGGCCATAACTTCACCCAGCTTCCATGCCCACTTGTTAAGTGAGATGATGAAGTGGTTCACTGGCAGGAGGGGGGACGAGGGGTCTTGGGGAGACACTGTGAAGTAAGGACTGGTTGGGATGGCAGCTTTCTCCTGCTCTTGGCTGGACCGCCTCTGTGGGATCTCGGAGGGGGTAGAGCGAGCCGGCTGAGCAGCTGGGCCATAGGCAGATGCTTCAGCTCTCCCATACTGGTGTCTGGTCTCGCTCTGGAGGTGACCAAAGGGTGTGTATGGGTGAGAGAGGCAAGGCAATGACCCTTTGGGCTTAAGTTTGCCCTCCCTCTGCTGCTGTAAATGGGTCCACAAGTTGGGGTTATTTTCTGTCTGTCTGAGAGGAGTGTTTCTCCCTGACTTCATAGACCCAGGTGCTGGGTGGGCCTGCTGCTTGGCCTTCCTCTGTAGCATTGACTTGGACAGCAGCCTCTTGTGCTCCTGCGGGCTTGGTGCTCACTGGCTCGTTTGAGGGGACCCCCTTGAAGGTTGCTGGGCCTCTCCACGGGTGTGTGGTTCCCTGAGCTGGGGAACTGTGACCCCTTCCCTGTGCAGGGTGAAATGTCCTCCTTTTACTGCCCCCTCAGTGCCACAGAGTGGTCTCAGAGGTGCCTTTTTGTTTCATGCACCATGCATGCATGGCGCCACAGAGAAATGGCTGGGTCCCTCTTTCCAGGAAACCTGTGATGGTCCTTCCTGCCAGGTCCCTTCTAAGGAACGTCAGGGGCCCCCTGGTCAGGAGTCACGCACTGCTTCCCAGTTCCCCAGCATCCTCTCAGCCCAGGATGTAAAGGGTTCTTTCTGGGTTCTTGCCATTCCCTTGCTTTGGGGATGTGGCAGCAGGTGGGACAGCACGCCTCTGCTGTTTTTTCTGGTCGGCTTCAGAGAGGTCTTTTTGGGAAGGCGTTGTCCCCACGCGAAGGGAAGCTCGGTCACCCTGACTGGGCTGCTGGGGTGTGGGGAGATGAGGCCCGAGAAGGCATGAGAAGCATCGGGCTGATTGGGGCAGTCAGAAGTCACAGGAGGTACAGTGACCATGGTGACAGCTGTCATTACCAAGTGTCCTGTGCCCTGCCATAGGACAGCTATGGGTCCAACAAAGCTGCCCCCATTCCATGGCTAGCCATAGCTGGCTCTCCTGCCAGGTGGGGCCGGCAGCTGTTGGAGGCAAGTGTGATATGACCAGGGTGAACTTGGGGTGCTGGCCTGGAGCCCCAGCAGTGAAGGCCAGGCAGTGCCACTCAGGAGCGTCTCTTGTGGGTCGGGAGGTCCCACATAGGCCTCTGGTCTGCCTGGCCCCAGAGCTGCCTAGAGGCCCTGGCCCCACAGCAGGCAGCAGTTGGTTCTGTCTGTCACTAAAGCCAGCCCTGCCCTTACAGATCCGGTTTCCCAGGCCTGGAGGGCCAGCTCAGGGTGGCCTGTCCCAGAGCACTTGGCTGGTCTACCTGAGTGAGGACAGCAGCCTGCACCATTGTTGAGCGTTCTTTGGGGACAGTGGTGAGTCTGGATGGATGGCCCCATTTGATCCTGGCTCTGGCTGCTGCTCCTGCGGTACCTCATTCATCTGAGCATTCCTTTCCCCGCCTGGAAGGAGGATCTGATGGATGCCCCACTGATGCCTTACTGGGCCAGACTGTAGTAGTGAGGACCACCAAGGGGGGTAGGTACCCCAGGGATACACAGACGTAGTGTTAGGAGGAACCTGCCAGCATGCAATCCTCCAGGGTTACGGAGACTGAAGGGGAATGGGGAGGCCAGGGGATGGAGTTGTGGCAACCCTGGATATAGGGAGGGAATGACCTCTTGCCCACTTCAGCCTCTTTGAAGGCATCTTTTGTGGCTTGTGGGCAATGGATTGGATTAGGACAGGAAGGGAAACTGAGGCCACTTAAGACCCTATACTTCCCCCCCCCCCCCAGTCTCCAACTGTAATCTGGGGATCCCTGCCTGCTTCTCTCACTGACTACAGTGCAGCCTCCTATGACACTGACTAGCCCTAATGCCTATGCTGTATGCTGCCACCTTCTTGGACATAGCCCTGGAGGCAGGAGATCCAGATGCAGGCCCCATGTGCTCCAGCTGGGAGCCCCTGCCCTTGACTCGCTTGGGCCTTGTGGAGTCCCTGGCGACTGAGTTGGCCTTGCTGTCCCTCCTCCACTTGAGACCAGGACAGCCTTCCCAGCTGCCTTGTACTCACAGTGGGGCTCCCTCCCTGTGCCCCAAGAAAGGGCTCCTCACTCAGGAGTGAAGCCAGTCTGGATATGCCCCCACAGCCTGCCCACTGCTCCATGGCTGGTCTGAGCCACGGTTGGTGTGAGGGGAAATACCAAGTGTGCTTGAGTGAGTAGCCATGCAGCTGACCTTGGCAAGGCTTGAAGGCTGGGCCTCAGGAGGTGCTGGCCCTCCTCCGGCCCCTGCTGTCCAGCAGTGCCAGCTCAGTGTGTGTGTCGGCGGGGGGGTGGGGGGTGGGGGTGGGGTCTGTGAACTGTGACTGAGCTTCCTGAGTGGTTCCCACTTCTGTGGTTGCAGTCCCATGCTCTCTCTGTCTCTCCAGGGCCCCCGAGAGAACTCTGCCCTCTTGACTTTGCTGATGTGTCCTCTGGGCTAGATCCCCCTAAGACTAGATTTCTGCTTTCATTCAGGTCTTGGTTCCCTATGGAGAGGGAGGGAGAGTTGGGTACCTGGGGAAAGGGAAGATGGTCCGCCTGATGGCACTCAGCAAGGTGGGAGGACAGGTGGGGTTCAGGCGTTTTGCATGGTGCGGGGTCTCCCTGCAGTCCTGGCTGAGTGCCTGGGCTTGGGATATGTTACTCTCATCAGTGTAGGGCAAGAGCCCAGCCCTGCCTTGACCCCCTGTGATGTTCTGGGGTTCAAACCTCCAGGTCTCAGCAGAGCTGCTGGCCCAAGTTTTTCCTGGTGTCTGTAGACTTCTGGGTTGTGGTCTGAGTTCCCCTGCCACTGGCTGGTTTCACATCCAATTAAGTCTAGTGCCTCTTCAGACTGACTTTCACCCACACTTGCTCAGAGACCACCCTGCCTCTTCTGGGCCCATGGCACGGGCTCTTTGGGTGGCTAACTGCTGAGCGGCAGGCCTGAGGGAGATGGACCTCAGTGAGGGCCTAAGCCTCAGTTTTCATTTGAGACATGGGCTCCATCCCTGTTCTGTGGAGCAGGCGTTGGGCAGGTAGCAGTACTTCGTGTAGCTTCCGAGGCCCGTCTGGTTTGCTGGGGACAGGCTGCCAGGCCAGGTGGGACAGACGAGCAGCAGCAGATAGGAGGGGGCTGTCGCACTGAGAGCTGTCTGGTGCACACTGCCTGCTGGTGGGGCTGCAAGGTTGAAGGGGCACAAGACGTGGCCCTGCTGTCACTCCCCTACCCCACCTTCAGGCTGACATCTCGATTAGTTTCTAGTTTTGCAGGCACTGATCATGAATTATAGTGGTACCATTTACACCCCTGAAAAGCAGGTGTTCACCCCAGAGCAGCTACCATCTCTCCTGTGCCCATTTCCCTAGAGGCAGAAGGGGCTCAGGGGAGCCCTTTTGGCTCACAGAGGTATGTCTTGTGTCTATACTTGAAGGCCTGGGGTTTCTTTGACACCTACTTTTTTTTTTTTTTTAAACTTGTTTTTCTGACGTTTTTTGAGGTAGGGTCTCTCTCTAATCCAGGCTGACCTGAAATTCATTATGTAGTCTCAGGGTGGCCTCAAACTCATGGTAATCCTCCTACCTCTGCCTCCCCAGTGCTGAGATTAAAGGTGTGTGCCATCACCCCCAGCTTTATTTTTTTTAACTTTTTTATTTAAAAAAATATTTTTATTAAGCCGGGCATGGTGACACAAGCCTTTAGTCCCAGTACTCGGGAGGCAGAGGTAGGAGGATCACCATGAATTTGAGGCCACCCTGAGACTACATAGTGAATTCCAGGTCAGCCTGAGCTAGAGTGAAACCCTACCTTGAAAAACCATATATATATTTATTTGCAAGCAAAGAGAGAAGAGAGACAGGCAGGATGGGCATGCCAGGACCTCCAGCTACTGCAAATGAACTCCAGATGCATACGCCACTTTGTGTATCTGGCTTTACCTGGGTACTGGGGAACTGAACCCAGGTCATTAGGCCTTGCAAGCAAGCTCCTTAACCACTGATCTATCCCTTCATCTCTCCAGCCCCCCTTTTTAACTTTTTGTTTGTTTGTTTTTTGAGGTAGGGTCTCACTCTAACCCAGGCTGACCTGGAATTCACTACGTAGTCTCAGGGTGGCCTCCAACTCACAGCTATACTCCTACCTCTGCCTCCCAAGTGCTGGGATTAAAGGTGTGTGCCACCACGCCCAGCTAACTTTTTTTGAGGTAGGGTTTCACTCTAGCCCAGGCTGACCTGGAATTCACTATGGAGTCTCAGGGTGGCCTCGAACTCACGGCGATCCTCCTACCTCAGCTTCCCAAGTTCTGGGGTTAAAGGCGTGTGCCACCACGCCCGGCCCCTTTTTAACTTTTTTTTTCTTGTTAAATATGCAACATTTATTTCATGCTATATTCCTGTGTTTCCAAATAATAACTTTAAGCATTATGGTACAATTTTAATAAAGATATCAAGTCAATTTCATCTAATTTTAAAATAAAGGTATATATTAAGTACATTTATTAATTCATTGAACAATACTGCATGTGGTCTTTGATGATGAACTTCATTTTGGTACACAGCTCATTTCTCCTTTTGGCATCAAAATGAGGAAATATGCCTGACACATCAATAATCAATTTTAACAGTTAGCAAAACCAAAATGTTCTAAAATTATTCCATTTATAATCAAAACTAAAGAGGACTCCTAGTGAAGAGGAGAGGAGAGGTATCAGCAGTTTACAACAGATTTTGAAAGCAGATCATATTCACAATATATTGGAAATTTGGGAAGTTTAGACTGATAGCAGTGAAAGTGGTGATGTTCTTAGCATTGATTTGTCTCTTCAACAGTATAAAGTTGGCATCTAATCTATGCTAAGATGAGTATCTTCTTCATGTTAACCCCATTTCTCAGCCAATCTTATCAGTTATTATTATTGTTAGGTCTTTGGAGACAAGGCCTCATATATAACCAGGTTGCTCTTAAACTTGCGGAGATCCTCCTGCCTCTGCCTCTACCTCCCAAATGCTGAAAGCAGAGGTGTGAGCAACCCCCTTTTAACTTTTAATCTACAGTTTCCATAGATATCGACAATATACCATGATCATAATCCCCTCTGCCACCCTTCCTTTTCTTCCTCCTCAATCTCCCCTCCACTGAATCCCTTCTTTCCAACTAGTGTCTTCTATTTTGATGCCATCAGTTTTTTTCTTCCTCATGTCATGCAGGTCTTGTGTAGGTAGCATCAGCCACTGTGAGGTCATGAGTACCATGACCCCTTGTGTCCGGAAGAGTATTAAGCACTCTTCCCTATCCTTTGGCTCTTCATTTTTTCCCACCACCTCTTCCACAATGACCCCTGAGTCTTGGAGATGCGATAGAGACTTCTCATTTAATGCTGAACGCTCAGCTGTCACTTTTTAGCACTCTGGTGAGTTTTGAGTCACTGTAGTCCAGGCTGACCTGGAACTCACTATGTAGTCTCAGGATGGCCTCGAACTTATGGTGATCCTCCTTCCTCTGCCTCCTGAGTGCTGTGATTAAAGGTATGTGCCACCTCGCCCTGGCTGTAACTTTGGTGAGTTTTGAGTCACTAGCGCAAGCTGACCTGGAACTCACTCTGTAGCCCCCAGGCTGGCCTTGAACTCACAGTGATGCTCCTGCCTCAAGATTAGAGACATGAGGCACCATGTATCCAGTAGTGGTGCAGGTTTTAGATGGAGGTGGGAGTGGAGACGGGGTGTCCTGCCTCCCAGGGGCAGCCTTGAGCTCTCTGATTTGTCTAGTTCCCTACTTGCCTTCAGCATCCCCAACTGTGTGTCAGCAAACTCCAGATGCTTCCATTTATAGAATTTTCGGTACAAAACCCTAACAGATAAAACCCTTTTAAAACTCAGAGCTGCAGTACCATCACTCCCCAAAGTGTGAGTACTACTTCCAAAAGATGACCAAATCCTCAGTCGAGGTTGTTTGAGGTCAGGGCCCTCCACCCTGCGTTCTCTTTCCAGCAAGTGTTTCTAGCAAACTGGCCCCAGCACAAACCGACTCCCCTGGGCTTTAACCCTAGGGACCACTCCTCTTCCCCAGCAGCCTGACTACCGATCAGACTGCAGAATGAGGCTGACTTAAGGGCTCTCTGGGAAGTCACCAGCCCCAGGTACCACCACTTCCCTGGCCGCACGGTCAGTGCTCTTATCCGAAAGCCCTTAGCAACACATCTGTGGCCCTTTGCCCCACTGTTTGCTTGCGGTTCATGTTTGATTTGGTATGTTCGCACAGGCCTGGGGGTAGAGGTGTGTCTGAGAGGTTAGCCAGCCTGTGCTGAAGTCCCTGTCTCAAACAGTTAAGAAGGGGGGCAGTTCTCCCAGCAGTGGGTGAGACGCCTTTGACCTGTAGGCTGCTTGTGCGCATTGTAGAGGTGTGTCCTTGGTGAGGGAAGGGGCTCTTGGCATGGCACCACCCCCTATTTCTGGTGTTTCCTCTGCCTGGTTTCACTAGGGAGGGGGAGCTCTCCAAGTGTAGCAGAAGGGGGCAGAACCACTGGGAAAACTGTACCAGCACGGAGTGACTGTCCCAGCTGTGGGGCCACGCTCCCATATCTCCTCGCATCCCTGGGGGACACTTTCAAGGGACATTGCAGGCCTCCTTCCTCCCCAGTTTCTAATACCCGTTCAGCCTCATGTGTGACAGAGTTTGACTCAGCAGTGCTGTCTGATTGGTTGGGGGTTGCTAGGCATTGCTGACGGAAGGTTTGGCCAGGCTTGCAGTGGTCCTTGCTTCCTGGACATGCCAGCTTGCTTTGAGGGAAGCACTTGAACGTGCCCCTCAGCCCAGAGGAAATGGTATGGTGTGCGGGAGAGCTTGGGTGCCCGGCTGGCGAGATCCCATCTCTCAGCCCCTTCCCTCTGTGGTGGTCCTAGGAGCTGCTCTGGTCTGCTCTCCCACCCACCCAGCCCTTGCAATGCTGTCATCCTACTTGTTTCCACCCCTACCTGCCTGGGCTTGCCAGGAGGTGGTCCTGGTCCCCTGGGCTTGAAAAGGACTGTGACTCTGAGTGAGGCCTGTGACCATCACCCTCCTCAGGAGGCCTCCTGCACCTGGGTCTGCACCTTAGACCTCTTGCAGTGCCATAGGTCTCCCAAGGCAGTTTGGAACCCATGTCCCAGCTTCCTGGGCCCATGCAGTAGCACGACCAGCCTTTAGGTTCTGGGGACCCACACACCTACACTGGGGAGCTGCTTTCCCACCTGGAGGCAGCGGTGCGAGACTTGGGAACACAGCATAAGGCCTCCTGTCCTGACGCTCCAGGGCTCTCCTTTAGTGTCATAGTTGGCCAGTGGTAGTGCGTGAGTGTCGTGTACTTGGCTGCAAAGGAAGGGCATGGGTGCCTGCCTCAGCATCTACCCTGCAGTCCCATGCTGTCCGGGATGAACCTGCTGCCATTACTGTCCAAGTCCTGAGGGAGGGTGAGGACCAGCCAGCATGCCTACAGCCACCACAGTTTCAAGGCCCTGTCACCTTGAGTCACGTAGCTTGGGTTGGTATGTTAACAGGACTGTCCTGGGATCCTGATGGGGAGGTGGTGACTGGGAAGAGACCCTCATGGATGATCCAGGCTTGGGCTCAGGTAGCCTTTGGCTTCCAGGGGAGGACACAGCCTCGTGATCGTTGGGGTAGGCATGTTGTGAGTGTCCAGGATGATACCTTGGGAGCCATGGTGCAGGCACACATGGGGTTGGGTGAGGAGCAGACTGTGCAGACCTGCTTGGCAAGTGACACTTGACTGATGCAGGTTTTGAGACCCTTTCCGCCAAGGGCTGGAGTTTGGAGGAGGAGAAGCTGCCAAGAGTAGCTTTTACCATATGTTTAGCAGTCAGCCTTCTGGGGAAGAGCCCTGGTTGGTAGCATCTGCCAACCTGTATGGTGTGGAAACGCCCACCCCACAGACTTCAAGGGACCAGGCTTCAAGATACTCCAGGGTTACTGGTCCTCTTGCAAGTCTTGGAAGTAGGGCTGGCACTAGTGTGTCCTGGGGGCTGTGCACTAGGAGTGTGCCACAGCAGAGACAAGGTAATAGGGGAACTGCAGAGCAGGAATGTCACTCACAGTACCCGTACATGGCACCCTTGCCACACAGCACCCTGGTTTTCCTGACGGTCCTGGCTTGCCAGGGATTTGCAGCACTGCCAGAGCCATCCTGGCTTTCTGTGGCCACCGTGGCCAGCAGCTAAGCTAGGGAACTCGTGAGGTCTGCAACTGTCCCTTGTGTTCAGTGACAGCCTGGGGAGGCAGAAGAAAGGACTGCAAGTCTCGGTCACCCACTGTTTATTTTGCCAGAGCAGAGAGAGAGAATGGGTGCACCAGAGCCTCTTGCTGCTACGGATAAACTCGAGATGCATGCGCCACTGTATGCGTCTGGCTTTATGTGAGTGCTGGGGAATTGAACCCCAGCCATTAGGCTTGGAAACAAGCACATTTAACCACTGAGCCATCTCCCCAGCCCGCTGGCACACTTTTTGCTGTCCTGATTGAATGAGGGTGAGGCATGTCACAGCCAGCCACCACCACAAACCGCAGCATGTTATCCTGGCTAGGTTAGAAGTGTTCGAATCCCACGCTGTACACCGCCCAGGGCCCCAGCTGCCATGCTGGGTATAGGTCTGCAGGCCTCGGATGTTGCTGATCCATCATCTTGGCCACTGGGTGCATGCCATAGTTCTCTGCACTTGTATTGTCCTTGGAAACATTGCCACAGCCAAGTAGTGGAGAGTCCGGTAGAAGCGAGCTAGTCCCAGCAAGAGTTATTTGGTGGTCACTGAGCCAAGAGTAGCCAGGTCCTATGCATAATGTCTCCCACCACTCTCCACCCCTCCATGTACAGGAGCTGTGACCCGTGTCTGCATTAACCCCGCCGTCCAGCTCTTTCCTCAGGTTGGGAGAGTAGCGTGGGTGGTGGAGGCCTAGGACAGGTCACAGCCACAACCAGGTGGGTGGGAGGACCAGGAGGGGCCTTGCCTCAACCTGTCAGTGTGCTCCCTGAAGTAGAGGTTCCTGGCCTGATGGCTTCTCTGCTTTTCTTCTCTCCTGCTTCAGGGCTTGCCTGATTGGGCCCAGACATGGGATGCCAGGCCTCCTCGGGGAGCACCAGAGACGCAGGGGCCTCTCTGAGCTGCTGCCGTGACGGCAAGTGAGTGAGCAGCCAGAGGATGTCCACGACCACAGCGGCCGCCCCCGCCGGGATCCCGGCGCCCCCGGGCCCCGTGAACCCGCCCCCGCCGGAGGTCTGCAGCCCCAGCAAGCCAGGGCCGGAAGACCAACCAGCTGCAGTACATGCAGAATGTGGTGGTGAAGACGCTGTGGAAGCACCAGTTCGCCTGGCCCTTCTACCAGCCTGTGGACGCGATCAAGCTGAACTTGCCTGTGAGTGACCCCAGCCCACTCCTGGAAACTCTGCCCTCAGGATTTGGCCACGGTGGCATCTGAGATGAAGCTTGTGTGCACCCTGTGACAGCCCACGTCCCACAGTAGGAAGGATCAATGGGATTGCTTAGAGATATGAAAGGTGACTGTCCCCAGGTGCAGGAAATGAGGAGAGCCCATAACTTCTAGAATGGAAGAAAAGGAGGTGACCAGATGGTGATGGGGCTTAAGAGCAGAGGTCCCACCAGATCTGTTCCCCATTGTTGCAGTCAGGTTCACATTGCTGGCAGAAATCACCCAACCAAGAGCAGCTTGTGGGGAAAAGAGGTTTATTTTGCCTTACAGGCTCAAGGGGAAGCTCCACGATGGCAGGGAAAACGATGGCATGAGCAGAAGGGGGACATCACCCCCTGGTCCACATAAAGTGGACAATAGCAATAGGTGAATGTGCCAAACACTAGCAAAGGGAGTTGGTTATAGCACCCATAAACCTGCCCCCACCAATACACTGCCTCCAGGACGTGTTAATTCCCAAATCTCCATCAGCTGGGAATCTAGCATTCAGAACACCTAAGTTTATAGGGGACACCTGAATCAAACCACCATACCCATGTACCTGGGGACCATGTATCTGCCCACCCATCACATAGTCGTGGATGTCAAGTGTGCTTTAAAAGCCAGTTGTCCAGCTAGTGCTTCCAGAACACAGTCAGTTTTGATCTGGATGCAAATATAGAGAAACCTTAATTGTTGCAAGGAGAAGCCTTGGGCCAGTACTTGGTGGCCTGTGTTCTAGACACAACTTGGTCCCTAGCCACTTGCACATTTATAATGCTTAAAGGGAGCTTGGTCTCATCACGTGCACATAGACCATTTTGGGCTCTGCCCTGACTCCAGATTCTCCTTGGGGACAAGAGAAAGGTTTGGCAAGAGTTTGGAACTGGCTGCGGGCTCACCCCAAACCATATGCCCACTTGCCCTCAGGTAATCAACTGAGGGCAAGTTGAGGGGAGGGCCTAGTCCTGTCACTCATTTGACTCCTGGGAAGGACCTGGCTGTGCTTAGGAAATGTGAGAATAACTATGTTGGATGTATCAGTCATACCTTGACATCTCTTTCCCAGGATTATCATAAAATAATAAAAAACCCGATGGATATGGGGACAATCAAGAAGAGACTAGAAAACAACTATTACTGGAGTGCCAGTGAGTGCATGCAGGACTTCAACACCATGTTTACAAACTGTTACATTTATAACAAGGTAAGACATGAAGCCTGGACCTCCAAAGCCACTTGCAGGAATGGTTTTGGCACTAGGAAGCTTGGCTTCCTGGGTAGCCTGGGCTGGGGATGGCCCAGGGTTGTCCGGGGCCCCATGGGTCGTGGTCCTTGAACTCAAAGAGTACCATTCTGGCACCCCAGCCTTCTTTGGTTCCACTGGCTGTGCTAATGGCCTGCTTCCTTCAGGTACTGGAAACTGGATGGCCCTTTCAAGGTCATCGATACAGACCACAGACTTGACCCTGGGCTTAGGAGTCCCACCCTTAGAAAGTCTTAACGGCGCAGAGCTGGGGTCCTACTTGCCTTTGAGAGGAGGTGGCTGAACATACTGTGACCCCACGTCCAGCTATCCAAAGTGACATTGAGTACTTAGCTGACTCAGGAATGTCTCAGAGAGCTGTCAGATGAGAGAGCTGTGCATACATGATCCTGTTTGGGGCTTTGTCTTTTTAACAGTGACATGAAAAGAAAAGATGATGGGAGCTGTTGGAGCTCTTTCCTCCACACAGTGGGATATGGAATGGAGACTGTTTTACGTGCTTCCCTCTTGACTGTGTTCTTACAGGATTTTCCACGTTCCAGTATGTCCCTCTTGCCCCTTTCCTCCCCACCAAGTCTCTCAACAAATCTTACATGCTTTCTTGAGCCACAACCCACAGTGTCTTTTGCACGTACATGGCTCCCTTCCCAGTGAGTGACCTGGGCTTTCTGTCTTCAGCCCACAGATGACATAGTGCTAATGGCCCAGGCTTTAGAGAAAATCTTTCTGCAGAAAGTGGCTCAGATGCCCCAGGAGGAAGTTGAACTGTTACCCCCGGCTCCGAAGGGCAAAGGCCGGAAGCCAGCTACGGGAGCCCTGAGTGCAGGTAAAGGGGTGCGGGCATTCCTTGCTGAGGCTGCAGGTGAATGGACAGGGCACGAGTCCCTCAGCCCCTCCAAGCCCTTGCCTTGCCTGTCTAGTGGGATGGGCATGGAGGGCTGCCAGTGCTAGGTCTTAGCTGTGTTAGAGAGCTAGCTGCTTAGGTGTGGGAAGGATGTTGACCTGGCTACTGTCCAGTGTTTGTCTCCCCTCCTACATCTTGCTTCTGTTGTATGTTGGTGACCTAAGTGTCATCACCATCTGTCTTGTTCCTGATTGGGAGGAGTCTGTCTCCTGCCGGAGAGAGGGATGGTCAGTGCCCAGCGTCCTGATGTCTGGCCTGGTCTGAGAATAGGGACTGGAGGTCCTTGGGCAGAGTGGCTAAGACAAGTGAGTCATGAAGGCCATGTCCTGGTTGCTCAGCTAGTTAGCCATGGCGCCTGAGTTCTGTCATAGGTTGCTCGCCATCAGAGCTCTGCCTGTCAGCACCAGGCTTTGGGGCTTACCTTGGTTCTCTCTCTGCCTCCTTTGGTCTCCGACCAGAGGGGCCTATTATGCATTCAGTGAACCCTCAGCTCAGGTAGCCACACCAGCCCTTGTCCTCTAGGTCAGGAAGGAGGGGATCTTCTGGCTGGGAGTATTGGTCTGTCACAGCTGGCTGTAGTGTGCACTCTGGATGAAAGGCATGTTCCTGGATGCTTCTGGAAAATATGGATGTTGGCGAGCTGAGCTCCCTTTCCTTGTCTTGAAGGTACGCAGCAAGTGGCAGCTGTGTCCTCGGTTTCCCCAGCGACCCCCTTCCAGAACATGCCCCCCACTGTCTCTCAGACTCCCGTCATTGCTGCCACCCCCGTACCAACCATCACTGCAAATGTCACATCGGTTCCTGTCCCCCCGGCTGCCGCACCACCTCCTCCGGCGACACCCATCGTCCCCGTGGTCCCTCCCACGCCGCCTGTTGTCAAGGTGAGCATCCCTGGAGCTAGATGGCCATCTGGCAAGGTCATCTGGGAGTCCAGTCCTCATAAGAGTTCCCAAAGCTGAGGCGAGGTTGTGGCGGGCATGAGCTCTGCTGCTGCTCTTGAGTGAGGCTGTTTGGAAAGGTTCCCTGCGTAGATGAGGAGACCCAGGCTCAGGGGTGGAGATCACACAGCTGATGCTGTCTGGGCTAGACTCGAACCATGGCCTCCTGAGCCTGGCGGCCCAGGCCTCAACAGGAGAAGGTGGGGAAAACGGTGAGGGTCAGAGGGTCAGGTCTCCCCAGGAACCCCTGGGGAAGTGGTGCCAGTGGTACTTGCCTGGCATAAGGGCCTGCATGGCTGCCTCCTGTTTGATGGGAGCTTTTCACAGTGGGCACTGTCCTGGCCGGGCCTGGCTCAGGCCCAGGTGGAGTGGGGGCTTCCTCTGATGTCTGGGGCTGGTGAGGCCTGTTGAGTCTCCTGTTTGAGCAGGGCTGGTGCCGGGCACTCACGTGTTATCTTCTTCAATTTGATCCTCACAGCAACCCTCTGGGGCAGGCAGTAGTCCCCCCTCTTACAGATGAGGAAGCGGGCGCTCAGGGGTTAAATGGCTCTCCCAAGGTAAAATGCCACCTCCGTTGCTTTCCCTCCTTCGTGGCCTTCACTGCCTGCACTTCCTGGTGGCGCCCGGCCAGGCCACCCCCCACAGTGTGGGGCCATTTTGGAGCATGTCCTGTTTGCCACATCCAGATGAAATCTATCCTGCCGCCCTGGGCCCTTTGCAGTACGTGTTCAGTGCTTGGCATCTCGTGGGTGCCCATCAAGTGTCTGTGGATAGCCGGCTCGTGCCCCTGCCAGCCTGAGGGTGGTGGCTTGGCTGGGGTAGTGATCAGGGTTCTGTAAATGGCAGGTGCTTGGGTAGCTGTCACCAAGCCTGGGACCTCGTGGCTTCTACCATTGGCTTCTCTGCCTGCCCAGCCCAGGCTGAGGGAGACCTACTGAGAGGGTCTCAGTGCATACCAAGTCCTGGTCCCTGACTCAGTGGTGATGCCCATGGGCTGGGCCCTGCAGGCTCTGTCAGAAATCTCCCGTCAGAGCTGCTGTCCCTTGGCAGAGGTCATGGGATGTCTTCCGTAATCAGCCGGCCCCAGCTACCCATAGAGGCCATGCCACCTCTCACTACTTCGGGGCTTGAGCAGCCCTGTGCACCGCTCATGCCTTCCAGGCGGAGTCTAGGCACACCCAACCCTGCAGTCCCTTGGCCTCAAACCCCTGTGGCTGCTTCACATCTCCAAGTCAGGCTGTCCCTACCTGTCTAGCCCAGAATGCTCCTCCCACCTCCCCTTATCCCGCTCGACTGTGTCTGTCCTTGAAGCACGGGGCCTGGTCTGACACTTTCCTGCTGGTCCTTAGAAGCAGGGAGTCACCGGTCTCTGGTGCCTGGCCTGGGGTGCTTGTTAGGTGTTGGGTGGATTCCTGCAGTACCTCACACCACTCAGGTCAGTGGCGTGTTCGCCCATGTGGATTGGCCGCATCCTGAGGGCTAAGGGACAGAGTCCCCGCCTTGCCCTGACCAGCTGTGTGACCTCTGAGCCTCGGTGTCTTCTCTACTATGGGGACAGCTGAGGAGGCAATGCCCTGCATGTGGTCGATGGCTTGGCACCTAGCAGGCAGCCTGCGCTTCAGGGCCTCCTCAGGTCCTCGTTTCTGAAGTTCACTGGTTACTTTGCTGTTACAGAAAAAGGGAGTGAAGCGGAAAGCAGACACCACCACGCCCACCACATCTGCCATCACTGCCAGTCGCAGTGAGTCACCGCCGCCACTGTCAGAGCCCAAGCAAGCCAAAGTGGTGGCCCGACGGGAGAGTGGGGGCCGCCCCATAAAGCCGCCCAAAAAGGACCTGGAGGACGGCGAGGTGCCACAGCACGCGGGCAAGAAGGGCAAGCTGTCGGAGCACCTACGGTACTGTGACAGCATCCTCCGTGAGATGCTGTCCAAGAAGCACGCTGCCTACGCGTGGCCCTTCTACAAGCCAGTGGACGCTGAGGCGCTGGAGCTGCACGATTACCACGACATCATCAAGCACCCCATGGACCTCAGCACCGTCAAAGTACGTGTGGGGCAGTGGCTGAGGGCAGGAGCCAGTTGGGGCTCTGCTTAGCCCTGCTCTGCTGAGCCACACTCCCAGTCCTGATGCTGCTGGCATCTCACAGTCCTCAAGTGGGCCTGCCCTCTCTCAGGCTGCCTCCTGGGCCTACCTGCTGACCAGCCTGCTTAGGGAGGAAGGCCAGTTGGTCCCTGAGTATGCACCTCTGTTATCATTTATTGTAGTTGAACCCAGTTCAGTGACTCATTTTTCTTCCCTAGTCTGTGTGAGGTGAGAGGGGTTCTAGGCAGTGTCCACTCCTGCAGCTAACGCCAGGCTTAAAGCTGGAGCATTGCTCAGCAGCCCTAGATAGAGGCACCTCACAGCAGAGATGAGAGTGGTGGCCGACAGAGACAGCCTGGCTTCATCCCTCCCCTTTGCCACCTCTAAAGCCAGTGTCAGAGCACACAGCAAGGGAGAAAGGAGAGGAGGGCAGAACTGAGCCTGTGCTGGGTCCTTGTGGTGCTGGGGCCTCCCTGAGGCGGCGTCTCTGCTTGGTCTTCTGTGTGCCCAGCCAGGTCAGAGCTAAGCAAGTTGGTAGAAAGTGGGTTCCAGCCATCCAAGTGAGTAAAGGCTTGGAAGGTGACCACAGTCCCTGGACTAGACTTGGCTCCCCTGTCTTCCCCAGGGGGAGCGTCCGGCTATCCCCTAGGACTGCCCTTGTTAGTTGGCACAGGGCCAGGTATGCCTGCTTTTGAACCCTAGAAATATTTTTCCACATGGACCGATTGATTGCTTTCCTCTAGGGGGTCCTTGCAAGGGCTGGTTGGTCACTGCTTTTCTACCTCATTTTTCAGTGACACCAACCTGAGGTGGAATCTTGGAAGTTTTTTCTCTTGGTTGATCGTGGATGTCGGGTCGGCAGGCCTAGCCACCTAAACCTGTTGTGCCCAGTGCTCATTTAGGTAAAAGTGAAGTGAGGGGCTGGGCCTGCCCAGCAGGGCTGCCGTGGGGCGGGAAAGCTGAGGTCTGGGAGCCACACAGCCCAGAAGCTGCGGAAGCTTTGTTCTGTAGAGCCCACATGGCCTAGGGCCTGTGTGTGTGTAGTAGTGGTATTCTGGAACCTTGCTGCAGCTTCTGACATTTCGGCCACACTGAGGTTAATCCCATCTGGTCAGAGAGTCTGATTTGCCCTTGAGTCCAGGATAGAAGCTCAGTTCAGTCTGAAGTCGCCATGCACCTCACTCGGGCTTGCCATGTTCTCAGGGCTGGGGGAGAAGAGAAGCTATGTGCTTGCAGGCGACTTTTGTTCATGGCTGAGCCTGACTGCCACTACCACATCTTTCTGTGAATAGACCTTAGCAGAAAAGACTGAATGAAGCGCCTTTAGTTCCTAACTTACTGTACAGTGCAGGGAGGCATTCACTCAGTGTGTTATAGATTTAAGGAGAAAGCTTGGGGAAAATTGTGCCCAACAGCAGGAAGCTTTTTCCAGGTAGCCCTCAGCAGAAGGGCCTGCATGTGTGTGGCCACAAGGGCCAGGTCTGGACTTGGGATCCTGTAGCAAGGTTGGAGCCTAGCTGCTGTGCCTGGCTGGATTGATCCAGTCCTGGGTCCCACCAGGGGTTGGGATGGGTGTTAGCCCTTGGGCCAGGCTCTGACTACTGGTCTCCGTGAAAGACAAAGATCTTGTGCCCTCATAAGTAGCTTAATGTGTGCCAGCCCACTCCTGGCTGGTGTGTCCCACCTAGCTTTGTGTGACTGTGTGAATTCACCCACCCCAGCTCTGGGCTGATCCTTAGTGGGGTGTGAGGGCCAGGTCCCTTGTGATTGGTCTGTGTTGGCTCCACAGGACCTGCTGCCCTCCATCCTTGCACCTGTTCCAGAGCTGCCTCTAGGTCCAGGACTCAAGAGGCAGGCTGACAACAGCCTCTGGATTCCTCAGGGGGAAGCGAAGTATGGCTCCCTCAGATTGGTAGAGCAGCTTCAGCAGAAACACCTTGCTCCCCCAGCGCCCGCAACATCAGAGCCTCCACGCTGGCCTTGTGCAGCCGAGAACCCTGGGCGAAGGAGGGGATGGGCGTAGCTGCAGGGCCCAGAGTTTCTCCCAGCGTCTCCCATGCAGGGGTGGGTTCTGCCTCTGGATCCCAGATGCTCCCTGCCAAGCCATCCCCTTCTGTCCCTCCCCAGGAACTCCTGTCTCTTGAGGTCCCTGTGAGCCAGTGACCGGGCTGCTAATGCTGTCCTTGAGTTGGTAGCAGATGTTCTCACGGCCCAAGTCTACCCCAGCATGGGTCTGTCTAGTGGTGCTGCCTGCTCATACCCTGTTGCTTGTATGTTACAGAGGAAGATGGACAGCCGCGAGTACCCAGATGCACAGGGCTTTGCTGCTGACATCCGGTTAATGTTCTCGAATTGTTATAAGTACAACCCTCCAGACCACGAGGTGGTGGCCATGGCCAGGAAGCTCCAGGTAACCCAGGGCTGAGCACAGGTGTCTTTAGCACCTGAGGTTGTACTGTGGGTCCCAGATACAGGACAGGCACCCAGGTGGGATGAAAGCGCCTCAGATGTCCCTGGGGAGCTTCATTCCCACAGTTCATTATTTTTCCCTGAGTGGTGGTAATATCTTTGACCAGACTCAGAGTGGGTTCCAAGGCACACGATGAATAGGCTGGCCTCTATGTACAGGAGCCACAGGCTGGGGTAGGAAGATGGCCAGCCTGCTTGAGTTCTGCAGGGTGTCACTGTAGGCAGGGCTGTCTCTGCAGGACTGGTCAGCCCTAGTTGGGATGGCAGGTGTCCACTGTGCTGCGGCATTAATGGTCAGCAAGGCTGGTTGGACATTGCATTAGATGACAGTTCTTGAGACAATGTAGGAACCACAGGCTGTCCTAGCTGTAGTGTTAGGATCGAGACTTTAGTGCATGGACTGTATGAACATCTACACAAATCTCACCCAGAGGTGCGTGTGTGCACACACACGTGTTCTGAGTTCTAGGTGCTATGTGTGTATTTTGTTGTTTTTTTATTTATTTAATTTTTTAATTTATTGGTTGCAAGCACAGAGAGAGAAGAGAGAGAGAGTATGGGCACACCACTGCAAAAGAACTCAGATGCATGTGCCACTTTGTACATCTGGCTTTACATGGGTATTGGGGAATTGAACCCAGGCCGTCAGGCTTGGCAAGCAAGTGCCTTTAACTGCTGAGTCATTTCTCCAGCCTTGCACACGTATCTCTCTCTCTCTCTTTTTGAGGTAGGGTCTTGCTCTAGCCCCTGGTTGACTTGGGATTCACTCTGTAGTCTCAGGCTGGCCTTGAACCTCACAGCAATCCTCCTAACCTCAGCTTCCTGGATGCTGGGATTAAAGGCATGCAGCACCACACTGGCCTGCACTCGTGTTTCTATATGGATCAGTGTGCCAAATTGACTATGCAGATTGTCTGCTTTTGTAAAGAACAGTGTCAGTATTTTAAAGATATATATAATCAAGATTTTCTTTTTGCAAGAAAAAGTAAGAATTATGGATATAGTTTTTCCAGAGCCTAGAATATTTTGGTTTGTGTTAATTAGTTAGTTTGTTTTGAGACAGGGACTCATACTGTAGCTCAGGCTGGCCTCCAGCTCATGACAATTCTTTTGCCTCATTCTCTTGAATGCTGAAATTGTAGGTGTGCACCTCCATGCCCAGCTTTAGGACCCAGAACATTGTATGAGGTGTTTTTTGTTTGTTTGTTTGTTTGTTTCTCGCTTGGAAATGTATTGAGGTCCCATGATGTAGCTATGGTGTCATCCTGGGTTCTGTGGGGCCACAGTGAGGCCTGATGGGAAGAACTTTCTTTCCTGACTGTGGGTCTTTCCTGGTGTCTTACCTTCTTCCATATGTTAGACTCCATGAGGAATGAGGTCTCTTCCCCAATGCTGGCTGTGCCTTGCTCCCCCTAGACAGGCTCTGGTAAGAGTCCTTGGAGGTGTTCTGTCACATGCAGAAGCAGCATCCGGACCCCTGTCTCATGCCAACCTCGCTTGCTGTGCTTGAACGCAAAGGCGCTGGCAGACAAGAAGGACGGTGGGAAGACACTGCGCAGTTCTGATCCTACTCCTGTAGAAGGTGGCTGTCAGCGACCTGCCTGTGCAGGCCGGCACTCCTTGACTCCTGGTGCTGATCAGTAGTCACCACTGTTGTTTTTAAAATTTATTTATTTTATAATTTTTATTTTTTTATTGACAACTTCCATAAGTGTAAACAATATCCCCTTTGAAACTCCACTCTCCATCATATCCCCTCCTCCTCTCAATCAGTCTCTCTTTTATTCTGATGTCATCATCTTTTTCTCCTATTATGATGGTCTTGTGTAGGTAGTGTCAGACACTGTGAGCTCATGGATATCCAGGCCATTTTGTGTCTGGAGGAGCACATTGTAAGGAGTCCTACCCTTCCTTTGGCTCTTACATTCTTTCCACCACCTCTTCCCCAGTGAACCCTGAGTCTTGGAAGGTGTGATAGAGATGTTTCAGTGCTGAGCATTCCTCTGTCACTTCTTCTCAGCACCATGGTGTCTTCTGAGTCATCCCAAGGTCACTGCCATCTGAAAAGAGAAGCTTCTCTAACCAAAAGTGAGAGTAGCATTAATATATGGGTATTAACATTAAGAGAAGTGCTTACTGGGCAGTTTGGTGAGCATAGTATATCCATTTAGCTAGAAACCAAGAGACGTTACACCTCTAGGGCTCATGACTACCCTGTTGTAGGTTTTCAGTATCAGGGATGTATTCCTTCCCATGGAGCAGACCTCTAGTCTAATTAGAGGGCAGTTGATTTCTCCCATAACAGGCATGTCACTATTGTACCTATTGGCTCATTTGGCCTGGCTGGCCAAATTTAAGGCTTGCAATGTCCACTGTTGAGTATCTTCACTGGTGATTTTTCTCTCTCCCATTGAACTGCATGCAGCATAGCTTTTTCCAGCTTTCTGTCAGCTGGTCTACACAGAGGAGGTTTTCAGCTCATCTCCAGTAGGATTTCTCAGTGACCTTGCAACCCAAGTATGTGGAGTCTTCAGCAATAGGGTCTTACCATCTGTTCTGGTGGTGGTAGTCACTACTGTTTTAGGAGTTGAGCTGTAGGCTGGAGCCCTACACCAGAGCAGCTTGCCTGGAGTGATTTCCCAGGCTGCCGCCCTCTTAGGTAGGGTTCTGGGGTTGAGAGAGCCTGAGAGCAGACTCAGAGAGGGTTCTGCCAAAAGCTAAACTCTAGGTCACATCATGTGTGCCTGTGGGAACATGTGCCTGCAGAGACCCTGTGCTTAAGGCAGGTGGAGAGAGCACCCCTGCTTGTTTCCTCATGGCCGTTCATCCTTACAGACAAGGACCGGGCTGCCCATGGCTGGAGTGACCTTTGCTAAGAGGGGCTTCCAAGGGCCTAGCTCTCCTGTAGGTGACACTGAGTTTCTTAACAAAGCTAGCTTTGCTAGAACGCAACTTTGCTTTTAGGCGCTCAGTGGTGGGGAGGTATGCTGATACTAAAAAAAAAAAAAAATCTCAGGAGTGGGATCAAGGTGAGATGTGAGCCTGCTCTCAGCGTCCTGTGGCTGGGGCAGAGCTTGAGGAAAGGCATTCCTTTGTTTGTTTGTTGGTTGGTTTTGTTTGTTTTTTGAGGTAAGGCCTAGCTCTAGCCCAGGTTTAACTGGAACTCACTTTGTAGTCCCAGACTGGGCTCAAACTCAAGAGGATCCTCCTACCAGGGGATTACCCTACCTCTGCCTCCTACCTGCTGGGATTAAAGGCGTTCTTGCTCTCAGTAGAGGGTCTTAAGGAGCCTGGTACCCAGGGCAGGGCTTCCCGTGTCTCCCATGGAGGCATGCAGATTTAGTCAAGGACCTGGTTGCCAGGTCTAAAGGATTGGTCTCCTCCCCCGTCCTCGGCCTGTGCTTGGGAATTGCCTGTGGAGAGGCTGAAGGGAAATTGAATAGGGGAGCACCACAGTACTGTGGCAGGCAGGCCCGTCTCCCTGCCTGACTGTGGTGTGAGTGCAACTCAGGGGCATCGGGGATGCTGCAGGGGCGGGCTCCCCTGTACGTGTCATCTCAGGCATCTCTGTTCCTCCCCAGGACGTGTTTGAGATGAGGTTTGCCAAGATGCCTGATGAGCCCATGGAAGCACCCACGCTGCCTGCTCCCACGGCCCCCCTGGTGAGCAAGGGTGCTGAGAGCAGTCGTAGCAGTGAGGAGAGCTCTTCAGACTCGGGCAGTTCGGACTCAGAGGAGGAGCGGGCCACACGTCTGGCCGAGCTGCAGGAGCAGGTGAGAGCTCCTGCGCTGCCTCCCATCCGAGATGGCCCCTTGTTGCCATCGCTTTCCCTGCAGGCCACACTCCTTCAGAGCGGTGCTGGCGCCTCTCTGTGATGCTGTCGGAGGGCTTTCTAGCAGAGCTGCTCCCAGCATGCTCCTGGGTCTGTAGCAGCCCAAGTGTGATACCTAGGAGCACATACAGCTATGTGGATTTAGGGGTCCAGGGTGTTCATGCAGAACTGGTGAGGCCAAGCACATGGTTCTGTGTGCCTTGCCTTGCAGTCTCCAGAAAGGCCTGGAAGGTACTCATGGGCACAGCAACACTTTGGGTGATGTTTGCAGTGGATGGGGGCCATAGGCTCCATGGGTCCCTCAGGGCCCAGCTCAGATCTGTGCCTCCCACGCCCTCCTTGGCCTTAGTTTCCACATTGCAGAGTGGAGCGGGCTTGCTTTGAGAATCTGCGGAGAACATGCTGGGGAAACCGTTCATGGCAGGCAGCCCCACAGTTTCTCGGCCCTCGGGCAGGCCGAAGGTGAAACAGAACCACTGAGGCGGGGAGGGCTGGAGTGTGTCGGGAAGGTGGCTTTAATGGGAGCACGGGCCCAGGGTTGCAGACCTGGTTACCAGATTGGGCTGCATGTCGGATTTTGGGGTGTAGAAGACATGGTGTGGGGAAAGGGCCATGAGATGTGGCCATAGGGCTGGTGGGGTCGTCTGCCTGCCATCTATGCAGCTTTACCTGGAAGACCAAGGGGCCAGCAGGGACAGGCCATTTGTTCACCTGCACTGGCATGTGAAGCACACAGTGTCCTGCTGACTGCTGGGTGGGCATCAGGAAAATAAGCTGCTGCTGGGGTGTCACTGTCATCTTATTGTCTTGCTGTGTAGTGTTCAGGCTTGCTTAAACTCTAGTCCTGCCACCTGAAAAAATAAGCATCAATAATGAAAGTATTACTCTATGCCTCTTGTGCCACCTGCCCCATGCCCAGCCACTCGGGAGGTGGGTGCTATGTGCTACTATAGGTGAGGAAACAGGTTTAGAATGGGAAGTGACTCTCTAGCAAGCACTGGGTGTGGGGCAGAGAGGACTGGGAAATGTTCTTTTTTTTTTTTTTTCCCTGAGGTAGGGCCTCACACTAGCCCAGGCTGACCTGGAATTCACTCTGTAGTCTCGAGGTGGCCTTGAACTCACGAACTCACCACAATTCTTCTTCTGCCTCCCGAGTGCCAGGGTTAAAGGTGTGCACCGCCACACCCGGCTTGGAAAATGTTCTGTATCTCTCTGGCTCCTCCTGTCCAGCCAAGGTGGCTACTTGTGCGCCCTGGCCCCTGGAGCCCACTTAGCTTCCTGCCCTTTTCCAGCTTAAGGCTGTGCATGAGCAGCTGGCCGCCCTGTCTCAGGCCCCAGTGAACAAGCCAAAGAAGAAGAAGGAGAAAAAGGAGAAGGAGAAGAAGAAGAAAGACAAGGACAAGGAGAAAGAGAAGGAGAAGCACAAGGCCAAGTCAGAGGAGGAGAAGAAGGCCAAGGCGGCTCCGCCCGGCAAGCCGTCCCAGCAGAAGAAGGCTCCCACCAAGAAGGCGAACAGCACGACCACGGCCAGCAGGTGGGTGCCTCCCTGCCCCGTCCTCAGTGTGAGCAAGTCATGGGTGCTCATGTCACAAGGGTGTCGTGGGATTTGGGCTTTTTGTGCCTTGGCTACTTGGAAATGGCTGGGGGTTTCAGAAGACAAAAGAGCATCTGGGACCTGCTAGGAAAGTCCTGGTTCCGGGGATCCATCCTCACCCTTAGGCAGGCTCTGACTCGGAGCATTGAAACATTTGCAGTGCCTGGCAGAGGCGCTCGCCTCTCTGAATGTTGGGTCCTTTTCCTGATTTAGGCCAAGGGAGTCAGGCGCTTTATTTGTGGCTCACCTGGTAGGCAGGAGATCGGATGGGGGAATGAGATGGTGCCTTGGCACACCTAGTCTTTTGATTCAGCTCCTGCCATGGGCTGCATCCTGCCCTGAGGAATGTAGGAACAGCAGAGTGAGACAGGGAAGGATTCACTCCCCACCAGGTATAAAGTGCAATTGCTGTCAAGGCAGGTGGGCAGCAGAGGCTGGGTACAAAGCCTCGTGGCCAGCAGACAGAACTGGTACTGCTGAGAAAGAACTGGTTGGGAAGAGGGTGAGTGGAAACTGCCAGTGTGGGCTGCTCTGGGGAGGTGCTTTTCTCATCCTCAGGGAGGGAAGAGAGTCAGAGAGCACTGCTGGGGTGGGATCCTGGTTTGTGTGCAGGGCAGGGCCATTGGCAGCAGTCACGGGAGGAAAGACTGCCTCAGCGGGGTCATACAGGCAGAAGTTGGTGGCAGTGGAAGGAGGTAGACTATATTGAGGGCAACTTGAGGCAGAATGGACAGGCTCTGTGCCTGAGCACAGAAGCGGGCATGGAACCCCAGGGCCAGGGCCTTGGCATCCAGGTGGGGCAATTAACAGAGAGCACACAGGATGGGCTGTGTTCCTTCCTTCACTTCCCCTCTTTTCTGTCTCTTCTCTTCTTCTGGATGCAGACATCGCTTTTTCTTATGTGATCTTTGTCTTGTCTGGTTTTGGTATCCATATAATGCTGGTTTCAAAATGGTGGCATATTAACATTTCATTGTGATTAGGGACACCTAAAAACAATTCCCTTCTTGTATATTCTGGGTAGATTTAGAGAACTGATGTTAATTCTTTTTTTTTTTTAATATTTATTTATTTATTTGAGAGAGAGAATGAGGCAGAGAGGGAGAGAGAGAATGAGAGGGAATGGGCACGCCAGGGCCTCCAGCTACTGCAAACGAACTCCAGATGCGTGCGCCCCCTTGTGCATCTGGCTAACGTGGGTCCTGGAGAGGCAAACTGGGATCCTTTGGCTTTGCAGGCAAACGCCTTAACCGCTAAGCCATCTCTCCAGCCCCTGAAGTTAATTCTTAAAGGTTTAGCAGTACAGTCATCACTTCCATTATTGCTGTGACAAAATATCTGACAAAAACAACTCAAAGGAGGAAGAGTTGACCTTGGCTTCCGGTTTGAGACCCGTCATTGCAGGTATGGCATGACAGCTGGGAAGCGGCTGGTCACGTTCAGTCTGCAGTCAGTAAGCAGAGAGAGATGAGTGCTGGTGCTCAGCTTGCTTTCTTCTTTTTATTGAGTGTGGAGCCCCAGCCCATGGGATAGTGCCACCCGTGTTCAGGATGGGTCTTCCCATCTTAGTTAACCTCTTGAGACACACTCACATAGACATACCCTAAGTGATTTTAAGTCCTGGCAAGTCAACAGTCACAGGTGGGATTCATCAGCTAATCCACTGGTCTGGAGTCTGGAAGGTCCTGTTACTTACGCTGTAGATTGTGATTTTTCTTTTTGGACCCAGGTCTGTCTGTGTGTAGGGTGTGGTGGTTTGTGCCTCACAGAGCACTGCTTGATTCACCTAAATTGCCAGTATTCCAGACACAGGTTTCTATGTGATTGTCCCTTCTCATCCTTTTAGCATCTGTAGGGACGTGCCCTTTCTCCTATCCCTGATTGGTTATTTCTTTTTTTTTCTTTTTTCCTTTTTTTGGTTTTTCAAGGTAGGGTCTCACTCTAGCCCAGGCTGACCTGGAATTTGCTATGGAGGAGTCTCAGGGTGGCCTCGAACTCACAATGATCCTCCTACCTCTGCCTCCCAAGTGCTGGGATTAAAGGCATGCGCCACCACGCCCGGCTTTGATTGGTTATTTCTGTCTTCTTGATGAATCTTAGAGATTTGCCTGTCAGTCTTTCATAGAACAGGTGCTAGTTTCCTTGGCTTTTCTGTTTTCACATTTGTGCATTAGAGCCCTTTTCTGTTTCCTGTGGCCTTTAGGTTGGTTGCTTCCCTGCTCCAGCAGCTCAGGGCAGAAGCTTCGACCACTGCCCGGAGACGTTCTTTCCAAGAGGAGCACCTGATGCTCTGAACCTCCATCTGAACACTGCTTTAACCACAAGCCACACAGTTCAACATGCAATTTCCTGTTCATTTAATTCAAACTGTTTTCTATTTTCTCTTTAGATTTGCTCTTTGACCAATGGGTTATTTAGAATTAGGTCATCTAATCTCTGAAGACTTAAGAATTTTTTCATGGGCTGGAGAGATGGCTCAGTGGTTAAGAGCACTTCCTGTGAAAGCGTGGGAGACTGAGGGAGCCTGAGACCGCCTGAGTTAGAGTCTGTAGAACCCATATTAAACAGCTGGGCTTGGCCACATCCCTCTATAAGCCCAATCCTGTTGGGGAGCAGAGACCCAAGGATTGTCAGAGCTTGGGAAAGAAATGCTGAGCTCAAGGATCAGTAAGCGACTCCAGCTCAAATAAGAACAGGTAGAAGAGCAACGGGGTAGGTTACCTGAAGTTCTGCTTCAGCCACTGCAGGCCAGCACACCTCTCCACGGGCTAGTACACGGGGTGCTGCGTGGGTATACTTGTGCATACACCACGCTTGCCTAAACAAGCAAGAGACAGAGAGAGAACTTTCCCAGGTATGTTTTGGCTGTTTATTTCTAGATTAATTCCAATAAGGTCAGAGAATTTACTTGTGCGAATCCAGTACTTTTAAGTTTGTTACGTTTTCTTTCATGGCCTAAGGTGTGGTCTGTCTTTGTCTTGGTGAATATTCCCAATTGTGTGTTGTGTTGGGTGGAGTGTTGCCTAAATCTCATTTAGGAAAAAAATCCTTAGAGACTCCAGGCCCACCACCGTGAGTTAGAGTAACTTGCAGATGGTGCTGTTCAGGTCTTTTCTGGTCCCAGTCCAGGGAAATGGTGGGAATTTCCTTTAGTTCTGACAGATTTTGTTCCATGCGTCCTGTGGACTGCCTCTAAGTGCACATTCCTTTAGCATCTGCTTTTGTGGTCAGTTTGACATGCTGTAGAAACTGTCACTTTCCACTTACCCATCTTCTTCCTTGTAACATTCCTCGACCTGAAGCTTTCTTTTTTTTTTAATTATTTGCAAGCGGGGCTGGGGTTGGGGGGGGGGGCAGGGGGAATGGGCATGCCAGGGCCTCTTACCATTGCAAACGAATTCCAGACACATGTACCACTTTGTGTATTTGGTTTTACATGGGTACTAGGGAAGTGAACCCAGGTCATCAGGCTTTTCAAACAAGTGCCTTCAAGTGCTGAATGATCTCTCCAGCCCTGAAGCTTTTATATGAAATAATAATATGGCCATTCTAGTTCTCTCTTTTTTTTTTTTTTTTTTTTTTGGTGGTTTTTCAAGGTGTAAGGTCTTGCTCTAGTCCAGGCTAAGCTGACCACGAATTCACTATGTAGTTTCAAGGTGGCCTAGAACTCACAGCTATTCTCTACATTTGCCTTCTGAGCGCTGGGATTAAAGGTTTGCGCCACCATGCCTGGCTCTTTTTTTTCCTTCCTGAGGTATAGAATCTCAGTCTAGTCCAGGCTGACCTGGAAGTCACTATGTAGTCTCAGGGTGGCCTTGAACTCAAGGTGGTCTTCCTACCTCTGCCTCCTGAGTGTTGGGATTAAAGGCATGCACCACCATGCCCTGCTTTTTTTTTTTTTTTTTGCAAGCAGAGAGAGGCAGAATAGGCACGCTCGGGTCGCCAGCCACTGCAAATAATGAACTCCACATGCATGCAGGACTTTGTGCATCTGGCTTTATGTAGGCACTGGGGAATTGAATCCCAGTCATTAGGCTTTGTAGGCAAGTACCTTAACCTCTGAGCCATCTCTCCAGCCCCTCTTTCTTTTTTGAAGTTACTATTTTGGGGCTGGGAGATGGTTGAGTGGTTAAAAGCACCTACTTGCAAAGCCTGCTGACCCGGGTTCATTTCCCCAGTACACAGTACACTCGGGAGGTAGAGGTTAGGAGGATCACTGTGAGTTCAAGGCCACCCTGGGACTACGTAGTTAATTCCAGGTCAGCTGGTCTACAGCAAGATCCTGTCCTCATGCAGGAAATTTGGGGAGGAGCTGGAGAGATGGCTCATACCCTTGGGTATGAAGAGAGCAGAGGGAGGGAGCCAGGTGGGGGCTCAGGAGAATGTAGGCAGGAACTCATCGCTGTGTGGCCCTCTGTCTTGTGCCTCAGACAGCTGAAGAAGGGTGGCAAGCAGGCATCTGCGTCCTATGACTCGGATGAAGAGGAGGAAGGCCTGCCCATGAGCTATGATGAGAAGCGCCAGCTGAGCCTGGACATCAACCGGCTTCCGGGAGAGAAGCTGGGCCGCGTGGTGCACATCATTCAGTCCCGTGAGCCTTCGCTCAGGGACTCCAACCCTGACGAGATAGAGATTGACTTCGAAACGCTGAAGCCCACCACACTGCGGGAACTGGAGAGATACGTCAAGTCTTGTTTACAGAAAAAGCAGAGGAAACCGTTCTGTAAGTTGTCTGGTAGAGGGTAGTGCCATAAGAGCCCCTGTAGCCCTCTACCTTCATCTCGGAGCTTCTGGGAACTGCTGGGATTATGGCTGCCTCAGGTCTCCCAGCCCGCCTGCCCACCACAGGCCCTGAGGACATCTGTGTTTGGCCAAGGAACAGTCCCTCCTAAGCATCCTTCTCCCTCTCTCTGGCAAGGAAAATGCCTAACTGGCCTTCACGTGCTTGAGGAAGGCAGGACCTGAGGCTGACTTCAGCCCTATTCATTCAGGTCCCACCACACACTTTCCTGAAGCTCTCTTAGGGACTTGGCTGTATTAGCAGTCTTCTTATGAGGAATTCCAGAGCCCCCACAGAATGGACTCTTTTTTTTTTTATTAATTTATTTATTTTTATTGATAACTTCCATAATTGTAGACAATAACCGATGGCAATTCCCTCCCTCCCTCCACTTTCCCCTTTGAAACTCCACTCTCTATTATACCCTTTCCCCCTCTCAATCAGTCTCTCTTTTATTTTGATGTCATCATCTTCCTATTATGATGGTCTTGTGTAGGTAATGGTTTTGCCGGACAAAACTCTGTCATTTCCTGGATCCACGGGTGCTATAGGGAGAGTAGGCCTGAGGCAGCCTCACACTGTCCAGGGCTGGTGAGGCTTGCACGAACCTACGTCTTCAGGCATGCTCAGTCCTCACGTGCTCTGGAATGGGCAGCCTCTTTTTTTTTCTTGGCCTGTGTACTCAGTGCATTTGGCCATACTAAGTCACACTGACTCAGACAGAGGTGGGCATGTCTGGTGGAGGTGGTGGCCAGGCTCCCAGATCCACTCAGTCTCAGGGCTCTGGCCAAGGGAGAGCAGCAGCTGTGGTGAGGAAAGATGGAGGCAGAGTCTGTGCTTAAGGTGGTGGCTCTGCCTTTCCCAGGGGGGAGGTGGCCAAGCCATATCTCCTGTGCACCTGCTGGTGGGTGGGGATAGCCTCGCCTCCTGATTCCTGCGCAGGAGTAAAGATGAGGGTGTGCGTGATGAGGCGTCAAGTGTGGTGGTGATGGTTCTGTCATCCAGGGAACCGACTAACACTGCACCTTAAGTACACTGAGCCAAGAAGGCAGGCAGGTACCAGGCGATGGGGCCACGGCTACCCAGACAGCCCTGGCTCCAGGAGTGGCTGCAGGGAATGTACCGGTGTTATTTGCCCCTCCATAGCAGCGAGTGGGAAGAAGCAGGCAGCCAAGTCAAAGGAAGAGCTAGCTCAGGAGAAGAAGAAGGAGCTGGAGAAGCGGCTGCAGGACGTCAGCGGACAGCTCAACAGCAAGAAGCCCACCAAGAAAGGTACTGGGGGACAGCTCCGGCCAGGACCTGGGGGTCTTGTGGGCCAAGGTGTGATCAGCCCCCTGACTTCGCTCAGATGAGACTCCAGACCTCCTGAGAACCTTACCTGTGGCCTAGGTGCCTCGTCCCTGGTCCTCAATATGGTTACACAAGCTAGGGTGGGCGTGGGTGTGTGTACGCGCTTCCCCATTCCAGAAAGCCCAAATGGGCTACGAAAGTGGACCAAAGATCTACTTCACTACCTCCCCCCTCCCTAGGGCATTGCCCACTAGCCTCTGAGCGGCAGTGAGCTTCCTGACCCTGGGTCTGTGCTTTGGGAGCCCTGGGCCTTCAGGCTAGGTGAGCCCGTAATTTCATTCTGTTCCTCCTTTTTTTAGAGCCCACTAGAACTTTTCCCCCTGCTGCCTCGGGAGCCAACTGTGAAAGCACTTAAGGGCTGCAGAGGTGTAGGCAGTGGTCAGAGCCCGAGTGGTTAGTTGGGGTTCCACCTGAATTTAATTGCACACCCACTGGGTGCCATGGCCTTTCGTGGTCCTGTCTACATGGTGTCTAGACAAACCAGTGACTGTCATTTTCCTGGAGGACTGAGGGTCTGGGATCAGTATGTGCTCCAGGATGGCCAGATGCGGTGTCCGTGATTGCGCATGGCCATGTGACCGTGGACACCTTTGTATGGGCAACCTTCCCAGTGATGCCACTTTCTAATTCAGTAGGCTGTGGTTGGTGTCCCCCATTGGCCATGTTGAAATGGAAACCTTGTTAGTTCATGTCAGCAAGTATTTACTAAACCTCTGGGCCACAACACGGGTGGGAGGCCTGTGTTGTATGTGGAGCATGCAGTGTGTGTTGATGACGTAGCCCAGCGAGCTCCTCTCTCCTTTTGTGTCCCTGCAGAGAAATCTGGTTCAGCGCCCTCAGGCCCGTCAAGGCTCAGTAGCAGCAGCTCCTCTGAGTCTGCAAGCAGCAGCTCCAGTGGGTCTAGCTCTGACAGCAGTGACTCCGAGTGAACTCTGGGCTGGAACAGAGCAGAACAAATGGATGTGGCACGCACCGAGTCTCTGCAGTGTCCCCTTCTATGGTTAATATACTACTTTTGTTCCATGGTGTGCAGGTTTTCTTTTACTTCAGTGTTATGATCTCTTCCAGCTGTACTTCAAGACGGCGGAGAGCCTCGCGTGTGCCTCGGGCCTGACAGAGAGGCTGAGCTCTGCAAGTCTTTTCCTCGTAACTTGCTTGGTTCAGTTGCTCGGAGACGACAGCCTTGGATGCTAACCTGATAACTGCCGAACACCGAGTGCGGGCGGCGTGGCCGGAGGACCTCCCCAGTCCCTCTTCTCATGCCCAGCCTGGCCTATAACTCGGAAAGTCTTTCAAGGATATTTCTCTGAAAATGGGTACTGTGTTTGAAAGCTGTTAAAACACTAACCAGCAGATGGCATCTTTGCCATGTGGACATCTTTGCTAGGGCTGAGGACAGATGTGCCAGTCCATAAAACCAGGCTGGGCCCCAGTGGAGGCCCTCATAGCTTCCGACCAGAGCCATGCATGCACCTTTGGGTTGTGCGTGGAGGGGGAGGGATGCCGAATTTCTCCAGCCCTCCTGGGAGGGAACACAGCCAGCTGTGTGTGCAGCGTGCCGGTTTCCGAACACTGAAACTTTTACCTCAACTTAAAAAGATAAAAAGAAAAGATTTAAAAAAAAAAGAGAGAGAGAGACTTTTTTTTTGTAAGTTCATCGATTTTCTACAGACGTCCAGCCCAGCGTGCCCCACGTTGCCAGCGCTGCCCGGCAGCTGCCGCCTCACACTCTGGACCACTTCCCCAGTTTTATGTATATATAAATATTTATTAATAACACCATCGGTCATTTTTTAAAAAAGAAAAAAGGAAAAAGACAAGAAAGAAAAGACCATAAAGAAGTGCATTAAGAGAAGTAGTGGAGATGCAGGCCTTCCGGCAGCCCAAGGAGACCGGACTGTGACTGCGACGGGAGTCCTCCCTCCAGCGCTCGTCTCGTCTGTGTGCTCTCTGGGCTTGTTGGCTTTTTTTTTTTTTTTTTTTTTTTTTTGTATAAAATTTGGAGATTTTACAAACATAGACACCCCTTAGCCATTCTCTTTTTTTTTTTTTTTTTTTATGTTGTCTGTTCAGTTCCTTCATCATCTTCACCTCTAGTCTCTTTAGGACTATTTGAAAAGAAATCAACTTAGGGAACCTCACTTCTATAACATAAGCTTTGTAAGCAGAGAAAAATGTACAGTAGGTTGAAGTCTTGACTTTTAATTTTCTATTGTAAAAAGTAATAATATACAGAGTTTAACAGAAAGTTCTGTTCGGTGTTGTTGTTTTGGAGGCTACTGAATGGAGTTCAGGGTCTGCCTGGCTAAGCTCTGAGCATTGTGGGCTCAGCCAGGAGCACACGGGCTGGCCTCCCAGCCTCCGGAGGCCCAGGCAGCTCTCCCTGACCTGTCTGCTCTCAGCAGGGGCCAAGATAACCCTGGAGACGCCAGTGCTCTCTACTCGAGAATTTTCTGTTAGTCTAGAAATGATTGAAGCAGGTTATTGTCCCTGACCACCTGAGGTATGGAGCCCCATGGGGTTCTATCCTTTTGTCCGGGGTCCCCCATTTCTGCCAACATTTCTGGGTAGACACAGGGACTCTTCATCCTCATCCCTATGTGGGATGATGTTCAATATTCCTAAAGTCTGTTCCTGTTCCACCAGCCCCCACAAAGGCCTGTAGGTCCTCATAGATGTCGAGCGCGAGAGGAAATGGCTGGCTAACTTCCATGTTTCCAGAAGCCTGGTGAGTTGTCAGCCAGTTTATTAAACTTGTAAGTCAGTTTTGTTTATAATAAAAATATAAGTGGATTTTAAGGTTCCATTTTCTTTTTTAGTTACCCTTGTTCTTCAAAGGTATTTTCTAAAGAGATCTTTAATGGAATATTTAAACTGTGACTTTGAGAAATTAATATGATGAAATTGACAGGTCTTCACACAGGTCCTGAGTGATGGTGTGTCACAATAGCACATCTGGGCGAGGCACAGTGCCTGGGTATATCTGCATAATAGCCAGTGTTCCTGCTGCCCGAGTGAACCACTGGGTGAGGACTGCCTGGCCCTGGCAGGCAGAAGTGGGGGTGCTTGGCCATCCACTGGCTGTGTAGGATAGAGGGATCTGGTGGCTCCCGAGGGCTCTGGTCCCTACTGAGCAGCTTTGTTCCTTGGTGCTCTTAACTTTTTTAAGGTTTTCTGTCCAGACTTCGAAACTGTTTTGTCTTCAGAGTTTTGGAGGTCCCATAATGTCAGGCTGTGGGGTGACGACTGTTGCTTTTTCCTGGGTCAGGAAAGCTGCAGGACCTGTCATATTGTCCCATGTGGAGACGGAGGGCAGCTCTCAGGCTTCTTGAGGGGAAGAAGCAGGGGGGTGGTCGTGTGCAGGGGGACAGGGTGGGTGCTCTGCAGTGTACCGGAGGCCGAGGGGTGGGCTTCAGTGCTCCAGAGGCTCCCCTCGGGCCAGACAGCACCAGCTTGCTCACAGACTGTAAGACACATTTAATTCTGTGGTTTTCCTTGGTTTTGTTCATTTGCCGCCATACCACCTTCCACAGTCATTTGGGAAATACAAGGTCCATGTCAAAGACTTGTCTCATCCCGTTTACCGCTGGTCCCTAATGTGGGCATAACACTTCCGGAAGTTTTTCTTTTTTATATTTAAAATGTTACTTTCTGTATGATGTGCATGCAAGTTTCCCGTAACTTTTCTTAAACTTTTTAGTGCCGTTTCTAGTATATTCCTGTAAATGTCAGTTACTGAAAATGAGTCCAATGTAAGTAGTTTTAGCTTGTTTTTTGCAATGCCGGCCTCAACACCACAGAGTAAAAAATGGTAGAAAGTACTCTTTGATGTTTCTGGTAATCATGGACCCTTCTCCTGGGGCATTTGTTTTGTTTTCATAATAAAAAGCAGGAAAAAAAAATTGTGTGTGTGGTCTTATGTAGGCTGAGGCAGTAGCCAGCCTTTTGCCTCCTCTGGCTCCTGGCAGACATACACAGAGCATCCAACAACAGCCGGAGGGTCTGGAGAGAGAGCTCACTGGATGAAGACGCTTGCTTGCAAAGCCTGATGACCCATGTTCAGTTCTCCAGTACCCATGTAAAACTAGGTGCATGCATCTAGAGTTTATTTGCAGTGGCAGGAGCACCCATACTCTCTTACCTGACTTTCTCAATATTAAAAACAAGGGGGGGCGGTCGTCCTGGAAAGATGGCTTAGCAGTTAAGGCGCTTGTCTGCAAAGCCTAAGGACTCATGTTCGACTTTCCAGGTCTCATGTAAGCCAGATTCAAGTGTGCAAGATTGGAGGCTCTGGCATGCCAATTCATTCCCCCCCCCCCTCGCATTTAAAAGGCCTGAAGCCAGGTGTGGTGTCACACTCTTTTAATCCCAGCACTTGGGAGGCAGAGGTAGGCAGATTGCTGTGAGTTCGAGGCCACCCTGAGACTACATAGTGAGTTCCAGGTCAGCCTGGGCTACAGCAATTACCTCGAGAAAAAAAAAAAAAAAAAGTCTTTTGGGCTTGCCTCAAAAAAAAAAAATCTTGAAGGGCTAGAGAGATGGCTTAAGGTGCTTGCCTGCAAACCAAAGAACCCAGGTTCAGTTCCTCAATACCCAAGTAAAACCAGATGCACAAGGTGGTGCATATGTCTGGAGTTCTTTTGCAGTGGCTAGGAGGCCCTAGTGGGCCTATTCTCTCTTTATCTATGTCTGCCTCTTCCTCTAATGAATAAAACAGTTTGTGAGTGGGGTGTGGTGGTGCACTCATTTAATCCCAGCACTTTGGAGGCAGAGGTAGGAAGATTGCCATGAGTTCAAGGCCACCCTGAGACTACATAGAGAATTCCAGGTCAGCCTGGGCTAGAGTGAGACCCTACCTCGACCCCCCTCCCCAAAATAAAAAAGCTATGTTAGCAGGCATGTTGGCCCATGCCTTTAATCCTAACACAACAACAAAAACAGCTTACTCTGGTCAGAGTTGAGAGACCTAAATGTAGTAAGAACTATGGACTGTGAGGTTTGGCTTATGAGCGTGAGAGTTTACCTGGATTGGGCTTAGAAGCAGTTTGTGAGAGCCTTGCTGTTATGCCCATATCCTGAGAACTTGTGCAGGCTTGCATTGTGTAGAAATGGACTGGTGTGAGCAGAGGGATATGACACAGAAATGAAATCTCTGGACCAAATTTTTTGCCCATTCAGCTGCAATTGTATGAGAGATTACAACCACTGACATTGATCCAGCTGATCTACATTGGGATGACAGGAAGAATGCAGACTCTGGAAGGGGCCTGAATGTTGAAGGAATGTTCTGTTCTTCAAAGTCTGCTTCATTTTCCCTCTGGATTAATAAATTGGAGTATAACAAATGCAGGAAAGAGGGGGTCATTGAATTTGCAACACGGTGTTGTATTTTGGAAATGGCCATGGGCAGTGTGAAGCAGGCTTGCTGGATTGATTACCTGTGTGTAGGCCCGATGGAGTCATGTGGATGGACCGTGGGTTGCAGTGGCGACGCAGTGGAGATCCCAGGACTGAGATGACTGCCAAGGACAGCTGCAGTGCCGGACTGTGAGTAGCCTAGCTGGAAGGGCAGAACTGGAACTCCAGACTTGTCAACTGGTTAGAATTATCAGAGTTGGAGACTTGTCACTGGTTAGAGTTGTTGGACTTGTAGCTAGAGTTTGATGTTTGCCCTGTTTAAATCTTGTAGTGGTTGAATATTTCTTTGCTATGCCCAGTGCCATCTTTTGCAGTGTCAAAGTTTATTCTGTGCCATTGCTTTTATTTTTTTTTAATTATGGCTTAGTTAAAAGACTTTGGACGGCTGGAGAGATGGCTTAGCGGTTAAGTACTTGCCTGTGAAGCCTAAGGACCCTGGTTCGAGGCTTGATTCCCCAGGATTCACTTAAGCCAGAGGCACAAGGTGGCGCATGCATCTGGAGTTCGTTTGCAGTGGCTGGAGGCTCTGGCACACCCATTCTCTATCTATCTGCCTCTTTGTCTGTCTGTCGCTCTCAAATAAATAAATAAAAATTAAAAAAAAAAGACTTTGGACTATGGAGATGTTTGAACATTGGGATTTATAAAAGCTATGGTGGGAAAAACAGCTTGAAGCCAGGTGTGGTGATACATGCCTTTAATCCTCGGCACTAGGGAGACTGAGGCAGGAAGATTGCTGTGAATTTTTACAAGGTCAGCTTGGACCACACAGGGCCCGTCTCAAAACAACAAACCACTTGAACAGCTCCTGCTTCAACCAAGGTGCTCACCCAGGGCAGGCTGAGTGTCACCAAGGCACAGTGAGGCAAGAATGAGGGCTCAAATGTCAGAGAGTCCTCGCGCTGCTTTAATTTACTCTTTAATGTTTTCATTCATGTGAGAGAGATGGTATGGACATGCCAGAGGCTTTTGCCATTGCAAACAAACTCCAGATACATGTGCCACTTTGTGCATCTGGCTTTACATGGGCATTGGGGCTTTGCAAGCAAGGATCTTTAACCATTGAGCCATCTCTGCAGCCTCCTAATGCTGTTTTCAGAATAGCTCCACCTGGGGCTGGGAAGATAGCTCAGCAGGTAGCCATGTTTGCTGACATTGGGCCTGGGGAGGAGGTTCATGTTAGGCTCCATGTCTAATGGCACGTCCACCCCACTGGGACGAGGACAGGATAGCTTTTGTCACTCCTGCTGATACTCTAGCCTTTCTCATCCAAACCTGTCTTCTCCAGCATGGGCCTGGGCCTATCTACCTAGTGCACATCGTGTCTTCCTGCAACCTAAGCAGTTTGGTGCCCTCGCAGCGTCCTATGAATGGCCTGGTCCTGGTCCACAGCTGCTGGCCTCTGCAAAGAGCAACTCAACAAATGCCCATCCTCCTAGCACAAACTGACCTCAGACTGTCCAGGTCAGTGTTGTGTTCCAGCAGACCCTCCTTGGGGTTAGCCTGAGATGTGATAAGCAGGTAGTGCATGCGATTCCAGACGACTCTGAATCCCACTGTCCTCCCAAGCCAGCACTTCAGTAACTGATGAAAACCACCTTATGGACTTGGCACGCTTTCCAAGTGCTGGGGCCCCAGGTCAGTCTGGCCCTCACTAAACAAGTCTTGCTCAGAAGACTAACAGGCCCTCCACCTCCTGCCTTGTGTGCTCCCCCACAGCAGGTGCCACGTTGGCTTCAGGAAGTCTGACAGTGAGTCCTTGCACCAGAGGGAGCCTGCAAGCCAAGGCCTGGGCGAAAGAACTTGGGTTCCTCAACTGTCTTGAGCTGGTTGGGCCTGTGGTGGACACAGTGCTTGAGGAATGCAGCATGTCCTGGAAGGTCCACTATCAGAACGTTTGCTAACAAATCCACACAGATATAAAGAGGACCACATATTGACCAGCTATGTCCGAAACATGCTATTTGCATGGACGGCAAGCAAATGGGGTGTATATGCCACACACACGTAGCGAAAATAAAAAATCAGGGTTGAAAACACAGCAGTTAAAGGCGCTTACTTACAAGGCCTGACGGCTTGGGTTCCATTCCCCAGTACTCACATAAAGCCAGATGCACAAAAGTGGTGCATGCAACTTGGAGCCCTGGCATACCCATATTTTCTCTCTCCTTGCAAATAAATCAAAATGTTTTACAAATAAATATTACGTACAAAGTACAGATAATCAAAGAAAATGAAAAGTCCTGAAGGATGTTTATTTAGAGAATTCATGTTTGATCGAACACACCTACATTTTCACAGCCACAGAGACTGACTACACCAGAGGCAACTCCTCCCAGCGGGTGCCAGCTGGAACCTGTGCTATGGAATGGAACACCAACCCGAAATGTGGGCAGCCTCAGCCTTGGAGTAGAGACTCTCCACCACCAGTAAAGCCTGCCGTTTTTAGCCACATGATTTAAGTTTCAAATCATTCATGTGGAGCTTTAAATTCAAGGTGTTTCCTTAAGGTTTGGGGTACACCTGCCTACCTACGAGCACGTATCTGGACCCCCAGTGTGAACCACGATGGTAACTAAGACTCAAAGCAGAGAGCTCCCCCTGGGGTGCCACAGCTGCTCTGTGCCCCTCACCCCGACTGCTCACCTACAGAACCCCTCTACTGCACGTGTCACTCAGTACAGCTCTGAAACCCTGTAGGAAGGGAATCCCCTCCGTCAGAGTAGATCCGACCCATTCTTCACCAGGCAGCCCACAAGAACTTGCCAAGGCTGCCCGCTCCTTGTGGGTCAGGGGGCCTCCCCGTTTGCTTCATTTGTTTGGAAGCTGGTGGTGTCAAGGCCTGGGCTGTGCAGACAGTTCCCCGGGTACCAACTGGAGCCCTTCCTAGCCATCTTCCACCGCAGCTTGATTGTCATGGTCACGATTCAAGATCTGCAAGCAAGATGATCAACTGGAAAGAGCGACGGTCCTTTTTCTTCAAAGCTTGGTAGCCACAGTGGAATTTACATAACGGTGCAAAACTTGGACTGGCCAGTGTCTCGGGGGGAGGCCCCGAGCTTGTTCTTGTCTCGGACTAAGATGGCCTCATTTCCGTACTGGGAATACCACATGCTGCGGCTTCGGCTCAGGTAGGACCTCGGAGGCACGCTTTCCAACTTCTGCTGCTCCTGTTGCCAGATGAGCAAGGACGTGTCCCTGTACCTGAGGCGGGCGAAGCTTTCTGACAGAGCCTTCTCGGCCAGCGGGGTTCGGCCACTCATCCCCCAGCCACCAGTTCCTGCGCACCCTGCTGCCCTCAAGGCCCAGAGTGACCAGAGGCTTTGCCCAGTTATTGATGGCCAAGCCTTGCCAGCAGCAGGAGTCTTTGTCCACCTTAATATGGCGGAAATGTAGATACCGGATCTTTTGTAGACGACATCCTCAGGAGGGCTGGGGGAGATGAAGAGCACCTCGGAGCATTCTGAAGCCAACCAAGGGCCATTCCAGACAACCCCAGCTCTGCGGAGGACACAGTTGGGTGGTGTTGAGAGGGACTGGGCGCTACTCCTGGGAGAGTGGTGGAAGAGGGGTGGGGAGTGTCTGTCAGGCGTCCACCGTGACTCTAGACACCGTGGCTTCAACCGCTGGCTCGAAGAGATGCATCCAGTGTCCTGGGAGAAAAGGCCTTACACACACAGAAAAGACCCGGGGAGCGCTGTGCGCAGTCTGAGCTGACCTGTCCACACCTCTCGAAGCAGCTGCGATCGTGTCCCCTAGGCGATGGGGTCTGGATCAGCGCTGGTTCAGGTCCTTTCTTCAGCCAGCAGTGATGCTGCACAGGACGGAGCCCGCGCGGCTGGACAGGGCACTGGGCCCCGCGGCAGAGAGGCCTCGACGGCGCTCGGCGCAGCGCGGGCCAGCTCGGCTCAGAGCTGAACGAAGCTACTTACGCTTGAACTACCTCCGTCATTCCAGAAAGTCTGGCGTGTGCGCAACCCCGGGTCCTCTGCGTGACTCACGGATGATGCTGGGGACACGCAGGGGACCCCGGGCCTCCGCCTTTCGGGGAGGCTCACGGGAGGAGCGAGCGCGCGAGCCTCCCACCCGCATCGTCCCTCTTTCAGCGCGCGCGCACCCGCTCTCGTCACCGCGCGTGCCCGTTTCCCGGACCGCTGAGGCCGCGTCTCCCTGGCAACGCCGCAGGCGTGGCGCGCCGATCGCCCACGGCGCAGGCGCGAGCCCAGCTCTAACCATCAATGGCTCCTGGGGGCGGGGCTTAGGGCTGCGCTTGCGCGTTAGGGGCTGGCGAAAGGGTGAAGTCCCGGGTAGAGAAAGTGGATGGAGAGGAGGAGACAGGGACGAGGGCAGGGAAGAGGAGGAGCCCAGGAAGGAGTGGGGAAAGGAGGAACTGGGAAACAGGAGGAGCCTGGGAGGAGGAGGGAGAGGTGGAGAGACAGACATGTTTCCCTCCGCGCCCACCTCCAGCCAGACCTCAGCATGTGTCTTTTTCCTTCCTATCATTTTACCTCTGCAGTGCTCTCCAGTGCCAGTTAGGAATATTGACACCATGGAGTGGGCACACAGAGCCCAAACTGCAGAATACACATTGTTCAGGAGCACAGAGGACTTACCCAAACCAACTACTTGCAACACTCCAAAGCAGCGTCTACCGAGGCCAGACCATGGGCATCTTCAATGAAAATGACCCCAGGAAAGGCAGGCTCTTCTTTAAAATACATACATATATATATATATATATATATTGTACGTATGTATTTGAGAGAGAGGGTGGAAAAGAGAGAGAGAGAGAGTGAGTGAGTATGGGTACACCAGGACCTCCAGCCACTGCAAACAAACTCCAGACACATGCGCCACCTTGTGCATATGGCTTATATGGGTCCTGGGGACTCGAACCTAGGTCCTTTGGCTTTGTGGGCAAGTACCTTAACTGCTAAGCCATTTCTCCAGCCCGAAAAGCAGGCTTTTCTAAAATTACAATGGACTGGAGTGTAGCTCAGTGGAGAAGCATTTATCCAGCATTGTGAAGCCCTGGATTCAACCCCCAGCACCCCAAAAATAAATATAAGCATACATATGATCATTCAGAAATATATTCAGGGGCTGGGCGTGGTGGCTCACACCTTTAATCCAAGTAGTCAGGAGGCAGAGGTAGGAGGATCGCAGTGAGTTCAAGGCCACCCTGAGAATACAGAGTGAATTCCAGGTCAGCCTGGGCTAGAGGGAGACTCTACCTCGAAAAACCAATAATAATAATAATAATAATAATAATAATAATAATAAATAATAATAAAAGTTAAAAAAAATAAAGCCAGATGAAGCACTGGATCCAGGTGCAGGCATCTAAAGTTCATGTCCAATGGCTGGAGGCCTTGGTATGCCCATTCTCTCTCTCTCTTCTCTCTCTCTCTGCTTGCAAATAAATAAATATATGAAAAAAGAAATATATTTACAAAGCTGGGTATGGTGGCTTACACCTGTAATCCCAGCACTTGGAGAAGCTGAGGTAGGAGGATCCCTGTGAGTTCAACACCAGCCTGGATTCCAGAGTGAATTCAAGTTAACATGAGACCCTTCCTTAATTAATGAATTCACAGATATCCAGGCATGGCAGCTTATGCCTGTAACCCCAGACTTGGGAGGCTGAGGCAGGAGGATTTCTGTGGAATATTTTTTTCAAGCCGTGGTCTCACTCTATCCCACGTTGACCTGGACTTCACTCTAGATCCAGGTTGGCCTTGAATTCACATCGATCCTCCTACCTCTGCCTCCCAAATGCTGGGATTAAAGGTGAGTGCCACCATGCCCAACCTATGGTAGAATTAAAAAATTTTTTTTTGTTTTTTTGAAACCAACTTGATGAAATAAGTAGTTCAATACAAAACATGAGTAAGGAAATAGAAATAACGAAAAAATACCAATCAGAAATACTAGAAATAAAAAAACAGAAGTCAAATAGAAAACTCTGTAGAAAGTCTTACCAGTAGAATGGCTCAAGGAGAGGACAGGATATCTAAACTAGAAGACCAGGTGGCAGATCTAATACAGGCCAACAGAGACAAATAGGAAGGCATGAATGGGAATTTCAATACAATCAGGATGCTATGAAGAGATCAAACATAAGAATTCAGCGCATAGTACAAGGAGAAGAAATTCACTCCAAAGGCATAGCAGGTATTTTCAATAAAATCATAGAAAAACTTTCCCCAAGGAGGGAAAGTGATGCCGATACAGATATAGGAAGCCTGTAGAACGCCAAACAGACAAAATCAGGAAACAACCTCTCACCGTCATATTACAATTAAACTACAAAACACACAATCCAAAGAAAATATATCGAAAGCAGAGAGAAAAATCAAATCATATACAAAAGCTAGCCCATCCGGATAGCAGCAGATTACTCAACACAAACTTTAAAAGCCAGAAGGGCCGGGTGTGGTGGCACATGCCTTTAATCCCAGCACCTGGGAGGCAGAGGTAGGAGGATCACCGTAAGTTCGAGGCCACCCTGAGACAACATAGTGAAATCCAGGTCAGCCTGAGCTAGAGTGAGACTATACCTCGAAATATGAAAAAAATAAAAATAAAAAAATCCAAAAGGGCTTGGACTGATGTAATCCAAGTTCTGAAAGATAACAACTGCTAACCAAGATTTCTTTATCCCGAAAAGCTATCCATTGAAATAGACGGAGAAATAAGGATATTCCACAACAAAAGCAGCTAAAGGAATATGAAGACCGAACCAGCTCTACAGAAAATACTTGAAAGAATCCTCCATGCTGAAGAGAAAGAAAAGCACACACATAAGGAACCTGGAAAAAAAAACCATTCTCAAATACTATTTAATATAAGAGAGCAAAGGTTGGGCTGGAGAGATGGCTTAGTGGTTAAGGCATTAGCCTGCAAAGCCAAAGGACCCCAGTTCAATTCCCCAGGACCCCCATAAGCCAAATGCACAAGGGGGTGCATGTGTCTGGAGTTCATTTGCAGTGGCTGGAGGCCTTGATATGCCCATTCTCTCTCTCTCTCTCTCCCTCTCTTTCTATGCCTTTCTCTCTGTCTCTGAAATAAACAAATAAATAAATGAATAAAAATTTAAAAAAAGAGAGCAAAGGTAAAACTGGAAGAACTTCAAAACAAGAAAAATGGCAAAAAATAAATACACACCTTTCAATAATAACTCTTAATATCAACAGCCTCAGTGCCTCACTTTTATTTAATATAATACTGGAAGTCTTAGCCATAGCAATAAGGCAAGAGACACACAAAAGGGATATAAATTGGAAAGGAAGAGATCATTATTATTTTCAGATGATATGATTCTATACGTGAAGGACCCTAAAGACTCTACCAGCAAACTGTTAGAGCTGATAAACACTTACAGCAATGTAGCAGGATACAAAAGAAACACTCAGAAATCAGTAGCCTTTCTGTATGCTAACAACAAACACGCAGAGGATGAAATCGAAGAATCACTCCCATTCTCAATTGCATCAAAAAAACAAAAAAGTACCTTGGGATAAACCTAACCAAGGAAGTGAAGGATCTCTACAATGAAAACTTTAAAACACTCAAGACAGAAATTGCAGAACATACTAGGAAATGGAAAGACATTCCTTGTTCTTGGACTGGAAAAATCAATATTGTGAAAATGGCAATCTTACCAAAAGCAATCTATATATTTAATGCAATCCCCATCAAAATTCCAATGGCATTCTTCACAGAAATAGAAAAAAATCCTTAACTTCATTTGGAAGCACAAAATCTTCAAGTATCTAAAACAAATTTGAGCAACAAAAATAAGGCTCATGGTATCACCATACCTGATTTTAATCTATATTACAGAGCCATAGTAACAAAAAACAGCATGGTACTGGCACAAAAACAGGCATGTAGATCAATGGAACAAAATAGAGGACTCAGATGTAAGTCCGGGTAGCTACAGCCAGCTGGTCTTTGACAAAAATGCCACAAATACTCATTGGAGAAAAGACAGCCTCTTCAGCAAATGGTGCTGGGAAAACTGGATATGTATCTGTACAGGGATGGAAATAGATCCTTCTCTCTCTCCATGCATAAAAATTAAGTCCAAATGAATCAAAGACCTTAATATTAGACCTGAAACTCTGAAACTGCTAGAGGAAAAAATAGGGGAAACCCTTCAATATATTGGTATTGACAAAAATTATCTGGCTATAACCCCAGTTGCTCAGGAACTAAAACCACTGATCAACTACTGGGACTTCATGAAATTACAAAGCTTTTGTACAGCAAAGGACACTGAGAATAGAGCAAAGAGGCAACCTACAGAATGGGAGAAAATCTTTGCCAGCTATACATCTGACAGAAGATTAATATCCAGGATATACAAGGAACTCAAAAAACTAAATAATAAAAAAATCAAACAACCCAATTAAAAAATGGCCTATGGAACTAGATAGAGAGTTCTCAAAAGAAGAAGTACAGCTTGCTGGCTCCAGAACTTCCAGGTTTTGGTAAGCCTGCCCTAGTCTCAGCCCTGGCCTCCATCCCCACTCCTTGCTCCCTCTTGCCCTCCATTTGGCAGGAGCTCTCTGCACTTTCTTCTTTTTCCTTCTCTTAATCTAATAAAGTCTCTCTAAACCTTAAAAAAAAAAAAGAAGAAGAAATACAGATGGAATATAAACATCTTTTTAAAAGTTCCCTAGCCATCAGGGAAATACAGATTAAAACTACTTTGAGATTCCATCTCACTCCTGTCAGAATGGCTACCATCATGAAAATAAATGACAAATGCTGGTCAGGATGCAGAAAAAGAGGAACACTTCTACACTGTTGGTGGGAATGCAATCTGGTCCAGCCATTGTGGAAATCAGTGTGGAGGTTCCTGAGACAGCTAAAAATAGATTTACCATATGACCCAGCTATACCACTCCTAGGCATATATCCTAAGGACTCATCTCACTACCTAAGACATATTTGCTCAACCATGTTTACTGCCACTCTATTCACAATAGCTGGGAAATGGAACCAGCCTAGATGTCCCTCAACTGATGAGTGGATAATGAAGATGTGGCACATTTACACAATGGAGTTCTACTTGGTGGTAAAGAAAAATGAAGTTATGAAATTTGCAGGAAAATGGATGGATCTGGAAAGGATTATACTTTGGGAGGTAACCCAGGCCCAAAGAGCCAAACGTTACATGTTTTCTCTCATATGTGGATCCTAGCTACAAAGGATTAGACTTCTATGTGAGTTGGAATAATACTCAGTAGCAGAGGCCAGTAAGCTAGAAATGGGATATAAAGGGAAGAGAAAGGGAGGGAGGGGGGACTTAATAGGATGGTGTTGTATATATGTGAGTGGAAGAACAGATTAATGGGGGTGGGAAGGCCTAAGTGAGGTCAGGGGAAGAGATTGAGTAAAGGAAAGGTGGAGGGAAGGCTAACCAAAATCTAAGAAGGTATGAATAAGTCATATGGACACCTACTTTTTTAGACAATGGTATACCCAGAAACCATAGATTGTTACTAGAAATTTTCAGTGTCAGGGATGGGATACCTTCTACTGAGTTGTTGGCCAGGGAGGTCCCTGATGCCCCCAAAACATTACAGGCCATTGCTGAGGCTCTTGGTTTCCCACCAGGAATAGATGGTATGACCCTCTTTTCTGGAGCTGAGCTGAAAACCTCCTCTGTGTAGACCAGCTGACAGAAAGATGGGAAAAGCTACGGTGCATGCAGTTCAGTGGGAGAGAGAGAAATCACCACTGGAAATACCCAGCAGTGGACACTGCAAGCCTTAAATTTGGCCAACCAGTCCAAATGAGCCAATGGGTGCGATAGTGGCTTGTCTGTTAGGAGGAAACCAACGCTCTCTAATTGGACTGGAGGCCAGCTTCATGGGAGGAAATACATGCCTGATACTGAAAACCTACAACAGGGTAGTCATGAGCCCTAGGAGTGTAATGTCTGCTGGTATTTGGCTGAATGTATACACTATACTCACCAAACTGCTCAGTAAGCACTTCTCTTAATGTTCATACCCATATATTAATGCTACTCTCACTTTTGGTTAGAGAAGCTTCTCTTTTTAGATGGTGGTGACCTTGGGATGACTGAAAAGGCACCATGATGCTGAGAAGAAGTGACAGAGGAGTGCTCAACACTGAAACATTTCTATCACGCCTTCCAAGTCTCTGGGTCCATTGCGGAAGAGGTGGCGGAAAGAATGTATGAGCCAAAGAAAAGGTAGGACTCCTTACAACGTGCTCCTCCAGACAAAATGGCCTGGATATCCATGACCTTGCAGTGCCTGACACTACCTACAGAAGACCATCATAATAGGAGGAAAAGATGATGACATCAAAAATAAAAGAGAGACTGATTGAGAGGGGGAGGGGTATGATGGAGAGTGGAGTTGCAAAGGGGAAAGTGGGGGAGGGGAGAGAATTACCATGGGTTATTGTCTATAATTATGGAAATTGTCAATAAAAAAATAAATTAAAAAAGAATGTTTTTAAAAATTTAGTTGAGAGAGAGAGAGAGAGAGAGAGAGAGTATGGCCACACTGAGGCCTCTTGCTGCTACCAATAGACTCCAGACACATGTGCCACTTTGTGTGTCTGGCTTTATGCCAGAACTGGGGAATCAAACCCAGGGTCAGCAAGCTTCGTATGCAAATGCCTATAACTGCTGAGCCATTTCCTTAGACCTTGCTCTGGAATCTGAGGCCAGGCTGTACTACACAGTGAGCCCCAGGCCTGGGCAACCAGGGTGAAACCCTGCCTCAAAATATATATGTTTTTCACAGAAATAGAAAACATAACCTAGTATTTACACAGAAATACACACACCCACACATCCTCCACAGCCCCAGGATAGCTGCAACAACCTTAGGAAAAGAACAAAGCTGAAGGCATCATTTTTTGTGAATTCCAACTATATTTAGAAACTGTACTAATATAACAGGATGCTAGAATAAAAAACATGCAATAAATGGAAGAGATTAAAGAGCCCAGAATTAAGCCAGCTTGTATACTCAATAATTTTTTGTAATTTTTAATTTTTTCATTTATTTTATTTATTTATGAGAGACAGAGAGCGAGAGAGGAACAGTCATAGAGAGAAAGAGAGAATGGGCACACCAGGGCCTCTAGCCACTGCAAACAAACTCCAGACACACGCCGCCCCCTTGTGGTCTTACATGGGTCCTAGAGAATTCAACTGGGGTCCTTAGGCTTCACAAGCAAATGCCTTAGCCACTAAGCCATTTCCCCAGCCCCCTTTCTTTGCAATTTTTTTGAGAGAGAATTGGCACGCCAGGGTCTCCAGCCACTGCAATCGAACTCCAGGCATGTGTGCCACCTTGTGTGCATGTGCAACCTCGCATGCTTGCGTTACCTTGAGCTTCTGGCTTACATGGGACCTGGAGAGTTGGACATGGGTCCTTAGTCAGAACAGAGACAGAAAGAATGGGCACACCAGAGCTTCCAGCCACTGCAAACAAACTCCAGATGCATGTGCCATCTTGTGCATCTGGCTTACATGGGTCCTGGGGAATTGAACCTAGGTCCTTTAGCTTTACAGGCAAGTGACTTAACCACCAAGCAATCCCTCTAGCCCCTATTTTATTTTATTTTATTTTTAAAATTTTATTTATTTATTTGATAGTGACAGACAGAGAGAGGAAGAGGCAGATAGGGAGAGAAGAGAGAGAATGGGTGCGCCAGGGCCTCCAACCACTGCAAACGAACTCCAGACGTGTGTGCCCCCTTGTGCATCTGGCTAACGTGGGTCCTGGGGAATTGAGCCTCGAACCGGGGTCCTTAGGCTTCACAGGCAAGCGCTTAACCGCTAAGCCATCTCTCCAGCCCCCCTATTTTATTTTTTGAGACACAGTCTTACTATGTAATTCAAGTTGGCCTCAATCTCACCATCCTCCTGCCTCAGCTTCTCAGATGCTGAAAGAGTGCAGGCATGTGCCATCATACTGAGTGGCTGGTCAAGTGATTTTCTTTTCTTTTCTTTTCTTTCTTTTTTTTTTTTTTGGTAAAGGCTTCACAAGTACATTATGAAGAGCTTAGAAGATGGCTCAGTGGTTAAAGGTGCTTTCTTACAAAGCCTGCCAACCTGAGTTAAATTTCCAAGTTGCCCATGTAAGCCAGACACCTGGGAGCAAAATGTGGTGCTAGTGTCTGGTGTTGGCTTGCAGCAGCAAGAGGCCTTGCCATGCCCATACACACACACACCTATGTGCACATACACATAAATATTATTTATTTATTTAATTATTTATTTGAGAGAGCGAGAGTGAGAGAGAGATAATTGCACATCAGGGCCTCCTACCACTGCAAGTGAACTTCAGATGCATGTGCCATTTTGTGCATCTGGTTTTACATGGGTCCTGGAAATCGAACTCCAGGCCAGCAGGCTTTGTAAGCAAGCACATTTAACACATGAACCATCTCTCCAATGTTTTTTTTAAATGAGTACATTAGGGGGGCTGGGGAGATGGCTTAGTGGTTAAGGTGCTTGCCTGCAAAGCCTAAGGATGTTTGCCAGTACCCATGTAAGCCCAATGCACAAGGTGGTACATACGTTTGGAGACCCTGGTGTGCCCATTCTCCCCCCCCCCCATGTCTCTTTCTCACTCTCAAATAAATAAAAAAGTATTTTTAAAAATTACAGAGTACACTGGGCTGGGGAGATGACTCAGCAGCTGAAACACTTGCCTGCAAAGCCGAATGACCTGGGTTAGTTCTCCAGTACTCACTAAGTCCAGATGCACAAAATGGTGCATGCATCTGGGTTTCATTTGTAGTGGCTAGAGATCCTGGCATGCCCATTGTCAGTCTGTCTCTCTGCTTGCAAATAAAGAATAATAAAAAAAAAAATAAAGCCAGGCATGCTGGCGCACACCTTTAATCCCAGCACTCGGGAGGCAGAAGTAGGAGGATTACCTTGAGTTCAGGCCACCCTGAGACTCCATAATGAATTCCAGGTCAGCCTGGGCTAGAGTGAGACCCTACCTCAACAAAACAATATAAAAGGCTGGAGAGATGGCTTAGTGGTTAAGGCACATGCCTGTGAAGCCTAAGGACCCATGTTAGACTCTCCAGATCCTACGTAAGCCAGAAGCACAAGATGACAAAAGAGCACAAGGCTGCACATGCGCACAAAGTGGTGAATGCGTCTGGAGTTCGATTGCAGTGGCTGGAGGCCCTGATGTGCCAATTCTATTTCTCTCTCTCTCCAAAATAAATAAATAAATAAATAAATAAATAAATAAATAAATAAATAAATATACCACAAGGCAAGGATAAACTCTTCATTAAGCAGTGTTAATTAAATTGAACTTTCTGGGCTGGAGAGATGGCTTAATGGTTAAGGCACTTGCCTGTGAAGTCTAAGGACCCAGTTTAATTCCCCAGTACCCATGTAAGCCAGATGCACAAGGTGGCGCACGTGCGTGGAGTTTGTTTGCAGTGGCTAGAGGCACTGGTGCACCCATCCTCACTGTCTTTCTCAAATAAATGCATATTTTTAAATATTTTGTTTTTATTTATTTTAGAGAGAGAGAGAGAATGGGCGCGCAAAGGCCTCCAGCCACTGCAAACGAACTCTAGATGGATGTGCCCCCTGTGCATCTGGCTTAAGTGGGTCTTGGGGAATTGAACTTGGGTCCTTTCGCTGTGCAGGCAAGTGCTTTAACTGCTAAGCCATCTCTCCAGCCCACAATGTAATATTTAAAAACTTTAGTTGTGCGTGTGTGCCTGTGACGTATGTGCATATGTACTGGCACATGAGTTCCACGGCAAGTCTGTGGAGATTAGAGGACAACTTTGAAGTTCTGGTCTGCTCCTTCCACACCTTGTTTGAAATGAGCTCTCTCTTGTTTTGCCAACACAAAGGCAGGCCAGCTGGGCCTTATGCTCCAGGATTCTTCAGACCCTGCCTCCTATTGCCATAGGCATGTTGGAATTACAGATCCATGCACCACCTTTGCGTGAGGCTTGGTGTGGGTGCTGGGGATCTGAACTCTGGTCAGCAGGCTTGTAGAGCAGATACCTTTAGCCAATGAGCCATCTCCCCAGCCATCAAACCCGCTTTTTTGTTTGTTTGTTTGTTTTTCAAGGTAGGGTCACATTCTAGCCCAGGCTATCCCAGAACTCACTCTATAGTCCCAGGCTGGCCTTGAACTCACAGTGATCCTCCTACCTCTGCTTCCTGTGTGCTGAGATTAAGATGTGTGCCACCATGTCTGGGTAAGCTGGTTTTCTATACTGCAAATATTCCCAAGCCCCACACTCAGGCAGGTGGATTTGAGACCTGGTCTCCATGACCTCCTTGTCAGTCTTGTGGAAAACTCCTTTCTTTCTTGCAGATCTCCTTTCAATGACTGGAATAGTGCAGATAGAGAGAACAGGCCAGGTTCAGCGTCACCTTGCCTCAACCTCCTTGAATGTGCTCAATTTCCTGTATTTATTAATTGGTCCTTTTATTTTTATTTTATTGTATTTGGATTTTTCGAGGTAGGGTTTTGCCCTGGCCCAGACTGACCTGGAATTCACTATGTAATTGCAGGGTGGCCTTGAACTCACAGCAATCCTTCTGCCTCTGCATTCCAAGTGCTGGGATTAAAGGTGAGCTCCACCATGCCTGGTGCTACTGGTACTCTTTAAAAATATTTATTTAGCCAGGCATGGTGGCACATACCTTTAATCTCAGCACTTGGGAGGCAGAGGTAGGAGCATCACCATGAGTTCGAGGCCACCCTGAGAATACATAGTTAATTCCAGGTCAGCCTGGACCAGAGTGAGACCCTACCTTGAAAAACCTAAATAAATAAATAAATAAATATTAAAAATATATATATATATAGTGAACAAATAAATAAAAATAAAAATATTTATTTATTTGAGAGAGAGAAGAGGGAGAAAATGGGCAGGCCAGGGCCTCTAGCTGCTACAAATGAACCCCAGATGCATGCTCCACTTTGTGCATCTGGCTTTATATGGGTGCTGGAGAATTGAACCCATGCCGTCAGGCTTTGTAAACAAGTGCCTTTAACTGCTGAGCCATCTCTCTAGCCCCTCTTTATTGGTTCTTTTGGAGGCAGGATTTTACTATGTGACTGAGTATTAGTTACATTTCCCATTGCTGTGACAAAATACCTGACACAAGCAACTTAAGGGAGGAAGGGTGGATTCTGAATCACAGTTTGAGGACGCAGTTCATCATGGGGAGAAGGCATGGCGGCAGGAGCATGAGGCCGCTGATGCCATTGTGTCAGCAGTCAGGAGACAGAGGGATGGATGATGCTGGTGCTCAGCTCACTTTCTCATTTGCATTCAGTCTGGGATCTCAGCCCATGGGAAAGTGCCACCCACATTCTGGGTAGAATTCCCCTGCTCAGTTAGACTGTTCTGGAAACATACCCAGAAGTGTGTTTCCTAGGTGATTCCAAATATGGTCAAGTTGACAATAAAGATTAAACATCACAGCCAGGCATGGTGGTACATGCCTTTAATCCCAGCACTTGGGAGGCAGAGGTAGGAGGATCGCTGTGAGTCTGAACATACAGAGTGAATTCCAGGTCAGCCTGGGCTAGAGTGAAACCCTACCTCAAAAAAACAAAAAATAAAAATAAAAAATGATTAAACATGACATTAGGTAAACCAAACTGGCCTCAAATTTGTAGATGTCTTGCCTCAGCCTCCCAGGCACTGGATTATAGGTGTGTACCCCTGCAGTTAGCTCAGAGTTAACTACTGCATGCATGTTCCCATGGCTATGTTCTGCTTTTCCCAAGTTAGCTTTTTATTTTCCTTCTTTGCAGTGTTGGGGGTCAAACCCAGAGCTTTTCATATGCCAGGCAAATATATTACCTCTGAGCTACATTCCCAGCCCAAGTTAGTTTATTGCTCTATTTTATTTTACTTTATTTTATTTTTGTGGTAGGGTCTTACTCTAGCCTAGGCTGTCCTCAAACTCACAGCAATCCACCTACCTCTGCCTCCTAATTGCTGGAATTAAAGGGCATAGGTATGGGCTACCATGCCAGTCTAGTTTATTGCTCTTTGCGAAAACTTTTTTTTTCTTTTTTCTTTTCTTTTTCTTTTTTCTTTTTTTCTTTTTTTTTTTTTTTTTTTTTTTTTTTTTTTTTTTGAGGTAGGGTCTCCCTCTAGCCTAGGCTGACCTGGAACTCACTCTGTAGTTCCAGATTGGCCTCGAACCTGGCAACCTTCCTATGTATGCCTCCAGAGTGCTGGGATTAAAAGCATGTGCCACCACGCCCAGCAAAAAAATGTTTTTGGTATGTTATTTGTGTTGATGCATGTAAAACATTTTTCTAAGAAAATCCAGGTGTGGGGCTGAAGAGATGGCTTAGCAGTTAAGGTGCTTCCTCCATGTAGACCGGCTGACAGAAAGCTGGAAAAAACTATGCTGCATGCAACTCCATGTGAGAGAGTGAATTCACCAGTGGAGATACTCATGTTCAGATCTCCAGGTCCCACATAACGAGATGCACAGTGACGTAAGAGCACAATGTTGCAATGTTGCAGATGCACACAAGGGGGCACACACGTCTGAATGTCATGGTGCAACAATTCTCTCTCTTTCTTTCTCTGACTCTTTCTCTCACTCTCTCTCAAAAGTAAAAATAATAAGAAAGTAGCTCTGTTTTTTTTTCTTTTTTTCTTTTTTTTAGAGAAATTGAGAATACATGCACCAGGGCCTCAGACACTGCAGTTGAACTCCAGAAGCTTGCACCACCTAGTGTGCATGCATGACTTTGTGCTTGTGTCACCTTTGTGTGCCTGGCTTATGTGGGATCTGGAGAGAGATCGAACATGGGTCTTTAGGCTTCACAGAAAAGTGTCTTAAACACTCAGCCATCTCCCCAGCTTGGAAAGTAGCTCTTTAATCTCACTAATGTGCAAATCCTAAACAGATTGGCCTTGCAAAGAGAAAAATACAGTGGATCTAACTCATAGATATAGATGCATTCACACACACATGTACAGAGTATGCCATGAACAAGCTGAGATTATTCCAGAAATAGTAAGTTGATTTTAATATTTGAAAAATCAGTCAAGTCTGGGTATGGAGCTCAGAGTCAGAGGCTTGCCTGACATGTGTAAGGCCCTATATTTGGTTTTCAGCACCAAAGCAAATAAATAAATAAGAATAAATGGAGTTTGCTTACTCTAATAGGTATCTGCAAGAAAGTTAGGTAGGCATGGTGGTACAGTCCTGTAATCCTAGCTACTTGGGCTGATAAGGGAAACTAAGGCTCACAGAACCAGCATCAGAGATAGATTGGAGAACCAGAAAATTTATTCATGTCAACACGGACTCAGGGGAATAACTTCCAAAGCCTAAGTACTGAGCTCCAATAGCTCAGGGGTTTTATAGACAGTATGGCAGGTAGTTTGACATCATCTTGAACTTGTTATACTATTGGTGGGGTTACAAGTTTCTAAAATTACATGATTTTGAGGCATAAATAGAAAATTCCTTAGTAATAAATCAGTGATAAGGAAGTACAAATGTAGATCAGAAAGCTGTGTGTTCAGGGGTGTTTGTGCCTATGGCTGCACTAACCAGATAACATACAAGCAGGGGTGCTGCGGCATTGATAGGGACGAGACTCAGGGTCATGCAGTCTCCCTGGTGAAGCTTGTACAGTAGAAACTGTTTTAGAGGGTTGGAGGGATGGGTTAGTGGTTAAGGCGTTTGCCTGCAAAGCCAAAGGACCCAGGCTCGATTCCCCAGGGCCCACGTTAGCCAGATGCACAAGGGGGCTCACACTTCTGGAGTTCGTCTGCAGTGGCTGGAGGCCTTTTTGTTGTCACATTTCTTCTACCACAGGAAGCTGAGGCAGGTGGATGCAAGTTCAAGGCCTGCCTGGGAAAATTAGACCCTGTCTCAAAAAAAAAAATACAAAAAGGGGGGCTAGCACATTTGTTATGGGGGAAACCAGCTGCCCTCTAATTGGACTGGAGGCCTGCTCCATGGGAGGGAATATATCCCTGATAATGAAAACTTAAAACAGGGGTAGTCCATGAGCCCTAGGGGTGTACCGTCTGCTGCTGTCTGGCTGAATGTATATACTATGCTTATCAAACTGCCCAGTAAGCACTTCTCTTAATGTTCATACCCATATATTAATACCACTCTCACTTTTGGTTAGAGAACCTTCTCTTTTCAGATGGTAGTGACCTTGGGATGACTCAGAAGGCATCATGGTGCTGAGAAGAAGTGTCAGAGGAGTGCTCAGCACTGAAACATCTCTATCACATCTTCCAAGGCTCAGGGTTCATTGCAAAAGAGGTGGCGGAAAGAATGTATGAGCCAAAGGAAGGGTAGGACTCCTTACAACGTGCTCCTCCAGACACAAAATGGCCTGGATATCCATGACCTCATAGTGACTGACACTACCTACACAAGACCGTCATAAGAGGAGGAAAAGATCATGACATCAAAATAAAAGAGAGACTAGCTGAGAGGGGGAGGGGATATGATGGAAAGTGAGGGGGGGGGAGAGAATTGCCATGGGATATTGTTTACAATCATGAAAGTTGTCAATAAAAAATAAATTAATTTAAAAAAAGGGGGGCTAGGGTGATGGCGTAGTAGGTAGGAGTGCTTACAGCACAAGCATGAGGGCCTGAGCCACCCAAGTTTGATTTCCCAGCACCCATGTCAAAAGCTGGACATGGCCATGCATGTCTGGAACCCCAGACCATGGGGGATGGAGACCAGAGAATTGCTGAAGCTCGCTGACCAAAATCAGCAGCTCTGGGTTCAGTGAGAGACTCTGTTTCAATGAAACATGAAGATGAGTGATAGAAGCAGGCTTTACATTCTCCACACAGTCATAACATCGCACCACCCATACTCCATAGAGACACACGAATACAAAAAGGGCTGGGGTTGTGGCTCAGTGATAGAGTGCCTATGTAGTATGTATATGTTTTTTTAAATATTTTTATTTATTTATTTGGGAGGAGAGAGAGGCACACACACACACAGAGAGAGAGAGAGAGAGAGAGAAAGGGAGACAATGGGTGCTCAGGGCCTCCAGTCACTGCAAACGAACTCCAGATGCATGCGCCCCCTTGTGCATCTGGCTTACGTGGGTCCTGGGGAATTGAACTGAGGTCCTTTGGCTTTATAGGCAAATGCCTTAACTGCTAAGCCCTCCATTCAACCCTGTATGTTTTTTTTTTTTTTAACTTTTTTTTTTTCAAGGTGGGATCTTACACTAGCCCAGGCTGATCTAAAACTCACTATGTAGAATCAGGGTGGTTTTGAACTCATGGCAAACCTCCTACCTCTACCTCCCAAGTGCTGGGATTAAAGATGTGTGTCACCACACTTGACTATTTTTGACCTTAAAAAAATTTGGGGGGAGGGCTGGAGAGATGGCTTAGTGAAGGTGCTTGCCTGAGAAGCCAAAGAACCCAGGTTCAATTCTCCAGGACCCACATAAACCAGATGCACAAGGTGGCACATGTGTCTGGAGTTTGTTGCCAGTGGCTGGAGGCCCTGACAGGCCCATTCTCTCTCTTTCTCTGTCTCTCAAATAATTAATAAAAATAAAATATTTAAAAAAATTTAGAGCTGGGAAGATGGCTTAGCAGTTACGGTGCTTTCCTGCAAAGCCTAAGGACCCAGGTTCAACTCCCAGAACCCACATGAACCCAATGAACAAGGCAGCACACGTGTTTGGAGTTCATTTGCAGTGGCTAAGACCCTAGCGCACCAATTCCTTCTGCCTTTCTCTCATAAATAAATGATAAATAAATACATTTTTCTTCTCTTTTTTTTTAGAGAGAGAGAGAGAGAGAGACAGAGACAAAGAGAGACAATTGGCACACCAGAGCCTCAGCCAAACTCTAGACCTAATGGGTATCTGCCACCTTGTACTTGCCTCACCTTTTTGTGTCTGACTTATGTGGGATCTGGAGGATCGAACATGGGTCCTAGGCTTTGCAGGCAAAAGCCTTAGCTGCTAAGCCATCTCTCCAGCCCCAAAATATTGTTTAAAATAATTATTTATTTACTTGGGAGGGAAAGAGAGAGAGAGAGAGATTAAGATAGAGACTTTGGGCATGCCAGGGTCTCCTACCATTGCAAACTGACTCCAGACCCGCGTGCCACTTTGTGTGTCTGGATTTATGTGGGTACTGGGAAATTGAACCCAGGCTGTCAGGTTTTGTAAGTGCTTTTAACCACTGTGCCTACTCTCCAGTCCTTTTTGTCTTTTTGAATCAGGGTCTCACTCTAAGTCAGGCTGACCTGGAAATCACTCTGAAATCCAAGCTGGCCTTGAACTCATGGTGATCTTTCTATTTCCTACCTCAGCTTCCTGAGTGCTAGGATTATAGGACTGAGTCACCACATGACTGTATGCATTTTGAAATTCTGACTTAAATTCTATCAAAGAACCCCCAGGGCCTTTGCACTCATATGAAATTTCTAGACCAATAATCTCGACCAATCCAGAAGTATAAGTACATCATAGGGACTGCTGGCCCGTTCCAAATCTCTCCCCGCCTCAGCTCACTTTGCCTCTCTTAGCTTCAGCACAAGTCAGGGTGCAGGACTTGTGCTCTCCCTCCTCCAAGTCTATAAAAGAAAGGACCGAGGAGATGGCTTGGAGGGTAAAGCACTTGCCAGGCAAGCATGAGGTCCTGAGTTTGAATCTCCAACACCAGTGTAAAATAATCGTGGCAGCCTGCACCTGTAATCCCTGCGCTGGGGAGGCAGATACAGAAGGATCTCTGGGGGTTTGCTAGCTAGCTTGTTTAGCCAAATTGGTAAGCTCCAGGCTTAAGGAGAGACCCTGTCTCAAAACAAAACAAAACAAAAATAATAAAGTGGGGGCTGGAGATATGGTTTAGTGGTTAAGACCCTTGCCTGGAAAGTCTAAGGACCCAGGTCAGTTCCCCAGTACCATGTGTCTGGAGTTTGTTTTCAGTGGCTAGAGGCCCTGCAATTCTCTTATATTCTCTCTCTCTCTCTCTCTGTGTGTGTGTGTGTGTGTGTCTCTGTCTCTCTCCCTGCCTCTTTCTCTCTCTGATTCAAATAGATATAATGTTTAAAAAATAAGCATAGTGAATTCCAGGTAGCCTGAGCTAAAGTGAGACCCTACCTCAAAAATATAATAATAATAATAATAATAATAATAATGTGGAGGGCTTGGGCTTGGGAGGTTGCCCAGCAGTTAAAGGTGCAAACCTGTACACCTGAGCTCGATCTCCAGTGCCCACCTAGTGCTGGATACAGCGGCTCATGTGTCTGCAATCACAATATACCTATGGCAACAGGCACTAAGCTGGTGCCAGGAGAACCCTTAAGTTCACAGCACCAGCTAGGTTGGTCTTCCTAGGAGCAAAAACAACAGGAGAGACCCTACCTCGAACAAGGCAAAAGGAGAGGACCAAAATGCCCCCAGGTTGCCCTTTCACCTCCACATGTGCGCTGTGGCATGTGCGCCAACACACACAGAGAAAGAAAATTAAAAAGAAAAAATAAGGAGCTGGAGAGATTGCTTAGTGGTTAAGGTGTTTGCCTGTGAAGCCTAAGGACCCATGTTCTATCTCTTTCCAGATCTCACATAAGCCACACACACAAAGGTGAGGCAAGCACAAGGTCCCACATGCCCACTAGGTGGTGCAAGCACCTGGAGTTCAATCGTTCAGTTGCAGTGGCTGAGACCCTGGTGTGCCAATTCTCTCTGTGTCCCTCCCTCTCTAAAAAAATAATAATGATAAGGGGGAGAGATATCAAGGAAGACCCTTGACATTAGCCTTTGGTATCCACATGGACCCAGCCACACACACACCTTTACACACACATACACATACAACAAAAGTTGGTAAAAGCACTCTTCTCTCTAGATCAAGCAGACACATTCCCGGTGCTGGTAGCTGCAGGGACTTGTCCCAGGGCTGGTCTTAGTTCTGGCTGGCACCTGCAAGGGTTCAGTTAACCCTTTTATTTCAGAGATACCTGAGAGTTTGGGTAAAACACAAGCTATAAAAATAAATAAGCTAGGGCACACTCTCCTGTTGCTATGGTCCACTTTATGTTGCCCAGGGGGTGATGTCCACCCTCTGCTCATGTCGTCATTTTCCCTGCCATCATGGAGCTTCCCCCCTTGAGCCTGCAAGCCAAAATAAACCTCTTTTTTTTTCCCACAAGCTGCTCTTGGTTGGGTGATTTCTACCAGCAATGCGAACCTGACTGCAACAGTATAGTGGTACCAAGGAGTGGGATTGCTGCTAGACACCTGACTGTGTGGCTTTGGCCTTTTGGAGCTGATTTTCAGGAGGAATGTGGAAGGATTTGAAACTTTGGCTTAAAAGATGCCTTGCAGTGCTGTAAGTACAGCTTGATGGACTATTCTGGTCACAGTTGAAAGACCTGAATGAAGTAAGAACTATGGACTGTGAGGTTTGGCTTATGAGGGTGAGAAAGAGCTTTACTTGGACTGGGCTAGCAGTTTGTGTAAGAGGCTTGCTGTTATTCCCATGTCCTGAGAAGCTGTGCAGGGTTGCTTTGCGTAGAAATGAACTGGTGTGAGCAGAGGGATATGGCACAGGAAAAGAAAAATCTTTGGGTGAACTGCTGCCCATTCAGCTGCAATTGAGAGATCAAAACCTTTGATACTGGGCCAACTGACCCGCACTGGGGCAACAGGAAGAATGTTGACTCTTTTGAAGGGGACTGAGTGCTCAAGGAGTGTCCTGTTCTTCAAAGTCTGCTTTATTCCCCCCCCCCCCCCCCCCGCCCCCGATTAGCAAATTGTCATCCTACCTGGTATCGTGGAGTATAAGAAATGCTGGAAAGAGGGTCATTGAGTTTGCAACACAGTCTTGTGTTTTGGAAATGGCCATGGGCAGTGTGAAGCAGGTTTGCTGGATGTCTGCATGGAGACCCCATGGGGCCATGAGGATGAACTGTGGATTGCAGTGGAGACCCAGTGGAGATGCCGGGACCATGAGATGGCTGCTAAAGAGAGCTGCCGGCCCTGAATGAAGTTTTCCAGGACTGTGAGTAGCCTAGCTGGAGGGGTGGAATTGAAACTCCAGAGACTTGTTGATGGTTAGAATTATTGGACTTGGAGTCTTGTCACTGGCTAGAGTTGTTGGAGTTACAGAGTTTGGTGTTTGCCCTGTTTAAATCTTATATTGCTTGAGTATTTCTTTGCTATACCCAGTGCCATCTTTTGCAGTATGAGTCTTTATTCTGTGCCATTATGGTTTTTTTGAGGTCATGTTTTAGTATTATGGCTCAGTTAAAAGATCTTGGACTATGGGGATGTATGAACATCATTGGAACTGATAAAACTATGGAAATTTTTAAAGTTGACCTGAATGCATTGCATTTTACATCATGCATGGATATCAGTTTATAGGGGCCAGGGGCAGAATGTGGTGGTTTGATTCAGGTGTCCCCCATAAACTTAGGTGTTCTGAATGCTAGGTTCCCAGCTGATGGAGTTTGGGGAATTAACACCTGGAGGCAGTGTATTTTGGGGGGCGGGCTCATGGGTGTTATAGCCAGTTTCCCTATGCTAGTATTTGGCATGCTCTCCCATTGCTATGATCCACCTTATGTTGGCTAGGGTGTGATGTCCACCCTCTGCTCATGTCGCTAATTTCCCTGCCATCATAGAACTTCCCCTTCGAGCCTGTAAGCCAAAATAAACCTCTTTTTTCCCCACAAGCTGTTCTTGGTTGGGTGATTTCTACAAAAAAATTAAAATTAAAAAAAAAAATAAGCTAGCTGTGGTGGCATATGCCCTTAATCCCAGTACTCAGAAGGCAGAGGTAGGAGGATCGCCATGAGTTTGAGGCCAGCCTGAGACTACATAGTGAATTCCAGGTCAGCCTGACTAGAGTGAGACCCTACCTCGAAAAACCAAAAAAGGGCTAGAGAGATGGCTTAGTGGTTAATGTTCTTGCCTGAAAAGCCTAAGAACCCATGTTCGACTCGCCGGATCCTACGTAAAGTAGATGCACAAAGGTGAGGCAAGTGCAAGATCGCACATGCCCACTAAGTGGTACAAGCGTCTGGAGTTATATTGCAGTGACTGAGGCCCTGGCACCCATTCTCTCTCTCTCTCAAAAATAATTTTTAAAAAAAGGGCAACTAGAGAGATGGCTTAGTGGTTAAGCCACTTGCCTGCAAAGCCAAAGGATCCAGGTTCTATTCCTGAGGACCCACGTAAGCCAGATGCACAAGGGGGCGCACATGTCTGGAGTTCATTTGCAGTGGCTGGAGGCCCTGGCACGCCCATTCTCTCTCTCTCATTATCTCTCCTTCTGTATAACTCTCTCTCAAATAAATAAATAAATAAAAATCTTAAAAAACAAATAAGGGCTGGAGAGATGGCTTAGCGGTTAAGGTGCTTGTGTGCAAAGCCAAAGAACTTTGGTTCAATTCCCCAGGAGCCACGTAAGTCAGATGCACCAGGTGGCACAGGCATCTGGAGTTCGTTTGCAGTGGCTGGAAACCCTGGTGCACTCGTTCTCCCTCTGTCTCTTTCTCTCAAATAAATAAAAATAAAATATTGAAAAAAAACAAATAAAATAAAACAAAATAAATATAGGAAGCTGGGTGTGGTGATGCACGCCTTTAATCCCAGTACTTGGGAGGCAGAGGTAGGAGGATCGCCATGAGTTTGAGGCTAGCCTTAGTCTACATACTGATTTTCAGGTCAGCCTGGGCTAGAGCCAGACCCTACCTCAAAAAACTAAAATAATAAAATAAAAAACAAAATAAAATAAGATAAAATTGGGGGAGACTGGGACAGAAGAAACAGACATGATAGATGTAATACTTGTACACAAGTCTAGGAGCATCTCAGCTCAATTAGGAAAACTCAGAAGACAGACAACATTGATAGATGGGAAATTAATACGCAAAATCCACCATAGCTCTAAATGCCAAGAAGAAATAAAAAAATTTACATATATCTATTTTCATTTTTTTGCTTGTATGTGTGTGTGTGTGTGTGTGTGTGTGTGTGTGTGTATGGTATAGTACCCTGTGGCACCCATATGTTTTCCTTTGGCAAAGGTACTCACCTACTGTGGGGGCACCTGTTTCCAGAGGTCAGAGTGGATCCCTGGGTGTCCTATTTCACCTCTTATTTACCTGGCCTTGTTGTGTTTTGATCTGGAGTCTCTTTACTGATTCTGGAGCCTGCAGAGTTCCAGTGATTCTTGGATCTCAGCTTCCTTGTGGGACTGGGGTTACAGGTGTGCATGGCCATGCCCAGCTGTTTACGTGGGATCTGGAGATTTGAACTCTTGCCCTCTCAGGCCCTCATGCTTGCTCAGGAAGCACACAACTGCTGAGCCATATCTCCAACCCCTAAACGTATCTTTTAAAAATTATTTATTTACTTGACAGAGAAAGAGAAGGGAAGAAAGAGAGAGAGAGAGAGAAAGAGAGAGAGAGAGAGAGAGAGAGAGAGAGAGAGAGAGAGAGAGAGAATGGGCATGCCAGGGCCTCCAGCCACGGCAAATGAACTCCAGACGCATGCGCCCCCTTGTGCATCTGGCTAACGTGGGTCCTGGGGTACCAAACCTGGGTCCTTTCGCTTTGCAGGTAAATGCCTTAACCACTAAGCCATCCCTCCAGCTCTAAACATATCTTTTTAAAAATTATCTTTATTTATGTATTCACTCGAGAGGGAGAGAGAGAAAGAGGCAGAGAGACAGGAGAGAGAGAGAGAGAAAGAGAGAGAGAGAGATCTGGCTTTTCATGAGTACTGGGGAATCAAACCTGGGTCCTTAGGCTTTGCTAGCAAGTGCCTTAACCACTAAGCCATCTCTCCAGCCCCCCCTAAACATATCTTTCATGAGGACATGAAAATATGCCAAATATCTACAAATGATCTAACAAAAATTGTCATTCTGCAACAACAGAAAGAAGTGGCTTGTAGTGAAATGGCTGATCTTAGGATTGGGCTGGAAATGTACAAGAAGAGCCCACAGCATCATCTAGTGCTAGACAGCAAGAAAGTGCTCCACAAAGAAAACAGCAGGACACCCCCAAAGACAGGAGCAGATATCAAAAGAACACAGGAGCTGCACTGAAAGAGTTCCCCATGGCCAAAGCTGGAGCCGTCTGAGCAACAGGATAAATAAATAAATGAAACAGTGATGGATCCCAACACAGATCATGAAAGAAACACCTACAGGGGCCTGTGGATGTGGATCAGTGGTAGAGCACTTGCATAGGGTACACAAACCCTGGTTTTGCTCCCCAACATAGCAAAATAAATACAATCTGTGATTCCATAGTGCTATAAATAATTGTAAAGAATAGGGCTGGAGAGATGGCTTAGCAGTTAAAGTGCTTGCCTGTGAAGCTTAAGGACCTATGTTCCACTCTCCAGATCCAAGGTAAGCTAGACGCACACAAGTGAGGCAAGAGCAAGGTCGCACATGCCCACTAGGCGGCACAAGCGTCTGGAGTTCAATATCAGTGGCTGAGGCCCTGGCGTGCCAATTCTCTCTCTCTCTCTAAAATAAAAAAATATAATAACTGTAAAGAATAGAAGACAGCGCTGCAGAGATGGTTTATCAGATAAGGTGATTGCTGGCAAAGCCAAAGGACCAAGGTTTCATTCCCCAGTACCCATATAAAGCCAGATGCACAAGGTGGCGCATGTATCTAGAGTTCATTTGCAGTGGCTGGAGGCCCTGGTGTGCCCATTCTCCCCTACCCCCCCCTCACCTTTCTATCTTAAATAAATAAATAAATAAATTATTTTTAAAAATGAATAGTTAAACTGGGTGTGGTGGCACACACCTTTGATCCCAGCACTCAGGAGGCTCACAGTGAGTTCAAGGCCAGCCTGAGACTACAAAGTAATTCCAGGTCAGCCTGGGCTAGAGGGAGACCCTACCATGAAAAACCAAAATAAGTAAATAAAATTTAAATATAATTAAAAAATGAATAGGAGAGATAGAAATTGGCTAGGTACTTTAGGGTAACAGGACCCCAAAGTGAATAGTTTTCTCTTGGTTAAATATGGGAATTGACCTTGGAAAATCCAGGTCATTTTACTTTATGGACTTTTCTTATCTCTACCAGTTTAGGGAGTCCTTCTACCCCCTACTGAGAAGGCCCTTCCTAGAGAATTAAGATTTCTGGCAAGATTGGCCTTTTTACAGAGATCCTGACCCAGGCATGCGTCATCAGGACTAGACCAGCCACCCAGCCAGAGGGCTCCAGTGAAGGACCCCAACCTGTGTCTCAAGGAGGGAGTGTCAAACTTCCTCTTGCCTTGTTGGGCAAGAAGTCTGCCTTTCTTCCTTTTCTTCTGCTGATAACTCTAATAAAATCTTTCTGAACCACATTCTCTGGTCTGCGAATTTCACTTGTTGAATCCGTAAGACAAGAGCCCTGGGGTCTCCGGCTCAGTGGAGTTTTGTGTGACCATTGAGTTTTCCAGCTCTCGAACTCCTGAGTTCCGCACCTAAGAGCCGAGATAAAGCGCCAGTGATCTTAAAGACATCCCCAAACTCACGTATCAACTGCTTAACTAAATAACTGAGGGAAGGGAACAAATCTCTGCAGAATTCCCAATTGGTCATAGCCACAGTCCGTGCTCCTGAAGTGAAGGCTGTGTTCAGGGACTTCGTCCCTGGGTACAGTGTGGCCGGGGGCACCCTGCCTGTGAGGTCTGTGGGTGCTGTGCACACGCCCGTCCGCAGCGACAGTCCACGCTCGCTGTGCTGTGAGACAAGCGCTTTGCCTCCGTGGTCCATCACCTCAGGCTCACTACAAGGCAAACAAGAGACAACCCCCAAATGAAGGACATTCTATACAACATCTGGGGCTGGAGAGATGGCGCAGTGGTTAAGGCACTTGCATACAAAGCCTAACAGTCCCAGTTCATCTCACCAGTACCCTACTTAAAGCCAGAAGCACAAAGTGGTACATGCATCTGGAATTCGTTTATAGTGGCTAGAGGTCATTCTCTCTCTCTCTCTCTCCCTCTGCTTGCAAATAAATAAACAAACATCTAATTAATACTCTTCAAAAAATCTCAAGGTTGGCCCGGCTGTGGTGGCACACGCCTTTAATCCCAGCACTCAGGAGGCAGAGGTAGGAGGACCGCTGTGAGATCGAGGCCACCCTGAGACTGCATAGTGAATTCCAGGTCAGCCTGGACTAGAATGAGACCCTACCTCGAAAAACCAAAGAGAGAGAGAGAAAAAAAAAGGTCAAGGACAGGAGTTGGGCAGCTGCCTCAGCAAGTAAGAGTGCTTGCTGTGAAGACCTGAGTTCAATCCCCAGCACCCACATCCAAAACTGGGAGTGGCCACACACCTGTAACACCTGGGAGCTTGTAACACTTCTAAGTTCAAGGCCAGCTTGGGTTACAGAGCGAGTTCCAGGTTATTCTGGCCTACAGTGAGACTCTGCCTCAAACGAACAAACAACAACAACAAAAACAGAATTTGCAACCACTGAGTGGTCTTACCTCTTATCTTTTTTTTTTTTTTCTTGTTAAGGCAGAGTCTCATTCTAACCCAGCCTGACCTGGAACTCTACAGCTCAGGCTGGTCTCAAACTCATGGAGATCCTCTCCCTAGCCTTTAGAGTGCTGGGATTATAGGAATGAGCCACTATACTCAGCTGGCCATGTTATTTTTTAATAATTAATTATTTATTTATTTATTTACATGTGTGTATGTGCACGTTCTCCATGGTTTCTTGCTGCTTGTTGTGAATAAATACCAGATGCTTGGGCCACTTTTGGGGGAGCACTTTTTGCATCTGGCTTTATGTGGGTGTTGGAGAATTGAACCCAGGTTGTAATAAGCAACAGCCTTTAATCATGGAGCCATCTCCTCATTCCTTACCACCTAATTTTATATTTTATTTATGTATTTATTATTTATTTTTTGAGGTAAGGTCTCACTCTAGCTCAGGCTGATTTGGAACTCATTTTGTAGGTCCAGATTGGACTCAAACTCACAGCAATCCTCCTTCCTCTGCCTCCCAAATGCTGGGATTAAAGGTGTGTACCACCATACCCAGTTTATTTTATTATTTTTCTCCTTCTTTTGCTTCTTATTATTTTGGTTTATTTTTGTTTTTATTTAGTTATTTATTTGACAGAGAAAGAGGGGGAGAGAGAGAGAAATAAAGAGGAGACAGAGAAAGAGGAGAGAGAGAATGGGTGCACCAGGGCCTCCAGCCACTGCAAATGAACTCCAGATGTGTGTGCCCCCTTGTGCATCTGGCTAACATGGGTCCTGGGGAATTGAACCTGGGTCCTTTGGCTTTGCAGGCAAATGCCTTAACCGCTAAGCCACCCCTCCAACCCTCTCCCCCTACCGTGTTTTTTTTTTTTTTTTTTTTTGAGGTAGGGTTTCACTCTAGCCCAGGCTGACGTGGAATTCAGTATATAGTCAGAGGATGGCCTCAAACTCATATTGATCCTCCTACCTCTGCCTCCCAATTGCTGGGATTAAAGGCATGCACCGCCATGCCCAGCTATTTTGTTTTTCTTTTGAGGAAGGGTCTCACTATAGCTCAGGCTAACCTGTAATTCACTAGGTAGTTTCAGGGTGGCTTCAAACTCATGGTGATCCTCTTACCTCTGCCTCCTGAGTGCTGGCCTTAAAGGTATGTGCCATCACACCCAGCTATTTTATTTTTTGAAGCAGGGTCTCACTCTAAACCAGGATGATCGGGAAGAATTTCCTCTGTAGCTCCAGGCTCGCCTCAAACTCAGGATGATCTTCCTATTTCAGACTCCTGAGTGCTGGGATTAAAGGTGTGGACTGCCACAACCAGTTTACCAGCTTTTTTTTTTTTAATGAGAGAGAGAGAATTGGCACACCAGGGCCTCCAGCTATTGCAGTCGAACTCCAGAAGCATGTGCCATCTTGTGCACATGTACGACCTTGTACACTTGTGTCACCTTGTGAGTCTGGCTTATGTGGATGGGTCCCTAGGCTTCACAGGCAAGCACCTTAACTGCAAGCCATCTCTCCAGCCTCACCTCATTTATTGATTTACTTACTTACTTTTGGTTTTTCAAGGTAAAGTCTCACTTTCTAGTCCAGGCTGTCCTGGCATTCACTATGTAGTCTCAGCGTGGCCTCAAACTCACAGTGCTGGGCTTAAAGGCGTGCACCACCACTCCTGGCTTTCACCTTATTTTTAAAACTATTTTATTTATTTATTTGAGAGAGAAAGAGAGAGTGAGGCAGATATTGAGAATGGGTGCACCAGAACCTCCAGCCACTGCAAATAAACTGCAGACACATGTGCCACTTTGTGCATCTGACTTTACATGGGTACTGGGGAAATGAATCTGGGTCCTTAGGCTTCCCAGGCAAGTGCCTTAACTTCTAAGTCATCCTCCAGTCCCCACCTTTTTTTTTTTTTTTTTTTTTGAGGTAGGGTCTCTCTGTAGTCAGGCTGACCTAGAATTCACTATGTAGTTTCAGGGTGGGCCTTGAACTCATGACGATCCTCCTACCTCTACCTCCTGAGTACTGAGATTAAAAGCATGTGCCACTACACCCAGCTCCCACCTTTTTTGTAAAAACTATATTTTATTTATTTATTTGAGAGAAGGAGAGAGAGAGAGAGAGAATGGGCATGCCAGGCCTTCAGCCACTGCAAATAAACTGAAAATGTATGCACCCCCTTGTGCATCTGGCTCATGTGGGTCTTGGGGAACTGAACCTGGGTCCTTTGGCTTTGCAGACACGTGCCTTTAACCACTAAGCCATTTCTCCAGCCCCCCCCAACCTTATTTTTTGAGGCAGGGTCTTTCATTGAACTTGGGGCTCACCTGTTTAGCCCCTCCTTTCTTCACCTCTCCAGTGCTTGGATTCCAGACATGTGCTGCCACACCTGGCTTTTACATAGGTGTTGGGATCCAACCTCAAGTCCTTCATGCTTACAAGGAAAACACTTCACTGACTGAGCCATGTCTCTAGTCCCCTACTCCAGCTTTATTTCCTTTGGAAACAATGACAATAATGTCCTTGCAGCCAGTTTTACAAGAGTCAGTCATGAATTACCTCCGGACCAGGATTGTTTCCAAACGGCCCTCAGCCCCAGTGACCACAAGAGGACAGCTGTAAATAACATGAGCTCGGGGTGCCATAGACATGTACCAAGGAACGGCCGGCCTTTAGAGCAACCGCGGTGAAGACTGCGATGGAAGGATGGTGTCTGCAGCTGACCTCAGTGAGAGGAGGAATGTGACAGCCACTTCTGCAAGCTGGTCCCTAGAGAAATAATTTGCTGTGGGAAGTGGAGCACAAGCCCTCTCTGTCTTTTATTTGGAGTCTGAAAGTTAAAAAGCCAGTTTCCAACGCTCCCTGTCTTCAACTGGCCACAGACTCACGGGACCTCAGAATGGGCGCCCTTGTCACAGATGTGGACGGGAAACCAGCCTGTCTACCCTGGGAGGGCAGAGATGCCTTTTGGTCAGCTGGTATCAGAGTTTGGTGGCCGTACCACTGGCAGCTGAGTGCCTGGCACAGTCAGCCACGACAGCATTGTGGCCTTTGCCCGCATCTCGGAAGGTGCAGGTTTCACCTCTGAAAAGGAGACCCTAACCTCTCCTGAGTGCATGGTCGGTCTCTGGGCGATTTCACATGACTATTGACCAGGGCTCTTTAAAAACCAAGATGGCACCTGCTAGAACTTCATCTCTGAGCTCGATGTTCCAGACAGGGCGTCCAGTACAAGAGGCAGCTGTGGAGCACTTCACAAACAAGGGGCTGCCGCCGAGGATCCCAACATAGGCTTGGAGGTACTGGCACCTCAGGAGGCTGGTAGTGAGGGGTGTGAGCAGGATGGCTGCCAGTCTGGCATTCCCTGTGGCAATGGACCTCACAGCCTGGAATCAAGGGCCTGCAGACGCGGAAAAGCCGAGCGAGCCTCTCCATCTGGCACAAGGCCCAGCTGCAGCTCTGCCTTTTTTGAACCCTGGCGAGGAAAGACAGAAGGAGACACGACACACAGCACTGTGGGTTTATTCTACTTTATTTTTATTCTTATTTCGAGGTAGGGTCTCGCTCTGGCCCAGGCTGACCTGGAATTCACTATGTAGTCTCAGGCTGGCTTTGAACTCACAGTGATCCTCCTACCTCTCTGCATTAAAGGTGTGCACCATCACACTCGGTTCAGTACTGTGTTTTTATTGGCATGTAATTGGTGAAAGCAATTTTTTTTTTCTTGGAGGGGCTGGGGATGGAACCCCAGGCCTTGCATATATTAGGTAAGTGTTGTGCCATAGAGCTATACTTGTAGCAACAAGGTGTGTTTTGGGTTGTGTATTTAGTGCATGCACATGTATGTGTGTCTGTCTGTGCAGATATATGTGCTTCATCTGCACACGTGCAGGGGCCAGATGCAGAAGCTGGGTGTCCTCCTGTCACTTGCTGCCTTATTTCCTCCAGACAGGATCTCTCACTGAACCTGGAGCTTGCCACTGTGAGCCAGGAGCTCACTGTTTCGGGGCTGACCAGTGTGCCCTAGGGATTCTTCCATCTCCATTCTCTGCATTGAGGTTACAGGTGTATGTGGTCATACCTGGCTTTAAAAAAATTATCTTCAAATTAAAAAAAATTATTTGAGAGCGAGAAAGAGAGAGAGAGAGAGGAGAGAGAGAGAGCACACCAGAGCCTCCAGCTGCTATTAATGAACTCCAGATGCATGTGCCACTTTGTGGATCTGGTTTTTTTTAGGTACTGGGGAACTGAACCCAAGTCATTAGGCTTTGTAAGCAAGTAAGAGCCTTATCCACTGAACCATCTTTCCAGCCCCCATACTTTTTAAAAACTTTTTTTTTGTTGTTGTTCTTTTGAAGCAGAGTCTCATTCTATCCTAGGCTGGCCTTGAACTCCTGGTCATCCTCCTACCTCAGCCTCCTGTGTGCTGGGACTAAAAGTGTGTGCCACTACACATGGCATTAAAAAATATTTTTCTTTATTTATTTGAGAGAGAGAGAGAATGAGAATGGGCGGTGCCAGGACCTCTTGCTGCTGCAGACAAACCCCAGACACATGCTTCGCTTTGTGCATCTGCCTTTACGCGGGTGCTGAGGAATCAAACCCAGGCCAGCAGGTTTTGTAAGCAAGTACCTTTAACCACTGAGCAATCTCCCCAGCCCCTTTAAAACTTTTCTCTTGGCAATTTTCATGGTTGTACATAGTGTATTGTGATCATAAGCTCCTCTTATTACTTTCTCTTCTCCCCCAATCCCTCTTCTATTAAATTCCTTCTTTCCAACTACTAACGCTTCTACTTGATGCCTTTTTACAAAAATGTTGATGGGACCAGTGAAGATACTCAACAGTGGACACTATAAACCTTATATTTGGCCAGCCAGGCCAAATGAGCCAACGGGTGCAATAGTGGTACATCTGTCATAGTGGAAACCAACTGCCATCCAAATGGACTGGAGGCCTGCTCCATGGGAGGAAATACATCCCTGATACTGAAAACCTAAAACAGGGGTAGTCCTGAGCCCTAGGGGTGTAATGTCTGCTGCTGTCTGGCTAAACGTATATTCTATGCTCATCCAACTGCCCAGTAAGCACCTCTCTTAATGTTCATATCCATATTCTAATGCTACTCTCACCTTTGGTAGAGAACCTTCTCTTTTCAGGTGGCAGTGAACTTGGGATGACTCAGAAGGTACAAAGGTGCTGAGAAGATGTGACAGAGGAGTGCTCAGCACTGCAATATCTCTATCACACCTTCCAAGGCTCAGGGTCCATTGCGGAAGAGGTGGCGGAAAGAATGTAAGAACCAAAGGAAGGGTAGGACTCCTTACAAAGTGCTCCTCCAGACACAAAATGGCCTGGATATCCATGACCTCACAGTGCCTGACACTACCTACACAAGACCATCATAAGAGGAGGAAAAGATCATGACATCAAAATGAAAGAGAGACTGATTGAGAGGGGGAAGGGGATATGATGGAGAATTGAGTTTCAAAGGGGAAAGTGGGGGGAGGGAGGGCATTACCATGGGATATTGTTTATAATCATGGACGTTGCTAATAAAAAATAATGAATAAATAAAAGAAAAGGAAAGGAAAAAAAAGAAAGACAAGGAAGATGAAGACAAGAAAAAAAATGGTGGTGGGGCTAATATTGGGTAGGTCTTTGCCAGTGACAGTAACTGAGAGGTTAGGAATTCGGTGTCTACCTCAGGTGGAGAAGAGAGTTCCATAACTGCTCACGTAACTCCTGCCTCTCTGGAGGGTCAGCTCGCAGTAAACAACAGGTGTGGGGAGAAACTTTCGGGAAGTGTATCTGCCTACAAGCTACCCAGGGCTTTCCCAGTGGTGTAGCTAGCTGCCTTTGGGTCACCAATACACCTGCAATGAACCCCCATAAACCTATGAATTCACCAAACTGGACTTGTTCACTTGTGTTTTTTTTTTTTTTTTTTTTTCGATTTTTCGAGGTAGGGTCTCACTCTATCCCAGGCTGACCTGGAACTCACTATGGAGTCTCAGGGTGGCCTCGAACTCACGGCAATCCTCCTACCTCTGCCTCCCGAGTGCTGGGATTAAAGGCGTGCGCCACCACGCCCAGCTCTTACTTGTGGTTTTATTTTATGACTTTTTTTTTCTTCTACTGGGTACTGAAGTGAGTTACATCCCCAATCCCACCCAGCTGGGCTTGGGTGAGACCCAGTCTTTGATCTGTTGGTGACCTCTTTACCTTTAGAGTGAAGAGTTGTTTCTTTTATGTCTCCTCAGAAAGGTCATGTGGTAAAAAGACATAGGCCCACCTTCTGTTGAGTGAGCCTGTGGGGACTAGACAATTCCAACAAGTGGAGGCCAGCCACGGGAGAGACACCAGAATTCCTAGAGCCAAGGCAGGTGAGGCATGAGGCTACTGGCTAGGAATTTTTGGAGCCAACACCCTGAGCTGGGAGGCTTGTGCTGCCACAGCTGCTGGGTAGCCTCCATCCCAGGACCCCTTGCTGTGTGACCTCTGCTCTGGACATACTGTTTCCTTTTCCCACAGAGACACTGAGAGCAGAGACAACTGCTTCGCCAAAGGCCTAGAGGTCATAGAGGAGCCCTCACCATGGCCCTTCTCCCTTCCGGGGAGCCTTGGTCAACCTAGGGGTGGTCCCACGCATAGGCTAGGGAGGCCAAACTTGGGTCTTTGCCAGAGGTTCCACATCGTAGGAGGCCACCCCTTTGAGTCTTTCTTTCTCCGACTCAGCCACTCTCGCCATAGAGGGGTTTGGAATGGCACTTTGTGCCAGGGCCCCAGGCCAGTGGAAGCTGCAGTTGGCTTCTTAATCTCCCAGACTGGAGCCAAGGAACGCGTGACAGCCTGGTAGTCCCCCTCCCGCCGCCTGCACAGACAGCTGAGCAGGTGGCCCCTGTGGAGTCTGCTCAGAGTTGGGGACCTCTGCTGGGCTTGGGGAGGTGGTCACATTGCTCAGGGATGATGCTTCGAGCAAGTGTCTTACTTGCTGAGCCATCTCCCCAGCCTAGGACCAAGCTTCCGATGGGGCAGGGCGTCTGCAGAGGCTGAGCTCTCTCTGCTCAGACCACTCAGGAGGCAGGAGGCCAGGGCAGGTGGCCTCGACTATCCCTGCACACTTGACATCTCCTCTGTGGTTCTGACAGTCTCAGGCTGTTAGCCTGTCTGTGCCTTGCACAGGGTGGGTACTTAAGAAGTATTTTCTTTTTCTTTTTCTCTTTCTTTTATTTATTTATTTATTTTTTGTTTTGTTTTTTTTTGAGGTAGGGTCTCACTCTAGCCCAGGCTGACCTGGAATTCACTCTGTTGTCTCAGGGTGGCATTGAACTCATGGCGATCCTCCTACCTCTGCCTCCTGAGTGCTGGGATTAAAGGCGTGCGCCACCACACCCCAGCTAAGAAGTATTTTCTGAATGGGTAGATAGGTGGGTGGTTGGCTGGCTGGATGAATGGATGGGTGAATGTGTGGACAAGTGAGTCGATCACTGAATAGGTGGATATGTAGGTGAATGGGTGGATAAGGTGGGTAAACGGAGACTTCAACTCAAGTCAGACATTAAAAGCTAGGTGCTGGGAAAATGGGGTAGGTCAGGCAGACATTACAGGGTCTCCAAGCAGGGCACACAGAGGATGAACCTATCAAGACTGACGCCTGCTCTGGGTTTCAGGAGACATATTATAGTTCTGAGTGGTCAGGCTCCAGTGATGCCTCTATTCAGTTTAGTTAATTTAAAAATTGATACTAAATTCCACTTTTGGCAAACTTTTAAGTATATTTGAAACAGCTTGGCCACGGGAATCTTTCAACTGTAAGTGTTCAGAAACCTAAATTTAGATCAAATGCTTCTGATGGAAATTGAAAGACCAAATTGAAATGTGGTGCATGTGTAAAATATACTCTACATCTTGAAGCCACAAGAAAAGGATCCACAGTGTCTTTTGAGGGAGTTTTTACATTGATTATATATTAGGATGACACTGTTTCAGATATGCAGGGTTAAATAGTATATATCACTAAGGCTAATTACACTTATAATGAATTATTGGTCAGTCAAAAAGGAACAAAGAGCTGGGTGTGGTGGCGCACGCCTTTAATCCCAGCGCTCAGGAGGCAGAGGTAGGAGGATCACTGTGGGTTCAAGGCCAGCCTGAGAATACAGAGTGAATTCCTGGTTAGCCTGGGCTAGAACAAGCCCCTACCTCAAAGAAAAAAAAAACCCACAAGGGAACCAAGAACTTGCAGACACGTGCTACATGAACGAACTCAGCATTAGGCTGGGTGGGAGAATCCAGCCATAAGAGGACACCTGTAGTGTGATTTCATTTATGTGAAGTGACCCCAATCCACACATCCACGGTGACGCGAAGCAGATTAAATGTGGTTGCTGGGCTGGGGACATGGCTCAGTGGGTAAAGTGCTTGCCTCCCAAGCATGAGGACCTGAGACTGTCCCATAGAACCTACACGGGCGTGCTGCGTGATTAGAATTCCAGTACGAGAGGCGGAGGCAAGCGGGTCCCTGTGGCTTGCTGGCCAGTTTGGCTTGCTTCATTGGTGAGGTTCAGGCCAATGAGAGAGCCTGTGGCGAAGAAAAAACGGAAGATATTGCTGAAGATTGATGCCTAAGGTTGTCCTCTGACCTCTGCAAAAGTGTGCATGCACAGTTGCACACACATGTGTACCCCCACATGATCACACACACACACATTTGTAAAAAGGAGGGCTGGGATATGACTCAATTAGTAAAGTGCTTACTGCCCAAGCACAAGGGCTTGACTTTGGATCCCCAGCACCCACATAAAAGCTATGTGTGGTGGTGCGTGCCTGTGACCCCAGCTCTGAGGAGCTAGATAAAAGGATTCCCCAGCACCTGCTGGCCAGCTAGTCTAGTTGAATGGGTGAGCTCCTGGTTCAATGAGAGACCCTGTCTCAAAATTCTGGTGGTGCCAGGCATGGTAGCTCTTGCCTTTAATCTCAGTATTTGGGAGGCTGAGGTAGGAGGACTGCTGTGAATTGAAGGTCAGCCAGGGCTACAGAATGAGTTCTAGGTCAGCCTGGGTTAGAGTGAGACTCTGCCTCAAAAAACAAAACCAAACAAAACAAAAAAACAAAACCAAAGCCAGGCGTGGTGGCACATGCGTTTAATCCCAGCACTCGGGAGGCAGAGGTAGGAGGATTGCCATGAGTTTGAGGCCACCCTGAGACTACATAGTGAATTCCAAGTAAGCCTGAACTAGAGTGAGACTCTACCTCAGAAAATTAAATACACACACACACACACACACACACACAAACGAGAATAATTGAGGAAGACACCCAATGTCAATCTCTGGCCTTCACATGCACGTGCATACAGGTGCACATATATCCATGAACACACATGTGCCCACACACATAGAAACATGCATACACACAAAAGTGTTGCCAGGGCAGAGGGTAGGTAGGGCCTGGAGTGACCCTTACGAGTATGGCATCGCTTCTCGGGTGACAGAGATGTTATTGGGTTGGAGCGCTTGCTCTGTTTTGGTTTTTTGTTTTTCAAGGGAGGGTCTCACTCTAGCCCAGGCTGACCTGGAATTCACTATGGAGTCTCAGGGTGGCCTCGAACTCACGGCGATCCTCCTACCTCTGCCTTCCTGAGTGCTGGGATTAAAGGCGTGCGCTGCCACGCCCGGCTTGAGCAATGCTCTGTACCCTGCTGGCTGGATGGTGGAGCAGGTGGGGCTGGCCGAGTTCACTTCTTCCCCACCAGTGGCTCCCTTGGAGAAGAGCAGAAAGCACTCAGGAACGACGGCCTCCTGCCTGTGTTGAGCCTTGGCTTCGGGCACTAATAAAGATGGGCTGAGGTACAGTCAGGCTACCCCAGGCTGCACTCCCCACACTGTGGGATGCTGCCTTCCTTTGGCTAAGAGCATATGTTCCAACAGTGAGTTACGTATGCCGTCAGCTGAGCCTGCCCCGGAACATGCTCGGTGGCATTGGGGGCCCTTGTATCAGCCCTGGGTTCATCACTCACGTAGCTGGGTGGGGCTGAGCCCTTACCTAAGTCTGACTAGACTCCCCCCTGTTCTCTAGCCTCCAGCTGGCCTGTGACCCTGTGATGAGGGCTCCTGCAGAAGTCACGACCACTTCAACTCTGCTTCCCAGCCTGGTGCAGGTAAGTAAGCTGCATGCGGGACCGGTCCTCCCTCTCTTACAGATGTCACATGGTGCTCTCAGAAGCCACTAGAGGCTCAGGACAGGCCTCAGGGGAAATTACCTTGTGTCCCACATGGTCGTCAGAAGGTGCTCAAGTCGTGACCATGAGCAGCAAGATTTCAGAGACCACAGTGCAGGGTGCAGTCCAGGGATCGTGGTATAATTTTAAAGATTACAACAACTCTAGCAGGGCTGAGGAGATTGTTCATTGGTTAAAGGCACTGGCCTGCAATGCCTGGTGGCCAGGGTTCAATGCCCTGGTATCCACATAAAGCCAGGTGCACAAATGGCTCACACGTCTGGAATTTGCCTTGAGTGCCCATTCTCTCTCTGTGTTCACAAATGAATTTTTTTTTTTTGCCTAAAAAACAAAACAAACAACAACAACAACAACAAAAACTGAAGAGATGGCTTAGCAGTTAAGCACTTGCTTGTGAAGCCTAAGAACCCAAGTTCAAGGCTTAATTCCCCAGGACCCACATAAGCCAGATGCACAAGGTGGTGCATACATCTGGAGTTTGTTTGCAGTGGCTGGAGGCCCTGGCATGCCCATTCTCTCTCTCTCCCTCTTTCTCTGTCTGTCTGTCTCTCTCAAATAAAAATAAAAACGAAATTAACAAAAAAATCTAGAAGTAAAAAGTCTATGTTTCACCTTTTTTTCTGTCTTTTAAAATATTTATTTATTTATTTGAGAGAGAGGCAGGTAGAGAGAGGGGGAGAGAGGGAAGGAGAGAGAAAGAGAGAGAGAGAGAGATGGAGAGAATGGAATGGGCGCACTAGGGCCTCCAGCTACTGCAAACAAACTCCAGACACATGCGCCACTGTATGCATCTGGCTTACCTGGGTCCTGGGGAATTGAACCTGGGTCCTTAGGTTTCACAGGCAGGTGCTCTAATTGCTAAGCCATCTCTCTGGGCCCCTGTCTTTTTTTAATCATCTATTTTTTTTAATGTGCATATATGTGTGTAGACATGCTTGCCCATGCATCCAGAGGCCAGAAGAGGACATGAAGCGCCCTTTGTTGCTCTTCTGCCTTATTTCCTTGAGACAGGGTCTTTCATGGAACCTGGAACTGCCATTTTTTTTTTTTTTTTTTTTTTGGTCAGACTGACTGGCTAGTAAACCTCAGTGACCCTCCTGTCTCTACTCCTGTGAGCAGTGGTGGGGGAGGGGGAGTCACACCTGGCTTTCACATAGGTGCTGGAGACTGAGCTCAGGGCCTCATGTTTGCACAACAAGCACTCTCGCCCACAGTCGTCATCTTCTCAGGACCTACATTCTGCCTTTTCAATCAAAACATAGAGCTCACACTCAACCATCCAGCGAGGCGTACTCCACAGCGAGCCAGATGGTCTTTTCCTACACCTATAATTTCCTGGGAAACTGCGACAGCTAAATTTGCATGATGTAGCTCCAAATGGAATTTGCAAAATGTGTGTGCTCGTGTGGGTTGGGTGTGAGAATAATTTCCTCACCTGGTCATGTTATGAAGAGTCAAAATACTCACTTCTCTTGCTGGGCGTGGTGGTGGTGCACACCTTTAATCCCAGCACTCGGGAGGCAGAGGTAGGAGGATCACTGTGAGTTTGAGGCCACCCTGAGACTACCTAGTGAATTCCAGGTCAGCTTGGACTAGAGTGAGACCCTACCTTGCAAAACAAACAAACAAACAAAAAAAAAACCCAAAATAACCTCACTTCTCCTTTCTAGGGAACAAAGCAATATTGGCTAGGTGGAGAAAAGATGGAGGGAAACATTCAGGGTCAGGTGGATGGATGTGGGGGAGGTTAGATGAGGATGGACAGTAGGATGGTTGGAAGCTGGGCTGAGTAACGTGGGTACAGTGGATAGAATGATGTGGGAGGCTGGGTGAAGGAGTGAACAGAGAGCTTGGTGGATGGTTAAGGGGATGGGTAAAGGCCTGTGGGAAGAAAAGGTAGAGTGGTTGTGGGGACGTGGATGGCTATAGGTGCTGGATGAGGAGTGGAGGGACCGAGTTGGCATTTTTTCGAATGAGAATCTTTGGTGGTCCCTGGGACCCTGACTCTGTGGCGAGGGCTCCCCAGCTGTGGATCTTTTGGTGAAAAGTATGGACAGTTTACACTGGGTCTGGGTGTTTGGTTTGGGAAGTGGGAGCTGAGAACATGCCTGGTCTGGCTGAGGAAGTCGATGAGGTCTGGGATGTTCAGGTGTGTGTAGAAGTTTCCAAGGAGGCAGATGTCACCTGAAGCACAGCAGATGAAGAAACACTTGTGATCCTGTCAGAAATCAGTCCCTGGGGCTGCAAGAGAGAGAGAGAGAGAGAGAGAGAGAGAGGCCTCTGGCTCTCAGAAGCCCAAGAGGACAGAGCTGGGCCGAGTGTGCTGATCTTCCCCGCGCTGCATGCTTAGTTGCTTGGTCAGCCTAGGGTAAAACAAACCACTTAACTGGAACACTGGACAAGACAGACTCCATGTTCACGTTCAAATCCTGCCTCTGCCAGCTGGAACTTTGGCCAGGCCACTCTCTGGGGAAAGAGTTCCAGGCAGAGGGACAAGAAGCGCAAAGACCCTGAGTTGGGAGAACACAGATTGTAGTCATGGAAGGAAGTGGCTTGAGGGCTTGCCTAGGAGAGTTTGTCATTTTTTTCCCCTTTATTTTTATTTTAGAGAGAGAGAGAGACAGAGAGAGAAAGAGAATTGGCACCCCAGGGTCTCAGGGCCTGCAATGGAACGCCAGAAGCTTGCGCCACCTAGTGGGCAACCTCGTGCTTGCCTCACCTTTGTGCATCTGGCTTATGTAGGATATGGAGAGTTGAACATGGGTCCTTAGGCTTCGCAGGCAAGCGCTTGAACTGCTGAGCCATCTCTCCAGCCCTTTTTCCTTAAATGTTTATTTATTTATTTATTTATTTGCAAGTACAGAGAGATAGAAGAAACATAGAGATGGGGCATGCCAGGGCCTCCAACCACCTCAAACGAACTCCAGACATATATGCCACTTTGTGCATCTGGCTTTATGTGGGTGCTGGGGAATTGAAGCCAGGTTGTTAGGCTTGCAGGCAAGTGCCTTAACCACCAAGCCATCGCTCCAGCCCAAAGTGTTCAGTGTGGAATGAGTTTAAAATATTTTATTTTTATTTTCTTATTTGAGAAAGAGAGATAGAGAGAGAGAGAAAGACGGAAGAGAGAATGGGCACGCCACGACCTCTAGCCACTGCAAATGAACTCCAGGCACATGCGCCACCTTGTGCATCTGGCTGACGTGGGTCCTTTGGCTTTGCAGGCAACTGCCTTAACTGCTAAACCATCTCTCCGACCCATGAGTTGGTAACTCTAAGAAGCTCTATTACTGTCTCTCTACAGCCTCTTGCGTGGTCAGTTGGTGGCCCTCCTTCCATACCCTGATAATGTGGCTAGTGTTGATATCCCTGACCTCTGGGTCTCATCTCTCAGCTAGCCTAAGAGCTGCTCACAGTAGAGGCTTTTCCTGAGCCCGTCTCCAAGGTGTGGAGGGAATGGTCCCCTGGCCTTCCCTCATGCAACGGGCAGTCCTGGCAAACAGCAGTGAGTTGGAAAGGATGGGTGGGGTTTTCAGAACACTATCCCCTTTATGAGTGCTCCTGCCATTCTTCCTGGAGCTAGTGCAGCTGCAGCCCCGCTCATTGCACCACAGTAGACATTCCGAATACTCTCCACCCAGTTTCCACTCATTCATCCCTTCCACTTCCCTGCAGAGCCTCTCCCAAGGACTACAAGGTACACAGAGCAAGAGAATGTCCCCATTGTCCAAAATCAGGACCTGGGGCCAAGGAGGCCCATGATTGGCTCAAAACCCCTCAGCCGCGAGGCCTGGCTTTCCTGACTTGGCTGCTGTTCAGGCTACCTCAAGCTCCTCAGTGCAGCCTCTTAAAGGCAGGCTCTCTCCCAGAGCAGCAGGAGGGTCAGCTGGCCCCACTGCCCTGGCACCACCAGGGGGCAGCAGATGAACGCTGGAACGGATAGCGGTGGTGATGGCGATGGTGGTGGTGATGGTGGTGGGGTGTCTGTCCCGGACCCATTCTGGTCTTGATTGGTTCTCTGCCCAGTCGGGAGGGCCAAAGGCCTGGAGGACAGATGCCCCTTTCCCCAGGGAGGGGACCTTCCAGGAGAGGGATGCTCAGGCTGGAATGGGGCAGCATTAGTAGGGCACCCTGCTGCCAGCTTTGAAATCCACTCCCCCTTTTCTTTTGTTGTTTAGGGGGATTGAAGGCAGCAGCTGTGCAGCCAGGGAGGGTTTGCCAGTGGCCCCCATCATCTCATTGGTCTACCTGAGATGGGTCAACACTCCTCCCCGAAGTTGGTTTTTCCCTCAGTGGTCAACACCTAGGCAGGCTCGTCTTTTCTTTTGGCCTGGCTGGGGCTGACCTCTCTGACCTCTCCGGGGTCAGGCCCCTCTTTCCTTCTCAGGTGGGGAATAGGCAAATGAATTTTCGGCTGAGGGTCCGGTGGAAATCCCCGGGGCAGGGAGGAGGGGGTACCATCCAGCCTCGGGTCAGGTAAGCCAAGGGAGAAGATAAGGGTGGAGGTTGTGGGCTGGCTGCCCAATTGGCAAAGCCCGAAGCGTCCAAGGGGGGGAGGCTCTTGGAGACTAGTCTCCCATGACAGCCAGTCATGGCCTAGTCCAAATCTTTCCCAGGACTTCCGACATGAACCCTGACCAAAATAATGTCAACCGCAGAATGAGCTGTTTTGTGTGCTTGAAGCTCGTCCCAATGCCGCACGATGCGGGCTGGGCAGGACAGTGGCTTCCTCCTCCATCCCCCGAAATCGTGGGGGCTGTGGTTTCCTTCTCGCTCTCATCTTCGGGGATGTCCCGTGGATTTTGGACGGGGCGGAGACTGGAAGGGGGCTCTGGGAAGACCTGAATCTATGAGCCCCCAGTCTTGAGTTGTCCCGCAGGGTCAGGTTGATGGATCAACAGGGCACGAGAGCCGAGCCCAGACCGGTGTGTCCTACCAAAGGGCCACAGGAGGGGTGACCTGCTTTACAAGGGGTCACCTCACGGCCTTCACTCGGCAGGCGAGGTCGCTTGCCCGGTGGAGGGCTCCCCCCAAATCCACGTGCATCTCGGTGGGGGGGGCAAGTCAGGGGAGCCTGTGCCGCACCCCCCTACACCTCCTCAACTTTCGCGGGCCACTGCGGGGCAGGAAGTGGGCGGGCACGGGTAGGGGGCGGCGCTTGGGTCATGGGGAGGCGCCAGGCCAGGGTACCAGCTCCGCCTCCCCCCAGCCCCGCCCGGTCGTGGCCGCGCCCCCTACGCCCCTTGCGCCCCGGGAGCTGCGGAGCCGCCGAGTGTGATCGCTGCCGGGCGACGATCGCAGAGCCCGCGGGCCCGGGCGAACAAAGCGGCGGCGGCGCGGGCGGCAGAGGCGCGGGACGGCGCGGAGCGAGCGACCCGCCGCGCCTTTGTCTCGGGGCGGGGCAGGAGCGGCGGCCGCCGCCGCGGGGCGCCCCGAGTGCAGAATGCGGCTCCCGGCGGGGCGGATCGTGGAGCGCCGCTGCGACGGGCGGCGTGGAGCCCGGCTCGGGGCCCGAGCGGACTTGTGTGTGTGAAAGGGGGCAGCCGGAGCGCTGCCCGGTGATCGCACGTGGGCGGGAGCGGCGGCCCGCGAGCAGCTCCCGGAGGACGAGGAGGAGGAGGAAGGGGAGGGACGCTCGGCGGCGCAGCTGGGACCCGGGGCCGCCCGTGCGAAGCCCCGCCCGCGGGCGGGCGGGATGCCCCACGGCCACCGCACTTTGGCCGGAGCGCTGCCCTGAGCGAGCCGGCCCAGCGGCCGCGGCGAGCGCACGGGCGCCGCGGGCGCCATGGAGCAGTGGCGGCAGTGTGGCCGCTGGCTCATCGACTGCAAGGTCCTGCCGCCCAACCACCGCGTCGTGTGGCCCTCGGCGGTGGTCTTCGACCTGGCGCAGGCTCTGCGCGACGGCGTCCTCCTGTGCCAGCTGCTGCACAATCTCTCCCCGGGCTCCATCGACCTCAAGGACATCAACTTCCGGCCGCAGATGTCCCAGGTGAGCGTCCAGGCGCTGCAGGAGGGGAGGTGGGGGGGGGGTCCTGGGGCTCGCTCGGGCACGTGCACCGCGCGGGTCGTGTGGACCGTATCACCGAGGTCGTGTCCGTGGGAGGTCCTTGGCACACTGGCCGGGGCAGCTGGTCCCAGGGTTGGTAATGATGGGGCGCGCTTCGGCCTTCGCAGCCCGTCCCCGAAGGCGCGAAGTTGGCCGAAGTCCCCTCCCCTGCTCTCCCCCCAAGACTAGGGCGCGCCTTTGCCGCCCGCAGGTACTTATTCATTTGCGCCCGTCCCCGGGCTGCGCTTTCCCGGGTGGAGGACGAGTCCGATCCCGATGGGGTTGCCCAGCACTGCAGAGCCTTCATCCCCGGCCTGGGCGTCCAGGCCCCGCGAGCTCTCCTTCCGCTTGGGTGTGAGCCGCGTGCTCGGGCTTCGGGGGCCGGAGCCTTGCGGAGGATAAGCGGGCGCGCTCGCAGGGCTTGGGCCGGGGCCGGGGCGAGACGGGAGGGATCGGGCAGGCCGGGCGCCGCCCCCTCGCCGGCCTCCGCCTCCTTCATTCAGGACCTGGGCCGGAGGGGGCGGGGGTGAGCTGCCTCCCAGGCCCTCCTGATGGGCTGCTGGGTCGAGCCCCGTTCGCTTTCTCAACCCCACACCGCCGGCGGTCCTTCAAGAGTGGCCTTTGTGGCGGCCGAGGCACGCGTGTGGCCGCTGGGCCGGGCAGGAAAATGTCCGCTTAGCTGGCCGGAGCTGCTTTTCTTGGCCCCTTAAAGGGAACTTGGCTGAGACTTCGAAGATTCGAGGCTTACTGCCCGCCCTCGGGAGTGTGTGTGTGTTTGGGGGGGGGGTGTCCCGGAACCCCCACCCGATCGCTGTACGAACAGATCCCAAGAGACAGAGGGTGTCGAGGAGAGTGCATGCTGTACTGCCCAGCTGTGGACTTGCACCCCAGTCCCGTAGCGCCTGGCCCGACCCTGGGCATCTCCAAGTGGACAGCAGCCGTTCTTCTGTGGGGCTTCGGGAAATGCCGTGCCGTGGGGTGGGGGTGGGGGCGCCGGCGGTGTGGGAGGGGAGTGATTCACTGATCCTAATATCCCAGCGGGTTCCAGCCTGCTGCTGGCCTCTGCCCTTTGGCTGTGTCTGTCTTTTCAAAGAGATGGGGCCACCACTCCAGGGTGGATGACCAAGGAGAGCCCCAGGGGTGAAGAAGGGCTACCCTCCCACTCAGTAGTAATATCCCAGGACTTGGGCAGGCAGCCCAGAGAAGGAACCCTCAGGGCCTCACTGCCAGCTTCTTGCAGGAAGGGCTCAGTGGCAGTGTGCTCAAGTGGGGAGGGAAGCTCACAGCGCTGCTGCCGCAGCTGAGGACCTTCAGAGATTTTTGTCCTCATCTGTCCTCACAGTCCCCGGGGGGCCTGGGCAGTTCTTAGCCTGTCTTCTGGCTAGAGAAAGGGAGGGAAGCGGGGGCTGTTAAACACACACACACACACACACACACACACACACACACACACACACACACACTGTTGGGGACTCCTGTAACTGCAGGGTGCTGAGACTGGCCTGCCCCTGGCAGCTTTGGCTGATGGTGGACTGGGAGGCTGAGGCCCAGACCCAGGCACAGGAGTGGATGGGTTTTTTAGGCTGTTGGGTAGGGAGGCTGGGAGGGGCTTTGCCTGGCTTCAGAGTACCTAGTTCCTGTGGTTTGGGCATGATGGAAGAGGGATGGGACAGGCCGTTGGGCCCAGGCCCTGTGCTGAAGTTTCTGGGGTCCTGGGAACCATCAGTTGGGCACGCCTGATACCCCTTGAGCCTCTGCTCCAGTCTTGGTAGAAGGTTGCTGGGCGTGTGTCCATGTGGCCACATGTTCTGATGGAGCCCTGGCCCTGTCACCTCCCAGGTAGGTGCGCCAGCCCTCAGGGCCTCAGTTTTCATCTGTATAAGGCAGTCACCCCTTCACCCTGATGTTTGCTGAGGGCAGGCATAAGCGCAGTGTGGCGGGTCTGGTCCCATGGTGTCTGTCTGTATGTTGCAGGTGCTCGGTAAACCGTCCTCGTGTTTGGTGGGGACTGATCCCATGCCCCATCTTGTATATTCAAAGGAGAGACATGACTGTCTTTACTGTGGCTGGGGAGGAACGTGTCCTCTCTTTGGGGGCCTGCTCTTTGTTCTTAAGGAAGCTCCCATTTCTTGTGGGAGGGGTAGACTGTCATCTTGGCCTGCAGTGGTTGGATCACAGGAGGAATCACAGCTGCCCTTTCGTTTGTTCGTTCCTGGGCTGCCTTGGGCTAGGCAGAGTCTTGGAGTGGCATGCCACTTCTGATCCGCAGACCAGACAGTTGAGGTTCAGAGAGTTCCACAGTATTGCCCCAGGTCACCCAGATAGGAAGTGACATAACTCCCATGTGAACTTAGGTCTTCCCCCCAGGACTCTAAATAAATTACGACTTCAGAAGACTTCCCTCAGCTGACCTGCGCTTTGCTGGCTTCCTGGGGCTTTTCCTGACATGTGTCTGCTTTCTGGAGCGATGGCAGCCATGTGCCCGGTTTCGCTGGACAGCTGGGTACTTTACAGGGGAGCGAGCAGCCCCTCTGCCAGGCACACATGGTCTCCTTTCTCCCCTGTCTGTCGTGTGCTGCAGCCCATCCAGCTCCCAGGCCTCTGTGATGTCCCCTATTTCTAGAATGCCACATGGCTTCCTGGCTACATCCTGTCTTTAGAGGGTTCAGAGTTCCCCTCCCACTCTGAGTTTATCTCAGCTGGGCTTTCGGTCCTACGAGAGCCCATTAGCAGCGTTCATTTATTGAGCACTTGCTGTGTTTGGAGCCAGTACTTGGAAATGGTCACAGAAAGAGACCTCACTTCGTGTGCCCTCTTGCAATGGGCAGGTTGTATGTACTTTATCTTACCCTAAATGCTCGGGATCCATCTTGGGTTTAATTAAGCTAATTAGGTATGGCCACACTCTGCTGTTCTTCCTAAGAAGGGAGCAGCTGTGACCTCCAGGGAGTCCGTGTCAGCAGACAGTCCTCACGTCTGTGCTGCAGCAGCCCCCTTAGCAGGCTGCCCACCCGGGTCTTCCCTGGTAGCCCTCGTCGTCCTCTTAGGACATCAGTGGTCTGTTTGCTACAGGGACCCAGCATAGACCCCTGGGGATTGGACCACCAGGGTCTGCCCCTGCCACGCCCTGCGTTCCTTGACTCTTCCCTCACCCTCCTCTATCCTTGCTGTTTTTGTGTTGTCCTGGTGTGTTGGTGTGTTTTTATTTTCTTCTTCTGCGCCTGCCTACTATGTGGTGTGCCTACTACGTGCTATGCCCTTGAGGGAGGACTGACTTTCTTCCAGCCTGGTTCTTCATGTGGGAGATAGTTTCGGGTTCTCTTCTCCAGGAAGCCTCCTCTGTTTTCTCTTGTGTCTGAGCCTTATTCTATGCCTATAGCCTTGTACTGCCCACGCTTAGTTTTCTCACAAATACTGCTTGCCTGCTCTCCTGGATGCTGGCCCTGGGCCGATTTAGATTGTGAAGGATGCTGCCATCAGCCTCTGGCTGTGGGTACTGGAGGGTGTGAGCCCCTTCCTCCAGGTGGTGCTGAATCAGTCCTCTTTGGGCTCGTCCAGTGAGTGTGGAAAGTGAGATCCTCTTCCATCGCCCTGGTTCCTTCACTCAAGGTTCCTCAAGAGCCCCACCTCATATAGGCCTCATGCCAGGGAGGGGCAAGAGGGAAACAGGCCAGGCTCTAGGCTCTCATGAAGTCTAGGCAAGCAAGAACAGCCAGCAGGTATGGGTGAGTTGTTCATTGACTGAGGAAGTAGCAATTGGATACTCAAGAGTTCTCAAGTACAAATGGGGTACCCTGTTGGGGAGGCCAAGGTTGAAGACACAGGGACTTCGGGGGACAAGGAAAGAAAGGCTGATTGTATTTGGTAGGGTTATTTATTTACTTATTTTTTTGGAGAGAGGGTCTCAACCTAGCCCAGGCTGACCTGGAATTCACCCTGTAGCCCAGGCTGGCTTTGAATGCTCGGTGATCCTGCTACCTTAGCTTTCTTTTTTTCTTTTTTGGATTTTTACTTTATTTTATTTATTTGAGAGAGATATAGAAAGAGGGAGATAGAGAATGGGAGCACCAGGGCCTTCAGCCACTGTAAACAAACTTCAGACACATGGGCCACCTTGTGTATCTGGCTTACGTGGGTCCTGGGGAATTGAACGTAGGTCCTTTGGCTTCGCAGGCAAACGCCTTAACTAGTAAGCCATCTCTCCAGCCCTCTTTTTTCTTTTTAAATATTTTTATTTATTCATTTATTTGATAGAGAAAGAGGGAGAGAGTGAGAGAACAGGTGCGCCAGGGCATCTAGCCACTGCAAACGAACTCCAGACGCATGCGCTCCCTTGTGCATCTGGCTAAAATGGGTCCTGGGGAATCAAACCTGGGTCCTTTGGCTTTGCAGGCAAACAATGCCTTAACCGCTAAGCCATGTCTCCAGCCTCTCTTTTCTCTTTCTAATTAAAATGTTTCATTTATTTATTTGAGAGAGAGAGAGGGAGGCAGAGAGAGATTGTGTGTGTGAGAGAGAGAGAGAGAGAGAGAGGGGAGGGGAAGAATGGGCATACCAGGACCTCCAGCCACTGCAAACGAACTCCAGATGTGTGCGCCACCTTGCGCATCTGGCTTATGTGGGTCCTGGGGAATTGAGCCTGGGTCCTTTGGCTTTGTGGGCAAGTGTCTTAACCACTATGCCATCTCTTCAGCCTTCTACCTCAGCGTTCTGAGTACCGGCCTCAGTAGTTTTTCACTGTGAAATGAGGTTACTTTCTCATAGACCTCAGTGGGCAAGTAGGCGCTTGGCGCTCTGTAGCCCTGAATGTTCAGTGTTTCCTACAAACAAGGGTGTTCTCTGTGACCACAGCCATCTGTATTCAGAGCAGTGGCCATACAGGTGTCCATATTGTTATAGTGAACGTCCTTCCTGGTAAGGGTGGCTTGGTGTTCTTCCCCAGCCTCTCCCACCCTGGGCTGGGCCTCAGCCGTTCTTTGATTTTGCTTTTCATGACTTTGATACTCTGGAGCAGGGCAGGCTCCTTGGATTTGGGTTCAGCCAATGCTTCCATGTGTTTAGACTCAGGCCATGTACCTGCAGGGGGAGAGATGCTCTGGGGCCCTTCCCCTTAGATCTGAGCAGGTGGCCTGAGGCTTACCTTGTCCCATGGCTTGGAAAGTTGAGTTTAACCACTTGGTTAGGGTAGAGGCTGCGCTGTAGATACTGTTTTCCTTGGGGTTAACACAGACTTTAAAGGAGATGATACTTTGAGACAAGGTAGAAATGAGTTTCTCCTTTCCTCCCTCCTCCCCTTTCTTTCCTCTCATCCCTCCCCCAACCCCTTTCCTCTTTCTGTCCTTTTTCTCTTTCTTCCCAGTGTGGCCTGTTTCCTGTTTCATTCCATGTGTTCTAATCTGTTACTACCATTATTTACTTTGGTGCTCACATTGTCTCAGGGCGACAATGGGAACTGCTCCAGGTTGGCGTCTGTGTTTTTCTCTGGCATGCTCCCAGGCATTCTGGGAACGTCGCTGATTTTCTGGCACAAGATATTCTGGGTTCATCTTGTGTTTTCCTTTGTCCCAGCTCTGAAGTCAGCGGTTTCTCCAGTGGGCTCGGGTTCCTGGGTAGTGGAAAAGAGAGAGTATTTAGAGGCCAAGATCAGGTGAGGTGCCCTTAGGGCTCCTGGGGTGCTCCTGGGTGGATACATCCCCGGGGCTCACCCGGGAATGGATGGACGTGTGTGAGAGCACACGTGCATGTGACTGTGCATGTCTGCGTGCATACACATGTGTGTATGTTTCCTTTCTGTGTCACTGGTGCCCACAGGAATGTAACATGATTGCATCTAGATTCATAAATTTCTAATGATGCATGAAAAGTAAGATCCAAGCCGGGCGTGGTGGCGCACTGCCTTTAATCCCAGCACTTGGGAGGCAGAGAGAGGAGGATTGCCGTGAGTTGGAGGCTATCCTGAGACTACATAGTGAATTCCTGGTCAGCCTGGCCTAGAGCGAGACCCTACCTTGAAAAACCAAGAACAAAGAAAAGTAAGATCTGGGCCCTAGAGACTGCTCAGTGGTTAAGGCACTTATCTGTGAATCCTGATGATCTGGGCTCAGTTACCCAGTGTCCCCATAAAGCCAGATGCTCAAGGTAGTGCATGCATCTGGAGTTCATTTGCAGGCGCTGGAGGCCCTGGCACATTCATTCTCTCTGTCTCTGCTTGCAAATAAATATATATTAAAAAAGATTAAATATCTTTATTTGCAAGGAGAGAGAGAGAGAGATTGAGATAACAGAGTGAGACAGACAGAATGGGTGTGCCAGGGCCTCCAGTCCCTGCAAATGAACTCCACATGCATATGTCTCTTTGTGCATGTGGCTTTATGTGGGTTTTGGGGAGTCAAACCTGAGTCCTTAGGCAGTGAAGGCAAACACCTTAACTGCTGAGCCATCTCTCCCCCCAAATAAAAAAAATATATATTTAAAAAGTAAAATCCATGTACCAGTAATTTTAATAATATAGTTTTTTTTCCTAAATATATTTTGTTTATTTATTTGAGAGAGAGAGAGAGAGAGAGAGAGAGAGAGAGAGAGAGAGAGAATGGGCACATTAGGGCTTCTAGCCACTGCAAACAAACTCCAGATGCATACGCCCCCCCTCGTGCACCTGGCTTACGGGGGGTCCTTGAGAGTCGAACCGGGATCCACTGGCTTTGCAGGCAAGTGCCTTAACCACTAAGCCATCCCTTCAGCCCTAATAATATAGTTTATTTAACCTATGCAGCCTTAGTGTAATGTTCTGGAGGCAGTGAAAATCAGATCCTTGGAGGTGTGGAAACCTCGCCTTGTTATTAGTAAAGACGTGAGCTCCCAGAATGCAACATGCCAGCAACACACCTGTCCTAACACAGCTTTGTGGGGAGGGCGGTGAGGAAATGTGTCCGTGAAGGCTCCTGACAGGGCAGTGATAAAAACGGGGTTGAGGAATGTGCCTCCCTGGCGCTGGCTTTTCTGTTTGGCGTGGTGTGTGTGGTGCTCAGGGCTGCAGCGGTGGCAGGACAGGGACAGCAAAGTCCCTAGGCCTCGACCCGAGGTTTTCAGGGGAGACCATGTGAGTGTTGTCTGCCCAAGCTGAGGGGTGGGTACATTGGGCACTGGTGTGAGTTGTTTGTACAAAGGGAGTTGGTTGAAAAAAAAAAACAAAACAGAAGAAAAAACTGGCTTCAGCGCCTGCTGGGGTGCCTTCTGAGAGGAATGCTGACTGCCAGGTGGGAGACATTGTGGAACAAGTCTGTCTCTGCTTAGAGCCTTGGGAATGTGGGCTCAAGAGTTGGGGGCTGTCAAGCTGTTGTTGCACCTTTCTTATTGGGGAACTGTCAGGGAGAGGCCTTACACTGGACCTCAGTTGAACCCTTTATTTTCTTTCCTTTTATTTTATTTTTTTGGTTTTTCGGGGTAGGGTTTTACTGTAGCCCAGGCTGGAACTCACTATGTAATCTCAGGGTGGCAGAGGTTGGAGCTCTACCTCCCGAGTGCTGGGATTAAAGTTGTGTACCACCGTGCCAGACTTGAACCCTGAAAATGTATTTGAGGGCTGGAGTGATGGCTTAGCGGTTAAGGTGCTTGCCTGCGAAGCCTGAGGACCCATGTTCCACTCTCTAGATCCCATGTAAGCCAAGCACACAAGGTGGCACACGTATCTGGAGTTCAATTGCAGTGGCTGGAGGCCCTGCAGTGCCAACTCTCTCTCTCACTTGCTCTCTCTCTTTCTCTCACATAAAAAAATTGCAAAAATTTTTGAGCCAGGTGTGTGGTGTACAACTTTAAGCCCAGCACTGGGGAGGCAGAAGTAGGAGGATGGCTGTGAATTCAAGGCCACCTGAGATTACATAGTGAATTCCAGGTCAGCCTGAGCCAGAGACCCTACCTTGAAAAAAAAAAATTTGAAGTGGGTGTGGTGGCATACACCTTTAATACCAGCATTTGGGAGGCAGAGGTAGGAGGATCACTGTCAAGGCCACCCTGAGACTACATAGTGAATTCCAGGTCAGCCTGGACTAGAGTGAAAAAACCTCAAAAACCAAAACAGAACAAGAAAGAAAAAAACAGCAGCAACAACAAAAAACAACAACTAAAACCCTCAAAAATATTTCAGTTATTTACAAGCAAAGAGAGAGAGAGAGAGAGAGAGAGAGAGAGATGAATGAGAGAGACAGACAGAGAAAGAGAATGGGCACACCAGGACCTCCAGCCACTGAAAACAACTCCAGATGTATGGGACACTTTACTTCTGACTTTACATAGGTACTGGGGAGTCAAACCCAGTTCCTTAGGCTTTGCTCCTTAACCACTGAGCCATTTCTAGTCCCTTGAGCCCTTTCTTATATGACTCTTAGGTGGCTGAAGATATCCCAGCTTAGAGGAAAGAAGTCCTTCTCAGCCTTCGGGAAGCTATAGGTTCCTTAGTGGACTGTTGGCAGTGTGATCCATCCTTCCAGGACACCTGTGATGAAACATCTGTCACATGGCCTGTTGCTTCTGTCCCTGCATCCGGGTCATGTCTGTGGGTTCAGGATGTCGTTTCCAGGCCAGAGTCAGTTTAGGGCTGGTGCATGTGTGTCGATGCAAGACATAGCCCCTAGCTGGGCCTCCCTCCACATCGTCCCCCGGTCTTGCTGGAGCAGGGCAGTCCGTGTTTTCTGTCGGGAGCTAGATCAGAAATATTTTCGGTGTTGTGGGCCAGATGGCCTCTGTTGCAGCTCCTCAACTCTGCCCTTGTAGCATGAAAGCAGCCGTAGATGTTGAACCAGGAGCGTGGCTGTGCTCCCGTAAAAGGTGGTTATGAAGACTGAATTCTGAATTTCACAGGGTGTTCACATAGCATGGAATACTATTCCTTTGATCTTTTTTTTTTTTTCTCTAACTGTTTAAAAATATAAAAACCCTCCTTGGAGGATGTAGCTTTAGTAGCAGAGTGCTTGTCTGCCATTCACAAAATCCTGGATTCTATCTCTAGCCAAATTCATTCACACCCCCTTCCAGAAAAAACCAAAAAAACAACAAAAAAAGACACTTTTAAACAAAACCAAAACCAAACAAACACACAAAAACCTTCCTTGACTTGTAGGATGTACAAAGCCAGGTAGGTGGCGGGCTATATATAGAATCAGGAGGTGGGCTGGTGATGCAGGCCTGTGAGCACAGCTTCTTGAGAGGCGGAGGGCAAGAGGATCACAAGTTCAAGGCTTGCCTAGGCAACTTAGATTGTATATCAGAGAGGGACTGGGGATATAGCTTAGTGGTAGAGCACTTGCCTAGTATACCCCAAATTAAATTCAGTCTTGGAGGGGGTGGGTAGAGATCAGGTGTGAGTTATATAAAACCAGGCTTGCAGGCTCTATAAGATTGGTTAGCTAGAGGCATCTAGGGTCTAAAGACCCCCTGCCCCAGGCCATTTCCTCCCTTATAGCCAAAGCAGCTGGTGCTCCTGTGGGCCTGAGCTCTGTGCCTGTGTCCCTTCCTTTCCTTGGGTCTCCCCCACCCTGGGTCAGGCTCCCCTCCTAAGTCTGGCATCCAGTGCTCCAGCTCAGCCAGCTGGCCTGCCTCCTGTGGCTTCCCACTTCTTGGCCTTTGACCCTGCAGTTTCTCCTCCACCATTTCCTTTGTTTTAGCCTGGCTCCCTGGCCTGCCTTGGTCAGTCTTTCCTGCCCTAGGCCACCTAAGGAACCTGAGAAGGACTCCTGGCCCCCAGAATGTTCCCCTTCCTCCACAGGCTGGTCTAACGGGGAAGTACTGGGCAAGAGCAACACAGTCTGCTTTTCTCGCTCTCCCTCAGTGAGCTTCCTTGATGACCTAGCTCCCTGGGCCATCCGTGGCCAGGCTTCAGGAGGCCGAACTCTCAGACCTGGAGCAGTCCTGCATTAGACAGGTCCTAGGAAATGGTTAGCGAATGCATGAGGCTGCCAGAAGTGGCTGTAGTGGGGACCATGCTCGGCCACTTGACTGCCGTCAGAACGGGAATGCGTGACCGGGTCCCTTGGAGTCAGTCTCCTTACCCAATGTTGGGATGACAGTGGCCACCCCCAAGGGCTCCTAGGAGGATTTGGTGAGAAAAGTGAATGCTTAGCAGCAGGCCTGGCAGCCTCAGGACACCGCATGCCCTTTTCCTCACTTGCTACTTGTTCCTGGGACCTCCAGAGCTGGGCTACGGTGGACAGCCGCCTTCCTGTCCTCTCTGCTCCCCACTGGCTGCCCAGCTGCAGTGGAGCCCCGGCTCTTGGCAGGCTGCCTGGAGCACACGGAGGGGCTTTGTTCAGATGGGGGGCACTGTTACTGTCACTCCAGACGGAGGCTCTTCTGGCCCCATGCCCCTTGGTGAGCTGGGTGGTGTTATAACACAGAAGTGTAGGGAGCTCCTGGTTATTAGTACTCTGCGACTCTGGCGTGGACGTGAGCGTGTGGGCCAGTCAAGACAGTCACCGAAAGGGCCGTACACCACATGTCTCTGTAGCTCCTCGGGCAGGGGCTCTCTGGCTGAGCAGGCAGGAGAGGGGCGCACACCAGCTGTGCTGACACTGTGGTTCAGAACTGGGCTGACCCTCCGCAGAGGTTGGGTGGGGTCTATGGGGGCAGGGGCATGACAGAAGGCTTACTGGAGGAGATGTGCAGGAAGCCTGGGCCGGGGAGGCGGCTCAGTAGGTCAAGTGCTTACCTTGTGAAGACCTGACTTTGGATGTCTGGCATCTACGTAAAAGCCGAGTGTGGTGGTGTGTGTGTGTCTGTGATCCCTGGGCTGGAGACAGGAGGGTTCCTAAGGCTTTGCTGGCTAGCAAGTAGAGCTGAATCGGTGAGCAGTAGGGCGGGTTGAGAGGCCTTTTCTCAAAGAATAAGATGGAGAGTGACTGAGTAAGACCCTCTACACAGACCTTGCTCTCCACACTGCACACACGCAACAAGAAAAGGAAACCGCAAACCTGTGTAGCTAACAGTGGAGGTGGGAGCCACTCGACAGGGAGAACTCTATGCAGATAGACTCCAGGACACACCCCACCCCCAGCACTGCTCCATCCCAGATCATGGGGGTTTGTGTTTCTTGAATCTGTGCCCCAGGCAGCCGGCAAGGTGCAGGTAGATGGGACGCCAGGCAGCTGATGACAAGGGAGGCCATTGTTTGGTACACCTGACAGTGTGGTGCTCCTTTGGCCACAGGTGGTAACGTCGAGCCTCTGAGAAATAGGGCGGTGGCCTGCCGGACAATGGGAGTGTGTGGAAGGCCAACTATCATTTGTGGTGTTGGATTGGGGTGGGGCGGTATATCCCGTTCCTCTGGGGAAGGTGCTTGTGGCTGGGGCTTCTCTGCCCTGGTCCCAGGTGGCCTCTAGGCTAGTGAGATGCCTTCTGACTCTGTCTGGGACTGTTGTTTGTCTCCTGACTGTCCAGTGCTAGCTTGTGGTTTTTTATATATATATATGTACTGGGTTGAGTGTCTCTGTCCCTGTTGATGGAAGAGGCAAGGGAGAGGTGAGGGGTCTCACAGCTGTATGAGGGCCGGCACTTCTCACCAGCTATTGGCTTCCATAGCTGCTCTGCCTACAAACAACGCCCTTATTATGGTCCTCTGGCTGGTGATAGGCTGGCTGGCTCGGAGCCCAGTACCTGAATACAAAGGTGGCCCCAGTGCTGGCCCAGCTAACTCTACCTTTCTGGCTGCATGACTTCTGGACCTGTCTCTCACCTGCTCCCAGGACTCCTTGGGTCACTTCCTCAACCCCATTTGCAAAGCTCTCGTCACATTGACCTTCTGATGGATGGAGATACGAGTGAGCTGGCTGGAGGCTGGGGATGGGCACTGTTTGCCTCAGGAACGGCCGGTTGCCTTCCTGATCTGTTGCCCATGGCCTCCCTCCTTTCTTGAGAGGTTTCCACACCTCTTCACTTTCCTGTTGCTCCCACACTTGTGCTTCCTAAATGTTTCAGTGTAGCGGTGCCTGCAAACTGGCAGCTTAAGTGGGATTTAGTGAGACCTGCTAGGGAGGGTGGGCTCAGGGCTCGGGGTCCTCACTGGAGGCCTTTGCATGCCTCCCTTCAGCCGCTCTTTCTCTCCTCTCCTCTCCTCTCCTCTCCTCTCCTCTCCTCTCCTCTCCTCTCCTCTCCTCTCCTCTCCCCTCCCCTCCCCTCCCCCCTTCCCCTCCCCTCCCCTCCCCTTTTTGGTTTTTCGAGGTAGGGTCTCACTCTAGCCCAGGCTGACCCTGTAATCTCAGGGTGGCCTCGAACTCACAGTGATCCTCAGCGATCCTCCTACCTCTACCGCCCAGAGTGCTAGGATTAAAGCCATGTGCCACCACGCCCTCAGCTCTTTTCTGACTCCTGCCTTTGTGTTTCTGCCATGGGAAGTCTCCTGTGTGCTCCTCTTCCCGCCTGTCAACATCCTCTGCCTAGTTCCAGTGGCCGCTCCTACATCCGCTCCCCCCCCCCCCCCCCCCCGCCACCTCCCACTCACGCTGAGCTGGCCTTGGTCTGTGCAGACCCTTAGGGCCCCACTGGTCCCACCCTGAACCAGTGCAGTTAGGGCAGGGTGGGTCTGCAGACATGCCCCTGGGTGGAAACCTAGAGGGTACCTGAGTCCTGTCAGCCCCAGGTTGCAAACCTTTTGCCTGTCACATGACATGTCTCTTGGCTGTTGGTCTTGGGCCCTGCTTCCTCGTCTTCCCGAGGGGCTTGTGAAGAGCCACCTCACAGGATTTGTTTGAGAACTGATTAAAAGTAGCAGAGAGTACTCACAGTTTCTGAGGGCCTGTGAGTGAGAAGGGCTGTGTGGACCCGGGTGCCCCCACACTCCTTGCAGAATGGAGCTGGGATTCCCACCACCCTGCACAGCTGCATTCTCAGCTCCGAAGCTCTTGGAAGACCCGAGGGTGCCCCTCCCTGTGCTCATGGGCAGGGGAAGGGGCTCTAGTGCCCGAGAGGAGAGGCTGTGGGATGCTAACCCCAGGCCTCTTGCTTGGCCCCAGTCATTCTCTGCCCCCCCCCCCCACAGAAGTGCCAAACCCGTACGCAGTGGCTGGGACCCCCTCATTGCCCAGTGTCCTGAAGTTGTCCCTGGCTTTGGCTTCTGGATCTGAGAGAGAAACAAGAATAACAAACGCCCAGTGGCTGAGGACGGAACCGGTCTTCTGAGTCGCGGCTCGCTTGACCTGGAGCCAGGCCCGGGTGACTGCCCCACTGAGATTTCCCGAAGCCTGCCAGCGGCTTGACAAGAACAGACGCTGCTGCAGTGTTCCTGTTTTGTGGAGTGTTTGTCAGTCTTTATAGAGTTTGTATAAGGATTAAAAGAATTTTAATAGGCCTGCTCCTGCCCCTGAGCCAGCATAAACCTGAAGCCGTAATATCCCTTGCCAGGCCTGTTTTGTTCTGTAGTTTTGAGTTCAGGGGCAGTGTGAGCATGGCGATGTGCGTGTGTGTGTGTGTGTGTGTGGGGGGGGGGGGTTTCCTCCTTCCCCTCCACCAGCTGTTTAGCCTTGGCCCTTCCAGAATGGCAGAGTCCCGGCTCCCAAGCCTCGTGTCCCTTGTCATCTGCCCAGGGTCAAGTGGGGCGCCGCTCCTCCTGACTTCTTTTGTCAGAGGACTTTGCAAGCCGCTGCTGCTGTCGCTGCCCCTGTCAGGGATCATCTGCTGCCACATCAGGCCGTTCTGATCGAGCTTTGGTGTCTGCAGCAGGAAGGTTATCCCCGGGTGAGGGGCTGGTCGGGGTACTCCAGGTGACCCCAAGGCCAGAGTCCAAAGTCCTAGATCCTGCAGATGCGGGTGAGTAGGTGTCGCCTGCTCCCACTCCAGCTGGTTCTCTGTGCCTTCCCTGCCTTGGCCAGCCTTCTTCCCAAACGCTGCGTGTCTCCGTTTGCCTTCTACACACGGCATCGCAGTCACCTGCATTGCATGGGCACGGTGGTCTCTTGATGGAGCATGCAGCCAGCTGCAGTCACTGTAGGGCTCTGCTGAGTGTGACAACAGGACCTCATTTGTCTGCAAAGGAGCCGCGGTACGTGATTCTGAACCGCCTCCTAGGCCGCGCTGCAGTGAGAGGCCCGGCTCAACTGGCATCGTCTCCTGATCGCACCTGTGTTCCAGCAGTCTGAGGCTGTTTCCCCTCACCCAGGGTCTCACTCTAGCCCAGGCTGAGCTGGAATTCACTATGTAGTCTCAGGCTAGCCTCGAACTCCCCAGCAATTCTTGTACCTCAGGCCTCCAGAGTGCTGGGATTAAAAGTACGCGCCACTACGCCCAGCAGAAAGACAGAGAGAATGGGTGTACCAGGGCCTCTAGCTGCTGCAAATGAATTCCAGATGCATATACCAACTTGTGCTTATAGGGAGTTGAACTTGGGACATTAGGCTCTACTAGCAAGCGCTTTAACTGTTGAGCCATCTCTTCAGTCCCCCCCCTTTTTTTTTTCCTTTTTGAGGTGGGAGGGTCTCATATTAGCCCAGGCTGACTTGGAATTCATTCTTTAGCCCAGGCTGGCCTTGAACTCAAAAGTATCCTCCTGCTTCAGCCTACTGAGACCTCGGGTTAATGGTGTGAGCTGCCACACCCATTTGAGGCTGTTTTTCTATTTATGTTCTCTTTGGGGTACCCTTGGTCAGACCCAGAGGTGAGAGGTTATATGTGGATGGGCTCCCCCATCTTTTAAAAAATATTTTATTTATTTATTGAGAGAGAGAGAAGAGAGAGAGAGTGGGCACACCAGCGCCTCCAGCCACTGCAAATGAACTCCAGGTGCATGTGCCCCCTTGTGCATCTGGCTTACATGGGTCCTGGGGAATCGAACCTCTGTCTTTTGGTTTTGCAGGCAAATGACTTAACCGCTAAGCCATCTCTCCAGCCCCCTCCCACCTTTTAACTGTATATGAGGGTTAGTATGCAGGGGGACCATTGTAACATGTTTCTGGCACACTAGGCAGGTGCTATCTAGTGACACATGTCACCTGGGGGTGGTGGAAGCGCTTAGTACTTTATGCTTATGACAGCCCTGTCCTGAAACCTTCCTTCTTGCCCCATGTTCTTCCCATTCCTACCTCCACCCCCGCCCCCGCCACTCCCAGTCCCTAGCTTATCTGGCAGCCAGTCATCCTAGTGGAAGGCAAGACCCCCTTTCACACCTGCCCTGTTTGTGCCCGTACTTGATGAATCACACCAAAAGCGGGCCTGGAGCTCATGTTCCTGCTCCCTGAAGTGCCCCTTGACGTTACTTATTTTTACACACCCAGAGCTCAAAGGAAGCTGGTTCGAGGCAGGGCAGCCAGGTGAGGCCCTGGCAGATGGCTACGTCTCTCTGAGCCTCGGTTTGCCCACCGCCAGGGTGGTAAAGTGGTGCACCTGCACTCAGCTCACATCCACGTGCCTTCCTTTTGCCTTGCTCTCCCCTCTTCTCCCCCTCCTCCTCCTGTAAACTCCCCAGTCTCCTGCCTCCAGCTCCTGAGCTCTGGGATTAGGGGCATGGCCTGCCATGTCTGGCCCTTTCTGCTTTCCTCCAGGCCTTCCATAAACTGGGTCTTCGTTGCTTCTGAAGTGGGGTGAGTGCCCCGGACATGTCTACCTGGGGATTCTGTAAGACGTCCCCTCTCTTCCGAGGGAAGTAGGGCTGAGTGGTGCCAAGGCAGGAAGTGGCTTCCCCACCCCTCTCTCCATTTGGCACCTGCAGCATGCTGCTGTGAGGACTAGAGAAGACCTTCCCTCCTCCTGTCTCCTGAGAGGAACCAGGCCAGGACTCAGCCGAGGTCGGGTAGTCCAGTGGGCATAGGCGTTCCGTGACCGCACGCATCAGGCCTGGGTCTCCGTTGTTGCCTCAGCTGTGAAATGGTGGCATCATCGCTTTCCAACGTGCCTCCAAGGGGAGCAGGGGAAAGCTTGGAGGGGTGGGTGAAGTCGGCCGCCTCTCGCAGGAGCCCCCACTGTCTGGTGTGTGTGTAATTCTCTCGTGGCAAGCCGCCCTGCCCTGTCGGTGACTCCTCGGCTCCGCGCTCCGTGCCTTGGTTGACAAGTCCCGTCTTCAGCCGCTCCTGAAGCGGGGGTGCGTCGTCCTGGGAGAGAGGCAGCCGCCCCTCCAGCTGTCTCGGGCCTGGTGAGCGGCTGCTTTTAATAATGATGTGGCTTTTTGGGAGAATCGCACTTTTTTTTTTTATAAACACATTATGTAGCTGATGACGGCATGTTCTTAGAAGCACCCTCCCATCCTCCCTGCCCCCGCATTTTGGGGCCGCGAGCATCAGAGATTCTAGTGCAGAGGAGGGCGATGGGTTGATGTGCCTGTGGACCGTTTAATTAGCTGGTGTTCAGGGTGCAGGGTGAGGACAATCGCTGTGTCTGGGAGTGAGTGACTAGTCCTGGCTGTGAGCCCCTCCCCTTTGTAGTTCTCTTGCTTTGTTGTGTATGTGTGCGTGTGTCTACACGCGCACGTGGGCACTAAGTCCTAGCTTATGCGTGCAGTGGGCTTTTCAGCGGCGAGGCTCCCGAGGTGAGGGGCGTGTGTGAGTGTGCCGCCTGGGGCCGCGGCGAGGGCTCCGGGGCCTGGACACTGGGTGTGATCTGTTCCTAGGCTGTGTGCTCGTCCGCATCTCATATGTCTCCTCCTGATTGCTTTGGAGCGTGTATCTGCACAAGACCCCATGGGCCTCATTCTCTCTGTTGACTTATGTCTGCCCCATGGAAGCTACAGGGCAAAGACCTGATCTTTTTGTTGGGGGAGATCAAGGCCCAGGTAGCAAAGGTGGTCACTGAGGGGACTCTCAGTTGTGGTTCTGTGAACATCTGGGGATTGTGATGGTGGCGCAGTCTGCCCCAAGGACCCGTTCTGAGGCCTGTCCTGATCCATTCTCTCTCTCTGGTCCTTGGCCTTGTCTGCCAGCGGGTACCCCCCCCCCCCCCCCCGTGAGTTGTAGTTGTCACAGGTAGTGTGGAAAACGAGCAGCCCGGGCAGGAAGCTATGTGGTGCCTTCCTGAGCAGAGAAACACTGGCCTGTGGTCCGTGGGTGGGCAGGCTACCTCCCCGGCTAGGATGATGCCCCATGATGGAGAATGGGCCACAGTGTTTAGCTCCTGCGGAGTCCCTGGGCCAGCGGGATTCCTGACACGCTGTCTGCTTGGGACAGTTCTGAGACTGCCAAGGTGGTGCCAAGATGCTTCTAATTAGTCACGGGGGACTTAGGTGGACTTAGCTCCCTGTAGAGTTTTCCTTGCTTTGCACTCTGTGGAGTACATTACAAGATGCTGGTGGGCTGGCGAGATGGCTCAGTGGTTAAAGACGCTTATTACATGCAAAGCCTGCTGTCCCAGGTTTGATTCCCCTTTACTCATGTAAAGCCAGATGCACAAAGTGTTGCAGGAGTCTAGAGTTTGTTTTCAGTGGCAAGAGGCTCTGGCATGTCTCTACTCTCCCTGTCTCGTAAATAAGTACAAAATACTTGCTGGGCGTGGTGGCACATGCCTTTAATCCCAGCCCTCAGGGAGGCAGAGGTAGGAGGATCACTGTAGTTCAAGGCCACCCTGAGACTACATAGTGAATTCCAGGTCGGCCTGCACTAGAGTGAGACCCTACCTCGAAAAACAAAAACAAACAACAATACAACAAAAAGCCTTAAAAAATGACATTTTATTTGAAAGCTTTGGAAACTGAGGCTGAGTCCCAAGAATCTGTCTGAGTTCACCAGCAGAAGGATGTGGGGATTGAACCTGTGGCTTCATACGCACCCTGCATCCCTAGCATCAGTTTGTGCTGTGAGGCTCTGCGTTCTCCCGAGATACGGGGTTTTTATCTGTCGAAACATTGCCATTCATAATTCATGTGTTGGCAGTCTCTTTCTCTCTTTCTTAACTCATGTGTGTAATAAAACTTTTTTTTTTCCCCCACAAAAGGGAAGATAGAATGTCTACACACCACTCCCTCCTCATGCAAATAAACCTTGGGAGAAATTGGCCTGTCATCTCTTTGGGTATATTTTGTGGTAATTTAGCTGCTTAAATGAAACATCTGTTAGCCAGCGAAGCCCAGGGAGAGCACGACTGTACGGGGCTATAGATTGCTGCAAAGCACAGAGAAGCGATTCGTGTTTACTGTTCTTGTGGAGTGGATTTTGTGGGGGCGGAGGGGGGGGCCGTGCTGGCACCCAGAGGCCAGGGTGTAGGGATAGAGTGGGGAGGAGTAGAGTATTTTTACTGGCCCTTCCCCCCAGTCCCTGAAAACAGCCTACTTCCTTTCTGTTGCTGAGCCAGAACTGAGGGTGGACCATCTATGGGTGTGGCTCAAATAAGAGGCTGTCCCCCCCCCCAGTTTCTACAGCTTCACTCAGGTTGAAGGGACCCCTACCCCCCTTATATCCAGGTAGCTCTGTTAGAGTTTACTGAGGGAGGATCAGGGTACCCCACCATGGTGGTCATACAAATGTGGCCCCGTAGCTTGCGACAAGGTATCTACTCACAGGTATCTACTCACTCCCCCCCAAGTCTGGATTGGTCTGCCTGTAGACTGGGCTGCTGTGGGACTAGGCTGAGGCCCTGTGAATCTTGGGCACTGTGTGGGCCACAGCCTGGCTATCAGTAAGTACTTGATGTGGTTGCATGTTTCCATCCTGTGCTGCACTTACAGAGCCGCTTCTGCTGAGGGAGCTGGTTTTGTGTGGCTGGACTTGTTTCTAGAACCTTCCTACTTCCTGTTTTTTTTTTTTTTACTTTATTTTTATGTTTATTTATTTATTTGACAGTGACAGACAAAGAGAGAAAGAGGCAGATAGAGAGAGAGAGAGGGAGAGAATGGGCACGCCAGGGCCTCCAGCCACTGCAAATGAACTCCAGATGCATGGCTCCACCTTATGCATCTGGCTTGCTTGGGTACTTGGGAATCGAGCCTTGAACCGGGGTCCTTAGGCTTCACAGGCAAGCTCTTAACTGCTAAGCCATCTCTCCAGCCCTTTTTTACTTTTTTTTTTTTTTTTTTTTTTTTTTTGAGAGAGAGAGAGAGAGAGAGAGAGAGAGAGAGAATGGATGCTCCAAGGCCTTTAGCTGCTGTGAACGAACAACGGTGCATGTGCGCCATTGTGTGCTTGTGTCACTGTACTTCTGGTTTACATGGGTCCTGGAGATTCGAACATGAGTTCTTAGGCTTTGCAGGCAGGCACCTTAACCATTAAGCCATCTCTCCAGTCCTGTTCTTTTTTTTTTTTTTTTTTTTGAGATAGGGTCTCATTCTAGCCCAGGCTGCCGTAGAATTTCACTATGTAGTCTCAGGCTGGCCTTGAACTCACAGTTATCCTCCTACCTCTGCCGCCCTAAGTACTGGGATTAAAGGCGTGAGCCACCATACCCCTCCCCTTTCTGTTTATCTATTGGCTTCTCAAAGATTTTGTCTTTAGGTGGCCTAGTTTATTTTACTATGTAGTCTCGGGCTGGCCTTGAACTCACAGCGATCCTCCTACCTCTGCCTCCCGAGTGCTAGGATTAAAAGGCATGCGCCACCACGCCCGGCACAGTTCATTCTTGACTAAGCAAGTGTGATCATCGCTTCCTGTAGGCACAAGTCAGGCCTTAGAATCCAGCTCTGGAGAAGAATTAGCCTCCAGTATGCGGGTTCATCTGGGGTGACAAGGTGGCCTTTGCAGCGCCCAGCTACGCAGACTGAAAATCCAAAATAGTAGTGTCTGTTGTTCTAAAGTGGACTTTGTTTGCTGACGGAGTGGTTTTTCTAAAGAAGGACATTACCCTAAATTGATTTTTGGGGCTGCTTTATTACTATTGATCTCTTAACGCTTTAGTCAGGAAGCACGATCACAGTGGCTCTATTGAGATGCTCTTGCTAAACTTGTCAATGGCTTAGGGAGAGGCATTTGTTGAGATGTGGGTGACAGAACCCCATTGTGAACCCAGAGCTGGCTGTGTGCACCTCATCCTCCTAGGCCTAGCCTGCTGTGATGGTCCCGGAGCCACGCTGACAGCGTATAGTGTCATTGTCTGACTCTCTGGTCAGTGGGGAGTAGAGAATGAGGGTAGCTGCTCCTTCTAGCCATTTCCTCTGTGTGTGGTATCTAGCAGAGCAGTGTGTGGCAGGGATGATAGGTGGCTGTCCTGTTTGGCCCCTGTACCTGAGTGGTGTGGACTCAGCCTTCTCCAGGACAGTGATGACTTCTCAGATGGAGCTCATCTCCTAGGCCCACTATCAGGGGCCAGTGGTGGCTGTCATCCACTTTTAGTGAGCCTGGCCACATAGGACAGGACTGCCACCCAGACATCCCCTGCCCTTCTTTCATAGGTTGTCATGTCTCCCCTCGTCTCTCCCTCTGGCCAGTGGCTCCCATCAGTGGCCCAGGTCCTGCTGATGCTGTCCGCTGAGGCTAAGGCCCCAGGATGCTAGTGGTTCCTGCTGGAGGAATCCTCTTTTCATAGAGCCTGAGGAAACTTGTCTCAGAGCGGGGATCCCTCCTCCCAGCTCTTATGTCCCTACCAGTCCTGTGCAGAGTGGGTGCACTGGACACAGGGGATGTAGTAAAATCTTTTATAACCCTGAGTGGTGCTTAACATGTTGACTACCTTTGCCACTACATGGAGTGTCTTGGCTCTAAGACTTAGATGCTGTGTGCCTTTTATTTAGTTCCATGCAAATCCTATTGCTAGAAATAATCAGTTCAAAAGTAAAAGCAAGCCGGGGCGTGGTAGCACACGCCTTTAATCCCAGTACTCAGGGAGGCAGAGGTCTGAGGATCGCCATGAGTTCGAGGCCACCCTGAGACTACATAGTGAATTCTGGGTCAGCCTGGGCTGAAGCGAGACCCTACCTCGAAAAAACAAACCAAAAAAAAAAAAAAAAATCAGCTAGGAGGAGGCTAGGAACATGGTTCAGTGGTTAAAGGCTCTTGCTTGTAAAGTCTGGTGGCCCAGGTTCAAGTGCTAAGCCTCCCACAAGGGCCAGATGCAAAAAGTGGTGCAAACATCTGGCGTTCCTTTGCAGTGGCAAGAGGCCCTGGCACGCCTACACATACACACAAATAAATAAATGAAAAAAAAGAAGTTAGGAAAGAGCCGCGGGAGTTTAAGGGAAGGTAACAGCTGATGATGCATGGGGCCAGGCCTGCAATGTGACTCGAAGCAGAAAGGATACATTTAGTAACTTAAAAGGAAGAGTTAAAGCAAACACCATTAAACAAACATTTCTAGAAAGTCATTCAAGGAATTAATTGAGCGGGTAGAACTGGTGCTGAGTAGAGCAACTTCTTGTCCCAGAGTCCCTGCCTGGGGCTTCTGGTTGTGTGTGGCCAGTGTCTGCTGTTGGGGGATGTGGGCCGGGATGGGCATGCACTCCAGATGGCCAGTTCTACCCTGGAGCCGCAGGGCAGCGTGGAGGATCCAGCCTGTTCCCCAGGCTTCATCTACGGGGAAGGGGCTGAGGGTGACTGGTCCTTTATTTTATTTATTTATTTATTTATGTAGTTTTTTTCAAGATAGGGTCTCACTCTAGCCCAGGCTGACCTGGAATTCACTAGGTAGTCTCAGGGTGTCCTTGAACTCACGACGATCCTCTTACCTCTGCCTCCCGAGTGTTGGGATTAAAGGCGTGCGCCACCACGCCGGGCTAGACTGGTCCTTTTTTATTCTCCCTCTCTCACCCAGTTGCACTGCCATCCAGTGCCCATGAAGAACTTGAGGGGAGCTGGTGGGCAGACCTGAGGTTCTTGCTGTGTTCTTGACAAAGGATAGGGCTCAAGGTTAGGACTCACCATTCCCTAGTTTAGATCTGGGGCGGGCACATGGGCATGGGTGACTTTGTTCCTGGACACCTCTGAGGACAGTAGCCCTTCCTTCAATGGCCTGCTTTTTGGGCTGAAGTACTATGATTGTGTGTGTGTGTATGTTGTATATGCGTGTTCAAATGTGTTTGGGCACACATGCATGTTTTTGTTTGTGTGTGTGTGGAGGGACGACAGAGGTTGACATTTGAGGTCTTTCTGGACCAGTGTCCACTGTATTTACTGAGGTAGGGTCTCTCGCTGGAGCCCAAAGCTCACTGGTTCGGCCAGTCAGCTTCTGTCTCCACCTTCTTAGCACTGGGTTCCCACGCTCACACGGCATTTACATGAGTGTTGGGAATCCAAATTCCCGCCCGGTTTATGCACTGAGTCATCTCCCCAGCCCTGTGCTGTGTGATTTTTTTATCCTTTAAAAAATTTTTTTTCTTTATTTATAAGAGAAAGAGAGAGCGAGAGCGCACATGCTAGGCTTTCTAGCCACTGCAAACGAACTCCAGATGTATGCGCCACCATGTGCATCTGGCTTATGTGGGTCGTGGGGAGTTGAACTGGGTCCTTAGGCTTTGCAGGCAAGCACCTTAACAGCTAAGTCATCTCTCCAGCCCTGATTTTTTTGTCCTTAAGTTTCTCTTCTGGCTGGCTCAGAAGTTCTCCCAAGAAAACAGCTAGGGGTTGGAACTGGAAGACAAACTTGACCTTGGCGGGAAGGTTCTGTGGGAGTTGAGTCAGCTTCCTGCACGGATGCCTCTGCTGACCCCCCCCCCCACCCCTACCCGCACCTTAACCCTGGGCCTTGCCATGCCCCCTCCACCAGTCCTCCACCAGTCCTCACGCTGTGCCAGGAAAGTGGGTGTGGTCACTGCCCACTCTGTAGAAGAGGCAGCCTCGCAACTGCTGCCTCAGTGGGTGTGGGGAGGAGGTGGGGGGGAGGAGCCGGGGCTCCCCAGTACCATTTCAGGTCCTTGGAGGCCAGTCAGGTGGGGGCCAGGGAGGTTCCATTCTACTGTACAAGGCAGGATTCTCCTGTGGAGAGGATCTGACGAGCTCATCCCAGCCAGGGAAGATGTTCTGTATGGCACTTTGTGCTAGCTGGGGTTCCTTTGCCCCAGGCCCCTACCCACAGCCCTCAGTGACCAACTGTGGACCCTTCGCCAGGCCCTAAGGGCTGGTCTGAAAGTGGGGGCTGGCTCTTAATGGACAGCCGAGATCAGCAGGTTTAAGCTGTAACTCGTGGTTGGAGGTGGGATGGCTTTATTCTTAGGGACTAAGTGAACAAGGAAGAGGGGTGTTGAGTTGACTGTGCTTGCTGTGAGCTACCTTGAGGTGGCCCTGCAGACGGGCTCTGGCAGAGTCACATGGCCTGTGTGTCTGCTCGTTGTGGCTCCCTGGGGAGCATCTTCCCCTCCCCCAATGTCAGAGCCTGTGACCACTGTTCTCCAGATGTGTCCCGCCCTGCCCTGCCCTGCCTCCTGCATGTATCGTCTACCTGGCCCCTCAGGGCCATCTCTGGCACCTCCTTCTGGGATAACCGTGGTGCTTGCTCGCACCTCACTTCTACCCTGCTGGCATGTCCTGGTGGGCCTTCCTTCCCTGGCCTGCCGCCTGCCAGTACACAGTAGGTGACCTACTCAGCTTTCTTCAGGACAAAGCCTTCTTCCCCTAAGGGATGGTTGGGGGAGTGGCAGCCACCCTGGAACCCTTTCTGGCTCCAGTGACCATTTGTTCAGCAAAAGGTGCTATGGAGTCAGGAAGATTGGCACTGCAGGTCACGCTGACAAACATCCCATGCACACTCTAGGGGCCAGAGTCCCGCCCTGACCCCCGCCACCCCCACCTCCATCTCCATGACTTCCTGCCAGCTGAGTGGTACTCAGCCCCCACCCTTTCTCAGATGAGGGTCCTAGATCCTCAACCCCCAGGTCCTGTTGAATAGGGGTGCCTTTGACACAGCTCCTAAGGGAGTTGGGGGAGCCAGTGGATGCCAGGCTCCATTGGGGTCCTATGCCACAACTGAATGGCTCCCCTGGCCTCCTTGACCTCTGTCTGGTGGGGAGGACCCAGCAAGGACCAAGGACCAGTGGCTGGTGATGATGGGAGGGAGCAGGGAGGAAGCCTTCAGTGTCTTGAAACAGAATCTAGCTGCCGATCCTGGGCTTGGTGTGGGCTTGGAGGGCAAGCCTCAACCCACAATGCACCGGTGGTGATGTTGAGCTCAGTCCCCTGATCGCTGGGTGTTGGCCTCATGGGGACTGGGTGTGGACCTCCGGGCCCGGGATAGTGAGAGGGACCCATGGAAGGTGTGGACAGGTATCTCAGAGCCGAGGGCCTGTGGGTTTGCGGTCTTCAGAGTGTCTCAGCTCTACTCATGGGACTTCTGTGGCCACAGCACATGAGCACAAACTGGTGCCTAAGACAACCAGGTTTTTCCTCTCCCAGTTTTGGAGGCAGAAACCTGAAACCCAGAGGCGACAGGCCATGCTGTGGCCATGCTCCTTTCTATAGGCTTTAGTCAAGAGGCCCTCTAGTCTGTTCTGCTTCCACTGACCCCAGGGGCTTTGAATTTGAGACACATTGCCCCTGCCCATCTCCCTCTGTCTCCTTTTCCCTCCCTCCCTCCCTCCTCTCCCTTCCTCTCCTCCCTCTCTCTCTCTCTCTCTCTTTCCTTCTTTCTTTCTTTCTCAAGGTAGGGTTTCACTCTAGTCCAGGCTGACCTGGAATTAACTATGTAATCTCAGAGTGGCCTCGAACTCACGGCTATCCTCCTACCTCTGCCTCCCGAGTGCTGGGATTAAAGGTGTGCGCTACCACACCCAGGTCCTTTTCTCTTTCTTCAGCAGACACCCATCATTGAGTACAGGCCCCTCCACCCAGGATGACACCACCTGGAGAGCCTTATCCCAGTGACATCAGTAGGACCCTTCCCCAATTCGTGTGACCCTCTGAGGTTCCAGAGGCTAGGATGTGGTTATCTTTTTTTTTTTTTTCCTCACACAATACCCTCTTTCTTCAGTCTAGACAACAGTGGGGTGCCAGTGCCTCCCATACCTGGGCTCCCTGATGGGGAGGAGTGTAAGGTTTAAAGCCTGATCTAGGGTGCTCAGGGTCTGGGGAGCAAGAGAAGGCTGAGAGAAGACAGGGTGCAAGGAGACCGAGAGGAGTAGCTTGGGAATCCCAAGAAAGGAGTGAGCCGGATCCAGGAGGTGGGGGAGAGTAAGAGGAGTGTGGACAGAGCCTGTGTGGTCTAGCTGGTATGTTGGGGTGCTAGGGTCTGGATCCTTGTCCCCCAAAGCAGCGTCTGGGGTAAAGGTTTCTGCTTGCAAGTTCAAGTCCGCAGCCCCTCCCTGTGCTCTTGTCTGTCCTCTCAGGAGGTTCTGCTGCAGGGTTGCTGTCCTTTGAGCCTAACTCTGTGTGCCCCACGCTGGCCTCTCCAGGCCAGGGGACTGCGGGGACCGTGAGCATGCTCAGTTTCTCAGCACCTCTGAGCCGCGCTCCGCTGCCCTCTCACTTCCCTTGGCCGCTCCACCCGCTAACCCGAAAATAGCACCTGGGATGGGACAGGGCAGTGTGGGGAACCCAGCTTGCTGCTCTTCCCTGAAGGCACGGCGAGGGCTTTTCTTCAGGGTGCCTGCCACAAAGTAGGACGTGATGCCAGTTCAACGGCCAGGTTAATGAGGGATGAGTGGATGAGTGGAGGTGGTGATGGAGTGGGTCCTCAGGTCCTCCTGGGCTCAGCCAAAACTCTTAGACCATAGCAGTCATGTAGTGTGGTCAGGGAACATTGTCTTTGCTGAGGGGCCATAGCATGGGCCCCTTTGGGTGTGAGGCTTAGTGTGCAGGGGAGCTTGGTTTCCTTTTTTTTTTTTTTTTTTGCTCTGCCTGCAGGGTGATTTCTCTAGGTGCCTGGAATTTGGGGCCTTTGGCCTAGCCATGAGAATTCCTTTGAAGGAAAGACGCCCCTCCCCCTAAATGTGAGCCCAGCTGTCACCATCATTCACATTGCTTTGCTGAAACTTTGGAAACTACCAGGATGTCCAACTATGAGGGATAAGAGGAGCAACATGAGGCCCAGGTTGGCGCAGCTCTCCTCCATCCCATAGTGAGCTGGGGACACGTACATACCAGCGAGGGAGGTGCTGGGCCCATGATCCAGGTTGTTTCCACTTGCAGCATCCATTTGGAAGAAAGTGCTCGTACAGCTGGGCAGAGGACCTCTGTTAGTGGTGGGGTGGGGATGCCAACCACGTTCATTAGATTCCCTTCCCTCTCCTGATCTACGAGTGGTTATTCCACCTTGATCTTAGCCAAGAGGCCTAAAACGCATTGGTTATTTCTTTTTTTTAAAAAATATTTTATTCATTTTTATTTATTTATTTGAGAGCTACAGAGAGAGAGAGAAAGAGGCAGAGGGAGAGAGAGAGAGAGAGAGAGAATGGGTGCGCCAGGGCTTCCAGCCTCTGCAAATGAACTCCAGATGCATGCGCCCCCTTGGGCATCTGGCTAACGTGGATCCTGAGGAGTCAAGCCTTGAACCGGGGTCCTGAGGCTTCATAGGCAAGCGCTTAACAGCTAAGCCATCTCTCCAGCCCACATTGGTTATTTCTTGTTTTCTTTCTTTTCTTTGGTGCTTGAGTGTAGTGTATGTGGTGTGTGTGTGCTTGTGTGTATGTACGCGCACGCACGTATGTGGAGAGGTCGATGTCTGCTAGATTGCTCTCTCCCTTATTTACCGAGGCAGGCTCTCTCACTTGAACCTTGAGCTCACCAATTTGGCTAGGCTAGTCTTGCCCCAGCCATTCCGTGCCTCTGCCAGCCCGCCTGGCATTTACGTGGGAGCTGGGGATCTGAACTCAGGGGCTCACGCTTGTGCAGAAAAGTAGTTTACTGACAGAACCGTCTCCTCAGCCCTGGATTGCTGATTTCTATATTGGGAGAACAGCCAAACTCAAGTCTTAGCCCAGGCCCCCTTCCTTTCCTGTTTCACGTGACACCCCTGAGTGCCGGTCTGGGTCCCTGCGTCCCCACCCGGTAAGATGGGAGTGGCTCTCCCAGCCCCCAGTGTGCTAGGAAAGGCAGGAGGGTGAGGAGTTGGAGAACTTGGATGCCTGGGTTGGAGCCCTCACTGACCCAAGGGCTCAGGGTGCTAAGGGCAGTGAAGTGGCAGGTGGGGAACCCCATTTGTGATCTCTTGACCTTCCTGTCACCCCAAGCAGGTGGGGCCGGGTCTGAAATACCAGCTATGGCCCAGCGCTGCCCGCTCTGCTCTCCTCCTGGGCAGAGCTGTCCCCGGGGCATCTGCTTCTCCCATGCTGGGCTCCTGTGGGGTGGGGTGGGGTGGCGGAAGAGTCTGCAGCTGTGAACATTCCTGGCCTCAACCAGCCCAGCTGTTGCCGTGGCGTCAGCTCAATGCCGTGGACTGTTGGTTCCCCCTCCCCTGCCGTCCCGTCCGGGGGACACTGAAGCTTCTGGAGCTGGTGGGATGGGAGTTTCCAGAAAGTACAACTTCTCAGTTGATCTTCAGGGTTCTGTGGCTTTCCTAGAAGGGGGAACCTTGGCAACTGGCCCTGCTGGCCACAGGCTGTTTCTGTACACTTCGGGGAGCCCCTCCCCGACACCTAACCCACTAAGAAATCCAAGAAGTCATACAGACCTGCTGTGAGAAAACCAAAGCACCTCAGAGCAGTAGGAAGGCAACTCTGAACCCCCATGTCTCCCCACCTGAGAGGACCTAGGCTGACTGAGCTCTGGGGTGGGGGTGGTGGAGGCGCCCGGGGGGTCACCGAGGGCTGCTCTGCAGAGCCGCAGCAGCTCTTCCGCCTCCCTCAGACCCGCAAGGAACCGAGGGGGCCCTCTGAGAGGAGCATGGGCAGGAAGCCATGTCTAGTACAGAGTTCTGTCCTGTGCCCTCCGCCCTGCTGGCTTCTGGACCCGACCTTGAGAGTAAAACCAGGCTGGAGAGGAGCAGATTGAGGTGATGTGTTCTCCCCCTGGGTGAGTTCTCAGGGTGGGAGCAGACGCTTGGAGCAGCGGTCACTGCTGAGGGCCATGGCTGAAGTCTCTGAGCCCCTGGTTGATTACCAGGCAGTGGAGTTAACTTGGGAGTCACCGGATTTCAGAGGCCCGTGGTGAACCCCCTGTGGGCTGGGAGAGGGCCGGACCTTGCTTCTCTCCAACAGTGGATTCCCAAATGTTGGTGAGTGTCCGGTGCCTGGATAGGAGATTGATGAAAGACCAGCACCTGAGGACGGGAAGGGGCAGAAAAAACATTTCAGAGGGCAACCTGCCTGACAGCTGCTCAGACATTCTCAGAGTGGGAGTGTCTGTTGGGGTAGCAGGAAGAAAGGGTGTCTGTCTTCCTTTTTCTTCACCTGGCCGAGCTTGTGTTTACTGCACACATGAAGTTGAAGAGTGTTTCAGAAACAGGAAAAACATGCTTATGTCTTACTGTCCACCTGTTTGGAGTTCACAACAATTTCCTTCTGTTCATATCCCCCTGCAGACATTTAAAAAATAGTATGTATGTATGTATGTATGTATGTACGTATGTATGTATATGTGTATGAATGTATGGGTGTGCCAGGGCCTGTTGACCCCATGCAAGTGAACTCTAGACTCATGCACTGCACCACTTGTTACATCTGGCTCCATGTGGGTACCAGAGCATTGAATCCTGGATGGCAGGCTTTACAAGCAAGTATCTTTAACTACTGAGCCATTTCCCCAGCCCAACCCTGCAGACATTAAAAAAAAAAATTTTATTTTTATTTTTTCTCAGTTATTTGAGATTGACAGACAGAAAGAGACAGAGAGAGAGAGAGAGAATGGGCGCGCCAGGGTCTCTAGCCACTGCAAATGAACCCCAGATGCATGCGCCATCTTGTGCATCTGGCTTACATGGGTCCTGGGGAATCAAACCTCGAACCGGCGTCCTTAGGCTTCACAGACAAGCGCTTAACTGCTAAGCCATCTCTCTAGACCCCTGCAGACGTTTTTGCCTGTCTTTATTAGTCACAGCGGAGAGCCCCACACACCCCTTTACACGTGCTGCACAGGCACACCCACTGCGTGCGTGCTCCAGTGAAAGTGCACACATCCACCCTACCCACAGACATGCATGCATGCACACCACACACCAGCGCTCTGTGGGTGTGTATACAGCCACACCAGCCATAGAAGTGGTTCCTCATGAGCAGAGGGGTGTGTTGCGCGCTGGAGAATGATGTTTTATGTCTCGGCATTTATGGTTCGCGGACTTTAAAAGTGTCGCGAGGAGGGTAGGAGATTTAACTCGCGGGAGAGCAAGTACTTGCCTGGGAAGTGTAAGGCCCTGGCTTTGGTCCTCAGCACAGGAGGGGCAGAGGTGATGGCACAAATAATGCGTGGAGTCATCACATGGGAGGGTCCCCTGCCTGTGCAGGGGCGAGGAACTGTCACAGTTGCCTCCCGGGCCAGGCTCCAGCACTCCCTACCCAGTGAGTAGGGTGACTTCCACGGAGGGGACGCTGAGGGTCCACGGACAACCACAGGCTTGTCTTGGTCCCTTTGGTTCTAGGACACTTGAGGTGGCCGCCTTTCTTTTTTTTTAATTTTTTTTTGTTATTTTTATTAATTTATTTGAGAGCGACAGACAGAGAGAAAGAGGCAGATAGAGAGAGGGAGAGAGAATGGCACGCCAGGGCCTCCAGCCACTGCAAACGAACTCCAGACGCGTGCGCCCCCTTGTGCATCTGGCTAATGTGGGTCCTGGGGAGTCGAGCCTCGAACCTGGGGTCCTTAGGCTTCACAGGCAAGTGCTTAACCGCTCTCTCCAGCCCAGGTGGCCGCCTTTCTGCAGAGATGCAAAAGCGGCCACAAGCCACTGAACAGGTGGGGCTGGGCTTGAGACCTGAAGACAGCTTGGAGCATGACCCTGGGGGCCAGGAGCTCTCAGGAAAGGGTTGTAGGGGAGGGCACTGGGCCAAGATCAATACCTGGAATCTGGGTAGGCATACTCCACCCTGTCTGTAGGGATGTCTGTAGAACTGGAATATCTTGGTGCAGGAGGAGACTGGGCTCAGATGGATACTTCCTGACTTCTCCACCTCACTGTCCTTTGGGGACTTTGTTTCCTCAAGGAGCCCTGGGTAAGGCCCTGGCTAGGATCTGGAGCCTAGCTGGGGAGGGCTGGTGGGAACGTGTGAGCAGCTGTGAAGAGCTAATGGAAGAAACCAAAAAGAACCTTGCTTCTGTTGGTCCTCTGAATTCCAGTCATTCTGCTATGGTTTGAATCTGGAATGTTCCCTGAAAGCCCATGTTAAAGGCTTGGTTGCCAGCTGTTGGGCCTGGGGATAAGATGGGATTCCGAGGGCTCTGTCTTCATCAGTGAGTTAATCCCTAGATGGATTCATCATCTGATGGCTTTACTGGGAGATGGTGGGGACTAGGATGTGGGACCTGGTTGGGTGAAGTAGGTCATTGGAACTGTGTCCTGGAAAGAGGCCTTGCTCCCAGCTCCTTTTTTTTTTTTAAAATATTTATTTGAGAGAGAGTGAGAGAGAGAGGAGAGAGGGAGAGGGAGGGAGGAGAGAGCAAATGAGGAGAGAGGGAGGGAAAGGGGAGAATAAGAGGGGGAGAGAGAGAGGCACATACACAGAGAGAATGGGCACGCCAGGACCTCCAGCCACTGCAAATGAACTCCAGACACATGCACCATCCTGTGTATCCGGCTGTACATGGATAGCGGGGAATTGAACCTGGGTCGTTAGGCTCTGCAGGCAAGTGCCCTAATTGCTAAGCCATCTCTCCAGCCCCACAAACTCCTGTTTGTCTCTCTGCTCTCTTCCACACACTCTACCTGCCATGATGCTCTCCCTCACTCACCTTAGGCCCAGACCGGTGGGTTAATGGGTTGAAACTTCTGAAACCTTGAGCTACAGTAAATCTTCCCTCTTTGGTGTTTTGAAGTAGGGTCTCACTCTAGCTCAGCCTGACCTGGGACTCACTCTGTAGTCTTAGGCTGAACAGTAAGTGACCCATCTGCGGATTGGTAGTGGCCTCTGTGTGCTCATGACAACTCTGCTGGACAGATGAGGACAGGGAGGCTCTGAGAGGCGGTGCGGCAGGTCCCAGGTGTCCGGCTGCGTGGGAGTTCTAGCCCAGCTGTAGCAGCTTCTGGCTGTGGAACTTGAGCAAAGGCCCACCTGGAGCTTTGAGGCATCCTGGGGGCGAAAGGGGATGGGGATGGAGTCCCAGGGTGTGTCCAGCGTCACCAGTAAGAACTGTTAAGTGCAAGTTGCTCCTAGTCTGCACCCTGATGTTCCTGAGTGTCCGTTGTTACTCCTCACCCCCAGAGATCACTCACCTGGCAGGTTGTTCAGGAAGAATTATGACACTTTGCCATAACGTAGCTGGCCTGAGCTTTCTGCAGTGAGACTGGCTTCTGCCCTGCCTTCTCGTAGCCGTGGGCCGTGGGTCCTGAATGTCTAAAGAGCGCTTGCCTTTTTACCTTCCTGCTTGGGAGCGCTCTCACGCTACGATTAGGATTTTCCTCCTACATTTCCAGCTCAGCAGGAAGGGGTAACCGTGAGACTGGTTCATGCAGACGGGAGAGCGATAATCCAGTGTGTGTGGACCATTAAGGGATACATTTGGCTTTAATATCAGCGGGCAGTGGGGAAGAAGTGTTCTGCCAGGGTCTATGTGGAAATGGATTGTCCGAATTGTCCAGGCGAGGGGGCGCTTGGAGGAACGGGCGGTTCTCAGAGGATGACCTTGCCGGCCGCTTGCCAGAGGGGAGAAGAGATGGAAAAGATGAAGTGGTGGCAATTTCACGGGCGGCTTGTAGGCTCGTTCGTGGTCTGCCTGCGGGATCGTGGCAGAAGAGAGGGTCTAGGATGCCAGTGAGCGAGGTGGGAGAACAGGGGGAGGGCACAGCAAGGTCGCATCTGGGCTAATCTCTCTGAGCCCGTGTCTGCCTGCAAGAGCCAGGCGGTGGGAGAGTGGGATTTGAACCCTCTGGCATTCAGAGCGGGCTTAGGGTTGATGGTTATACAGCGAGATACTAGAAAAAGTAATTTCCTGCTAGCTTTGTAGAAAGCCTTTGCTCTGACTCTGACCTTGAAGCTCCCGTACCATTGGCCACCCTTATCCTTGAGGCTCAAACAGGCCGTTAGCCGCTCTAAGTGGGTCTTGTAGGGAGGCTGGGGAGAGAGGGCGTTCCTTTCTTGCAGCTGAAACTCAGCCTCACCTCTCCGCCCCGAGGGTTGAATGCTGAATTTGTTTTGGGCTTGGGGTCTTCTTACTACCTAGGGGTGATGGAAGGCCCACACAGGCCCAGCTCAGCGGGGAGTACTTTCCTCCTGGGGGAACTGGGTTGGGAGACAGAGGCATAGACCCACAGGTCTGCACTCCAGTAGTGCTGATCTTTTCTCTTGTTTGTGGCTCTGGTACTTACGCCAAACCCTGGGTTGTCCCTGAATGGTTTCTCTATCAGCAGGACAAGAGTGCTTTAGGGAGGTGAACTGGACAGTGGGTGTCGAAAGGGCTTTGCATAGTGCATAGTGCTCAGTGTAGTGCCTGGCTGTCTAGCCCGCCCAGTGCTCCATAAGATGCCGTTTGTTATTGGAGAAGGCAGAAGTGTCACCTGGTGTTTTAGGTAGTGAGTGTGAATTTGGGAGTGCAGGGCCCCTTACCCAACACCATGACCTGGCCCCTTTCTGTTGCCTGGTGGACAAGCTCAGCCATTTCTATAAGCTTTGTGCTCCTGGTGGGTACACAGGACATGTGAACCCTGTGATTGTGGGGCAAGGTAGGGGTGTGGGATGAGCCTGGTCTCTGGTAGATCTCAAGGTGCACAAAGAGGACATTGCCGCCCCTCCCAGCCCCCACAGGCTCCCGGCTGTGTGCAGAAGACGCCTGCCTGCCCAGGCTCTGGCCAGACGTGTTGGGTTCATTCCCGGCTGTCGGTGCCTTGGGTGTGTGCACAGTTGGGGAAACAGGAGTACGGGAAGTGTTCGTGCTAAATTCTTCCGACATAATCAAATCTCTGTGCTCCTCAGATCACAGTCCCTGCTGGTCCCCACCAGGCAGTGTTTTCCCTATCTGAAACAGTGGATGGGGCTGGTCCTGAATTCTTCCCTGGGAGTCTGCCATCTCACTCCGTCTGGGTCACAGTGGTCCTGGGGACAGCCTGAGAAAGCCCAAGTTCTTGTGGGTAATTGTAGGGACTGTGGTGGTGGACAGGCTGGGTCTAGTCCCTGACTTGCTGGTCCCTGAGCCCCCACGTGTGAGGTCACCTCGCTAATGCAGAGGTGTGTAGAGGGAGCCGATATGGGGTTCATGGCTGGTCTCCAACTCCACCTGCCTGCTTATTGTTAGCAGAGATGTTTCTGGAAGTGGTAGTTATTTCCTGAGCAACGGTAGCTTTCCTGGAGGGTAACCACATGTCTGAAGCCATTGTAAAGTTCTTGCTGCTGGGGAGGATCCCGACCATTGAGAGATACCTGAAGTTAGGGGACGTGCCTGTGAGCGCTTCCTGGACACTCACCACATTGTCCAGTGTACCTGGGCCCCAGAGGGAGTAAACGGCTTCAGTATGTGGCCTGGGGAGGGTCTGGCCAGCTTGTCATCCTGACGTTACTTGTTTGTCTAACCCTACAAGTCCCAAATTTGATCCACCCCAGCAAGCTGGACAGACCTATGAAATAGTAACGACGTGGTTTTAAGTGATTTTGGAATGAGCATGGCATAAATAAAACAAAGCACTAATTCGTTTTCCCATTTTTTATTGATCAAAGTCGTCCTAGCTGCCAGTCAGAGAGGCCGTGGGGAGGCAGCAGTGCTGCAGCCGGAAGCAGAGCCAGGGCATCAGGGTTGGCACTGCTTGTGTGTGTCCGAGGGGGCACTCGGGAGCCTTACTGCTGGTGACAGTCATGTGTGTGTGTGTGTGTGTATGTATATGTTTGGGGTTGGGGTGTCTCTGCCGCGCAGAGGCCTGGAGCTTTTGAAAGAGTGACCTGTTCTTTCTAGGGCTCCTGCACCACTGCTGTTCTGCCCAGGTGTGGCCCTCACATTACCCCTGGCCCCGTGATGGGGGCAAGCCTGCTCTCTGGTGGACCTCAGGGTGCACAAAGTGACCATGAGCAGTGGCATCCCTCCCCGACCCCTGGGTGGCAGCTCTAGGGTATTTTGAGGTGGTTAGGGGTCTGGCAGAGGGGATAGGTGTACCCCCTTCAATAAAAGTCCCAGATCCATGAGGGATGTAGCTTTTTCAGCTCTTCTGGCTATAGCCAGGAGAGATGTTGGCCCTCTGTGCACATCTCAAGGCCCTGGTGAGGTATGGGGAACCCCTGACTGCCGCTTCCAGGCTCTTCCATCTCGGGGAACTTCTGGACCTCTTGGAGAGGTGGCTCCACTATCAGCCATTGTTTATCCAAAGAAAAGCACCAGCGCTGTGGAGAGGGCAGAGTTCTTGTCCAGTTTACAGGTGGGAAAGCTGAGGCACAGAGAGGACAAGAGGTTGTTGATTTGCGAGCAGGCTTGGGACACAGTCGCCTGACCAACCCAAGCTATCACTACTGGATGTATCCATTGTGAGTCCGTGCAGTAACGTCATTGAGCGCAGGGGGCTGGGAGGGGTGGGACTGGGTGGTCAGGAAACATCCAGAGCCTGTGAGGAGCTGTGTGTGTGTGTGGTGGTGATAACGTTGGTCTGGGCCTGGTGGGGGAGTGAATCTTAAGAGCCCAGGGCTTGCCCTTTGCACAGCTAGCCAGGGGGCATCTGGGGAGTCAGGCCTGGGTTCAGATCTCAAGTCACTTTCTCATGTTGAAGTTTCCCTATCTGCAAATGGGGTGGATTGAGTGCAGATATGAAAGCCACAGGTCTTAGCTGTGAGTGGCACATACCTGTTAGTTGGTTATCATATGCAGAGTGGTTTATACCAGCCCACTGGCCAGTTTTGGGTCAGTGTCTTTCAGGCATGGTAGTCAAAGGCTGGACTTGTGCTCTTAGCATCTTCCTATCACCCTTGCAGACTTAATTTTCCTTAAAGGACTGTTCTCTTCTTTAGGAAAAACCATGTTATCTCCCCTGCTCAGAAACTTATAGAGGATAACTTAAAAGGTCGACCATCAGGTCTTAGAAGTCAAAACATCTCAGGTCCGCCATCAGTTCTGCTATATCCTGGCTAGTGACCTTGGCAGGTTGGGGACCTCTTAGAACCTCAGTTTCTTCATCTGAGTGTTAATCACTCTAGTGACTTGGGGTTGCTGTGAGTAGCCCAGTGGGACTCTGGCTCAGCGCCTGATGCTCTGGAAAATTTTGTACAGTGGGGCCTTTGTGACTATCATGAGTCAGCCATGGAGACTCCCTGAGGTCAGAGCTGGAGGGACCCTGGAGCTCTGGGCTGCACCCTCACTGTGGAGATGTGTGGCTCAAAAGCACACGGCATGGGGTCACCCCGAACTAGGGTCAGGTCTGTGCTAGACAAAGGGCAATGCCAGAGCCGTGCTTCTCCTTAATGGCCACATGGGACAGATGGGCTAGCTGTCTGGGAAATGCAGAGCTTGTTCTTGTCCTTGGTGAGACAAGACTTCCTGCTGCCACGGGAGTGGCGACGGCTCCACCACTGGATTGGGCAGCCATGATGTGAGTGCATAGAACCTGCTCGTGTCTGGGACGGAGGGATGAGCTCCCCACCTCCTCGTGGGCTGTGGCAATATCCTTTTCAACATGTGATTGGTACTCAATCCCAGGATGCTGTTGGTAGGACCCACGCTCCTGTGTTCCAACTTCAGATCCTTGGCTGAAGCCCGCTGGCTGCATGATCTCGGGCAGATGAATTCACTTCCCTGGGTCTCTTCCTGCTCTGGGCTCACACCTCAGTACTGAGGACTGAGTGTCCATGTAGACTGAGCTCTGTGGGGTCCTATCTCTGTTCACACTCCAGCATCACCCTGGGAGCCCGGCAAGAGTGGTGGGATCCCCGCAGCCTGCCCCCACCTAGTGGCTCTCCAGTGTGGAATGGGCTGTTCCTATCATGGTCAGTTGATTTCAGAGCCCCATAGAGAAGTGACCATGGTGGGGGCCGCGTGTGCTGGGACCAGAAGATTCCCTCTGTGCCCTCGGGTTCCTGGTGGCTCGGATGTGCTCCCTGCCTCCCCCACCTCCTCCCCCACCTGGGTCCTTGCCTCAGCTGAATGACAGTTGACAGTGAGCAGTACTCTGGCTTTTTGTCTGCCTGAGACCAGGGAGGTGGGTGGGCATCTGGGCATGGAGCCTGTCTCTAGGCGTTAATGTGATTTTAGCCTGATTAGATAGGTCCAAAGAGGTTGGTGAATGGCGGAGAGGCCCTTTCCAGGGCCAGTGTGCTTTGGTCCTGCTTCCCTGAAGGCCCCACAGAGCAGGATTGTTTGCCCAGGAGGTGGAGCTCTGGGAGGGCTGTGTGCAGCAGGAGGTGCCTGCCCGCGCCCCCTTCAAGTGTCCCCCACAAACGGCAGCCTGCTGCCTTCCATCTTCTGAAGAGTCCTGCCACTTACCTGGCTTCTCCTGAGGATGAGTGTTTGCTTCAGGACGCTGCGAGAGGAATGCTTCCTGGTCAAGGCCCCCCACAGGTTTGGGACAGGCCAGTGAGAGAAAGCTTGCTGCCACAGGGACCCACTCGCCGGAAGTGACAGCTCTACCAGTTTGGCCAAAGACAAGGAACGTCTGGCTTCATGCTGTCAACCGTCTGAGCCTCCCTCCCTCCCTCTTGCTCAGCCTGTGCCCTTGACCGACGCTGTGTGGCTGAGACGGGCCTGCTCCAGCCTTGGCATTCCGTCCTCTCATCTCCAGCCCTCAGGAATCTAATTAGAATCCGAGGCCTTCCCTGCAGTGTGGGGGCAAGAGCTTGCCACAGTCCAGGCTCTGGCTCTGGGAAGGTCAGGGAAGGAGGAATCCAAGCCCCAGAGACAGATGTCCGTTGCTTTACCTTTGTGGGAAGGGGGAGATACTGGTGGCAGGCACGGGCTTGTCTTTCCCTGCCAAATGGCCCTTCTTGAATCCCTGCTACCCTGGGCTTCAGTTTGCCCATTCGTGTGGTGCGATAGAGAGCAGCCAAGGGTGGCCCTTCCTCTCAAGAGCTCCTTGTTCTGAAGCAGACATGGGTTCAGTCTCTACTCTTGCTTCCTTGTGTTCTGCTTGGTTCCAAAGTCCTTAAAGTTCACTGCCTCAGCGTTAAGATAAAGCATCAACGATGGAAGTGTGAGATGTGCCATCCAATGGCGAGGAATCGGGACATCAAGTAAGCAAAGGGCAGGGCGCTCTTGAAGACAGGTCAGGCCGCGCGTGCTGTGGTGGAGACGCGGGTCCGTGTCCAGGCCCTTCGTCTCTGCCTCTGTTGTCTCTGTCCCGGAAGTTGGTTTTTGCTTGGACAGCTGTTTTCCAGGGGCGGGGCTCCCTAAGGTTAGAGGCCACTGGGTGGGGGTGGGGTGGGGTGAGGTGGGGCCGGGCAGGGGCTGGGCCCCTGGACCAAAGGATACCGGCCTGTGCCGAGTCCTGAAAAGGAGCCTGGCCTTGCCAGCTGTGATTATGGTTGGGGCCTGTGTAATTAGCTCTAAAATGGGAGGCTGAGGAGGAATTAAAATAAACCCTTAGTAGAAATTAGAGACCAGCTATGGGGAAAAAAAAAAAAAGGTTGAGCCAGGCTGGGAGCCGCATCGTACCCCACAGAGCAGGGCAAGCGGGAGACGGCGCCGGGTCCCGAGTATAGACGTCCTAGTTTCCAGGCTGGGCCGGTGCTGTGTGCTCTGTCCAACCACGTGCCTGGACACGGTGGCGTATGGCAGTAGACACTGTCTTGGTAGTGGAGGCAGTGGCTGGCTTTGATGGCTTTCTCTTGGGCTGCTGAGGGAGACTCTGCCCTGGCCTCTCTGGTGGCCGCTGGAGGGTCTTGGTATCACTCCCATCTGTCCCTGGCATTAACACATGGCTTTTTTTTTTTTTTTTATCTGAGACAGGGTCTCACACTAGTCCAGGCTGACCTAGAACTCACTCTGTAGCCCCAAACTGGGCCTCAAACTTGCTGTAGTTCTCCCACCTCGGTCTCTTGATTGCCGGGACTAAAGGTGTGCGACAGCACACTTGGCTACATGGTCTTTTCACTGTAGGTCACAATGTCTGCGCGTCTCTTTTTAAATTTTTCAAGTGCGATTTAAAGAAAATGTATATATTACATTTATCATCTTAGCCATTACTTTTTCTTTTCCTTTTGTTTTTCCACCTCCTTACAAGATGATCTTGAGTTATTCATCCTCTTGCCTCTACCTACAAAGTGCTGGGATTACAGGTGTGCATCATGTGCTTGGCTCCTCTCCCCGCCCCCCCCCGCCCCGTTTTTTTTTCAAGGTAGGGTCTCGCTCTAGCCCAGACTGACCTGGAATTCATTATGTAGTCTCAGGTTGGCCCTGAACTCACAGTGATCCTCCTATATCAGCCTCTCAAGTGCTGGTATTAAAGGCATGCACCACCATGCCTGATCCCCTGTTTTTTAAATTAATTAATCTGAGAGAAAGAGAGAGAACGAGGCAGATAGGGAGAATGGGCATGCCAGGGTCTCTAGCCACTGCAAATGAACTCCCGACACATGCGCTGCCTTGTGCATCTGGCTTTACGTGGGTCCTGGGGAATCGAACCTGGGTCCTTTAGTGACTAAGTGCCTTAGTCACTTCCCCTGTTTTTTTGATACAGGTCTCGGTATATAGCCCAAGGTGGCCTGGATCCTGCAACCCTCCTGTGTGCTGGGACTACAGGTGCGCACCACAACTCTGGGCTTCAGCGTTTCAGGCACATCCCCAGTGTCCTATATGTATGACATCATCTGCTTTCAGAACATTTCCATCTTCCCACACTGCTACCCCATGTGGACTCCCCTCCCAGCCCTGACCCTTGACTTTGGGTCTCTATGAAATCTGACCAGGGACGTCATATGAATCGAATCTTCCTCTAGCATTTGACCTTTTGTGTAATGACAGAGATGAAGGGGTGATTCCAGCAGCTCCCCCGACCACGTACGGCATTTGAGTTGAACTTAATTCATTTTTAAATAAAATTAAATGGGAAATTCAGCTTTTTCAGTTGAAAGTGCTTAGTGGGCATATGTGTCTAGTGACTGCCATGTGGGACAGCAATTAATAAAGGACAGTATCATTGTTTTAGGAAATTCTTTTTGAAACAGACTAATTTAATTAATTAATTTATTTGACACACACACACACACACACACAGAGAGAGAGAGAGAGAGAGAGAGAGAGAGAGACAGAGACAGAGACAGAGAGAAAGACAGAGACAGAGACATCAGGGCCTGTAGCCACTGCAAATCACCTTGTGCATCTGGCTTTATGTGGATACTGGGGAATTGAACCTGGATCCTTTGGTTTTGCCGACAAGTGCCTTAACTGCTAAGCCATCTCTCTAGCCCTGGTTTAGAAAGTTTTGTTGGAGAATGTGGTTCCAAGTTAATGGAGGTTAGAGAGATGGGTCAGTGGTATCATGTGTCCTGGTTTGGGCTAGATTTCTTTTCTGATCTTCCCACCAAGAGTTCTTTTCCTTTTCCTTCCCTTCCCTTCCCCCTTCCCCCTTCTCCTCCCACCCTCCTTCTCTCTTTTTCTTTTTTCTCTTTCTCTCTTTCTTTTCTTTCTTTCTTTTGGTTTTTCAAGGTAGGACTTCACTCTAGCTCAGACTGACCTGGAATTCACTATGGAGTCTCAGGGTGGCCTTGAACTCTTGATGCTCCTCCTACCTCTGCCTTCCGAGTGCTGGGATTAAAGGTGTGTGCCACCACATCTGGCTTCTTTCTTTCTCTCTTTCTTTCCTTCTTTCCTTCTTTCTTTCTTTCTTTCTTTCTTTCTTTCTTTCTTTCCTTCCTTCTTTCTCTCTTTTTTCCTTCCTTCTTTCTCTTTTTTCCTTCCTTCCTTCCTTTCTTTCTTTCTTTCTTTCTTTCTTTCTTTCTTTCTTTCTTTCTTTCTCTCCTCCCTTCTATAGAAGAGTGAAGCAACGTAAGCCTGGTTTGTACAACATGCTGTCTGTGTTAATGGGCTGATTTTGACTGTGCTTTGAACAAGGAAGATGATAGCATTGTTCTAGGAAATATTTGCTCAGGTGTTTAGGGAAAAGGGAGTGCTTGTTCACAGTTAATACCGAATTTTCAGAAGAAATTTATGGACTGAGAAGTAGGAGGGGGTGGGGAGGAGAGAGAAAGACTGCACGATATAGAAAATAATTTGGTGTCTTTTGTGAACAGTGGCCATTCCAGCCAGTATGCACAGTGGCCCAAGGCAGAGGTGACAGTGTTTCCAGGGAGCTCTTTGTTCTGTCTTCCATTGCCCTGAGCTTAGTTTGTGTTTCTGGCCAACCCTACGCCCAATTCTGTCCATTTGTGTACATTTCTGGTGAGTAGTTCTCTTGGGATTAGTAGTAGGTTCCACAGGGACGGTCACTGATTAGCCTCGAAGTCCTGGGCTGCTTTGGGGCGTGGGGGCGTTGCTTCTTGAATGCTGTGTTTCGCTGCCATGGGGGCTGATGGCTTCCTGTACCAGATGCCCCTGCCTGCCATTAGGACATGAGGTCATCCCAGCAGGGCAGGGGCATCAGGAGACCAGGCCTCGGGCGCATGGGCCACTCTTTCCATGCTACTCTGAGTAGATAGGATTTGAACTCCTGACCTGGTGCTCTGAAGCCTTCTCTGGGGTCCCCTCCCTGCTGCCTGTGAGTTTCTTTGTAGCTAGCAATTTCTCTATGAGGACTGGAAGGCGTTGGTCATCCTGTCCACCTCCACCCGGATGTACTCCGAGCCGGAGCTGGCCTGGAACTCATCTCCAGGGCTGGTGTTAGAGAGGAGAGGACCAGATGTTGATGTGGGAGTTCTGGCCTTTCCACTCCTACCACCTCCCTCTGTGTCTGGCCTGTTCCACTCGTTGGGTCTTTGTGACCAGTGGCATGATTCTGGACTATTTGGGCTTGCCTCCTATGAAGATACAGGGAGGCATGTGGTGTGAGAAGCTGTGTGCATGCTTGCGTACATGCACGTGCCTGCGTGAACCTCGTGCTCCTTTGTCCTTGCTGACTCAAGGCCAGCAAGTTCTGCTGCTGCTGTGACTGTCGGTACTGAGTTGTTCTGGAAACAACTGGGCCAGGTGTGTGTTAGATGGTCCTGATTGGCCAAAGGGAGCCGGGTGCTGCCTGTCATGTCAGGACCAACCTGGATGGAGGGCATGTATGGCAGCAGGGCTGATGAGGCCCCGAGGTCTTTGTGCCCTGTAGGGTTCTGCAGCTCTGGGGATGCCCTAGCTCGCTTCCCCAGCCTTGGAAGGGGGCAGCTGACGCCTCTTCAAGAGCGGGGATGTGGCGCCTGTGCTGACAGGCACGTGCTCGATGCCCTTGTGACCATTGTTTCCCCAGGTGCTGCCGCCTTGCTCATTCCCCCTTTCTCTCTGCAGTTTCTGTGTTTGAAGAACATCCGCACCTTCCTCAAAGTCTGCCATGACAAATTCGGACTAAGGAACAGTGAGCTGTTCGACCCCTTTGACCTCTTTGACGTCCGGGACTTCGGAAAGGTGAGTGGACTCCTGGCTCTCAAGCGTAGGCCCCCAAGTGCGACACGTGCTGGGTCACATGGGCGGAATAGGCTGGCCTTCCAACCTGTGATGGACAGGCGCTGGCTGAGTACACAGGAGTGTGCAGAAGCCTGGTCTGTGCACTGCGGTGGGCAGCAAGACAGCCCCTACCTTGCTTTGGAGCCAGCGGGGAAAGCTGAGCGTGGTGGGTGCCGTTGGGAGGGGAACCTGAGTCCAGGCAGGTGCCAAGGCCCTGGAGGCCACAACAACTTGTTGCTCCCTGGCAAACATGGGTACAGACGGCACTGAAAATACTGGTTACTTCTTTTATACCGATAGGATCATGACTGTGGTATCTTCTGGGTGGATGGGGGACTGAGAGCTGAGGCGCTCACCTGTACGTAACCCAGCTGGTCCCACGTTCCCATGGCGAGCTCTCGAAGGTTCCCATGCAGCTTGACCTCTCCCTTATTGCTGGTGCGAGCCCTGTGCTGCCAGAGCGGGGACATAGCTACCCACGGGGAGATAAGGCTTGGCATTGCCTGTCTCAGGACCTGGCACTTGAGTAAATGCTTCGTGGCTGGCAGAGTGTTTATGGTGCTCGATGCTGAGTGGCTCTGCGGTGTCAGCTTCGTGCCTGTGACCAGGACTGCTGGGAGCCACTGGGCCTGGCAGGCGTCCTCCGTCCTGCGATCCCCCCCCCCACGCCCGCTGTGAGATGCTGCCTCTGTGAGGGTCCAGCTCTTGCAGATTTCTGTCTGCCTCTTGTGCGATGTGTGGAGGTCTCTGTCCCAGGGCTTGTGCAGGGAGTTGAATACGAAGTGATGCAAATAGAGTGTCATCCTTCCCTCTGCCCAGACGCACTAGTCCCTTGGATGCTTGGATGACACTCAGCTGATGTCCTGTCTTGTGAGTGGCCTTTTCCGTTTCCACGGAGCTCTTTGGAACTCTCTTCTGGTCTTATTCTGTGAACAGCTGGGATGGGTTTGCCCCGGTGCCCTAGAGTCAGGGGAAAGCTGGAGGGGCCTGGAACATACACGCACACATGTGCACACACACACACACGCCCATTCACACCCACGTGTATACCTGTGCTCACACAACTCTTATACACTGACACTTTTGCCCACTTATGCATAATGACGTTCATGTATTCACACACAATTCACACACACTTCTCCCCACACACAACTGTACTCAGGTACTCACATCCCCATACCTGTGGGCATACCACAATTCACACACACACTCATTCTCTCTCTCTCTCTCTCTCACACACACACACACACACACACACACGTGCACGTCTGCGCGCACAGTTGGCATCAAAAATAATTGTATAGAGAAAGAGACAGGAAAACTGGCCAAACCTAGTTGTTGGCTGACAGTTAAGCCCAGTATGTTCAGTATCTGATTTCATATAATTTCATTTTTGTTTTTAGTTTGCTGCAGTGCAATGCAGTGATGTAAGGCGTACATAAATCTGGATTAAACTCTCATCATACGATCGGCCAGCTGTGTGGTCAGGCAGCTTGTGAAGGGTCGTCCTTGTTACCGTCAGCAGTTTTTGAAGAGGAGGTTCTGGCTGCTCGGTGGTGCTCTGTGTTGGCCGCAAGTGAAGTGGGGACACTGTGCTAAGGGCGTTTTGCCCTGGCCTCCACTGTGACGGTCAGTGGCCGTGCTCCGCCACACCCCGCCATCTGCTTGTGGGAAGAGGGAGTGGACAGTGTGGTTAGACCCTGAGTCACAGGGTGGGGTGTTGGGGCTGAGTTGAGGGGGTGGGGTGCAGCCTCATGCGCTGCCCTGCGGGAGCCCACATGGCCATCACAACTGCCTCTGCTTGGCTGTTGGTTCATTTTCTGTCCAACCTCGAGGGTTTTGTGAAGCAGGTTTCTTCCTGCTGGGTTTGCCTGGGCACCTGACCCAATGCCTGTGGCCCCTGAAGTGTGTGGCTGTGAGAGGCTGTGGAGGTCTAGTGGATGGATGTGGGAAGCAGGGGCCCGGTTACTATAGTAGTCCTTGGGTTGAGGTGGACGCTACTGTCACCAGCCTGAGACTACATAGTGAATTCCAGATCAGCCTGGGTTAGAGAGAACAAGACCCTACCCCACCCCCCCCCAAAAAAAAGAGTGAGTTCCAGGTTGGCCTGGGATACAGTGAGACATTATCTCAAAAACAACAACGGGCTGGAGAGATGGCTTAGCGGTTAAGGCGTTTCCCTGCAAAGCCAAAGGATCCCGGTTTGATTCTCTAGGATCCACGTAAGCCAGATGCACAAAGGGGAACACCCGTCTGGAGTTTGTTTGCAGTGGCTAGAGGCCTTGGCGCGCCCATTCTCTCCCGCTCTTTCTTTCTCTCTGTCTCTTTCTCTCAAATAAATGAATAAAATATATTTAAAAAAAGCAACAACAAAAACAACAACAACAACAACAACAACAAAAAAAAAAACTGGCACAAAGAAGTGAGGTTATTAGTATAACTACCAGATATGGTTCTTAGACCTTTGGAACTGGCTTGTAGGAAGATCTTGGAACTGTGGGCTAGAGAAGTCTTCGAATGTTCAAGTTGAGCATAATGATTGATTCTGTTTGGAGTGCAGAAGATCAGAATGCTCATAGAATGTAGATAATACGGGTTATAAGGTTTCAGAATGGAATTAGGACTCTATCAGGAACCGAGCTAGAGGCCATTTGTGTTAAGAGTCTGGTAAAAACAAACAAACCGACAAACAAACAAACAAACAAACAATCTGGCTGTCTCTTCCTATATCCTGAAAACTCGAGTGAAGCTGAACTCAAAAAAATAGAGAAGGGGTTGGAGAGATTGCTTAGCGGTTAAGCCTCTTGCCTGTGAAGCCTACAGACCTTGGTTCGAGGCTCCATTCCCCAGGACCCACGTAAGCCAGATGCACAAGGGGGTACATGCATCTGGAGTTCCTTTGCAGTGGCTAGATGTCCTGGTGCACCCATTCTCTCTCTCTCTGCCTGCCTTTCTCTGTCTCTCTCTCTCTCTTTTTCTCTGCAATAAATAAATAAAAATATTTAAAAAGAACAGAGAAAAGTTCAAGACATAACACTCATGCCCCTGGTGTGGTTATGGCTCACTGTGTTTACCCAGATTTGCGGTGTGAGAGGACAGAACTGTGAAACACGTGCCTTGTGGTAAGGAAAGGAGAGGAAGAAAGTTAAAGCACAGACTGACTGTAATTGTTAAGGAGTAAATTATTAGCACAGTTAAGGAGAAATTGCAGTGCCTTGTATGAAACAATAAGAAAGAGGTATCTTTCTTTCAATGGGAGGGCAAGACCCACCCATTGAAAAAAGCTCCAGGATATCACAGTGCAAACCTATCTGAGGAGGGAGTGCTTGAACCGAGAGAGTCTCGGGCCAGCCTGCTCAGCAGGGCTGCCAAAGAAAGTGGCTTCCCAGTGGCAGTCACAAGTGCAGCTCTGGCCCCGTGGAGCAAGGCTGTGTGTCTCCAGCGGCCATTGGAATGTGGTGTCACCCACTTGGTTTTGCAGGCTGTCGAGCTGCAAGGATGAAGAGGTCCTGGAGGCTTGAACCAAGGTTCCAGAAAGCCACTGAGGGATGACTTGACACTGTCAGTGTCCCTGCCTGCACAGATAGATGAAGCTGTGACGTTGAAACCTAATTTGCAATAGAGACCTTGAGATATTAGAGAAATGTGGGGTGTCTGCCAAGAAAAGCCTCAAGTACCGAGTGGAGCCAGCCAGAGAGAGGCCAGTGTATACCACAGGCAATGGAGCTGGAGGGGTGGGGCTACCCAGGCTTCCTGGAGTCCACAGGGTGTCCTCACAGGCTCTAGATTCCCACTGTGGGAGTTGGTGTTTACCCTGCTGGGTTTTGGTCTTGCTTTGGTCTGATGCTTGGAGTGCCAGTGTTTACTGTATGGCATTGAATGTTTGAAGTAGGTAACTTGTTTGTGGATTTTTTTTTTCTGGGGTTCAGAGATGAAGACAGTACCTTGAGTCTCAGAAGAGACTTTGGTCTTTTGAACAGTGTTGGGATTGTTAAGACTGGGAACATTGTGGATTTTGCTGAATGTCCTTTTCTCACTATGAGATGGTTGGGAGACTCTGAGGGCCGGTGTGTGTGTGTGTCGTTTTGGATGGAAAATGTCCCCCACTGGCTTATGTGTTTGAACTCTGGTCCCCAGCCGGTGGTGAAGTGTAGCTGGAGGGTTTCTGGAGGGAAGGTCTGTACTCGATACTCACCCTACCTTCTGCCACTTTCTGCTACCTGTTGTCCTGAGATGGGAGCAAAGCAGCTGCCCCAGGCTCCAGCTACCAGCAAACCGCCTGCTTCCCCTGCCATGATGGACCGTATCCCCTTAAACCATGGACCTAAGTTAGCCGCTTTTCTTAAACTGCTTCTTGCGGACTGGTGAGATGGCCCTTGTCTACAAAGATTGACGACCTGAATTTTGACTCCCAGTGCCCACATAAAGCCAGGTGCACAAAAGATGTAAGAGTTCATTTGCAGCGGCTGCAGGCCTGGCATACCCACTCTCTTTGTCTCTCTTCTCTCTATACTTATAAATTAAAAAAAAAAATTTTTTTAAGCAGGGCGTGGTGGCTCACGACTTTAATCCCAGCACTCAGGAGGCAGAGGTAGGAAGATTACCTTGAGTTTGAGGCCACCCTGAGAATACAGAGTGAATTCCAGGTCAGCCTGGGCTAGAGTGAGACCCTACCTTGAAAAACCAAAAAAGACAAAAACAAAACAAAACAACAACAACAAAAAAATGGCTTCTTGTTAGGCAGTTGGCCATAGTGGAAAGTAATCAACAGTCTCTGGCTGATTTAGAAACTGTCATCTTTCCCCTTTTTTAGGAAGTATATGGTTACGAAGACAAAAGGCCTTTGTCTGTCTTATCTATCAGTCCATCAGTTGATCCATGCATCCATTGACCCATCCATCCATTGATGTGTCAGTCTATCCATGCATGCCTAGACACTGGAGCCTTCCATGTGATTTCACTGCAGACAGACTATTGCTTTTTGCAAAAGTACAGCCCAATAGCAACTCCCCATGCTAGAAGAAGATACACAAAGGCCTGGGCTAGCCACTGCCAGAGGTGGGGCTGGTCTTGTTTTCTGTTCATAGACCAGGAATGTTTTCATGCTGGGCAGGTAGTCCAATCCCCTGCCCTTGGCTTTCCCCTTCCCTTTTCCATTGGCACCGAGCCTGGCAGGTATAGTGGGGTCTGGGGAGGCCTCACCCCTTGACCCAGTGCTCACTGCTTGCCGTCCTCGGACACCTGGGGAAGGAGACTCCTGGAGACTTTGAGGGTTATGGGAGCCTTGAGATGCTGGGAAGTCGGCCTGGCTGCCTCCCCCACCTGACTTTGGTTCCTTCGCTTCTCTCAGGTTCTGTGTGCATCAGGCCAGCCCTGGTGTGGTCAGGCAGGAGAGAGCAGGCCTTCAGTTGCCCTCTGCGGAACCTGACTTTGCAAAGACTTGGTCTTTTGAATCTTTGCAAAGGCGAAGATCATGGCTGCCTGTTGTGGAACTGCTGGAAGGACTCAGGGAGGAAGTGAGCCTGTAGGTCCCCATCACTTTTATTAGTATTTTCTTCCTGCTCTTGGTTCTTTGCCCTGTAGGCTCCAGCAGGAACAGAAGGATCTAGAAGTTGGTTCCGGAAGTGTTTCTCTTTTGGCTGCCTTCCTTCATATTCTTCCAAAGGGTTGCATTAAAGATATTAGGTTTCAGCTCAGATAAGTCCCGTCCAGGAGGCTGCCTGGGGTGGCCGTGCTGTGTGGAGGCTGAGCTCTGGACGCTGAACTCTGGCCCCTGGGCCTGGCGGTGAGGCGCCTGCTGGCTTTGTGATGAAATCTGCTGGCCCTGTCTCTGCCCTGAGGCCTGCCCAAGTCATTTCTCATCTTCCTGTGTCCTGTCTGGACTGTTGTCTGTCCAGTTGCTGGGGCCCAGGGTGGGAGGGACCACAGAGGCTCCATGGGTGGCCTTCGTGGGGTTTTTCCTTGGGGCTCTGAATAGGAAATCCCCTTGGGAAGTGGGACCCTGGGGAGGATTTTGCGGGCTTTCGAGATCTCAGTCTCCTGGACAAGGCAGATAATCAGAACAGTACCAGCTGCCACCTCCTCACTATGATGTGGGTGCTGTGGCCATTTCTCACAGCAGATGACTGTTTTCTTGCTCAAGGTCAATGATGAGGAGATTCTTGGTCCCCCGTGCTCCTCAAGAGGAGGGTGAAGGCCTGGTCATGGCTGGATTGGTCACATTGCCTGCTGAGCCAGGTGAGGATAGCGAGGCCACTTCCCCTGTGGAGCAGAGGCCCCTGGGCTGTGTGATGGCTGGTGGCTGTGTTGTGGGATGTCCTGGGCAGGGCTGGAGCAGGGAGCGAGGAAGGGGGCAGTGGAGACCTGTTGAGGCTGGCCTTTTTGTCTGTGCTGGTAGCTGCCATTTATGTTAACCTGTGCCACTAGGTCAGGAGGAGATGACAAAGTCTTAGGAGACGTATGTCCTTTGACTCGGAAAGCAGGGGAGGAAGGAGGGAGAGACAGTGAGGGGCTAAGAGGGGGTCTTTTCAGAAGTGTGTGCCTTCAGGTGAGAAGTTACGGCCACAGTGTGGTTCGGGTGGCTGGGGGTGGCCTGCCCCTGCTCTCTCACCCCATAGCTGCTTGCCCTGGTCTCCTATGAGGCCCTCAGCCCTTCCCATCTAAGGGAGTTCCTGCTGGCCACTCTGGACCTGGAGGCTCGCTGCCTGTCCTGCCTGCCCGCCCACTGGTGACTATGGTCCAGTGTATGCTTTTACTTATTGTTGCAGTCAGGTTCGCATTGTAGAAATCACCCAACCAAGAGCAGCTTGTGGGGAAAAGAGGTTTATTTTGGCTTACAAACTCGAGGAGAAGCTCCACAATGGCAGGGGAAAACGATGGCATTCACAGAGGGTAGACATCACCCCCTGGCCAACATCAGGTGGACAATAGCAACAGGAGAGTGTGCCAAACACTGACAAGGGGAAACTGGCTATAACACCTATAAACCTGACCCAACAATACATCGCTTCCAGAAGGCTTAAATTTCCAATTGCCATCAGCTGGGGAGACTAGCATTCAGAACACCTAAGTTTCTGGGGGACACCTGAATCAAACCACCACACTTCTCTACCTTCCCACTGGGGATGAGTTCTCGAGGGTGCCGCAGTTTGTGTTGTGTCCGGAGGAGGAGCACACCCCGGGGCCGCCGTGCATCTGTGTGGATGGAGGAGGTCTGGGCCTGGAGGCTGGCGTGTGTCTTGCAGGTCAGGAGGCCCAGCCAGCCACGACTTCCCTGTGTGGAGCTGCCACACCTCTGCACAGGACATGTGTCCAGAGCCTCATTCATTCCAGAGCCTGCAGCCCTACTGGGTGACACTGTCCATGCAGGCCTGCTTTGGGCCAGCGTGAGCCACTGTGGGTCACAGAGAGCAGTATACATGTGATCAGCAGGCTAATTGTCTTCTCCTTCCTTAGAAGACCTCCACCGCTGTTAGCCCTGGCACTCTGCATAAGGGATGGACTGACAGACTGCTGGCTGGTTCTGCACTGTTCATCCAGGTGTCCAGCTTTCGCCCCCTTCTCCCTTCCCGCTTTGTGGAGCTCATTGCTCATGTCACCAGGCACCTCGCGTTGGTCCTTTCCACACCAAAGCACCCGCAGCTTGCCAGGCCCTCAAGCAGTAGGAAGGAAATTGAGGCACTGAGGGAAGACAGGTCTTGTTTGTGCTCCACGAGACTGCTAGAGCTGGGAGCTGGGGTTTTTGTGGGGCCTGGCTGAAGGGAGAGATCACCTTCCTTTCAGTTCTGCTGTAGCCCTTCTCCCTCTGCCCGTTTGCAGGAGTGAGACCAACACAATCTGTACGGGAGGGGGGCCAATGAGGAAGCCAGGAGGCAGTAATGAGGCCAAGAGAGGCAGTGAAGTCGCAGTGAGGAGGGGAGGAGGGCAGCGGGGAGGGGAGGAGGGTAGTCCAGTGAGGAGCCAGGAGAGGTTGCAGGCTGGCTATGTGGGTAGTGGCAGTCACTTGTCTGCCCTGAGGGGAAGATGCTGACAGTGATGTCAACCATTGCTGATGGCCAAGTAGGCCAGACACTTCATCGCAGCTGTGGATTTCAAAGCTTTCTGGCTCAGGAGGCTGAGTGGAGGCTGGAGGACAGGGTCCTGCTGAGTCAAGGCAGCTCACTTTGCTGTTTTCTGTGTAGCATTTTATGTGACAGAAGAGCCCTGCAGAGGCTGCAAACAGAGTTGGAAGCCAAGAGCCCCTCATAACCTTGCTCCTCTCGTCTCAGCTTAGTGGGGGTTGAGGGTGTGGGCGGAGGGTCCAGTCTGGTCGGTATTGATGGTCTGCGGGCGTATAGCTCTTCAACAGTGTCCCCCATCTTCCTTGTACCGGGCTACTTCCCCCCCTCCAGGTGCCTGTGGGTCCCCTGCTCCTCCCCCTGCCACTTACCGAGTCTCCTGTGGGTACCAGAGTAGACATCAGTAATCAACCCCAGCACCTGATGCCTGACAGTCAGCCAGGCTAGCACAGAGGAAGCCAGCTTGCCTCCCTAGACCCTTCCCCCCAATCTGCTCCCCTGTTGTTGCTGTGGCCATCATCCTCCGGAGTTGATGACGTGGTGGGATGGGTGGGGGGCTTCTGCTGCTTCTGGCAGCCAGGTGAAAGTGGGCCAGCTAAGATGGCTTGGGACAGAATGGCCCAAAGCAGGCCCCTCCCACCGCTGGGCCAGGCACAGGGCTGCCTCCTGTGTTGTAGCTGTAGCGTTCCCATCTGAGTAATGGGTCTGAAGGCTGTTGTTCCCCTGAGGACAGCTGGAGGAAGAGTCCAGGTGGGGCAGCTCCCCTGGCATCTTTGAGTGGAGGCTCTCGGGAATTAAGGCGGGCACAGCACCCCTTGTGACATATTCCAGCTGCCCAGAGTGCCAGCCTCACCCAGCCGCCCATGCCTGTTGCGCCGATTTCTCACCGACATCTGTGGAGATGAACGGATCCCCCAGCCCTGTCTTATCGCGGACCAAAGCAGCAGTAACCATGGACTGCTGGTGGAGCGCCCCTTATCTCCACGCCCAGGCCCTGAGCCCGGCTATGTCTGCCCATTTCCCCTCAGTGTTTGTTCCTTTTGCTGAGTGGACTTTGCGCTCTCCTGAGGCACTTCTGCTTCTGGCTGATGGTTCTCACCCCGCCCCTGCTGAGCCACACTCGTTTGCACGCCTTGACTTAATGCTGTCCGCGAGGTGTGCTCAGACCTTCTCGCTGCATCCAGTGTGCACTAATTACTTATTAAAATGTAACTGCCGTAGAGCGGGAGCGGCCGAGGGGCTCCCAGCAGAGCCCTGGCAGGGGCGGCTGGCAAGGGCTTCCCAGATTCCACTTGAAACGTTTCCTGCTTACCTCCGCTACTGGGTGTCACTTCAGGACATAAATTAGCCAACCCTTCCAGAAGAACTAGACGACTGGACATGCCACACGTGTGTGAATGGAAACCGAGATGTATGTACATGCACACATTCTAATTCTCTCTCTGTGTGTGTCTGTCACCCCCTCCCTCCCTCTCAGTGCATCACAGCCTGAGCTGCTGCTGGCGAGCGCTGTCTCTTTTAGTGTTAGGACTGAACCCAGGACCTTGCCCCTGTCCCTGACCTCACCTGAACCCTGAGGCTCTTTACTTCCCCTTCCAGGCAGAGGCCACTCCTACCTTGCAGTGTGGGAAGGGCGGAGGAGTGGAGGGTAGATGCTCTGTCAGCAGTTACAGGCCCAACAGGAGGTGACAGAGCTGTGTGCAGGGGGGTGGGGGGTGGCTGGGCCTATGCACTGCTGGTCCTGTGCTGTGTGTTTTGTGGGAGTTGGCCAAGGTTGAGGGCTGGGAGTTCAAGTCTTGAGAGGGGCTCGTGGCTGAGGATGATCCCCCCTTCCCTGGGTTGGTGATGTGGACTGAACTCAGCCCTGGTTTGGCTGCTAGTTGGGGTCGTGACTTAGCTTCTGGGGGTGGGGGGTGGTCAGTCAGAAGGATGGAAGGTAGAGGTGAGGCTCGTGAGCCTGTGGCGTCTTGACTGTAGATGGAAATGTAAGGGTGCAGTGGGCACAATGAGGGTGCCAGGGTGCAGGTATGTGGCATAGGGTTCCAGTGGCAGCCTTTGTTGAAGACTCCTTCCTCCATTGAGCAGAAGCAGGGCAGGGATCCCTAGGCCGAATCCCTGTGTTTTATGGGACCTCCCACCTCCACCTGGGCTGTGGTACCCCATGGCTATACAGGGATTAATTAAAACATTGATCAGTCCTGATTGATTGGTAACTGGAGAGCCTCGTTGAGGTTTCTGAGGCTCCACCATTGATGAGTGGTGTCTGCTCTGGTCCTCTGCGAGGCCATGAGGTCCTATGCCAGGCATTCCTGCTCCTGGGCCAGCTGGTCTCATGCTGGTTGCCCCCCAAGCAAATTCGGAGCAGCTGAGGCGTGGAGCTGCTGTGTCTTGGTGGGGTAGGGTGGGTTCTCAGATGAGCCCCTGTGGTTGGGGCAGAGCCCCTTAGGGGAACTGCAGGCTTGTATATTGGGTGTGTGTATGTCTGCAGAAGGCCATCTGATGTCTGCGGTTACAATGACTATGAGATGGCTTAGGTTTGGTGAGGCGATGTTATCACTAGGGCCGGTGGCTGTAGGTCTAGGTCGATGTGTCTGGGCTGGGGGCCATTGTGTGAAGAATGGGCTTCTCTGCTTCTGGTCCTCTGCTCAGGCCAACTGGAGCCAGAGCATGCAGCCTCTGCTTTTTGGACTCTGCAAAGACAGAGCCCAGGACCATGGATCACGGTGCGTGGTGACTGGGGTTGTGGTGGTGCTGCAGTTCGTATGTATGTATGTATGTATGTATGTATTTTTTTTTTTGTGTGTGTGTGTGTGTGCACATGCACGTAGAGGCCAGAGGTTGACATCAGGCATCGTCCTAAATTTCTCTTCTCATTACTTTTTTTTAAAATATAATATTTTATTATTTATTTATTTATTTGAGAGAGAGAGAGAGAGAGAGAGAGAGAGAATGAGAGAGAGAGAATAGGTGTGCCAAGGCCTCTAGCCACCGCAAACGAACTCCAGACGTGTGTGCCCCCTTGTGCATCTGGCTAACGTGGGTCCTGGGGACTCGAATCTGGGTCCTTTGGCTTTGCAGGCAAGCGCCTTAACCGCTAAGCCATCTCTCCAGCCCATCTTCTCCTTAACTTTTTTTGAGCAGGGTGTCTCACTTGAATCTAGAGCTCAATGGTTTGGCTAGACTAGTTAGCCAGCAAGCTCCAGGGATCCACCTGTCTCCACCAACAGGATCGTAGGCATGCGACACTGCCACCTGCCTTTTAACTTGGGTGCTGGGGACCTGAACTCGGGTCCTCATGCTTGCACAGCAAGCTCTTTACTCCGCCCGTCTTGGGGTTTTCAGGAAGGTGATAGTGCTCTACAGAGTGGCGAGCCTGGGTCTCAGGATTGGTAAACAGCGCCGGAAAGACCCTGCACAGTGCCCGGTGCTAGGGGGACACTGCAGCCATGGCACCCCTCCTCTCTTGTTCAGGATTTGGCTCGGGGAAGATGGGACTTCAGTGGCCCATGGTGGAGCAGCCAGGGACAGAGGAGGTGTATTCAAGGCCTGCTTTGGCCACTGTGCTTCACTGCTCGTGGTCTCCTTACTGCTCTCCTGTCGGCCCCTCGGTTTCCCCACGTGGGAGGAAAAGGTTGGAACTCCAGGGAGGTGATCTGCCCTTCCTGTCCCTGTGAGCAGCAATTAAGCCACATCTTTGACATTCCTTTCTTCTGTGCCTCTTTCTGCCCATCAGGTCCCCACCCAGGGACTGAGAGCTTATAGCTTTTCTTTACCAGTCCTGGGGTGACTTGTGCACGCTTTTTTTTTCCCCTTTGGTTTTTGTCCACAGTTAATTAAGCTTTAATTGGCTAATTGTTTCTCCCCAGTGCCCCAAGACATTAATTGTGTCTGGTGAAGCCTGACAGTTTGATGTTGACAGCAAAAAAAAGCTGAATAAGACTAGGAGGGAGAGAAGAAAAAAAAAAAAAAAAGCAAACTATAAATGGTTACTTTGTAACGAAGTGTCATTTTTGGTCACTTTGGAAGACCTTTCTTAAGGCACACTTGTTATTCTAAAGGTCAATATGGTGGATGTGGCTACAGCTAGCTCCTGGCTGTCCCGGAGGGGCCCTGACTCTGAAATCACAATGTGTATGCTGTGAAATTGGGAGAGAGGCCCCAGCAGTGTTCAGAGTGTCCTGCCTGATCCTAGGCACTGGGATGATGTGCCCAGAGGCCTGGGCCTGATCTCTCATGTCCAAAGTGATGGTCGGCACGCAAAGATCTGGGCCCCTCTGCCCTTGCAAGTTAGGGCCGAGGCCCTGGGATATTGGCTTCACTCTCTATCCGTTTTTTAAAATTAATTAATCAATTTATTTATTTGAGAGACTGAGAGAGAGGGAGAGAGGGACAATGGGTTGCCAGGGCCTCCAGCCACTGCAAATGAACTCCAGATGCGTGCATCCCCTTGTGCATCTGGCTTATGCGGGCCCTGGAGAATCGAACCGAGGTCCTTTGGCTTTGCAGGCAACCGCCTTAACCACTAAGCCATCTCTCTCCAGCCCTGCTCTTTTGACTGTCAAACTTAACTTTGAGGAAAAAGAAAAAAAGAAGGACGTAAGATTTTTCGCTTACCCCCTTGGACCACAGTGCCATGGCATTGGGTATGTTCACAACGTGTGCAGCCGTCACCGCTGTCTTGTTCTAGGACATTCTGCTATTCTTTTCCTCCTCCCCATTCCACTGCTCGTGCCAACCACTATATCTGTCTTCTGTTTCTGTGGCATTGCCTACTCTGGGTCTTCCATACAAATGAAATCAAATCATGCAGTGTGGGCCCTTGGTGTCTGGTTTTGCCACTTGATGAAATGTTTCCAAGGTCATCTGTGTTTTACAGCCTCATTCCTTCTTTTTTTTTTTTTAAATATTTATTTATGAGAGAGCGAGAGAGAGGCAGATAGAGAGAGAGAGAGAATGGGTGTGCTCCAGCTTTTGCAAACAAATTCCAGATGTATGTAGCACCTTGTGTATCTGGCTTATGTGGGTCCTGGGGAATTGAACTGGGGTCCTTTGGCTTTGCAGGCAAGCACTTTAACCATAAAGTTACCTCAATAGCCCAGCCTCATTCCTTTTAAGTGTGCTATTCCTTATTATGGCAGCACTCCATTTTGTAACTAGACCACAGTTTACTCATTTATCACCCACTGATAGAGACGAGCCCCCCTCCTTTTATCCATTGAGCCAAGTGCTGCTGTGAGCATTCGGGAGGCAGGCTTTTAAAATTAATTAATTAATTATGAGAGATAGTAAGTATGGCTGTGACAAGGCCTCTTGCCACTGCAAATGATCTCCAGACACATGTGCCACTTTGTGTATCTGGCTTTATGTGGGTACCGGGGAATTGAACCCAGGCCGGCAGGCTTTGAATACAAGCACCCTTAACCTCTGACTCATCTCCCCAGGCCAAGTTTTTTTTTTTTTTTTTAAAGACAGGGTTATTCTGTGTTGCCCAGTTTGGCCTCAAATTGGCAATCCTTCTGCTTCAGCCTCCTGAGTGTGGGATTATAGTCATGGGCCACCATGCCTGCCTGAGAACAAGATTTTGCTTGTTGATTCTCAGTCCGGAGCCCCTGGCCCACAGCCCCCTTACTGTCCTGTGCTCCGGGCCCCAAGGACTGGGTTTCAGGTAGACACATTCCTGCCTGCTGGAGTGGGGGTCATAGTTTGTGGGTGAGGCGAGGCTGGGTGAACTGTGAGCTGTTATGAGTTTGGGTGTATATACAAGTGACCTCTTTCCAAGTTTCCGGTTATCTGGGGAACACATGCAGAAGGTGGGCAGCTGGGTCCAGGGCAGTTCTGTGTAATTTCCCCTTCCCCTTTTTGTGTGTTTTTCTCCTCCACCACTTTTCACCCAGTCTTGTTTTGAACTGGAGTCTCTGTGCTGATTCTGGAGTTTGCAGGGCTCTGACGATTCTCTGGTCTCTGCTCCCCTGTTGGGACAAGAGTTATGGGTGTGCATGGCCCAGCCCAGCTGTTACATGAGGTCTGGAGATTCGAACTCAGGCACTCTCAGGTACACTCAGGCCCTCATGCTTGTGCAGGAAGTGCACTTAATCACTGAGCCATCTCTCCAGCCCTCCATAACATTTTTAAAAAAACTTTAAAAAATGTAAGTTAATTAATTAGTTAATTTATAAGAGAGAGAGGGAGAGGGAGAGAGAGAGCATGCCAGGGCCCCTAGCTACTGCAAACGAACTGTAGATGCATGCGGCACCTTGTACATCTGGTTTAGGTGGGTCCTGGGGATTCGAACCTGGGTCCTTAGGCTTTCCAGGCAAGGCTAAGCCATCACCCCATAACATTTTTTTTCTTATGGTGGGGGCACCATTTTAATGTCTGGCCAACTATGCACAAGGCTTCTAGTTTCTTTATTCAGTTTTTGCCCACACTTGACATTTTGTTTTTCTGTTTATTTTATTTTTTTGACAGTAGCCATCTGGTGTTTGATTTGAATTTCCTTAATAGTGATGGGCAGATCTTTCTGTATAATGGCTGGATTTTTTTTTTTTTTTTTTGAGGAAGGGTCCCACTCTAGCCCAGGCTGGTCTGGAATATTCACTCTGTAGTCTCAGGCTGGCCTCAAACTCATGGCAGTCTTCTTCCTACCTCTGCCTCCCAAATACTGGGATTAAAGGCGTACACCACCATGCCTAGCCTGTTAGTTTTCTGTCTGTTTTCTTTTTGGCCTGCTATTTTAATAACTCCTTGGAGAAAGTCTTTAGCTCATTTTTGAGTTGGGTTATTTGTTGTTTGTGGCAACAGAACCATTCTTTCTGTGCTCTGCATACGAGCCCCTCATGAGCTTGGCTTGCAGATATTTTCTCCATCCCAACCGTTGCTTCTCACGCCGTGGAGCAGTACTTTTTCCCCTCTGTCTCTTTTGCTTTTGCGACCCGAGCCTCTGATGTCTTCCCCAAGATATTGTCACCAATGCTACCGTTCTCTGTGTTTCCTTCCAAGCTTGTTTGATTTTCCTTTGAAGCAGGGTTGGAGGTTATTAAGAGATTTCAGCACAGATTTAAACATGAGAAGGAGCAGAGAGATACTCAGGAAAAGGAGAGCACATCCCGCAAGAGGGTTGATGCGGGCTTTTTAGCGTCTTCTAAGAGGTTTGTAGTTTTAGCTCGCACATTGATGGCTCTGCGCTGGTTTCAGTTAGTGTTGCACGTGGCATAAGGTAAGGGTCCCGACTTTATTCTTTTTTTTTTTGGTCTTTTCGAGGTAGGGTCTCACTCTAGCCCAGGCTGACCTGGAATTCACTATGTAGTCGCACTCTGGCCTCGAACTCATGGTGATCCTCCTATCTCTGCCTCGCGTGCTGGGATTAAAGGTGTGCGCCACCACGCCCGGCTTCTGACTTCATTTTTCAGCATGAGAAGGCCATCTTTGCAGCCGTGAATGGTCTTGGTGTGTATGTGATCAAACCTGAGTTCTGTGGGTGAAGACGGGTGTTTGACCCTTAAGATGGGCCTCATTGGGAGGGGCAAGGATGCCTTCTGATGGACAGTGTGGGCAGTGTTCTCTGGTCACTGTGGGGTCTGCCTGGGCATTGCTGGGTTTTCCTTTGTGCTCAGACCCTGGCTGTTGAGAAAGAGACCCTCCTGTAGCTGGGTGTGACAGTGCCTGCTTGTAACTCCAGCACTGGGAGACTGAGATAGGAGGATCACTGTGTTAGAAGTGTATGTCTCTCTTAAGGAGACCGGCAGACTCTGGTCAGGGAAAGGAAAGCAGCTTATTTCCCACCTTGCAAGGTCAGGGGCAACCCAGAAGAAAATGGCAGCACGAGTACAGAAGGTAACTGATAAACAGTCCCTAAATGTGGGTCCCTCCTCTCTCTCCTCCCCATTGGCTGGGTATTTGGGGAGATACAGAGAGCTCGTCCAATTGTCCTGCTGTTCTAATGTAATCCTGCCCCACCTTCCTTTAGCTTCTTTAGCTTACTTTGGTTGTGATTCTGTTTTCTGAAGACATGAGGGTTTTTTTTTTTTTTACATTGCTTTCTTTTTTTAAAAAATTATTTATTTATTTATTTGAGAGAGACAGACAGAGAGAGAAAGAGGCAGAGAGAGAGAGAGAGAGAGAGAGAGAATGGGCGTTCCAAGGCCTCCAGCCAGTGCAAACGAACTCCAGGCGCGTGCGCCCCCTTGTGCATCTGGCTAACATGGGTCCTGGGGAATCGAGCCTTGAACCAGGGTCCTTAGGATTCACAGGCAAGCGCTTAACAGCTAAGCCATCTCTCCAGCCCCCCCCCTTTTTTTTTTTTGATGTAGGGTCTCACTCTGGTCCAGGCTGACCTGGAATTAACTATGTAATCTCAGGGTGGCCTCGAACTCACAGCGATCCTCCTACCTCTGCCTCTCTGAGTGCTGGGATTAAACGCATGCGCCACCACACCTGGCAACATGAGGTTTTTTACCTATATCTTGGGCCTTTGATACCTATAGTCTGAGGCATGCACTGAGTGGTTTTTCAGCCTCCCCATAAATTTCTACTCTGGACAAAGGAATCTAAATGGCAGGGGTCGTTCCTCTTGTTTGTTAAGCCTGTAAGCTCGAGTCTTGTGTGAGATATTTGTAAGTAATTGAAAATGGACCACCATCACATATTCTTATTTCTTACAACTGCAAGTTGAAGGCCAGCCTGGACTACTTAGTGAGTCTAAGACCAGTCTGGGATATGTGGTGAGACCCTATCTTAAAAATCCAAAGAGAAAGCAGGCATGGTTGCGCACGCCTTTAGCCCCAGCACTGGGGTGGCAGAGGTAGGAGGATCTCCGTGAGTTCGAGGCCACCCTGAGACTACAGGGTGAATTCCAGGTCAGTCTGAGCTAGAATTAAACCCTACCTTGAAAAACCAAAAAGAAAAAAAAAAAATCCAAAGAGAAACCAGGCATGGTGGCACACGCCTTTAATCCCAGCACTTGGGAGGCAGACGTAGGAGGATTGCTGTGAGTTCAAGGCCACCCTAAGACTACATAGTGAATTCCAGGTCAGCCTGAGCTAGAGTGAGACCTTACCTTGACAAACAAAAAAAAAAAAAAAAAAAAAAAAAAAAAAATTTAAAAAAAAATTCCAAAGAGAAAAACTAGGGCTTGGAAGATGTCTCAACAGTTAAAGGTGCTTGCTTACAAAGCCTGCCAGCCTGGGTTAATACCCCAGTACCCATGTAAAACCAGATATGAAGTGGTGCATCTGTCTGGAGTTCGTTTGCAGTGCCAAGAGGCCCTGGCCCTCCCGTATACTTTCTCTCAAATAAAAATTAAAAAAAAAAAAGAAAAGCAAAAAGTGAAACCCTCCTTTTCAACAATGGCTGTCTAGCCTCATGACCCATTGGGCACTTAATTACCTGAGTGTGTCAGGCTCCTTCCTGTGTGTGATGCTTGGGGGTCTCAGCTGTGACAGGGCCAGGGGAGAACTATGGAACATAGTGTCCTGGCCTTTCAAAGGAGCATGCAGGAGCAGGTGCTGGGGGCTTCCAGCCACAGTAGTCAAGCATAACCAAAGGAGCCCAGACAGCAGCTCTGTCTCTCTGAGTCTGCCACACACACTTACCTGGCTTTAGCTCATGTAACCATTTACTGCCGGCACAATTGTAGCCACTCAGCATCTGAATGGCCTCATGTCTATAAAGGGCTGTGATTTAAAAAAATATTTATTGAGAGAGAGAGAGAGAGAGAGAGAGAGAGAGAGAGAGAGAGAGAGAGAGAGAGCTGGTGTGGGGGGGGGCAAGGCAGGGAGAAAATGGCCATGTCAAGGCCTCTAGCCACTGCAAACAAACTCCAGATGCATGGGCCACCTAGGCATTGCAAGCAGGTGCCTTAACTGTTAAGACATCTCCCCAGCCCAAGGGCTATCATTTTTGTAGACAGGGCTTGGCAAGGTCTGGGCAAATCAATAGTGATGCTTCACACTTGCCCAGGTCTGGGGCTCTGTGTAGGGCCAGTTGGAGCAGGAGGTACCTGTGGGGATGCAGTGGGGCCAGCTTTGAGGTGGGAGCCCTAGCTCATCAGGACCCATTGGGTGCTGAGGGATGGTGGACACTGGTGGGAGGAAGGGAGGGCTGCCTATCTGAAAGCCAAGTTGCCTGTTGGAGGAAGGTGATCATTTGTGTGGATGAGAAACACCGGCATGAGGCTCATTGAGGGTGTTACTACGGCTGGAGCTGGGTGTCTTGTCCACGGGAAAACCTCTAGTGGGGAGGTGGAGGCCAGGTCTGCTCACACTGGCAGTGGGGAAGGGAACTATCCCTAGTTCTGAGCTGGGCTATGACTGTCCTTGGCTCAGCCCAGCTGCCTAGCCGTGGTAGCTGCCCAAGGTCACCTCTGAAAAGAGGTACGATGCCTGTGGCTTTGGTGACACCCCTATGTGGTCTCTCACTGCTGTCCCCATTCTGTGTGGAGCCCAGGCATAGCTGGTCTTCATGCCTCCTTGGTGGAACAGGTGGGTGCAGGGCAGGCCTTCTAGGATTCCTGTTGGACCCCACGGACTGAAGTTTGGGGGAGGTGGCACTTGCTCAGTATCCATAACAAGAAGGGTCTGAGTTTAAGATGGAATCTCCGGCTTCACCCTTGGGTGTTTGGCGATGCTTTTCATAGCACTTGGCTAAGAACATGGGTCCAGGTGACTGCACCTGGGCTTGTGACCAGGAAGCAAGTCTGAAGAAGGAAGGATCCCAACAGGATACTGACTCATTCATCCACCCTCCTCTCCCCATCCAACATAGATAGACTCCTTGCTGTGGTCTTGCCGGGAGCCTGGAATACTGAGGGGACAGCCTCTTTGGTCCCTGCCATCTTGGAGCCTGATTACTGACCCAGCAAGTCTCTGTGTGTCTGAGACAGGAGGCGGAGAGCAGAGGTTTTGGGGAGATAATACTGAGTATATACCCTCAGGTTTGCCTGCTCCGAGAGGCTTTTTGAGGGCTGGAGAGATAGCTTAGTGGTTAAGGCATTTGCCTGCAAAGCCAAAGCATCCTGGTTCGACTCTCAGGACCCACGTAAGCCAGATGCAAAAGGGGGAGCATGCATCTGGAGTTCGTTTGCAGTGGTTGGAGGCCCTGGCGTGCCCATTCTCTCTCTCTCAAATAAATAAATAAATAAATAAAATATATTTTAAAAGAGCCTTTTTGAAAGTCTTCTCTTCTGTTGGAGCTGTACGTTTTCAGAGATTACACATATTAAACCCATGATATTATTAAGTAATTAGTTTTCTCACTTTTTAATTAATCAAAGGCTAATTATGAGCTGTCTGTAATTAGCATTTCTGCTCCGCACCCAAACTCTTGTGCCTCATGCGGAGGGCCCTTGAGGCAAGCCAGGAAGGGTGGATACGAGCTAGCAGTTAGACTGGTGTGTGCAGGCATGCGGAGCCCCTGGGACATTTAGGAACCTCCATGTGGGCCTCTTTCACTGGGAAAGGCATAGTTCTCACCAGAAGATGGCCGTGTGGCCGGCCTTCATTTGCCTGGGTCGGGGAAGCAGCACACAGAGCTGGAGGATGGCGGTTGGCCTCCAGCCCTGAGCCCAGCCATGGGGTCCTGCTTGTTGGGGAGCTGGTACCTGAAGGGCCAAGCTGGGCTCTTAGCGGGTGGGTGTTTGGGGATGGGGGGGGGGAATCAGCTTCCTGCTGGTATCCCTGTGGTGGCTTCATGGACTTTCATGTGCCTGTGCCTTCCAGGGTACCTTGATCCCTTGTCTCTGTACCTCTGACCTTCGTGGTGACGTGGTTCCAGGCTAGCCCATCACCGCCTCCTGTGAAACTGCTTGGGTTGCTTTAGCCCTCCATGACAGAGGCGTCAGCTTGCTTGGTGGCCTGCTGTGGGCCAGAGGCAGAACCAGTGTTCTCTCTTGGCTCCTGCCTGGAAGTTTAGGCCCCAGGTTGCTAGGACTGGGGTATTGAGGACAAGGAGCCGCCTACCCTCTGGTGGCAGACCACTGGCTCTTAAGCTCTGCTTCCTGTCTACGAGGCTGCTGGTGTGGGAGCCTGGCCCCCTCTGGCTTGGTACACAGCAGGAGTGAGCACATGCCAGTCCCTTACTCTGCCCAGGTTTGGGCCTGCACAGGCAACCTGCCTTTCTGATTCAGGGCTTGGCACAGAGAGGGAGACCCTGACATGCATGGGCAGGGCAGAGTGGGGTGTGGATGGTGGAAAGCTGGTCCGATTTGAGGTTGTGGGGCTGTGTCGGAGTGAAGGGCTGGTGGGCAGGCATGCTGTTCCCTCCCCTCTCCCTCTAGGCCTGGGTGTATGCTCCCTTTCCTCTGCTTGCCATGTATATGTCCCTACTCTGTTGCCTGAAGCTTGCTTGCATTCTTCTCTGATCTTAGACTGAAAGATTTTAGCTACTGGGGAAAAAAAAATGGCTGAACATGGGCCTGGGTGTGGTGGCGCACGCCTTTAATCCCAGCACTCAGGAGGTTGAGGTAGGAGAATCGCTGTGAGTTTGAGGCCAGCCTGAGACTACATAGTGAATTCCAGGTCGGCCTGGGCTAGAGTGACATCCTACCTTGAAAAACAAAACAAAAAACCACGCTGCATACCCCATGCCCCTTCTCCTTCCTAACACAGGAAGAATGGGCAAGAGAAATCCAGGGTCTATGGCTTATACAGGCAAGGAAATTGATAGCTGGGCCCTAGGTGCCTGAGTTCTGGGAACCCCTCAGTCTGAGCAGCCAGGACTAGACAGCCCTAGGCCCAGCAAAGCCCACGGAACCAGAAGTTCTAGGTCTGGTTTAAAAGCCAGCTTAGGGCCCGGGTGGGGGTGAGGCCCAGAGCTGGCCTTCACTTGACGTTTGCACCCGCCCGCCTTGCACCAGTGAGAAGCGGGCATGGGAGGACCTGGCGGCAGTCTCACGGAAGGCCCGTGGACGGCACCATCCGACAGGGCTGCGGGGAGCGTGGGGGTGCAGAGGCACGGCCGCAGGGGTGATCCAAGCCGTGAATCATGAGCTGGGGCTGGGTCAGCCCAGAGAGAAGAGGGCAGGGGCATGAATTGGTGGAAGTGACCTGAAGATAAAGCTTTTGGGGACTGTGGGTTCCCGGCCTGAGAACAGGACGAGATATATCAGGATTTGAGGTCTCTGTTGAACACGTGACCCCATTGTCTATGATCTTCTTGGCGGCCTCTGTCTGTCTTTCTCATTTATGTGTGTACGTCTGCAGGTATATGGGTGTACTGTATGTGCAAGTGTGCATGGAGGTCAGAGGACAACCTTGGGAGTTATTTCCTCATGTGCTGCCCGCCTTATTTTCCACATGGGCTTCCTCACGTTCTTTTTCTTCGAGGTAGGGTCTCGCTCTAGCCTGAGCTAACCTGGAATTCACTAAGTGGTCTCAGGCTGGCCTCGAACCACAGCAATCCAGCTGCCTCTGCCTCCCAAAATGCTGGGATTAAAGACACGTACTACCACACCCGGCTTAAAGTGGGCTTTCTCTCTAGCCTGGAGATCGACCAGTAGGTAGGTTGGGTGGCTAACACACCTCAGGGATCTGTTGTTCTCTGCCTTCCCAGCTCTGGGATTACAGGCGTGCATCAACCACTCCCCCTGCTTTCTTAATGTGGGTTCTGGGGATCAAACTCTGGTCCTCATGCTTGCAGAGCAAGTGCTTTACCAACTGAGCCATCTCTCCAGCCCTCTTCTCTCTTTTTGGAGATGAGGTCTTACGTAGTCCCAGCTGGCCTCAAATCCATAATCCCCCTGCCTCAACCTCCCAGGTGTTGGGACTGTGAGTGTGTGGCACTCTGTCTGGCTTGCTGGCCTGTTTTTCTCTCTATAAATGGAAATAACAAAGCCCCAGGAGCTGAGAATCAGGAGTCTTGTGTGGAATCTCATATAGATGCCATAGAGGGCAAGTGCACTGTTCTGTTAAGAACCTCTGGCCTGCATTCTAGAATGTTCCTAGTGGTGGTAGAAGTTGGGGTAATAGTTGGATGGTGAGATGCAGGGATGGGGACCCTTGAAACCCACCAGCACCCTGCTGCTCTGCTGTCTGCTGCAATTTCTATATGGCCTTGGTTTAGGAAGCTTCCAGTTGCCCGTGGGCAATTCCCCTTTTTAATGGTCTCCGTATTAATTTGATGGGAGGAAATAACCCCTGGTGTCTTTCAAGTGGAAAAGGAGAGATGTCCTAATACCATGGGCAGATCATTAAGAAAAGCAAATTAAATCATGTTTAATGGTGTTAAGAGTCCCCATCGCTTTGGAAATGGAGTTGGTGAAGCGGGGAGACGAGAAATTGCTGATGTCCTTCAGAGGAGGAGGTCGGGAGAGAGAAATAAGCAAGGGTGGTGTGACCAGGGGTTGGGGCTGGGCTCTGGAGGGTCCCCATGCAGCTGGAGGTCTCTGGACCAGTGGAGGTGGGTGAGCGGGTGCTGGTGTAATCCTACCACTTCTGTGAGGTTGTGGATTCTCCCTAAACGTTTCCCTCCTGAATTAGCTAAAGGGAGTTGATGCCCACCTTGTAGGTCTCGGAGGGGGCAGCTTGGAGCCCAGCCTGGGTGGAGACCACGGAAAACAGGAACGGACATGGCCTCTCACTGCTGGCTCTCATTTTCAGGACAAGCATTTTTCAAAAAATTTTTTTTTTCTTTTTCTTTATTTATTTGCAGGGAGGGAGGGAAGGAGGGAAGAGAAGAGAAGAGAAGAGAAGGGAAGGGAAGGGAAGGGAAGGGAAGAGAGACAGAGAATGGGCATGCCAGGGCCTGTAGCCACTGCAAACGAACTCCAGTCACATGTGCCCCTTGTACATCTGGCTTACGTGGGTCCTGGGGAATCAAACCTGGGTCTTTTCGCCTAACCGCTAAGCCATCTCTCCAGCCCCAGGACAAGTATTTTAAGTTGCCAGTGGTCCTTTGGCAATTCCATTTTGTTGCAATTTAGTAAAAATGATAGCTCCATCTCTTGTAAACATAAAAAGCCCCTCTAGCTAAAAGAGAACAGGTTCTGTTTTTCTCCTGGTGGGTTCCCAGCTCTCTGGCAGGTCGTAAGAAATATTCATCTTGACATTCTACCATTAGAGAGTCATTCCTTAGACTTAAAGGTTTGTCCCGGTAGGCAACTCTTTAAGCACAGCCCCTTACTTCTCAGTACTTAAGGATTTCTTCAGTTCCTCTGTGGAGAATTTGGAACCAAAGAGGTACAAAGCCTGCGCCCTTTTGGGCTTGTGTGCTGGGGCTTAGCCGCAGGCAGGGAGGAAGTCCCGGCCCAGAGCCTCCTGAGTGCCTCCTCCTCCCCTCCCCCTTGCAGTGCGTGTTGGTGAGGCTAAGGGCTTCTTTGTACACGTCCCATTCAGACCTTACGTTTGATAAAGTGTGTGGAGGCTCTGGGACATGAAGCAACCTGCTTTTGAGGGGGGAGAGAGAGAGAAAGAAAGAGAGTAATATAGAGTGATAATGGGGGGCATTGCAGGGTCTCTTGCTGCTGTAAATACACTCTAGTCACATGTGCTACTTTGTGCATCTAGCTTTACATGGGTACTGTGGAATCAAACCTGGGCTAGCAACTTTACAAGCAAGCTGTTAACCACTGAGCCATCTCTCCAGCTCCACATCAAGCATTTTTTTTTTTAAATTTTATTTACTTATTTATTTAACAGAGAAAGAGGGAGAGAGAGGGAGAATGGGTGCACTAGGGCCTCCAGCCACTGCAAACGAACTCCAGACACATGCACCACCTTGTGCATCTGGCTAATGTGGGTCCTGGAGAATCGAACCTTGGTCCTTTGGCTTTGCAGGCAAACACCTTAACCGCTAAGCCATTCCCGCAGCCCTACACCAAGCATTTTTACATGAGTACTGGGGATCTAACTCAGGTCCTCATGCTTGTGAGGCAAGCACTTTACCAAGTGAGCCATTTCCGCAATCCATTCATTCCCTCCTATTTGAGTACTACCAAGCCCAGTACCTGGTAGCTCTTGGTCCTCTTCATAGAGCCATGCTGACCCAGGTGGGTAGTAGCAGAGGGACTCTGTGAGCAGGATGCTCCCACTGGGGTTGCTACGGCTGAGCTATTTCCTGTAAGGTTCTGGGAGAAGAAAGGTGTGTATGCATTTGTATGTGCTAGTGCATGTGGGATGTATGCACATGTGTGTGCATTGTGTGAGTATGTGTATGTAGTGTGCATGTTTTGTACACTTGGTTTTGCCATTCGGCCTCTCGCAGAGTTGAGGGGCTCCCCAAAGGCCTGTTCTCGGGGTGCACTGTGAAGTAGCCAGGCCCCCTGTCTGGCGTGTCTTTTTGGAAGAGCCGCTCACTGTGTCTCGTCCCATCCTCAGGAGTACCGTCATAGTGAAGGCACCGAGTCCTCTTACAGAGATTAGGTTTCTGGGGCATGTGGTGGCTTCAAGGGACAAATCAGGCCAGGGATTAAACCATTTTATCTTAGAGGTCGAGGCCGTGGCGGCATGGTGTGCTGCGTGCTGTGGCTTCTAGCTGCTCACGTCTCCACAGCCCCCTGTGTGGAGTCACTCTGAAGTCACCGGAGCCAGAAGATTTAAGTCAAGAGTGTATGGGGCTTAGGAAGTGGCTCACGGACAGGGTGCTGGTTCCCAGCACTCACCGCCCTGGGGGACAGGATCTTGATGCGGTTGGGCAGAGGCAGCTGGACCTGCCACTGGCCAGTGAGCAGTGGTCCTTCATAGTGGCTCCAAAGCCCCATGACACCTTTCTCTCTGTTCTGTTGAGTTGTTGGACAGCGATCAAGACGAGAGTGCTGATTTCTCCTAGAAGAATTCACCATTTTAATTTGTGTGTGTGTGAGCGTGCGCGCGTGTGTGTGGGCACACCTGCCGCAGCACGCTGAGGTGTTGGTCCTCGCCTCCCACCTTGGCTGAGGCAGGGTTTCTTGTTCTCGTCTGCAAATGCCAGGCTGGCTGACCTGTGAGCTTCCGGGGATCCTCCTCCTCTGCCTTCCATCTTGCTGTAGGCAGGGATTGCAGATGGCTTGCTGCCAGGTCTGGCTTTACATGGGTTCAGGGGATCCAGACTCACGTCGTGACACTTGCATAGTAAGCACTTCACCCACAGAGCCATCTTCCTAGCCCCCAAAACGTACCATTTTAGCTGCCCTAACGTGTGCTGTTCTGCCACATCCACCATAAACACATCCACCATGTTGTGCAGCCATCTCTGCTGTCTAATTCCAGAACTTTCTCATCACCCCAGAGGAAACCTTGTTCCCATCAGCACCTCGCTATGGCCCAGCAGCTGCTTGCTTTCCACCTGGACCTACCTGTCCTGGCCACTCCCAGAATGGGGACACACGCGTGAGCCTTGCATTTGGTTCCTTCTACTCCATAGCTCAGCGCTTTCACGTTACCCGTGTTCCTCCTACAGCTGCCCCATGTCCCCATCGCGTGGCTGTACCACGGTTTATTTGCATGCCCCTTGGGACATGGTCTTGTCTTATCTGTCCAGGTGACAATTGTCAGCAGACCAGTGGTGACCATTCCTCTTACAGAGATTGATTTGAACACCTGTTTTGGTATCTTTAGGGCTCCTATCCAGGATGGGGCTGCCAGGATGCATGTTCCGTCTGCCTCACCCACCAACTACTCCATGCTGCCATGTGGGCCTTGCCCAAGATAAGAGGGACATAGAGAAGAAGGCCCACGCCTATGGTGCCAGCTGGGCATCTCCTGCCTAACCATGTGCAGCTCGTAGATACAGCCACACCCGTGTTTGCGCAGATGGCTGTAGGTTAATAGTCTTGATTTACAAACCAACAATGACCATGACAATGATGGTGGCCGCTCAGTTCAAACACTTTCAAACCTTGACCCCAGCAGGGGACCTGCACAGTTAACCTCATCTCCCCGAAAGCACACAGGCTCCCTGGAGCTAGTGGGTGAACAGCCTCCACTCTAGAAGGGCCAGCCTTTCTGTTGCTGTAACAAGATACCTGAGACCAGACCACTTACAAAGAACAGAGGCTTTTTTGGCTCATAGCTTTAGGAGGTTGGGAGATCCACCAAGCCGGGACCAGCATCTACTCTGCTTCTGATGAGGGCTTCTTGCCACATCGTAACCTGGTAGAGACCATCGTGTTGTGAGACTGAGCTCAGGTCTCTTTCTATTTCTCTTAAAAAAAATTATATATTTGAAAGAATGGGTACACCAGGGCCTCCAGCCACTGCAAATGAGCTCCAGACATATGCGCCACCATGTGCATCTGGCTTATGTGGGTTCCAGGACATTGAACTTGGGTCCTTAGGCTTTGCAGGCAAGCGCCTTAACCACGAAGCCATTTCTCCAGCCCCAGGTCTCTCTTATGAGGACGATAATGCCCTCGCTGACACTGGAATCAGGGACTGAGCTTCCCAAGCATGCAGAGCCAGCCTGTACCATCAGAGAGACAAGTCTGATAGGCCTCTCCTGCCTCCTGACTCAGCCAAAGTCTACACCAAGTGGTCTGGGCTTGTGTCCTTACGTTAGACCTCGTCTCGCGGCCCGCTCTGCCGCGGCCCTTCTGGCGACATCGCAGTTCCTCCCCTGAGCCGTGCAGCTGCCACCTCCAGCCCCTTGTGCGTGCGGACCTGCTGCACTTCCTGGATGCGTTCTGCAGAGAGCTGAAGGGCCCTTCCTTTCCTCCTTCGGGTCTCCCTGGCTGCCCGTCCCAGAGCCCGCCCGCTCATCCCCTCCGCCCACCCTCCTTCTGGGGCTACTGCCACTGTTCACATGCTGAGGGTGTGTCTTTCCTTGCAAGCTGGCATTCACCACTCTGCCTGCACAGTGCTGTCCTCCTTGAGCAAGGGGGCATGCCCTTCATGCACGTTGTTGAAGAACAGGACCGTAGTCCCCAGTGCGTCCCGAGGCCCCATGAGTGTTGGCAGGGAAGGTGGGAGAGAAGGGAGGCAGGATCGGGGCTCCACAGGGAAGTTTTTGGAAGTCACTGAAGGTATGCCCGCCTTCCTCAACGGCAGGCATCCTCCGGGTTCTTTCTGAAACCTGGCCGCCCTGGACGGGTTTGTGCTGTAGGCTCACTGAATTGACCCGAAGACTTGATAGTGCCTGGCTCCACAGTCCTGCCCTATAGCTTTGCCTCAGACTGGGGAGATGTGCCCCAGGGAGATGACATGGGGATATGAGGCCCTGCCGCTCTCGAGCCTCAGAGAAACAGCATGGGGCCTGCTGCTCACACGTGGCCCCAGGAGGTGACGTGTACTCTAGGGAGGTGACGTGAGCCTTGCTGTTCACATGTACCTCATGGAGGTGATGTAGGGCCCTGCTGCTTCATGTATACCCCAGGGAGGTGACATGGAGCCCTGGTTCTCACGTGAAGCCCTGGAAGATGACATAGGTCTGTCCTGCTGTTCATGTGTGTGCCAGGGAGGTGACGTGGAACCCTGGTTCTCACACGAATCCCTGGGAGGTAATGTGGGCCCCGCTGTTATTTGTGCCCCAGGAAGGTGACATGAGGCTCCGTTGCTCACTTGTACCCCAAAAGGGAGACATGGGACTCATTGGGAGCAAAGTGGGCGACTTTGACCTACTTCTTGCCCTGAATTGAATCTAGGAGAACCTGCTGGCTGGTCGTATGCTGTGGGAGTGCTCCTCTGGGACCCTCAGGGTCACCTGGAGTTCTCATTTGCATCGCTGAAAGGTGTGAAGTTTGGTGGAATGTCCTATGGTGCCCCACCCGACAGGAGAGTACTCTGAGCCCACGTGTCTTGGAGGACTCTATGTGGCGGGTGCCCTGAAGTCACTGAGGACACAGAATGTGGGCGTTTCTTCTAGACTGCTGAACTGCCCTGACCCTGAGACGCCCTGTGCTTCCTCAGCCTTGCTGGTGTTTTTATTTTTTTTATTTAAAAACTTTATTTTTATTTAGTTATTTATTTGACAGAGAGAAAGAAGCGTGTCGAGAGAGACACACAGAGAGAGAATGGGCACGCCAGGGCCTCCAGCCACTGCAAACGAACTCCAGCTGCGTGCGCCCCCTTGTGCATCTGGCTTACGTGGGTCCTGGGGAATCGAACCGGGGTCCTTTGGCTCTGCAGGCAAGTGCCTTAACTGCTAAGCCATCACTCCAGCCCCGCTGCTAGTGTTTTTGCCAGCATCCTCTTGGACTGATTGTAGCCAGTGCTGGTGATTCAGGGGAGGGGGCACACATTAAGGATGTGACAGCTCTCTGAGGAAGCTGTAGACCCCGGGCCACATGTATCAGAAGTGTGACAGAGCCAGGATGTCCCCGAGGTGATACCATCCAGTGTCCACTGTTGCTCCTGGGATAGATGTGTTACTGGGGTTCACGGGAGACTCTCCACTTAACAGCGTCACTATGGCCCTTCTTTAAACATCTCCTGTGTGAAGCTACCTGGGGACATTTACCTCTGAGCAGTGCTACAAACCACTCCTCACACTTCACTTCCTGTCCCCAGAGCCCAGGGCGTGTACTTACCGATACTGATCTCTGTTCCTCCTGCCAGGATTCCAGATTCAGTAGCCTGAGATGGACCCAGGGCTGTGGGCGAAACCCAGCTGTCAGGTGATACTAGTTGGAGTGGGGACGAACATCCCTCCTAAGGGAGTCTGACTCAGGTCCAGGGCTGCAGGGCTTCTCTCTGCCTCTGTCACTCCATCTTTGTCATTCTGCCCACAGGAAGATTTCAGATCTGGGAGACCAGCTTCCAGCACTGGCCAGGGAGCGTGAGACGGGAGCTAACCTTGGCGCCAGATAGCTCCACTTCCCCAGAGGAAGATCTCCAGTCACAGGTTGTCTTCAGTTCCAGGTGCCGCCAGGCACTCGGCACCCACTAGGCTCTCCTGCTGTCTGAGAGGCTGGGCTCAGGCCTTGACTCTGTTCTACCCCCACGTCTTCAAAACCGCCACGCGCCATGATTCAGCACTGATTAAGCACCTACTGTGTGCACTCATGGCCCTGCCCCAATTCTTTTTTTTTCTTTTGAGGTAGGGTCTCAGTCTAGTCCAGGCTGACCTGGAATTCACTATGTAGTCTCAGGGTGGCCTCGAACTCAGGGCGATCCTCCTACCTCTTCCTCTCGAGTGCTGGGATTAAAGGCGTGTGCCACCACGCCCGGCCCTGCCCCAGTTCTTTTGCTTGTCCTGAATGTTTTTCCCTGAGCCCAGGGTGAATAGTCTGCCTTAGATTTTTACTACAGCAATTGGCCAGGCGAAGGTGAGCCTTTGGCACTTTTGGTGGCACTATCCAGGAAGATTCTGATTGGCCTCTGTGGTGGTTTGATTCAGGTGTCTCCTATAAACTTAGGTGTTCTGAATGCTAGGTTCCTAGCTGATGGGAGATTTGGGAATTAACACTTCCTGGAGGCAGTGTATTGTTGGGGGTGGGCTTGTGAGTATTATAGCCAGTTTCCCCATGCCAGTGTTTGGCACACTCTCCTGTTGCTATGGTACACCTTATGTTGGCCAGGGGGGTGATGTCCACCCTCTGCTCATGCCATCATTTTCCCCTGCCATCGTGGAGCTTCCCCTCGAGTCTGTAAACCAAAATAAACCTCTTTTTCCCACAAACTGCTCTTGGTTGGGTCATTTCTGCCAGCAATGTGAACCGGACTGCAACAGTAAAGTGGTACAGGAGTGGGATTGCTGCTTGACACCTGACTGTGTGGCTTTGCCCTTTTGGAGCTGATTTTCAAGAGGAAAGTGGAAGGATTTGAAACCTTGGCCTAAGAGATGCCTTGCAGGGCTATAAGTACAGCTTGATGGACTATTCTGGTCAGAGTTGAAAGACCTGAGTGCAGTAAGAACTATGGACTGTGAGGTTTGGCTTATGAGGGTGAGAAAGAGCTTTGCCTGGACTGGGCTAGCAGTTTGTGTGAGAAGCTTGCTGTTATGCCCGTGTCCCGAGAAGCTGTGCAGGGTTGCTTTGCGTAGAAATGCACTGGTATGAGCCAGAGGGGTATGGCACAGAAAGAAAAATCTTTGGGTGAACTGCTGGCTGTTCAGCTGCAATTGAGAGAGTACAACCTTTGAGATTGGCCCAGCTGACCTGAACTGGGGCAACAAAAGAAGGTAGACTCTTTTGAAGGAGCCTGAATGCTCAAGGAGTGTCCTGTTCTTCAAAGTCTGCTTTATTCCCTCCCTGGATTAACAAATTGGCACCCTACGTGGTATTGTGGAGTATAAGAAAGCAGGAAAGAGAGGGTCATTGAGTTTGCAACATGGTCATGTGTTTTGGAAATAGCCATGGGCACTGCGAAGCAGGTTTTGCTGTTTGCTTGCATGGAGACCCAGTGGAGCCATGAGGATGAACCGTGGGTTGCAGTGGAGACCCAGTGGAGATGCCAGGACCATGAGATGGCTGCTAAGTAGCTGCTGGCCCTGATGAAGTTTTCCAGGACTGTGAGTAGCCTAGCTGGAAGGGTGGACTTGGAATGTCAGAGACTTGTTGCTGGTTAGAATTATTGGACTTGGAGATTTGTCACTGACTAGAGTTGTTGGACTTGAAGCTACAGAGTTTGATGTTTGCCCTCTTTGTTTTAAATTTTGTATTGGTTGAATATTTCTTTGCTATGCCCAATGCCATCTTCTGCAGTGTGAATGTTTATTCTGTGCCATTATGGTTTTTTTGAGGTTACTTTTTGGTATTATGGCTCAGTTAAAAGATCTTGGACTGTGGGGATGTTTGAACATCATTGGGATTGATAAAAACCATGGGGACGTTTAAAGTTGGACTGGATGCTTATGGGGGCCAGGGGCGGAATGTGGTGGTTTGATTCAGGTGTCACCCTTAAACTTAGGTGTTCTGAAGTTAGCTGGTGGAGATTTGGGAATTAACACTTCCTGGAGGCGGTGTATTATTGGGTGCGGGCTTATGGGTGTTATAGCCAGTTTCCCCATGCCAGTGTTTGGCACACTCTCCTGTTGCTCTGGTCCACCTTATGTTGGCCAGGGGAGTGATGGCCACCCTGTGCTCATGCCATTATTTCCCCCTGCCATTGTGGAGCTTCCCCTCGAGCCTGTAAGCCAAAATAAACCTCTTTTTCCCACAAGCTGCTCTTGGTGGCGTGATTTCTACCAGCAATGCGAACCGGACTGCAGCAGCCTCCTTGATGGTTATTCACAGTTATCACCTTGATTAGATCAGGAGTCAAGTAAGATGCGTTTCTGAGTTGCTCTGTGAGGACATTTTCAGGAAGGATTAACTGGGGGGTGAGGGGAAAGCATCTTTGGGGTTGCACGCCTGCCTGCCTTCGCTTCTTACCGGTGAGCATGCCTCATGGACATCGGAACCCAGCACTTCAGCCTTGCAACGTGGACTGAAGAGCAGTGGCTCTCCAGGAATCCTCGAGGCCGCCAGCGCCAGGTTGGGACTGCTGTGGTATCCAGCCCATGTGGACTGAGCAGCTACCAGGTTCCCAGCCTGTCTGTTCTGTTCCTCTGGAACCCTGGCTAACAAACACAGTGATCCTGCCGGATGAGCATCTGGCACTGAGGCAGGAGAGGGCTGTCGCTCCTGGCCAGGGCTCTGTTGTTCTCTGTAGCTGATGGTAGCTAAGGCTGCCTTCCTGTGCTTTCTGCTCAGCTCTGCCTGGCCTGGGGCCACTGACACATTTGGCCTGAATTCTGACTCCTTACGTCCTCTTTCCACTTTCTCCCTCTTTACTTTGTGGTTCCCAGTTGATATTCACACTCTTCTGGTCCCTGCAGTATGCACTGTAACAGCCACATGACTTACCTGGGAGCATGTGGGACAATAACTAAGGACAGGGCCTGAAGAGATGGCTCAGTGGTTAAAGGCACTTGCCTGCAAAGCTGATGGCCCGGCTTCAGTTTCCCAAGATCCATGTAGAGCCAGGTGCACAAAGTGGATTATGCATCTGGAGTTTATTTGGCAGTCCATTCTCTGTGTTTCTCTCCTTCTCTTTCTTTTAAATAAATAAATAGGGCTGGAGAGATGGCTTAGTGGCTAAGGCGCTTGCCTTTGAAGCCTAAGGACCCAGGTTGGTTCTCCAGGTCCCACATTAGCCAGATGCACATTGTGGTGCATGCATCTGGAGTTCATTTGCAGTGGCTAGAGGCCCTGGCATGCTAATTCTCTCTCTCTCTCTCGCTCTCTCTCCCCCTCCCTGTGTATCTAATAAATAAGTAAATAAAAACAATCAAAATATTTAAATAAATAAACAAATAAATAAAATTTTAAAAAGGGGCCTGGCCTGGTGGCATACTACTTTAATCCTAGCACTTGGAATGCAGAGGTAGGAAGATTGCTATGAGTTCAAGGCAAGCTTGAGATTACATAGTGAATTCCAGGTCAGCCTGGGTTAGAGCAAGACCCTACCTTGAAAAAAACCAAAATAACCAAACAGACAAAGGATAAAAATAACGAAGGACAAAATCCCAGCTTGGTCCCAGCCCATCATTTGTCACCAGCAGTGGGTTGCAGGACCCCCAAGGGATATTGGACTGTCTGCAAAGGACGAAACTGAGGTCTCCACCCTGTGTATTGCAGGGCTATGGTGGATTGTGCGGTGTCTGCCAGCTGGCAGTGTGGAATCAGGCCTGGACTTCAGGGGACACAGCTTCCCCAGATGTGGACAGCTGACGGAGTGCGTCCCAGCTGATCTATCTCACTTTCACCCAAAGTTGTGGCACATTACGGACTGGCTGGCAGATGGGAATCCTTGTTCTCAGGAGGGTCAGAGGGCACGTGGAAGCAGGCAGCAGTGTTACCTTCCGTCCTGGGTGTCATTTCCGCCAAATCCAACCACGTGACTATGAGTGCCTGGCTTCTTGTCCCCAGACTCAAACCGTTGTCGATTTGAACAGGGAGTACCTGTCAGTGTCGACGGGGTCATAGGAGACTTTCAGAAGGCAGCGCTGTGGAAAATGAGCTTGACTTGTGGTATGTGCAGCCAGCCAGCCCTGAAGGTCTTTGTTACCATGCAGGGGCTTTAGAATCAGGGACTGGGGAGTGGTGTCGGCCGCGCTCACCCTGCACTGCAGGGTGGCCCATGTCCACGCCCTTTGTCCCGTGTGATCCGCTGTCCCAGTTGGCTGCATTGTGTCGTCATTATCCTCACCCACCTCATCGCCAGTGCCGGGGCGTGCAATGCAGGAGGCGTTCTATTTAGGCAGTTTTGCCAGTGGGACAGGAAAGTGGCTTCTTACCACCTGGCTCCTGCTGGCGTTGTGCGTGTAGCACACGCACAGGGGTCTTTGCACAGGGGTCTTTGCACATCGGCTTTGGTGAAGGGTGATATTCCCCAAGACCTCAGCTCTTCAAGTGGCTGCAGTTGGGGTGGTCACCCACTGTGGGTTTTGGTACCTCATTCGAAAATGTGGGTGGGCCCGTTGGTCCCTTTGTTCAGATGGCCGCAGTTACCAAGCTGCATTCACGCTGTTAACAACAGCTGACATGCTTATTCATGCCTTTTGATTTTTTTTTTTTCCGAGGTAGAGTCATGCTGTAACCTAGGCTGGCCTCGAACTTGCAGCGATCCTCTTAACTCAGCCTCCCGAGTGCTGGGATTAAAGGCAGGTGTGTGCCACCATGCCTGGCTTCTCTCTGTCTCTTTAAAAAAAATATTTATTTGTGCCGGGTGTGGTGGCGGAAGCCTTTAATCCCAGCACTCGGGAGGCAGAGGTAGGAGGATCGCTGTGAGTTCGAGGCCACCCTGAGACTCCATAGTGAATTCCAGGTCAGCCTGGGCTAGAGTGAGACCCTACCTTGAAAAACAAAAACAGAAATAAAAAAAATTATTTGAGAGATAGAGAATGAGAGAATGGGCACACGAGGGCCTCTTGCCACTGCAAATGAACTCCAAATGCACGTGAGACGGCTCAGTGGTTAAACGCACTTGCTTGCAAAGCCTGATGACCTGGGTTTGATTTCCCAGTTCCCACGGAAAGCCAGAGTCTCACTTTTTAACTCTTTTCAGTGCTTGCAGGACTCTGTCAATTCTGGGGTCTCTGCTCCCCTACAGCACTGGGGTCACAGGCACGTGTGACCATGCACAGACAGCTGTTTTACATGGGATCTGGCTATTTGAGCTCTGCCAGTTTCAGGCTCCCTGGGGCTCTCATGCTCCTGCAGAAACCGCTTAACCACTTAACCAGCCCATTGTGTCCTGTTTTTATGTTACTCAAGTCCCTTTGAAGAAGAAGAAGAACAACAACAACAAAAAGTTAGCATCTGGGGCTGCAGAGATGGCTCAGTAGTTAAGATGCTTGCCTGCAAAGCCTAAGGACCTAGGTTTGATTTCCCAGTACCCATGTAAAGCCAGATGCACAAGGTGGTGCATGCATCTGGCTTTTTTTTTTTTCTTTTTGCAGTGGCTAGAGGCCCTGGCATGTCCATTCTCTCTTTCTCATTTTCTCTCTTCCCCCAGCCTCTTTCTCTTCCTTGCCTCTTTCTCTCACTACCTGTCTCTTTCTCTTACTTTCTCAGATAAATAAATAAAATATTAAAAATGTCAACAGCTGTCTTATTATTAAATTTTGTGAGACAGGATCAGGCTGGCCTCAAACTCACTGTGTAGCTGAGGAGGATCCTGAACTTCTGCCTCCCCCTCTCAAGTGCTAGGATTAACAGGTGTGCACTACCATGCCATGCTACTTAAATAATTTAAAAAATTAAAAACATTTTATTTATTTATGAGAGAGAGAGAGAGAGAATGGGAACATCTGTGCCTCTAGCCACTGCAAATGAACTCCAGATGCATGTACCACCAAGCATGCATCTGGTTTACGTGGGTTCTGGGGACTCGAACCTGGGTCCTTAGGCTTCACAGGCAAGTACCTTAACCACTGAGCCATCTCTCCAGCCCTATTTAAGTAAATTTTAAAAATTATTTTCCAGAATTATATATTTAATATTGTGTGTTTTTAAAATTCTTTTTAATTTTTAGCCTTTCAGGGATTTTAATCTCTTGGGATTTCAACATTTGGAATTTTTGTCTTTTGTGGTTATGGTTCAAACTCAGTGCATATGTGTCTCAAGACCAATCATGTGACACACTTGAATCACATGCAGTTTACTGAGTGCCAACCATGCTGGGCATTCCTCTCAAGTGAGAGTGCCATGGGATGGCACTGCTCTGGGCTGGGCTCTAGCGGACCACTGTCCCCCAGTGGAATTTGCTTTGTTCCCATACTCCTTTACTACATGGTATTTCCTTCCTTCTATGTATGTATGTATGTATGTATGTATGTATGTATAATGTAGGTATTTTGCAAGGAGAGAGAGAGAATGTGAATGGGTGGGCCAGGGCATACTTGGCTTCTGTAATGTAAGTCCTCATATGACAGGAGCCAGTTGGGCAGTTTTCATCAGGACCCCATGTGCCTCCCATCTTGTGTTCTGCCTCCTCAGCACTGACTCCCACCTCGAGATCATGGCACAGGAAGGCTGCCAGAGCTCCAGCCATCACTTCTCCATTCCAGGCAATGGGGAAGGTCTCAGTGGGAGGGAAGCCAAGACCGTTCAGAAGCTCCACTGCTGTCTTCCTCCTTATTCACTAGATCAGGGTCACCTGGTCTCTCTCTGTCCCTGGTGGCCCTGTGGTACCACTGTCAGGATGGAGGCAAGGGTGGGAATGGGAGGGCCACCGGCCCTGCCCCTGCTCAGTAGGCAGCTGAGTTTGGGCAGGGGTGGGGATGGGTGAACTTTAGTTTGTAAGTACATCCTCGTTGGTGTGCACTGGGAATTTGGTGTCAGGGAAATTCAGTCTTCCGGGTGATGTCACCGAGCAGAGGTGGGCTGGGTGTGTCCTCCAGCCCCACGTGCCTGCAGGTCCTTTTGCTCAGATCTCACCTAGAGACTTGAGGCAGGGCAGTGCAAACCCGGTCCGGGCTATGAGCAGCGTGTTCTCCCACCTTGATGACCTTCGGGGAGCATCACTTCCCCTCACCGAGGCAGCATGTGATTTCCCTGGCCCATTCTTTAGCTGAGGAAACTGAGGCACAAAGAGGCTGTCAGCTGCTCCATCAACAGTGGCAGACTGGGTTTTGATCCCACCACTGGGCTCCAGACCTAGCCCTGTGAGTGCCTCCAGGCCAGGGACTTAAGTGAATGACCCATCATCCCACACCATCTTGAGTACAGATGAGGCTCAAATGCCCAGGGCATTCCCCATGTCACAGCATGCTCCCAGTTGAAGCCGGTCTGTCAGATGGACTCAATATGAGCTTCATAAATACCCTTTCTGAGAGGCAGGGCTGGCCATACTGTGGATAGCCCACTGTGGACAGCTGCATGCCCTGGGTTTGGGCCAAACGTTGTTGTTTGGCCGTCGAGAGCTCATTTCTTCAGAGCTGACCTGCTCTTGTTTATTCTGTGCCCCCTCCCCCTTCCTGGGAGGTGTATTTGTGTGAGGATTCTGGAAACTAGGCTCTTTCCCAAGTCCTGCAGGGCTTCTGATGTTCAGCCTTCCAAAGGTTGCTGCGACTCAACCTTGTAGGACCCACTCAGACCCAGGGCTTGTCTGCTGCCCTGACTTCCACTGGAGAGAGAGAAAGAGAGGGGGAGAAAGAGAGAGGGAGGGATGGGTGCGTCAGGGCCTCTAGCCACTGCAAATGAACTCCAGATGCATGTGCCACTTTGTGCGTCTGGCTTACGTGGGCATTGGGGACTCGAACCAGGGTCCTTAGGCTATGCAGTCAAGTGCCTTAATACTAAGCCATCTCTCTAGCTCGGTTTCCAGACTTTTATACAGTGGCTTTATCTGCAAAGCTGATGCAGATTTATCGTTTGTGCCTCGGTTATTGACCTGGGTGCAGAGCTGAGTCCTGGGCGCCCCTCCTGGGGAAGGCAATGCGTCTTGAAGCGCTTTTGTCATCTCTGACTCTGTGTTTAGAGCCTGGACTCATCCCCCCCTTCCCCCGCCTCTGCCCACCTTGGGGAACTGCCAGGGAGGGGTTGTGGGTAATGCCAAGCAAACCTGTTAACGCGCCACAGGTCAGGTGTGGCTTGTAGAGGAAAGGGGGCCCTGTGCATCAGTGCATTAATGGAGTGCCCCACCTCCCTGCGTGGAGGACTTGAGGTGACCATAGAGGAGAGTGCATTTTAAAACGGTACAGTGTTGACTTTGCCTAGAGATGGGAACAGATGCTGTGGTGGTTTGAATCACACGACCTCCACAAACTCCTGTGTTTTGCATCCTTTGTCCCCAGCTGGTGGCAGTTTGGGAGGTGGCCTCTTGCTGGAAGAGGCATTTTCCTGGGGGCAGTCTTAGGGGTGTTATAGCCAGCTTAACGCCCCCCACACACCCGTGGCCAGAGCTCAGCTTCCTCACTCGCTGCTTTCTGCCAGCTGCTGTGGCAAGGAGTGCTGTCCAGCCCCTGCTCTGTTGTCCTTGTCCTGCCGTCATCAAGCTTCCCCAAATCAACCTTTCTCTCCCATCAGCCTCACGCCTTTAATCCCAGCACTCGGGAGGCAGAGGTAGGAGGATCGCCGTGAGTTCGAGGCCACCCTGAGACTCCATAGTGAATTCCAGGTCAGCCTGGGCTAGAGTGAGACCCGACCTCAAAAAACAAAACAAAACAAAAAAAAAAAGAAAAAGAAAAAATATAGTTGGCTGTTTTGTCCTAGCAACGCGAAGACGACTACAGCAAATGTCTACTCGCCCCCGAAAAAGCACCGACGACAGACTAAAGGAATGGTCCCGTTCACCTAGTCATGCTTGGTGAACCCGTGAGTTTCTTGGGCTTGCTTACAGGAGTTTGGTGAGGGGTTACTTTCAGGAGGATGGGTGACCTCAGAGCAGCTGCATCACTGAAAACTCTCACCCCACCGTAGCTGCGCAAGCGGAGTTCCCGTCTTCACTGAACCTTCCACCACCTGTATACCCAAGCACCTCCCGAGGCCGCGTGCAGCAGGCGCGGGGTTACATGGAGCTGGCAGGGAGGAGCGGGAGGGAGGGGTGGCTCTCAGGTGAGGCTCTGATGACCCTCCCCACCCTCTCCTTCTGTAAGGGAACCCCAGCCAGTCCCGATCTTGTTGTGCATGTCGTACGAGTAGTCACAGCTGCTTTGATTAAGATGCTAACAGCTGGGCTGCTATGCTCAGAGGACAGCCAATAAATGGTGCCTATCAGTGAAAGTAGAAACGTGATCAGTGAAAAGATAAATCAGAAAGAGGGGAAGACATAACCCTGGACCATGGACCAAAGGTGATTTGGTGGTACTATGCTCAACCACACTTGAGTTTTTTTTTTTTTTAAAGGAGTACGCCATTATGCCTGGCTTTCCTTGCTTTTTTTGTTGTTGTTTATTTTTATTTATTTATTTGGGAGCAACAGACAGACACAGAGAGAAAGAGGCAGATATAGAGAGATTGAGAATGGGCGCACCAGGGCCTCTAGCCACTGCAAACGAACTCCAGACGCGTGCGCCCCCTTGTGCATCTGGCTTACGTGCGTCCTGGGGAATAGAGCCTCGAACGGGGTCCTTAGGCTTCACAGGCAAGTGCTTAACCGCTAAGCCATCTCTCCAGCCCTCACACTTGAGTTTTTTTTAAAAAATTTTTATTTATTTATTGGAGAGAGAGAAAGAGGCAAAGAGGCAGATATATAGAGAGAATGGGCACTCCAGCCACTGCAAACGAACTCCAGGTGCATGCTTGTGCATCTGGCTTATGTGGGTGTTGGGGAAACCGAAGCTGGGTCCTTAGGCTTTACAGGCAAGTGCCTTAACCACTAAGCCATCCCTCCAGCCCCGGCACCCTTGAGTTTTGTGCTTCCCAGTGGCTGATGTGAGAAGGGAAAGACAACGTGGGAAAGAGCTTTTCGTGCCCTGGTGGTTTCCTAAGGATCCACCAGGGCTTCTTCCCTCTCCTCTTTGGGGTGCCCCTGGAGGCCCAATTCCCTGGGGTGTGTTTGTGTTCGTGGTGAGGAGTGTTTTCTGTGTTCCCCGCCGTCCCTTGTGTGAGGTGGCCTTTGCACAGCAGGACCCTCTTAGACACCTTTGTTGTCTGTGACCACGGGGCTTTAGAGGCTGCGGGAGGGAGACAGACCCCCACTGCAAACCCCACTCTCTGGGCCTTTGTTTCAGCCCCCAGCATGTGGCGGGTCCACATCCATTGTACATGTCCTGTGAGGCAGGTGAGAGGCTGGGGACTGTGATACCCAGAGCAGAGGTTGTGTCCTGACCTGGGGAACCTTCACAGAGGACTGTCGGGGACTCAGGACCACGCCTAACACAGTCAAACCCCGGGTGGTGCCGTGAGGGGCTGGGATGAGGTGGGTGGACCATGGGGTAGGGTCCAAAGAAGAGAGTGTGAGGGGGTTTGTGTGCATATAGTATGTGTGGCGTGTGTTCATGTGTGCATGCGGTGTATCCACATGTGTGTGTATATTTACGTGCCCAATGTACATGCATGTATAAGCCAGAGTGAGATGTCGGGTGTCCTCCTGTGCCGTATTTTCCTGAGACAGTCTCTCACTGAACCTGGAGCTCACCAGTTATCGGTTAGACTGGTTGACCAGGGAGCCCCAATGTTTCTTCTGTCTTTGTCCCCCTCAGTGGCTACAGGCATTACAGGCATGTGCAACTCTGCCTTGCTTTTTTTTTTTTTTTTTAACGTGGGTGCTGGAGATCAAACTCATGCTCGTATAGCAAGTGCTGAGCTGTCTTCCGAGTCCCACCAGCCAGATCCTGACAGGTAGAAACTTAGAGGCCACGCAGGACAAGGACAGGGTGTCTATGTGCCTTGTCTTTAGCTTGAGGTGACTCTAAGAAACTTGAGTTTTCCGTTGCTTTTAGGGTTACTTTGCCATCTTTTTGTTCTGTGGGCTCCAGCTTCCCTTCTCCCTGTGCACTTCCTGGGCACTGAGTTCTCCCTTGGCTGGGGGTGGGGGGGGGAGATTGCGCTGTCCCAACCTTCGCACCTATGCCATGCAGGCTGCTGCCCAGTGACTGCCATTCCCTTGTTACTTTCAGCCTGGCTATTCCCAGCCTTGGCATTTATTTACAGAGCTGGCGTGCTGAGTGAGCCGGGAGGGACGTGAGTTATGAGGATGGCAACCGGGTCTGGGAGATGCCAACCTCCCCTCCAGAGTCTGTAAATCAGTTTTGATTCCGGTGAGGCCTTCTCCAGTTCCCTAAATCATCTTCAGGGAGCTCCTCAATGCAGGCATATGTGGAATTAGCCAGCTAGTGAACTTGTTGGGCTCCTGGCCATGTTGGGCCAGCTGGGTGGAAGTTTCTCCGCAGGCCTCCAGGGGCAGCAAGGCTGCAGTGGGTGTCCTGGCCCTACTGAATGGCGAGGATCAGGTGAATTTTGGAGTGGCGGTGGGTGCAAGTGCGGTGACTGGCATCGAGGGCCAGAGTATACAGTAAGTCTTTAGCTGTACTGCCTCAAGGGAGGGCAGATGCTTTCTGGGGTGATGGGGTTGGAGTTGCTGGCTTGAGTAGCCAAGGGCTTGCTGGGTTAGCTTGTGTGCTCTGGAATATGGATGCCCAGTAGGGGATGGGCACTAGGCAAGTGTCTCTCTCCCCATTGCTTCTAGAAACATATTTCTGGCCATAGTTGAAGCGTGGTTTTCTGTTACCACAACAGAACTACCACAGACTGCATGTTTGGAGGGGATGAAAGCTCTGGAGGCAGGGGCGTTTGAAGGCCCCACCGTCTCTACTGGGCTTCTGACTATGTCCTGACACACTGGGAGGCATTGCCTGGCCAGTGTGGGAACAAAAGGGCGAGGGACTGGAAGCCACCCCATGAGTGTAAGTCTGCTCATCCTGTTCGCCTCCAGTGCTACCTCCCTGGGAGGTAACGGTTTCCAGCCTAAGGTCTTTGGGGTCTCATTCAATTCCTGGCTCTGTTGATACCCAGGGACTTAGTCATGTCCCTGGACAGTGATAATCCCAGCCTGACACAGCACGGTGGCACCAAGCCACGCTATCTTTGCGCAGAGAGGTCATCCACTCCCATTGGCAGCTTGGTGTTGCCCATTGTGCAGCTTCCATCGCTTGAATAGGGATGGGGTAAGGTGGGGGGTCTCTGGTCTATCCTGGGCACTGTGACTTGAGTGGGCCCCAAGTGTGAAGTCTGGGGGTCTTGGGGTCTTGGAGAGAGAGAAAGGAAGAGAGACAGAATGGGCACCCCAGGGCCTCTAGCCACTGCAAATGAACTCCAGATGCATGCGCCACCATGTGCATCTGGCTTATGTGGCTTCTGGGGAGTCGAACCTAGGTCCTTAGGCTTCACAGGCAAGCACCTTCACTGCTAAGCCATCTCTCCAGGCCTTGCTCTGTAAATTTAACTCTAGCTGCACTACTAGACACAGGCCAGAGAACTTGCCTGTGCCCTCACCTGGAAACAGCCATCACCTGGTCTGTCCCGAAGGGGGTGCAGTGACAGTTCGATACCCGCTACGTGGCCTGTGCCACTTGGCGCCATGGTCAAGGTCAGGCCTCGGGAATCCGTGGGGATCCTGGAGCTGACCTGTGGAGTGAGCTGCCTGCTGCGCCGGAGACCCTGCCTTCCGCAACGTCCTCAGGACAAGCCTGCCTTGGGCGCATGCATGTCTCTTTCCTGCCGCTCTCTGTGCGGGTGCTAATCAAATTCTATTGGAGTCAGTGGGGAATGATTCGAGGTGCTTCCTGGTTTGAATTTCATAAGCCCCCCAGGACATGAGCTCAGCAAATAAGGCATTGATCGTTGCTTTTATTGGTATATGAGACGCAGCAAGGTTTAGAGAGGGAGGACCTGTGATTGTTCTTGCCCTTTTTAAGTCCCTGGCATGTCTAGAGAAAGCTTCTGTCCTTCTGCTCTCCAGGAGGCCGCCCAGAGGAGCAAAACTGTGTGAGCAGAGTGGCAGAATGCCTCCCTAGAATTGGCCTCCGTACAACCCAGTGCTGGGGCATGATGGCCCTGCTTGAGCCCCATTAGGCCTTTAAATTGGAGTGCAGAATAGTCCCCATAGAAAGCACCCTATTTTCGCTGGTTTACTCCAGTAAGATTTTCAGTTTCCTTGCCACATGATTTTATGAGCTTTTGGAGACAGAAAAGGCCTAGTTGTCAAATGTTTGCTTAAGAGTAGAATCTGTTACTTTATTGAAAAGACATTATAAGAATGACATAGTACTGTAAAAATGATCTCTTTAGGCATATGGAATGTGTTCTTCCAACTCTTCCCACCACCACCAGCTTCACACCTGCCGTCATCCCATACCAGTAAGGTCATCTTGTGCGGCCTTTCCTCATGGCCTGCCCAGCTCGGTTCTCCCACCGTCCTGAGCTCCGTGTCTTCTGCATTCCCCTCATAGGTACCACGCCATGTCCACAGGTTGCTAGTCTGGCCTGGAGTCCAATGTGCCAGTCCCTGTCACCCTTTGCCAGGCTGACATGGGCATAAGGAAAGGATATGGGGAGATGAACATAAGAATCACAGAGACTCAGGCTGGAGAGATTGCTCAGTGGTTAAGGCATATGCCTGCAAAGCCCAATGACCCAGGTTGGATTCTCCACGTCCCACGTAAGCCAGATGCACAGTGGTGCATGCATCTGGAGTTTGTTTGCAGTGGCTGGAGGCCCTGGTGTGCCCATTCTCTCTCTCTCTCTCTCCCCCCTCCTTCCTTTCTATCTCTCTCTGCTTGCATATACTCACTCCCTTCTGATTCCAAGGCCTCACCTGCTGAGTGACCTTGGGCCAGTGACCGATTGCCTTCCCAGCCTGAGTGTTTATAGATGCTAACTTGTGCCTGCCTGATGAGCCTCGGGAAGCTGTGGCCTCCGCTCCTGCCCCAGCCACATTGACAAAATAAACAGAGCTGTGTCTGGAGGAGCTGGGCGGCCTCGCCCATGCTGGTCCACTTCTACATCCAAATCTGGGTTAGCCCTGTCAAATCTTGTGCCAGCCTCACACTCGATCCGCTGTCCCTTATCCTGTACCACCCCACCCCCACCCGTTCCTTCCCTCCCCATCGTCCCTCCTTCACCCCTCTTCCTTCCCTCCTCTGCCTCTCCCCTTCTTTCACCTCCTCCTCTACTACCTCCCCGCCTCCTTCACCCCTGCCCGGTCTCGTCTCCATTCCACCCTCATTTCCCTCCATCCTCCCCCCACACTCCCCACCCCTCCCTGGCCTCAGCACTGCCAGGCTGCCTCTACTGCCCCCATCGCTAATCAGTGAAGCCAGGCTTCTCCTAATTATTCTCATGCCCTCCCTCCTCAGGGCTGGGGAGGGGCAGTCTCCTGCCAAAGGCACAGGATGCAGGTGGGTTGGGAGCAAATCTAGAAGTTGCCACCTCTGGCCTCTGACTTTAGTTTCTGTAGTGGCCCCTGCCCCCTATAGGATGGGTCCCTGTCCAGGTTTTGGCACTGCTGTCTGGACAGAGCCCGTGCCATACTGCCCTCAGGAGGCTGGGCCAAGCCTGGCTGGTAGGTCTGCCTGAACTTGCTTAGGACTGTCCTGGAAGAATGGCCTCTGATCCTGCCTGGTCTTGCCACTAGGCTGGGGGTCTGAGTCCAAGAGGGAATTAAGGACCGGCCCTTATAATGGGGAATCATAGTGCATGAGGTCACCTCCCTGGCCCACAGGCTGTGCCCGAGTCTGTGCCAGCCCCTCAAGGTCATCCTTAGCCCCCTGGCATGACAGCTTCTTGGTTTGCCCCCAACATGGCTGATTAGCCCCATAGGCTGCAGGGATAATAACTCGTAGGGTCCCCGGGGGCCTTCAGGCCATGTATTATTCATGGCAGACTCTCATCCACCAGCCTGAGCTCTGCGTGGAGGCTGAGGAGCCCCGGGCCTTGTATCAATATTAACTATCAAAACATTAATAAAGCCCCCGCCCAGGAAAGCCCATTAGGTTTAACAGAGAAGAAAGGGGAAAAATTTTAAATGAAACATCACATAAACAAATCGCTCTTTTTTTTTTTTTTTTTTTTTTTTAATGATCTAGACACTTCCTTAGGATTTCATGACGCGGCTCAGTGTTGCAGCGGCAGGTGCCGGCTTTATTTATTTATGCCGTCAAAGTACAGGGGCCGGGGGAGACCCAGCAAGACTCTGTCTGCCCCAAAGGAAGAGATGCCCCCTCCACTAGCCTCAGTCAGATTTCCTACTCAGCAGTGGGGGCAGGGAGGAAGGAGCGGTAACCTGCAGCCGGGACCTGTTCAGGGTGGTGCCAGGAGAGAGGGGAGGAACCTAGAAGCTTTCTACCACGACCCGCATGGCCAGAGCCTTCTCCCTGGAGACCCCTCCCCTGCCCCTCAGCACGCCCTGAGGCTGGCACTGTGATTACCGCGGTTTCTTAGACAAGGTCTCCAAGGACGTGATGGCAGATACCTTGCCTATGGGGTCCCACAGCACCCACTGGAAGCTTCACACTGCCCTGTGGTTTTCTGTGAGGCGACTTCTCTGCGTCTTGGCTTCCCAAATCCAGAGCAGATGAGAGTAGACGCTGGCTAAGAGGCCGAGCGGCTCAGCGTCCAGGTTCCCCATTCTTGCCCTTGTCCAGGCTGCCCTACCTCAGCAGAGAGAATGTCAGAGGTGAGGTTACTTCTGGGACTTAGTGCCCCTGTCTCCTGTGCAGCACCTGGGCTGTGTCTGCAGGACCTTCCCCCGCTGTCCTGTCCCCAGCCAGCACCTGCTGAGCTGTCCCCTTCCGAACAGGGAGTGGCCCATAGGCCCAGCTCTGTTAACTGAGGGACGCTTTTGATTCTGTGGAGGGGAGAAATTAGATTGTGTGCGCCAGTCACCTTGCTCACAATAGTCCTAAATGTTGAGTGTTTTGAAGCCAGCCTGTGGGGTGACTCCCTCTGAGAAAATCACTTTCTCAGACTCAGATACTAATTGGGGTAAATTTGGCAGTTGTAAAACTCTGACACTCTTTTCTTAATAAATATACTTTATTTATTTATTTGAGAGAGAGAAAGAGGCAGAAAGAAAGAGTGAGAGTGAGAGAGAGCTTGCGAGAGAGAGAGAGAGAATGGGCATGCCAGGGCCTTCTGCCATTGTAGACGAATTCCAGATGCATGCGCCACCTTGTGCATCTGGCTTACGTGGGTTCTGGAGAGTTGAACAGGGGTCATTTGGCTTTGCAGGCAAACGCCCTAACCGCTAAGCCCACCTCTGACACTCTTGGCTGGGGGTGGGCCATTGGTTTTATCTTACCCACTGTGAGGCAGGGACACACAGATGTCAACACCAGGGTGGCAGGAAAGGCTGCCTGAGCTGTGGGGGGCTGTGTTGTTCTTGAGATTAGTTTATGTATGGTTAATCTCTGGTTGTCAACTTGACGAGATTTCAAATCACCGTGGAAACAAATCTCTGCTCACGTCTATGATTTTCTAGACTAGATTAGTTGAGGTGGGAGGACCCACCTTAACTGTGGGCAGTGCCATCCCACGGACTGTAGAGAGAGGAGAAAGCCAGATGAGCTGTGGCATTCATCACTCACTCCCCACTTCCTCCCTGCTGGTTGGTGCCAGCCTCCTGCTCCTGCCATGCTGGACTTGCCCTCGGAACTGCAAGTCAACAGTAAACCCTTTCCTTCCCTAGGTAGGGTAGGTGGTTTTGTCCCAGCAACGGGAACGTAACTGATAGAGAGCATATCTATGTCTCCTGGGCACCGGTTTCTGTGGAAACTCTCCAGGGTAACCAGTCTGTGCTGTAGAGAGGTAGGTCTGAGCCTCCTCACCAGGCCCTGGCAGAAAGATTGAGAAATAGGGTCTATAGGCTTTGTTTCACATGCGCTGACACCTTGGGAGTTACATCCCGCCATGGGACATGTGTTTGATTGTGGTGTAATTTCCACACACGAGCAGAACCAGAACCCTTTCAGCCACTCGTGAGTGTGCATTTTTGTGGCCATCACCAACATCCCTAGAGCTCTGTTTATTTTATTTATTTATTTATTTTGCTGTTTTTGAGGGAGGGAGGGAGGGAGAGAGAAAGCATGCCTGCATGCAGGGTCACGTGTGGAGGTCAGAGAACTTCAGGTGTCAGCCCTGATGTTCCCCTGTTTGAGGCACGCTCTTCTCATTGCTCACTGAATTTGCCGGCCTAGCTGGCTTGCGAGCTTCCAAACCCTTCCCCACCTCTCTTCTTGCCGTAGTTCGTCGGGGTTACAGATGCCTGCCACAGTGCCTGCCTTTTATTTAATGTGGCCTCTGTGGATCTGAACTCATGCTTGTGTGGCAAGCACTTTATCCACTGAGCCATCTTCCTCAGAACTATTGCTTTGAAAAGCAAAAACTGTCCCTATGAGACACTCCCTACCCTCCCGCTCTGACTCCTAGGGACCTCACGTGAGTGGCGTCATATGCCGTGTGTCCCTTTGTGTTTGTCTCATTTCCACTGAGCACGGGGCCATCACGGTTTGTCCCTTTTGGAGCAGGTGCCACTGTCTTCCCTTCATAATAAGAAATAATGTGCACTTGGCGAGTTGACCTCATGGTATCAGTCCCATAGGACCGTCGTTGGCTCTGTGTGATGCAGCACGGAATTCCTCTCCTATTGGGGTTGGGCCTGGGCATGTTTTCTATATCTGTTTCTTGGGCCTGGCCTGTCACTGTTACTGGCCTGTGGCTACTGCAGCAGTTTCACCTCTTAGCCCTGTGGGTACCGAGATCTCAGAAGACATCTTTTGAGGACCTCATGGGGCCTCCTGGGGAACTGAGTGGGATGGGTCTGGTGGGGAAGAAGGGTCTGAATGGAGCTGGGCCAGCTGGCCCAAGACCCTGGGGCACAGTCACTATTTCAGGGAATGGGGCAGGGGAGTGTCCCATGTCCGAGAGCCTTCTCAGGCCCAGATGTCCTCTTCCTGGGAGGCCTGGCCTCTGTTGGGCCCCCTCCAGGGACGTGGCAGGTGGATAGACTTGGAACAGCCGCAGCTCTGCTTTGTTCCCTGCTCAGAGGGCCTGTGGCTCGTGCTAGCCAGTCTCTACTCCTGCTGCCAAATTACTTACGCTTCGCACAGTTAGTTTCCGCTGAGCATCCCTGGGGTACCGTGAAGGAGAAAGAGGTCCTGCTTGACGATAGGCTCTCACAGACGCCCTGCACCCTCTGCCAGTGCCTGAGCTCCAGAAACTCCCTCTCAAGTTGAGCCCCCACCCCCGAGAGGAAGAAGAGGGGCCCCCTCCCCAGAACCTTTCCACCTGCCTTGATCAGCCCGGGTAGTGAGCTTGTCCCTTGGTGTAGGCAGTCCTGCCCTGCAGAGGGAGAGCGTGTCAATGCACCTTCCTATCCTGGATTCTGGAAAGCCTGGCCACACCCCTGCAGGGCCACCTGCTCTCAGGCTGTGGTCACGCTCACTGATCCCGTGATCCTGAGAAGGAACCGGGCTGGAGCGCTCATGGCTGGCCTGGTCACCGGCGGTGCTCATCTGATGGGAATGGGGTCTTCTGGGGCTTCTGTGGAAGTGGATGGTGTGTGTGTGTGTGTGTGTGTGTGTCCATGCAGCATGTACATCTCAGTGGGGTGAGTCATGGGCACAGGGCACCCAAGCAGCAGTGCCAAGTGCTTTTCTGGCACTGAAAAACTTGTGCCATTGTCTTCAGGGGCAGATTTGGGATTTGGACCCTACAGACACAGGAGCAAACATTATCTGGCCATGGGGGGTGGTGCATCGTGCTTCTTGTCTTTGACTTGCTGATGCTTGGGTTAGGCCAGACTTTAAGCTGTAGCCATAAAAAGACTTGGGCTTGGGGGCTGGAGCGATGGCTTAGCTGTTAAGGTACTTGCCTGCAAAGCCAAAGGACCCAGGTTCGATTCCCCAGGACCCACATAACCCAGGTGCACAAGGTGGCGCAGTGTCTGGAGTTCGTTTGCAGTGGCTGGAGGCCCTGGCGCTCCCATCCTCTCTCTATCTGCCTGTCTTTCTCTCTCTGCCTTTTCTCTCCCTCTCAACTTAAGAAACAAAAAATATTTTTTAAAAACGAGCTGGGCTTGAGTCTTCATAACTGATGACCAAAGGTGGGTCACTTGACCTCTGTGAACCCAATTTTAGCATCATCAAGTGGGTCTCCTTGCCTTCCTCAGTACAGTCACGTGGCAGGCTATAAGACTCTTCTACCTCAGGGTCTCATGAAGCTCAGGCTGCCCTCAAACTTGCTATGTAGCCAAGGATGACCGTAGAACTTCTGATCCTTCTGCCGCACCCTCCTTTTGGGATTACAGGTAATGTGCCTTCACACCCGGTTGATGCAGTGCTGGAGGTGGAACCCAGGGTCTTGTGCGTGCTAGGCAAGCTCTCTACCAGGTGAGCTACAGCCCCAGCCCAGACCGTGTCTTTGTGGTCCCTCAGATGCTCTGGGCTGGGATGGGTAGAATGCTGGGTGAGACCCAGCCCATCTGTTCGGTTCTCAGGTTCCTGCTAGTCGTCATGACCTGCCTGTGGCCAGCATCATCCCACGTGGCTGACCCGACTGCAAGGCCCAGATATCCTGCCTTGATGGCTGCCTAAGCTTGGGGTCTGGCAGGTCTCATGGTCAGTCTCATCTTGTAAGTGTAGACCGGGTCACTGTGTGGCTCGATCAAAATCAGAACTGAGGTGTGATTTGGAACCTCTCACAGCCCCCCCCCCCCAGTGGGATTTTGTGAGGAGGCTAAGGACTTGGTTTGAGCATCGCACACCATTGCAGTGGTCAGGAACAGGCCAGCTTCCCCAGTGAGGGGGAGCCTTTCTGTCAGCGGGGAGGTGGGTGTACCCTTTGTGACAGGTGTGAGGGGTTTGTGTTAGCACCGTGTGGGCCTTTGGGGTCTGGGAGGTGTCATGGAGCCCCTGCCTCCCGCATGGGCTGCAGGCTGCAGGTCATCACCAGCTGGGGGTGGGGGGTCAGGGACCGGGACCGCTCATTTCTGAGTGGTCAGATGGCTAGTGGGGCAGTTGGAGGAGGAATTGTACAGATGAGGTGCTTTGGGCCGTGCCTCAGGAGTAGGGCCTGGAAACGTGTCTCTGCCCTGCTTATGTAGTGTGTGAGGTCACTGTTCGTGCCTTGTGACGAGCAGTTAGTTATATCAGCGCAGCCTATCGTGGCCAAAAGACACGGTGGCTGCCGGGCCTCCAACTTGTTCTGGAACCAGTGAGCTCCGGTAAGTGCACCATGCTGGGCTGGAACTGGTCATCAGTGTGACCGACAGGATGCCTGAGCACCCAGACCCTGCAGTGGCAGGTGGTTACTGCCCAGGCTGGGCACGGCCGTGCACCTGGCTGTAGGGGACCGCGCTGCCCTTGGGCTAAATAGGCTCGCTGTTTGGAAGCCTTGCACACGAAGTCATGGGTGCGAAAGAGATTCGCAGGTTTTGATGAACACGGATGCTGCTTTGCCCCGCCCCCCCCCCCAACAAAGTCCAGCAGGGCCTAAATGATGCTACCTGCCCTTGTGGCTCTCGCAGGCAGAGCCTGTGCATCTGACTCTTGGAGTTGTTGGTTTCCGGAGCTGCAGGTGGACAGCCTTCCTGTGTGTGCTATGTTGGGTGCTCCCGGCTGGAACAGGACGAGATGTGGGTACAGGCCAGTGGCCAGCCCAGTGGTTCTGCCTGTGCACCACACTGCCCTCTGGATATCGCCGTCATACACATACCATGCTGCTCACAGCACCCCCACCACCGCCACCACCACTTCAGAGGCCTGGAGCTTTGTGAATCCGAGTGAAACCTCTTCGGAAGTGTTAAACTGAAAGCTACAGGGATTGGAGAGATGGCTCAGCAGTTAAGGCGCTTGTCTGCAAAGCCTAACAACGCAGGTTCAGTTTCTCATGTAAAGCCATATGCACAAAGTGGCGCATGCATCTGGAGTTCGTTGGCAGCTGCTGGAGGCCCTGGTGTGCCCATTCTCTCTCTGTCATTCTCTCTCTCTCTCTGCTTGCAAATAAGTAAATTAAATAAATTGAAAGCTACAGGTGTGTTTGTGCAACCCCACCCCCTTCCAGTACTGAGGATTGAACCCAGGGCCTCATGCATGATAGACACATGCTCTGCTACTCAGCTACATCCCACCTCCCTTATTTTAATTAATTAATTTTAGGAGAGAATTGGTGTGTCGGGCCCTCCAGCCACTGCAGTCAAACTCCAGACATGTGCACCACCTTGTGCACATGTGCCACCTTGTGCATCTGGCTCACGTGGGTTCTGGGGAGTGGAACCTAGGTCTTTAGGCTTTGCAGGCAAGCACCTTAACCGCTAAGCCATGTCTCCAGCCCTATTTATTTTTTAAATATTTATTTATTTATTTATTTATTTGAGAGAGAAAGAGAGAGGGAGAGAGAGAGAGTAGGCACTCCAGGGCTTCTAGCTATTACTGCAAATGGCCTCCAGATGCATGTGTCACCTTGTGCATCTGTCTTACTTGGGTTCTGGGGAATCGAACCTGGGTCTTTAGGCTTCACAGGCAAGTGCCTTAACTGTTAAGCCATCTCTCCAGCCCTCCAACTCTCTTTTTAAAGTAACCTCTGATTAAAGGATCCCGTGTGTTAGCCGGGCGTGGTGGCGCACGCCTTTAATCCCAGCACTCGGGAGGCAGAGGTAGGAGGATTGCCGTGAGTTCGAGGCCACCCTGAGACTCCATAGTGAATTCCAGGTCAGCCTGGGCTAGAGTGAGACCCTACCTCGAAAAACCAAAAAATAAAATAAAATAAAATAAAGGATCCCGTGTGTATAAGGGGGGAAAACAGCCCTTTGTTGTAGATACCTTGATGAGCTTTATAGGTAAACACACCTGACACCTCCCTCAAGTTCCTGTCCCGTTCCTGGACAGGCGTGTGGGCATTGAGGGCCATGGCTAACCTTGCCAAGGACCATGTACAGAAGGAAGGGCTTCTTTGATAAGCGACCTCTGAGCTGGGCTTGGAGTGTCGTGTGTCCAGCCTGGAGGTAGCGCTCCTGGGACATGGCATCTACATAGGTGCAGCAGGTGTGTGGATGGTAATATGTAATCAGGGGTTGAGTGCCTTCGTGTGTCCCTCTGATGATTTTGTGGGTGGCTTGGTTGAGTGTGTGTGTGCACGTGGGTGAGCATGTGTCTGTGCATGACTGTGTGTGCACAGGTGAGTGTGCATGGTTGAGTGTGTGTGTGTGGACTAGCTTGAGAGCTGGCTCCCTAAAAGCTTACTGTTCACTTTGAATTCCCTCTCAGCCTTGAAAATTGCTAGAATTAATTGAAGGAAAGTTGCCAATTGCCTGCAGGCCTCAGGTGAGGACTTGGGTGCGTGAAGTCTCCCATGCAGTGCCACCCTTAGCTGACGCCAGGTCCCTTGTGCTGGGAGCTCACTGCTCCAGGCCACGGCGTGTCCCTGGGGTCCACTCTACTTAGCCCTGCCTGCACCTGCCCTGTCATCAGCTGGGCCGGCGTGTGAGGCGGCAGAGCGAGTGCAGTTCTTGTCTCCACGTTGTTCCAGTATGTGCCTGTAAATTTTTAAGTGCCTGAGTTGCCACAGCTGGTCAGCAGCTGGCTCCATGTGCCTTGCAGCTGACTCAGCTGTGTCCCTCCCCCTGCTCCTCCCGCCGCTGCCCACAGGCCGTGTCTGTGGATGCCGTGTGTCTTTACTCCTGCACGGAGCTTGCCTGCCACTGACTTTATGTGGACTGACACGTTCAATTACCAGAAGTCTGTCCAAGTCCTAAGGGGGGCGTAAAATGAAGAGATGATGAGGCCCATTTCCATGAGGGATGTGTGTAGGGAGAGAAGGGTCCTGAGGGAGTGCTGGCAGGGGTGGGGGCTTGGAGTTTGCCGTTATGTGCCCAGTATAGAAAGGTATCCACTTGGGGTGTCACCCGAACATCTCTGAGATGCGTATGTGTGGACCTGTCTGAGAGGACCAGGGTGCCCCTCCCCTGCTCAGTTGAGCCTACAGAGAGGGGTGTCACCTTCCATTGTAGCTGACAGGGAGGAAATTTGTGGGGGATCAGGGGACAAGTGACTTCCTATGCCCTCTACGAAGGGTACGAGTGTGGAGCTGATCCAGGCACTTCAGGGTGTGGGTGGCGCTCACAGTCACTGTGACGGCTGCTCTTGTTCATCCGCTTCATAGGATTCAGAATCACCACGGACACACTCCACTGGGCGTGTCTGTGAGGGTGTTTCCAGACAGTTTTAACCCAGAAGGGAAGGCCCACCCTTAATATAGGTGGCACCATCCCATGGGCTGGGGTCCCCTACTGAATACAAAGGAGAACGTGAGGGCTGGAGAGACGGCTTGGCGGTTAAGGCACTTGCCCAGCGAAGTCTAAGGACCCATGTTCAACTTTCCAGACCCTATGTAAGCCAGACGCACAAAGGTGAGGCAAGCGTAAGGTGGTACATGCCCACTAGGTGGCGGAAGCGTCCGGAGTTCAATTGCAGTGGCTGAGGCCCTGGCACGCCAATTCTTTCTCTCTCTCTCTCTCGTTCTCTCTAAAATAAAAAAACATTAAAAAATACTTAAAAAAAAAAAAAAACAAAGGAGAAGGCGAGCTGAACACCAGCATCCATCGTTCTCTCCTTCCCGACTGCAGATGCAGTGTGGCCAGTCGCCATGACGGACCCTCAGACTGCAAGCTGCAGTAACCAAGATACTGAGCTGTCACTGTAGGGCTGTGTTGAAGAATTACCGCCGTAGTATGAGAGTGCAACTTTTATTCTGCTTGCTATTAAAATACCCAGGAGGCCAGTGAAGCCCCCTGTCTCCCAGAGCCCATCAGCCCCTCTAGGTAACGGCTCTCTCATCTCTTCCCATCAGCAGACTGGAAGTTTGATGGATGGGGAGCTGGAGTGTGAGGTGAGGCGTCTGTGGAGACACAGGAGGGTTTTCTCTGGATGCTGCCTCTTCAAGGGATGGGCAGAGTGCTAGCTGCTTTCTGGATGGCGTCAGGGCACACAGCTGATGTGTGTAGATGACCGCTCTGACCCTCAGGTTATTCGTCCCACAAGGGGCCACGTGACTCTGCAGTAGGAAAGACCCACAGGGCGGTTTTTGTTGTGGCTACTCATGTTGTCGCATGTTCTTGCTGGGCCTCCTTCGCCCATGACTGGAACGCACCCCCGAACCTTCCCTGTGTGCGAAGTGAGGGCTCTGGGGACACTGTCACTGGAGGCGTCTTCCAGCTGCGACACGGGAACTGTGTCTGCATAGCAGTGTAAGTTCAGCAGGGCTGGTATCTGGGGTCTCAGCCGTTTTCTCACCTTCTCCCGTGGCCTTAGGGACCCCCATGTGTGTGAATGTGAGCGTATGAGCACATGTGTCCGTGGGAATTCTCGGGTGGCCGTCGTGCCTGAGCTCTGGGAGGTACCGTGTGCTGCACAAGCCCCGGCCAGGGTGGGAGGCATGCAGGCACCTGACTGGCAGAAGTGTGGACCCTGGCTGGAAGAGAACGACTCAGTTGAAAGACACCTTAGTAAGGTGTGGGGTACAAGACTAGCCTCAGGTTCCTCATCGTAGAAGTGGGGTGTTGGTCCTTGACCACAGGATCGTGGGGCATAAGTATGAGTGCCAAGGTGGGGTGAGGGAGGTGTGGGCTGGGAAGGGGGTCTGGGCCATTGCCTGTGTAGATGCCACAGGGAGGAGGGATGGGCCCCAGAGAAAAAGTCTCTGCTCTTGAAGGGAGAGAGAGAGTCAGGTCAGGACCACGGTCCCTGCCTGGGGCTGCTTCTGGGATTCTGTGTTGGCCCAGTGGCCAGGCTTCCTAGCCCTTTCTTTGTCAATCCTGTCCCTTCCTTCAGGGGCTCCTGCTGCTGGGACCGTATACCTGTGGTTCCAATGCCTCGCCTCCTATCCTTGGATGGATATGACCTGTGTCTGCAGTTTGGGCTTGGGTGTCTCATGGTGTGACTCACCTCCATGTCATCTGCCAGTGGTGGTGGGGAGAATCTGCCTGAATCTTCTCCTGCAGCTGAGCTAAGGGGGCTGTGCCCTGGTGTACACAGTGTGGCCAGGGCGTGTCTGGGGATGGGTGAGTGTGCATTCACAGACGGTGAGTGTGTGGGCTGCCACCCAGAAGCTAGTGGTTGGACAGGCTTTCCAGTCTCCCCAGAGATTCAGAGCCCCTCTCAAGGACCCTGCCGTCTACTGGCCACTGCATCCAGCCTCATGTCCAGACGGACAGCTTGGCCCTTCTGAGCAAGGAGAGGTGAGGAGTAGGGCCCCTGCAGTCAGATGGAGATACTGTGGGACAATCCCAGTGCCTCTTAGGGGTTTGAGGGTGTACAAGGAAGTAACCCAGGCAAGGAGTTGCCAAGCAGGAGGTTGTGCCAGGAAAGGCTGTCGTGTTTAATGCAGCTGAGGCTGGAAGACAGGCGCCTCGGGCTGCAAATGGGACCCTCGGTCCTAGACTGGGTTCTGCCTGGAAGTTGCTGGGTGGCCTCTGTGAGTCGCTGTCAGTTCAGACTGGTTTGAGGTTTTCGATTTCCCGGCTGCGAGGCAAGGGGTGTGGACCAGATGGTGGCAAAGCTCCTTCGCTGGAGGAGTTTTCTGTTTCCCTGACTGACCACCGCAGCATCCTCGTTGTGATAGCTGCGAGTCCTGTGGCGCTGTCCCAGACCTGTGACTCAATGGACAAGTGGATCAGGGCAGCGAATGGATGATCAGAGCTCGGGGACCCTCTGAAGCTGTCTGCCTAGGAGTTTCTGTGGGCGGGCATCTCTCTCTCTCTCTCTCTCTTTCGTATGCTGCATGTCTAATAGCAGAGGCTGCTGGGAGCACTGTGCAGGGCTCATTGCACAGGGTGCATTGCAGAGGTGGCCCCAGCTTCAGCAGGAATGAGTACTAAGGACTGATCAGTGATGTCTGCCTGGGCACAGGCACGGCGTAATGCATTCATACCATGATCTGCCACCTCTACTGTAATGTAAGTCCCTTTGTGCACAGACAGGGGCACTGTACAGTGAGAAGTAGCTTAGACACTCAGTGGCAGGATCAGAACTTAGACATAGACCTTGGGTGTTTTGTCCTGGTTTTTGCCTTTAAGCCATTTTAAAGAATATTTTATTTATTTGTTTATTTGAGAGAGAAAGAGAGAGGCAGATAGAGAAAGAGAGAGAATGCATGTACCGGGGCCTCTAGCCATTGCAAACAAATTCCAGATGCAAGCGCCACCTTGTGCATCTGGCTTACATGGATTCTGGGGAATCGAACCTGGGCCGTTAGGCTTCTCAGGCAAGCACCTTAACCACTAAGCCATCTCTCTAGCCCTCCAGCTTTTTTTTTTTTTTTTTTTTTTTGAGCTCAGGCTGTCTGGGTGTGGTGGCACACACCTTTATTTATTTATTTATTTATTTATTTATTTATTTATTTACTTACTTACTTACTTATGAAAGAGGGAGAGAGAGAGAGAGAGAGAGAGAGAGGGAGAGAATGGGCATGCCAGGGCCTCCAGCCACTGTAAACAAACTCCAGACACATGTGCCCCCTTGTGCATCTGGGTAACATGGGTCCTGGGGAATAGAACCTGTGTCCTTTGGCTTTGCAGGCAAACGCCTTAACCACTAAGCCATTCTTCCAGCCTCCAGCTATTTTTTTCTCAATTTTTATTAACATTTTCCATGATTATAAAAAATATCCCATGGTAATACCCTCTCTCCCCCCACTTTCCCCTTTGAAATTCCATTCTCCACCATATCCCCTCCCCATCTCAATCAGTGTCTCTTTTATTTTGATGTCATGATCTTTTCCTCCTCTTATGATGGTCTTGTGTAGGTAGTGTCAGGCACTATGAGGTCATGGATATCCAGGCCATTTTATGTCTGGAGGGAGCATGTTGTAAGGAGTCCTACTTTTCCTTTGGCTCTTACATTCTTTCCGCCACCTCTTCCACATTAGACCCTGAGCCTTGGAAGGTGTGATCAAGATGTTACTCAGTACTCTAGTCACTTCTTTCCAGCACTATGATACCTTCTGAGTCATCCCAAGGTCACTGCCAACTGAAAAGAGAAGATTCTCTACCCAAAGTGAGAGTAGCATTAATATAAGGGTATAAATATTAAGAGAAGTGCTTACTGGGCAGTTTGATAAGCATAGTATATACATTTTTCCAGACATCAGCAGATGTTACACCCCTAGGGCTCATGACTACCCCTGTTTTAAGTTTTCAGTATCAGAGATGTATTCCCCCCCATGGAGCGGACCTCCAGTCCAATTGGAGGGCAGTTGGTTTCCACCATGACAGACATGCCACTATTGCACCCATTGGCTCATTTGGCCTGGCTGGCCAATTATAAGGCTTGCAGTGTCCACTGTTGAGTATCTCTACTGGTGATTTCTCTTTCTCCAATTGAACTGCATGCAGAATGGCTTCTTCCAGCTTTCTGTCAGCTGTTCTATATGGAGGAGGTTATCAGCTCAGTTCCAGCAGGATTTCTCAGTGGCCTTGCAGCCCAAGTATGTGGAGTCTTCAGCAATAGGGTCTTACCATCTATTCCTGGTGGGAAACCAAGGGCCTTGGCAATGGCCCAGCTATTTTTAATCTATGATCTCCGCACTATGCCTGGCACATAGTGGATACTTACTGAGAATAGTTATGGTTTGCCCTCTTCCATCTGCCTCTCTCTGAGCCACTGCCTGTGTCTAGCAGAGACTTCTGGAACTCCTTCATTGAAGTGGTCACCCAGAGAGGCACGTGCAGCTTCTGGCTCCATTAGTGCCCAGCTCCATGTTGCCATCCAGCTCAGCTGGGCTGGCCTCTTCCTTCCAGCTCCTTCTCTCCTGGTCCCCAGAACGAATAAAGCGACTCTTCCTGAGGTTTCCCCTTCCAGACTGTCTGCCCTGGTCCAGGGGCTGGGTTTCTTCCTGGCCTCCTGTTTCCCTCCAGCTGAGGAGAGACTGCTGTCACATGGTGTGCAGCAGGGCAGGGAAAGCATAAGGAGTGAGGGCCTGGTCACCCCCTTCTATGCCAGCTTGCCCACGGCAGACCAGACTGGAGGGGAAATTACACTCTGAGCCCTGACTCGGTGTGGCTGTGGAGACATGTAGAGACATTGAGGAGGTCGGGATGTGGGGAGGAAGCCAGGGCTCACTGGAGCTCTTTGCCGCAGCAGCCGGGTGTGAAGGCTTGGGTTGTGTATGACCAGCTCACCTTCCCGCCCTGTGACATCCCTGCAGGTTTCTGCTCAGTCACCTTTGTGAGGGGCTCACCCCATCTTTGGTCTGCCCTCTGTACTTTGGCCTAATGTATGACCAGGGAGGGAGACCCTTTCAGACTGGAGTCTCAGCCTTTCGTTCCTGGTTGGGGGTGGAGTGAAGGAGACACCAGAAGAAAGGGAGCAGGGATTCCCCCCAACAGCAGAGCCAGTTGGGTCTGCCTGGGTTGGGAAAGGGCAAGGGGTTGTTCTCTGTACCCCAATAAGTGGTTTGGCCTCCTGTGTGGTTTCGGGCTGGGCTTTGGGAAGGACCAAGGCTCAGGCCTTCCTCACCATGAGGCTTCTGTGAAGTCACACTGCCTCTCTGAGCTCTGCTTTTCTCACTCGCCAAATAGGGCAGCCGTGCCTCCGTGTGTGTGTGTGTGTGTGTGTGTGTGTGTGTGTGTGTGTGTGTGAGGTGGGGAGAGGAGGGGGAGGGCAGCTGTGAAGACCAAAAGACCAGGTGCAGACATTGTCAAGGATGAGTTAGGGACCTGGGCTAGTGGCCTGAAGCTGAAAGCAGCTGTTAATCTTCCATCAGGAGGGAGCTGGCAGCAAGAGAAAGTCTACCATCCACCCATCCATCCATCCATCCATCCATCCATCCAATAGATAGTCACGACCTACAGAGCACACAGAATTAGACAGCTGGTTCCCAAGGCTCAAGTTGTCGGTCTCTCACGCCTTTGAGTTGTGGCTTTTGATCCAGACCCGCTGGGAATGAGGAAGTGTCATGTCCAGTCAGACTGGGCCCTCGGACCAGGTGTGGATAGGAGATCAGGCCAGCCTGAAATGCTTGAGGCTGTGGCCCCCTCCTATACGTCCCCAGATGGCCTTGGAACTCTGCTTCTCTAAGGCTGTCAGGCCTTCCTTTATCGCACCCACTTGGAAGTTGCTGTCCCTCTCCTGGCTTGAGTGAGATCATTTTCATTTTGTCGCTCAACTGCCTTGGGGTCCAGGAAGCGTCTCATCCTGTCTTCCTGAACCCACTACTTTCTCTGCAAAGACACTCCAGTGATGGGTACCTTGGCACTCCGTGGCAGAATGTTGCGGTGAGAAATGGCCGTGTCTCCAGCGTGCTTTTGTTTTTCCTGACTCGTCCCTGTGGAAGAAGCTTGACGGGGAAACTGTGATTGTACACGTTTCATAATTAATCACTCCTTGCTGGCCGATTGTCATTCCAAAGACAGCAGCACCAAGTTTTTTCTGACCTTGCTTTCTCTGTGAAAAAAAGGGGGGTTGCCCAGAAGGGTAAAGCAAGCTGGGTTGGAAAAGCAATTTATGGTGATTTGTCCCTGAATATGCAACAATGTCGGCTGTAGATTTCCATGGCAGATAGGCGAGTTTCCGGGGCAACACATTCAAATGAGTTTCATAATCGCGCCATTTGGCTCGTCCTGCATGTGCGGTCAGATGCGTGGCGGCTGCTGATAAGGAGGCTCTGTGGCTTGGGCCAGTTTGCGCAGTTCCTGCCTATTGATTCCTAATGACAGCAAAGGTCTGGGGCCACGAAACTCCTCTGATCACACATCCTCACCAGCCATTGCACACTTTGTAGCCAGCCCTGGGCTCAGTGGAGGCAGAAGCCCGTCAGGGTCAGCTTCCGTGTCCTTCCTAAGGCAGGCTGTGTCTGTCAGGGCACTGGGGTACTCTTCCGTTACTCTCGTTGCTTCTGCCTGGCCAGAGCATCCTGACTTAGGTCTGGCTAGAGGAGCCGTGTGCTAGGAATAAGGACATATAGACCGGGGCTGTAGTACATTTCACAGGAGACAGCCAGACACTCCAGGGGGTTGTGGATGAGCAGACCATGTATGGGAGGGGGAGGGCAGCCTCTGCTCTGTGCTGACCTGCAGGCATCCAGGCCAGTGGTGGCTTTGCCATTTTTAAAAACTTTTTTTTAAAATTTTTTTTGTTTATTTTTATTTATTTATTTGAGAGCTACAGATAGGGAGAGAAAGAGGCAGATAGAGAGAGAGAGGAGAGTGGGCGCGCCAGGGCTTCTAGCCACAGCAAACAAACTCCAGACGCGTGCGCCCCTAGTGCATCTGGCTAACGTGGGTCCTGGGGAATCGAGCCTAGAACCGGGGTCCTTAGGGTTTACAGGCAAGCGCTTAACCGCTAAGCCATCTCTCCAGCCCTTTAAAAACTTTTTATTGACAACTTCCATACATACACACAATATACCATAATCATAATCCCCTTTTTCTTTCTAGCTAATCCCTCTTCTGTTTTTGTCTTAAAATATATATATAAATAAATTTCGCCTGTTTTTCCAGGTGTGGTGGTACATGCCTTTAATCCCAGCCCTTGGGAAGCAGAGGTAGAAGGATCACTGTGAGTTCAAGGCCAGCCTGAGACTACATAGTGAATTGAAGTCAGCCTGGGCTAGAGGGAGACCCTACCTAAAAAAAAAAATGCATGCATGTATGCACGCATGTGTGTGCACACACATATATAATTTATTTACTTGAGAAAGAGAATGAGAGAATGTGCACATGCCAGTGCCTCTGGCTACTGCAAATGAATTCCAGATGCATGTATCATGTTATGCATCTGACTCTATGTGGGTACCGGGGAATCAAACTCAGGCCAGAAGGCTTTGTGGGGAAGTGTCATTAACCACTGAGCCATCTCCAACACAAGTTTGGTCTTTTCTCTCTGTCTCTCTATTTTTTAATTTTTTTGTTTTTTGCCCTTCATCATCCACGACGAAGGTAGATGGGCCCAGTATTAAGCAGGTCTTGTGCAGCTAGTGACAGTTGCTGTGAGGTCATAAATGCAATGGCCACTTCATGCCAGAGCATGCCAAAGTACTCCTCCCCATCCTCTGGCTCTGACATTTAAAAAAAAAATTAAAATTCATTCTTTTTATTTTTTAAATATTTTGTTTATTTGAGAGACAATGAAAGAGAAAGAGGGCGGGCGGGAGGGAGAGAGGGGGGAGAGAATAGGCATGCCAGGGCCTCCAGCCACTGCAAACGAACTCCAGATGCATGTACCACCTTGTACAGCTGGCTTACGTGGATACTAGTGAATCAAACCTAGGTCTTTGGGCTTTGCATGTAAGCACCTTAACCTCTCAGCCATCTCTCTAGTCTCTGGTTCTGACTTTCTGTCTGCCTCCCTTTGTACCATGTTCCCTGAGCCTTGGGGGGTGTGACAGAGGATCTTCGTTCAGTACTGAGCTCTCAGTAGTCACTTATCCTGAACACAATGATGCAATTTGAGTCTTCCCAGTACTCACCCACATGCAAAAAGAAGCTTCTCTGGGCTGGAGAGATGGCTTAAGGTGTTTGCCTGCTGCAGCCTAAGGATCCAGGTTTGATTCTCCACGTCCCACGTAAGCCAGATGCACAAGGTGCCACATGCATCTGGAGTTCGTTTGCAGTGGCTAGAGGCCCTGGCGCACTCATTCTCTCTCTCATAAATAAATAAATAATAAATATAAGAAAAGATTTTAAGAAAAAAGCAGCTTCTCTGGCCAAAGCTGAGGGCAGCACTAATCTCTGGGTATAAACATAAATTTTCAGAGGGCAACTTAATGGGCTTAGTTCCTTAACCCCTTTCGGTCCTGACCCTCTGGGAAGGTGCTCAGGAGGTAAGATCTGCCTTTTTCCAGGGCACCTCCGCACAAACTCGCAGCCAGCGCCCAGACCCTTGCAGCCCCCAGGACCCCTTTGGGCTCTTTGAGCTCTGCTGAGTGCATGAGCAGGGACAACTTGGGGCTCTGGCTTCAGGGTCCCACAGTGCTCGCTCAGGGCAAGGATACATCATCAGAAGAGGCCACGTTCCCATCCCTGCTGCTCCGATTCCATTAGACTGAGTTGCTGTGGCAAAATCCTTCTGGCAGAGGCCTACACCTGTCAGGATGAGAATGCCCAGACTGGTGACAGGCAGCAGGTGCCTGCTTCCTCTGCCTGGAGGAGGGACAGTTCTGTCACTTCTTGGACAGAAGTGTTTGGTTATTGGTCATTCTACCCCTGAGGGACGTGTCCTCAGCTGCCTCTCCATTGCGTCTGCCTGGGCACGATTGTAAGCCCAGAATCCGGAGCGTGGTGTACAGGTGCTTTCTGGGCTCAGGGATCACAGGACAGGCTTGTCTCTTGCTGCTTGGCAGGGGGACAACTGACCTTCGTGGAGGGATCAGCAGCCTCTTTTCTGGAGCCCCGGGCTTGTTGAGATCCTCCACTGGAGACAACTTTCCCTTGACTCAGTCTTCAGTGTCTGCCTTCAGTCCCCGGCTGTCTCTTTTTCTCAGGTCCTGCCTGGCCACTTGCTTTTTCTGTATCCAGCTTGAAGGTGCTTATTACTGTCTGTGTCCTTTTGGGCGTACCGTCTCTCAGAGTGTCCAGAGGTGGACAGTCTGGGTGGGTTCCGGTCCTTTCTATGGCTGTGACCCAGTTTAGAGGGTTCCTTCTATCGGCCAGACCCAGGGGGGGAGGGCGCACATCTCAGCTACGTGGGACTTTGACAATAAATGCAGATCTTCTAGGATGAGGTGGTATGGGGGCCTTCTTTGCTCCTCTCATGGGTGTGCATGAGCCGGTCAGTTGGTGGGGTCAGAGTCGTGGGTAGGAACAGAGCTAAGATTTTCATCCATGATCCTGACTCCATCTGCCACTTAGTCCTCTGAACTGTCTGACCCACTTCTTTCTTCAGTGTCTACTGGGCCTGTTTGCCTGTGAAACCAAGGGTGGAGGACGTCGGTGTATGGCTCAGTGAGTCCAGCTTCTGAGAGCTGGCCACGTGATGGGCTCCATAGCAAGTCCGTCCTTTTGTGCGGCTTATCTTCTCCCTAAACTCTCCCAGCACACATCATCAGCTGGGCAGCGGCTCTGTGAGTGGGTGGGTGACAGCACCAAGCGTAGAGCCGGTTGTGTGAGGAGGGAGAGAGGAAGAGTAGGGGAGGGCGACTATTTATTTGTTACCTGGGCGCCACAGAGAAGCGGAAATGAAAGTTGGGGAAATGTCATCCTTTGACATTTACGTGCTCAGAAGTCTCCAGGGGCCCTGGCAGGGAGACTCTCGATCATTAGGAGCACTGCTCTTGGGGACACCTGGCTTCCTGGGCTTGAGAGTGGAGCCCCCCCCCCCAGTGCCTTCTTACTCTTGCCAGAGCGGGCTCTGCTTCTAGCCCTTGCGTACAGCCGGCTTCACGAGGGACGTCCACCTTTGATCTGACCCATGACCCTTTCAGGGCCCTGTCTCTGACCCCCACAGGCTCTGCTAGGAATCACGGGAATAAACCGTCCCCTCTCAGAGCAGATGCCGACCAGGAAGCGCATAGGACATTCAGTTAGAGATGGGCACCTCTGGTGTGGCTGGTCATGTTTGACCCAGCTGAAGGAGCTGCCCTGCCTGCTGCTGCAGACGCACACCCAGGCGCTGGTCATGGCTTCGCTGTGCAGCCGGGCAGGCATACTCAGGGAGCAGAGCTGCCTGCTGGGACCACGAAAACGCACACGGGAGAGGCATGCCCATCTCTCCGCAGATCCCTCAGTCGTAGGCTCTCACCCATGGGAGTGGGACCTTTGCGTTGACTGTGGGTCAGCCAACACGTGGCATCTTCTGGGCTGGGGCTCGCTGCTGATGAGTGCTATGCTAGGGCTCTGCACCTGTGTGAGCTCATGGGGAAGAGTGTGTCATTTGAAGCATAGGAGAGGGCAGCTCATACGCCTCACTTACACTAACCAAATCCTGTGGAATGACCGTAAGGACATACATAATGTTGATTTAATTTTTAAATACTCAGAGGTCTTAAAAAGCCAAAAAAAAAAAAAAAACCCACTAGATCCAAAGCCACTTTGGTTATTTGTGAAAGGCTCCTTGTGGCACAGGCAGGTGGGAGCCACTGCCCAGCCAGCTGCCTGTCAGCCCATTGACTCTGGTCTGAGGAAACACAGAAGAACCTGTCATTCTCTGATCATAATTTTCCTCAAGTCCCAGCGTCTGAAATAATAGCCGCTGACGGGAAGCCGGAACACACGCTCAGCTGTGGGCTGACTCTCGTAGAAAGGCTCCTTTGCTGTGGGGTTTTTCCCTATAAAAATTGCTACTGGGGGCTGGAGAGATGGCTTAGCAGTTAAGCGCTTGCCTGTGAAGCCCAAGGACCCCGGTTCAAGGCTCGATTCCCCAGGACCCACGTTAGCCAGATGCACAAGGGGGTGCACGTGTCTGGAGTTTGTTTGCAGTGGCTGGAGGCCCTGGCGTGCCCATTCTCTGTCTCTGCCTCTTTCTCTCTCTGTGTCTGTTGCTCTCAAATAAATAAATAAATATAAACAAAAAAAAAATTTGAAAAAACAATTGCTACTGGATGCAGGACAGCCTTACGGAAGTCCGGGGAGTGTGCCGCCGCTGGAGGCTTCTTGTGAGTGAGGCCGACTGCATTTTCCTGTCTATCAGGTATGCGCAGTGGAATGGCACTGCAGAGAATCTAACAGGATGGTGCACATGATGCCCCGTGGGCTTGGTTTCCCAGGACAGCCAGCACCCAGGGAGGTGTCCGTGATGCAAGCAGTGGCTTCAGGATCCGTTTTCCTGTCTGCCTTCCCTTTAGGCACATGTGTATGTGCACGCACATGCAGCGCACACATGAAGAACTTGCAGCAAATACTCACAGGCACATATGCAAATTTAGGTGATACGCACGCACAACCACGCACATTTCTACCCACTGCGCACCTGTGTACTGCCAGCACACGTGAACCAGCATGCACATAGGAATGGGCACACACATGTGCAACAGTCTCAAGATAGAGGCTTGTACCTGTTCCTCCCAGCCCCCTACCATCACACATGTGAGGTGTCCCGTTCATCTTGTTGAAGGAGCCGTGAGTAGTTTGCTGTTTTCTCTTCTGTGTCATACCCTGTATTCCTGGGTCAGCCCGTTCCTTCTCCCCTGCCTCAGCCTTTCCGTATTCACCATGATCCTCCTGCCCCACTCAGAACTGCTTGGTAGGAGTCTTTTACTTAGAAGAGAGAGGATGGGCACCCCAGGGCTTCTAGCCACTGCAAACGAACTGCAGACACATGCGCCACCTTGTGTATCTGGCTTACGTAGGTCCTGGGGAATCGAACCCCAGGTCCTTAGGCTTTGCAGGCTTTAACCGCTGAGCCATCTCTCTAGTCCCTGATGGGGATTCTTTTGAAGTTCTGTGGAGTAACTGTTGGGGCCTTTGGTGCTGGAAGACGGGACTCTGCATGTCTGGAGGCACTCAGCTAATTGGAGCAGGCTAATAGATTGGGGGGGGTGGGTGCGGAGAGGACAGGAACGGTCACTGCTACTTGCCCAGTGTTTCAGAACTTCTCTTTGGAGGAATCTGTCAGCCTGGGGAGACAGTCCAAAGATCCTTTCGTGCAGATCCATTCTTGGGGCTCCTCGTCGTTACTTTTACATCCTGGTCCCTCCGGGGAGCCGAGTGTTTGTCTATGAAAGTATCAGGCCTGGAGCTGAGGCTTGGAGGGAAACAGGCTCTACCTGTGCATGTCTGTATCTGTGTGGTGTGCCAGCCGCTGCATGGCTGTGGCCAAGTCACCGGACCTCTCGGGGCTTCCATTTCTCCACCTTTGGGATGGGCTGGGAGCTGTCATTGATCGAAACATGGTACCTTCCAGAACAGCAACACGGGGACGAGCCCTTTGTAGGCATGACCTCAATTAAGCAGCGCTCAACAAGCAGCCCTTTCCTGGACGAGGAAGCAGCGTGCCACGCGAGCTGAGGCCCGCTCCTCCCCGAGGCACCGCGCCGCACGTGCAGCATCCATCCCTCAGCAAATATTAGCGGGGCAAAAATGACAGACTTTGCACAATAAACGCGGCCCCGGTGCTGAGCCCGAAAAGCATTGTGCTGTACTCACTAAGCCAAGTTGTGCTTAGTTAACAGTTCCTGGTGCCTCCGGAACGCTTCCTCGCAGTTTTGTGATGACTTTTCTGATTGTCTGAAATTACAAGAGCTCTCTCGTCTCCCACAGGTCATCTCTGCCGTGTCCCGACTGTCCCTTCATAGCATCGCACAGAACAAAGGGATCAGGTAAGCTGATGGGCCCCGGATGAGGGTGGGCCCCTTAAACCTCCCTGGCACCTGTGTGCTGTGCCAAGTGCTAGAGTTTTCGGCAGGCATCCTCTGTCGGTGTTGGAAGTTCTCACTGTGCCTGTGGGTGGTGGCTGAAGGGGTGTGGAGGAGGGGCCTGCGGTTCACACCAGGGAAATCTTGCAAGCGTGTTACTGACGGCTGCAAAATCGCTTTCGATTTAGGTAATAAGATCAGCAAATTAATCCTTTCACAGATCATTGCCCACCTGAATGCACCCTCCCTGCTCTGGGGCCCGTGGTCCTGGTGTGAGTGCAGGAGCTGGCATGGGCTTGTAGGGCTGGGAGCTGAGGCGTCGCCGCATTGGCTGCAGGTCCCTGGGCCGGGCATCCAGAGAACCCAGCCCGAGGGGAATGGCCCCAACCCAGGGTGATCTGCTGGGATTGTAAAGTTTAGTGCCAGGCACTCCCATAACTCTGTGACCTGGCTCTGTCTCCTGGCATCGTACACGAGTGCAGGGCGCAGGGAGAGGTTTGAGTGGACCCGTATGAGAACTGGCTGTTGCAGATTCGGACCCCCGATCTGCGGGTCAGAGGCACCGTCTATGGGGACAGGTTCCAGGCAGGGATGAGCTGCTCTGCCTTCGGAGTCTGGAGACGCAGGCCAGTGGTTAGGGCAACAAAAGGGCCCCCCTCCAGAGAGCTGAGTGTGTGGGCTATGTCTGGTATAGGTGACATCCTGAGGACGATGTCCACTGAGATGCTGCCACGGGGGGCACTGCACACCCACAGGCTCTGGGTTCCAGGATCCCATGCTAGGCTTCTGGGGAGCTCAGTGGTCCCTGGGTGGCACCTGTGTGCCCAGGCGTAAAGTCACAGGGCAGGTGCCACATCATTGTACCCATATATGGGGGCTTCTGTTGCCTGAGTTCTCACAGGATTCATGAATTCTTTTGAATCGGGGCCTTCTTTTTCCTTCCGTGTCAGCCACAGGATGAAATATTTTCAACTGAAACCCGAAATGGAAGAAAAGATGTTTGTAATCCATTTTGGCTTATAAAGAGAATAGCCGAGAGCTGGTATGGTGGCACACACCTAGCACTCGGGAGGCTGGGGTAGAAGAAATGTGAGCTGAGACCAGCCTGGGCTACACTGTGAGACTCTTCCTTCAAAACAGCAGGAAAGCAATAAGCCTCAAACCAAAAATGCAAAACCAAACAAAAGAACAATAGTTGAGAAGCCCTGTCCCACCACGGTTGTTTCCTAAAGTCTCACACATGCTGAGCCCCCAGCCTTATCCTACCTCACAGGCTGCCTAGAACATTTAAAGTCTGTAAGAGGCTCCACTTTAAAAGCGTAAGGTTCAAAAACAGGGCGGATCAGTTGGTAAAGTAACTTGTCTCACAAGCATGGGAACCTGAGTTCCACTCTCAGAGTTCATGTCTGAGATAAATAAATAAGGTTGAGGAGATGACTTAGAAGCTAGAGGTACTTGCTTGCAGGGCCTGCTGGCCCCGGTGTCATTCTCCAGTACACATGGAAAGCCAGATGCACAAGGTGGTGCATGAGTCTGGAGTTCATTTGCAGTGGCAGGAGGCCCTGGTGCGCCCATGCACGCTTTCCCTCCTCTCTCTCTCTGTCTCTCACAAATAAGTAAATAAAAATATTAAAAATAAATAAACAAAATCTGGGTGTGGTGGCATGCAATTGTAATCGTAGCACTGGCAAGAAGGAGACAGGTGGATTCCTGGACTTGATGGCCAAATAGTGTATCCTAATTGTTGAGCTCCTGCCGAGAGAGAGAGAGAGAGAGAGAGAAGAGAGAGAGACCCTATTTCAAAAAGGTGGATGACACCTGAAGAATAAGAGGTTATCCTCAGGTTCTATATATGTGCATGTGCACCCCCTCTACACACACAAAGTATCATTTCCAGATATGAACACAGTATGTGCCTGGGGGAGGGGTTGTTTCTGGAACGGATGGATTATGTGTTCTTTCTCATGCCAGCCTGCCACTGTGACTGCCCTCCGTGTCATGGCCGTGCTCCTGCCCTGTTCCAATTGTATGTGTACGTATTCACAGACAGGAGTTAAGTTCTCTCTACAAAAGCTAGTCGTTGGTTTTGCCTCAGAACCATAAATGGCATCCTCTCCTCAATGCATTGCAATCTCCCCAAGCCGGAGAGAGTCCTGGTGCTGTGGCCTGTGTCAGCCAAGAGGGATCTGAGGCCATTCTGGGGGGGATATAGACCGCCAGACCCTGCCCCTCGCTGCAGCGAAAACATACTTTCACTATCCTTTCCCTTCTAAGGCGAGACCCCCCCTCCCATACACACATCAGCAGCGTGGAGGGCTTCTTTTTTTCCCTTGGAAGTTTGTGGTCAGCGATGAGACCCCAGTGATCGCTTGGAGGATGGCGAGGAATTGGGGAGCTGGTCCTGCATGTGTCCTGCTTCCTGGTTAGCATGGAGGGCTCCCTGTGCTTCAGTGATGGACCAGAGGCCTTACAGGACGCAGGAGAGCTGGCAGGCGCACAGCTGCCGTCCAGTACAACGAAGGGGCCACATTAGTCAGTAAGGGAAGAAGGCTTGAGGAGAGTGGCTAGTGTCCAGGAGGGAATGGCCAGGGTCTCCTCTCCTAGCAGAGTCCCCTGAGTGGGGCTTCATGTGACAGCTACCCACGTGTGACAACAGGCCGGGGCCACTACCAGCAGGGAAGCTCAGCACACCTGTGAGCAGCAGGGTCTGCAGTGGTGGTCAGTCACATGGTCACCTCACTCTTAAGTCTCTAGTTCCTTCTCTCCAGGTCCTCCTGACTCTGTATGGTCCAAGGCCTCACAAATCCAGGCTCTGTGTGTGTGTGTGTGTGCGTGCCGCACTCGCGTATACGCAAAAATGCGCACAAAGGCTCTTACCAGGCCAGGGTCACAGGTGAGAGGTCACCCCCTAGAATGGGCTTCCGAGTGTGCTGAGTCACCCCTTTATCACACTCAGCACAAGGAGGAGCTGGGGACAGGGTGGAAGGTCAGCAGTGAGGGTGGGGCCTCCAGTGTGCAGGTCAATGCATCCTGTCCCGCTCTGGCTCCCAACCTGCTCATCCCGACAGACAGGCCCTGCGTTGCCTTCATGATACTCTCAGCCTTTCCCTCCTAGTCTGAGCCTATCTTGAAACTTTCTGGAGAAATGCAATCTCTGCCAGTTGGCATGTGCCCTTCAACCTTCATGAGCCCAGGAGATGTGGACATAGGTCAAATCTGACTGTTCCTTCCTCCTTCCTCATGGGCTGAGCTTTTCAGAGGGACCTGGACACTGTGGGGACTCCACCAACATTTTCTAAGATACCAGCTGAACTCCTCACCTAAAAAAATGTTGTCCAGCGTTCCTAAATAGCAGAAGGTTTTGTTTAAACACTTCATTTTTGAAAACCCACACACCAACCCCACCATCCGAGGACTCTCTCTCTGGATTCCTCATGGCTGGATGGGAGCCCAGCATGCTCTTTAAAAAAAAAATTTCTTTTCACAACCCTTACAGTTTGCATAATGAGCTGATTTGCTATAAAAGCCCCAGTTCTACTTCTCACAGGCCGATGAGTTGGAGACTTAACTGTCTCACCCTGTGCCACAGAGAGATTAGGCATAGGGGTGAGGGTGAAGGAGGGCAAAGCATCCCAGGAGAATGGGGATAGGGGTCCTTGCCAAGGCTGGAACTCACCTTACAGATTGAGGGGGTGCTGGGAGGAAGAATATATTGAAGGGCGAGACTGTGTCTGAAGGTGAATGGTTCCCTCAACCCTAGAGGTCAAAGACAAGCAGAAAGGATGCCCTGTAAGCCAGGTGACCTCAGGCATGGCTGCTCTCAGAGCCTCTGTCCCAGGCTGACCTGGAGTTCACTATGGAGTCCTAGGGTGGCCTCCAACTTGCGGCGATCCTCCTACCTCTGCCTCCCGAGTGCTGGGATTAAAGGCGTGCGCCACCACGCCTGGCTGTGTCATATTCTACACGTCTCTCTTGGTACTCAGTACTCAGTGAATGTCCAGGGGCCACTGGCCATCAAGGTGGGCTGAGTGATGTCCTCTCCAGCAAAGGATGTGTTACCCTCGCAGGCCCTGAATTCTTCACGTGTAACAGAGAGCATATATATTTACATGTAATTTTGTGAGTAAAATTACATTCCAGATAAGGCGGACCCAGGAAGGTCAGGATCACATAAAGAAGACATTCCAAAGTTGGGGTGATGTGGCCGTGGGCCAGGGGACACAGGCAGGGTTGGCAGTTGGAAAGGTGAGGCAAGGGTTGGATTCTCCACTCGAGCTTCCTGATGGGGCACATTGAAGCTCCCGCGAGAATTGTTTGGGAGTGGGGCCTCCTGGACCATAAAGCTGTGAGCTTGTATTCTTTAAAGCTACACAGTTTTGGGTGTGCACAGTTTGATGTTTCTGCAGCCGGGAATACACAGATGGTGTCCATATGAGGTTTTAGAAGGGACAGCTGTGTGACAGGTCCATGGGGCCAACTCCGCCACCCTGCACTGCAAACACTGACTTCTGCTCTCTGATTTTTTTTTTGTTGTTGTTCTTGTTGTTTTTTGTTTTTCTGAGGTAGTGTCTCACTCTAGCCCAGGCTGACCTGGAATTCACTATGGAATCTCAGGGTGGCCACGAACTCACAGCGATCCTCCTACCTCTGCCTCCTGAGTGCTGGGATTAAAGGCGTGCGCCACCATGCCTGGCTTCTGATTTTTTTTTAAGATTTATTTTTATTTATTTATTTGAGAGCGACAGAGAGAGAAAGAGGCAGAGAGAGAGAGAGAGAATGGGCGCGCCAGGGCCTCCAGCCACTGCAAACGAACTCCAGATACGTGCACCCCCTTGTGCATCTGGCTGATGTGGGTTCTGGGGAATCAAGCCTCGAACTGGGGTCCTTAGGCTTCACAGGCAAGCGCTTAACCACTAAGTCATCTCTCCAGCCCTGATTTTTTTTTAATTATGTGTGTGCATGTGCCCGTGAGTGCACGTGTGTGCACAGAGGTGTGGAGGCCAGCGGACGGCTTTGGGCGCCATTCCTCAGCAGTGGCATTCACCTCCGTGTTGTTGTTGAAACAGGGACTCATTGTCCTGGAGCTCACCAATTAGGCTGGACTGGCTAGCCAGTGATCCCCAGGGGTCCCCCTATCTCTGCCTCCCCATAACTGGGAATGTAAGTGTGCATGACTACGCCCAGCATTTAAAAAAAAAAAACAAGGCTGGAGAGATGGCTTAGCGGTTAAGCGCTTGCCTGTGAAGCCTAAGGACCCCGGTTCGAGGCTCGATTCCTCAGGACCCACCTTAGCACAAGGGGGCGCATGCGTCTGGAATTTGCAGTGGCTAGAGGCCCTGGCGTGCCCATTCTCTCTCTCTATCTGCCTCTTTCTCTCTCTGTTGCTCTCAAATAAATAAAAATCAACAAAAGAAATTTAAAAAAATAACAATTTTCAGCACTCGGGAGGCAGAGGTAGGAGGATCACCATGAGTTCGAGGCCACCCTGAGACTACATAGTGAATTCCAGGTCAGCCTGGGCTAGAGTGAGACCCTACCTAAAAAAAAACCAAAAAATAAAAAAAAAATAATTTTAGGGGCTGGGGAGATGGCTCAGCAATTAAGGCATTTGCCTGTAGAGCCTAATGGCCTGAATTAGTTCCCAGGACCCACGTAAAGGCAGTGCACAAAGTGGCGCATGTATCTGAAGTCCATTTGCAGTGAGTGGCTAGAGGCTCTGGTGCACCCATTCTCTCTGTTTGTTTCTTTTCTGTCTGTCTCTGCTTGTAAAGAAATAAATTAAAATATGAAGTTTTAAAAATTTATTTTCAAGGAAAGACAGAGAGAGAGAATGAGAACGAGAATGGGCATTGAACCCTCGGTCATTAGGCTTTGCAGGCAAGTGTCTTAACCACTGAGCCATCTCTGTAGCTTCCTGCCCAGCATTTTTGTGTGGGTCCTCATGCTTGCATGGCCATCTCCCCAGCCTCTGCTCTCTGGCTTTTAAAGACTGACATGAGGGCTGGAGAGATGGCTTAGCGGTTAAGGCATTTGCCTGTAAAGCCAAAGGACCCCGGTGCGATTCCCCAGTATCCACGTCAGTCAGATGCATAAGGTTGCACATGCATCTGGAGTTCGTTTGCAGTGGTTGGAGGCCCTGGCACACCTGTTCTCTCTTAAATAAATAAATAAAATACATTAAAAATATTTTTAAAGACTGAGATGTTCACACACACATGTATGATTTCTTCCTCTTCCTCTTCCTTTTTTTTTGAGTCAGGTCTCATGCAGCCCAGCCTGGCCTCAGACCCTTCTGGCTCCATCCTGAGTGCTGGGGTTACGGGTGTATGTCACCATGTTCGGCTCATACTATCCTTTTGAAGTATAATCCCGTGGTACTTAGTATATTCACATCGTTGTGTGACCTCCAACTCCTCCTAGTTCCAAAAGGTTTTCATTTTCTGGAATACAACCGGTGTCTGGAAAGCAGCCGCTCCCTCCCCAGTCCCTGAACATCCCGTCTGCTGTCTCATAGGTCTGCTTGCTCGGAACATTTCGTACCCATAGAGTCACATGTTATGGGGACTTTGGGGCCTGGCTTCTCTCACAGAGCATAGTTTTGCATTTCCCCAAGCTGGGGCAGGTCAGACAGGTGCCCAGCCAGGCCACAGTCTACTGGAGCATTCGTCACTGGATGGACTTTCTAACTGTCTCCACCTCTGGAGGGCTGTGAGAATGAGGTTACCATCGCTGTGGCTGTCTGGTGTGTGGGCCAGGCAGGGGTCATGACCAGAGTCAGGTGGAGATTTGGGTGGGAGAAATCAAACATCTCTGGTACCCAAGGGCTGGAACATCCTTCTTCAATTTGAAGTGAATTCTCAGCATATCAGACACACCCGTATCTAAATCTAAGTACAACAGAACATTCTGAGCGAAAACAATCGCCTGGCACGCCGTGGGCTGTGCTAGAGAACCTGATCTTGGCCATCCTGGGTGCGGTGGGAGCTGGGCACTGCTCCATCTTGTAGCTTCTCGGCCACTAGACCTCTAAGGTGTGGCTCCCTCAGAGGGCCAGGTGCCCTCGTGGGGTTCAGCCAGCCTCATTCCTCATCTGTCCTTCCCCACTTGCCCAGTGTCTGAGAGGTTACTTGCCGGTCACCTCGATGGTGTGAGTTTATCCACGGATTGCGAGGGTTGTGCTCTTGATTTCCAGCCCCAGAGCTTGCTTCAGGAAGGTTTGAATGATCTAGAAGTTTCCAGATGGCCCGAGAGAGACTTCTCAGCCAGAGGGCTCGGCTGGGTTTTCAGGACCCTACATTATGCGACCTCCAGTGCACTCTGCACACACACACACACACACACACACACACACACACACACACACCCATTCCCCACTTTCTCACTGGCACCCACTCAGTGTGTGACACCCTTTTTCCCAGCTGGTGCTACTTAGCTAATTCCAGGTAATTGGACTGGAAGTGGCAATTTTTATTAGCTCAGCTGCTCATGTTACCCATACGGTGGCGTTCATTCGTCCCACCTGGTCACATCAAACATCAGGACCATGTGGTCCTGATGGGTCTGCTGTGAGGGCTGAGCTGGGCCAGGCAGATTCCCTGGGCCAGCCTAATTGGAGAGCCTAAGCCCGTTCCCTGCCCTTGCAGGACCTTAATGGAGTTGGAATACTAGATTTCCCATGCAAATGGTTAGGATACTGACTCCCTTCCTTGGGGTAGAAAAAGAAGAACTGCTTCTGGATTGTTGGATGTCCAGGTTGGAAGTCCGAACTCCTGGAATGTGCTCGGCTCACCCAGGACTCCGATCCCCACTGTGTGGGTCAGTGAGAGTCCGGCATCAGCTTAGGGAAAAGTGCGGGGTGGATCCCACAGCCCTGCCTGCCTGGCTTATTCCTCTAACTGGTTTCTCCTGCATTCGCCACCTGGCCCTTGCTTGGACTCAAGCAGAGGCAGAGAAGCTAGTAGTACGTGAACAAACACATACATGTGGGTGTATGTGTGCGTGCTCGGGTACAAATCAACATGCATCTCTACGCCATAAGCAACCAGGGACTCAGAAAACTGAATCTGCACTTAGGGTTCAGAGCAGTTGGACATAAGGCCCCTGGAGAGCTCTGAAAGGGTTGAGGACAACGATAAAAGGTGGGTTTGGGGCTGGAGAGATGGCTTGGTGGTTAAGGCACTTGCCTGTGAAGCCTAAGGACCCATGTTCTACTCTCCAGATCCCATGTAACACAGACACACAAAGATAAGGCAAGCGCAAGGTCGCACATGCCCACTAGGTGGTACAGGCATCTGGAGTTCAATTTCAGTGGCTGAGGCCCTGGCATGCCAATTCTCTCTCTAAAATAAGATTAAAATATATATTAAAAAAAGAGGTGGGTTTGGGGGAAGGTGCTCTGCCATTCTGTCTGGGCAGTGCTGAAGCTGACTGAGGCAGGAGAGGGCATGAAAGGGGAGGAAGAACCTGGGACATCTGGTCACTTTGGTGTCAGGTGTGACAGCCAGTGCTGGCGATGGAGCTGTCATTAGGTGGGGAGGTGCCTTAGTTCACTGAAGAGCTCCAGGTTGTGTGGTTTGGGCGAAGGTGTGAGGGGACACTATGTCCATGGGGCTCCCCTAACGCTGGCTTCTGCCACCCTGAAGCCAAGCCTCACCTCACTGGAGCTCCTAGCCCTGTGACAGCCACTCCCACTGCCCAGGGCCTGTAGCGCCCTCACCTGGATGCTTGAGCGATTCGGATTCCAGCCAGTGGAGGGTCCTAGGTGCCACTTTTAAGTGGGGTGACCCTAATACCCTGCAAGTGGGGTTTTCACAAGGAGTAGGCTCCCCCCAGATCTGTAAGAATAACAAGAGGAAGATATGGATTACACTGCTTTTCAGCTGGATAGGGGGGTGCCCTGTTCCTGCCCTGGGGTCGCTGGCAGCCACCTCACCTCTGGGTAGTTGCCATGGTGATGGGGGAAGGCTGGGTCGAGATACCTTTGGGACGCTGGCCGGGGCAGTGGGCTTTTCCGTAGGGACCCTTTGCCTCTCAGCCTGCTGCAGCCGTCACAGCTGTGATCGGATAGGCTTTCTGTCGTGTAGTGGTTATCATGTTTGCTTCACATCTGTGATCGATTTATGATGCCTGCCGTGGCCAGAAGGAGACAGGACTTGGTTTGCCATCCGGGTCATAGAGGGATCCCTAGGGGAAAGGTTTCCTGGCCTAGGCGGCCTGCCAAGGCCAAGGCCACTGGGCTGACCCTTCATTTCCCAGCAGCAAGTCAGCAGGAAGTTGGGGGAGGGACAGGAGCCTCCAGCTGTGTCACCCCATCCCCCCTGGCAGCTCAGAGAGGGGAGGGGTCTTGCCTGAGGTCATCCAGGGACTCAGCCCCCAGCTTCCCTGGTAGGTCCTGCCCACGTCACCAGCTTCAGTGTGTTTGTGAAGGAAGGCAGCTGTGTGGGCAGTTGTGGGGCCCGCGCAGCAGCAAACTCGAGGCCTGAAGAGCCCACACTAGTCCCTCCTGAGTCTGGCTGGGGATGACTCCAGCCTGATAAGCTGTCCCACTCTTGTTAAGCAGCTAGAATAGGCTCTCGTGGTTCCAGAGATTGTTGTAGACGCTGGAGTAGGAGGAACAGGACACGAGGAGCTCTTTGCCGGGCCGCGACAGAACTCCACCAGGCCCCTGAGGGTGCCGGCAGCTGCGGAGAAGGTGGAAGGGGGTGAGCTCAGCTGCCGTGTGTCCAGGCAAGAGTAGAGAGGCGCCATCAGGGCCCGGAGAGTCCAACTGACACTGGGGAGGCTAGGCTGCACGATCAGGGACCTTGGGCAGTCCCCAGCATTGGCCTCAGTGTCCTCCTTATGGGTGGACTCATTGTCCATGGTCTCTGTACTGTCATCTGTCATCAGAACCATCCTGGCCACCTCTCTGCACAGCACCGTCAGGCTTAGGGCAGATTTCCTAGGCCCCCGCCAGGAGGCCACTGGGGAGGGGAACATGCTGGCCCCTTAGTAGCTGGCTCTGAACTTGTGTGGACTGTGCAGTTTAGAGTTTGCAGCAGTGGGTATGCCTGCAACCTGAGCATGGAGGCTGGTGAAGTGCACTGTTGGCGGGCTCTAGAGCCTCGCTGTGGCTTGTTCTGCAGGCCCCTGACTCCTCGTGGACAAGGCCTGTGATGGTACAAGCTGGATACTGATAGGGTTTTGTCCAGGGAGCATGTGGCCCCTGGAAGAGAACATATAGTATGGCACACGAAGGCAGAATGGCTGCAGGGGATTGGCCTACCTGATGGAGGCGGATACCCTGTGGACCAGCAGGCCTTTTAATCCCAGCACTCGGGAGGCAGAGGTAGGAGGATCGCCGTGAGTTCGAGGCCACCCTGAGACTCCATAGTGAATTCCAGGTCAGCCTGGGCTAGAGTGAGACCCTACCTCGAAAAAACAAAAACAAACAAGTTGCCACCTGCCTGCCAGAGACTCCCTTAAGAGAAGTGAGTCAGAAAGTGAGAGTGCCATTAGCCTTGGCTGCTGAGAAGTCACATCCTCCCCCTTCCCCCCGCCCCCGCTATCAGTTGAGGCACTGCTCCCCAATTTCCCAGAGGGGGCAGGGCAGGGAGCTGACCATTTCCGTCTTGCCCTTGACATGGGCATATCCTCCTCTGCCTCATGGGGCTCCAGATCCAGGAGCAGCAGCCGCCCTGCTGGGACCTAGGTGGTGGTGGGGGTCGTCAGCAGAATCTTCCCCTGCTGGCCCTGACATTTTCTTGGTCCTTGGTAGTTCTGAGCCCGCTGCACCCCGGCCTCCCTCATCCCTACCCGTGCTGGGCCTTGGCAGAGGACAGAGGTCACTGTCAGGGTTAAGGTAGTGGCTTTGCTTTGGTGTCCCCACCATCTAAATCCCAGTACACGTGACAGACACCCTCCTGCCTCCATCTTGACTTTGAAGATCCTGGTGTTCACACCTGCCCCTGCCCAGTGCTTACTCTGGTCACATCAGACCCTGTCCTCACCCGGCTCTCCAGTGTCCCCTCCATCCTCCTGCCCCAGCCACACGGAGCTCTCGTGTCCTCTTCGTTGGGCTGCCACTGGGGCCACCTCACTTAATTCAGGGCCAGGGCCGTACCACCCCTCCCCTCGCCCCCCTCTGCAGACCGCACGGGAGGGTTCAGCTTTGACTCCTGTAACAAGTGAGGTGGCTGAGGCGAGGAGCTTGCGTCCTTACAAGCTCCCAGGGAGAGAAGCGGGGTGACCAGGAACCAGGCCCCTGTCTGTCTGACTGCAGCCTTCGCCTCTGAGCTCACAGAGACCCGGTGCTCCAGGTCAGCTTCCCGTCTCCTTCTTCAGAAAGCCGATCCGGCTTCCCCAGAGCCGCCATCCCTCCTCCACTCCTGCTCTGTGCCTTTGTCTGTGCCCTGCACTCGCGTTGCCTTCATGGTGGGGGACCAGCTTGCCCATCTGTGACACGAGGGAACTAGCAGGGTGTGTCTGTGGGTCTGAGGCACAGCCCCCAACACTGCGTCCTGTCTAGACTGGGCGGGATGTCAGCTGAAGAGACACGATCCACGATTTGTCCATGGGCTTATTTTGACAGTTGGGGCTGTTTAGCAGGAGAGCTGTTTTTAATAAGCGAGACCCTGGGGTTTCAAGGCCTCTCCGCCAATTAGGAGGCGGCGCCCAGGTGCCTCTTTGAATAATTAAACGGCTGCCATCCCCCGGGCTGTGTGGCTCTTGGTGTGCCTTTCAAGTCAGCTTGGCTGCTGTCTGCCTGCCAAGCGGTGCCAAAGGGGCCTGTAGCCCCGTACTGTGCTTTGGATGGGTTCCTTAAGGCCCCCACTATGCATGCAGGCCGCTGCCCTCCCTGTCTGCTCCTGGCTTCCTGCCCTTTACATCTAGGGGAAGCAGGGCTGAGCTCTCTGAACTCTGGGAGTGGCCTGTACCAGTCTCCAACCTGGTCTGATTCAGAGACTGGTTTCAGGGTAGGATGGGGGGTGTCCAGCCAGGGCCCTTGAGCCGTGCTGTCTGTTGTAGTCAGCTTTATGTTGCTAGGATGAACCTCCAAACCAGACCCAGTTTATGGGAGGAAGAAGGGATTTATTGAACCTTATAGATCCAGGGGAAGTCCCATCGTGGCAAAAGAAGCTGGCCCTGTTTACCAGATGCACGCAGAGCGAGAGAAGCAACCATTACCGCCACCACACTGTGGGAGCTCCAGGCAGAGCTCAAGCACTCTGCATACCTTTGGCTGGAATTCCAGATTCACCCCTAAGCACACCTTAGGACCGGACCTTGGATCTACCCACAGGATCTCTTTCAGCCAGGCAGTTGGAAATTCAAGACGCTTTAATAAAACTGAATCTACTGGAGGACATCCATTCAAACTACCACACTGTTGATATCAGGTGGCCAGCCTGTTCCCATTCTAACATTGAAAGTCACACCTGGGGCTGGAGAGATGGCTTAGCGGTTAAGCGCTTGCCTGTGAAGCCTAAGGACCCCGGTTCGAGGCTCGATTCCCCAGGACCCACGTTAGCCAGATGCACAAGGGGGGCGCACGCGTCTGGAGTTCATTTGCAGTGGCTGGCAGCCCTGGCGTGGCCATTCTCTCTCTCTCTCTGCCTTTCTCTCTCTATCTGTCTCTCTCAAATAAATAAAAATTAAAAAAAAATTTTTTTTTTTTTAAAAGAAAGTCACACCTGGGCCTTCAAGGCCCAGGGCTAGCCCTGCTCTCAGGCTGTGAGATGATCTCACTCTCCAGGATTCAGACCTAAGGTCTGCCTCCACCCCTTCTCTGATGGCCCAGCCAGGCCAGGGAGGACCAGGGCATCTGTGGGTGGGGCAGCCTCAAGATCACTGTGCAGGGAGAATTTCCACTCTCTCCCTGAACAAACCAGGCCAATAGTGGGAGGTGTGGTTGCCTCAGGTGCTGGGTCAGGTCCCCCTGAAATGTCCCTAGAGCCTGGAGAACAAACCCTGGGTCCCAGGTTCGGGAGACGGTCTTAGGAACCAAGCTTCATGGGAGCCAAACAGCGAGCCAGGGTTCTAGTTATCTTTTGGAACCACCGCAGTTGTTACAGGGCTGCATTTCTCTTCAGCTGCATCATGGGAGAAAGTAAAGGGACCAGCAGGATGCAGGAGCACCTGGCGTGGGGACCCGGTGCACTTGCGAGGGAGCCTGGGCACCCCTGCAGGGCTGTGCAGGGAGCAAGCTGGCCACTGGCGCTGGTCCTTGCTGTGAGGCTAGAGGCTTGGGGCTCAGCAGAGTGGACTTGTGGGGTTCACTGACCCATACCGCCACATAGGGAAGGTGGTAAGAGCCTCTCCTGATTTATCCCACTGTAAACAACTGTGCTACCCCAATCTGTGTCGGGAGGGGGGTGGCTAAGACTCAGACTGAGCTAGGGTCTAAACACAGATCCCTTACCACCAGGGGCCTGGCTCTTAGCTCCCCCTTCCAGAACACCCCTAGGATGAGCATGGTCGCGGCGGTGGACTACGTGGGTTTTGTCTTTTCCCCACTGCTGGGACAGCTGTTTGGCCCTGGGCCTACACTCTTTGCACACAGCTAGCCTGGGAGCTATACATGTGCCTCACAGGCTTGTTTTTATAAAAGTGAGGGAGGCCATCCTGCTCAGGGGTGGAGGAATCCCCTGGGAAGGAGCCCCTGCCAGGTGGAGTCGGCCACACAGTTCTGCTCGCAGGTTAGTTCTGAGGGGTATGGAAAGGAGCCAGCAGGGCCGCAGGCTCAGGCTGTAACTCCCAATGCCAGGGCCCCATGCAAGGTGCTCCTTTTAAGCCCAGGGGACACGCGAAGCTACCTGGCTCTCCTCCTCGATCCCCTGCGTAGCAGTGCAGTCTGCCGTGGAAGGAGGGCAGCTACCTCTGGGGTCTTCTTGCTGGCTCTCGTTTGTCTCCACAGCCAACTATGGCTCCAGATTCCCAGGAAGCAAACCGCAAAGTTCTCGCTTCCAGCCGAGGCCCCCTAGGATCCAAGCCAGCCGGGACCTGAGTCCTCTGCCCTCTGCTCCAGGAGCCCTAGGCGTCTGGGGTGCCATTCACTTCAGTCTGTGAGGTCCCTTCCGTCCAGCTGTACTTGTAGGCACTTGGTGGAGGCCACTGTTAAGCCATCGTTGTGGAAGTCTTAGGGTAGGGACCTGTTTTTTTAAAAATATTTTATTTTTATTTATTTATTTGAGAGAGGGAAAGAGAGAGAGAGGAATGGGCACGCCAGGGCTTCCAGCCACTGCAAACGAACTCCAGGTGCACGTGCCACCTTGTGCATCTAGCTTACGTGGTTACGTGGTCCTGGGGAATCGAACCAAGGTCTTTTAGCTTTGCAGGCAAGTGCCTTAACTGCTAAGCCATCTCTCCAGCCTGGGACCTGTCTTTTGAGATTGTGACAAGTGGCAGTCCCCATTGCTTGCTTGAACAGGTGTCCAGACACCCCTGGGAGGAAAGGGAAGGTGGAGTTACCAGAGGGGGAAATTGTGCTTTGAGTTTGGGCTTAGCTGTCCCCTTGGCTTTTAGCTACTCTCAGGTCTATGAGAACCACACTGGTCCTGACACTGGGGGTGACATGCTGTTAGGTGTGACCTATGGGACACAGCAGCTGGGTCCTGGGGGGGGTGGTGGTGTTTCCATGATGTGGAAGGCTCAGGGGAGGGCAGGGTGCTGAGAAAGCCCAGGCTGGGATTGGAGGCTGAGTTGGGGGTGGCGGGGCGGTGCTGGGGATTTCTCACATGACCTGCCTGTGGTTTTCTATTTCCTGTGCCGGCATCCTCAGAATCTCCATGGTGCTGCCGGGAAACTCCGGTTCCTAGAAGCCAGCACAAGGAAATGAGTTTTCAGGGAAGGTTTTGATGTGGAGAAAGGACCTCAGTGCCCTGGGAACCTGGCTACGGCTCTCTCTGCTTGGCTAAGTCAGAACCTACCATCATGGCTTATCTTGTTTTCTCATTCCCTCCTCTTTTTTTTTTTTTTTTTTGGTTTTTCGAGGTAGGGTCTCACTCTAGCTCAGGCTGTCCTGGAATTCACTCTGTATTCTCAGGATGGCCTCAAACTCAGGGCGATCCTCCTACCTCTGCCCCCCCAAGTGTTGGGATTAAAGGCGTGCGCCACCATGCCCGGCCTTGGAGCTCATTCTTTAGTCCCAGGCTGGCCTCCAGCAATCTTTCTACCTCAGCCTCCTGAGCGCTGGGATTAAAAGGCATTTGCCACCACACCCAGCTTCTTTTAATAGGCAGTTCTCACTGCAGGTGAATGCCCAGGTGCCTCTGGAAGCCGGGAGTGGGGTGGTGGGGAGTGGAACCACAGGAAGGACCGAGAGTCAGCTGGCACCTGAGACAGAGGGCACAGAGCTAGGTCTGTGCTATGTCACGAGCTGCTTCCCACATCTCCTGGGCTGGCAGCTGCAGCTAGAATGTGGACCCAGAAGTGAACCCTGAGCTCCTTGCACAATTGTGTCTCCCCAGGGTACAGTTGGGCTTGGCGATGAAATTGCCTTCCCAATTCTAGTTCACAGTTGCTATTTACTGTTGTTTCAGGGGTAAGGACAGCTTGAGGGTCTCTCACACCTCGTCTGTTCTCCCACGGACAGCCACCCATAAGTCCAGCCACTTTCCTACTCACTCGCCCACTCAAATGCCTCTCCTCATGCATCCATTTTCTCGATCTAGCTCCTACCATCCATCTGTGCATCTGTGCCATTCTGGTGCCAGGCACTTGGCTCTCAGAGATGAACTTGGGCTCAGAGAGTGGTCATGTTTTTGAGTTCATTTGCACCTCGAGGGACACTACGGCTTAGGTGCAGGGGGCTGAAGACAGAGGGTAGAGCCAGCATGGGGGCTGTGGGCGAGAGGGCAAGAAGAAAGCTGGGCCCTCAACCTACCTTGAAACCAGCCTCCCCACAGGCTGGGTGGGTTTAACCCTTACACAGCCATGACAGGCTGCCTGTCTCCTACTCTTCCCCACCCTGGAAGTCACCATCTTTGTGTGACTGTGGCAGAAATTAAGGGAATTTGCAGCTTCATTCTCCAGGGGTTTTGCAGCCCCGGGTACCAGCGCTGGCATAAAAGTAGTAAAGGTTTTATGGGCGGTGGTCTCATCCCTCCAACTGTAAGTAAGATTCCAGCGTTAACCCCGCCGAGTGAGGGTAGGCAGGGCGAAGGAGGCGACAAAAGGGGGCTGCGCCAAAATACTGAGAGAGATTTAGGGAAATCAGGTAATACAAGGTGGTTAAGGAAGCCAGAGATTAAAACATTCAAAATTAGCCGAGCGTGGTGGCGCACACCTTTAATCCCAGCTCTCGGGAGGCAGAGGTAGGAGGATCGCTGTGAGTTCAAGGCCACCCTGAGACTCTATAGTGAATTCCAGGTCAGCCTGGGCTAGAGTGAAACCCTACCTCGAAAAACCAAAAAAAAAAAAAAAAAAAAAAAAAAAAAATCAAAATTACTATTGTGTGAGTACCAACTTTCGGTCCGTTAGGAAACAGAAACTGGACTGCTTTGGGGGAAGGGACCGCCTAGCCCCTAATGAGCGAGCAGAAGTTAATTTTAATTTTCTTGGCGCAGGAAATAGACTTGGATGAAGCTAGTGCTAGAATCATAAACCATGTTCCGGTTCTCTGGGTCCTGCTGAATACAGAACACTCTGTACCTCTCAGTTACGTTTGAGACAAGCGCTCCCTCTGTAGGCCAGTCTGGCTTTGAACTCACTGCATATCCCAGGCTGGCCTTGAACTCTGTCCTCAGCCTCCCAAGTGCATGTGGTCACTCTCCATAGTAACTGTATGAGCAGGTGCCCCGGCCTCCATTATCTGGGAACAAACCGGGGTTCAGAGAAGATGGGGAAGGCTGGACTCGGACCTGGGCTTGTCTCCCTTCCAAGTCTTTTCTCTCCTTCCTTGCCTCTGACTCAGCTCACCTGCAGGGAAGGTGGGTTTCACCTGAATGCCAAGTTCTGTGAGGCGTAAACCCTGGGTTAAGACTGTGGTGGCTTTAAGTACAGGACCGCTGTAATTGATCGGGGGTGTCTGCTGGGCTCGGGAATACGAGAGGCAGCGTGCGCTTGTTGAGCGGGTTGCTAGGCTGTTCCCCTGCACAGCGGAGCATCTCTTCACAACCAGCAGCATGGACTTCTGGGATGTGGAGTCCCTGAGCGATTGTCCTGGACCCCTGACACTCCTCAGGGGTAGCTGGTTGTTCCCCAAACCTTTACCCCACACATCCTTTGTCAGAATCTGGACAAGGTGTATCCTGGAACACTCCAGGAAGTCCACTGTTGTTCTTTACTTATTCTACACCAAAAATTGCACGCCAATCCTTTTCTACAATGCCTTTTTTTTTTTTTTTTTTTCCCCAAGGTAGGGTCTCACTGTAGCCCAGGCTAACCTGGACTTCACCATGTAATCTCAGGGTGGCCTTGAACTCATGGCAATCCTCCAACCTCTGCCTCCTGAGTGCTGGGATTAAAGGCATGTGCCACCACACCTGGCACAATGCCATTTTTTTCTTAATTTTTATTAACATTTTCCATGATTATAAAAAATATCCCATGGTGCTACCCTCCCCCCCCCCACTTTCCCCTTTGAAATTCCATTCTCCATCATATCCCCTCCCCATCTCAATCAGTCTCTCTTTCATTTTGATGCCATGATCTTTTCCTCCTCTTATGATGGTCTTATGCAGGTAGTGTCAGGCACTGTGAGGTCATGGATATCCAGGCCATTTTATGTATGGAGGGAGGACGTTGTAAGGAGTCCTACCCTTCCTTTGGCTCTTACATTCTTTCCGCCACCTCTTCCGCATTAGACCCTGAGCCTTGGAAGGTGTGATCGAGATGTTACTCAGTACTCCAGTCACTTCTTTCCAGCACTATGATACCTTCTGAGTCATCCCAAGGTCACTGCCAACTGAAAAGAGAAGATTCTCTACCCAAAGTGAGAGTAGCGTTAATATAAGGGTATAAATATTAAGAGAAGTGCTTACTGGGCAGTTTGATAAGCATAGTATATACATTTTTCCATACATCAGCAGATGTTACATCCCTAGGGCTCATGACTACCCCTGTTTTAAGTTTTCAGTATCAGGGATGTATTCCCCCCCATGGAGCGGGCCTCCAGTCCAATTGGAGGGCAGTTGGTTTCCACCATGACAGACGTGCCACTATTGCACCCGTTGGCTCATTTGGCCTGGCTGGCCAAATATAAGGCTTGCAGTGTCCACTGTTGAGTATCTTCACTGGTGGTATCTCTTTCTCCCATTGAACTAAATGTAGAATGGCTTCTTCTAGCTTTCTCTCAGCTGGTCTACATGGAGGAGATTATCAGCTCAGTTCCAGCAGAATTTCTCAGTGGCCTTGCCACCCAAGTATGTGGAGTCTTCAGCAATAAACAATGTCATTTTAAAATATATATATATATATATATATATATATATATATATATATATATATATAAGATTTTATTAATTCATGTGAGAGAGAGAGAATGGGCGAGAGAGATAGAGAGAGATAGATAGATAGAGAGAGAGAGAGAGAGAGAGAGAATGAGAATGGGCGCACCAGGGCCTCTAGCCACTGCAAACGAATTCCAGACACATGCATCACCACGTGCATCTGGGACCTGGAGAATCGAACCTGGGTCCTTAGACTTCACAGGCAAGTGCCTTAACCGAAAAGCCATCACTCCAACTCATATATATTTACTTATTGACAACTTCTATATTTACAGACAACAAACCATGGTATTTCCCTCTCCTCCCCTGCTTTCCCCTTCATAATTCTGCTCTCCATCATATCCCCTCCCTCCATTAGTTTCTCTTTTAATTGATGTCATCATCTTTTTCTCCTATTATGAGGGTCTTGTGTGGGTATTGCTAGGCACTGCGAGGTCATGGATATCAAGGCCACTTTCTGTTCCAACAGTTGTATGTAAGGAGTCCTACCCTTCCTTTGGCTCTTACATTCTTTCCGCCACCTCTTCCGCAATGGACCCTGAGCCTTGGAGGATGTGAGATGTTTCAGTGCTGGACACACCTCTGTCCCTTCTTCTCAGCACTATGTTGCCTTTGGGTCATCCCAATGGTCATTGCCATCTGAAAAGAGAAGCTTCTCTAACCAGAAGTGAGAGTCATTTTATGCGTAACACTTTTGTAGGATGTGAGGGAGCTTTAAAATGTTTGATTTATAGATGAGGGAGACTTGTTTTCTTGTAAAGAATTTTCAGTGTTTGTCTTACAGACTTACATCACTGTGACCAAATAAATAGCTGAGAGAAACAACATGAGGGACAAAGCATTTCTCTTGGCTCATGACTTCAGAGGTCTTGGTCCACCGTGGGGGAAGGGAGGTGATGGAGAAGAGCAGCTCATCATAGTGGCCAGGAAGAAGGAGAGAGGGGGAAGGAGGGAAAGGAAAGGAAAGCGCAGGAGAGTGAAGCGGGGGGGGGCGAGGGAAGAAGAGAGAGAAAGAGCATGCCTATGACCCGGGTTTCTCCCACCCCCATTGCTTCCTCTGGGCCCTCATCCTATGGGATGATGTCATCCACATTCAGGGTGGGTCTTTGCCCCTTAGCTAATCACTGGGTGTGATTAAGTGATTCTAAATCTGGTCAGGTTGACACTGAAGATTATGTCACAGTGTTTTTCCCACATTATAGAGGAGCATCATCCTCAAAGGTTTGAAAAAGCATATTACCTCATCATATAGTGTCCCATAAATAAGTATTTTTAATGCTTTTATGTATCAGTTAAAGACAAATTTAAAAAGAAAGAAAAGAAAAATTGGAACTAGCAGACATGCTGCCTGTGATTGGGTATTTGTGGTGGATTGAATCAGATGTTCCTCCATAAACTCATGCGTGCTGAATACTTGGTCCTCAGCTGGTGGCAGTTTGGGAGGTGGAGCTTTGCTGGAAGAGGTATATTTTTGGGGGTAGGGCTAGGGGTGTTATAGCCAGCTCCCCCTTGCCAGAGTTCAGCTCACTCTCCTGCTGCTGTTTTCCACCTGCTGTGGCAGAGGTGATGTCCAGCCCCTGCTCCTGCCATGGTTTCCCCTGCCTTCATGAAGCTTCCCCTTGAGACTGTAAGTCAAAATAAAGCCTCTTCTTCCATCAGCTGTTTTTGGTCGGGTGCTTTGTCCCAGCAAGGCGGAGGTAACCACAACAGATGGTGACAGTGCATCTGACTGAGGGTGGCTGGCACAAGGACAGAGTTTCAGAGTGAATGGGATGAAAGGCTTTGCCTCTGTGGTTCAGCTGCCATGCCTCAGCCTGTCCAATCCTCCAGCACCTTCTGTAGTCACTCATATGTGAGCTGGATCCATACGCCCTGTGTCCATCTAGGTCAACTCCAGGCTCTGCCACATACTGGGAGAAGGATTCCTTCAGGGGCTCCTGGCTAGGTACAGAGCTGAATCAGTGAGAGACCTCCCCTTATAGCCAGGCTGCTGTGATCTCGGCTCAAGAACACATACTTCCACTGGAGAGGGCACTGTCAGTGGTGGGTGGGAGACTGAGAGAGTGGTAGAGAGAAGAGAGATAGCCTGTAGTGTAGAGAACCGGTCAATGCCATGGTTTCTCCTTTGGTCCTGGGCTTCTCACAAGCCACAGAGTAGGGGGACACGAACCAGAGCTCCATGTGGATCTTCTTTGGGGACCCTAGACCTGACGGACCAGGTGAGATCCAAACCTTCACCCCTGGCTCAGGTGTCCTGATCCCTCAGCCCTGGAGCTCAGGCCCTGGCTTTGGTGGAGGCTGCTATGGAAGTGGCTCCCGTCCCTGCTGCATTACTGTGCCCATCAAATGTCATCTGGACCCCAGGTGGGGAGGGGATCCCAGCCACCGTGCATACTGGGCAGGGCCAGCCGCCTGCTGGGTCTCCAGTTAATAGCTGATTCCTGCTGGAACTCGCACCTGGGGCTTCAGGGCGATGCTTGACTTAATTAAAGGGGCATCTTCCGCTCCGCTAGAAATGAGCCGATTTAGCCTATGGCTCTTGAAAGCGCTGGCTGCCTCCTGCCTTTGATCTGCCTTCTGTATGGCCTCCTTGTGGCCTTTTGGCTCCTCCAGCAGAATGGCTTGTGGTTGTCTCCTGCAGCGAAGTCTGTCCCTGCGCCCTCCTCTCGCTGTCTGCAGAGGGCAGAGCAGGTCATAGGGAGGAATCCTTGCTTCCTTCTGGCCCTTCTAGGCTCTTTGGCCTGTCTGTGTATTCAGTTGAGGCAAGGCAGGTTAACAAGAGAAAAAAACAATTTTATCTTTTTGCCTTTGAGCAAAACAATTCTAATGTTGTACATGTGCACGCGAGTGTCGTAAAAAAAAAAAAAAATGTGAGCTTTGATGAAGGACCCCGCCATCAAAGCTTGCATAGATCATGGTGAACTTCAGAAGTAAATTGGGGATTGAGACGAACTCTGGGGAAGGGGAGGACGCAGTGTCTGGTGAATAAAGCCGCTTTGCCGCACAGATGAAAGTCCTAAAGGGAGCCCGAGTTGCCTCCCAGCGGAGTAGCTCTTCTTCTGCAACAAGCCCTTTTACTAACACACATTTCCTTTCTGAGGGTAAGTTCATTCACAAAAAGAAGGCTGTGTCCCTGTTGTATAACCTTTCCTGAGATGTGAACAAATGTCTGTGCATAGACAGACTAAGGGAACCCTTCCACTCGAGTCCAGCACAGTGAACCAGTGAGTTTACTGGGGTTACTTACAGGAGAATGGAGAACTCAAAGGCAGCCACATCATCAAAAAAAATCCCACCCCAGGGCTGAGGAGATGGCTTAGCGGTTAAGCGCTTGCCTGTGAGGCCTAAGGACCCACGTTAGCCATATGCACAAGGGGGCTCACGCATCTGGAGTTTGTTTGCAGTGGCTGGAGGCCCTGGTGCGCCCATTCTCTCTCTCTCTCTCTCTCTCTATCTGCCTCTTTCTCTCTCTCTGTCGCTCTCAAATAAATAACAAAAAATAATTTAAAAAAATCCCACCCCAGCATGGGTGACGACTCACAACAACTGCATCTTTGGAGCGAGCATTCTGTACAACTTGCAGGCGGCTCAGTAGACAGGACGGTCTCCTCTCACTGGCAGCTGTTACCGTTTATGTAACATTGGGGCGGGCCGTGCAAATCATACCTTTCAAGAGCTTCCAGAAACTTGAGTTTCATTTATTTCCTAAGCTTTGTATGCTTTATTTCCTGAGTCTTAAGAGCCCCCCGCCCCCACCCAAGGAAGAAGAATACTTCAAGTCTGAAGAAATGGCTACACAACCTTTCTTCCTCATTTTAGCTGGCCGAAGGAGTCAAAGTGCTTTTCCTGCTGTTGGAGTCAGCTCCACATCGCTGGGATGAGCATTCAAACCAGACGGGGTTTATGGGAGAAAGGGGTTTAATTCAAGCATACAGATCCAGGAAGAAGTACTTCCATCAGTGGTGGACAGAGCTGCTTCCATACATCCAAGCAGAGAGAACCACCCAAACAAGCCCCCAGAAAACAAAAGCAGCAGCAACCATGAACTGGCAGCAGGCAGGACCCCCAGAGCTCAGACCTGCTGTCTCCTACTTTTGGGCTAGCATTTGGATCCTTCCCCAGTGACACCTTGGGGCTGGACTCCAAGACCCTCCTCCAGTGACACCTCCTTCCCGCCAGATGTCTGGAGACCCAAGTCCCAAGCTTTAATAAAACTCCTGAAGCCGGGTGTGGTGGCACACGCCTTTAATGCCGGCACTGGGGAGGCAGAGGTAGGAGGATCGCTGTGAGTTCGAGGGCATCCTGAGACTACATGGTGAATTCTGTCCAGGTCAGCCTGAGCTAGAGTGAGACCCTACTTCCAAAATTAAATAAGTAAATAAATAAATGCACCTGAGTCTTTAGGGGACACACGTTCAAACTGCCACACCTGCTTTGGCCAAATTTGGTTTCTTGTGGTCAAAATCAATATACCACAGAGGCATTTTGCCACGTGCACTGAACTCCCCGATGTCTTCCCTGTGCCCCTGGCCCTAAGCGCACATGGCGCCTTCCTCTGGCTGGGGCTTTGGAGGCCCGCTGTGTGCCTGGCATGGGTGGTTCAGGCAGATGCAGGGACACACCTGGGCCACAGGCCCTGCAGGAGAAGTGGCAGTGGACGCTCCCCGGGCTGCGGGCCAGCTCCGGAGAAGCCCGGGGAGGGTATCTGATGCTCATTTTGTACAGCAGCTAGGGGGAGGGAGGGGCTCTGTGCTGGTGGGGCGGACGGACACATCTGCGGTGCCATCGGCGTGTTCCTCTATTTCCACTGTGTCCCAGCCAACGCTTTCCTCCCCCGAGTTACCTCCTCGCGGCTGCTGAGTTTTGGGGTGGAGGGAATACAGGCTCCCTGGACCCACCCACCAACAGGGAAGCTCCTTGGTGCCTTGCTCCACTCTGGCGTCCCCTTTATCATAGGTCTTGGGGGCCCAGGGTTGGCAGACATACCCCAGTCACAAAGTGATGTGATTTTCATGGACAAAGATAACACAAGGTCTCAAATCTAGACAAGCAATGGACTCGTGGACCCTTCTGTCTCCTGGGGGCGTGGTGAAAAGCTCTGACAAGCCAGCTCTGGTGAAAGGAGGTCCACACCCCACATTCAGAGCTGCGCTCAGGCCGCACCCCCATCTGCACCGCTCACTGTCCGCAGTGCTCCGTCCCTAGTATTTCTCATCGACATCTGTCCACTTGGTCCGCTGAAGAGGCGTCGAGCTTGTGTGGATCACGAGCGTCCCCGTAGCCCCGTGGGAAGCACAGTGCGTGACAGCCCCTCCTCCTCTGACACTTTGGAAAGCAGGGGTCTGCAGACTGAGAAGCGAGCGAGCTGGCCTGGGGTGGAGGGTTGAATAAGGCACAAGAAGGAGACTGATGGGGGTGTCGGTGTGGGGCGTGCTCCTGGTTGGAGTGGGCTCCTCCCTTTGCCCAGGCACTGTTACTGATTGAGCACTGGTCTGAAGAGTGGGTGCTGCTGCCCAGGTTGGGGAGGGCTCCGTCCCTGAGAGGTGAGAGCTGCTAAGGGCTGGAGCTCAGGAGAGGTGAGGCCTGCCTATATCTTGACTGCAGGTTCTGGCTGCTTAGGAGCCAGGGCTGACGCAGGAGGTCACCGAGGAAGCCACTGTGTTAACCCCATCAGGGCCATGATGTGGGTTGATGACGACGGTGAGCTGTGAAGTCCCGGTCACCTGGGAGTAGGGGAAGACCGAGGAAGACGTGGAAGGTGACCCAGGCACTCCAGATTTGGAGCTGGGGGAGAGGAGGAGCCAGTGTGAGCCCGGGAGGGAAGGAACTGTGCATACGTGTGCCCCGGCAGAAGCCAGCAGGACGGTGCCAGGTGGGCCCGACATTACAGACGGGCTAATGGGGAAGCAGGGAAGTCAAGAGTGTCTCTGGATCTACACTGGGCGTGGTGGTGCACGCCTTTAATCCTAGCACTGGGGAGGCAGAGGTAGGAGGATCGCCATGAGTTCAAGGCCACCCTGAGACTACATAGTGAATTCCAGGTCAGCCTGAGCTAAAGTGAGACCCTACCTCCAAATACCAAGAAAAAGAAAAGAAAAAAAAAAGAGAGAGTGTCTTTGGATCTGACCCAAAGAGGCCACTGCTACCCTCAATGCGAGGGATTTTGGTTGGTGAAGGGCACCGATTAAGATGATGGAGTGGGTGAGTGGTGGAGATGGCTACCGGATGCACATTACTCCTTCCCCTTTCCAGCGTGCGGCTGGACGCCTGGCACATCTGGCACGGGCTGGGGCTGGTGAGTTGTAGGTTAGCTCAGATGCAGGTTAACCCAGCAGGGAGAGAACGTGGCCGTTGTGGGTTTACGGTGTGACAACTTCATGGCTGGCGTGGTAATACATCCCTTGAGGACCGTAGCTATTCAGCGGTGTCCTTCGGGGCACATCTTCACATGGGCCCAACTCCCTAGGGCACCCTCCTAGGGGGGCACAAGCAGACCCTTGTAGGCAGGCAGCCAGCGTTGACAGGTGTGTACTGTTCAAGACTTGCCCTAACCCTATATCAGGTCCTAGTTGGGTGATATCCATTGAGATTCCAGGTACCAAAAAGCAGAGGATGCTGTGTAGCCTCCCAGAGTTCCCGCCTGCATCTTATCCTTGGGGGGACTGGTATTGGCTGCCTACCTACCCTACCTCATGCCATAAGCTACCCAGGGAGACCCGTGTTCTTTAAGAACGGCTCCCTCCCCCAGTGTGGCTGCCAGCACGGTGACATAGACTGAAAGCTGCCGCCGCCCATGGTCCAGGGCCCTTCATTTGCCCACGGGATGCCAAGGCTTGGGGGCCTCAGAGAGGGCCCGTCTGACCTGTGACCCAGGTCAGGGGCTACTCCCTCAATGCTCCCCCCCAACCTGGTGGGCTCCATCTCTCATGCACAGGGGTGGGATTGGCTGATAAGCTCAGCTACCTCTTCAGAGCCAGGTAAGGCTGGTGGTGGATTGCAGGCAGGTGCCCAGGATACCAGGGCCGTGGAGACCTCCTGTCCTCACTCTCCTCTTCTCTCTACAGGCCTTTCCCCTCAGAGGAGACTGCCGAAAACGATGACGATGTCTACCGCAGCCTGGAGGAGCTGGCTGAGTAAGGGGGGCCTCGGGTTGGGGTGGAGAAGGTGAATGCATGTGTTCAGTTAGGAAGGCACGGTGCTGTGCGCACAGGGTGCAGCTGCCCTGGACTGCCCCCCCCCCCCCATGGTGGCTCCATGCCCGCTGGAACTGAGGCTTCTGCGTGACTAGGAGACCCGCAGCCTTCGCCCTGTCCCCTCTGCTTTTTAGGTCATCAGTATCCGCTGACCGACCCAGTGTGTGTTGGCTATATAGTCAGTGGCCTGTCCCCAGGAGCTTGCTTTTCTGTAGGGCTGCCGAGAGTGGCACTGGATGGGCAGCCCAGGTGGCAGTGGTCTTCGTGGAACCAGATGCATTCCTCTTTTTCGGCCCTTGGCCACCACACCACCAGGCAAGCTCAAAGCAATGGATGTGTGGCTCAGACTGCCTCATGGCTTGACAGTCAGGCTGGGGCTAGTGGGAGAGAGAGGGCTCCCCACCCCTCGGTGTTCCCATGCTGCCTCTGTTCCTTCAACCCTTTCTTTTCTCCACCAGTGCACACCCACATGCAACCCAAGCCAGGCCATTTCCCACACAGGGATGGCAGAACCCCTGATCTGCTTCTGTAGCCTGCTGTGATCAGGATGGGATCATGTGGCCAGCATGGGGTTGCCCAGCCCACTGCTGGGGGAGGGAGTGGCTTACTCGGAGCTGGGGGATGAGATGGAGAGGGACCCAGGCAGAGAGGAGCTGGGTCTGCCCAGGCTCTGGCATGCCACCGGTGGCCCCTGACTCATGGGGTTGTTGCCCTGCTTCCAAGCCTAGGGCTCCTCTGGGCCTCCCAGCAGACTGCCGTCCGCATTGCTGGTTTACAACGCACAGTTCTTTGTTCTTAGAGAACCGTGTTCATTCTGGAGAGACTTACTGCCTCTCCCTTCGTCTTGCTGGACAGGCAGAGAGAGGAATTGAATGTGAGTAAGGACTGGCATGTTTTGAGCTCCTGCTCTGTTTGAGGCACTCTTCTGGGGACTTGGCTTGCCTAGCTCACCCTTACATCCAGGGCTCCTCCAGAGCATGGAGCAAACAATGTTTATAAAAAGATCTTGCCTGGGCTGGACAGATGGCTTAGAGGTTAAGGCACTTGCCACAAAGCCAAAGGACTCAGGTTCAATTCCCCAGTACCCACATAAAGCCAGACACACAAGGTAAACTTTGTAGTGGCTAGAGGCCCTGGCACACCCATTCTCTCTCTTTCTCTTCTGTCTGTCTCTTTTCTCTCAAATAAATAAAATATTTTTTTAAAGATCTTACCGATATGAACATAAAGTCATCCCTAATTCAGCATGCCACCTGGGCTCGTAGCCCAGAGTCATGCAGCCGTGTGAGAGGCAGAGGCTCTATACCTGGAACAGCTGCCACTAGCCCGTATTCTGACCTGGGTCCACCATGAGGTCTGGGATGAGCCCACGAGTGGGAATCCAAGAAAGAGATCCTTAGGACGTTTGGTCTACCACTTGTGGAGCAGAGGGTTAGAGAATACCTCAGGAGGGGTGCCAGGACTTGACGCTCTCTGCCAGATGCCACTGTGACCCTGACTAGTCTTCAGAATTGGAGAGTGTTGTTCCTTTGCATCGCTGGGACAAAACAGCTGACCAAAATCAGCTGATGTGGGGAAGGAAAAGGTTTGTTTTGGCTTACAGTTTCTTCATGACGGCAGGAAAAGATGGTAGAGCAGAGACTAGACATCACCTCCTGCCACAGAAGGTGGAAAGCAGCATCAAGAGAATGAGCTGAACTCTAGCATGGGGGGGGGGGGGACTAGCTGTGGGGAGGATGGCTGTAATACCCATAAGTCCATCCCCAGAAATATGCCGCCTCCAGCAAGGTTTCTACTCCCCAGTGGCCACCAGCTGGAGACCACACATTCAAAACACATGAGCTTATGGGGGACATCTGATTCAAACCACCACAGAGAGGGACTTAGCAGGCTTCAGAAAAGGTGCCCAGGAACACCAGGGCCCTCCTGTGGTACAGATGGAGCCTTGCATAGAGACAGAGACTGAGGGGAAGAGGTTTGTGGGTGGGTGGGTGGAGGAGCAGGACTGATGACCTGAGGACAGGAGTCCTTTGCCCTGGTGTTGTAGGAGAGCTGATAGCCTGGGTATGTGCTGAGTCCAAGACTGGACACTCCACCTTCCCCCACCCTGTCCTCTGCTTTTAGAAATTTCTTTGGCCCACTACGTCCAGGCATAGGTGCCCTTACTCCAGAAAGCCTTACATGCCCTTCCCTAGCTGGCATCACCACCCATTGTGCTAGTACCCTCAGCCTCTGAGACACACACAGTGATTAGGTAAGTAGGTGTCTCCCATAGACATGAAGGGTTCTGAGGTCAGGCCCTGTGTCTCATACATACTCCAGCCCCCTGGCACGCCCTTGGCGGACACAGCGTAGCCTCATCCCACCAGAAAGGGACAGCAGCGTTGGGCGGTGGTCTCCAGCCGTGCCACAGCCACATGGGCCTCCCCTGCCTGGTGGCTTTCTCCTCTCTCATCACCCTCATTTCACAGATGAGGAAATAGGTCCAGAGAGGAAGTGTCACTGGTCCACATCACTAAGCTCGTAAGTGGCACAGCCATAATTTAACTTCAAATCTGTACCTTAGCTTCTGAACCATGTAAGATGGTGCCCTGGAGCTCAGGGGGCACCTGGCCAGTGCAAAAGCTTTGGGTCTGTGCTTTCTAAAAGCAGCGTCCCTCTCACTGGCACAGACTGGCACTCCGAAGGACAAGGATCTCATGGGCCTTTGTGTAACTGGGCCAGGAATGAACTGTTTTTTCTGGGTGTCGAGCCAGGCCTGCCCTCCCAAATGGTTGTCCCAGAGGTGGCAAGGCCTTTGTTTGTCGGGGGGGACTCCCACGTGGTAACCTAGGATGAGAGCCTGGGTACCCACTTCCTTCCTTCTGTGCCCTTAGCTGTTGTGATTAGTCTCTTGATCCCAAACAAGACGAAACCATTCTCAGGGAAAAGCATGTTCGGGGACATCTGTCCTTCCCCAGTCCAGTGCTTTTGCTCTGTGACGTACGTACCTGAGCCTCTTCGATCCTTAGCATAGCAGTTACTGCAAACACGCATTATGAATTATAGGGAAGGGGAGTGAGTTTGAATCTTTAACTTGTGGTTTGGTCCCAGTGGCTCGAGTTTAATAAATTTTTGATGCCTTTTTTTTTTTTTAACTCTTTTCACTGGAAAGCAGAATTTTCTAGCACCCATCTCTGTGGACCTGATTGTGATGTTTACCCTTTCCACAAGCAGTTACGATATGTCTTCCTCAGAATGGCCTGGAGAGGGCATGAGGCAGGAGCTGGGGAAATGGTGTGAGTCCCATGCCAGGGCCCTCCCAGATCCCCAGACCCCCCCCACTCATTGTCTGTGTGTGTGTGTGTGTGTGTGTGTGTGTGTGTGTGTGTGTGTGTGGGGGCTCCGAGTTGTGACTGTGTCCCTAGGGCGCTGGGTATGGCTTTACATCACTGAGGGACCATTGAGAGCAGTGACTGAACCTCGCGTACACTCAGTTGTCCCCTGGTTGTTGAGCATCGTCTGTCAACCAGAGTCAGTCCTGGGATGTCAAAGCAAGTGTGACCCATGCGCGCCCCCCGGAGACACTATGTTCCACAGGGGAGGCAGAGTACGAGGACAGTTTGGGGGCAGGGTAGTGGGGTGGTGAGGAGAGTGCGGGCTGCCTCTGTGCCCCTGGCCGAGGGGTATGGGCCTCCGCGTGGGACCTGAAGCCTCAGCAAGAGCCAGAGTCCACTCATTCCTACACCGGGAGGCCTCCACCTTCACGTTGGCCGTTTCCTGTTCGCATGGTCTTGGCAGGTGTTCAACTCCTTCTGCCTCAGTTCTCTCCCTCTCTCCCTCCCTCTCTCCTTTCTTCTCTCCCCCTCCTTCCTCTCTTTCTTCTATCCATCCTTTTTTGAGGCAGGGTCTCACTGTAGTCCAGACTGACCTGGAACTCACTCTGTAGCCCAGGCTGGTCTTGAACTCGTGGTGATCCTCCTACGTCAGTATTAGGACTAATGGCGTGTGCCACCGCACCTGGCTTGCTTCAGTTTTCTTCCTTGTGACACATGAAGCCACTACCTGCTCTGTGGGACTGCTGGGAAGGTGGACGTTGGGAAGTGTGCGTGAGCAAGGAAGGGCACGTGGCAAGGGCTACGAGCACCCCGGTGGTTCTTATCACCGTGGCTTCAAGTGACCTTGGCAGCCTTGTGCTGGGGAAATCAAACACGAGTTACGTGTGTGGGAGCTTGTCTTGAAAGCGCAAGGACCTGCATTCAGTTCCCAGGACTGAGCTGAGTGGTTCAGCTGCATAATTCCACTGCTGAGCTGATGGAGGCAGGGGGGTCCCTGGGGCTTGCTGGTCAGTCAGTCTGGTCTAATTAGTGAGTGCCAGGCCAATGGGAGACCCTGTCTCAACAAAGGTGGACAGTGCCTGAGGAATGACGCCCCAGGTGGTCCTCTTGCCTTTACACATCTATTCATTTTTTTTTTTTTTGGTTTTATGAGGTAGGGTCTCACTTTAGTTCAGGCTGACCTGGAATTCACTATGGAGTCTCAGGGTGGCCTCAAACTCAGGTGATCCTCCTACCTCTGCCTCCCAAGTGCTGGGATTAAAGGCGTGCGCCACCACGCCCGGCTTCTATTCATATATTTACATACATATGCCTGCACCTCCACATACATGCACCTGAACACACATGTATACACACATAGACACAAAAATCAGTCTAAAGAAGTAAAAAACTGATGAAATTATTATTATCTTTTTTATGAGAGAGAGTGACACAGAGAGAAAATGAATTGGCGTGCCAGGGCCTCCTGCCATTGCAGTCGCACTCCAGATGTGTGCGACACCACCTTTTTTTTCTTTCTGGTTTTTCGAGATAGGGTCTCACTCTAGCTCAGGCTGACCTAGAATTCACTATGAAGTCTAAGGGTGGCCTTGAACTCACGGCGATCCTCCTACCTCTGCCTCCCGTGTGCTGGGATTAAAGGCGTGCGCCACCACGCCCGGCACGCCACCACCTTGTATGCACGCACGCACAACCTTGTACATGCGTCACCTTGTGTGTCTGGCCTACGTGGGATCTGGGGAGTTGAACATGGCTCCTTACGCTTCCCAGGCAAGCACTTTAACCTGCTAAGCCATCTCTCAGCCCAGATGAAGTTAATTTTAAGGTTGCATTTTATGTGACTCGATAGATCCAAAATGGTGCCTGGTAGATCCCATTGTCCACAGAACTGCTTGTCAGCCCGAGAATGATACTCTTTCTGCCACAGCCAGTCAGTCTCCCCCATCATGTGGCCAGGGTGAGCTTGGCTCAGCTCCGTTCGTCACCGTGCTGCGTGTTAGACAGCCATCACGCGTGGTTCCGAACCGCTGAGCTGGGCGGCCTGGGGCTCAGGTCCTGAATGTCTTTCCATGGGCTGGAGCAAAACCCTACTGAACAAGGCTATCTTCCCAAGCGCTCCAAGCTTGTTCTTGAGATTGTCAGCTAACACTTAATCACATGGTAAGAGCAGCTGGCTGAAAAAAATTAACACAAAACCTTGCCACTTAAAAATGGCAGTGTTAAGCAAAGTAAGGCCTTATTTTAAATTGCTCTACAAATAAGCACCTGCGTTTGCAGACGGGCTCGTCCCTGGCATCCTCTAATCCTACTTCTCAAGCCTACTCTTGACTCTTGCTACCACCCCGTGGCCACAGGCTAATCGCAGTTTTGTATGGGAGAGCTGACATCCGTCCGCTCAACACAGTGACCTGGGGATTTCTGCCCAGGAAGCAGGACGGTTTCTCAGAAGAGTGACAGCCAGCTCCCAGAGTCACGGGAGCATGTGAAGAGCAGGGAGGGTATTGCAGCCATGGAAGACAGAGCAGACAGCTAGGTGTGGTGGACAAGGGTGAGGCCATCCTGCTAGGCCCTCGACTCTTCCCAGCTCAGAGACGTGCCCTAGATGTCTCTGCGGTGAGTGGAGCATGTTGTGATGGCCCGAGACCTGGCCTCGTGTCTGGAAGAATCAAAGTTTCCTAGCCTCCCTGGGACTCACAGGGGGGAAGGCCTGTTCTCCACGGAAGACAAAGTCACATGCCAAATGCCACCGTGACCTCCTGCTTGGCGGGGTGTCACTGGCAAACCACCAAGTGCGGGGGAAGGATGCTTTGGAAGGACCCTTTGCTGGCCGTAGAGGACATGCGGTGAGGTGTCTGGGAGCAGCTCAGGGTCTCGGTGTTGGTGACCTCCATGCTGAAGCCATTTGCTTTGGCTTCAATACAGTAGCAGGTGACACGGTGGTTTAGTCCTTCAGGCCTCTAGAAGTTGCCCTGTCAGTGCTCTGGCTTTGAGTCCCCAGGCCTCGAGTGTCCTCCTGTCCCTCTTTCCCTCTGCCAACTCTGATAGACAGGCCTCCTTCACTGCTCTCCGAGGCCAGTGCGGTCTGCGTCAGCCTGAGCCTTTGGCAACCCCAAAGGCTGCTATGGAGCAGGGCTTGGAAAGGGTCTCCGGGCTCAAAGCCATGTGGTGCCATGACTGGCGGGTCTCACCCGAACATAGATGGAGAAGTAGGCATGTTCTTACCCCTCGATGTGCCAGGCCAGCTACCCGTGCCCTCCTGCCCATGGTGTCTGGCAAGTGAAAGGTCCCAGTCATTGCTAGGGGAAGGAAAGGAATGGAGGGGTTGTCTGGAAATTCTCGCCTGGGTTGGACGAGAGACTAGAGGATGGTCTAAGACATGGAGATTGATCCTGAGGAGCCAAAGGCCTCACCTGGCATGGTTGGTGGGAAGGGGGTGAGAGGGTGGGGAGTCTCTCTCCCAGCTGAGTGCTTGTGAATGCTGATGCCCATTGGGAGGTGGGGGAGGGGCGTGGCACCACTATTTTTGTCCATTTCCCTTGGTGTGAATCTCATGCCCTGCAGAGCAAGGCGGCTTTGACGCCACAGGTGCCACGCAGATCCAAGAGTTGAGGGAAGGCCTCTGTCCATGCAGTGTTGGGGGAGCAGGAGGGTGATTCCCGCACAAATCCAGACCTCCGTCCGCATCCCTGCAGCCTCTGTGGAGGGAGCTCACACAGCCACCCCTGAGCACCAGGGTGACAGGGTGACCAGGACACTGAGCCTTGGCCAGGATGTGCATGTGAGATCCAGGGTACAGCAGCCAGGACATTGGGGTGGTAGCAAAGGTGTGGCTTCACCCTATTGTCTTCCTCTTGCCTCCCAGGGGCCTATGTACCCAAATGACCCTGGCTAGTTGAGGCTTAAGCAAAGGGACGTCTCTGTTTTGGCCCGGGGGGGGGGGGTCTGCTCAGCCCTTAGTTTCTCCACCTCTGCCATGAAATCATCTGCCCAGATGACCCTTTGAAGCCACAGAGTCCATAGTCTGTCATGGAACAGCCTGCTTGGAACTCCACTGTCCTTGGAATTGGTTTTCAGGCTTAAACAAATGTGATCAGGCCACGACAGGGACTATAATTCATCCATAAATGTATAGCTGTGCGTTTTATTACATCATAAAACCATTTCACAGCTTTCAATGTGTCATGTTAATATCGGTGGGTAATTTTAATTTTTTTTATATATCTGTGAGCAGAGTGGGAGAGAGAATGAATATGGGCACACAGGGCCTCTTACCATTGCAAACGAATTCCAGATGCATGCGTCAATTTGTGTATCTGGCTTTATGTGTGTACTGGGGAATCGAACCCAGGTTGGCGTCTTTGCAAGCAAGTACCTTTAACTGCTGAGCCATCTCTGTAGCCCCATTTTTTCTCCTCCTATTATGCAGGTCTTGTGCAGGTAGCGTCAGCCACTGTAAGAAATTTCACTGTCATAAAATACCATGGTCACTTTGTGTCTGGAAGACAGTATTGTAAGCACTCCTCCCCTCCCTTTGGCTCTTACATTCTTTTACTTTATTTTACTTTTTTTGTTTTTTTGAGGTAGGGTCTCGTCTAGCCCAGGCTGACCTGGAATTCACTAAGTAGTCTCAGGGTGGCCTCGAACTCACGGAGATCCTCCTACCTCTGCCTCCCGAGTGCTGGGATTAAAGGCGTGCACCACCACGCCTGGCTCAGCTCTTACATTCTTTTTGTCATCTCTTCCACAATGGTCCCTGAGCCTTGGAGGGTGATAGAGATGTCTCACTTAGTGCTGTATACCTTCTTGGGTAATTTTTCAGGTGTATAGACGCAGGGGTGTTGCAGCCCTCCTGTGCCTATGGGGTGAGTTGAAGGGCACAGGTAGATGGTTTGCTGGCAGTGATATACCTCTCACTTGACCATGGCCACCTCCAGACCTTACCAGATCAGCAGGGTACCAGGGGCCAGCGTATCAGTCACTCTATCTCTGCTTGGGACCCTGGCATAGTGGGAGTCCACCTCCGAGCACACTCCAGCCTGTGGTTTTCTCTGTTCACGTCTTTCACATTTAAAATCATCTCCTGAGTTCCTCAGAGCTCCGTGTTGCTCAGGGAGGCAGGCTCCCGTGTGCAGGATGCCCTGTGGAGCTGCTGGGACGTACCGTTGTGTTACTTTCTCTTTATTGTGACCAAATACCCAAGAAGAAGCAACTTGAGGAAAGAAGGGCTTGTTTTGGCTCAGAGTTGGAGGTTACATTTTATCACGGTGAGAAAGGCACGGTGGCAGGAGTCTAAAGCAGCTGGTCACATTCAATCACGTTATACAGTCCAGGACCGCAGCCCATGGGGTGGAACCGGCCACCACCTCAGTTAATCTAATCAAGATAACCCCGCAGGCACGCCCAGAGACTCCTTTCCTAGATGATTCATAGGTGGGTTGGGAGAGGTATGTCAGGGAGACCTTGGGTTCACCCCAAGTACCTGCTTTTCAATAGGGATGAGTTTGCACACAGATTCCACAGAAAGGTCCCAATTAAAGCAGGAGCCACAGGGAAAAAAAAGAGGGGGAGGGATACTCCAAGCCAGTGGTGGTGGCCCATGCCTATAATTCCAGCACTGGGGAGGTGGAGGGAGGAGGATCGAGAGTTCAAGACAGGCCTGGGCTATGTAAAATATTTAAGGCCAGCCTAAAACCCTATCTCAAACAATAAAAATAAAACAAGTGGCCCCCAGCCCCCTTAGAAAGCTCCTTCACACCTCTGGGAATATCACAGCCCATCTAACCAACTAGAATCTGAGGGAGGCTGGAAGTAAAGCACCTTTCCAGATGGAGGTACGGATGACCCCCTCCGGCCTAGGGCCACGTTCCTCAGGCTGGTGGCGGAGGTGGTGGGTCAAGACATACTCCATGTTTCTGAGAGATAGTTCTAATATACATTCTAGGGTACCTTCAAATTTAAAGATTCAGTCTTCCAAGTGTTAGGATTGCAGACATGCCTACCCAGATTAGAGTGCCTTTTTTCAAAAATTATTTTTTTTAAAAAGCTTTTTTTTTTTTATTGAGAGAAAGAAAGAGAGAGGGAGAATTGGCACGACAGGATGTCAGCCACTGTCATCAAATGCCAGGTGCTTGCGTCACCTAGTGGGCATGTGCAACCTTGCACTTGCTTCACCTTTGTGCGCCTAGCTTACACGGGATCTGGAGAGTCTAATGTGGGTCCTTAGGCTTCACGGGCAAGTGCCTTAACTGCTAAGCCATCTCTCCGGCCCTGGAGTGCCTTTTAAAAATGTATTTATTTATTTGAGAGAAAGAAAAAGAGTGTGAGTGTGGGTATGCCAGGGTCTCTTGCCACTGTGAGTGAACTCCAGACCCATGTGTCACTTTGTGCATCTCGCTTTGCAGGGGTACTAGAGAGTTGAACCCAGGCCGGCAGGCTTTGCATTTGCAAGCAAGTGCTTCTAGCCACTGAGACATCTCCCCAGCCCCTGGAGTGCCTTTTGGAGGGTGTGTAGGATCTGCTGAAGTGTGGTCACCAAACCTGCCTGCCAGGGCAGTGACCGCTACATTTTGGGCTGGGGTCCTGGGGCAGCCTGAGTTTCAGCTTCGTCTTACTTGGTAACCAAGGGCCAGCTGTCCCGACAGCACTGTGACCTGCACCCACAGCCTAGTCCTGTCCTATGGTATGACCAGCTGCCCAACTCCCAGCCTTGTCAAGAGGGCTGCAGGGTTGCGTAGGGCAGGGACTTCGGCCCATTGGTGCTCCCATTGCATTCCGGCCTGAGGGCAGCTAGCCTGTGCTGGTGGATTGGTAGCCCCTCCCCACTTAAAAAAAAAAAAAAACGGGGAAAAGGGACTTGTATTTATTTCAGTTTTTAATTTGAGAGAGAGAGAATTGGCATGCCGGGGGGTGGGGGTGGGGGGGGCGGCTCAACTGCTGAAATCAAACTTGCGCCACCTAGTGGGCATGTGCGACTTTGCATTTGCCTCACCTTTCTGCGTCTGGCTTATGTGGAATCTGGAGAGTCGAACATGGGTCCTTAGGCTTCTTAGGCAAGCGCCTTAACCGCTAAGCCATCTCTCTGGTCCCCCTCCCCAGTTTTTGCTGCCTGTGCTGCCCCCCTCAAGATGTCTCAAGGGCCCTTGAGTGTGGTATGAGGGGCCACGGTGGGTCAGCAGCCTCCCTGACCCCAGCATCACAGGGAAGGCTTGCTCTCTGCTGAAGGGCTTTCCTGATGCCTGTGGTCCCGGCTCCCCTGCTGCTTCTCTGTCCTGGCAGAATATTCTGACGTGTGCACCAGCATACAATGCACAGCAGGCCCACCAGACCAAGATGCTCATAGCCCCTGTCCTCTTTCATCTAATGCCATTGCAGCAGGGGTTCCGGAGGCAGGGAGGAGGAGTTTTACGGTGTGGCCACGCTGTCATTTCCATCAGAAAGGAGAGGGCTCCAAACCTATCCAACAGGGGCCCTTCAAAACCATTCTCCTGGGCTGGAGGGACGGCGTAGTGGTTAAGGCGCTTGCCTACAAAACCAAAGGACCCAGGTTTGATTCCCCAGGGCCCATGTAAGCCAGATGCACAAGGTGCCACATGCATCTGGAGTTCGTTTGCAGTGGCTGGGGCCTTGGTGCACCCGTTGTCTCTCTCTCGCTCTCTCGCTTTCACTCTCAAATAAATAAATTTAGAAAAACTAAAAAGCTAAGGAGCAATTTGAAAAGAAACACCAGTCTCCTGGAAACCCCAAGAGACAGATATGTGCCCTTTCTGACGTCATGCCCCAGGCACGCAGCACAGGTGCGACACAGTGGCACTTAAGGAACGCTGCTGCACAATGAGTGAGCGTGCCACGCTGAGGTTTGCTGCAGATGTCCCGTCACCGACTTGACATCCTCTATACCAGCTGCCAAACTCCTGCCTGCAAAACAGTCATCCTGAGCCGGGCGTGGAGGCGCACGCCTTTAATCCCAGCACTCGGGAGGCAGAGGTAGGAGGATCGCCGTGAGTTCGAGGCCACCCTGAGACTCCATAGTGAACTCCAGGTCAGCCTGAGCCACAGCGACACCCTACCTTGAAAAAACAAAAATCAAAACAAAAGTCATCCCTCAGCCCTACCAGGCTGAAGAAAAGATGTGTTCTCTGGACACTTGGCCAGCACACCAGGATGACCTCTGCACCGTTTTCATTGTCTTCCTACTTCTGTTCGTCACTCCCCAGATGGGACATGCTCTGCAAGGGTCATTTTGAGGGACAGAGCAAGCAGATGGCCGATCACTGCACATGGGCTGGACACATTAAGAGGAAGAACACTGAGTGCGTGCCTGGCTTTGTGTGAAGGATTCACGCACATTCCTGCACTGCTCGGTGGCCTTCCACACTTTACTGTCACAACCCTCAACACCACTGGCAGGGGTGGGGGGGTTGTGGCTCTGGCTCAACATCATAGGCGGAAGCCCTGTTTTGCAGTTGAAGGAGTAAGATTGGGGAGCGGAAGTGATTCTCTGGAGGCTACACACAGCATGTTTCACATGACCAAGGAGGAACTGAAACCTTTAGCCATCTGCCCTGGGCCCCAGGATGTCCTCCAGGGCCCAGCCCCTGTGACCCAGTGCCTTAGGCACTGTTATTTTCTAGTTCCTAAGTGTGTGTGGGCTCTTCAGTGGCTTACAAGGAATTGACAGAAAAGAGACAGTTGCATAGGGGAAAGGGGACAGCCCAGAGGACACAGCTCCTGGGGGATCTTTAGGTAGGTGGGTCTGGCCAGCTGGGCTTTGTGACTCTGGGATCCCACCAGCAGGGAGAGACTCTCCACCAAGGGGAATGGTTAGGGCTATGTTAGGACTGCTGGGGGTGAGTGATGTGTAAAGTGGTTTTTGTCCATCCATCTGTCCCCATATAAACCATCCACCCCACAGTGACCTCTCTCTCTATCTTTTGTGCCCTGAAATGAACCTCCACCTGGTGTGGACCGAGGTTACAAAACGTTCACTTTGGTTTCCCAGTAACAAGTTCTTGGTGGCTTGGCAGTGACTCGACAGCCACAGATCGCCTGGGGCAGGAGCGGCACACCATGCTTCCCGAGCCTGTCAGGACGATGTTTTATGTCTCCTATAAACATGCAGTGTGCCTGAAGCAGAGGGCAGTCTGTTCACTTCCCCCAGTTTTGCTGGGCGAGGGAGCTGGGTCCTCAGAGCAGCTGCCTTGTTGAAAGGGGATAACAATCAGGCCCCCCCCCGGAAGTGGGGGCTCAGGCAGGGGGTGAGGGAAGTGGGAATTGGCCTCTTGGAGCTCTTTCTGGAAGAGTTCAGGCTATTGTGAGGACAGAAGTCATTGTTAAGGGTTTAGCATCTGTCAGTGCAGCTGGCTGTGGGCAACTGCAGGGGAGAGAGGGTGAGAGGAGGAGGTTTGGGGTAGGTGAGGGGAACTCCCTGCCTTGTCCCATATGGCCCAGCTATATCTCAGTGCATAGTCCTGCCACTGTCTGGGGCTCTCCCTGCAAGTCTGTTCTTGCTTTCTGGTCAGCAGCCAGACCAGGACACCCGGGATGGCTAGCTCAGCACCCAGCCCTGAGCTTCTAATTCTTTCCTTCCTTCCCTTAGAGAACATGTGTGGTGTGTCATGTGATATATGAGTGGCACATGCGTGTGTGTGTGCATGCACACGCATGTGCGTAAGTCCCAAGTACACGTGTGGAGGTCAGAGTAGAATGTCTGGGGTTCTCCTTGGTCTCTCCTCTGTGTATTTTCTCGAGAGAGAGCTTGCTGTTTCCTATCACTGAGGTCCAGTAATTCTCTGGCCTTTGTCCTGCACAAGGCCAGGGCTGCAGAAGTGTGTGGCTATGACCAGCTTGTGATGTGGATGCTGAGGAATCAAACTCGGGCCCTCGTGTTTAAGCGGCAAGCCCTCCTAACCACTGAGCCATCTCCTCAGCCCTAATGGTCTAATTTTGGGGGGTTTCAAAAAACATTTCTTGATTTTGGGCTGAGGGTGTTGCTCGGTGCTAGGGCACCCAACTAGCATGTTAGATCCTTGGCATTACAAAAAAAAATAAATAAATAAAATAAAATCCCTGGGGGTTAGCTCCAGGTACAAAGTGTGAATACCTGAGGCTGGATTCCCCAGAACCTCCGTGGAAGCCAGATGCTGTCGCAGGAGCTCCTGCGGTTCCAGCATGCCTTGAGTGAAAAAGCAAACTGGCCCCGGGGCACATGGGCCAGTAGCCCGGAGAATGCAGCAGGGAACAAGTCACCTTGCTTCAAACTACATGGAAGCCGAGGACCGACGACTGAAGTTGTCCTCTGACCTCCACACATGCATCGTGACATTTTCATGTGCACACATGCACGCACACACGCTCACTGAGTTGGAAAAGTGTTTGGATCTGTTTCACTCCAGAGGCCACAAGCCAGCATCGGCTTCTCACTTAGGAGACCCGTCAGCCCAGTGCTCTGGAGGCGATGGGAACTCGCCGGCGCTGGCTCCAGCTCACCTGGACTCCATTCTCCCGTGTTCCTGGGAGCCTGGCACTTGTGGAGCATCGGGATGCCATCGGGGCACCCTAACGGGGCCAAGCAGAGCATGGCGGCCTCGTTCCGTGATGACTCAGAGGCCTGCAAGACTTGGCAGAGCCTTGGGGGACTTTCCAAGAACTGTGGGAACGTGGGCTGGGGTAAGCCCAGGTGAGAGGCTAGGCAGCCCAGCCTCGCCTGTGTCTAGGGGTTGTGTTCAGGGCCATGTGGGGCTTTTATGGGTCTTATAAGACCTTACTTGGGGGTCTCAGTGAGCTTGCATCTTCTGAGAAGCCAGAGGCCGGGGTCCTTGCACAATGGGGTCCGTCACCCTGCCATTGCACTGCCCACCCAGAATATTTCAGGCCGCTCATCGAGTCTCATTTTGTACCTTCCCTCCTGGCCCAGCACGGATGGCCCTTTTGCTGCCCACCCCACACAGACCCAGCTGGTCATGGCACACGCTAACCTGTGGTCACAGGTGACGGCGATTTACAAAGTATGGCGGAGTCACAGAGTGTTCAGGAGAGTCACACTCGGAGCTGTTACATTTCCTAAGAATCATGGGATATCCATGCTTCTGTGGCCAAAGAGAAAGACATTTTGGGGGGCCGAGCTTGGCATCCCACCGAGTGATATTCCCGCAGCTGCGTGTCTCACCTGACGCGTGAGTCAACTTCACGTTGCTGGGACAGAACACCTGACAGAAATCGGTTTAAGGGAGGAAGGGTTTATATCAGCTTTCAGTTTCCGGTTACAGTCCCTCACGTCAGGGAAGGTGTGATGGCGGGAGCTCGGGGCAGCTGGTCACATTCAGTCCGAGGTGAGGAAGCAGAGCTATGAATGCTGCATGCTCAACTAGCTCTCTCCTTTCTGTGTGGTCCAGGACCCCAGTCTGTGGAATGGTGCCACCCAGTCAGAGGTCTTCCCACCTCAGTTAGCCTAACCAAGACGGTCTTGCATAGACACACCCAAAGGCGAACCTGGGGTCCATAACCCCTCACACGTGATTCTAGATCCTGTCCAGTTGACAATAAATAGAAACCATCACACCTAAGTACCACCTGACACCAGGATTGTACACAGCTGCTTCCCCCCCCCCCCCCAATCTGGACCACGAGGTCACAGAACCATGGTCTTTCTATCCCCAAAACCCAGCAATCTTCTGGTATAAAATTGGTCTTAGGATAAATATTGATTAGCCCAGACCTATGTAGTTGACAGTCTTTTGTCTTAATTGCTCGGTGTAATCTTAGGGATATTACTTTAACAAGCATGTTGGGTTTTATGTTTATGATTTCATGCTCATTTAAAAACTTGCCCCAGCTGAACAGATGACTTAGCAGTTAAGGCACTTGCCTGTAAGACCTAACAACTTGAGTTCATTTCCCCAGGACCCACGTAAAGCCAGACGCACAAAGTGGTACATGCATCTGGAGTTTGTTTGCAGTGGCTATAGGCCCTGGCGCACTCATTCTCTCTCTGTCTCTCTCTCCATCTATCCTTCTGTGCTTGCAAATAAATATAATAAACACTGGCTTCGTGGTCATTCTCTTTATTTCCCACTTCCCTGTAATTCAGAACACTCATGTGGTGAAATTTCAGTTCTGTAGTCTTATCACTTCTAATAATGTGCACAAAGTTGTCTTCCCAGTGTTCATTGACCTGAATTAAATACCGGCCTGGGAGTACGTGGAATGAATGCGGAGTGGCATCAGTGCGGGAGGTCTGGTCACCCACTGTCTCCAAGTTCTGTGTGAGGGACCCAGAGAAGAGGGTGGGTACAAGGCTCCCCAGCAGGACGCTGACCCTGTCCACCAGTCCACCGCAGGTTCTGGGTAGTGGGCTTTGCGGAGTAGGGAGAAAGCATGTGTGTACTCTGTGGCTTTGAGTGTCTGTTGTCTGCAGATGAAGGGGATTGATTGGCTTTCCCCCCCCCCCGTGCTTCTGGCTGCTCGTGTTTAACCTCCGGGTGGGTTAGGGGAGATGGTGGGAAGTGGTCCATGAAATGCGATTCTGCGGGGATGGATGCTCCTGGTCGCCACTGATTTAGAGAGGAAAGGACGGCTCTGAACATGGTTGTGAACATGTGTTAAGTGACCGCCTGGGGGTATTCATAGTATCTTAGTCCCATGTGATATCGAGGTTTCTATGGAGGGTTGTTTTCAGTATCTCAGTGCCATGTGATGTTGGGTGACTGCACAGCAGGTGTTCCTAGCGTGTCAGTCTTGTGTGATGTTGGGGTGTCTGCCTAGGGATGTGTGGCAGTTTGAATAGATGGCCCCCAGTATATTCAGTGTTTTATTCGTTTGTCATTTGCATCTGCAGCCACCAGGCTGGAGGCAGTGTCACTGGGCGGATCTTAAGGTGTGGTGGTGGGTTTCAGATTTCAATCTAAAGATATGCAAAGTGTGCCTAGCTGGAGTTCCTGAAGTGTGTTGTGCTGTGTGGCTTTTGGCTTTTGGCTTGTGCTTCTCTCTCTCTCTCTCTCTCTGTGTCTGGTCCTGTGAAAGCAGGTCAGCATCTTCTGCTATTCTGGAACTTCCCCTGGATCTGCAAGCTTCAATAAATATCCCTTCCTCCATAACTCTGCCTGGTCTGGAAGTTCATCTCATTGAACCTGAAGCTGTCTGCTACAGGATATTCCCAGCATCTCAGTCCTGTGTCATGTTGAGGTGTTTGTCTGGGAGTGTTCCTAGCATCTCACTCTTGCATGATGTTGGGGTATTTTCCCAGGTATATTCCTAGCATCTCAGTCCTGTGTGATGTTGAGGTGATCACTAGGAGGTATTCCCACCTTCTCAGTCCCATGGTCTTGTCCCTTCTGTGAGTATAGAGAGGACAGAGGCTGAGTCACCCATCCCTCCCTGGTGGTATCTTCTGGCTCTCTGCAAGGTGCTCACTGTGAGGGGAAGGAATCTCTCACTACTATGTGCACTCACATTACTGTGCCCCTGAGCCTCAGTTTATACTGGTGCAAAGTGGGTCTGGTCGGACTCTTGGTAGTGACAGAATAGTGAGGTCAGGTGAACTTCCCTGTATCTAGCAATTATAAAACTTGGGAAAGACACACAACAACATATTTAGAAGCCCTGGACAAGAGTGAAAAACTGAAGCTGGGGGAGTCTCCCATGGAGGGGCAAACTCAAGTGGATAGGGCCTTTTGTATGAGGGCCTTACCCACTCCTCAGCAGAAAACTGAGGTTCCGCAAGTGTCTGTCAGCATCCATCTCTATAACAAAATGCCAGAGTCAGTCAATCTTAAAAGAAGGAAAGGAGCTGGGGAGATGGCTCAGTAGGCAAGAGCACTTGCTACAAGCATGAGGGCCCGAGTTCGGTTCCCCAGGATCCATATAAACATCTGGGCATGGCCATGCCCATCTGTGGGAAGCAGAGATTAAAGAATCACAAAAACTGCAGCTCCACCTTCAGAAAGAGACTCCATTCAACGAAATACCCGGATGAGCAGGAGAGGAAGGACGCCTGATGTTTCCTCTGGCCTCTTTGCATCTGCAAGCAGAGCGTACCTGCACATACATGTGCATACACTGCACTTCACATACTACACATTAAAAAGAAGAAGGGTCTGGAGAGATGGCTTAGAGGTTAAGGCGCTTGCCTGTGAAGCCAAAGGACCCAGGTTCGATGCCTCAGGACCCACGTAAGCCAGATGCACAAGGGGCACATGCGTCTGGAGTTCATTTGCAGTGGCTGGAGGCCCTGGTGTGCCCACTCTCTCTCTCTCTGTCTGTCTCTCTTCTATCTCTCTCTGCTTGCAAATAAATAAAATAAAAAAAATAAAAAATTAAGAAATATTAAAAAAGAAGAAGAAGAAAAGAAGTGGTGGTATACACCTGTAATCCCAGCACTTCAGAGGCAGAGGTAGGAGGATCACTATATATTGAGACCAGCCCAAGACTACATTCTAGGTCAACCTGGGCTAGAGCGAGACCCTACTTTGGAAAACAAACAAAACAAAACAAAAGAAAGAAAGAAAGAAAGAAAGAAAGAAAGAAAGAAAGAAAAGAACAAAAAAGAAAGCAAAAAGAGGAGGAGGAAGGGGGGAGCAGGTGAAGAAGAAAGGTTGATGTTGGCTCACAGTTTCAGTGCATGGTCCCCTGGCACAGTTGCTTTGACCCATGGCACATATGCGTCATGATGGGGCTCGTAGTGGGAGAGGTCTGTTTAGGGTACAGCAGCTGGGAGGTGAAAAGAGAGAGTGGGATGGGAGTCCCAATGATCTCCTTGAAGCGCACACCACCGGTGACCTAACTTCCTTCCACTAGGCCTCACTTCCTCAAGGTCCCCTCACCTCCTGTAGTATCACTGGGGACCAAGCCTTCAACACATGGGCATTTGGAGGACATTCAACACTCAAACTGCTGGGCCAAATGTGGGACTGAAGGTTAGAGTGGTAATGCTGGGAAGCAGGGGTCCCCAAATCCACCCATGTCCTTGGTGGATCCTGTCATCCCACCTGTGCAGGAAAGTCCCCGGGGGTTCTAGCTGGAGGCTGAATTCAGTGGCCAGGTGAACTCTTCCCACTGCAGGAAGGACAGGGGTGGAAGTCTGAGTTCAGCTAGGTTCACTCTTAGCATGAACGGGATTCTCAGAAGTCGCAGGGTCCAGTCTCCATCCTTCCTTCACAGCCCAATGTCCAATAAAATCAGCCAGCTTGCAAAGAAACAAGAGAACATGTATCATGCTCAGGAACAGATGGTCCGCAGGAGCCAGCCTCAAGATGACCCGGATGTTTCAATGAACAGCTGTGTTAGTCAGTGTTCTTTAGGGCAGATGGAACTGATCAGACAGGTACCGATACGTGGTGGGGTATCATGGGGAATCGGAGACCCCAAATGCCCACGATATTGCTGTCTGAGAGGAAAGTGGGTGGTCTTATTCTGAGTCCAAAGACCTGAGAACTGGTTAGGGGTGTGTGTGGGGGGGGTGGGGAGAAGGATGCTGGCATATGTGCTGGCCTCAGAGGCCTGAGAACTAGGACTTCTGAGGTGGAAGAGACAAAGATGGATGTCCCAATTCAGAAGAGGGTCAGCTGGCCCATCCCCAACCCGTTCTTTGCATCTAGGCTTTAGTAACGAATTGGCTGATGCCCACTCACATTGGTCAGGGCCATCTGCTTTACTCAGTCCGTGGATTCTGTTACTCTCTTTCGGAAACACCTCATCGGCATACCCAGAAAGAATGCTGCCCAACTCTCTGGGTACCCCTCAGCCCAGACAAGTGGACATACAGAGTTAACTATAACAACAGATTTATACATCTGGTCAAAGATTCAGAGGGAAACCTATGACAAAGAAATGAACCAATGGAAGACAGCAGAGGAAGAGAAACTATTGAAGGTGGAAAGCATGCCTGAACTGAGGTGCTTGCGTTGGCTTGATACAAGGTTGCAGATGGCAGAAGACAGGCCTGGGGTAGTTAAATACTGTAACAGAGAAAGATGATTGGAACCTCAGACATGGGGGGCATTCTCAAGTGGCCTAACATAGGAATCCTGGGAATTGCAGAAAGAGGAGAATGAAGGAGAGAGGCGGGGAAACAGCAGCAACAACAACAAAAAATCATGGGTGAGAGAGGCTAGTATTTCCTAAATTCCAAACTATCATAAAACTGCAAATTCCCCTGAGCGAAAGGAAAGACCTAAATTCATGGAAATATATACTATGTTCATGGATTGAACGATAGTGATAAGAGGCTATAGTTCTCCATCATGGTTAGCTGTAATTGTAATACAGTTCCTATCATTTTCCTGGCAGATCCCTCTTCCCCCAGAAATTGGTAGCTGATTTTAAAGTTTATTTGGAAATGCACAGGACCTTAGGATAGCCTAAACATTCTCATAGAAGAACAAAGCTAGATGACTTATATCTGATCTCCAGACTCTAAATTGAACCAAAGCATGAGCTGACTGCTCATGATACAACAGAGTCTCTGACGAATTTTTCCAGAACTCCTGGATATTCCTGTGGGGATACTGTACACAAAATTAATTTGGGTGAGGCCGGGTGTGGTGGTGCACACCTTTAATCCCAGCACTCGGGAGGCAGAGGTAGGAGGATTGCTGTGAGTTCGAGGCTACCCTGAGACTGCATAGTGAATTCCAGATCAGCCTGGACTAGAGTGAGACCTTACCTTGGAAAACAAACAAACAAACGAACAAAAAATTAATTTGGGTGGCTCAGAGATTAATCATAAACACTAAATCTGTACAGCTCTCCATGGAAGATGGAGAGGTAACATCTGTGACTTGGAAGAAAGCAAAAATTTCTTTGACCTACATGGGATTTCTTATATAGCACACTGGACAGAATGAGGACAGCATAGAAGAAAAAAGCTAATAAATGAGGCCTCACTTAATTATGAGTAAATGCTTATACAAGCACATGAAGAAAATGAATAGCTAAGCTAGAGGGTGGGGCAAGGGACTGTCACCAAACATCTGAGAAAGTACTGGGTTTGGCGAGGTGGGTTGCGGTGAGATGATGGGATAGTGGGATAGACAGCGTGGTGGGGGCTAGAATAGGCTGGTGTGGGATGGGCTGCACAGCCAAGTCCATGTGTCTTGCCAGGGCACTTTCCATCTTTACAAACCTTACCAAAAACACTGTGGAAAACCACTGCCTGGCATTTTTCGCGGGGCTTGGTGGTGTAGGTGCGTACCTGGATGTGGAGAGTCAGCCAGGGGTGAGGGCACTGGGAAGCGACTTTTATTGCCAGGCCACCTTTTCCAGACCCCACCAGTCCACTTGAGCTTCTTCAAGTCTCCTCTGTCTCAGAATTGCCCTGACCTCCTCAAAAAAATCCCAATTCCTTGTTGTGCTACAAAATGGGGCTAATACCTGCTTCCCCAGGTCAGTGGATGTCTGGGTACCCCTCCGTCAAAGGCTTCAACGCTGGGCACCACAGAGTGTTTGGGACATGAAAGCGTGTGGCTGGTTCGCTGGAGCAGGGTTACGGAGACCATGGTGACAGCACAGGCTGGTCTGCCCACCTGCAGGCCCAAGAGGATCCGATTCTAGTTGGTCGGAGATGGGGACTATATAGGGATCTTGTTTGAAAAGGATCCCAGGTGGGCAGGGCCAGAGTCCTGGAATCAGTTTAGATGTCTCCACAATGTGGAGTGAGAGAAACAGGGGCTCCAACTATTGGCTTGTAACCAGACCTCAAAGCCCTGGTTCCAGGCCTGACTATTAGCCATTTTTACCCATATTCCTGGTCTGTTGAATATGTAACACCCCCTCCTCCCTCCCATCCGTGGGCCTGTCGGAGTGAAGCGGATGTCTGTCTGCAGGCCATGAGCCATCTCATCTGCTTCGAGCTGCCAGGTTCTCTGTAGCCCAGAGCGTCTGTTTCTCTCTGTTCCACATTGTCAGAATTCTCGACAGCAACACGGCCACCAGCCTCGCTCGCTCTGTCTCCTGGCAGAAATTTTGGAGGTGGCTGGCACTTGTTGAAAAGCCCCTGCAACCCACACTTGACCCGATAGCCGGGTGGGTGAAGTGGCAGGCCCACATCCTTGGGGTCAGAGTCCAGAGAGGCAAGGAAGACGACTCGTGTCATTGTGAATGACAGTGGCCAGACCTATCCGGGATGGACCTTTGGATGGATCATTGAGAAAGTCCAGGAGATCAGATTGACTCTCCTCATGGGTGTTCTGAGGGGGGCCTAGGTATGTCTAGAGGCTACACGTGCCCCCATATCATTCCCCCAGTGAGGAGTTATTTCCAGTGAGGGAAAGGATCTGGGAGGGGGCCTGAGCTCGTCTTCTCTTCCCTTGCTGTGTTCTTCCCCATTCCCCTCTCCCTCCCCCCTCACATGTATGACCTGGGTGTGTTTAGTGCAACATGGTCCCAGGACAGTCCTCTTTCAAGGATTTTATGAGGCTAAAGAGAGTAAGTGGCTTTATAAGAACTTTAAGTGGGAATGAGAACAGACACTTGTAATCCCAGCACTCTGGAAGTCGAGGCCAGCCTGGGCTCCATAGTGAGTTCTAGGCCACTCCGGACATTTGAAAGGCTCAGAACTGGGTGGGTAGCTCTCTGATTGTTATGGCGTAACCTATTTCTGGCTAGCATCGTACCTTGGCCAATGCATCTGGAATAGAGCAGAAGATGTAGTAAATGCTGGAAGCCACCGTTTCTCCCATCCTTTGCCCCCTAGCCTGCAGGAGTGTCGCCTGAACTCAACACCAGGCTCACCTGCATCCCTTGAGCCCTGGGGCACGGTGACCACCACCCCCCCCCCCCCCGTCCTCTGTGAGACAGGCCAGCGGGAAGAAGTGGTGGTTGGGATGCATTGGCTGAATCAGTGGAGCTCTTGCTGAGCGCCCACCAACATGGCGGGGTGGCAGTTCAGAGGAGCTTGCTGTATCCGGGACACACATCACCATTCGCAGCACCCTTGGGAAGGCGGCCCTGGGGCTGCGCCCATGGTCTCGGGCCCGCAGGCATGGGGTAGTAGAGCAGAATCGAAGCTGCCTGTGTTATAACTCAACAGTGCTTTCCTTGGCTCTGGCTCTGGGGAAGTGTACCACACGTGTGCCTCTCTATTCTTATTTCTTGGCTGCCAGATGTGGGAGGCATCCACGTGTGGGCCCTTTGCCCTTGATCTTCACTTTGGGATGGTGAGACCCCCACCCCCACCCCCGGGCTGAGCTCTGCTGTGGGAGCTGGAGTTGAGCAGTCCTGCCAACCAGCCACAGAGGATCCTTGCCCCTGGGCCTCAAGCTGGCATGGGTCCCTAGTATTTACTCTAGGGCTCGGTAATGGCTGGGGAAAGCAGCGCCTTCTAAGATGGGCAGATCCCGATGGCAGCCTCGACCCTGCTTGATTCAAACTCACAGAGCACCTCGCGATGTGGAAGAGGAGGTTTAGGCCAGGCAGGTGACCTTGCCAGGGCCCTGGGCTGGCCCATCCTCCCCACCACCGATGTGCTCCCCAGCCCCTCCTCCTGAGTGGCTGGACTCTTCCTTCCTTGCTCACACAACTCCCCCTGTGCAGTGAGCATGACCTGGGCGAGGACATCTACGACTGTGTCCCGTGTGAAGATGATGGCGACGACATCTATGAGGACATCATCAAGGTGGAGGTGCAGCAGCCCATGGTAAGCCACGCCCGTCCCCTGCAGAAACTGAGCTGCCCACATTCTGGACCATCCACAGGGACCTGCCTGGGGTGCCCAGGAGGTGTCCTTCCCACTCCCCCCTCCGACCCCCCAGGCTCCCCTGCAGAGCATCTTTGCAGCGTTTCTCGTCTTGATTCCCCTCCCTTGCCTCATGGCCTTCTTTCTCATCGAGATGCTCCCCGGTGTTCCCAGCGTGACCCCACTGCTCTCTAGCCCCTCCGTCTGGGAGCCCATGAGGTTTTCCTTCAAAGGTTTCAAGGCTCTTACCCTTCAAAATAGTAACTGTGCACTCAGTCTAACGCAGTGCGCTTCATTGTACCCCTTTGTGCGGAGAGCGAGGGGACCGGTGTTGGCTCAGCCAGCCAGCTGCATGCCTTTTATGTTGGATGATATTTATTTCCACGCAGCCTTGGCTAATGATCTCGCGGATGCCGGTTTGCACCAGCGTGGGCTTATTGCCAACAGCTGCTGCGCTGAAGGCGGGGGTCTGGCTGGAGGAGATGGGAGAGGGAGGGGGCTGGCGGGGCAGGCCACGGCCTCCTCAAAACCCCCAATCTCGTGAGGGGTGCGCGTGACACCACTTGCCGGTTGTGGAGGCTTTTACTGAATTGTGTTCCCTGAGGAGAGTGGGACATTTATCAAGAAGCGAGCATCGCTGTCTGTGTGGGGGCTGCCAGCTGGTGGAGAAGCAACAAACTAGGAAAAGAATCCTGTGGAGGCCACAGAGAGCCTTTTCCAGAAGGCTGGTGATGAGCTGTTGTGCCCCTGGCTCCCTGGGAGATACAGAGGGCTGGGCCAGGGGCGCTCACAGCCCTGACACTCATGCCACGTTTAAGAACAGCTTTCTTCTCATTTACCCCCTAGGGTCCCCACCACGGTCAGGACCCTGCCCAGAGCAGTTGAGGGTGGCTTCTATGGGTGACTGTGCTGGCGTCTGGATTTGAGAAGGGGCTCTGGTTGATTGGGTCCACATGACTTCCAAGCTCTGGACAAGCTGGGTGCCCTGTGGGTAAATGTGAGCCTTCAGGTGCAGTGGCCTGGGTGACTATTTGAAGGTTCCCACCCCCATCCTGTCAGGCACTCTTAGGAACTCCCCCCCCCTACACCCCAGCCACACTTGGCCAGAGTGGGCCCTCCCAGGAGCCTGCCTCTGTCCTTGGTCCTGAAGTACCAGTAAAAGGTTACTTGCAGAACTCCAAAGGGAGCGTGCTTGGCCCTGTCTTCAGGACCAGCCAGCATCTGAATGCCCAAGTACTGGTGCTGGAGCTCTTGACTTGTCTGATCCAGTCCACCCATGGGGACTGGACTCCTGCTTGTTTCCAGGGTCCCCAGAGATTAAACAACTGGTTCCCCTGCTTCCTCATCGTGCCAGGAGCTAGCTGAACAGTCTTAAGTAGGAAGTCATGGGATGGTGACTTCTGTAAAGGAAAATAAATGCAGGAGATGGGCTGACTCCTGACCCTCCCCACCAGGCTCTGGGGAGGGCTGTGGTACCGCTGTGGGGCTATGGCTGATCGGGAGGTGGGCATCCCTGGCTTACCAAGCACGGCTTAAGGACAGTGGACACTGCTGACTGGTTCAATCTCGTTTGTTCCTTCATGCTTTCAGATTAGATACATGCAGGTAAGTGGCAGGTAAGGTAGGCTGGGCAGGCTCCTGCCAGCACCGTCTTTCCCACCTTTTGGGGAAGGTCTCAGGCCCCTTTGAGAAAGCTCAGGACTGTACCCTCAAGGAGATACTTTCAGGTACTCAGGAGTCCAGCAGATCATGGATCGTACCACCCCACATGAAGCCCTAAGCAGCAGTCGGCCTGGCCCTGCCCTGCGCAGCCTCGTATTGCATAGTGCTTTGGAGTACTGTGACCCGCAGTACCGGGGGAACTCCTGAGGTCGATGTGACTGTAAATGGCTGGACACTTGTCACAGTGCCGCTTCTGCAGAGCCTTCTAGGAAGATGTGGCTCACTGGGCCTGAGAGAACAGTTAGAAAACCTTCCATAGTCCCCTGTGTCAGGGCCCTGGAAGTAGGGGCAGATCCCACCATGGAGGTGTGTTTCCAGGTGACCCAGCTCTGGGCTATTATCTCGGGCCCTCTGGTTGGAAGCCAGCCTGGGGGTAGCGATTGGCCAATGCCACTTGATGGACGGAGCTGGCTTGTGCATGTAGAAGGTGCCTCGGGCACGTCTCGTCTGCCTGTATGCCAGGCTCCACTTCAGAGGCCCTCATTCCGGTTTGTTGACAACTGTAGATTCTGAGGCAGAAGCAGGTGCTGGGGCATCTAGGAGCCTCTGTAGGTTCCTTGGTGCTGACCCCCATCAAGTCTCCTCCTGTCCCTGTGCCTCAATTTCCTCACCTTCAGATAGTGGGGAGGGGTTGGGACCCCTGTCTCTCCACCATTGTTGCTTTTCGACCCTATGGCCCTACTGGTAAGGCGTTGGCCTGTTGTGTGGTGTGGGGCAGGTGACCTGGGACCCGTGGAGTAGGCGCTCAGGTGGCCAGTGGCCGGGCAGTGGGATCCTGACCCACATCTCATGTTCCCTCTAGAAAATGGGCATGACTGAGGATGACAAGAGGAGCTGTTGCTTGCTGGAGATTCAGGAGACAGAGGCCAAGTACTACCGCACCCTAGAGGACATTGAGAAGGTGAGGCTGGGCTGAGGCCTGGAACTCCGTGGCGGCTGGGTATGATCATGAGGTAGAGCCTTAGGGCAGATGTGATGGGTTGGAGGGGCTTAGTGGCCCCTCAGCTTTCCTGTCTGCCCCTACCCTCCCATGGCAGGTCTCTTGGCCTCCCTCCTGCCTTGTCTCTTTTTCCACAGTCCCACCTAAGCTGGGTATGACCATAGTTACGTTCCTGGACATGCATGACCTGAGCTAAAGTTCTCTCTACCTCTCCCCTTGTCCCATAGGACACAGCAGCGGGATCATCCTGCATTGGAAGTGGTCAAGCATTATGACAAGAGTGACCACCCTAAACCCCTAGTCAGCCCCTGTCACCTGCACTCACCCACAGGCCACCCCCTCCATCAGCACCCAATGGGCCTGGCTTGGGCATCTTTCTCTATAATGTCTATGTGCTCATTGCCAAATGCCAGAGGTGATGGGGTGCCAAGAGCAACATGGTTGTCAGGCTGAAATCCTCTTGGCTATTCTGTGGTCTGGGGTAGGGCCAAGTGTGGCTGGAATAGGGATGCCTAAATGGGCAGTGAGGAGCCTCCATCCAGCGATCCTGGGGTGTCCCTTTGGCTTCTGCTGGCCTTACTATGACCTCCACAGAGTCCTGTGGCAAGTGTGGGCGTGGGTTGCGGCCTACGCTGCCTGCCGCACAGGCCCACACTGCCCTGTCTGGGTGCTGTCCATTCAAGCCGAGCACCTCCCTGTGCCCAGCAGCTGTGACCCTGACCGGGGGGGGGGGCATGCGCCCTACACTCTGAGCAGTATGGACTTCTTTCTTCCAGAACTACATGGGTCCCCTGCGGCTGGTACTGAGCCCAGCAGATATGGCGGCGGTCTTCATCAACCTCGAGGTGAGTGTCCCAGGCTTGCCGTCCTTTGGGCCTTGCAGAGCCGTGTTCTGGCCAGTGTCATGGCCGGCTTGTGGCGTACGAGTAGGAGGAAGAGCAGGTACCTGCCGAAGAGACTGTGGCTTCCGGAGACGGAGGGGTGGCAGAGGGTGGCTTTCTGAGACTCTCCGTGTGCTCTCTGGCCACCGTGCACTGACAGACCCCTACCACACCGACGGGGACTTGAGACCCTTAGGATGGAGCAAGGAGGGAAATGTGCTCCCCATCTGCGCTGTGCATGCACGTCTGACTGCCGGCATACCCCAGGCCACCCCAGTGTGGTGGTTAACTTCCTGTGGTCAGCGGAGCAGGCGACTGGATTCCAGCCCCAAAAGGCGCATGCGAGCTGCTGCTCAGCCCGCTCGTCTGGTTCTCTTAACACCTGCTGTCATCTCGACAGGTGGGCTCTGCTCTCGTGCTCCCAGGTGGCTGACCCAGGGTCTCAGATGTCCCCTTTACTCTGTGACCCCTGACCTGCTGTGAGCCGCAGCCACGATGAGTGACCGTTGACAGGAAGGAAACCCGGGCGGGGAAAGAGGAGGCCTCAGGGTGTTACGTGCTGTTGCACATCAGCTGTGACATGTGGGGAAGGACGCTTTCCCTGGGCTGAAGCGACGTCGCGGTGTGGAGAAGCCATCTTGCAGACGCAGAGCTGTGCTGCACGGCCCCTCTGTTCTCCTTGAGTAGCAGGCAGGACCACAGAGACACCCAGCCAAGAACGGTTGCCCCTGCCTTCTCCATTCCCTTGTCCATGAGAGCCCGTGGTCCTACATTGCTTGGGGCTGACTGATGCTGGCCCGGGCAGCTTCCCTACCACTGTGTAGCAGGAGCGAGTTCAGGCTCCTTCGCCTGCCCGACAGCTACCCAGCTGGGTGACACTGGTGTTCATGAGGCCGAGTGCATGTCTAGTACCGGGATTTCGTGGCCTCGTCGGCTGACTGTGTGTTTTGCCTGCAGGACCTCATCAAAGTGCACCACAGTTTTCTACGGGCCATTGATGTGTCCATGATGGCGGGCGGCAGCACTCTGGCCAAGGTCTTCCTCGAGTTCAAGGAGAGGCGAGTGCTGGCTGGGCGGGTGCCTTGTCTCCGTCTTTGGGGCTTGGGCCTGGGCAGGACATCAGATGCAAACCCTTCATTTAGGTGAAAGCTCAGATTCTGCAGAGTGGGGCACGTGACTGCTTTCTTCCAGACACCGGTCCTTTTTTATACACCAAGATCTCTGACCCCTGTCCCCTTATCGTAGCCTGGAGGGCAGGGCACCTCTGAGCCCCTGCACCCATCTTGGCTTCTCTTGCTTGTCAGGATCTTTTTGTTTTGTTTTGTTTTTGGTTTTTCGAGGTAGGGTCTCACTCTAGCCCAGGCTGACCTGGATTTCACTATGGAGTCTCAGGGTGGCCTCGAACTCACGGCGATCCTCCTACCTCTGCCTCCCGAGTGCTGGGATTAAAGGCATGCACCACCACGCCCAGCTGCTTGTCAGGATCTTGGTGACCAATGTCCATGTCATCGTGGCATGTCCACTGTGCTCCAGGCCCAGCGTCCGAGGAGGCCTCCCCACCCCCACATGCAAGCTGGGTACAAGATGAGCAGGTTACCTCTGCTTCTGAAGAAAGTCGGGCGTGGCGGCACATACCTTAAACCCCAGCACTTAGGAGGCAGAGGTAGGAGGGTTGCCATGAGTTCAAGGCCACCCTGAGACTACAGAGTGAATTCCAGGTTCCAGGTCAACCTGTACTACTAGAGCCAGACACAACCTTGAAAAACCAAAAAAAAAAAAAAAAAACAGAAGTCAGATCCACCATGAAGGTTGGACAGAAGGGGTTCTGGGGACGGGGCAGAATGAGATGGTGGTGTTGTTGTGACATCACTTCCTATTGATGTACCCTCCTGTCAATTAGACACCAGTTTAGTGCCTGGGCCATCCAGTGCTGTAAGTGGGAGCCTGGTGCACATCCAGCAGAAGCTGCGTTGGCCGGCCAGGAGGAGAAAGACAGGCCTCCGGATGAGGTGGGGGTACACGGGGCAGCTGCTGCACTGCACTGTCCTGACACAGCTGGCCTGACCCCTGAGTGTGGGGACATGTGCTTGGAGCCTTGTCCCCTCCACTTGTATCTTTGCCTGGGTGCCGCCATGTCTCTGCAGCTCCCAGGACAAATGTCCACAGAGCCTGGGTAAGCTGTGGACATCGTAGGTCAGAATCCTGTCGTCTCTGAGTCTGGCGGCCCCTCTTCCTCTACGGCATGTCTAGACGCAGGGGTGGTGGGGAGCCTGGAGACTGCCAGAAACCGCCTACATTAACCAGGCCTGTCAGCCGGGCAAGGCTGGCTTGGACCACCTCAGCTCGTCGTTAAGAATAAATAGCGCCAACGGCAGAGGTGCAGCTCTCAGGAGTAGCACGGCACCCGGCAGGCCCCGTGTGCCGCTTGTCACGCTGCTGACACAGTTCGTACTCCCTGACTGGCAGCAGGGTTCTGGAAGCCTCCAGGAGGCATGAGAAGGGGGTCCTCTGAGTGGCTGCCTGGTGCAGTGGGCAATTCCGGCTTCTCTTGTGTTGAAGCTTTGCAGCCTATTCTTTGAAACAAGGAACATTGACAAGGATGAGCAGAGGTGACAGGCGGACAGCCTGCCTGCGCTAGGAACAGTCCGAGGCCTGGGGCTCGGTTGTCTGCACTGTCCTCATGGTCAAGGCCAGGCCCGGCATGGGAGCTATGAACGCAGTAGGCTTGTCACCTGACCAGCCAGGTGTCCAGGGCCCCGGCCTGTCGGGAAGATGTTGACTGCTTTGTCGATTCACTGCCTTATCGTTGAGATTCTCTTCACCAAGTTCCCTTCTGAGCTTGGTTCAGCCCCGAGGGCCTCGTGCTGCTTGTTCACTGATTCCGCAAGCATTTCTAGAGCGCCAGCTGCGTACGGCTCCTGAGCTGTGGGTCAGAGACAGAGCAGGTTCCTGCGGGGGCGAGGGGACAGGACTGTGGATCTCAAGGGGCAACAGTAATGCCAAGAGCCCAGGAGGCCTGCGGGGACCCCAGCAGAGAATAGCGTGCCCTGCGGGAAGAGCAGGAGCTTGCAGGAATGCCAGAGCCAAGTGGGTGAAGGGAGACACTGAGGCCTGATGGAGGGTTCTGGAATCTCCCTGGCTCATTTAACGAGTCAGGGTTTTGGCCTTTTTTTTGAGGGCGGGGGGGAAATTGCTGAGAGAATTTTTAAAAAGGGAAGTGCTCTGCAGTTTATCATTTGAAGAATGGAGTAGCAATCAGGTGACCAGCACCTCAAGGCAAAGGACAGTCTCCTCCCTCTTTGAAGGTCTTGCTCCTATTCATGCAGCCTTGGTCCTGAGCTGAGGCAGAAGCAGCTCCTAGCCTCGCCCTGTGGGCCTGGTGGGAGTGCTTCCCCACACCAGGCAGTTGGGCCTCGTGTTCTGTGAATCTGGATGTCAGAAAAAGCAGCGTGGTGTTTATCTCTGGTCAGCGCTGGCCAAGCCGGGCCTGCAGCTGACTTGGGGTGCCTTGTTATGGTAGGTTGGGGTCCTGCTAGGTGAATGTGGGACAAAAGTATAAAGGGGAGTGTCTTGGGATTGGCGGAGCTGCAGGAAGTCCCCAGGCTAGCTGCTGAGAGGCTGCAGAGGGACTTTGCATAAGCACAACCAGAAATGCAGGTCATTACGAGGTGAGGCAGAGGGTCTGCCTCTCCCTGTGCGGCACCATGTATGTTTGGAGATGAAGCTCTGAGAAGGGTGAGGACTTGCACACGAGTGACTTCAGAATGGGAGGCATTGCACTATGACTCCACGCCACAGACCCAGGTTTTAGACCTTCTCACCTCCAGCCCAAGGCTGGCATGCATGGGTGTCCTGCAGGGAGAGGGTCCCCTTCAGTTTAAACCTCCAGAGTCTCCAGCAGGGGGTCCCATGGTTGCTCTGTCTGAGACCCTCTGAACTCAACATACCTGAGTCCCCTCACAGTCTAATCCTTATTTCGTAGGTAAAAAAAAGACAAACTTGAGTGTGGGACAGAGGTGGTAATGAGGCCACAGTTCTGGCATGTTCCTATAGCCTCAGTGTATTCAGGGCCCACAGCCGATCATACTTAACCCTTGCGGCTTGTGTCCAAGCACCTAGAGACGTTGGCGCTGAGTGGGTGAGAGAAACCAGTCAGGGGTTGGGGGAGGCAGGGGAGATGGCTCAGTGAGTAAAAGTGCTTGTTGAGCATGCATGAGGTCTTGAGTTCAGATTCTAAAAACAAAACAAAACAAAACAAAACACTGGTGTTGTAGCACATGTCTATACCCTAGTGCTGGGGAGACGGAGACAGGATCACAGGATCACCCCTGTGTACCTATTGGCTAGTTAGTCTAGCTGAATCTGTGAGTTCTGGATTTTCAGTGAGAGACACCATCTCAAAGCATAACGTGGAGGGCTGGGGAAATGGCTTAGTGGTTAAGGCATTTGCCTGCAAAGCCTGAGGGCTCCAGTTTGATTCCCCAGGACCCTGCTGCTTCTGCCTAGGGACACAGGCTTTGTCCACGTTCTGGGTACAAAAGGGGCATGGCATTGACACCCTCAGAGGAGCAACAAAGACCACTTTGGGCTTTCCCCCGTGGCATGGCCTTAGGGTAAGCTCAAGCCAGGAAAGGCCTCTCACGATTGGCCCCGGGGACAGGCCGAGAGCCCCAGGAGGCAGGAAACTTCTCTTCACGGGCGGTAATGGGGGGGGGGGGTTCAAGAATGGTAATAGAACGCAGGGATCATGACCTGAGGTAGCCTTAGATTGGGGGTGTAGGGTAGCCTCCTTTGCCAGTGTTTTGGCAGCTGTCTCCCTGGCTTTAGCATGTACAGGAGGAAAGAAAGTGGCCAGGAGAGAGCAGAACCATGAGGCTAGGGAAAAGGCCTCTGCTGTGCGGCACAGGCTCCCGAGAAGGAAGCAGGGCTCCTCAGCCACGAGCGCCTCGGACTCGCGTGTGGGTATATTCACACGCGTGTGCCCCACCCTGCCTCGCGGCAGCCGTGAGCGTCCTGCTTTACCGTGCACGTGCATGTGTGGGGCTATATGACACGTGTGTCCCTGTGCACCCCACAGACTCCTGATCTATGGAGAGTACTGCAGCCACATGGAGCATGCCCAGAGCACACTGAACCAGCTTCTTGCCAGCCGGGAGGACATCAGGCAGAAAGTGGAGGTAATGGGGCTTCCCAGTGCCTTCAGCCTGGGGCAGTCTGTGCTGAAGTCGCAGCTGGCTGCTCAGAGCCTGGCGTGCATGCGTTAGCGTTCGTGCTCACCTTGTGGGAAGGTGGGGGGCCGGGCAGGGGGAGGCTTGAGAGAAGGGGAAACGTTAGTGACATATTCCTGGTTTCGTGGCTTTCTTTCCTTTCTTTGCATTTTGTTGAGTGGGTTCCAGAACACATGCCTCAGGCCACAGCCTGTGGGGACCTGAGCTTGGGACCAAATCTATTTCAACAAGAGTCTGTGACACTTAGCCCTGCGCCCCCCCAGGAGACACTGCCTGCAGTAGCCTAGGTAGTTTGCTGTGGAGGGACCCCCAGTTCTATTTCCTAGAGGGTCCCAGGTGACTCTCTGAGAGTGTTGGATCTCCTGTCCTCTCCCCATTGTCAGCCCAGGCCCAGGGCCCACCTCTACCAGATCGTTTCTCCTGTAAGCCTTTTCTCAGGCTCCTCCTGACCCCCTCGTCCAGGGCCGCTGTTTGGCTGGAGTGTTCCTGACTGACATGATCAGGGCCACCCTGTGTTTTATTGTGGATGTTTGGTTTTGGTGTGTGTGTGAGGGGGGGGGTATATGCACGTGTGTGTGCCGATGTGATGAAACCCCATGTGCTAGATTGCCTACAGCGTCTTGTGGGCTCACCTGTGGGAGCTGGAGAACATCAGGTGTCCGTCCTTATCACCTGCCTGCTTGCTTTCTGTATAACTGAGTCTCTAACTGGTTCTAGAGTTTGCCATCTGTGAGCCTCAGTCGGTCTCTGGTTTCTGCTCCCCACAGGACTGGGGTTCCAGATGTGCATGGCCTTGACCAGCTGTGCATGTGAGTTCTGGAGAGTGGAACTCGGGCAGGCTCAGGCCCTCTTGCTTGCGCAGGAGGCACACTTAACCACTGAGCTATATCTCCAGCCCCAGCTCGGTTTTAGAGTGCTGGCTTGAGCTTGGTGGCCCATGATGCTTACCCCTCATCCAGGCAGCTTCTCGGGACCCCAGTCCTGGGGTAGCTCCACAGCTTCATGTGAGCCCCCTCCCTGTCTGGCTTTTCACGGAGCCAGTGGCAGACCGTGGGCTGTGGCCATTCTACAAGGCCTGAGGAACAAGGTGTGTCAGGCAGGCCTGGGAGGTGCCATTAAGCAAGGAGCCCTTTAGAATTCCATGTTCCCACCACTCCCCCAGAATGTGAGCAGCAGCATGTCCCACCCACGTGCCATGATGCCCACTCCATGCACGTGGCAGAAGGCTGGACATCCTGGCCTGACTCCAGGCCTGAGATCTCCCTTCCCCAGGTGGCCAGCACTGGGGTTGGGCTGCCCAGGCTGGGAGCCTCTCATCTGCTCACTGCTCTCCCACACCCAGGAGTGCACACTCAAGGTCCAGGATGGCAAGTTCAAGCTGCAAGACCTGCTGGTGGTGCCCATGCAGCGGGTACTGAAGTACCATCTGCTACTCAAGGTAAGGTCCCCAGCCCTCCCACCGTACCCTGGGCAAGTGGGTTCCGAGGACGTGGGCTGTAGGTCACAGGCAGGGTTGAACACAAACAGGTTGATGAATCTGTACTTAGCATAATGAAGCCTGCTGGATACATACTCTACTAATTTCTTTTCTTGTTGCTGTGACAATATATCTGACAAAAGCAACTGAAGGGAGGAAGGGTTTGTTTTGGCTCGCAGTTTGAGGGGATGCAGTCCATCATGGCGGGGAAGTCAATGCAGCAGGAGTGTGTGGCGGCATCTGCAGTCAGGAAACAGAGAGATGGATGCTGGTTCTGGGCTAGCTTTCTTCTCTCTCTCTCTCTTTTAATTTTTTGTTTGTTTATTTGAGAGCAATAGACAGACGGAGAGAGAGAGCGAGAGAGAATGGGCACACCAGGGCCTCTAGCCACTGCAAATGAGCTACAGATGCGTGCACCACCTTGTGCATCTGGCTTACGTGGGTACTAGAGAATCGAGCCTTGAACCGGGGTCCTTAGGTTTCACAAGCAAGCGCTTAACCACTAAGCCATTTCTCCAGCCCCAGCTTCCTTCTTTTTATTCAGTCCAGGACCCCAGCCATGGGATGGTACCACCCACGTTTAGGGTGGATCTTCCCACCTCAATTAAGCTAATTTAGAAACTCCTTCACAGACATGCCCAGAGGTTTGTCTCCTAGGTGATTCTAGAGTCTGTCAGTTTGATATTAACCATCACGCATGCTGGGAAAGGTTATCGCAGTAACTAGACAGAGGGAGACTATGACTGAACTAGTACCAGGGTCAGGAAAGTGAGAAGAGAAGGAAAAACACCCCCAGGCCAGGAGTTAGTGAGCTCTCGTGATTGATTGAGCCCCTAAGCTTCCTGGAAACATGCTGAGATGGAAATAGGAAAGTAGACCTTGGAGGGAAGATGGGGTGTCTTTGAGACTCCTTAATGAATCACCCCAGTGACCTGTTAGCCCAGCACTTTGCTTTTTGTCACCCTAATGTTCCCTGTCATGGTAACCCCTCCCGTTACTTGCAAGATTTGGAAGCACTGCTGGAAGTGGATTGTCCTCTGTGTGAGGGTCACTGTGTCTGCTAGAACTGGACAGCCGAGACACACCTGCCTGGGCTGGTGGGGTGGAGGTGATTTTTGTCACACCTTGTACCCTGCAGGGACATGGGTAGGGGTGCCACCCCTGAACGTGACCCCGGGACCCCCCCTCTTACTCCCCCAGGAACTCCTGAGCCATTCCACAGACCGGCCTGAGAGGCAGCAGCTCAAAGAAGCACTGGAAGCCATGCAGGTAGGTAAACCGAGGCAGGACAGGGATGAACCCAGGCTAGTATGCCTACATTCCTGGACCTGAGCTGAGCTCCCTGGCAAGCTGGGATGGTCACTGTGGATGTTTGCCCAGGATAGCGCAGGCAGGAGAGTGGAGGGCCTCAGACTCACAGGAGGGGGAAGTGGTGGCCTAGGAACCGCAGGCCAGCTACTTTTCCCGTGTGTCCAGGTCCCCAATCTCCCTTGCCAGTGATGGCCTACACCCCACTTCCTGCTTTTTCACCTGCTGCCCACTGGATCCATCAGTGGTCATCAGGTACCAACTCCATCCCAGGGGTCTTCTTTCCTCTTGTCCAGATCCACATCTTCGCTCTCTGAGTGGTTCACCCACACCCAGGCCTGTCCTGTGACCTGCTGGGCTGGCTTTCTCCTCGGCCCACCAACACCTGCTTGTCCCTGGAAGCTCAGCTAATGTCATTACCCTGCTCAAACCCTTCCGTTGGGGCTGGGGAGATGGCTCAGTGGTTAAAGTGCTTGCTGCACAAGCATGAGTGCCCGAGTTCAAATTCCCAGAGTCCACAGAAAAAGCCAGACATGGCAGCATGCTTCTGTCACCCCGGTGTGCCCACGGCAGGAAGGAACGCAGAGGCAAGAGACTCACCCAGAAGCTTGCAAGCCACCTAGTCTGGCGAACGCAGCAGTAAACAGTGAGGGACCTTCAAACAAGGTGGAAAGTGAGGCCCCATCCAAGGTTGTCTTCTGACCTTGTCATGGGCGCCATGGCAACTGTGTGCCCACATTCAGCTGTCCACACCCCCCCCCCAAATCTTCCATGGTTCCCACTGCCCTCTGCACCATCCGCAGCGCTTCACCCTGTTTCGAGGCCTTCCCCGGGGTCCTCACAGCTGTGTTTACCAGGAAAGCCCCAAGTTCCAGGGAAGCCTGAGCCCTCCTGGCCTCTGTGCTTTCCCACCCACGTGTCTGCTCTGGCTGTACTCTGCTCCCTGTCATCTGCCAATGTCCTGCTCGTCCCATCTTTGCCATGAACTTGATGCTGCCCAGGAAAGTTGCCTCTCGGGCTCCATTCCCCCAGGCACCGGCATTCTGTCCCGAGCCAGGCCTGTGCCTGTTACCGTCATCTGTGTCCCAAGCTGGGCACAGTGCCCACTGTGGACCGGGTTCCCTCGTCACTACCAGTCCCCTTTTGCTATAGTCTTTATGACTGATGCCCACCCTTGGACAGTCCTTTGGGGCCCGAGCCTGCTTTCCTATGACACCTCATTTGAAGAGCAGGGGGCTGCGGTCTGTCTCCCACAGAGCTGCCGGCCTGGATGGGGAGGAAATGGCCGCCCGGAGCTGCCTGGGGCTTTGTGTGAGCGGGTCTTGTGTTCCTGGAGGAATTTGCCCAGAAGTGTGAGGAGGGTGCACCTGAAAACATAAGTGCCATGGGTGACCACAGGGACCCATTGGTTCTGTACCCTCAGCTGTCTCCCCTAGGGACCTGAGGCAGCCTTGCCACCATGGCAGAGAGATGGCATCTCCCCACGGCAGGCACTCTCAGGTGCCAATGGCCCATCTCAGGGTGTGTGGATGACCTCAGCATGAGTACCCTGAGCCCCAGTATGGTCTTGAGTTTGATGCCCTCAACACGAAAGTTACTGGATAGCAGTTGGACCCAGGTCTTCCCATGGGGGGATGACTCCCCTGGATACAGCTCTTGGTGTGACTTTTGGATGTGTCCTCCACGTCTCTGAGAGCACTGAGCCTCCTCCTACAACTTCAGAGTTGGAAGGGAATCTTAAGTTTTTCAGTCTGTTGGTTGGGCTGCTCTGATGCGGGTCTCCATTGGGTCCCCATCCGGGCTCTTGCCACCCAGGGCTAGGTGTGTGCACTGCCCTGTCCGGAGTCAGTTTCCAATACTAATGTTCATGTTCTGCCCTTGACATTGGGTTCTTTGGAAGTTTATTTTTCATTTCATGGACAGGTGGATGAGAAGGCCATTTATAGAAATACACTGCCGTAGGGAACTTCAGCTGTGCTAGGTCCAGGGCTTGGTGTGTGGACAGCAAGGTGACCCTGGGAGTAAGAGGCCAGAAAAGAGGTGGGAACCAGCTCCAGGACATGGGCCTGGCCCGTTGTGTGTCAAAGATTTCCTTTCCGCCTTCTGGTGGGCAGGGTCACTGCATTGTCCTACAGGGCTCTGGACACCATGTCCAGGCTTCTGCAAACTTTCTGGAGCAGAGTGAGTACTGCCCCCAGGTGGCCAGCGTGAGGGTTGCAACGTCATGAATGGACGTAGAGCTAGAAAGTGGAGTGAGGACTCCCCTCCCTGCAGGACCCAGTAACCTAAAGAGGGGACGTCCCAAATGTGAAGAGGTGTGTGTGTGTTGTGTGTGTGTGTGTCCAGGTAGTAGACTGTGTGTGGCCTGCTGTGGCTTTGTCCTCTGTCTGCTTCTTCTACTCTAACCATCAAAGGCTGCTAATGGGGTAGAGAGAAGCTGTGTCAGGGGACCAGAGTTGGCAGCTTCCGGCACCACCACCAACAAGGTGTTGCTTCTTCACTTGTTACATGGTTGTGTGATTTCTTGCCCCTTCATCGTCTAGAGTTTCAGTCACCCATGACAAGACCTAAGAAGGGGCTCTGGGCTGTCCACTAGGCCTGACGGGGCTTGGAGCTCACTCCCTACATGGTTCAAGGTGCTGACTAACCCTGTCTTTTGCTTTCAAGGACTTGGCCATGTACATCAACGAGGTGAAAAGAGACAAAGAGACCTTGAAGAAGATCAGTGAGTTCCAGAGCTCCATCGAAAATCTGGTAAGCACAGTGGCTCTTCTACCTGGGCGAGCTCATGAGGACCATGCACGCAGCTCAGACAGAGTAGGAGGAAGACGGGACCAACTAGGGGCAGCCCAGCCAGTCGGCTGCCCACTGAGGTGGTGGGGTACCTGGCATCTACATTTTATGTGCAGCCCCTGGCTCCCACAGACCCTCATCCAATTCATCTCATTCAAGTGCCCCCATGCCTTGAAGACAGCCCTCTGCCCTGGGTTAAGGATAGCCCAGCCCCCATTCCTTCTTTCCAGCCTGGACGCCTTCAGGTCCTTGATACAGGCTGTGGCACCCAAAGGAAGCAACTTCCTTCCTCCCGGTCTGTGGACCTCCTGTGTCATGGCCATCTTTTTTTTGTTTTTTTGTTTTTTTTGTTTTTTTGGTTTTCCAAGGTAGGGTCTCACTCTAGCTCAGGTTGACCTGGACTTCACTATGTAGCCTCAGCTTCGAACTCTCTGTAATCCTCCTACCTCTGCCTTCTAAGTGCTGGGATTAAAGGCATGTGTCACCATGCCCAGCCTCTTTTTTTTTTTAAGATTTATTTTTTATTTATTTGAGATAGCGGGAAAGAGAGAGAGAGAGAATAGGCATGTCAAGGCCTCTCGCCACTGCAGACAAACTCCAGATGCAAGTGCCACCGTGTGCATCTGGCTAACATGGGACCTGGAGAATTGAACCTGGGTCCTTAGGCTTTGCAGACAAGCGCCGTAACCACTAAGCCATCTCTCCAGCCCTCACTGCCATCTTTGATGACCTCACGAGTGGCAATAGACAGGGTTGGCTCGTGGAAAAGGTGAGAGTTGGGGTTCAGTTGTCCCAGCCCGCTTGAAAGCTGCTCCTTGCTCCCCCCACCCCGTACTACCATTAGCTGGGGTTGTCACCGTCCTAAGATCTCTCACCCCACTCTGTCAGTCAGCTGGGGAGAGGAAATGGGCTATTTCTGGAAGCAAGTATAAGGGTCCTAGATCACTCTTAGTTGTGGGGTCTGTGCATTGAGGGAAATTTAGCACATCCCTGCCTCTACCTGTCAGACGACAGTAGCACCCCTGATGCCAAGTGATGACCACTCACTGCATCTCCAGATGTTGCCAGATACCCTGGGTACCAGCATCACCCAGATAGGGAATCACAGGTTTTGCAATAGACGTTTCCATTTCCTGGTGATTTGGGCAGAAACCCAGTCTGGCACCTGAGACAGTGTGCCTCTCCTCACCCACCCACAGAGGAGCCCCTTGCATACCAGGAGCATCAAGAAACATCTTGACATTCCATCAGTAGGGGGCATTGTTCTGAGATCACCTCATGTCTCTTTCTGCTCAGGAAGAAATAAGTGGTTGTGTGTGTTTTTAAGGATGGATCTGAAGTGTTAGTGTTAGTGTTAGCTGGGTCCAGGTCCCTCACCGATCATTTTTTTAAATATTTAAATCATTTTTATTTATTTATCTGAGAGAGACAGAGAGAGAAAGAGGGGGAGAGAGAGAGAATGGGTGCGCCAGGGCCTCCAGCCACTGCAAACGAACTCCAGACCTGTGTGCCCCCTTGTGCATCTGGCTAACGTGAGTCCTGGGGAATTGAGCCTTGAACCAGGGTCCTTAGGCTTCACAGGCAAGTGCTTAACCGCTAAGCCATCTCTCCAGCCCCGATCATTTTTTTAAAATATATTTTATTTATTTATTTATTAGAGAGAGAAGGAGGGAGGGAGAAAGAGAGAGAGAGAGAGAGAGAGAATGGGTGCAGCAGGGCCTTCAGCCTCTGCAAATGAACTCCAGACACATGCGCCCCCTTGCACATCTGGCTTACATGGGTCCTGGAGAATCGAACCGGAATCCTTTGGCTTTTTAGGCAAATGCCTTAATTGCTAAGCCATCTCTCCTGGCTTTTCCTACAGCCCTGAGCTCCTGGCTTTTCCTACAGCCCTGGGCTCCTGGCTTTTCCTACAGCCCTGGGCTCCTGGCTTTTCCTACAGCCCTGGGCTCCTGGCTTTTCCTGCAGCCCTGGGCTCCTGGCTTTTCCTGTAGCCCTGGGCTCCTGGCTTTTCCTACAGCCCTGAGCTCCTGGCTTTTCCTACAGCCCTGGGCTCCTGGCTTTTCCTGCATCCCTGAGCTCATGGCTTTTCCTACAGCCCTGAGCTCCTGGCTTTTCCTACAGCCCTGGGCTCCTGGCTTTTCCTGCATCCCTGAGCTCCTGGCTTTTCCTACAGCCCTGAGCTCCTGGCTTTTCCTGCATCCCTGGGCTCCTGGCTTTTCCTACAGCCCTGGGCTCCTGGCTTTTCCTGCATCCCTGGGCTCCTGGCTTTTCCTACAGCCCTGGGCTCCTGGCTTTTCCTACAGCCCTGGGCTCCTGGCTTTTCCTGCATCCCTGGGCTCCTGGCTTTTCCTACAGCCCTGGACTCACACACACTGTGAGCATGGCCAGGCTGTCAATCGCTCTTTGTTCCCGGGGTTCCAGGGAGTCCCCGGGGTGCTGGCTGGAAAGGCATAGGCTCTCCCCAGCCCCTTTCTGGCTTTTGACTCCCGGATCCTGAGCACTGACCCACCCCCTGCCCCAGTCACCATGTGCGACGTGTCCCTCGTTCAAGCTTCTTGAGTCTCTGGGGAGCCCAGCCCTGGCCACGTGCACCTCTGGATGTGAGTCTAAGTACATAGAGACAGTGGGTTGCCCTCATGGGGCTGACAGCCATTGCTTTTCTTTCCCAGCAAGTGAAACTAGAGGAATTCGGTAGGCCGAAGATTGACGGGGAGCTTAAGGTCCGGTCCATAGTCAACCACACCAAACAAGACAGGTGAGCAGGCTGAGCCACGACCCCGCACCCTGCCCCAGACGGTGCCTCTGGTCCGGGGAGCCTGCTCCTGAGCGGCCCGAGGCAGGCTTTCCTGAGGAAGGAACCGCTGCGCACGGGCCTCGCTTCGGTTTCAATTGCTTCCTTCCTTCTCCGAGCAAGCACGATGGAGAGAGCGGCTGCCCGACGGAGGCACTGCCCTGCCCATGGCAGGCACGGGGCCAGGCTTGGGGCCAAAGGCAGCGGGGAGGGCCCTGGCCTCCACGTCACCATCAGGGTAGCGGCCCAGTGAGCTCTCTCTGCCAAGTGACTGGCCGGGAATGACTGTACGCCGAGGGGAGGGCAGGGCGCCATCCAGGTGTGCGCAGAGTCCACCGCGCGTGTCCAGGCATGCTGCGGTCACAGCAGATCCAGGCTCTGTCCTCCCAGAGCTCCCAACGTTGGGGGCACTAAAGGCAGAATTGGCAGTGACCTTCGGGCAGTGCTCTGAGGGTAGCCAAAAGAGAGGGCCCGGGAGCCTCTGCGTGGGGGTGGAACTGAGAGGGCCTTTTTCGGGGAATCATGGGAACAGCACAGTCCTGACTAGGGGGTCAGCATGCCGGGTACCCAGTGGAGCAACAGAGCTCACCCTGGAGAGGGGACAGATGGCGTGTGCGCAGCCTTGGCCCTCCTGGCCTGACTCCAGGTGCGTGCTGGCTGTAGCCTCGGGGACCCCTCACTGGTATCACTTCACAGCGCGGTACAGGCTCTTCGTGCAGGGCATGGCCGCCCTCCTGCCTGACGCCTGGTGCACTGTCTGGCCAGGTACCTGTTCCTGTTCGACAAGGTGGTCATCGTGTGTAAGAGGAAGGGCTACAGCTACGAGCTGAAGGAGGTCATCGAACTGCTCTTCCACAAGATGACTGACGACCCGATGCACAACAAGGACATCAAGAAGGTGGGCACGGGCTCTTCCTGGGGGCCACACCAAGCCAGGGTCAGGCACGGGGTCAGGGTACCTGGCAGCAAGGGAGCCTGAACCTGTGGGCTCGGTGGGTGGCCAGCCCTTTAGGAAGATCCCTTCTGCCGTTACCATGTCGTTGTAACTCTTGGGGAAGCAGGCACCCTGGGGACCCCAGCTCCCCAGTAATGGCTGGAGCATAGGGAGAGAGGTCCTGCTCAGAGACCCCTAGTGAGAGCTTGGCTTTCATCCGTGACTGGCCTGACTCTCTCTAGCCATGCTTCCCTGCTCCCACCCCAGCCACGCTTGGAGTAGGGTTGTGAGGGCCTGGCTGTGCTCTGATAGGAGCTCTGAAGCCCAGTGGGCTGGGATTCGTGTCTACCTGGAGCGGGGCTGTGGCTTCAGGGGTGGGTCTCTGGCTGTCTGGGCAGGCTATTGCTGTTGAGGCTAGTTCTGAGTGTGGGGATGTGAGGATGACCCTGTTTTCTTTCTTTTTTTTTTCTTTTAAAATATTTCATATTTATTTATTTATTTATTTGAGAGAGGGAAAGAGGCAGAGCAAGAGGGGGGGGGAGAATGGGCTCACCAGAGCTTCCAGCCACTGCAAACGAACTCCAGATGCATGTGCCACGTTGTGCATCTGGCTTACGTGGGTCCTGGGGAATCAAACCTGGGTCCTTTAGCTTTGCAGGCAAGCACCTTAACCGCTAGGCCATCTCTCCAGCCCCTGACCCTGTATTCATTCAGTCTTTCTTCAGCTGAGGTTCTTTTTTATACCCAACACTCGAACACCTGCTGTGTGTAGCCCTGGCTCTGTGGGGGTGGGGGCGGGGGAAGAGAGCCTAGCTATATAAAACCTGGGCCCTGACCTTCAGACTGTCCCCACACAGGGTACACACCCAGTGTGCATGTGTCCCTCTCATGCCTGGTTACAGAAGCAAGCAGTGGCTGAGGCTTCTCCCTGAGCTCAGGGCCTCCTGGTCTGGCCTGTGTCCTTCCCCTTGGAGAGGACAGCCCCTTCCGTAGCCCAGGGTGCTCAGCAGAGACTGTCCTGCCCATCCTGGGCTACCAGCTGTCCCAGGCTGCAGCGTGACAGGGCAGGCATAATCCTCGCAGTGACTGTCTTTCCTTTCCTCTCATGCTTCCTAGTCTCACGGGAAGATGGTAAGCTTCTGGCGTCCTCCCCGCCCTGCCCTGCCCCGCCCCACCCCGCCCGCCCCGCCGTCCTCCCGTCCCAGCTGCCTGTGCTCCTCCTCCTCTGCTACTGTGTCCGTGGCTCCCTGGGCCTGAACAGACACACTCCTGGCTCTCCTCTCCACCGTGACTTCTTAATCATCAAAGTGACCCATGTTGGTGGCCAAAGTCATGCTTTAACCAGATGACTGTCCATCGCCCTTCCCATGAGGCGAAGGTCAGCAGCCGCTGGACACGTGGCAGGCAGGGTTTCTTGGTCTCTGCCCTGCATTATTCTCCTCACTTTTCCTTCCCTCTTTCTTCTCGCCTTGCCCTCCATCTCTTCCTTATTCCTTCTCTCCCTTCTGCCCTCCCTTTACTTCCACTGATCCCTCCCGCCCTCCCTTCCTCCTTCCCCTCCTCCCAACAGAAAAGGCCACATTTCTTCTTGAAGCCCTTTGCAAGCTCAAACCTGGAGAATCGGCCAAGCCTGTGGGTGGGTCTGGCGGCCGGCCACTCAGCTGTGGGCTCCGCAGATCCGTGGCCGTCTGACCCCCAGCCTTGCTTCCTTGACCTGTCGCTTTTCCTCAGAGATGAGGTTCTCCCATCACAATAAGGAAGTGGAAGTGGGCAGGGTTATGGAAGGCCCTGGCTACTTCCTGAACATAGACCGCCTGGGGACCCCGCACCCCGCAGCAGCAGAGACTTGGGTTGAGGGCACACCGTGGAAGGGTGGAAGACAGGATATTCTATTACAGTGCGGGTCCTGAGCATGGGCTGCTGTGCACACGTGTTTACACATGCAGACTAACGTGACCTCCATTTATCCACATTGTCCTTACGTACATGCATGCATACATGCGCACAGAGTCAGGGCCCCCACATACATACATGTGCATGCCGTAGAGCATCCTTGCACACATAGATCCACATGCAGAACACTAATCACAGGTCGGAACACATGCACATGTGCACACATGAACACACGCTGGGCCCCCAGACTCCGGCATGGGCGCACATGCATAGATAGTCTTTTACAACACTCATGTGTGCTCCGAGATAGGCACACGGGAACAGCACACATGCAGGATTGTGCATTCGCGTGCACACAGGAAGGACAAGTGCCCTCGAGCACTTGGCTAGTTGCATATCCAGGCACAAGTTCACAGATGCCCGCACATGCCAGTCCTTGGCCCTATTCAGGCAGGGGCCTAGGTGCCCTCATATTCTCTCGTGTGGGCAGGTTCAGGCGCATACACACACAGCCCTGGAAGAGTGTGCGTGCACACAGGCATAGGCACACGTGCTCACGCGTAGTGCTGGCCAGAGAGCATGTGTGCGCGTGGCAGTGCCTGAAGCCATGCCTGTTGCCAGCGTGTCCCCTGTCCCCACAGTGGTCCTACGGCTTCTACCTAATTCACCTCCAAGGGAAGCAGGGTTTCCAGTTCTTCTGCAAGACGGAGGATATGAAGAGGAAGTGGATGGAGCAGTTTGAGATGGCCATGTGAGTTGGGGTAGGCGCCCCTGGCCCTGCTGGATCTGACCTGCTTGACCCCCCACAATTGGGGGGGTGGGAAGTGGTTCCAATGGCAGGACTGAGACAAGCTCCTCCCACGTGAGGTGCCAGCCTGCTCAGCATTCCGCAGCCTATTTAACTGTCTTCCCAGTCGTCCCACCTGGAGTCTGCCATCCTATCGGGGTGGGCCTCACACACCTGGCATTGGGCAGGGAGCAGCCAGGGGTGATGCTTGGTGACCAGATCCTCCGGCCCTATAGGGGTGCTCAGAAGAGCTTCCTGTGTGATCCAGGGGAAAGCCCAACATGTAGAACAGAGATCCTGTGAGATTCTGGGAGTACCCAACATGTAGAACAGAGATCCTGTGAGCTCAGGGGATCCCCAACATGCAGGACAGAGATCACACGAGATCCAGAGGTTACTCCAACATGGAGAAGAGAGAAAGCTGATGAGCGCTTTTGTAGGCTGCTGGGCTGGGGTCCTGTCACCTACCCCCGAGCCTTGCCACTTGGCAAGATGCAGTTGTGCAGAGCCAGGTGTTAGGCATGGTTCATGGGACCCAAGGGGGTGCTGGAGATGCAACTGGATCAGGGCTGGCATAGCAGGCAACAGCAGCCTGCTGGCTTGCATCCTGGGTGTGTAAGCCCCAGAGCACCCCCCTCCCCTGCCACTCCGTTTCCATGGGCTGAAATTCCCCTCCCAACATTGTATTGAGAGCGACGTCAACTGCTCGTGGAAGTTGAAGCGTGTCACGTGAGCGCCCGTCTTCGCACCGCGCGCGCCTTCTCATCTTCCCGCGCACACCTCTTCCTCGCGCTGGTGCGCTCCTCCCTGTGTCCCGCCCTCTTGTGTCTGGCGGTGAGGAAGGTGGGGGTATGCTCCCCAAGGCACCTTCAAGCACCACCATGAGCTAAGTTTTGCGTTTAGCGTTTGCTGTCAGACATACACACTTTGAAGTACGAATCTTTTTCAGCTGCTTTATTGGCAGCTTAACACATGGACATAATGTATTTGGGTCATGATCCTCTCCCGTTGTCATTTGCCCCCCTCCCACCGAACTCCGTCTTCTTCCAAGTGCCTCTCTTCCAGTTTGACTTTTTTTTTTTTTTTTTCGCACTTTTCCTTCTTCCAACTGTTGACCAGCCCATTATAGTGCAGGTGGTGACATTCACTGTGAAGTCATTAACGCAGTGGCTCTTACATTCTTTCTGGCCCCTTTGCTTCAGTGTTCCCTGAGCCTTGGAGGACACGGTAGAGTGCCGAGCACTCAACAGTTAGGAAGTGTACATCTTAATGTAGTTGCCCCGTGTCCACAAGGCACGGTCCAGGACCATCATTGAATGCTACAAGCCACAGTAGTACCAAACCCTATGTATGTTGATTTTCCTAAAGCGCAGACCTATGGTAAGGTTCAGATTATAAACCAGACACAGTAAGGTTAGAACTAAGAACACACAGGTCAGTTACTCAACAGGCTGTCACCAAGTTGCCACCGTCAGCACTGTCACTGTAGGTCCAATGTTAACGTAAGGATCAGCGGAACACAAGTGCTGTCGTATTGTGATCGTTGTCTAGGTAACTAACGGGTGGGTAACCCACATAGTGTGGACACACCAGCAAAGGGGTGATCCGTAGCCTGGGTTAGGATGGGATTTCATTGCGCTGAGTTGAAAAGGTGTGGTGTAGGACCTGTGAACTGTTTGTGAGATTTTTCCATTTCATATTTTAAAACTAGATTTTATTTATTTGAGAGAGAAAAAGAAGCAGAGAGAATAGGTGCACCAGGGCCTCTCTAGCTACTGCAAACGAACTCTAGACACACGTACCACCTTGTGCATCTGGCTTTACATGGGTACTGGCAAGTTGGAACTTTGTCCATAGGCTTTGCAGGCAAGTGCTTTAGCCACTGAGCCATCTCACTAGCCCCCACCACTTCATATTTTTACACCATGGTTGATCATGGGTAACTGAAACCTCAGAAAGTAAAACTGAATGCGGTGTGTTTGAACATATACACATGCTGAATTTGATGGATGTCTAGACCTGCTCCATTCTCTGACCCAAGTAAAACTGCAGACAGGGGGTATAATGGCATATACCCTTGTCAAGTTAGATGGATGTCCACACTTGTCCATGCTCAGGCTGTTTTGAAGACATTAGGACCTTCCACCTCACCTGTCAGGCACCTTTGTGCCAGCATGGTGCATTTAAAATCTTCCACTCGTACCAGCCTACTGTGCGCTGGCAGAGAACCACGCGGGAGTCCAAGGTCCTGACCCTCCAGATCCCAGCTGTTCCCTGTGTCAGCAGGCTCAGGGAACCTGGCAACTTAGCACCCACTCTCATTTCCCACCAGGTCAAACATCAAGCCAGACAAGGCCAACGCCAACCACCACAGCTTCCAGATGTACACGTTTGACAAGACCACCAACTGCAAAGCTTGCAGGATGTTCCTCAGGTAGGACCTCCTGTGCCTGGCCCTCTCCAAACCCTCCCTGGGCTCAGGGAGCTTTGTGCTTCTCTGCCTCCCATCCCCCATGTTCTCTGACCTCCCACCTTGGCCCACGAGAAGACCCGGAGAACCAGGGGGATACCCACAAGAGTCAGCAGCCCAGATGCTTGAAGTTTTGGGTCCAGCAGAGGGCCTGGTCCCTGGGTGCCCATAGCTGTTGCGGGGCGGGGGGGGGGGGGCAGGCAGGCTGGGGTATTTAGGAAAGAGCAAGTGCTCCCACAGAGGGAGGAGTCCTGGAGGATTAGGCTGGGGGCCATGGGTGCTCTGGGGCACATGACCAGGTGAGCCAGGTGGAGGGTACTAGGGCCCTCACTGTGGCTGAGTGTGTAAGGAACCCTCGCCTCCACCTTACTTCCCGCCCTCTCCCCACGCAGGGGTGTCTTCTACCAGGGTTACCTGTGCACCAGGTGTGGCGTCGGAGCGCACAAGGAGTGCCTGGAAGTGATTCCTCCCTGCAAGATCAGTAAGTGGCCACCTGTGCACGGACACAGGCCCTACCACCCCTACTGCATCGGGGCTGTGCAGAGCACATACTCTGCCTTTCGCCCCTCTCTGGACCACGCGTCTGCAGGGGGCCGGATGAGAGGAACCGAGGCCTAGATGGGTCAACGCCTGCCCGGGAAGTTACCAAGAGGGATCCTTTCTTTTAAAAAAAAAAAATTTATTATTATTATTATTATTATTTTGTTTTTTCGAGGTAGGGTCTCACTAGCTCAGGCAGATCTGGAATTCACTATGTAGTCTCAGGGTGGCCTCGAACTCACGGGGATTAAAGGCGTGCACCACTACGCCCGGCAAGCAGGATCCTTTCTGAAGCTCTGACTCCTGGTTGGTCCCGAGGATTTTCCCCCACTCTTCTGTGCTTCTGCCCTGTTTTGGGAGTCAACCTCCACCCCTAGCTGGGAGCACGACATTTCATCCCGTAAACACCCCCATTCACCTCCTTGGCTACCTGCAGCCACAGCCGTGTTAGTGAAGGGACACACGCGCGCGCGCATTGTGCAGGGCATTTTTAGTGTTTCCCCTCTCATGGCCACTCGTCAGATGAGGCGGCCTGAGGCTCAGAAAAGGGAAGAATTGAGTCTGGCTGGCAGTGGGCCAGGGGCAGGGGCAGGAGTAGGGCTTGGAGACTCCTGAAGCGTTTAGTTTCAGGGTCGGTGCATGTGTGGTTTTCAAAGAGTGTCCCCTCTCACAACGGCAACCAAAAACCCATGACAGTTCCGAGAAGTCAGGGCCTCGCCTCGCACTAAGGCAGGGAGATTCCTGTGTGGGGAACTGACAAGACACAAGACTTCCCCATGTTTGTTTTGTTTTGATCTTTGAGGCAGGGTCTTACTCAAGCCCAGGCTGACTTGGAACTCGCTCTGTAGCTCAGGCTGGCTTTGAGCTCAGGGAGCACTCCCTCAGCTTCTTGAGTGCTGGGGTTTATAAACATGAGCCACCCCCGTCACTGCTTAAGGCTTCTTTTGTTGTTTATTTTCCCTGTGGTGCCGTGGTGGACTGTGTTTGATCTCCTTGCCCGGGCTAGGAAAGCTCTCTACCACAAAGCTACAATCCCAGCCCCTGTCCCAGGGACAACCCAGCAGAGATGGGGACATCTGCTGGATGCCAGGCCCCAGTCTCTGTGTCACACTGCAGCACACTCAAAGGACACCCGACTTGCTCCAAGCCCCAGGCTGTGAGCTGTGAGCTGGGGCAGGATTCTCATGCTGGCGGGCGAGCCCCTCATCGAGGAGGCCCAGGCCTCCTGCACTGGACGTGCTGGTGAGGTCTCTGCTTTGCTGCCCGGCACGCAACTTGTCATTTGGATCTCTCGAACAAACCCAATAAGTGTCACCTCCATCACCGGCCCCAGAAATTCAAATTCATCGACTTGCTTGAATGCCTATTGGTGGCACCTCCATGTTCTGAAGGGTCCTCTGTCTGTCGTCGTCCCCCCACCCCCACCCCCGTCTGTGTCTGTGTCTCAGTCAGGCCAATTTGTCTCCCTGAGTCCCTACAGCGTAGGATATATTCGGAGCCTTGAACTTGGATCAGTAGCAGTCACCGATTTCTGTGAGTGCTGCTAGCCCAGAGCCCCGAGCTGGAAGAGGGTGGGCGATCTTCTAGGTCCCATGTCCCCATCACTGCCCACTCTGGCCAGGTCTAAGTCCCCTCTGCTTGTTCCTCTTCCCTGGCTTTTCCACTATGTCAATACCGCCCTCTTGTGGCTGTGGCTTCCTCCTGCAAGGCAACTGTCCCTAGTTCCCAATGTGTTTTTTATGTGTGTGTATGGTTCTAAAAGTAACATACTTAATTACCTAGATCTGGAGCAGGGGTGGGGAGAGAAGCAAAGAAGAAAACAGGCTAGGGAGATTGCTCAGTGAATAAAGCACTTGCCACACAAGCATGAGGTCCTGAGTTTGGCTCTCCATTGCCCATGTGACATACCAGGTGTGGATGGTACACGCCTGCAGTCTCAGTGCTGAGGAAGCAGAGACATGGAATCCTTGGGGCTCACTGGCTAGCTAGTCTAGCCGAACCGTTGAGCTCTAGGTTCGGCAAGAGACCCTCCTTGCACGTGCTCACCGTGTACCTACATCCACTCACTGCCCATGTGAACATGCGTACATCCATGCACATCACACACGTATAAAAAGAAAGAAATGTAAGGGCTGGAGAGATGGCTTAGTGGTTAAGGCGTTTGCCTGCAAAGCCAAAGGACCTCGGTTTGATTCCCCAGTACCCACGTAACCCAGATGCACAAGGGGGCGCATGCATCTGGAGTTTGTTTGCAATGGCTGGAGGCCCTGGCACACTCACTTGCTCTCACTCTCGCTCTGTGTGTGTGTGTGTGTGTGTGTGTGTGTGCGCACGCGCGCGCGCGCCTCTTCCCCTCTATCGCTCTCTCAAATAAATAAATTTAAGAAAGAAAGAAATGTAAACAAAGAGTTTATCTAGAAATAATCAAAAGCATGAGCTGGGGGTGTGGCTCGGTTTATAGAGTGCTTGCCCAGCATGCACAAGGCCCTGGGTTCAAGCCTCGGCACCACTTGGTGTCACACACCATTCATCCCTGCACTCTGGAGGTAGAGGCAGGAGGATCAGGAGTTCACAGTTATGCTAGACTACATAGTGAGTGCGAGGACAGCCTGGGATATATGAGACCCTATCCCCTCCCCCTCAAAAAAAGGGGCATAAAAGGTGAAGCTTTGGTGTATTTTAAGTTTACCTTTTCAGAAAACAATCTGTCGGGATTACTTTTTTGCCCCCTTCTGATCATTAAGCAATCATTTCCTATACAAAACTTTGAAAAGTACAAGAGCATCAAGGAGAAGGAAAAAAAAATCCCATTGCTTCCCTCAGACACAGCGTGGCATTTCCTATCTTCTGCCTTGACCCGGTCCCCTTAGATTTCAGTTCTCCCATACCGGGGCCGTGCCAGATGAGCCGTTTCAGGGTTCCCGAGCTAGCCTATCATCCTCTTGTATCGTCCCACCCTCTGGCAGGTACCAGGCATTATTTTAGGGGGCTTGTGACTCCCTTGAGGACATATGTGGTGGTTCCCTTGGTCCTTCTGCTGAGGGGCTCCGTCTCTGACCCAGCACTTCCAGCTCCCGTGGGGCGCGTCCGCGCTCCCTTCCCTCGCCTCGGTTGTGGGGTTCGCCGGCAGGAAGTGCTTCTCGCGCCTTGGTCACCTTCCCCCTCTAGGCTGTGCCCAGCACTAACGCCAAGTAGATGGTGTGCTGCCCACAGGGACCAGGATGTCCCAGGGAGATGCTGGGTCCTCCCAAGAGCTTCTCTGTGGGTGTCTTCCCCGGGGAGGGCAGAGCCTTGCTGCTCTGCCCAGTGGGATGCTGCCAGCTGCCCACTGAGCCGCAGTGGGCCAAGGGTCTGTCACAGACTTTGCGCCCAGAGCAGTCTGCAACGATGAATGTCCGGGGTGTTGAGGTCCTGCCAACTCCATACCTTAGCTATCGTGCTCCCTGTGTTGACTGCCCAGCTTGGCAGATGGCTAGGGCATGCCTTTTCACCTACATAACAGCCTCGAAAGAGTCTTGGCAGAGGATAGCAGCAAGGAGTCTCCAGACCACACCTCCGGCTCATCAGCCCATGGCAGGCAGTTGTCCATCGTCTGTGGGAATCTCCCCGAGAGTCCCAGGCACTGCCCAGTGCAGTTGCCACCATTCAAACAAGAGTTGGTCTGGGTAGAAAAGCCCGGGCCATCTTGGGACTGACTTCCAGTCTGAGGTTCTCCTGTGGGCTCCCTAAAGCCAGAACTTTAGAATTTGCCGTCAGGGCATTTTGTGAAGCTTTGCTGGACGTGAGCACAGGTATGCGTGTTCACAATGCGCCTCTGATCACAGAAGCCCTCCCGCGGCTCCCGTGGGGTGTCCTGCACACTGCTTGCCCTCTGACCCTGCTCTGCTTCCTTCACAGGTTCCGCCGCGGACCTGGTGAGTTCCCCCTAACCCTTCCGTGTTCCCTGTTACCCCACTTGGAAGTTCCGGGGGACTCAAGGGCTGGGGCTGGGGCTACCGCTCTGTGAGCTGCACGGCACACCTGCCCCAGGACCCCCTGCACTGGTTAAGTGACATGGTGATGAGGGTCGCCCGAGTCACTTACGGAGCATGGGTGCTTCTGCCATTGCCAGCCCCTGGCAGTCCAGCCCCAATAGCCAGTGTTGGAATGAGTGCCCACGTACCAGGCCCTGCAAAGCAGGCACAGAGACGTCCTTGGTCACACAGCGTCTGTGCTCTGCAGGCGTGTCCCAGAGATTGGGGGTGGTCAGGGAAGGCTTCCTGGTGGAGGGAATAGTTCCCGGTGAGGGTAGGGAGGTGAGTGGAGGGTACAGATGAAGGGTATGTGAGGAATGTTGGGGGGGTTAGTGTTAAAAACAGGTACAGGACCTGCGTCCTGCCTTGATCCTTCTGTGGGGAGGTGCTGATGGGGGAACCAAAGGTCGAGGACCGCCTTCTCTCATCCCTCTGTCCTTGTCCTCACAGGACGGCCCTGGAGCAGGACCAGGTGAGTGTGCTCGGCTCAGCCACTTCTGCTGTCATGCACATCAGCAGTCACCCAATGAGCCAGGCAGGCTGGGCATGGTGACAGCCACTTGGCACAGCCTTTCTGTGCTCTGGGCTCTGACCTTGAATTCTGTCCTCACCCGCCTTCGTGGTTGCCTCCCCAGGTCAGCTTGGGCTCAGAGCAGGTAGCACTGGACCCTGGGGGCAGGACCAAAGGTCTTCCAGCCCCAGCTCAGGGAGGTGCTGAGCTGCCACCGTGCGGGAAGCCTAGGGCTCCGCTGTCATTTGACTGTGCCTCGCCCCCTGTCCCCTGCCCTCCCTGCTTTGGATAACCCCGTGGGAAGCAGGGCTGAAGGCGTGGCATTCTGGGTGAGGTCTGGGCTTCATCAGGGCCAGACCAGTGCCCCTGCCTCCACCACCACTCTCACTGCTTCTGGGCTGCAGCATCTAGGACCAGGGCCTGGCAAGATAGGCCCTGTGGTTTCCTAGAGCAGCTGCGACAGTGCTGGGTGAGAACATTCTTGGGTGCTTAGACTGTACTCCCCTCCCCCCCACAAGCCCCATTTCAGTCCCAGACCTGCCTCTGGCCAAATCTGTGGCCTTTGCCCTGTCACTGGGCCTTTTGACCCCTTGTCACTCATTTCTGACAAGAGGACTCTGGTCCCCACTCCACATTGTAAATCATAGAGCTCAGCAGTATCTGGGAGAAACATAAAACACAGTCAAGCTCACACATTACATACAGTCTAAAAATAAGCTGGTCCTAGAATGACTTGGTGTCTTGTTCTCACTTAAGTTAATTTGCTTAGGGTATTTACCAAAAAGACATGGGGGAACCATATTGAGGGATGATGCAGGCACCTATATTTGTATTGGGGGACAGTCTCAGCAAGGGCTCTTTTTGTCTCAGGAGGCTAGAAATTGGGTGGGCTCCCAGATCAGGTGGGGTAGGCTGCTCCCAGGGACGAGGCCACAAATGAACCATCTCTTCCCATCCTTTGGTCCACAGGTCCCAAGATGGTGGCTGTGCAGAATTACCATGGCAACCCCGCCCCTCCCGGAAAGCCAGTGCTGACCTTCCAGACGGGGGATGTGATTGAGCTGCTGCGAGGAGACCCCGAGTCCCAGTGGTGGGAGGTGAGACCATGATGCGCTCCCCAGGTGGAAGGGTGAAGGTTTGGACGTGAGACTGGGGGGTAAGCGGAGGAGCTGTCCAACACGGCTCGTGCCACTTCCGTTCTCTAGGTGGATTTCTTTCCATCCCCCACCAACATGTTTACATCACAGGTCGGGAGTATAGCGTCTGTGCAGTGTGGGCACCTTAGGGTGCCACATGATCACTTCTCCATCGCCTCTCCTTCCAGGGGCGGCTGATGCAAACGCGGAAGACAGGGTGCTTTCCAAGCTCATCTGTGAAGCCGTGCCCAGTGGATGGAAGGGTGAGCCCTTTCCCTGACGTTTCAGGCACATAGTGGCCAGACGAAGAGGGCTCTGGGCCATCCTGTCACGTGGACATGCTCAGCTAAGTGGCTGCAATGAGCTGCCTCTGGGGCAGAGTCCAGGGGGCAGTAGAGGTCCTTTCCTGCCTGAGTAGCCCGTGGGCATCCACAATGGACATGGGGCCCTTGCCCTCCTCTATGTGTGCGGGCTCTGTATGCCTCCTTGGCCAGTCCCACCCTGTGGGCAGAACTCTTCCCAGGAGGGGTCTAGAGTCTGTTCTCTCTGTTACCAGAGGCAGCAAAAAGTTGACCTGGAATAGACTTAACACTCCCTGGCACCCCAGGACCAGCTCAAGTGACAGTGGCACTTCTCCGTGAAGTTACAGGGTGGAGATCTACCTGGCCCATGTGATGCATAAAGAAAGTGTTGATACCCACAGCTCTTTGGGCAGACCTGGGAGTTCTAGTTGTAGGGCACAGGGCTCACTAACTCTCTGGGTAACCCAAGGGACATTCCTTCCCATTCCTGGGTCATGGTGACTAGGGTAAGAGCGTTAAGTAGTAAACCTATGATGCCAGTGAGGCACAGTGCTTCCCAAGTGTGGCCCCTCAGTAGCTATAGGCATCCTCCTGTCCATTGCTAGGGTTTTCTTGAGGCCTCCAGCCCTCTTCTCTCTCAGAGATTAAGTTTATTGCTGGTCAGTGGCTCCTTATTCCTTCTTTCTATCCAACTTCCTTAGCATCTACTCAGAGATGGAGTTCCAGTTGTGTCACTGGGGACCTCACAGTCCAAGAGTGTTGGGGCTAAATCTATACAGTACTGGGCTGGAGAGATGGCTTAGTGGTTAAGCGTTTGCCTGTGAAGCCTAAGGACCCTGGTTCAAGGCTCGATTCCCCAGGACCCATGTTAGCCAGATGCACAAGGGGGCGCTCGCATCTGTAGTTTGTTTGCAGTGGCTGGAGGCCCTGGCACACCCATTCTCTCTCTCTCTCTCTCTCTCTCTGTCTCTCTCGGTCTCTCTCTGCCTATTTCTCTGTCGCTCTCAAATAAATAAATAAATAATAAACAAAAAATGTACACATTACTGGTCTGGAGTATAGAGCCCAGAACTGGGTTTCTTCCTGCCCCTGTGGCTGGTCCCCAGGGGATGTTAATATAAGCTGTGCTTTGTCCTCAGCCACCTATTGGCCGGCCACCATCCCGGGAGATCGACTACACTGCGTACCCCTGGTGAGTGGATTGTAGGTCACAGACATGGGTGTTGGGTGGACTCTGTCGGGGGTGGAGGGGTATAACAGGCAGATTGCCCAGGCCAACCTGAGCTGCTTCCTGGTCTCTAGAACATCACAGCAACAGGAGAGTATGTCAAACACTGGCAAGGGGAAACTGGCTATAAATATCCATATGCCCACCCCCAACAATACTCTGCCTCCAGGAGGTGTTAATCCCCAAATCTGCATCAGCTAGGGACCTAGCGTTCCCAATACCTAAGTTTATGGGGGACACCTGAATCAAGCCCCCACGCTGAGGTCGCAGTACAGCAGTGTTGCATGCGAACAGTCTCTGTCCCTGGAGTATCTGTTCCTACGGTTCCCAGGCCCCGTGCTGAGTGATGAGTATACACCACCTTTAGTGCCCTTGATCCCTCCTAGCCCCTTGTTCACTGTTCCTTGCATCTCTCTGAGAAGCCTCCTGGGTGGGCTGGTGGGTGTGTCGCATATTCTGCACTCAGCTCCATGTGGCAAACGGATCACCTCAGTCACAGGGTTTTCACTTAGTAGAGTCACAAGCAGGAACTTCTGGTGGTGGTTTGTTTGTTGCATGTGTAGTAGTGTGTGGTATGTGTACGTGAGGGTGTAGTATGTGTTATGTGTACGTGAGGGTGTAGTAGTCTGTGTTATGTGTGCGTGAGGGTGTAGTAGTATGTGGTATGTGTACGTGAGGGTGTAGTAGCATGTGGTATGTGTACGTGGGGGTGTAGTAGTATGTGGTATGTGTACGTGGGGGTGTAGTAGTGTGTGGTATGTGTACGTGGGGGTGTAGTAGTGTGTGGTATGTGTACATGGGGGTGTAGTAGTGTGTGGTATTTGTAAATGAGGGTGTGTGTTCCCTTTACATGCACATGTGGAGACCAGGCCAGGGAACATCCGGTTCTCTCCTGTCACTCGCTCATCCATGTGTTTCCTTGAGACAGTCACACACTGACACCAGAACTGCCAGGTTTTGTTTTTTGTAACCTACAGTCAGATTGACTGACTGGTTAACCCCAGTGATTCTCCCATTTCTGCTGCCCACAGGACTGGGGATACAGATGTACGCAGCCGTGCCCAGATGCTTATATCAGATGCTTGGAAATTGAATTCAGGGAGAATCGGCCTCGTGCTTACGCAGCACAGGCTCTTGCCCTCTGAGCCCTTCCCCCAACCCAGATTTTCTTTTTGCTTGCTTTCAAGGTAGGGTCTCACTCTTATTCACTATAGAGAGTCTCAGGGTGGCCTGGAATTCAAGGTGATCCTGCTACCTCTGCCTCCCGAGTTCTGGGATTAAAGGTGTGTGCCACCACGCCCAGCTCAGATTTTTATTTTTAAAAAATTATGATTTATTTGAGAGAGTGTGTGTGAATCGAGGTGCTCCAGAGCTTCTTATGGCTGCAAATGAATTCCAGACCTGTGTACCATTTTGTGGATCTTGCTGTATATGGATACTGGGAAATTCAACCCTAGTTAGCATGCAAGTCCCTTTAACCTCTGAGCTATCTATCTCCCCAGTCCTGAAGTTTCATTTTTTTTAAACATTTTATTTATTTGAGAGGCAGATAGAGTTGACACACCAGGGCCTCCAGCCACTGCAAACAAGACGCAGCTACCTTGTGCATCTGGCTTTTGGGGTTACTGGAGAATCAACGTTCGGTGGGTCCTTAGGTTTCACAGGCAAGCACCTTAACCACTAAGCCATCTTTCCAGCCCCCAGTTCTATTTTTTAATGCTATCTTCACCTTGATTGCACAGTATTTTGGACATTCTGATTCATGGTGATAAGACATAGCATGTGGGCAGGCTTTGCTGGGGAGTAGGCCTCCCTACCTCAGGATCCACTCACTTCAGCAGACAGTGAGAGTTCCATGAGTGTCTGTGTTTTGTTGAACACTTCTCTAGCCCCTCCGTGGTCCAGGAAGCAGTTCCCTTCCCTTATCCCTCTTCTGTGACATCTTTTACGTGTGCTATGTGTGCATAAGTGTTCGTATGTGTCTGTGCACAAGCATGTGGCGGTCAGAAATTTACACTGGGTGTCTTCCTCAGTCATTTTCCAAAAAACTTTGTTGACTTGAACCCAAGGATCACTGATTTTGTTAGTCTGGCTAGAGCTAGCTTGCCCTGGGGATTTTCTGTCTCTGCCTCCCGAGTGATTGGATAGCAGACAAGCTACCATACCCATCTGGCATTTTCAGGGGCCTAGGGATCTGAACTCCAGTCCTCACACTTACATACAAGTGCCTTATCCACTAAGCCATTCTCCCCAGGCCCCCTGTAGTATCTGTATTGGGCTCCCCTGTATGTGTGGCTCACAAGACTGAGCCCACCCATTTTTCATCATCTGGTCACAGGCACATTTCCTTATTGGCTTACCTCAGAGAGGAAAGTTCAGACAGGGAATGGTGAGACCACTGGCTGACACCGCGCACACACACAGGCCACCACTACCCACTTCATACTGTGGTCACAACTCTGGTTTCCCAACCCTAGGTTTGCAGGCAACATGGAGCGCCAGCAGACAGACAACCTGCTTAAGTCTCACGCCAGCGGCACCTACCTCATCAGGGAACGGCCAGCAGAGGCCGAGCGCTTCGCCATCAGTATCAAGTGAGTCCTGTCCTGGGGTCAAGGAGTCTTTCCTCTTCCTGGGCGTCTGGGGGCTGAGTGCAGTGGTCTGCACTCTGATACCTGGGCTAGTGTACTTGAGATGAGAGGGAGCCGGAAACTGCTGCAGGCTCCCCCACTGTGCTGAATGTGGCCCGCAGCCCAGACGCGCACAGATACTCCACAGCTGTGTCACCCCAGCCAAGGGCAGATTGGGACATTTTCAGAGATGGGGGCTGAGGAGATTTGGGGGGACACTGGCAGCTCTTCTGGTAGCTCTTGAAAGGGGTGGGGCTCTCATCCTACTTTGTCTCATCTGGGAATTCCCTCAGTGGCCACGGTGGCCTTTTGTAGCTTGGACTACTGGGCCTTGATCTAGGTGTCTTCCTTTAGTGACACATGCTGGCAGTCTGTCCCCCTCAGCACAGGACACCCATGGACAAACATCTCAGGCTAGGTGCTGATGGGTCATGGGCTAGTGACTAGAGGTATTTGGCTTGCCATGACTTCAGTGGGGTTGAATGCCCTGAGTTGTCACCTCAGCTGGCTTTCTTCTCTTCCCTGGGACACACTTCTTTTACATCTGCCCTGAGAGAGACTCAAAGCTTGACTTCCCTTGGCAGCCAGGGTCATGTAATCTGGCAGCCAACACGTATGTTCTGATGACTGGGAAGGGACACACTCCAGGGCCAGCATCAAACACACAAGGCAGCTGTTAAAGCACCCCTCCCCACCAGGAGTAGAAGGGGTAGAGGCAGGGATCTGGGGAGCTAGATGGACCAGAACTGGGGACAAAGTCCCCCAGGTTTTCCCTTACTTGAAGCAGGACAAACACTGCCAGGACCCCTCATCTTCTTTCTAAAAGGTCCTACAGTGTTTGGGGCCTGAAAAATAATGTGCTGGCTCTAAAAGCAATGGAACAAGTGACCCGTGTTTACCACATGGCAGCCTGAATTACCTGGTAGCATAGTGGGTAGGGTCTGCTATCTGCCGATCTGACAAGCTCTGCCAGAGGCACTGTGAACATGCTAAGGTCCATGGCACTTTGTAGGAACAGCCTTTTGAAGAGATGACCTTGGTAGTACCCTAGGAGAATAGCTAGAGTGTGTGACCAGCACCAGGTCTATGGCTCATGCCAAAGCCTAGCCATAAGCAGTGAAATGTCAGGGAAAATGCCCACATCATAGGAGCTCCTAGGGTACCTTGTCCCTGGCTTTCAGGGTACCTCAGTGGGAATCCTGAAGATCTTACAGCCAGGAGAAGGACACAAGTAGATGCTCTGCCACAGTTCCATGTAGAGGAGACTGGCCAGTGGAGATGTTGATTATTTATCAGCTTTTTAAAATTATTAATTGTTTGTTGGGGATTGAACCAACCTTGCATTCCTGGGATGTCTGCCCATCCCTCACTATTTACTGGTCATGGTGTGAAGTCCTTGTCACATGTCTGGTTCATGTAGAGATATATACATAGGGAGATTAGATAGATAGATAGATATGTTCTGCCTTTGGCTGCATATGGGTCCCTATACCCATAGTCATCAGGGATACTGGCTATATTTTTCTGTCCTATACCATCTCTGGCCTTGGAGTGGCCCTAGCATGAGTTATAGTGGCACTTGGAGGAGGGTCTTGGAGAGGCTTTCCAATTTGGGTATACACTTGAACTGAAGATGATAGGTGATGAGCATTCTTGTCAGGGACAGCCAACTCCAAGGCTGGATGCATTTGTGCTCAATGTCTCTCTGGAGCAGCCTGGGATTGTTCAAGGGCTGAGGTCAATTCTATGCCTGCTGCTCCCAAGGAGGAGGGGGATTTCCCAATGCCCAGAGCTACTGTGCAAAAGCACCAGAGAGGAGGTAGCAGGGAATGGAGAGTGAGAGTGCTGAGCAGCTGACAACGGGAAGACCGGAGTACAGTCTTCAAGCTGACCAGCAGGACAAACACGCAGGCCTCAAGAGACCTGCTTAGATGGGGTGGAACAAGGAGTAGGGAAACAGGGCTGAGCAGGAGTGGTCACTGTGGCAGCATGGGACCGAGGTCAGGGTTTTTGCTGAAACAAGCCTGCAGTGTGCCTGGGGTTAGGGGACATGTGGCTCACACACAGTGACCTCAGCTGTGCTGTGTGTTTTGCCTAGGTTCAATGACGAGGTGAAGCACATCAAGGTGGTGGAGAAGGATAACTGGATTCACATCACAGAGGCCAAGAAGTTTGAAAGCCTCCTGGTACGTGCACCAGTGGCTCTCTACCCCAGGCCCCAGGCCCCAGCCACAGAGGCCCAAAGGCTCATCCCCAGAAGCAAAGGATAGGCGCCCCCCATCCCTGACTCCAGACACAGAACCTCAGTGTCCCCCTACACCCTGACCCGAGTGACAGTGCTTAGACACTCTCTACTCCTTGCTGGCTAGGAGGGAATGATTCCTCCTAGTGTGGGTAAGTTCCAGGGACACTTGTTAATAAGGTTCCTTGCGGCAGTTGGAGTCATGCCACATCCCTGATTTGGGACTTCTGACTCCGAACGCTTGACCCAGGTGGCAGATGGAAGGGCTTCTGCCCTGACTGCCCCTCACTGAAGCCTTCTCACGAGGCTCTTCCTGTGAGAGAAAAAACTGAGGCTCATTCCTCTTTAAAACGATTTTTAAAAATATTTTTTGTTCATTTTTATTCATTTATTTGAGAGCAACAGACAGAGAGAGGAAGAGGCAGATAGAGAGAGAGAGAGAGAATGGGCACGCCAGGGCCTCCAGCCACTGCAAACGAACTCCAGACGCGTGCGCCCCCTTGTGCATCTGGCTAACGTGGGTCCTGGGGAATCGAGCCTCGAACCAGGGTCCTTAGGCTTCACAGGCAAGCGCTTAACCACTAAGCCATCTCTCCAGCCCTAAAATGGTTTTTAAAATCATATCATCCTTATTGCCTCCTTCTCTCCCTCTTTTTCTTTTCCTTTTTCTTTTGTCCCACACTGAGGATGGAGTCTAGAGCCCCTCACACACTAGGCAAGTGCTCCACCACTGTGCCACACTCCAGCCCTCTTTCTTTTCCTCACCACAAGTGTTGCTTGTACTGCGACCTCTGGCTAGGACAGCCGAGCTCCTCTTCCCCTCTGTAGCCTCTGAGAAACACAAAGGCGGAGTATCCCGAAGTCCTGTCCCTAACCCAAAGCCAGCATTCGCTCTTAAGTGAAGCTCCTGCATGACACAAATCCGTGGTTCTTTCGGACCTTTCAAAACCCAGGAGCTGGCTGAGCGCTACCACAGCTTTGGCCAATCTTTGTGTGACCATAAAGCTTGCTGAATCCTCTCCCTGTCCACTAGTCTCATGGTGTAGTGTCCCATGGGTGTACCGTTGCTTCTAGAACTTGTCCCTGTGCTGAAACATGGCCTGCTCTATGCTCTGCAGCATAGAGGGTGTTGTTAGAAGCTTATCTGCTGACCCCAGCATTCTTCAAGGTCATTTTCTTCAGAACTAACTGGGGGTGTGGCTGCTGGACAGAGGTCTTTAAATCACTGACAGGCCCCCCCCCCCACTGGGTTTAGCTGGGGTAAGGGGCATCCTAAGGGCCCAGAGATGAGCCCCTCCCATGAACCTGAGGCGGTGGGAAAGCACCTCGTGCTGGACAGCCGTCAGTGAGTGTCCACCCCCTGCAGGAGCTGGTGGAGTACTACCAGTGCCACTCGCTCAAGGAGAGCTTCAAGCAGCTGGACACCACGCTCAAGTTTCCCTACAAGTCTCGGGAGCGAGCTGCCTCCAGGGCCTCCAGCCGGTCCCCAGGTAAAGCCCGTGCCCAGAGCTATCTACTCTGGCTGCTTCCAGGGCCCAGGTGCTCCCTGCCCATCCCACTGTCCATCCTGGACCAGGCCCTCCCTGCTGGCCACTGGTACAGAACTATGCCCACTGCCCAGATGGGTACCTAGCACCTGCTCTGCATTGCTCCTCTGGGCCTTGGCATCCCTTCTGAGAGACCAAAGTGGAGAGGTCATGCTGAGAGCCCTGTGGCTGGAGTTGTCAGTGGTCAGAAGCAACTGGGCAGAGAACCACATCTCACATCCTTCCCCAGGTGTCCCAGGCCTCGGCTGTGAGGGACAGCAGCTACCTGCTTGAAAAGGGGACTCCAAGGCCCAGAGCATTTGGCTTCCAGCCTGTGGCTCTGACAACTGAGTCTCCCATGTCTTCCAGCCTATAGGACCTGCAGAGCCATGAAACACCCCTAGCCCCATTCCAGGCAGAGCAGGGTCACCAACTTCTACTGAGAACTGGCCCTGGTCCACAGCAAATACTGGCCAAGACATGGCTGCACCAGGGTCCTGTAGTCTCCCTGTGTCCACCCCGAAGCCCCCTCCCCCCCACCCGTGCCCCTCTGCCCGTCAGCACCCTGCTGCTCACCTTACGCTCTCTCTCACCTCTTTGCAGCTTCCTGTGCTTCCTACAACTTTTCTTTTCTCAGTCCTCAGGGCCTCAGCTTTGCCCCTCAGGGCCCCTCCGCTCCTTTCTGGCCAGGTACTGCCGCTGCTCAGGGCCTCAGCCTGGCCTGACAGGTCCTTGGCTGTGCAGCCTGGCGCTGAGTTGGTGAGGGAGGCTGGGAGTCGGTCTGCTGCCGCATGTGAGGGCGTGTCATGCCAGGCCCCACCCTCGTCACACCAATGGCCACTTCCCCACCTCGTCAGCTGTCATTCCTCATGACCTCTGGGAGCCTTGCCTCTGGTTGCAGGTTACGGTATAGGGGGGCAGAGCTGATGGCCTGCTCTGCAGTCGTGAAGGACTTTTGTGGGAATGGGTGTGGGGAGGGGGGGTTTCCGTTGTTCCTGATCGCACGCCCTTCTGCTGCCAGAGCCAAGGCCCCTCTGTGTGTGGCTGTGTGTGTGCCTCTCGGCCACTGCCGTTGTCACCTGCTCCTCGGGACTCCTGGGTTCTGGGCTGAGCTGGTTCAGTGGGTTTCCAGTATGGGTTGAGCTGTAATGGTCCCCCAGGAGCATGCTTATTGCCTGTGGCAACTGCCCAGCATGGGTGGTGACAGTTCCAACACCACTTTTCAAGTGCAAACACTGGGGTATGCCATGTAACCAAGGCCAAGTGAGGCACGAGGGTCCCTGGGATGGAGGCTGATGGGTCCCTACTGAGCCCTTTCTGCTTGATGTCCAACCCCTGGGAGCAAAAAGTGACTGGACACCAAGGAAGAGACTTAGCTCAGCCCAAGAGCCTATGAGCCCTGGTTAGACTGCAGCCGTGTGACAACCTCTCTCTCCCCACTAGTGTTCACACCCCGGGTCATCGGCACAGCTGTGGCCAGGTACAACTTTGCTGCGCGGGACATGCGGGAGCTCTCGCTACGGGAAGGCGACGTAGTAAGGATCTACAGCCGCATTGGCGGGGACCAGGGCTGGTGGAAGGGCGAGACGAATGGACGGGTGAGCATCCTGCCTTATGTGGGGTGAGGGAGGTGAGCCCTGAGCTCTGACTCAGTCAAGCTCAGGCTGGCTATTCCACCATCTCAGATGTGCCCTGGCTCTAATCCAGGTACACTGCCTGTGATCTCCCCCATCCTCAATAGCCCAGAATGGGGGACGGTAGGGGGCAGAGGCTTCAGATGTTTGCAGTAATCCCAGCTATATGGATCACATCTGAATTCAGGCCCCACAGACCTTGGGCCATGTCCAGTCCTATTCCGTCTACCTCTGTGGCCAGTGTAGGAAGTCACGTCCTGTTCACAGTCTTCTAGTCACTTGCAAATGCCCAGCTCTGTCTGCAGGAGAAAGGGCTACGGGAACCCATCGGGTCCTGCCTACCTCTCCCCTTTATCCCAGTGAGTGACAGGTAGCCCAGTGACACTTGAGATCCTGAAAAATTCCATGGCCGCTCTCTCAGCACTTACCTGGACTCAGGTCTCTGAGCACCTTCCTAGGGGTCTCAGGGCTCCACGTGTCATCAGTTAGGCTGAGCTGGACCTTCTTCAGGGCTGCAGCCATCCATAGGCAAGTGCGCTGTCTGCAGAGGGCCAAGCAGCCAAGGTTCCCCTGCTGACCATCCTACACCTGGTAGCAGGAGCTGATCTGCTTCCCCCGAATGTGGCGTGTGCACTGTAGGCCCCAGATCTGATCACTTCCGCCCAGCTGTCCTTCAGAAGGCTACTGAGTCCTGGGGAGCAGCAGCCTGTAGGGTTGGACCAATGACCCTGAACGTGGATCCATGTCATTGGTGTTAGAAGCGGATAGGACGCTCACCAGGTCCAGGCGATTCCACCGCAAAAGTTGAAAGCCAGCGGTTTAAGCGTTAGTAGGTAGATGCTGTCAACCCCACCCTGCTATCATTATAACATGTCTCCACCTCTGGCGGTTTTTACTGCCGAGTCTGTTCGACAGAACATTAGTAGCTTTCCTTGGTGCCTTTTCTGGCATGCTTTGTTTACCTTTCTCTCCCTCATTCTCTCCTGCTTTTGACTTACATATCGTACATGTGTGATGTGTGTGTGTTCATGTGTGTGTGCAGGCATCTGCACATCGGTTTGTGCAGGTGCATGTGGAGGTTGAAGTCAGACATCCTCTTCAGTCACTCTCCACCTTTCTGGTTTTGGTGTTTGTGTGTGTGTGTGCGTGTGTGTGTTATTGTTATTTTTATTTTTTATTTTTTTGATTTTTCGAGGTAGGGTTTCACTCTAGCTCAAGCTGACCTGGAATTCACTATGTAATCTCAGGGTGGCCTCAAACTCATGGCAATCCTCCTACCTCTGCCTTCCGAGTGCTGGGATTAAAGGTGTGCGCCACCACACCTGGCTTTATTGTTGTTATTGTTGTTGTTGTTGAAGCAGGGTCTCACTTTAGCCCAGGCTGTCCTGAAACTCCACATGATCCTTAACCAAGGAATTAGAGGTGTGTGCTGCTGTGCCTGTCCTTCCATCTTATTTTTTATTTATTTATTTAAAATTTGAGAGAGGGAAAGAGGCAGAGTGAGAGAGAGAGAGAATGGGTGTGTCAGGGCCTCCAGCCAATATCCATGTAAAGCCAGATGCAAAAAATTTCTCTTTGATATTATACAGCTGACTCATCGGTAGCCCATTTTCAAACTTTGCCAGTTGTCTAGATGTTTCTTGCAGCCATTGTTTGCTGGATCCAGTCTGGGGACCATGGATTGATGGATTGCATTTATTCACTAAGACCTCAACTCTAATTTAGAACATTTCTCAACCTTTCTCTGCTATATATGACTGGCCTTTTTTTTTTTTAAGTTTGGTGTAGTTATTTTTATAAAATATCCCACAATTTAGGTTTGTCTGATGTTTCTTCATGATTAGATTATCTTTTGCATGGGACACAAAAGGAGAGTGACCCTTCTCAGTGTCATGGCCTCCCATTAGTATTATTCAGTGGGCAGTTCTCTCATTAGTTGTGACATTAACTGTGCTCCCTTGGTTAAGTTGCTATTTGCCAGGCTCTTTATTATTATTATTATTAATTATTATTATTGACAATTTCCATGATTTTAGATAATGAACCATGATAATTCCCTCCCCCCCTCGCTTTTCCCTTCTCAACTCCACCCTTCATCATGTCTCCTCCCCCTCTCAATCAGTCTCTCTTATTTTTTTAAAAAATATATTTTATTTATTTATTTATTTGAGAGGGATAAAGAGGCAGAGAGATAGAGGGAGAGAATGGGCATGCCAGGACATCCAGCCATTGCAAACGAACTTCAGATGCGTACGCCCCTTGTGCATCTGGCTTACGTGAGTCCTGGGGAATAGAACCTGGGTCTTTAGGCTTCGCAGGCAAACGCCTTAACCGCTAAGCCATCTCTCCAGCCCCAGTCTCTCTTATTTTGATGTCATCTTTTCCTCCTATTATGAGGGTCATGTGTAGGTAGTGCCAGGCACTTTTTTTGTAGTATTTTTTTTATGAGAGAGAGAGAGAGAATGAATTGGCATGTCAGGAACTCCAGCCACTGCAGTGGAACTCCAGGCATGTGTGCGACCTTGTGCACATGTGTGAGCTTGTGCACTTGCGTCACCTTGTGCTTCTGGCTTACGTGGGACCTGGAGAATTGAACATGAGTCCTTAGGCTTCACAGGCAATTGATTGCATTAACCGCTGAGCCATCTCTCCAGCCCTACCAGGCTCTTAAATTTTTTTTTAAAATTTATTTGCAAGCAAAAAATAAACCTATTTCTTTGCATGTGCATGTGGGTATGCCAGGACCTCCTGCTGCTGCAAATGCTTGTGCTGCATCCTGCATCTAGCTTACATGGGGCGCATGGGGATTGAACTGCCGCTGGCAGGCTTTGCAAGCTAGGGCCTTTAATCACGGAGCCGTCTTCCCAGCCCCTGGATCGAGGATTTCTGTTTGATTTCTGACTCCAGTTCTCTCCAAGAGTTGTCTGCCTTTTTCACCAGTTGTCTGAAACATACAAGTTAGTCATTTCCATCCCTGACAGGTTAACTTCGGTGCCTGAAGTCTGGTTTCTGCTGTCTAGTTTCTCTTGGTTTCCATCACTGGTCCTGAGTGCCAGGCTTGTGTGTAAAGAGACTCTGAATGACAGGATTTCTCTCAGTAGGCTCTGGCTTCTTCTGGCTGGCAAATCATGTCAAGACTGATGGGTTTCTGGCTCTCCCGCAGATGCTCATCCTCTTGGCCAGGGCCCCTCTGTGTGACAGGCCTGACTGAGAACTCTGGCCCCTTGAAAAGTCCCTCTCTCCACAGACCCCCTCCTGGCTCCATCTGCCCCCCCCCCACACACACATGTGTGTGCATGTACACGCACATGCACACCACACTCCTGGCATCTCTTTCAGATCGGCTGGTTTCCTTCGACGTATGTAGAAGAGGAAGGCATCCAGTGAAGGCAGGAACGCCCACAGGACTCATGGATCTTCCTGGAGAGTCGCCCCTGCTGTGAAGTCTGCCTCTGGCTCCTCCTCCGAGGCCATAGGGGAAATGCCCGCCAAGCTTCCGGTTGTTGATGGCCCACAGGGATAGGGAGGGTGTTCAAAATCCTAAACGTGGCCCGTTCCATTGTCACTTGCCCTTGGTGGCTTGTCCCTGGGTACACTCTTGTACATAGAGGGGATCTGGGCCGGCCTCACCCAGAGCATGAGGAGAGTGGGTTCCAGCAGTGTTTCAGGACCAGCTTGGGTATCAGCCAAGGCTGAAAGCCTACCTCCTGCCCCTCTGGCTGAGATGTTGCTCAGGAGCCTAGGACTCAACTGATGGTATGCCAGGGAGGGCTGGAGATAACAGAAGGGCCTTCCCCCGGGCCATCTGCTCAGCCCCTGGCCCGAGCTGACTGTCTACTCTGCTGCTCTCTGAGGTGGGGCTTCAGGCCTTGGGAGGCAGATGGGACCAGAGCCAGGCTGTTCGGCGTGGCCTACGCTCGCTCGGCTGTCCAAGGGACCGAGGAAGGGGTCTTGTACAGGGGGTCTTACAGTCACGGGGGCTCCTGGACATACCCTGATTCCCTCACTTCCCTTGACACCAGGGTCACACCGTCCTCACTGGGGAGGCTCCTCTCTCAGGAGGGGTCTTAGGAACAGTGACCTTGCCAACTGAACCCCAGCCCACCTCCAGTCAATGGTACTGCTTTTTGCTTGCTGAAAGCCCCTTTCTTGAGGCCAAGAACAGGTCTGCCCTGTCCCACTGCCAGGAGGACATGTTTTCTGTGAACCCTGAAGGGCAGGGAGTAGAACCCAGCTTGGCTTCTCTTGACAGATCCCCAGTCCTTCTTTTCCCTTCTGTGTCTCCCACATCCTGCACTGTGGTCCCTGGGGGTTTGCTGGCCTTTGCACGAGATGGTTCTAGCCCTTGGCAGCTGTCCCCAACCCCAGGACTCCTGCAGCCCACATACTGGACCTGTGACCAACCCCAAATAAGTGCTCTTGGGGTATCTCCACCCCATCACCTCCCCCTTACGGTGCCTCTTGGCCTTTGACCTCTGCTTCATTTGGCCAGCCCCTATGCTCTCTACCCTGACATTGCAAAAGACCTAGAAAGACTGTCTCCTGCAGAGCTCTGTGCCAAAGCTTACAGTGAGACAGGCACTTCCCAGGATCCCCTTCTCCCTTCAGCAAGATGCCCAACCCTGGTGAGGAGGAGGCTATCCTTGCCAGGTTGGGACTGGACACCCCTGAACCTGGGGAGGCTTTCTGAGGTTAGCCTTATGGCCTCCAGGCTCTATACCCATGCATAGTATGCTGGGGTACAGAAGAGGGAGGAGCCTGGAAGATGGGGATCTGCAGGGAATGAAGGGACACCTTGCACAACATTGAGAAGCCAGGGCAGGAGGAGAGAATACCTTTGAACCCTAGTAAGTCAGGTGCACAGAGCACTTTGCCTGGGACCTTGGTTCAGGCAGCCCGCTGCAGGCCCTGGATGTGGCCGAGGAGGAGACCCACCAGCCCCTTCCCACTTGATGTTGTTGTCTTTGTGTTTTCACTTTTTTTTTTCTTTCTTTCTTTCTTGTTCTGTTTTGTTGTGTTTGGTTTCACCTGTTTGTTTTTTAAGGGGAAGAAAGCTTGTGATTATTTCACCCAAATCTCCTGTTATATATCTGTGAATAATAAGAGATTTTATAATAGCAAGAAAAGGATGTATATTTTAGTTTGTCACCAAACAAGCCATCATGATGACGAAGGACACTGAGAACAAGAAATAATTTAGAAGCCCTCGTTTTGTGAATGTTTTGTGTCTGTTTTCAAATTTGTGTTTGGTTTGGTTCTGGCTTTGCATCATGCCAAGCAGGGTGGCGGGAGGGCTGAGCAGGCTGGGACATACATAGGCACCTCGGCAAGAGACAGGACACCTTTTGGAGGGGCCAAGAACTGGGGGCCTCAGATCAGCTGTGAACATTAGCAGCTCAATGCATGTGAGTCAGGGATGTGGGGTGGGGGGGTCCCAAAGCCAACAACACCCTCAAAATGGAATAGACTGTACATTTGCCAATGGGTCCCACCCCACCCCCCAGACTCCAGATTTTACTACAAATAAACCGAAGTTCTTTTCTGCAGGAGTGGTTAGCCTTTCGTGCCTGGGGAGGGGGTGCAGCTGGCTTCCTCTGTTCAAGTCTAGCAGGGTCTGCCTTACCCAAGGCCTGACTGGCAGCTGGAACCTTTCCCCAGCTGGCACAGTGTCTTGTGGGTCTGCCAGGTGGCCTCTGAGCAGGTGCCACTGGCTTCCCATTGGATGGGATTCAAACCTCCCCCCAACCTCTGTTTTCTTGCATACACGATTAAGGTGCTTGCTTGCAGCCACGCGTGGTGACACACGCCTTTAATCCCAGCACTCGGGAGGCAGAGGTAGGAGGATCGCCGTGAGTTCGAGGCCACCCTGAGAGTACATAGTGAATTCCAGGTCAGCCTGAGCCAGAGTGAGACTCTACCTCAAAAAACAACAACAACAAAAAAAGGTGCTTGCTTACAAAGTTCAAGTCCCAAAAGTGGCACAAGTGTTTGCTGTTCATTTGCAACCAAAAGAGGCCCTGACATACCCATACACACATGGCCAAATACTAAATAGTATAAACGCACATACACACATGGGCAAATTAATAAATAAATGAGTACGCCGGGCATGGTGGCACACGCCTTTAGCCCCAGCACTCAGGAGGCAGAGATAAGAGGATTGCTATGAGTTCAAGGCCAGCCTGATACTACATAGTGAATTGCAGATTTATCTATCATTGATGAGCCTGTGTTTCCACTTTGGGTGCTATCATGAATTGCTCTGCTGTGAACATCCATGTACATATTATTTACCTAGATATATTTCATTTCCCTTCACCATTACCTAAATGTGTAATTGCTGGGCCATATAATAATTCCATGTTTGAGTTTTCGAGGAAAAGCCAAAGTTTTCCAAAGTGGCCACACCCTTTGTTCTATAGTGAGTCTCGTGCCATTTGACGGAGAAGACCCAAATAACCAGATGCTGGTTTTTTTTTTCCTCCCACAGAGAAGCAGCTGAAAGGTGGTATACACACACATACACACACACACACACACACGTGCATGTGCACGTGTCATCAGGAACTCAGGCTCCCCTCCTGATTTCCATCCTTAGCCTGCATTTCATTCCTCACTGTTGCCTTTTGGTCCATCCTGGCTATTGAAGCTTATGTCAACAAGATTGTGGGAGGGAGCAGAGCCCCCCATATAGCCAGCACCTAATTACAGGGCCACTCCTGGCTGCAGCAGAGCTTGGGGTTCTGGGGGGACTGAGCTGGGCACAGGTCCACCTATAGAATGTGGGACCCTGTTACTAAGAAGGTGGGACAAGGTTCACCTCGCGGGCTCCTGTGACGATCTGATGACACCCGGAGCTGGTCAGCCAATGTTGGTTTTTGTTAGGGATGCAGCCAGTGGCTGAGACTTGGGCAGCCTGCATTAGCCCATCTCAGCCTTGTCTCCGGCTGCTGACGGTGGGCACCCATCTCATGTAACAAGGACTACAGTCAGGCATCTGCATTGCTGCAGGGTTCCTGTGCCCAGGCCAGGGGTGGGTGGAGCCTTGGGGGGTCCACGACTACCTCCCTTTCTCCATCTAGTCCACACAGGGCAGTGTCATCCCGAGCATGCTGAGACCCTAGTTCTGAGACCCACTCCCACGCCTGGGAATTTGGACATGTCTTCACTGACCTGTGAGGGAAGTGGTGGTTGAATGGGCTTCAGACTGTCAGTTTTTGCAACCAGATGTTATGGGGAAATGGAGGGCGGGGGAGGAGGGGCATGGGGCTTCACAGCTACTTGGCCCTTCTTTTTGTCTCCGAGGTCACAGCCACACCATCAACTAGGTGCTCTGCCACTGCTCACACCTGAGCCCTGCCACCATCATCTCTGGGTCACCTTTTCCTCACTGGCCTGAGCCCTGCTGTCATGTGGGTGGCACATCGGAGGGGTGCATTTCCCATGACCATGAAGCCTATTCTGGAATATTCCCAGGTTACACGCTATGACTGTCCCTTTTGGTCATGGTACCCTTGGGGGCCAGGTTCAGCTTCTGGTAGGCTCTCTGGCTTCTTTCCTCATGTGGCCTCGGTCAGCTCTGCCTACTGTAAGAAAGCATCAGCTTGGGCTGGAGAGATGGCTTAGTGGTTAAGGCATTTGCCTGCAAAGTCAAAGGACCCAGGTTCAATTCCTCAGGACCCACGTAAGCCAGATGCACAAGGGGGCACATGTGTCTGCAGTTTGTTTGCAGTAGCTAGAGGCCCTGGCGTGCCCATTCTCTGTCTGTCTTTCCTTTCCCTCTCTCTCTGCTTGCAAATAAATAAAATTTTTAAAAAGCATCAACTGAGGACTGGAGAGATTGCTCAGTGGTTAAGGCGCTTACCTGCAAAGTCTCATGACCCAGGTTTGATTCCCCAGTACCCACGTAAAGCCAGATGCACAGTAGTGCATGTATTTGGAGTTCCTTTGCAGTAGCTGGAGGCCCTGGCACACCCATTATCTATCTATTTCTGCTTGAAATTACACATATATTTTAAAAAGCATCAACTGAGAGTCTAAGCACAGAATTCCATTTCCTCGTGGTCCCAAGTTGGAAGTTCAAGATCAAGGCTGGCAGATGGCTTCCTTGGCATTTCCCTCCTTGGCTTCTTACTGTCGCCTTTCCTTGCTGTACATGAGTCCCTGCTATCTCTCCTTTTTCTCTTGAGGACCCCAGCTCACTCTGAGGACTTGTTAACTTTACCTCCTTAAAGACTGCCATCTTGGAATAGTACTCTGAGGTATCCTGGGAATTGGGGCTGCAGCATATGAGTTTTGGGGTGCTTAGTTCAATCCTAGCTCTGTCGACACTGCCACCCGTGTCTGAGTATCTGCTCATCTCTGGCTGTACTCCTCACTGCATGACGAATCCTCCCCTCTGGCGGAGCCTGATTTCCAGACAGCAGCCTTCTCTCTCTTGGTTCATTTGTCCACAAAGGACCCTAGAGTGAGAGAGAAAACCGTGGCCTGGGGTGGGCATTTGGGAGCTGCACTTGAGACTAGTGCAGGGACCTCTTGGGAAAGCTGTCCCTTAAGCTGGGCTACCAGCCACAGCGCCCAAGAATAAGCCGCAAACTGAAACAAGCCAAACGGACCCTTCCAGTGGCACTTGAGGCTCCAGCCCAGCTTCTGAGTCTGGCTGGAAGCATCACATTTAAAATAAGGTCAGGAGGAACCTTGTCCATGCACTCTATAAGTACCAGCGAGTGCCCACTGTTTCAGACCTTCCAGTGGGCTGAGACCTGGCACTGGATGGTTAATGTTAACCAACTTGACAGAACCTAGAACCACCTAGGAAATGAGCCTCTGGACAGACCTCCCTCATTCAGTTTCCTGGCCTTGAGCTCACTTTGTAACCCAGGTAGGTCTGAACTTGTGATCCTCCTGCCTCAGCTGCTCAAGTAGCTGGGATGACAAGCTTGAACACCAGGCCCATCTGTCCCTGAATCTTTGTACACTGAAAACGATCTATCTACCTGTCTAAAAATAAGTTTTTAAAAAAAACGTTTATTTATTTGAGAGCAAGAGAATGGGAATGCCAGGGCCTCCAGCCACAGCAAACAAACTCCAGATGCATGCGCCCCCTTGTACATCTGGCTTACGTGGGTCCTGGAGAATCGAACCGGGTTCATTATTTGGCTTTGCAGGCAAATGCCTTAACCGCTAAGCCATCTCTCCAGCCCAAGTTTTTTTTTTTTTAAAGAGGTATATAGCCCTGGTAGCATGCTTGTTTAGCATGTGTAAGATCCTAGATTCAATCCCCCCCTCAAAAAAAAATCACAACAAAAATGCATAAATAAGTAAACATTTCAGAGACTGTCAATCATGTGAGCATCTCTTATAGATATGACTGGGGCAAATGAGCCCGAAGAGTGAGAAGATGCATGGGTTGGGTGAATTGAGCCTGAACCATTAGGAACAAGTCTTGACCTAGAGTGGAAGACTTGCTTATAGAACATAGCACAACCACGACAAGGCCTGTCAAAGGGAATGGGTTACAGAGAGCCACAGCCAGCAAGGGAGAGAGTCAGAGGGAGGGGAGGGCAGGTGTGATGGGTAATCACTGTGGACTTGATTGGGTTGAGAGACACCTAGGAGGTGAGTAGAGCACATCTCTGGGTGTGTCTAAGGGCGTTTCTAGAGATAGCAAATCCAGAGGGCTCTGACCTTCTAATCTGATGAATTCAAGATGAGAACAGATCACCGGAAGGTAGTGGAACTGTAGAAGATGGGGCCTGGTTGAAGGAAGTGGGTTTCGTGGGGAATGTCTTTGGGGGCTGTATCTTGCCCTGGCCCCCTCCTGTTGCAGCTCCACTCTGCTTACTGGCCATGAGGTGGAGAAGCGCCAACCTCTCCCCACCCTTGATGTTTTGCCCAAGTGCATGAGGCGACCGTGGATTGTACCTGCTGAGACTATGAGTGAAACAGACACTTCTTCCCTGTAAGTCATTCCTTCGTTTTTTTTTTTTTTTTTTTTTTTTTTTTTTTTGTTGTTGTTGTTGGTTTTTTGTTTTGTTTTGTTTTTGTTTTTCAAGGTAGGGTCTCACTTTAGCCCAGGTTGACCTGGAATTCACTATGTAGTCTCAGGGTGATCCTCCTACATCTGCCTCCTAAGTGCTGGGATTAAAGGCGTGTGCCACCACGCCCGGCCCTTTGGGTATTTTGATCACAGTGATACTAGTGCAACAGAAACACTTTTTCCCTCTGCTTTTCTAGGTAAGTCAAGAAATACTTAAACCTGATATACCACGTACTGGAGGTGTAAGCATGTATTTTTGTTCGTTTCAAGGCAAGGTATCACCCTAGCTCAGGCTGACCTGGAGCTCATTCTGTAGTTCCAGGCTGGCTTCAAACTCATGTTGGTTCTCCTGTCTTAGCCTCTTGAGTGTTGGGACTAAAAGCATATGGCCCGCTTTATTTTTAAAAGTTCTATTTGTTTATTTGCGAGCAGAGGGCAAGGAGAGTATGGGCGTGCCGGGGCCTCTTGTCACTGCAAACAAACTCCAGACACATGTGCCACTTTATGCATCTGGCTTTATATAGGTACTGAGAAAAATCAAACCCAGGCAGGAAGGCTTTGCAAGCAAGTGCCTTGAACCACTGAGCTACTTTTCCAGCCTGCGAGCACATTTAATAGCACTTAAACATATGCAAACGCAGGGCTGGAGAGATGGCTCAGTGATTAAAGTGCTTGCCTGCAAAGCCTGGGTTTGATTCCCCAGTACCCAGGTAATGCCAGATGTACAAGGTGGCACATGCATCTGGTGTTTGTTTGCAGTGGCTAGAGGCCCTGGCATGCCTGTTCTCTCGCTTTCTATCTGCCTCTTCTCTAAAATAAATAAATATTTTTTTAAAAAAGAACATATGCAAAAGTAAAGTTTCTGCAGTAATAAACCAATAGGAGATGAGGGGGAGGACGGGAGAAACGACAGTGTAATTTCACTGCGGCTTGTTGTGTGGACTCCACGACCACGGTTTGCAGTGGTCTGTGGCATTCCTTTGCTATGGTTGCCATGACAATTTACCACAGACTTGGGACTCAGAGCAGTGCACACACCCCCCCCTTATAGTTAGTAAGTGATGGAGGCTGATGCAGGGCTCCCTGAGCTAACTCTACACTGTCAGTAGAACCGTGTTCCTTCCTGGCGGCTCCAGGGATCCATTTCCTTACCCTTCTCACCTTCTAGAAGGTTGTGGCCCTGTGGCTGTGAAAGAGTAAAACAAAATAGCATCTCCTGTAGTCTCTCCCTCTGTGTCTCGTCACTCCTCTGCATCCCCACCCTCCTAACTGGCCACAACTAAACTGGGAAGGGCTCCAGGTTACCGTGTGTGTGTGTGTGTGTGTGTGTGTGTGTGTGTGTGTGTGCGCGCGTGTGTGTGTTACTAGAGATCAAACCCAGGACCTTGTGGTCGATAGGCAAGTGCTCTACCGCTCAGCTAAACCTCCAGCTGTGGGGTTCCAACTTTATGCATTTGTGTGACGAGCCTAATCTGATCCAGGTAATCCATGGTAATCTCCCACTTCAGAGTCCTCGACTTGAATCGCACCTGCAAAGTCCCTTCTGCAAGGAAAATCCACATAAGCTCAGGTTCGGGTGCTAAGAACACTGGCAGCCTTGTCATTTTGTCTGTGACAGTGGGCGACACGCCTAGCCAACCCTCCTGATAGACCATAAACACAGTGGCATCAAGGGAGCAGACGTGGATGCTAAAAAGACAGGGGAGGCAGGAATCCAGAGAGGCATGCTGAACTTGGTGGAAGCCTGGCTCACTGGGAGAGCCTGAAGGCCAGTGAGGGTACAAGAGGCCAATCACAGAACTAATGGTCAAACACAATCTAATGGTCAAGCATCTCTTCAAAGTGGGCACTCAGGGGCTAGGGATGTAGCTCAGTTGGTAGAGCACTTACCTGGCAACCATGAAGCCCTGGATTCCATCCCTAGCACAGCATAAACCGGGTGTGGTGGCATACACCTCTAATCCCAGCATTCAGGAGGCTGAGGTAGGAGGATCACCATGAGCTTGAGGCCAGCCTGGCTACAGAGTGAGTTCTAGATCAGTATGGGCTAGAGTAAGACCCTGCCTCAAACAACAATAGGGGAAACAAAAAAGGAAAGAAAGAAAGAGAAGTTTGTGAACATCCTTGGATATACAGTGAGTTCAAGGCCAGCCTGGACTGCATGACTGTCTAAAAGAACAAGACTGGGCTGGGGAGATGGCTCAGTGGCTAAAGATGCCTGCTTGCAAAGCCTGACAGCTCAGGTTCAATCCCCCAGTACCCATGTAAAGCCAGATTTATGAAGTGGTGCATTCATCTGGTGTTTGCAGTAGCAAGAGGCCCTGTTGCGCCCATTCTCCCCCAACCCTGCAAATAAATAATAAAATATTTTTTTAAAAAAATGACCAAGGGAAGCCAGGCATGGTGAAGCACATCTTTAATCCCACCACTCGAGAGGCAGAGGTAGGAGGATCACCGTGAGTTCGAGGCCACCCTGAGACTCCATAGTGAATTCCAGGTCAGCCTAGGCCAGAGTGAGACCCTACCTCAGAAAAAAAAAAAAAGGCTGGAGGGATGACATGAAGACCTGAGGGGACCTGAGGCTGCCAGAGTTTGAATCTCCAGATTCCACATAAAACAGCTGGGCATGGCCATGTGTAAATGTAACTCCAGTCCCACTCGGGAGCAGACACCCAAGAATCGTTGGAACCCTGCAAGCTCCAGAATCAATATAAAGAGACTCTGGCTCAAAGCAAGAGTAGGCAGAAGGGCAGTGGAGCAGGACACCCAATGTCCACTGTGGTCACTGGCCACCACAGGTGTGCACCTCCTGTCATAGGCAATTGTATGGGGCTCTTCCAGGACATATGTATGTATGTGCCTATACTGCACCATATTACACACACACACACAAAGGTGAAATGTAGGTAGAGACAGTGGTGCACAGAGGAAAAATATCAACTGAAGACAGACAGAGCTCTGACCACGCACATGCAGGCCGAGGGAGACCAAAGACCTCAGCGACCACTGGATAGGAAAAGAGAGGGGTGTGAGGGGTCAGGGGCACAGGAGAGAGAGACAGAGCTGGTCCTACCCCAGAGCCTCTGGGAGGAGCTGATAGACATCTCTATCACGGGATTTCTGGCTACAAGAACTGCGGAGCCACAGGCTATGTAAGTGACCCAAGTTGTGGTGCTAGGTCACAGCAGTGGCTAGGACAGTAATATAGTGTGCAACTCTTAATTTGTCACCTAGGGTTGCAGTGTGAGAACCTGAGTTCACCCCAGAAGCAGCACGCTTGTAACCCTAGTTTGGGGAGTTGGAGTCAGGATGATCCTTGAAGCTTGCCAACCAGGCAGTCTGGCCTAATCAGTGAGCTCCACTCTGAGAGATCCTGTCTCAGAAAAGATGGATGTGGCTGGAGAGATGGCTTAGCCGTTAAGGCGCTGGCCTGCGAAGCCTAAGGACCCAGGTTCTACTCTCCAGGTCCCACGTAAGCCAGATGCACAAGGTGACACAAGCACGCAAGGCTGCACATGCGCACTAGGTGGTGCACGCGTCTGGAGTTTGATTACAGTGGTTGGAGGCCCTGGTGTGCCAGTTTCTTCTCTCTCTCTCTTCCTCTCTCTCCCTCTCATATTAAAAGGCCAGTCTGTTGGGCTTGTCTCAAAAAAAAAAAAAAAAAAAAAAAAAAAGGTGGACAGTGTCTGCAGAATGACACCCAAGGTTTTCCTCTGACCTTCACATGCTCACACACCTACACATGCGTGCACACCTACACATGCTTGCACACAAACACAAACAAAGAAGGCTGCATCTGAACTGACAACATGGTGTGTGAACAGCCTGGGGCTGGGGTCTTTGATGCAGGAATCTGCCTGCGGAGCTAGAAAATCAAATGTAACCGTCCCTGGGAGAATCCACTGTCACTCTTAGCCTCAAATAACCCCAGAGGAAGAGTTCCCAGAAATACACACAGCCCCAAAGCACAAACCACAAAAAGAAAAAAAAAACCCACAGCTGTTGGACCAGACCCACAGAACCAGAGCAAATTACGCTATATTTGAAGACAGATGAGAAGGGACGGGAGATAGATGTGAAGAAGAAACTGAGAAACAACCAAGCCACGTGGCACAGGGACCCAACCAGCTGTCAGAGTGCAAAACGGAAGTTCAAGCTGTCAGGCTATCAGGATAGACACCCCAATATTATATGGCGTGGCTCGAGGGAGAGGAATAACTGGGGGTGATTTACAAGGTCAGTGTGAAGGTTAAGGTAAGGGTGCTGCTCTTCACCCAGTGGGTTGGCATTCCAAAGAACAGCTATGGTCCCAGCCCAATACTCGACCTTCCAATAGTGCAGTGTGAGAACAGAATTGCTAGAGAGGATGAAGGACTATTCCTACCCCAGCAACCTGTGGGAGCCGTGGGAAGCACGTGATGGCTTCTGTCCAGTGCCGGGGGGAGTTGGAGTTGGAGTTAGAGGCTGTGCTTACAAAAGGGCATTCTTGGTCCTACGGTATGTGTACCAGTGACCTTCTCATTGCTGGGACAAAATATCAGACCAGGAGCAACTTAGGGAAGGAAAGAGTTTATTTCATTTACAGTTCCACAGGATAGAATCTATCGTGACGGGGAAATCATGGCAGGAGCAGGTCAGTGGCATCCTAACTGTCACATTGACAGGGAGGAAGGAGAGAGAGAGTGAGAATCCCAGGCTGTAACACCTGAAGGCCCACCCCCAGTTACACACTTCCTCCAGCAAGGCTCTTCCTCCTAAAGGTTCCACAATGCTCCCAAATAGCTGGGGACCAAGGCTTCAAACACATTAGCTTATGCGAAACATTTTGTTCAAATCTTCACAGCATGTTAACCAGCTTTTCGGAGAAATAACTGAGGTTAACAGCTTAAGGAAGGAGACGTTTGTTTTGTCTCATACTTCCAGAAGTTTCAGTCAAGGGTCTGCTGGCCCCATTGCTTTCAGACCTGAGGTGAGGCAGAAGCAATAAGGCAGAGGAAAGCCACTCATCTCATTGTAGTGAGGCAGCTGAGTGGGGACAAGACATAGCTTTCAATGGCAGGGCCCCGATGGCCCATTTCCATCTGTGGTGATTTGAATTAGATGTCTCCCATAAACCCGTGTTTTCGAAACAGGAATTTTTTGAGGTTCCTTGCCAGTACACCAATATATACCAACACACTGATAACTTTGGGGTGTCCCTGGATTATTGTTTGTCTTATGAATTCAAAGAATCGATGTCCACAGGCCAGAAGGTAAAGTTTATAGGTTTTATTAGAATGTGGATAAAACCTAGGGAAGGAGGACAGAGCTCATGCCCAAGAGGCATGAGCAGTTTCCAGAAACAGGGAAGCCTCGAGCTTAAGAGAAGGAAGAGAGAATACAGAGAGGCCCTGCCCACAAGGAGGCAGAAGCAGGGTAAAGCCCACCTAGAGACCCAAATTGGAGTCATTTATAGGTTCTGAATGGGAATTGAGCTAACAAGCCCTGACGCCACGTTTTGGGGGCTGAGCTAACTAACCCCAATGCCAGTTTCAGGTTTAATCCTCCAGGAATCTTAATTCCAGGAAAGGGGGACTCCTTTCCAGGGAGGGATTCAGGTTGTTCATGGAAAAAGATCAGGGGAACTCCTTTAGGCAGCAAGAGAGAGGAGAGAAGCCAGATCCTTCTCTGACCTCTATCGCAATGAAGACCTCAAGGGCAGGCTCAAGGACATGCCCCACTTTCACTTGCAGGGCCCAGTCACCCTAAACTACCTCCTTTTGAATGCTTGGTCTGCAGCTGGTGGCAATTTGGGAAGTGGAGCCTTGCTGGAAGAGGCGTTTTGCTGGGGATGGGCTTCGTGTTGTTACAGCCAGTTCCCCGCTCAGCTCACTCTCTTGCTGCCTTTTTCCCACCAGCTGTAGCAAGAGGTGACGTCCAGCCTCTGCTCTACCATCTTCTCCTGCCGTCATGAAGCTTCCTCTCAAGACTGTAGGCTGAAATAAACCCTTTCTTTCTACCAGCTGCTTTTGATCAGGTGTTTTGTCCCAGTAATGTTGAGGTAACTACACCACCTTCATTTAGGTCCCACCTTCTAGCAGCCCATTCAGCCATGAACTCATTACTAGATGTTGCAGTCAGGTTCGCGTTGCTGGTAGAAATCACCCAACCAAGAGCAGCTTGTGGGAAAAAGAGGTTTATTTTGCCTTACAGGCTCAAGGGGAAGCTCCATGATGGCAGGGAAAATGATAGCATGAGCAGAGGGTGGACATCACCCCCCGGACAACATGAGGTGGCCCATAGCAACAGGAGAGTGTGCCAAACACTGGCGTGGGGAAACTGGCTATAACACCCATAAGCCCGCACCCAACAATACACTCCCTCCTGGAGGCGTTAATTCGAAAATCTCTATCAGCTGGGAACCTAGCATTCAGACCACCTAAGTTTATGTGGGGCACCTGAATCAAACCACCACACTAGACAAAGCCATTGAGGAAGCTTATGCCTTCATGATCCATCCAATCGCCCCTGAATAGCGCCACCTGCTGGGAACCAAGTTTTCAATACATGAATTTACAGGGAGGGTCTCTTTATATTGAAACCATAACACACAGGAAGCTCAATTTTATTTTATTTTTCTTGTCAGGGATAGAACCCAGGTCCTTTTGTATGTTGGGCAAGGGCTTTACCATAAGGGTTGCATCTCTAGCTCTTCATGAAATCTGTTTGCGGAAAGGAGAAAGTCCCTTGGGGACTCATCATCCAGGCAGCCCATAGTGAACTCTTGAGGTCATCTTCAGAATCATTTGGGTAACGTGGAAATTAACATCACAAAGTATGAACTTAGTAGAACAAGAAAAAAAAGTTACTGAAGTGGAAAGTGGTTCTGAAGAGGCTCCTGAAGAAACAGATAAAGCAAAGGAAGGTGGAGATGCCACAAAAGGTCCACTGGGCATCTAATGCAGACAGATTCCAAGAGGAGGAAGTCGCGATGGAAGAGGCAGACTTCCTGTTTGGAAGACTGGCTGGCTGTCCTGTAGAACTAACGGAAGTCAACAGTTTAGAGACTCGGGAACACTGAGAATCCCAAGAAAGGCAAATGAGAAGAAATACAGACCTTGAGCTGTGGACTTGTGAACCCCAATTTTAGGTCCCTAACCTATTTTTTTGAGGCAAGTCCCAAAAAAGGCCCAGACTGGCCCTTTAAAAAAAAAAAAAAAAACGTGTGTGAGAGAGAGAGAGAGAGAACTGGCACACCAGGGCCTCCAGCCACTGCAACTGAACTCCAGACATGTGCGCCACCTTGTGCACATGGGCAACCTTGTGCCCTTGGGTCACCTTGTGCGTCTGGCTTATGTGGGACCTGGAGAGTCAAACATGAGTCCTTAGGCTTCCCAGTCAAGTGTCTTCACTGCTGAGCCATCTCTCCAGCCCCCTTATCCTATTGTTAACAAGGAATTGATAAAATGGACTTGAGAAGGCTAAATTATGCATTATTGAGTTTGTTTAGGGAGAAATCATAATTTGTGAGGTTTATGTAGGAGAAATTGGTATCTAGGAAAAAGCTGGGGCAGTTCCACACCCATGTGGGAGACTAAACATAGAAGACCCTTCAAATAACAGACCAGAAAGGATTAAAAAATAGTGAAGGACTCAGATCAAATATAAATCTTACATGTGATCAAAGTAAGAGGGACCTCCAAATCATGACACAGATAGAAGACAAAAATCCAAGCCAAGATAAGTAGCCCCTCCCCCACGCTTCCCAGCCATTCTGGCTCCAACCATGCTGGTCCTGAGGGACAGACTCACAGGGATGTTCAGGCCAGGTCATAGGGGCAAACCAAAGAGAAGAGTGAGTAAGACAGCGTGTATCCCGGCTGAGCCCACAGGGCAGAAAGAGGCAGGGCTATGTGGGTAAACTCCTTTATAAGGTTCAGACATCCAATCAGGGTAGCAGAGACCAAATTGGTTCCGACTCAAGGGGCTGACCTAGGGGCCAAGATCTGATTGGTTCATGGACGGGTCTGACCCAGAGAGACTGAGCTGAAGAAATAGGAAGTTCTTGCTGGACGTGTCACTGGCAGCCATCTTGGAGAGACAAGATCAGACGCAAGTTTCAGTTTTCCAAGATGGACAAAAAGGCATCTCCTTGTTCCCTCTTTGGCCTTCTGCCCCTAACTGCCTGCCTGAAAGAAGATAGCTTTCTCCTATTTCTCCTTCAGAGGGTTTGCCTAACATGCACAAAGCCCTGGGTTTGATCTCCTACACCACATAACAGGGCATTGTTCACACCTATAGTACCAGCAGTCAGGAGGTAAATGCAGGAAGATCAGAAGTTGAAGGCCATCTTCAGCTACATAGCAAGGTCAAGGCCAGCCTTGGATACATGAGATCCTGTCTTAAAAAAAAATCACTGGGCTGCAGAGTTGCTCAGTGGTTATAGCACTTGCCTGCAAAGCCAAAGGACAGAGTTCAGTTCCCCAGTACCCACGTAATGTCAGATGCACAAGGTGGCACATGTGTCTGGAGTTAATTTGCAGTGCCTAGAAGGCCTGGTGTGCCCATTCTCTCTTAGATAAATAAATAAGTAAACAAGTAAAATATCTTTTAAAGACATCATTGAACTGCAACATGCAGAAAATAAAGAAAAATCTTTTTTGAGGGATGGGGATGGGTGAGACTCTTACTCTGTAGCCTAGCCTGTCCTGAACTCATGGTGATCCACCTACTTCAACCTCCCAAGTGCTGGGATTATATATTTGAGCACCACAACCAACTTGAAAAATCTTTTTAAAATATATTTATTGACAATTTTAATATATGTAGGTATATGTTACATGTATATATACATATGGGTATGTGGAGCCCAAGAACAGTGAGAGCAGAGGTTGTCCTCTGGTCTCCACATGCATGTGCACACACATGCACCCATTGTGTAGAGAGCTGCATCTCTACCTCCAGCTGAAGAGACAAAGAACAGAGTGGAGTACAGCCCCTCCCTTGTTCCTCTGCTTGGACTGTTAGTATGGGCCTTGTGCAGAAGACATTATGTGCAGAAACACAGTCTGCAGCTGCCTCATTCCTACATCGCCTGACCTTGCCCCCCATTCCCATGGTTTTTCTATATTTGATCACAGAAAGTTGTTGCTGAAGCTTTTCTGCTGGTTAGACACTGCTGCAGTGTCTCCAGCAGAGCCTGTAGACCACCTGATCCTAGCTTTCACTCTATTCCTTGTGTCTGCCTTTCTTTCCTTCTAATCCTTGAGTCTCCCATAACAGGTCATGGCCACACTGATTGCGGGGCCATTGTAGCAATTACTTTCTCATTGTTGGGACAAAACACCCAACCAGAAGCAGCTGACAGAAAGAAAGTGCTTATTTGGGGAAAATAAATGCTTTTTTTTTTTTTTTTTTTTTGAGGAGAAGCTTCCTTATAGAGGGGGAAAGCATAGCAGTGCAGACAGCTAGGACATTATATCTTGTCATATCACCTGGGCGGAAGCAGCCATTGTGAGCTATCTCTGAACACCCAATGGGGCTGGACTGATAAACTCAAGGCCCGCCCCCAGTGACACACCACCTCCAGCAAGGCTCTACTTCCCAAAGGCTCCACCAGATGAGATTGAGTACAAGGCTTAATCACAAATGCATGAGGCTAATGTGGACAGTTCATTCAAACTAACACACACACACAAATATATATATGTATGTATGTATACACACACACACACACACACGCATGCAAGGACAGAGACAGCTGGTGGACCCAGGCCCCAGAACCAACACTAGGCTGCAGAACCACCCCTACATACCCAAGCTCTAGGCTACCCCATGGATCCGTGACTCAGGCCTCACCCAGTCAACTCAGATCCAGTCAGACTCACCCCTGGTCCAGGCTGCCCATCCGTCATCCCAGGCTTCAGGCAAGCCACTGCAGTCCAGGTTCCAGGCTCACAGCAACAGGTCTTGGCATCAGGATACACCCTGTAGACTCCGAAGCAGGCTGAGGCCTGTGGATCCAAGCATGGGGCTGAGCCAGGCCCTGGAGACTGAGACCCAAAGCTCACTACAGTGCAAGATTGGTCTCTGCAGACCCAGGAGTCAGGCTAGCTCCTTCTACAGTCCTCAGGTGCCTTTCCCCAGCCAACCCAGGCAGCAGGCTCACTTCAGTGGAACCCAGCTCCACTTCTAACCCCAGTGGATCCGGGTGTGCTCACCAAGTGACTAAAGGATTTCCAAGAATGCCTGCCCACTGGGGTTTTTTTTTTTTTTTTGCCCACTGAGCCACAAGTAATTTATCTATATTAATAAACTGTGCCCTTGGGACATAGTTTATTAATATAGATAAATTACTTGTGGCTCAGAGCAGGGTTGCTCAGGAGGGTAAGGGTGCAAAACCAGGAGAATGGTAGAGAGACATCATGGCAGCCACTGTGGTGTTTGTAGTTGGCACATTAGCAAGACCTGGAGTTGATGAGCAAAGGAAGGGGGCCTTTGGATTACTGGACCCCAGTGATAGCAGCTGCTGTGTAGGGCTGTGCTGAGCCAGCACTTTTGGAAATAAGTGGGAGGGGGGAATAAGAAAGGGAGTGGCTCTGAAGCCAAGAGAGAGGAATAGAGGAAGAAGAAATAGGAGAGAGACAGAGAGATAAAAAGGTGCATGCGTAGGGAGAAAAGCCGATGGGAGGCTGAGAGAGAGAGAGATGCAGAGATACAATACAGCCAGAGCCAGAGAAGCACATACCTTCAGGAAAGAGGCCCAGAAGGGACAGAAAATGGTCTGGGGAGACAGCTATGCGCATGCACTCCGGGGAGGGGTGACTGCCCAGCGAGGGGAGGGCCTCCCGAAGGTGTGGAGGTGCTCAGAGGAATTCTCAATTTTCACACCAGCGGGCTGTCCTAGGTCTTATCATGGCCAGATGGTAAGGGAAAGAGAGGGCAGGCGGGCAAGAGCTCTGAGACTCTGACGCGCAATCTGCAGATAGCAGCAGGTGAAGGGCACTCCTTGTATAAGCCAGTCTGTGAAGACATGAACAGACACCAATGCAAGACAACAGCACTGAGGCCAGTGGAGGAACGGAGACAAGGCTGATGAGGTGGGACTCATCTCTACCTGACTACTGGACAGGTGCCAAGCGCTGTTAAAATCCCAGCATTAATGATAAGTTCTTATGGTACATACTCCTTCTGATATTCATTATCTTGGAAATAAGCAAAGAAGTTGAGGGATGGGACCATTTAACTACTTAACTGGAAGCTGGTAGGCTCCCTTGCTTCTGCGGCTGCCTTAAGTCAAAAGGACTGTCCTACAGCCAGCAGGAGTGCCCTTATGCCAGCCTACCATCTTGAACAGCCCACAGGCACTGTGAGGACACCATGCAAGGACCACAGCTGACTGCTGCAGCTCTTGGAGGTGTAGCCTCAGCCACAAGAGTATCTGAAAACAGAAGAACAGTCTGTTTGAAACATATTGTACTAGACTTTCCTATCACGAGCCCTGGTGAACCCTAGATGGACTCTGCCGCCTTTACCAAAGCTTCTGGTTATTGTCTCACAGAAGGATTGCTGTGATTGGTGCTAAAGAAGCAAGGCTGGGGCTGGAGGGATGACTTAGTGGTTAAGGTACTTGCCTGCAAAGCCTAAGGACCCAGGTTCTATTGCCCAGAACCCACATAAGCCAGATGCACAAGGTGGCACAGGCATCTGGAGTTTGTTTGCAGTGGTTGGAAGCCCTGGCATGCCCATTCTCTCTGTCCCTCTCTTTCTCTCTCTTTCTGTCCCTCTCTCTCTCTCTCTCTCTCTGACTCTTTCAAATAAATAAGTAAAACTTTTTTTGAGGTATGGTCTCACTCTAGCCCAGGCTGACCTGGAATTCACTATGAAGTAGGGTGGCCTCGAACTCACAGCAATCCACATACCTCTGCCTCCCAGGTGCTGGGATTAAAGGCATGTACCACCACACCCAGCCGTAAATAAAGCTTTAATATAAGAAAGGTAGCAAGGCTGATTGGTCCACATACAAACATTATGCTGTGACTGGTGCTACCTGATCATATAAGCTGACTTCTCAGATTCAGTGAGTCAGCTGGGTTACTTTCCCCTGTGCTGCCTCCCCAGGAGATGCAATATCAGGCCCAGTTAAATGTTTCCTTTGAATGGTCTTTTCTTTCCTGCTTTCAGTATCACAGGCTGAGACAGTCACATGGAAAAGAAGCAGCGGAGGTGGCAGTGGCAATGACAACTGAGCAGTCGTCACAGGATAGCTGTGAAAGGGGCAACACAGAGGTTGAGGAGCCCAATAAGTAGGTCTTCTGGAAGCTGAAATCCCAGCTGGAAGCAAGAGCTGAAGAATCACAATTTCCTAAGCCTACACAAAGTCTGTAAAGTCCTTATAGAGCTAAGTCCTGATGCTCCACGCCAGTTTAGGAGCCTTAAACACTAGAGAGCACCACCTGCTGCTGCTCCCACCTACCTATGGCTGTACTCACTGCTGCTCAGTACTCAACAGGCTGCCAAAGACCAGCACCTGAAGAGCTATCTTGCCTACCTACAGCCTCTAGCTGGATGCCAGCCAGATGACTGGTAACAATGATGCCATCACTAGGATAAAATAATGCACCAGTAACAGACCCTAAAGAACTGGAGGCATGTCACCGAAGCCACATGTTTCAGTTGCAGGACACTGAGAAGTCAAGCTAGACCTGAGCTGAAAGCCTTCTTCTTGTTGACTAGTGGTCATAGTGCTGGAAAGTGCTGTGTAGCCTGCTAGGGGTAGAAAAGTCATTGGACCCTGCAGCCACACAATGGGCCATCCAGGAAAGATATGTCAACAAGTGCAATAGTGGCATGTCTGTTATGGGGGTAACCAGCAGCTCTCAGATTGGGTTTGAGGCCTGCTTCATGGGAGGGAGTTTATGACTGATACTGAGAACCTAGCCAAAAGCCTATGGCTGGGAAGCTACTACTGTTGCTTGGCTACATGGATATACTATACCCACCAAACTGTCCTGTGAATCCTTACATTTATGCCAATATATTAGTTCTATTCTCATTTCTGGTTAGAGAAGCTTCTCTTTTCAGATGCTGGTGACCACTGAGGACTTATAACTCATCAAAGTGCTGAGAAGTGACAGTTGAGTGTTCAGCACTAAATGAGACATTTCTATCACACCCTCCAATGGCTCAGGGACTATAGCAAAAGAGGTGGCAGAAAAAAATGTAAGAGTCAAATGATGGAAAGGAGTGCTTTGGAGCACTGCCTTACAGACCTAAGATGGCCATTGCATTTCTGACCTCACAGCAGCTGTGGTTACCTGCATAAGACCTGTACAATACTGAGCCCATCAACAGGTTTTCACGGATGATGGAGGAAAAGACATTAAAATAGAAGAGGAGATAGAAGGAAAGGAGAATGGGTTTAGTAAAATGGATGGAAAAGGGGGATAAAAGAGATTATGTAAATTTTAAGAAACATTGTTAGTTTTATGAAAAAGGAAATGGAGATATAGGAACTTCCTGACAAAGAATTCAAAATAATCATGTGTATGAGTGTGTGTGTATGTGCAAGCACACATGTGTGTGTGCAGGCATTTGAAGTTACCCAGTCAGTGGAACAAGAAAAAGGAATGAGGGCTGGAGAGATTGCTTAGCAGTTAAGGTGCTTGCCTTCAAAGCCTAAGGACCTAGGTTCGGTTCTGCAGGACCCATGTAAGCCACATGAAAGGTGGAGCATGCGTCTGGAGTTTATTTGTAGCGGATGGAGGCCCTGGAATGCCCATTCTCTATCTACCCCCCCTCCCTATTTCTCTCTCAAATAAATAAATAAATAAAAATATTTTTTAAAAAATTTGAAAAAGAAAAAAGAATGAGAATGAGACTTAGAAGACCCCATCAAGCAAACCAATGTATTCATTATGGAAGTTCCAGAAGATACAGAAAGAAAGGGACATATAGCTTATTTTAAGAAACAATGACAGAAAACATCCCACATCTGGATAGAAGAATGAATATTCAGGTCCATGAAGCCCACAGAACCCCAATCAAATTAAAAATATGGGGATTTTTTTGTTGTTGTTTTTCCAAGGTAGGGTATCACTGTAACCCAGGCTGACCTGGAATTCACTATGGAGTCTCAGGGTGGCCTCAAACTCATGGCAATCCTCCTACTTCTGCCTCCCAAGTGCTGAGATTAAAGGCGTGCAGCACCACATCTGGCTTATATAGAGATTTTAACATAGTAACATTCTGCTACTGAGCATATATCCAAAGGAAGGGAAATGAATATTTTAAAGCGATGCATGTTCATTGCAAGATGGTTCATAACAGCCCATAAATAGAATCATCCAACAGATGGATCAAATACACATACACACACGCACACACATATATTATTCAGCTATATCAGAAATACTTTTCAAAAAGAAGGGAAGGGGCTGGAGCTGGAGAGATGGCTAAGTGGTTAAGGCGCTTGCCTGAGAAGTCTAAGAAGGCATGTTTGAATCTCCAGGTCCCCCGTAACCACATGGACAGTGATACAAAGCGTGCAATGTCACATATGCACACAAGGGGGCACAGGCATCCGGAGTTCATTCACAGTGGCTGAAAGGCCCTGGCATGCCCATTCTCTCTCTCTCAGAAAAGAAGAAGAAGAAGAGGAGGAGGAGGAAGAGGAGGGGATTCTGTCAGCAACATGAATTAACCTGGCCAGAGGACATTATGTTAGATGAAATAAACCAGATAGTAAGACAAGTACTCCATCATTACACTACTGTGAGGTCTAAAAATGTTGAACTCAGAAAAGCTGAGAGTAGCAATGTGTTCAGCGTGGGGCGGGGCAGAGGAGCAGCATTGTTGGTCCACAGGTACAAACCTTCAGTTATCAGATGAGTAAGTGCTGGAGGTTAATGTATAGTTAATGACAATGTACTTGACATTTGCTAAGACCATAGCTCTTTTTTTTTTTTTTAAACAGCCGAGTCTTTATTTCCATTTGTATATAAGTCAAAGTGCTGCTGAGAGTCAGCAGCAACCAGACAGAACATAAATTTAATTCTCTCTCAACAATTAGCAGCTTACAATCTATCAACTACGGTGCTAACATTCACACATTCATAAGGATCTCTTTACTTTGCAATTTGTCCAAGTGAGTTGTTAAATCTTACATACTTTGATAACACGCACAGTGTAGTAACCTGCCCCTATTGGGGGTCTCACCTAGTGTACACAACACACATGAATGTTACCGCTTCAAGCCACATTCAGAACCCCAGCTTTCATGGGGGGGGGCATGGTGTGGGAGCCATTATTTGTTTGGGTCCGTTTGTTGATGATAGCGTTTGGTTTTGTTTTGAATGCTTATTTTCCAAGGCTAGAAGTTAGCTCCTCAATGGAGCAAGGACCATAGCTCTTAACTACCACCCGCCCCGCCCCCCCCGCCACCAAGGAGATAATGTAACTATGTGGGATGATAGATATCCTCATCATTTTACATTCAATCCATTCACAATGTATACATGCATCAAAAAATCATGTACACTGTAAATACGTACATTTTGCTGACTGTACCTCAATGAATCTGTAAGGAATGAGGGAGGACAATATAAAGTTACACATAGAGTAACATTGTGTTTGCAATACACAACAGCTTTCGCCTAATATCCATCTTTTTTTTTCCTTGCAAGTTTACCTCACTGCTGGGAGATGAATCATGTCTCTGTGAATTTCTAATTATTCTAACCATACGAACTAGCCCCCTCCCCAGCCTTCAAGTCAGAAATCACTAACAAACAGAAGTTACATAGGAAACATCTGGGGACTGAAGAGGTGGCTCAGAGCACAAAAGAGTTTGCCACACAAGTGTGAGGACGTGAGTTCAGATCCCCAGCACCCACATAGATTCTTGGTGGGCATGGCCACCCTCCTGTAATCCCAGCATGAGGGAGGCAAAGACAGGAGATTCCCCCAGGACAAACTAGCTAAAAAGACTAGCCAACCTGATAAGCTCTCACTCCGAGTGGGAGCTCCTGTTTCAGGGAATAGGTGGAGAGTGACTGAGAAAGACACCTAATGTCAACCTCTGGACTCCACCCATACCCACATGTTCAAAAAAGAAACTCCATGTTTGTAAGTCAAAAAAAGGTATTTGCAAATAATAATCTGAAAATAAATTATAGTGGAATTTTAGAATATTCCAATTTAATTTTTTAAAAATTTTTTGTTGTTTATTTATTTGAGAACAACAGACAGAGAGAGGAAGAGGCAGATAGAGAGAGAGAGAGAAAATGGGCGCGCCAGGGCCTCCAGCCACTGCAAATGAACTCCAGACACGTACGCCCCCTTGTGCATCTGGCTAATGTGGGTCCTGGGGAATCAAGCCTTGAACTGGGGTCCTTAGGCTTCAGAGGCAAGCGCTTAACTGCTAAGCCATCTCTCCAGCCCCAGTTTAATTTTTTAAAACAACCCTTTGTACATTTTAATCCTTTTCTTTTCTTTTTTATTTATTTATTTGAGAGAGAAAGAGAAATGGAAACGTTATGGGCATGCCAGGGCCTCTTGCCATTGCAAACGAACTCCAGATGCACACATCATTCTGTGCATCTGACTATATGTGGGTATTGGGGAATCGAACCCTGGAAGGCAGGCTTTGCAAGTAAGTGCTTTGAACTGCTGAGTCCTCTTCCTAGCCTATCAATTTTACTTTAACATTTTTTTTCTGTTTATTTGCAAGACAGAGAGAGAGAGAGTGAACGAGCATGGGCGTGCTTGCGTGAGCTAGAGCCTCTTGTGGCTGCAAATGGACTCCAGATGCATGAGTCACTTTTTGCATCCAGCTTAAGTGTATCACTTGGGAATTGCGCTCAGGCCAGCCATCTTCCTAGCTCCTCAATTTTACTTTTAAATTTTGAATTCAAGGGATAAAAAAAATTCATATTAAAACTTGCAGAACACTGTTGTATTGATCTGGGCAGGGTCTTGGACACCTTGAGTATGGGGGGGTGGTGCGGGTACAGGTTTATTTTCCTTTCCAGCCCAGCCTCCCTTCCAGGGTGGAGAAAACCATTGATTCCTTAAACAAAAGTTTTTTTTTTTTTTTTTTTTTTTTTTGTTTGTTTGTTCATTTTTTGAAGCAGGGTCTCTCTCTAGCTCCAGCTGACAGGGAATTCACTATGTAGTCTCAGGTTGGTTTCGAACTCATGGCGATCCTCCTACCACAGCCTCTCAAAGTGCTGGGATTAAATGTGTGTGCCACTGTGGTAGTTTGAATAGATGGCCCCCAATATATTCAGTTGTTTGCTTGCTTGTAGTTTGCATCTGCTGCCACCAGGGCTGGAGGCAGTGTCACTGGGTGGATCTTAAGGTGTGGTGGTGGGTTTGAGATTTCAATCTAAAGATATGCAAAGTGTGCCTAGCTGGAGTTCCTGAAGTGTGCTGTGGCTTTTGGCTTTAGGCTTGTACTCTCTCTCTGCTTGGTCCTGTGAAGGCAGGCCAGCTTCTTCTGCCATTTATGGAACTTCCCCTGGATCTGTAAGCTTCAATAAATATCCCTTCCTCCATAACTGTGCCTGGTCTGGAAGTTCATCTCAGTGATCCTGAAGCTGTCTGATACAGCCACCAAGCCTGGCAGAAGTTTTTAACCTCTCGTAAACATTTCTGAATTTTTCATTTAAAGTGTAATTTTTTTCCAAGTAGAAAAAAAAATTTGCCAATGTATTAAATTGCGCAAATTCCAGGGCTTTGAGGTTTCCCTTGTGTAGATGGCTCTGTGACACCGAGGCTGGTTCCATCGCAGGGCAGGGAGCTGGGGGCTGACTGAGCCTCTCTCCTCATGACAAGACCTTGCAGTGTCCGTGAGTCCATCTCAGCCTCCAGCTTATTAGTCACAGTGTGACATGTTCATTTTTCCTTCATTATTTCATCCTTATCCTTTCCTTTTCTCCCTGTGGGGCTGTGTTCACCCATGTCCTCTCTGGGTCATCATCCCTTATCTTCTCACGTGCTTTTGTGATGGTAATGTAGATGGATGTGACATGAGGTCTCTCCCAGCCTCGGTTCCCCTTGTTTCCATCTCCGTATGAAGTCAGCCTGGCCTGCTGGAGTTGCTTCTGCTTGGGAGAAGGCCGTGGACAACCCACCGGACGGGAGGCAAGGTCACTTTGTTCCTTAATAGTGTAGTAACCAGGGCTAGGTGTGTGCTCAGTGGTGTAGGGACCCAGCACCTTCTCTTGTTTGGTTGGTTTGGCTCTCTGTGTGACCTCCCAAGTTCACCTGATAGTTAGTTCAAGGTGACGCATTTCCTTTAGCCCTCTGATTTCCCATTTCCTGCTGGTAGGAAAGAGAAGGAGTAGGCAAAGGGCATGACCTTTCTCTTTAGGGACACCTGGAAGTTTCACTCACCACCTCCCACAGTTGTAACTTGGTTATGTGGCTACAAGGGAGGCGGGGGCTCCGTTTAGGGTCTTGTTACCACAGATGATGGAAAAATAGGTGGGCTGCGAGATGTGAGTGGCGTCACCTTCCCCATCAAGATCCCTGTGGCAGTCTTCAGAGTAGAGAGGTGGCCAGTCTCCTCAAGATACAGTCTTAGCTCCCATGAAGAATGTGCGGGTCAGTGGGCTCAGACTCTTCATGGCCCAGTCTGCTCTAATTGGAAAAGCTATGCTGTATGAACAATCTTGGATCTCCAACATGCACCTTCGTCTGACTAGATTTCATTCATGTCAGAAACAAAACCATGAAAAAAGCTGTGCTGGGTGTGGTGAACACCTTTAATCTCAGCACTCAGGAAGCAGTGGCTGAGGTTGGAGGATTGCTGTGAGTTCAAGACCAGCTTGAGACTACATAGTGATTTCCAGGTCAGCCTGGGCTAGAGCGAGACCCTACCTCGAAAAAAAAAAAAAAAATAGGGGCTGGAGAGATGGCTTAGTGGTTAAGTGCTTGCCTGTGAAGCCTAAGGACCCCGGTTAGAGGCTCGATTCCCCAGGACCCACGTTAGCCAGATGCACAAGAGGGCACACGTGTCTGGAGTTCGCTTGTACTGGCTGGAGGCCCTGGCGCACCCATTCTCCCTCTCCCTCTCTCTTTCTGCCTCTTTCTCTGTCTGTCTGTCGCTGTCAAATAAATAAATAAACAAAAACAATTAAAAAAATTGGAGCAGGGCATGGTGTTGCATGCATTTAATACCTGCACTTGGGAGGCAGAGGTAGGAGGATCACCATGAGTTCGAAGCCAGCCTGAGACTACAGAGTGATTTCCAGGTCAGCCTGGGCTAGAGCGAGACTCTACCTCAAAAAAAAAAAAAAAAAAAAAAAAAAAGCCAGCTGTACTTGGGGCAGAACAAGTTTCTACTTCAGCTCACTTAGGAACTTAGTGTGTGTGTGTGTGTGCATGTGGTATATGTATGTGTGTGCAGATGTGCATACCCACGCACATGTTTGTGAGGACCTGAGGAAGATATTGGGTGGACTCCTCGATTTTGCTTCTACTTTACTTTTCTGAGACAGTTTCTCACTGAATCACGAATGCGCCAGTTTTCAGCTAGACTGGTTGACTAGGAGGCCCCAGCTATCCTCCTGTCTCTGTCCCTCTCAGTACTGGTGTTACAGCCATGCCTGACTATTTTTATCCATGCCCCCTTCTTAATTTTATTTTAAAATATATTTTATTTATCGATTTACTTGAGAGAGAGAGAGAAAAGCAGACAGAGAAAGAGAGAGAAGAAAAAGAGATGACAGAGATTGAGAACATGGGTGCACCAGAGCCTCCTGACTTTGCAAAGAACTCTAGACACATCTGGCTTTAAGTGGGTACTGGGGAATCAAACCTGGGCCATCAGGCTTTGCAAACAAACACCTTTAACCACTGATCCCATGCCTATCTTTTTTAAAAAATATATTTTATTTATTCATTTGAGAAAGAAAGGTAGAGAGTGAGAGAGAGAGAGAGAGAGAGAGAGAGAGAGAGAGAACCCAGTGCCAGGGCCTCCAGCGACTGCAAATGAACTCCAGACGCATGTGCCCATGTGCCTCCTTGTGCATCTGGCTTCCATGGGACCTGGAGAATCGAACCAGGGTCCTTAGGCTTCATAGGCAAACACCTCAATGGCTAAGCCATCTCTCCAGCCCAAATCCCATGCCTATCTTTAAAAAAATATTTTATTTATTTATTTTCAAGGTAAGAGAGAGAGAGAGAGAGAGAGAGAGAGAATGGTCATGCCAGGACCTCTTGCTACCACAAATGAACTCCAGACACATGCATCACTTTGTGCACCTATTTTTTTCATGTGTACTAGGGAATTGAACCCAGGCTGTGAGGCTTTGCAAGCAAGTGCCTTTAACTGCTGAGCCATCTTCCCAATCCATGTCAGACTTTTTTTTTTTTTTTTTTGAGGTAGGACCTTGCTCTAGCCCATGCTGACCTGGAATTCACTATGTAGTCTCAGAGTGGCCTTTAACTCATAGCAATCCTCCTATATCTGCCTCCTGAGTGCTGGGATTAAAGGTGTGCACCACCCTACCCAGCTTGACCTGATATTTCTGATGGTACTTGGGAGAGGGAAACCTGCTGGCCTCGTTTCTGAGCCCCACTCAGGTTCCTACTCAGCACAGCTACGCATCTGTGCGCATCCATTTTTCTTTACCTCACTGACGAGTTTAACATGCTCAGCAGGAGAGCTGCACATCCGTGTGATCCCAGGATATAGCTGGCCAGAGTGGAGGCTGTTTCCAGCTTTGCTCTGTCAACCTGCAAGAGAAGCTGTCACAACCAGTTATGGAGAACCACGGCTCAGTGCCACACTCTTGAATATGGATGTTCCGGACACAGCCGAGACTTCATGTCACAGAAATACTGAAAGCAGAGGCATGCGGGGGCGGGGGGGAGGGAGAATGGGACAAAAGCCCATCAGGCAATTGTCAAAGAAAGCCAGGTGACCAGACGAGGACCGCTTGCTATACCGTGAGGCCTAAAGCATTCTTCCAGGGAAGGAGAGCAGCGGATCAAACCAGCTCAAACTAGCTCATGGAACCAGCTGTGACCACAGCAGTGACGTCCTTCGTATTGTAGCTGCCTTGGACTTGGCCTCAGTGGGAGGGTTCACAGGTAACACCTTTACTCCCTGATTCACATTTGTTATTTAAGTGTGTGTGTGTGTGTGTGTGTGTGTGTAAGCGTTTGCTTCTATGTGGGCCTGTACCTGCTTGTATGTGCCTGTGAAGGCCAGAGGTCCATGTTGCACATCTTCCTCAGTCACTCTTCATCTTATTTACTGAGTCGGGGGTTTCTCATTTGAACCCAGAGCTTGCTGACGAGGTAGTCTTGCCCAGAGGTTCCCCAGTCTCTGCCTCCCATGTGCTAGGATTATAGGCAGGCCACCACATCCCCCTGGCATTTATTTTTTTAAATACATTTAAAATATATTTTATTATTTATTTGAGAGAGAGAGAGAGAGAGAGAATAGGCATTCAGGGCCTCTAGCCACTGACAATGAACTCTAGACACATGTTCCACCTTGTACATCTGGCTTATGTGTGTACTGGGGAATTTAACCTGGGTCCTTAGGCTTTACAGGCAAGCTCCTTAACCACTAAGCCCTCTCTCTAGCCCAAAATATTTTTTATTTTTATTTTTTTTATTTATTTATTAGAGACAGAGAAAGGGAGAGAGAGAATGGACACACCAGGGCCTCTGGCCACTGCAAACAAACTCCAATTGCATGTGCCACCACTGTGCATCTGGCTTACATGGGACCTGGAGAATCGAACCTGGGTCTTTAGGCTTCACAGGCATGCGCCTTAACCACTAAGTCATCTCTCCAGCCCCCCCCCCAAATTTTTATTAATTATTTATTTTCAAGGAGACATAAATAGAGATAGGAGACACACACACAAACATACAGAGAGAGAGAGAGAGAGAGAATGGGCACACCAGGGCCTCCTGGCACTGTAAACAAGCTCCAGACACATGTGTCACTTTGTGCATCTGGCTTTACTTGGGTACTGGAGAATCCAACCCGGGTTGTCAGGTTTTGCAAACAAGTACCTTTAACCTCTGAGCCATCTCTTCAGCCCCCACCCCCTTTGGCACGTATATGGGTGCTGGGAATCCAAACTCAGGGCCTCGTGCTTGCACAGAAGCACTTTGCCAACTGAGCCCTCATCCCAGCTCCGGTTCATGTATTTGATGTAACAAAGAACCAGGAAATAGCAGGCGGCAGCAATCTTGGATGGTAATAACATCTCACATCACAGCCTAGAAACATGTACAGTAAGAGCAGGCGGAACTGTGGGAGTATCGGGCACATTCCCGGTGGTCCGGGAGGTGTTTAGCCCTTCTCTCCCTGAAACTGACAGAGTTGAGGGCGATAAGCCAAGAGGTGGACCCTGTGCTCCCTACAGAAGCGTCCTCATCCTCTCCTCTCCCCTCACAGCCTCCTTCACTGCTCCTGCTTGGTGGAGAGGACTTCCCTGAGGCTGGTGACTTCTCTTTGGTGTCGGTAGGAATGTGGGAGAAGGCAGGTTGACAGTCCATTGGGAAGTCAGCCCTGTCTAAACATGGGCTCCCTCTCTGCGCTAGGATCCTGGTCCCCCTCCAAGTGTAGTACCCACACATGGCCACCAGCGCATGATGATGCTTCTTGCCAAGGCTCAACTTCCTGTAGAGCTAAGGTGACCAGAGCCCATGCCCCAGGAGCTGCTGCCTGGGAAAACATTCCAACCCTGGGGGCACAAGAGGACTCCCACAATTTCCTGAACTCCTGAGGGTGTCTTTTGTAGGTATGTGTGCCCCTGGGCCCCCCACTGAAATAGACGCCCTGGCAGCAGTTGGGAGAGCTTCCTCGGGTCAGTGAGACATGTAAGAGGACAAGTCATGGGTGGAGGCGGAGACAGCTGGATGAGATGTATCCCTCTGAGTGTGTCCAGCAAGGGTGAGGCCCAGTGTGGCCACCGAGTCCCCTCCTTTCAAGAGAAGCTTGGGAATCGGCATGTCTGTAGGACTTCTCCAGGGCAATACAAGGCAAGATGGACAGCCCAGCACAAGTCACGCCTGGGGCATCTCCTGTCCCTTGTGGCCAGTGTGAGTGCTTTGAAAGGTTTGGCTGAGGGGTCTGGGTAGGTCTTGTGGGGTCTCAGACCCTGCGGAGCCCATATTCTTCCCTTGGCTATTCTTTCTCCCGCCTTTTCCCCAAACACCACAGAGAAGAGACTTAAGACCAGACCTGAGGACAGCCCTCAGTTGTCCATCATAGGCAAGTCCCTCCAGAGCAGGGCTCTGTCCCAGGAGAGGCACATATCTCTACCCTTCCTTCTCAGGAAGGATCTGGATTTACCGTGGAGGGCCCCTTCTGCTTTGGTAGAGGAGGTGGACATTTGGCCTTCAGGAAACCACAGCAATGCTTGATAGAGGTAGGGTTTTTTTTTGGAAACATTTTATTTTTATTTATTTGACAGAGAAAGAGGGAGAGAAAGTGAGAGAATGGGCACGCCAGGGCCTCCAGCCACTGCAAACAAACTCCAGACACATGCGCCCCCTTGTGCATCTGGCTAACGTGGGTCCTGGGAAATCAAACCTGGGTCCTTTGGCTTTGCAAGCAAATGCCTGAACCCCTAAGCCATCCCTCCAGCCCAAGGTAGCTTTTATTTTAGGTTCTTTTTGAAAATATTTATTGATTTATTTGTTGGGGGGAGAGAAAGAGTGACACACACACACACACACACACACACACACGTGTGGGGGGGAATGGGCACACCAGGGCTTCCTGCCACTGTGAACGAACTCCAGACACATAGACCACTTTGTGCATCTGGTTTTATATAGGTACTGAGGAATCCAACCCAGGCCATCAGGTTTTGCAAGCAAGTGCCTTTGACTACTGAGCCATCTTTCCAGCCCCTATTTTAGGTTCTTTAAAATATACATACATATATGCATATATACATATTTTTTCTGCATGTGTATCTGTGTGTGGTGTTCATGTGTGTGTTCAAATGCATGTCCTTATGTGTGTGTGTAGATGCACATGTTTGCAGGTGAATGTGTAAACGTGTGTGCATGCATGTGGAGCTCAGAGGTCGATATCAGGTGTGTTCCTCAATTGCTCTTCACCTTATCCTTTGAGATAGGATTTCACACTGAACCTAGAGATCACCAATTTGGCTAGACAAGCTACAAATCCAGCATTTTTTTTTTTTTTTCATTTTCAAGGTAGGGTCTCACTCTAGCTCAGGCTGACCTGGAATTCACTATGCAGTCTCAGGGTGGCCTCCAACTCACAGCGATCCTCCTACCTCTGCCTCCTGAGTGCTGGGATTAAAGGCTAGCACCACCACTCCAGGCTTAAATCCAGCGTTTTATGTAGGTGCTGGGACCTGAACTCATGTCCTCACACTTGCACAGCAAGCGCTTTACCCATTGAGCCATCTCCCTAGCCTTGTTTTAGGTTCTTACTGGAAAAATAAAGTTCTGGCAGTATGAATGAGGCCTTCAAGAATGTTCTGGAAAATTCCCTATGGGGCTGGAGAGATGCAGTTAAGGTGGTTGCCTGAAAGCCAAAGGACCCATGTTCAATTCCCCAGGACTCACGTTAGCCAAATGCACAAGGTGGTACATGCATCTGGGAGTTCATTTGCAGAGGCTAGAGGCCCTGGCACGCCCATTCTCTCCCTCTCCCTCCTTCCTTCCCACTTCTTTCTTCCTCTTCTCTTTCTTTCTCAAATAAATAAATAGAAAGAAAAAATATTTCAGAGTTGTTGGCCAGGGAGGTCCCTGATGCCCCCAAAACATTATAGGCCATTACCGAGGCCCTTAGTTTCCCACCAGGAATAGATGGTAAGACCCTAATGCTGAAGACTCCACATACTTGGGCTGCAAGGCCACTAAGAAATCCTGCTGGAACCGAGCTGATAACCTCCTCCATGTAGACCAGCTGACAGAAAGCTGGAAGAAGCCATTCTACATGCAGTTCACTGGGAGAAAGAGATATCACCAGTGAAGATACTCAACAATGGACACTGCAAGCCTTATATTTGTCCAGCCAGGCCAAATGAGCCAACGGGTGCAATAGTGGCACGTCTATCATGGTGGAAACCAACTGCCCTCTAATTGGACTGGAGGCCCACTCCATGGGAGGGAATACATCCCTGATACTGAAAACTTAAAACAGGGGTAGTCATGAGCCTTAGGGGTGTAACGTCTGCTGATGTCTGGATAAATGTATACATTATGCTTATCAAACTGCCCAGTAAGCACTTCTCTTAATATCCATACCCTTATATTAATGTTACTCTCACTTTGGGTAGAGAATCTTCTCTTTTCAGATGGCAGTGACCTTGGGACAACTCAGAAGTTATCATGGTGCTGGAAAGAAGTGACTGGAGTACTGAGTAATATCTCGATCACACCTTCCAAGGCTCAGGGTCTAATGCGGAAGAGGTGGCGGAAAGAATGTAAGAGCCAAAGGAAGGGTAGGACTCCTTACAACGTGCTCCCTCCAGACATAAAATGGCCTGGATATACATGACCTCACAGTGCCTGACACTACCTACACAAGACCATCATAAGAGGAGGAAAAGATCATGGCATCAAAATAAAAGAGAGACTGACTGAGATGGGGAGGGGATATGATGGAGAATGGAATTTCAAAGGGGAAAGTGGGGGGAGGGAGGGTATTACCATGGGATATTTTTTATAATCATGGAAGATGGTAATAAAAATTAAGAAAAAAAAAAGAAAAATATTTCAAATTCCCTGTGGATTGCAGAAATCTGGCACCCCAGGGCTGTGTTCTACATGGTTTCTCAGCTCTACGATGACGGTGGTCATTTGTATCACATCTGTGATGACATACACAATGGACTGCATGCTCGCTGACCCCACGTGGAGGTCCTGTAGGCCAGCCGTGCTCTGAGGTGAAGGCCTGGACGCCCCTTTTTCTGGGTGGGTCAGAGGGCCCGCGTGGCGGCCTGGCTGGTCTGTTTGTCCTGTTGTTGAGGGTCCTCTTTGTAGGACTGCCTGCAGAGCTCAGGGGAGAGCCCTCCCCAGCACACGCTGGAGCTGCAGTCTTTCTGTCCCGGAAAGCTGGCCAGCAGGTAGGGGCCGGTGGAAACAGCCTTGTGGGTTGCAGGGAAGAGAACTGGGATCCTGAGGGTGGAGAGGTGCGTCTGCCACGGTCCTTGCTTGGTTTTGTGCATCGAGGACGGATCATGGCCAGGGGACAGCCTCTCACCCCGGAGGGTGGGGTCAACCATGACGCCCTCCTGTGAAGGAAATCACAGTGCACTAGGATGGTGAAATACTCAGAGAAATTTATAAAATTGCTATGAAACAGACAGAACAGGGGTCAAAATGTTCCTCGGATGAGGAAACAGCCTCAGAGACAGGAGAGGCAATGAGGACAGTTTGCGTTAGTATCAGTGTCACTAGGTCGCAGTCTGGGAGTCCTGGATGTGAGCTTTTCCCCCAGTGGCTGGTGGTGGAGCAGCCTCCCATCTCTCCCTGACCCCAGCAGCGTCAACACTGCCGGAGTAAATGACAGCTTGCATAAGTGCTGACCCATGTCCAGGCCCGGCCTCCAGCCACCACCCCCTGTCCAAAGTGCAGGTGAGATTCTTCTGCTTTGGAACAACTCTACAGCTGCTGCCACCCGGCTACTGACCTGTCAGGCGACCGGACCTCTGCTTTGGGACTGTAGTGAGTGCCCGTCCCTCTCCTATGCACGTCTGTGACCTACACACTGAAGAGGGCCTGTCCCATGCTGCTGCTGCTTAGTCCACTCCGGGTCAACTGTTCCTGTCTGGTGAGGCCAGCCCTGCACCACACTGTCCCAGGACCCCACACTGCCCCAGTGGAACCTCGAACTGGAAAGCAAGGGACGAATGGGCGTTTCTCTGCCCTCAAGGTGGGGACTCAGGATGGCGGCAGGTTAACCATAGAGCCCAGGCCACTTTCTCTGAGATGTCCTACTATTCAGCTACCTCCCCCAACCTTGCAGAGGGCCTCACCCCTCCATCTTTGTTCCCTGTCCCCTGAGTCCCTTGAGGCCAGGCCTGGGTCTTAGTCGTCTCTCGGTCCCCGGCAGTGCTTTGTATACAGTAGGCACTCAGTACATGCACATGACGGACAAGAGTAAGGCAAATTGCCACACAGCTCCTGGCAAGTAAGAACACGGGCGTCTGGTTAATTCTGGCAGCTGCCACTGCCACGGCTCCTTCCAGATCAGCACAGGCTGCTGTGTGGGAAGTGGGACCACATTTGAAATCCCACATTGGAGCTGGGAGGAGCAGGTCCCCTCCAGTACCCAGACCATCTCTGATTCTTTAGCCCTCCAGAGGGACACACTTCATTTTTCTGTATTTCCTCTGGGCGTCTACTTCTGCCTGGATGGGACAAAATACCCTAGATACCATTAGACTGTAGGCAGCTTGCCTGACCCCTCCTTGGCCTGCTGTGTCGCCCCCAGGCAAGCTGGCCCCTCTCGCTGGCTCTCTGGGTTCAGGAGTTCCCAGCAGTCAAATAGAAACAGGAATCCCAGGAAGAGAAGGAGCCAGCATGCTGGAGGACAGGATTCAGGGGACCATGGGACCAGGGGACGAGGCTCTGCAGTGCCAATCCAGACTTTCTCATTGGCTTCTTTGGATAGTAAATATCCTGTTTGGTCCCAGGAGTGAGCAAGTTAGGGCTGGAAACACAGGAATATGCCAACATGATCTCACCAGGGAGCCCAAGCGCAAGGTGGGGGTGGGGATGGGGAGGGAGGGGGTCTGCTCTCAGAGCTGACTCTGGACTTGGGGGACCAGGGAAATCTTGGACAGACAGGATATCTGGGGTCACTGTTGGCAGCAACATGGCGACCCCTGGATTAGAGCTGAGGAAATGAATGTCAGAGGGGGCGGTCACCCATGCTACTGGGTTCACAGCGCTGCTCTGCCTACAGACAGAGGAGCTGCCCACTTGGCGGCTGCCCCAGCCCTGCTGGTTGGTGGGCGGTGCTTTTACAGCCCCGGTTGTGGGAGGGACACTGGCCTGGCTGCAAGGGGGCGGGGGGGGGGGGGTAGGGTGGGCGGCCCTTTTCAGGCTGGACCTAGACTGCTGCTGCTTGAGAAAGAGGTGAGGGTTTGGTCACTGGCCTGGGCGATGCCTGAGGGACAGCCAGGGAGGGGCAGCGTCCTGGCCTCCTCTCTGTGCAATGGGGCTGGGACTGGCTGCTTGAGATCTCCCTCTGCTTCTGGCTGTGAGGATCACAGGCCATGGATCTCTGTGTAGTAGGGGGCTGAAGGGCCTCCCCCAGGCCCCTCACTTTCCTGCAGCTTGCGAAGAGGCCCCCTTAGCTGCACAGTGAAGCTAAGTTTTGCTGGAGGCTTCAGACTTGTGACAGGAGCCCTCACGTCTCTGCCTTGTGTGTCCTCCTTCCGGGATAGCTGAGGGGGGGCGGGAACTGCGGGGGGGGGGGAGAGGGATGAGAGAATAGGTTAATAAAGCAGCTATTTCTGAAGGAGGACGAGGAAGAAGAGGAGGGAGGGGCGAGATTGACTGCCCATCCCCCATCACCACCTTGGAACAGCCCAGACTGGCTGTGTAGGCGGGGCAGGGGCACGTGGCAGCTCCCTGGGCCAGCAGCGTCAGTATTGGCCATCGGCTGGGGGAGGAAGGAGTTTTCTCCAACAGGTGTGCAGTGCCCCAGGCGGCACCTCACAGTGGGAACCACGTCTGGCCCTAGGGCGCTGCCCCAGGTCCATGTCACGCTGATCTTCCCCCACTAGGTCACCACTCGTGAGGGCTTCTGGAAGACTGAGGACCTTCGAGCACTAAGGTATGTACAGGCAACTGCTGAGGGGAATGCCTTTCTGTCCAGAGCCTAAGTGGCAGCTGTCAGGCTGCTGTCATTCTGGGGCGTCAGGCGACCCGAGAGACTCGGAGGCTAAGTGGAGCTCCTGCCAGCAATCTGCATCCACTCCCCATTCCTGAAGCCTCTCCAGGCTCAGCCTTCTGCCTCTTCCCCTTGGAGTGGGCATTTGGGTGGGTGGGGTTGCTCTGATCAGCCTTCAGCTGTCTCACTCACACCCCTCACTATATTCAGAGAGGGCTCAGGGAGTGTCTGTTGTAGGCAAGACAGGGTGGCGGTGGGTCCCAGGTACCCCCAAACCAGCCCTGTGATGTCTGCAGACCAGGAGGCTGGGAGGGACCAAGGAACCGTTAGATTTTGGGTTGATACTGCCTGACCTTGTGCCTGGGGAGAGGTCATAGAGTGGCCTGTGACCTCAGTTACCTTAGGGAGCTTTGCTTCTCTTCATGTGTGTGTATGGAGATATAGATGATATAAGTAGAGGTATAGATATAATGTTTTCCAAGGTAGGGTCTCGCTCTAGCCCAAACTGACCTGGAATTTACTATGCAGTCTCAGGCTGGCCTTGAACTCACAGCAATCCTCCTACCTTGGCCTCCTGAGTGCTGGGATTAAAGGTGTGTGCCACTATGCCTGACTTAAAAAAATTTTTTTTTACAAGGTTTAAGGACCCAGGTTCAACTCTCTAGTACCCATGTAAAGCCAGATGCACAAGGTGGCACATGCATCTGGAATTCATTTCCAGTGGCTAGAGGCCCTGGCATGCCCATTTTCTCTCTATCTGCCTTTCTCTCTCTGTCTCTCTCTCAAATGAGTAAATAAATAAAATAATTTTTAAAAAGGCGAAAAAAATTAAATTTATTTTCAAGGAGAGAGAGAGAGAGAAAGGGAGAGAGAGAGAGAGAGAGAGAGCGCAAGCAAGCACTCTAAATGCATGCACCACTGTGCATCTGGCTTTACATGGGTGCTGGGGAATGGAATTAATGCCACCCATTGATACTGGTATAAATGATGCCACTCATTCAGTAGCCTGGGTCACAACCAAAGCCTTTGACTTTTCCCGCTGTCCCCAGGAAAGGACACTAGAAGCCCTTTAGAGACATACCTCCTTCCCTACGGCGGGTAGGACCCATCCTTTGGAGACGTCCTGGACACCTTCTCGCCTGTTACATTTTTCTTATATTTTTCTGGCTGGGGAGGTCTGGGGGGGCTTCCTGGAGGAGAGACTTGGATAAGTCCTGAAAGCCAGCTGGGAGGACTGTGGAAGGGGAAGAGAGAGAGGGAGACAGCTTAGCCCAGCATCTGAACCCCACCTGGAATTTAGATGACCTCAGGTGGAGGTGGTATCTGGACACTACAGTCTGCATGGATTCTGTTGGGAGTCACTGTTGAGGAAACAACTTGTCTGGGCTTGAGGGGGGACTGCCCTGGGGGTGTGCTAGGAATCCTATCTGGGGTTACCGCCAACAAGTGTGACCACTTGCCTCACTGCCTGCAGGACCTCCCCCACATAGCCAGTCCCCTCTGCCTCGCTCTCCCAACCCCTCCTATCAACCCACAGCTCCCATCTTATCTCTCCTCTCCCACTCCTGCAAGGTAGGTCCCGGGCCTCAGAGCAGGGCAGGGCCCTCCCCACTCAAGAAGCTTCCATGGAGTGTTGAAGGCTGCAACAGGAACTCCCTGCTCCATCCTCCCCCTCAATGCTGTGGTATTCCTATGTGAATACCCAGAGCTGCCTGAGGGTGGCCTGGGGCTCTTGTTCCTCTGTCTTCAGCTCCTCTCCTTGCCCTCCCTCTCCCCCTCCCTCCACAACACCACTTTCCCGAGCCCCATCTTGAACACTTGCCACTTCGGTCAACCCAGCTTCTCTGCTTCCCCTTGTGGCCCCACACCCTCTTCCCACCCAGCCCTATCTCCCCTGGGCCCAGCCAAAGCCTGCTGTACATTGGGCCCTCGATAGATCTATGCTAAGCAGATAGATGGATGAGTGAATGAATGAACACACGTCATGGAGCGGTAACAGGAGGAAGGCCCTGGGATATGGACGCGGTGGGTGGGATTTGGAGACATATGAGCCCCACAGTGTCTCCATTGCACCCCATCTAGTCAATCTCTTTTCATTTCCCTGAAGCACCAGAGCGTAGAGTCCCCATGGCCTCACTGAGCCGAGCCCTGCGTGCCGCTGCTGCCTGCCCTCGTAGGAGACCTCCTGCCCGGTGTCTGGGGCTGCACGCCCTAGCCAGGGAGGCCGGCCCCACGGCTGAGAAGAATGTACCCTACCAACGGACCCTGAAGGAGGAGGCCCAGGACCCATCGGCGGTGCCCCAGGGACCGAGCCAGCCCCTGCCCAGCACAGCCAATGTGGTGGTCATCGGTGGCGGCAGCTTGGGCTGCCAGACCCTGTACCATCTGGCCAAGCTGGGCGTGAGTGGGGCAGTGCTACTAGAGAGAGAGCGACTGACTTCTGGGACGACCTGGCACACAGCAGGTAGGAGCCAGTGTGTGGGCCCAGCTCAGGAAGGAGCAGCCGCAGCCAGGGCCCAGTCAGAGTGGACACCCCGGGTCTGTGGAGGCAGCAGAGCTGGAAGGGAAAGGCGTGTGGCCAGGGTGGAAGGCCAGCTGCTGCCAGGATGGTCTAGGGTCGGGGGTGAAGCTGGGTCCATGGGGAGGAAGCTCCAGGCAGCCGTCTATTCCAACAGCAGAAATTTCTCTTCCCCCAGAGAAAGCCGCCAGGGTAGAGGCGGATCCGCTGGGAGTGGAGAATGGATGAGGCTAAGGGTGGGAGCTAGTTGGCATTCTCCAACTAACCAGTGGCACACCCACAGTGTGCCCATCTTCAACCCTTTAGCCAGCGGTTGACTCCCACTGTTACCATTCCTGTCATGTAAACATTTCCACCTTGGCTACTGTCAAGAGGTCAACGTAAGGGGCCTAGGGAGGTGGCTCAAGCCAGTAAAGTTGCTTGTGGCAAAGTCTGAAGGCCCAGGTTCAATTCCCCAGCCACCCACGTAAGTCAATATGAGGCTGGTGAACTTGGCACCAGGCAGAGGTCTGCACTCAGGCCTCAAGAGCTGACTGAATTCAGCCCAGGAAGCACTCACTGCCTTCACGTCTCTCCTCTCCCCTGAGTCCAGCCCCGCCCCTCCATGCCACACCAGCCTCACCTCTGGTCTCCCATTCTCAGGCTTGGCTGCTGAGAACAACAACCTTGGGGAGACCATGGGGTTCTTTGGATGCACTTGTTTTCCAGGTCCCACTATCCATCTGTTCTGGGACCTTGAACTCAAATGAATTTCACCCATGAAATTACCTCTTTTTATTTATTATTTTTGTAGAGTCTCACTCTAGCTCAGGCTGACCTAGAATTCACTATGTAGTCTCAGGGTGGCCTTGAACTCATGAAGTAACCTTTTAAAGCTGGGAACAGGGCTGGAGAGATGGCTCAAAGGTTAAGGTGCTTGCCTGCAAAACCTAAGGACCAGAGTTCAATTCCCCAGTACCCACGTAAGCCAGATGCACAAAGTGACGCATGCATCTGGAGTTTGTTTGTAGTGGCTAGAGGCCCTGGTACGCCCATTCTCTCCTCCCTCCCTCCCTCCCTCCCTCCCTCCCTCTTTCTTCCTCATAAATAAATAAATAAATAAATAAATAAATAAATAAAAATAAAGCTGGGCACAGAGGTACATGTTTTGAATCCCAGCACTCTGCAGGTAAAGGCAGGAGGATCAGGAGTTCAAGGTTGTTTGCAGAGGCTGGAGGCCCTGGCACGCCCATTTTCTCTGCCTCCCTCCACCTCTCTCTCTGCCTCTTTCTCTCTCTCTCTCCCAAATAAATAAATAAAAACAAAATATTTTTTAAAAAAGAACCTCTTGAGGTGTGTGGGTTCAGGAGGACATCCTGGGCCAGGCTCAGCACCAGGCCCAGCATACCACAGGCCCTTTTCCTTTTAGTGTGTGTGTGGAATCTGCACATTTGTGTGCAGATGCCTGTCCCCTACGCACAAGTATATGGAGGCCAGAGGAGGACACTTGTGTCCTCTTACATCATTATTCTGCCTTATTTCCCTGAGGCGAGTCTCTCAGTGAACCTGGAGCTGTTCCCCCCCCCCCAAATATATTTTATTTATTTACAAATTTATTTATTTGAGAGAGAGAGTGACAGAGAAATAGATACAGACAGAGAGGGAGGGAGAGAGAGAGAGAATGGGTGTGCCAGGGCTTCCTGCCAATGAACTCCAGATGCATATACCACTTTGCACATCTGGCTTTACATGGGCACTGGAGACTTGAATACTGGCCTTTGCCAAGCCAGCATGTTTCATGACTAAGCCATCTTTCTAGGCCCTCCATGGGCTCCAGTGATCCTTTTGATTCCACCCCCCAGTCAGTGCTGGGGTTACAGGCATGTGCCCCACATTTTGAGGGGATATTGGGGACCGACCTCCTCAGGTCCTCATGCTTCTTGCAGCAAGCACTTTTGCCCAGTGAACCATCTCCCCAGCCCTCAATTAGCCCTCATTAACGGGAGCCCTTGACATTGACACTTGGCGCAGTGACAAGTTGCTCCCTGCTGCTGCCCACCACTGGGTGGGAGAAGGGGTTACAGAGCTCCCCCCTGTACTGACGGTGCCCCCTTCTGAGCCAGGCCTGCTGTGGCAGCTGCGGCCCAGTGACGTGGAAGTGGAGCTCCTGGCCCACACGCGGCGCGTGGTGAGCCGTGACCTGGAGGAGGAGACAGGGCTGCACACCGGCTGGATCCAGAACGGAGGCCTCTTCATCGCCTCCAACCGGCAGCGTCTAGATGAGTACAAGAGGCTCATGTCGGTGGGTGCACCCCTGGGGGAATGGTGGATGTTCTCCCTGTGGGAGTGTAGGGCCTGGGGGAGGCTCACAGCGTGGGGATGCTCCCATGGCCCAGGGAAGGAATCCTGACAGGATCAGGCCACGCCTCTCACTGGTTGGGCTACCTGCATGGGGAGACTTGGCTACTCTTCCTTCCATATTCCCAGAGACTCTCATTGGCTTAGCTCATTCAGATGGTCATCCACCCCTTCACTTGATTGGTTGCCTTTAGGCCAATCATATGAGGGGTTGTGGTCTGTTTGTGTCCACTACCAACCCAGGACCACGTTAATTTTTCTTGGGGTAGCTGATCCGACCCTAGAAGCCCCATCGATCCTCAGACTCAAAATACCAGGCTGTAAGGGTTATTTTTATTTCATTTTTTACATAGTAAGCCATTTGTATCAGATACTGGCCTAAGTTCCTTATCAATTACACAACAATACCGTCAGTCTATTTCTAGGAGGCTAGCCAGTGTCGGAGTGGGATGGAAGGGGGTGTGGTCCCAGAGTCTGCTTGTGCCCCACCTCTGTGCTCTTATGATGGAGCCCACCTGAGGGGTCCCCTGGATGTACAGATCCACCAAGGCTTCTTGGGGCAGCAGAGCTGGGGTTGTATCTCTGGAGGGGGGAGTCCCGGGTGGGTGAGAGGGGGCGCTGGTTAGCAGCCTTGGAGACCTGCTTCCCCACAGTCAGGCACTCTCTTTTGGTCCCTGTAGTTGGGCAAGGCGTATGGTGTGGAATCCCATGTGCTGAGCCCTGCGGAGACCAAGACTCTGTACCCACTGATGAATGTGGATGACCTCTATGGGACGCTGTACGTGCCGCAGGATGGTACCATGGACCCTGCCGGCACGTGTACCACCCTCACCAGGGCGGCAGCTGCGCGAGGAGCAAAGGTACCCGTAGCCCCTACTCTGAGCCCATCTTTGCTGTCGATGAACCCTGAGAACAGAGGCCAGGCTTAATTTCAGCTGGTTATGTGGCCTTTTAGGCCAGTTAGGGCCTCTCTGTTCAGGGTGGGCTGTGCCTCAGGGCCCTTCTTCAACGCCAAATCTCCCATCTCCCTTCTCCTCAGGGCCCCACTCTGCTGTGTGAGCAAATCCATCCCGAATCCGTTATGGTTTTTATCTTCATTCGCTTCCACCTCACACTTAATTGTAGAAAACTTTAAAGACTAACAAAGAAACAAAAATGATTGAGCAGGGACCATGTGGACATTTAGCATGTTTCCCTCCAAGTGTTTGTTTTTATGAACATATATACCTATACACGTTGTCTGGTGACTTTTTAAAACTGCACTTGTGTGCGCCTTTGTGTTCATGTGCATGCATGTGGGTTGTGTGTCTACATACGTGTGTGTGTGTGTGCGTGTGTGTGTGTGTGTGTGTGTGTGTGTGTGTGTGTGTGTGTATGGAGGCCAGGTGACAACCCTGGGTCTCATCCTTAGGAGCATTATCTACCTAATTTGAGACACAGTCTCTCATTGTCTTGGAGCTCAGCAAGTAGCTAGGCTGACTGGCCAGTGAGCCCCGGGGATCCACCTCTCACTGCCTCTCCAGTATTGGGATTACAGGTGTTGTGCCACCACTCCCAACATTTTATGTGGCCATTAGGGATCAAACTCAGGTCTTCATGCTTGCCAGGCAAGCCCTTTACTGACTGAGCCATCACCCAGCCCTTAGGACTCTTAAAAACTAAGCAGTAGGCCACAAACATGTCAGGAGGCAGAGTGATGGGTGCTCAGCCAGTAACCTAACACTGCCTAAAAATATTAATGTCAGGGCTGGAGAGATGGCTTAGTGGTTAAGGCGCTTGCCTGTAAAGTCCAAGGACCCAGGTTCGACTCCCCAGGACCCATGTAAGCCAGATGCACATGGGTCTGGAGTTCATTTGCAGAGGCTAAAGGCCCTGGTGTGCCCTTTCTCTCCTCTCTCTCTGCCTCTTTCTCTCAAATAAGTAAATACAAATTTTAAAATGTTTAAAAATATAGCTACGTCTTGCGCATTTCTGAATGAGAGCCCCTTACCATATCCTGTTGGTAGCAAGTTTTCTAGTCAAGAAATGTGACGGATTTTACTTTCTGGTTTTATGGTTCCCATTTCTCCAATCAAATGAGGGGCATGTGATCAGAAATAGTGTCCCTAACAGAAACAGTTACCCCTGGTCCCAACCAGAGGAGAGTTGGTCGGGGATGGGGGCCTGGCCCTCAGGAAGCCCCATGTGATTTTTTAGAAGTAGTTTCTCCATCCCAGGTCATTGAGAACTGCCCAGTGACTGGCATCCGTGTACGGACAGATGACTTTGGGGTGCGGCGGGTCGTGGCCGTGGAGACAGAGCATGGCTCCATCCAGACGCCCTGTGTGGTCAACTGTGCAGGTGGGAATGGCATTTATGGTGACTGGAGTGGCCGTGCCGGCTACCTTCAGTCAGTCCAGGTTCCACGAATGCAGAGCCTCTCTCTGAGGTGCGGAGCCCTGGCCACGGCAGGCAGGGCTGCGGGGGTGGCCTGTGAACTCTGGGATGGCAGCAGAGCTGCGTTTCTGTGTTCTGTCCCCCAGGAGTGTGGGCGAATGCCTGTGGGTCAGATGGCTGGAGTGAAGGTTCCGCTGGTGGCCATGCACCATGCCTATGTTGTCACCGAGCGCATCGAGGGGCATCCAGGTAGGTGGTGTCCCCAAGTTCCCTGTAGCAGGAGGGCTAGTAGAGGTGTGAGAACTTGGCTCTGAGCCCCAGCTTGGGCACAGATCAGTGGCATGGTCCTTCTGGGCTCCCTCACTGTCCCGAGCCTCTGTCACCTTCTCTGTGAAAGGAGAATCGCTGGGTGATGTTAGAAGTACATGAGTTGGCACAGGTGGATCTGATGGTGCTGGTCACCTCAGCCTTCAGGGCCTCACTTCTTGATGCCCAAACCCTGGTCCAAGCCTGTCCTGTCAGGGACAGTCAGGTCTAGCCTCATGCCATGAGGTTCTCAGGGGCTTCAGGGACCCCTGAGTGTTTGCATGCCTCTGTCTCAGGGGACGTGGATTCCTGGAGCTCAGAACCTCTCTGAGCCCTTGGCTGAGGGAGCCAGGACCTGGTGCACCTGTTGGTACCCGGGGCTGGATGCATCTGGCTCTCTCTGCTGTTCCTCTCAGCTCTTCTATCCGGTGTTGGTGGCTGGTAGTTTCTGTTTCTTGGTCTCTGTCTCTCTCTTTCTTTTTTTTTTTATAAATAATTTTTTTGTTATTTTTATTTATTTAATTGAGAGTGACAGACAGAGAGAGAAAGAGGCAGATAGAGAGAGAGAGAATGGGCGCGCCAGGGCTTCCAGCCACTGCAAACGAACTCCAGACGCGTGCGCCCCTTTGTGCATCTGGCTAACGTGGGTCCTGGGGAATCGAGCCTCGAACCGGGGTCCTTAGGCTTCACAGGCAAGCGTTTAGCTGCTAAGCCATCTCTCCAGCCCATCTCTCTCTTTCTTTTTCCTGGGTTTCATGTAGTCCAGGCTGGCTTCAAAGTTACTATGCAGCCAAGGATGACCTTGAACTTCTGATACTTATTCCTCTACCTTCTGTGTGCTGGGATTACAGGTACACACCACCACACCAGGTTTTGTACTGTGCCGGGAATTGAACTCAGGGCCTTGTGCATGTTAGGCAAGCACTCTACAATCAAGCTATATCCCTGGTCCCCCATACCTTCTGCTTCTCTTGCTTTATCCTTCTTCCTACATCTACTGTTCCTTCCCTTCATTTATTCATCCCTGTGTTCATTTCCCTCCCTCTACCCTTGTAGCCATCCTCCACCCAGTCATTTTTCCTTGCTATCTTCCTCCATCAATCCAGTCACTATTCATCTACTTACCCATCCATTTATCTGCCCACCCGTTCTTGCATACATCCATCCATCCTTCATCCCTTCTCCCCATCCATCTTTCCCTTGCTTATTCCTTCATCATATATCTGTTTATTAATCCCTCTTTCTGACTGTCCTCTAACCCTCGTTAACTCAACACTAACTGGAGAAGAAGCAGGGCTAAAAGAGAGGGAGACCCAATTCTTGCCTTCTGGGAGAGGGGGAACATATAGACAAGTCAAGAAGCAAGTTTTGGGGCTGAAGAGATTGCTTAGTGGTTAAGGCACTTGCCTGTGAAGCCTAAGGACCCAGGTTTGATTCCCAGTACCTATGTAAGCCAGATACACAAGGTGGTGCATACATCTGGAGTTTGTTTACCATGGAAGCCCTGGCACCCCCATTCTCTCTATCTCTCAAATAAATAAATAAATAAATTTAAAAGAAGCACATTTTCAAGAGACTGGAAAGGATTCTGGACCAGACAGCACAGGGGCAACTGGGATCCATAACTTGCTGCAGGGCAGTGCCTGTCCCAACGTACAATGGACCGACAACATGTGATTGACTGCCCTTGGGCCACTGTCTGACATCCCTTATTCAGCCTGGAGGACCACCTGATCTTTCTTGGGTTTCCTGGGAGAGGAGGCCACATCTCAGGGGGATATGGATATGAGGGTAGAGAATAGTCACACACAGCATGGCATTTGGGTCTGAGTGGCATTCTAGAGAGCTGGGCCACGGGCTGTGGGATGGAGAGTGTGAAAGACTATTGCCCTTGTTTAGGCCTAGAGCCAGGCAACGAGGGTCCTGGACACGTGGACCTACCTTGTACTAGGACTCCTTTATCCCTCAGCCTGCATGAGACTGGTTTTCCTCTTGCCACCAGGACATGCCAAGCCTTGCTATGGTGTGGAATGCTCTCTGTGTGTATGTATTTGTAGCAGAAACCTGGGTGCAGTGGGCTCCCGCCACTAACCCTTGTACCAACTCTCTTCCCGGATGCGCAGAACACAACTTCCTTGTGCTGCATTCCATGTGGAAGGAAGAGTGCCCACCCTGGCTATTGGTACTCACCTCTCCAACAGTCCTAGAGCCTGTTCCAAAGGTGGCCGCCAGGGGTCGATCTCTGACCACAGTGGACCCCAGTTGAGGCTGAGAGGGTTGGAAGGCTGGCAGAAGCTATGTCCTGGGTATGGGCAGGTGTGTCTTGGGTCAGCGCTGCAGAGAAAGTGGCCACAGGGTATTTATTGAGCCCAGGACGGGGTACCACCCCTTAGCCTTAATTCCTACTGCTAAACAGTCTCACTTTCTGCGAAGCAGTAGGGCAAGGCCAGTCAGGGTCCCTGTGTGCACAAGGAAGGGGCCCCCAGCGTCAAAGACCGTGAGGCTGTGCAGGAGAAGGGGGAATCTGGTGCTGTAGGCCCTTCTACTTTTCTACTGGTCATGTGGAGGGCTCTGAGAACTCTGCCCTGCCAGAGGCTGGGGGCGGGAAGTTAGTTGAGTCTTGAGCCTAATCCAGGCCCCCAAGCCTACTGTTGTGGTCCTGCTGTGTGTCGTCAGAGAATAGGTGTCTCTGTGTCCAAGCAGGCCCTGAAGCTGGAGGCTGGTCCTCCCATCTCTGTCTGCTCAGGAAGCCCCCTGAGCCTGGCAGCCCCGCTCTGCAAGATGCTGTCTGCCCACAGCATTCAGGTCCAGGCTGCAGGTGAGGGCTCAGGGCTCAGGTGCACATCTTCTGGGCTAGTCAAGAGATCTGTCATCTCCGAGTAGCCATCCTGTCCTGGGTCCTAGCCAGCCCTGTCCTCATATCACTGGGTGGTCTGTGGGTGGTCTCTTCCTCTGGGACAGAAGCTGGTCAATTTCACCTCCAGCCTCCTCCCACTGCTTCAGCAGACCCAAGGGCGGCTGTTCCATCAGGGCGGCACCCAGGGCCAGAGCCCAGGCCCCGGGATTGAAGCCCGACTTCTCCAATCTCTAGCATAGGCGGTTCTGGTTGTTCCTTCGAGCCTGTTTTTATTTATTCATATATTGTGCGTGCACGCGTGTGCGCATGTGTGTGTGTTATGATGTAAACAAATGTATGTGCCCATTGAGTGCCCCGTGGGGTTTGCTTGTGGCATGGTGCCCTCTCCTGCAGGGGAAGAAGTTCACTGGGTGTCCTGTCCCAACACTCTTCTGCCCATTCTTTTTTTAAAATTTTTTGTTTATTTTTATTTATTTATTTGAGAGTGACAGAGAGAGAGAAGAAGAGAGGAGGAGGAGGAGGAGGAGGAGGAGGAGGAGAGAGAGAGAGAATGGGCGCTCCAGGGCTTCCAGCCGCTGCAAACGAACTCCAGACGCGTGCGCCCCCTTGTGCATCTGGCTAACGTGGGTCCTGGGGAATTGAGTCTCGAACCAGGGTCCTTAGGCTTCACAGGCAAGCACTTAACCGCTAAGCCATCTCTCCAGCCCACCATTCTTTTTTACTTTATTTTATTTATTTATTATTTTTGTTGTTGTTGTTGTTTTGAGGTAGGGTCTCACTCTAGCCCAGGCTGGCCTGGAATTCACTATGTAGTCTCAGGGTGGCCTCGAACTCACGGCGATCCTCCTACCTCTGCCTCCCGAGTGCTGGGATTAAAGGCGTGCGCCACCACGCCCGGCCCATTCTTTTTAAAAAACATTACTTTATTTATTATTTATTTGCAAGGAGAGAGAGAGAGAGAGAGAGAGAGAGAGAGAGAGAGAGAGAGAGAGAGAATGGGCATGCCAGGGCCTCCCAACACTGCAAATGTGTTCCACTTTGTGCATCTGGCTTTACATGGGAACTGGGGATTTGAACATGGGCTGTCAGGCTTTGCAAGCAGCTCCTTTAGCCACTGAGCCATCTCTCCTGTGCATTCCACCCATTCTTACATGAGCCATTCTCTTACTGATCCCAGAGCTAGTTGCTCCCTATCTCCACCCTGGAAGCCTTGGTGGTTCTGTGGTCTCTGCTCCTCAAGAACGGGGATTACAGATGTGTGTGGCTGCACAGCTGTTTCTGTGGGTGCTGGGGACAGAACTTGAGGGGTCACTCAGTCCTTCTCAGGCCCTCGTGCGTACACAGGAAGCTCTCATCACTGCTGAGCCATCTCTCCAGCCCCTCAGTTGCAGCGTGAGTCATCACTATACCTGCTGCATAGAGTTGTGCAGAGGAACACAGTGATGTAGAGCCTAGCGGGGTGCCTGGCCTGTGGCAGGTGCTCTCAGAGTGGCTGTGGTGATAATGAGGATCACGTGATGATGATGATGATGGTCGTGGTGATGACTAAGGGCTACAGAGTGGTCCACAAGGATGATGCTTCAGAGGGATGAGACAAGGTGGGAGCAATCAGGCAGACTTCCCAGAGGAGGCAACCAGCGGGATTTGACGCACATGAAGGGGAACGAGCAAGTCAGGGAGTGGGGACACATCTTGGGATCAGGCCAGTTGGGTCACTCCAAGCAAGGTGGGGGTCCTGCGTGGGGCGAGTAGAGGAATTCCCAGGGGTCACGTAGCTGCGGAGCTGAGCACTTCGCTGGGTGTTTAGAGCTGCGGGGGTGCACAGGGGACAGGAATATAGGGACGTCTATCCTTCTGGGACAGAAGTATAGACTTCCCTGGCCACCAGGGGTCCCCATGATCCTGTACTATGGAGCTCAGGAACTTTGTTTTGTTTTTGGAGCGGTGGTGCCGGTGGAGGTCATGGTATAGCTGGATATATGTGTGTGTGTGTGTGTGTATGTATGTATGTATGTATGTATGTATGTATATATATGAGAGAATGGGCACACCAGGGCCTCCAGCCACTGCAAACAAACTCCAGGGGCATGTGCCTACCTTGTACATTTGGCTCACATGGGTACTGGGAAATTGAACCTGGGTCCTTAGGCTTCACAGGCAAGCACGTTAACCGCTGAGCCATCTTTGCAGCCTGCCTATTAGTATTTTTAAGCAGTGTTAGGTTATTGAGAACCGCTCTGCCTGCCGACACACACGCACTTACATCTCAGTTCCTCACGTTCACAGAGGAGAAGCACTCGGGAGGCGGGGAGGGGGCGGGTCTCTGCCAGGGGGTTCCTCTCCGCTCTCCAGGTCTCTCCCCTGCTCCTGAGTCCTGCATGCTCATCTCTAGCGGGGCAGGTGAGGGGGGGACAAAGAGAAGGCATTTCCTTGCCTGGGGAAGCCCAGCGCAGTGCAAGGGGCCTCTGCCCACCCTGCAGCTTCTGGGTACCCCTGCTGTGTTGACGTGCTGGCTATGTTGTGGATCAGTGTTGCTAATAACAGGGCTGGGCAAATATCCCCAATGCCTGAGCAAGCACTGCACAATTTTTGTGTTTACTGGAATTATTAATAGTTTTATCCCCAGTTGCTCAGAGGTGCTCAAACATCTTTCAGATGCTCACTGGCCATTTGCTGGTCATCTTTAGAGAGGTCTCTGCAGATTCCTTTACAAATTGCTCATTTTCTTTTTTTTTTTTCTTTTGAGGTAGGGTCTCACTGTAGTTCAGGCTGACCTGGAATTCACTATGGAGTCTCAGGGTGGCCTCAAACTCACGGTGATCCTCCTACCTCTGCCTCCTGAGTGCTTGGATTAAAGGCGTGCGCCACCACATCTGGCTTTTTTTTTTTTTGAGGTAGGGTTTCACTCTAGCCCAGGCTGACCTGAAATTTACTAAGTAGTCTCAGGCTGGCCTCGAACTCACAGCCATCCTTCTACCTCTGCCTCCCAAATGCTGGGATTAAAGGTGTGTGCCACCACACCTGGCAGTTGCTCATTTTTGTTGAATTGTAAGAAGGTTTCTTATTTTCTGGGCACATGTCCTTTGACAGATAAGTGTCTTATAAACACTCTCTCCTGTTCTAGAGGTTTCTCTACAGAGATCCATGGAGGAAGAGAGATTTTTACCTTTCCTTCTCTTTCCTCACGCTGTGGTCTCATCTCTGCAGGGGCCTCTGGTATAATGGTTACCGTGATGCCAGCCGCTGGTCAAGGCTGCCTTCAATCTCCCCTATTCTGTTTCTTTAAAAAAATATTTTTATTAAGCTGAGCATGGTGGTGCACGCCTTTAATCCCAGCGCTTGGAAGGCAGAGGTAGGAGGATTGCCATGAGTTCGAGGCCACCCTGAGACTACATAGTGAATTCCAGGTCAGCCTGAGCTAGAGTGAAGCCCTACTTCGAAAAACCAATATATATATATATATATATATATATATGAAAGAGAATAGGCATGCTAGGGGCTCTAGCCATTGCAAACAAACTCCAGATGCATGTCCCACTTTGTGTATCTGGCTTACATGGGTACTGAGGAATTGAACCTGGGTCCTTAGGCTTCATAGGCAAACACCTTAGTTGCTAAGCCATCTCTCCAGGCCACCTGCATTCTCTTTCCCTGCTCTTTTGTCTTTGGGAGTCGCACCCTCTCCTTCCCTCACATTTCCCTCCTCTGTTCCTTCTCTCTTCCTCCTCATTACTGTATGGGATTTAGGAAGAAGACTCTTGGAGAGCAGAGAACTGCACTTTGTGTGTAACCCAAGGCTCCAGGCCTGCTCTGTCCTTGGAAGTCCTGCAAGGAGAAGGTGCCATGGTTTCACCTAGGGCCCATGGCCCTGGCGCAGGTGCTGAGCCCACCTCAGGGCATGGGCACCAGTCCTGCCAGGCCTGCCCAACACCCTGACCTCTATGTTCTACCTTCCAGAACATGCCCAATGTCCGCGATCATGATGCCTCTGTCTACCTCCGCCTGCAAGGGGATGCCTTGTCTGTTGGTGGTTATGAGGCCAACCCAATCTTTTGGGAGAAGGTAAGACCCCAAGGGTCCTGGGTGGAGAAATAGGGGTGCCATAGTGTCACCCAGCTAAATCTTCCAAGAGCCTGGTCCTCTTGTACCTGTGGAAGATGGGGGGTGCTGTTGCAGAACTCCACAGCTAGAGGCTGCATGGCGCAAAGCTGTGACCCTGGAGGGACACAGGAATGTGCCAGTTCTTGGTGTACCAGCAGCAACACGGAGCCACTCCCTGGCCTGTCCCTCCCCTAAGGCTGTGGCGGGGCCTCCTGTGCCTGGTGGTTTCTACATTAGCTTCTGGGATGGAGTGCACGCTATGGGGTCACACAGCCCTTCCCACTCACACATTCACAAATGGGATGACTTGATGACTGTTTTGAGCCAAATTGCTGATTTATTTTTCTGGAAAGGGACGAGGGGGAGACGAAATAAAAGTCCCCGCCTCAGGATACTGTAATTTGCAGGGGAGACCCGGGATCCGTAGACAGATGTGAGTGGATGTGGCTGGCAACTGCGCTGAATATAGTCAGTGGGTGACAGATCACGGGGGGAGACTGGAAGTCAGGGTGAAGGCGCAGGTGGGTCTGGACAGGCGGCTGTCTGGGTTGTTCCAGAGGCCTGTTTGCAGCTCCACCTTGCCCTTCTGAAAGGCTGAAGGAAGGTCTGAGGGTTGTGGGCAGGGGAGTGGCCATCAGGGCTGGCTTGTCGAGGCCTTGTGGACCAGAGTAGGTCGTGGGGAGCCTTGAAGGACCCCAGAGCAGGGTAGATGCCATATGATTTCAGAGAACAGGTTGGAGTAGGGAAACGGGTGTCCAGCTGCAGACCATTGAAACCGGCCAGGGCAGTTAGGTGGGGGCAAGGTCCAGGTGGGAAGGGTCAGGGTGGGTTAAGAACTCTACCCTGAGTCGCTTGACCTAGTGGAAGCCAGCCTCATACCCACCTGCTCAGTGACATGGCCAATGGACCCAGTTCCTGGGCTGCTTCTGCAGGTGTCGGACAAATTCTCCTTCGGCCTCTTTGACCTGGACTGGGACGTTTTCACTCAGCACATCGAAGGCGCCATCAACCGTGTCCCTGTGCTGGAGCAGACGGGGATCAAGTCCACAGTCTGTGGCCCGGGTGAGTGGGGTTGCTGAGGACAGGTGCCCTTGAGTCCCTTGCTTATTGGTGGCAACACCCCCCCTTGAGGGTAGCCTGTGTGTGCCACAGAGTCCAGACTAACTCTGAGCTTTCTTGTCACCTGCCTCCCAGCCCTGGGCCTGGCAGGGTTGCTTTGATTCACGACCTCTGCAGGAGAAAGGCCTGACCTAGAAAGGGCTATGGGTACACAGCCAATGAGACCCCCTGACTCCCCAGCCTGGGCACGTGGAATGGATATGAGGGGTCGTGTGATGCCAAGTGGGGACTTGGAGGACCAAGGCCTTCCCAATGCAGTCCTCACCTGGTATAGCCTCAATTCTGTACCCAGTCCTCACGTTCCTATCCAGGACCCCCCCCCCAAGCCTCACCCTGTAGTCTTGATAGCCAGCATCCAGTGTGGATAGAGGGCGAATCCCGGTCAGAGGTCCATGAGCCTCTGCCTGTGGCTTGGCTCCTGGGTACCCTTCACTCCCGCGAGTTAGCCAGAGAGTAGTCATGGCAAGATGTTCTGGGGTCTGCTTCAGAGTTGGGATGCGGGGGGTCCCGGCTGTGGGTCCTGGTAAGAGGTAACGTCTGGGAAGCAAGGGCACCCATGCTGGCCTGGAAGGCTTGGGTTGATAGCATGAGACTCAGGAGGACACCTCAGAGGAGAAGTATGGAGTGATTCAGTGACCCCTGGACACCCAGGACCTGTGGTATTCATTCATTCTGGCATTCGGTCCAAACTCAGACCACGTCTCCTAGCCTGGCAGGGTTGTCCTGAGTGAGGACACAGGGTGGGTGGCTTAGATGTGCTGGGGATACAGTGTACACATGACAGGGCAGAAGACGTGTGGAAGAATCCCAGGAGCATGGCCCTTGCTTCCAGCAGGGTCATCCTTGCCCCAGTTCAGGGCCCCGGAGAGTCATGTTCAGAAAGATACAAGTTTGCTCAAATGGAAACTATGTCCCAAGCCCTGACAGGTTGATTAGCCCATTGGCATCACAGTGTGCCACTTGGAAAGTGAGCCACAGGGTACCACTCAGCGGGGGTAGCATGGAGCTGAGCATCTGCAAATCCAGCACAGGCTGGGGCCCGGCTAGCCACCAGCTGTAAGCCTTGTGAGCGGAAGGGACAGCAGGGAGACAGGAGGCCAAGGGACTGCCACAGGAGAAGGTGGTGTGGCTAGCCAGGTGACAGGAAGGGTCCCAGCCAGAGGAGGCTATGGCCCTCTGGAGGAGTTTCGCCCTCACTGTCTGGGCACGCTTGGTGTCTACAAAGCAGCCAGCCTGGTCTAGGTGACTCAAATGAAAGGCTGTGGCCCAGGGCACAGCCCCAAGGAGGCCAGTTAGAGCAGGCAGCCTCAGCAGCAAGCAGGCTGAGAGGGCTGATTGGGAACGTGGGCGGGGGGGGGGGGGGGGGGGCGTGACTCACTATCCTACGGGGCTGGAATGGGACTCATGGAGAGAAGCAGGAAGAATCCCAGGGGCATGAGTGTCCCCAGTGGCTCTCTCGTTTTAATTAGCCTGGGCTTTGTCATTCTCCCATGGAGCCCTATTTTGGGGAGGTGTGCATATGAGGGCAGTCTGTGTCTGGTCTCTTAGCAGGGAGAGCAGGTTCTGGGCAAAGCCAACATTTCTCTTTGCCAGGCAGGTCAGGCACTGGGGCCTCCAGAGAGAATAGGGACGTCTCAGCTGCTGACTTAGGGGAGGCCTGGAGTGGGTGGAACCAAGGCGAGACAGGAAACTCAAGCCTCACATTCTCCCTTGCTGAAGGTTCTATGTTCTCACATCGCTCAGTCCTACCTGTGCTAAACATCTTGGGGAGCCTGGTCCTTGTACCTGTCCTCCTGACCAAAGCCGTTACCTGCCCCCCTCCAAGACTGTCCAGAACATACTTGTCTTCCTGAGCCTGAACATAACTCCAGTTACCCTTTCCCAACTGTTCTTGTCCCATCCAGACGGCTGCTCCTGCCTCCACCCTTCCCCTGACAGGACCCCAGAGAGTCCTCAGGACTCCGTCTCAGGCCTCCTTCCTCTCCACTTGGAGATAGCCAGTATCCACTCTGGTCTCACATAGCACCCTGTCCCCTCTTTGACTTGCTGGGTCAATTGAGCCATGCGTCCCTGCAGACCAGCGACATCTCCGCCTGGTCTCCGTCATGCTCAGGTGATCTGGCTAGGTTCACCTCATTCTCATGCACCCTCATGCCACCCTCCCCCGCCCACCCAAGCACTGAGGTTCCCCGACCACAGACAGAGCCAAGTGCAGGACCACAAGGGAATCGCTGGACTCGCATCTGTCCTATGTGTGCGGTGTGACGAATTTGGAATCCTGCTGTCCTGGCCTTTCACTCCTCCCTCAAAACCATTTCCCATTGTCCAACCCACGTTTCGACACCAGTTTCCAGGGATGGACCCTTCAGTGAAGTCCATCTGAGAGGCTGGCAGCTCAGTGAGTTGGCCCTGCCTCCTGTCCCTCACCGGAACTGCTCGCCTCTGCCCTCCAAAGTGCCAGCAGCTCCCTGTTGTTTGGAAGCGCCCCCTATTCCCTGTGTGTGTGTGTGTGGGGGGGGGGCTGCTGTCAGCACACACTGCCCATCAAGTAGGTGGGACTCTCATCATCCTCCAGGGAGAGCAGGAGGGGACTTACCGTGCCCTTCCCCGCAGTGGCTAAGAACAGGGGCTTGCAGCAGGCCAATCCTGGGTGCTTGTCACTGTTAGAGTGACTAGAGTGAGTCAGACTCAAGCGAGGCAATTTCTTCTGTGTGGTACGGTGCTGAGCAGGGTCTTAGGGAGTGACTGGCTCCTCAGTCACCCTCAGCCATCTTTCGCCGTACTTCCCGTGAGACACCCTCAGTTTTGCTTATCGGAGGACTGAGTGTCTGTCTCCCTTGTTCTCTTGTCAGCTCCACTGGCAGGGTGGGTGGGTGGGTGAGATTTGTCTTTTTCAGGGTTGCCTCCTAGGGCCAAGGCCACCATAGGTGAGCTGCAGATGTTGTAGACCCACTCATGGCCCTGTGGAGTAAGTAATGTAATCCCGACCCTACACGCAGGGAAACAGGCTCAGAGAGTCCACGGGCCTTGCTTGAGGTCTCACAGCTAGGAAGGGACCACAAATCTAGGACTGCGGCTGCGAAGCGCAGGTGTTTTATTGTTACGTCCCAGCGCTGTCCCTTTTCACCGTGCTTCGGTCTCTGAGGCACCCTGGGAGCAGACAGAGCCTGAGGCTGAGAAGTTATGGTCATCCATCCATCCCACCAGCGTGGGTGGAGTACTTAACGCTTGCCGGGCTCAGCACAAGACCCGGGGACATGGCAGTCAGCAAGGCCCTCTGGTTTCAGTGAGCACGGGTGACATGTCACCGGCAATGACACAGCGGTGCAGTGATGCAGAGAGAGGAGGCCTCCTGGATCAGTAGGGTGGTAGCAATGGCTCTGAGATGGACCTGGGCCCGTGGGGCATCGCTGCTCAGGCCATACATAGGCTGGTGGCCCTGGTAGCAGGCACAACCGGGGAGGCTCCCTGGAGAGAGTGCTAGTGCTTTAACTCTTGAGGATGGGCGGGGTCTGAACTGAAGAGGCACCTGAGGACCCCTGCCCGGCCCCACTGTCCCAGGAGACCTCACCCCTAAGTGCCCAAGGGAGGGAGGACCTGAAGCCTCCCCTTCCTTGTAGAGTCCTTCACACCCGACCACAAGCCCCTGATGGGAGAGGCGCCTGAGCTCCGTGGCTTCTTTCTTGGCTGCGGTTTCAACAGTGCAGGTGAGGGCCGGGGTGGGGTGGGGCAACTGTGGGTGATGCCCCGCAGTCCTCGGAGCCCCGGGGGAAGGGCCCTGGGGGTTGTAGAGACAGAGGCGGCTCGTGGGGTGCTGTGCGATGCCACTGGGAGGTGCGCAGGCCCTGGTGCGAGAGCAGGGTTTGGCTGTGGTGGTTTGTGGAGGTGGCGTGGACACAAGGCTGAACGTCGGGCGGGGGGGAGGTCCTCGAGGGACGGACTGCAGCCCTGCGCTTCCGCTCCTGCCAGGCATGATGCTGGGTGGTGGCTGTGGGCAGGAGCTGGCCCACTGGATTGTGCACGGGCGCCCGGAGAAAGACATGTACAGCTACGACATCAGGCAAGTGTGTTTGCCAAAGCTGGAGGGCAAGGCCGGTGGCACCAGGGTTGGCCGGGCTGGGTGGAGGGTGAGGGCGACTTCAGAAGAAGCCTTCCCTGAAATTCCAACAGCACCTGGGGACGAGGAGCAGCAAGGGAGGAAGGGAAGAAGGCAGTGACAGGGGAGCAGCGGTGCTGAGGCCACCTGGGTCTGGCAATCCACAACCTCTGTGGTTTCCAGGGTCTCTTTCTCTTTTCTCCTCTCTCATGTGTATGTGGGTACACATGTATGTATACATGTGCGTGCAGGTGTATGTGGAGGCCAGAAGTTGATGTCATATGTCTTCCTCGGTCACTGTTTACCTTGTTTTATTTTTTAGTTTTTCGAGGTAGGGTCTCACTCTAGCCCAGGTTGACCTGGAATTCACTATGTAGTCTCAGGGTGGCCTCCAACTCACAGCGATCCACCTGCCTCTGCCTCTTGAGTGCTGGGATTAAAGGTGTGTGACATCACACCCGGCTCTACCTTATTTTTTGAGATAGTCTCTTACTGAACCTAGAGCTAACCAGCTAGCCAGCAAGCCCCAGGGATCTGCCTTTTTCTGCCTCCTTAGCACTGGGATTGCAGGCACACACCAGCATGCCCGGTTGTTTTACGTGCATTATGGGAATCTGAACTCAGGTCCTCGTGTTTGCTGTACAAGCACATTATACACTGGTCTTGTGCCTGAGGCATTCCCATTGCCCCCCCCCCTTTGCAGATGGGAAACCTGAGGCTGGGGAGCAGTCGGGAAAGGGCCCAGCTGGGACAATAGTTAGTATGTGTGTAGTGACCCAAAGCCATTCCCTCACTATCAGGTAGAGATCAGGTCCAACACCTTGCGATATGGGGCAGTCACAGTGCTACTTCCTGTGTCTGGAGTCATGGACTGGCTGGTATAGGTGCAGGGAGTGGCTTAGGTGTGAGGGGAAGGGGCCAGATGCTGATGGCAAGAGCCACAGGCATCTTGGGGCCCCACGGTCGTCTGCAAGTCAGGGCCATCTCTTAGAGGGCAGGGCTTCCAAGAAAAGGAGAGTGGCTCCCCACCTCTTCTCTGACCCAGGCTGCAGCTCTTGTCTCCAGGACAGTTGGCCTGAGGATGGCACTGGGTGCTGCAGGACACCACTGGGGCTGAACAGCTCTGCGAGAGGCTGCCCCAGCTCCTGGGTGCTCTTGGTTGGAAGTCCCCTGGGCCGGGGGAGGGGGTGGAACCCAGCTGCCCTGTTGGCCCGACAGAATGGGATGGAGGAGCTGCTGGCTCAGCTCAGGGTACCCCATAGGCCTCTTCCTGGCCTGATGAGGACATTGTGGGGGAGGTGATGTCTGGCCACCATGGAGACAGACAGCCCACTCTGAGACTCCCAGAGCGTCACTGGCTGCCCGGCTTCTGGCGCTCGAGGTCTGCCCTGCAGCCCCTCAGAGCCTGTCTGGGGCTGTGCCCATGCTTTCCTCCCAGAGAGGACTGTTCCAAAAATGATACAGCTGTAAGAGGCTCAGGGAAGGTTCCGTCTACACCCTACACACAGCAGAGCAGGACGGCCTGACCTCCTCCAGCCACGCGGCCAGAGCTGCAGGCTCTGGTTTCAGGGGCCAGATTGGCCGGTGGTCACGGCCGTCACAGACCATCCAGTGTGCCCGAGAGGTTGGCCACCACCAGGACCAGCCATGGGCCCTGGGGTTATGAGCAGTGCTGAGAGGGTGAGCCTCTTTGTGTTTTTTTTTTTTTTTTTTTTTTTTTGATTTTTCAAGGTAGGGTCTCACTTTAGCCCAGACTGACCCGGAATTCACTATGTAGTCTCTGGGTGGCCTCGAACTCTCAGCGATCCTCTTACCTCTGCTTCCTGAGTGCTGGGATTAAAGGCATGCGCCACCACACCAAGCAAGACCCAGCCTCTTGGTAGAGAGGCAGAATGAGTAGGTGTACAAGGGACTCACCAAAGATGAAGAAAAGAGAGCAGAGAAAGCTAGTATCCAAATACCCCTCTCTTATGCCTGTCTTTTCTTTCCTTTTTTTTTTTTCCTGACAAGTTTCTTGTTCATAACCTTAGAAGGTCAGAGGCAGGATGAACTGCCAACCCCCGTCCTGCACACAGGAGGCATGCTCAGTGAGGGACATGTGTATATAGGGTGGTCAGTTCTGGATGTGTCTGACTCTCACGGCCCACCCAGTACCAGGTAGCCTCCCCTATGACAAAGCAGAGCCATTTCAATTGTTCACCCCAGTGCCTCCCACAGGGTGGCCCTGGACCATTACTCCTCTGAACCTCAGTTTCTGCATCTGTGGAATGGGAGTGACTGGTCCTCCCTGCCCACCCCGGGCATCCTAGGTCCACACATGTGGCCACTTCACCTGGTACCCAGCAGAGGCCAGCCACAGTGTGGACTGTTCTCCCCAGGATGTCCTTGGCTGGGTTAGCTACAGAAGGGCCAGTTTCTTACTAAGAGATGCCCCAGTTCCTGGGTGCTCATGGTTGGAAGTCCCCTGGGCACGGGGAGGGGAACCAGTTACCCTGAGAGGATGGCCCTGGCCCTGGCCCTGGGCACCGTTCCCTGATGGACTGATTCCGAGCAGTGGCCTGACCCCTCTGTCCTTGGTAGGCGCTTCCATCACTCGCTCACAGACCACGCCCGCTGGATCCGCGAGCGCAGCCACGAGTCCTACGCCAAGAACTACTCGGTGGTCTTCCCCCACGACGAGCCACTGGCAGGGCGCAACATGAGGAAAGATCCCCTTCACGAGGTACACTGGACCCCCCATCGCCCGCAGGCTGCGACGCCCTCCAGGAGGGCCTCGCAAGCTGCGCACCTGAAGGCACAGGGAAAGCAAGCAGGGAGGATGTGTCAGGTACCATGTGGCCCTTATCCTCCCTCTGGTCTCTGTGGCCTCTGTGTAGGAGGTGGCTCCTACAGCTGAGCCCTGTCTTCACTTGAACTGTTGAGGGCCACCACAGCCACACTCATTTCTAAAGTCCTGGGCCCCTGTGCCAGCTGGTCAGGTTGGCCCTTCCGAACCTCAGCGTGGGGAGCTTTTCTCATCTCTTTTCCTTCCTTCCTTCCTTCTTTCTTTTCTTCCTTCATTTTCGTGTGTGTGATGTATTCATGCATGTGTGTATATGTGGTCATATGTGCGTGGTTACATCTGTGCGCATGTGGAGGGCAGACAATTGCTCTCTACCTTTTTGATGTTTATTTATTTGCAAGCAGAGAGAGATAGAAGAGAGACAGACAGAGAGAATAGGTGCACCAGGGCTTCTAGCCACTGTAAATGAACTCCAGATGCATGTACCTCTTTGTGCATCTAGCTTTACCTGGGTACTGGGGAATCGAACCTAGGTGGTTAGACTTTCAGGCAAGTGCCCTAACCTGCTAAGCCATCTCTCCAGCCCGTTTTTTTTTTTTTTTTTTGAGTCAGGGTCTCACTCTAGCCCAGACTAACCTGAACTCTCTATGTAGCCCAGGTTGGCCTTGAACTCATGGTGATCCTCCTACCTTTGTCTCTTGAGTGCTAGGATCATAAGTGTGAACCACCACACCCAAGTTACTATCTTATTTAAAAAAAATTTCAACATATTTATTTGTATGCAGAAAGAGACAGAAGAGAGACAGAGAGAATGGGCACACCAGTGTCTGTAGCCACTGCAAACGAAGTCCAGATGCATGTACCCTTTTGTGCATCTGGCTTTCTGTAGGTCTTGGGGAATCAAACCTGGGTTGCTAGCTTTTTCAGGCAAGTGCCTTAACTGCTGGGCCATCTCTCCAGTCCTACCATCTTATTTTTTTTTTGTTGTTGTTTTTTGAGGTAGGGTCTCACTCTAGCCCAGGCTGACCTGGAATTCACTGTGGAGTCTCAGGGTGGCCTCCAACTCTCGGCAATCCTCCTACCTCTGCCTCCCGAGTGCTGGGATTAAAGGTGTGTGCCACCACACCCATCTTCTACCATCTTATTTTTTAAAAATATTTATTTATTTATTTGAGAGAGAGGAGAGAGAGAATATGAGTTCACCAGGGGCCCTTGCTGCTGCAAATGAACTTCAGCCGAATGCGCCACTTTGTTTGTTTGGGTGCTGGGAAACCAAACCTAAGCCACAGCCCCTATCTTACATGTTGAGACAGCCTTTCTTGGTGAACCTAGAATTTATCAATCGAGTTAGACTAGCCCTGGGGATCCAACATCTCCCCAGTGCTGAGATTACAGACATGTGCCCCTATACTTAGCATTTTACATGGGTGTTTGCAATCTGAACTGAAGTCCTTCTACCTGCGTGGCAAGCACTTGATCCACTGGACAACCTTTTTCTTCTTCTGCTGCCTCCTCTCCCCCTCTTCTTCTTCTTTTTTGATTGAATTTGTTTCCTTTTTAAAAAAAAAAAAAATTAGTCTCCTCACTCCATGTGCACGCATGTGTGTGTGCGTGTGTGTGTGTGCGCGCGCGCGTGCATGCATGCATGTGTGTGCATGTGTGTGGGCATGCCAGGGTCTCTTGCTGCTGCTGACAAACACCAGACCTTTATGTTCCTCTTGTGAGCAGCTTACGTGGGTGACTTGGACATTGAACTTTAGGCTGGCAGGCTTTGCAAGAAAACACTTTTAACTGCTGAGCTATCTTCCAGCCCCTCAAATTTACTTTCAAACACAGTTGCCTCTCTAGTTCTTTTTTTTTTTTTTTTTTTTTTTTTTTTGGTTTTTTGAGGTAGGGTCTCACTGTAGCCCAGGCTGACCTGGAATTCACTATGGAGTCTCAGGATGGCCTCAAACTCACGGCAATCCTCCTACCTCTGCCTCCCGAGTGCTGGGATTAAAGGCATGCGCCACCACGCCCGGCTGCTTCTCTAGTTCTTTGTTGTGTCTATGGTGTTTCTGCTGTAGTAAAGGTCACAGAACACAGGATCAGCTGCTGACACCACTGTCACATGTGCAGTTTGGGGTGTTTATCTGTTCTCCATGCTGTCAGCCACCACCACTGTCCACCTCTAGCACGTGTTTATCTTCCCAGAAGCACGCCCCATGCTGTGAGTAGTCTCTCCTGATCGGCCCTCCCTCCACTCACCAACTCCGACCCTTGCGTCTACCTGTACTGAACGCGGCATAAACGGGATGCTCCATTTAGATTTTCTGGAATAAAATACTGTTCCGTTTCTACTTGCAATTCTCCTGCCTCTGCCTCGCAGGTGCTGGAATTTCAGCTGTATGCCACCATGCCTCATTTTAAACAACTTGTCGAGGCTCTCCTCTCCCCTGCCATGCTTGGGTTCAAACTTGGGGTGGCCTACACGCCCAGCTTAGCTCACGTTTTGGTTAACCGCCAGTGATGGCCAAGTGGGCCACTCCTTCCTTCTGATCGTGATCAGGGCTAGCCATGAGTGGCCTTGTGAGCATCCAAGACTCTATTCCCTGGGGCCTGTATGCACTTGGGAATGGAAGTGCTGGGGTCACAGGGTCAGATGAGAAACTGCCATGTCTGGTGACCCTGAAATAGTAGACAGTTGTTTTCTCAGTGGCCTAGAGGCTCGGAAGGGGGGGGGCATCCAAGATCAAGTTGTCCTCAGTCTGGCTCCTGACTGAAGCTCTCCCTGACTGGGTGGAGACAGGGAACTTCTTGCTGTGTCCTCTGGAGCAGACAGCTTTCTGGTCTCTCTTCCTCTTCTTAGATGGGCGCCAGCCCTGTGGGAGTGGGAAAGTACCCTATGGCTTTGCTTGACCTTAACCCTGTCTTCACAGGCTCAGGCTCTAAAGGGTCACATTGGGGACTCTCCTTCTACACGTATGAGGGGGGCATAGTTCTGTTCATAGTAAATGTCAGGTCTTTAGATTGAGGGTTCTTGGGGTGAGGCAGGGTACTGGGGGATCTCTGGGGTGGAGCAAGTGGCCTGGGGACTTTGCTGTCCTTGGCACTCTTGGGTGTGGGTGGCATGTGTGTGCCCTAAATGGGATCTGGCGGAGGGTGAAGGGCATTCTCTCTCTGTCTCCTGCCAGGAGCTGCTTGGACAAGGCTGTGTGTTCCAGGAACGACAAGGTTGGGAGCGGCCTGGATGGTTCAACCCCCAAGGGACAGCTCCGGTGAGTGGTCACACCCGGCCTCTGGCCTGTGAGGCTGCCGGCCCTGCCCTGTCCTGCTTGACTCTCTGTCTCAATGTGTTGAGTTTACCCACTGAGATGTCCCACGTGTTGACCCCTGGGACACCTTGGGGGCCTCCCCAGTGCATCCTAGGGGCCAACCTGCATGAGTAGACCACACAGGCTTTGAGGCCAACACATCTAGGTTCTGTACACGTTAACTCTTTCCTGCTGATGTAGTACGCTGTCCTGTCCCACTGTGACCTTATTCCATCTCCTTAGCAATCCAGGCCCATGACCTGCTCCAGGGAACGCTTAGGGGAGGTGGGGCCAAATGCACAAATGGGACAGATGGTCCCAGGGTTGGCCCCTTCCAAGCTTCCTCAGTAGGATCTCTTCTCTCATTGGCCCCTAGGGACATGACATGTCACCCCTGGGTACAGTGCAGGGAGGATGGGCTAAGGCAGTCCCTGTACCCTAGAAGCTCTGGGCAAAGGGAGGATCCAGGAGTGGCCATGGAAACACCCTAGGTGCCCAAAGGAGACTTTGCACCCCATCAAAGAGCAAGCTGGAGGTGTCATGATGCTGCAGTAGTGGGATGTCCCTACTGGGGGAGTCAGAGTCTAAGGGGTGTGTGTCTGGCTGAAGAGAGAGAAGACTCCTCAGCCAGCTGCCTCCCCTGCTGCACGTCGTTTACCTGGCGTCATCTGGAAGTCCTGGCCATGGCCAAGGTCCTCTGCCGCTCCCTGTCCTCATTGCTACCCACCTTAGGTTCTTCCTTGTCCGTTAGACACCACCCTCGGAGGGCAGGGTCAGGCCTATCTCCTTCACTGAGGGCTCTGCAGAACCCAGCGAGCTTCCGCTGCATAGTGAGCCTGTCTGTTTGTGATGGGAGGACAGGATGAGGAGGAGAGCGTATTAATGACTTCCTTTTCTCTCTTTCTTCCTCTTCCTCCCTCCCTTCCTTCTTTCCTTCTCTCTCTCTCTTCTTTCCTTCCTTCCTTCTCTTCTTTTTTTTTTTTTTTTTTTGTTTTGAGGCAGTGTCTCACTCTATCCCACGCTGAACTGGAACTCACTCTATAGCCAACACTGGCTTTGAATTCATGAGGATTCTCCTGCCTCAGCCTCCAAGCGCTGAGATTAAAGACCCAAGTCACCATTCCCAGACCTACTAGTGATTTTTGTTGCTGCTGTGGGCAAATACCAGACAACGAGAAATGGAAGGGACAGAGGTTTATCTTGGCTCACAGTTTAAGCAGGGCCATATTCATTCCATCAAGGCAGGGAAGGCACTTGAAGCTGCTGAGCATCTATGTCAGCGGTTAGCAAGCAGAGTGGACAAGAAGTGGGCCTGGACATAAAACCTCACGGCCCTTCCCCAGAGAGGCTCTGCCTCCTTAAGTTTCTACAGCCTTCCAAAACGGCATCACCAGCTGGGGACCAAGTGTCCAAACACATGAACCTGTGGGGGCCGTTTCACATTCAAACCGCAGCAGGGAGGGAGGAGGAGGGGCGGGCAGGCAGGGAGGCAGCCAGTGACCACATGCTCTGTTTCAGGTTCTCGATTACGACTACTACGGGGCCTATGGAAACCAGGCACACAGAGATTACGCCTATGGCAAGCTTCTGGGGGATGAGTACACCTTCGACTTCCCGCCCCACCACCACCTGGTAAGCGGCTTGTGCTGGTTGAGTCCCCACCTCTTCGCCTGCCCTTTGTGTAGAGCCCTTGTTTTGAGCTGCCTGTGGGAGCCCTCTCGTGTGGGCCCTTACTCGCGCCCAGTTCACTCCCTTTCGCCTGGGTGCAGTTTGTTTCGTGGAGAACCATGTGATGTTCCCCCTCCCCACCCCTCCTCTGCACCGAGATTTTGCCAGCAGGAGGCAGAGATGAGAAAGATAGGCCGGGGCTGCTCCCCTCTAAACCCTTCTGGTCCTGAGGCTATAAAAGCCCACGAAGGATAGGGTACCCCTTCTTAGCACTAGCTTCCACATGTAGTGGAGTGGATCCAGGACAAGGTGAGCTTGCTGGTCCTCGATCTTGCCGGATGGCCCCCGCCCCCAGGAGAAAAAGCAGAGACCAGGGCTGGGTGGCTTCTCACCGATTCCAATGGTGTGGTCAGGGGCGGCTGGCCAGACGGCCCGGGGCGGCGTATTGTCCTTTCGCCGTGTACCTGGCTCCCCTCCCCGCTGAGAGTGAGGTGCTGAGTCTCGAGGGTCTGGACTCCCCTGTACCCACAGACAGCTGCCCAGGATGGGCAGTGCCAGTACCCACGCTGTGCTTCCCCGGCCCTTTGAGTTCTGCGGTGGTCCTGTGTGTGTTTCCAATGCCTGAGACACAACGGGAAGTGTCACTGTGAGGTGGGAGCAGAGCTGAACCTTTGGCCCAGACTCCCAGAGCCCAAGCGTGGCTGAGGAAGCATCAGGAAGGGGGGTCCTGGTACCCAGGAGAGGGCCCTCTTAGTACCAGCCCCTCGCGGGCAAGCTCAGTGCTCTCTCTTCACCTCTTTTCCTCAACAAGCACCATCATTTTCACTTGGCACTTGCTGCTGGCCTACTGCGGTGCGCCACCAAGGGAAGGGACCATCTGTCTGTCCTGCCAGTGTCCCGCAAGCTTGCTGTGGCCGTGGATGCTATCAAAGCATTGAACATGGGCCTCTGGGTGCAAGCCAGAGGTGCAGGCCTCAGGAAGCATGGCAACCTTGCCCCCAACTCCTTGCCACTGCCTCAAGGGAGTGTGTGGCTGCGTCTGGCACCTCGGCACCGCACCGGTTGGCATCCACAGCATGCGGGACTCCTGGTCCTCCGCAATGTGGAAGGCTGGGGGGAGGTGTCAACTTGGCTCAGTAGTTCCCTCCAGCCTTTGCAAATGTGCCTGAGACAGTCCCAGAGCATGAAGCACACACTTGTTCTCCGTGTTGGCAGTGTCCCCAGCCGGGCAGACAGCAAACGTCAGCCCAGGGAGCTGTTTGGGTTTTGGTCGGCAGCCCCAGCAGTGCCAGCAGATGCACAGCAGTGCCCGGCTAGCGAGGGTGGCGGAGAAGCTAAGGGCTCTCAGGAGGTGAGCCAGCCTCTGTGGCTGAGGGCGGCACACTGGCACATGTGCTACAAACTCTCCTGGGCTGTCTTCTCTCAGCTCTGAACGCGGTGCTCGTTTGAGACTCATGCTGTGCTCGCTCCCCACGGGGCTCCGAGGGGACACACAGGAGTGGCATCAGCTCTGTGGCTTTCCCGCTCTGCTGACCTGGCCTCCAGAGCCCCGGGGGAGAGGGGTTGGTGGCAGCCATCTAGTGAGGTGGTGGTGAGATGGGAAGGCTGTGGTCCAATTTCTGAACACTGTGACTGTCCAGCCCATGGCAACTGCTGCTGTGGTCATTTGTAATTTCAGTAATGACAGTAAAATTGGCAGGGCCAATCAGCAGCTGAGAGGAAGTAGGGAAAGGTGTGTGCTCTTTTTCCCTTCCCTTCCCTTCCCTTCCCTTCCCTTCCCTTCCCTCCTTCCCTTCCCTCCTTCCCTCCTCCCCTCCCCTCCCCTCCCCTCCCCTCCCCTCCCCTCCCTCCCCTCCCCTCCCCTCCCCTCCCTCCCTCCCCTCCCCTCCCCTCCCTCCCCTCCCCTCCCCTCCCCTCCCTTCCCTCCCTTCCACTTCTCTCTTTTTCTTTTCCTTACTTTTCCTCCCTCCCCTCCTCTTCCTTCCCTTTCTCTTATTTTCTTGTCCACTTCCCTTCCCTTCTCTTTCCTTCCTTCCTCCTTCTGTTTCCGTCCTCCCTCCATTCCATTCCCTTTCCTTTTTCAGACCAGGTCTCTTGTAATCCAGATTGTTTCAAACTTGCTGTGTAGCTGAGGATGGCCTTGCACTTTGGTTCTCCTGTCTCCGCCTCTGTAGTGCTGAGATTACAGACATACACCGACTGGGCAAGCATTCTACCCACTGAGCTACATCCCCAGCCCCTCTTTTTTAAATAGCTTTATGGAGACGTAATTCACACCCCACGCGGTTCATCTTCTTAGAGCGGTGCAGTTCCGGGTTTCTCAGTGAGTTCTCAGTGCTGTACAGCCGTGGGCCTGATCTAGTTTCAGAACTTGAGAGATGCCACACTCATGAAAAGTCACCCCCACTCCCCTCTCTAGCCCACCCTCAGTCCAAGGCAGCCGCGAACCCACAATTTTATGGAGCCTCCTAGCCCCGAAGGTTCGTATAAGTGGCATCATAAAACACGTGTCATTCTGTGACTCCTTTCACTGAAGATTGTATTTTCAAGTCTGCCCTCTGCAGGGTGGGTCAGTATATCACCACTGTTTGTTACAAGCTCCGGCCTACTGGACAGATAAGCCACGTTTTACTCAGCCATTGTCATTGACTGGTGGTGGTGGTGGGGGCACATCTGAGTTTTCTCCACTTTATCTCCACTGCCCATAGCGTTGCTGTGAACCTGTATGTGCACATTTTTGTCTGGAGCTTTGTTTCCAGTTCTCAAGGGCATGTCTTGGCCATGTGCTCATGCTTTCGACGTAGCACTTTACACTCCCACCAGCCACGTGTGAGGCTCCAGATGGTCTAGTTTCTCCACCACTTGTTATGATCTGTCTTTTTATTCTAGCCATCCCAGTGGGCGTGCAGGGCCCTCTCGTGATGGCTCTGATCGCAATGGCAGCTCTTACGATTGCTCACCTCCTCATGTGTCTGCCTGTTGCCCGCTTGAGTATCTCTGTGGGGAAGTGTCTGTTCACTCTCTTGCTCACTTTAAAATTAGGTTATTTGATTTTTTTTTGTTATGGAATGTGTGTGCGTGAGCCCATACACATGAGCACAGGTGCACATGTGTGCAAACGTGTGTGGCGGCCAGAGGACAGCTTCAGATGTAATTCCTCAGGCACCGTCTACCTTTTTTATTTTTTATTTTTATTTTTTTGGTTTTCTGAGGTAGGGTCTCAGTCTAGCTCAGGCTGACCTGGAATTCACTATGGAGTCTCAGGGTGGCCTCGAACTCACTGTGATCCTCCTACCTCTGCCTCTGAGTGCTGGGATTAAAGGCATGCACCACCAGGCCCGGCTATCCATCTACCTTTTTTGAGACTGGGTCTCTCACTAGCCTGAAACTCACAAAGTAAACTCACAAAAAGTCCCAGGGATCCTCCTGTCTCCACCTCTGCAAAACGCAGATTATAGGTGTTCACTACCATACCGTAGTATTTTGTTTTTGCTTTTTTTTAATTGACGACTTCCATAAGTATAAACAATAAACCATGATATTTCCCTCCTGCCACTCCCATTTTCTCCTCTCAAATCTCTTCCTCCCTTGAATTTCTCCTTCTTTCCAATTAGTGTCTCTTTTATTCTGATGCCATCAGTATTTCCTCCTATTATGAAGGTATTGTGTAGGCAGCGTCAGCCACTGTGAGGTCATGGATATCAAAATCAGTTCGTGTCTGAAAAACAGCATGGTAAACATTCCTCCTCTTCCTTTGGCTCCTGCATTCTTTCTGTCACCTCTTCCAAAATGGACCCTGAGTCTTAGAAGGTGTGATAGACACGTCTCACTTCATGCTGGACACTCTACTGTCACTTCTCAGCACTATGGTGAGTTGAGTTTTGCTATTTTTTTCTTTTCTGTTTTTGAGTCACACTAGTGATCACCACCATCTGAAAGAGAATCTTCTCTTAACCAGACACACCTAGTGTTTTACATGTGTTCTGGAGATTAAATTCAGGTCCTCATGCTCGCTCTAGCCCAGGCTGAGCTGGAATTCACTATGTAGTCTCAGGGTGGCCTCGAACTCATGCTGATCCTCTTACCTCTGCCTCCCAAGTGCTGGGATTAAAGGTGTGTGCCACCACGACCGGCTTCTTTCTTTCTTTCTTTCTTTCTTTCTTTCTTTCTTTCTTTCTTTCTTTCTTTCTTTCCTTCTTTCTTTTTAATCAGATCTGACTACATGGCCTAGGCTGACTTTGAACCTGAGATCTCCCTGACTTGGCTTCCTGAGCACTGGGGTTACCAGTGGGGCCTCAGTGCTCACCTGTCATTTATATGGGTGCTGGGGTTCTGAACTCTAGTCCTCACACTCCCTTGGCAAGCACTTTACTCACTGAGCTTTTAAAAATTTACATATTTGCACATGTGTGTATGTGCATGGTGTGGTGCACCAGGGCCTCTTACAACCGCAAATGAACACCAGACACTTGCACCACTTTTTGCATCTGACTTATATGGTGACTTGGGAATTGAGCCTAGGCTGGCAGGCTAGGCAAGCAAGCACCTTTAACTGCTAAGCCAGCCTCAGTGGAGCTTTTGATAGGGATCCTTCTGGATCTACAGGTCAACTTGGACATGTGGTCACCTTAACAATAGCAAATCTTATGTTTTAGGAATGTGGAGTATCTTCCCATTGAGTAAATATTTATTTTTTTCTCAAAAACATTTATAATTTTTGTAGTATTAAAACTTGCCTTTGTATTGTCAGACTCATTTTTGTTGTTTTTGATGCTATTGTAAATGTTATTTTTCTCATTTTCCTTTAGATGGCTGCATGTTAGTGCACACAAGCTCGATAGGTTCTATTGCTTTGAAACCTAAAACTTTTTTCTTTTATTAATTTTTTTAAAAAATGACTTATTAGTGTGTGGGCATGCCCACACAGGCAGGTTCATGAGTGCAGGGGCATGTGTGCCACTCCTTCTGGCTTTTTGAGTGAGATCTGGGGATCTGTATTCAGGCACTTAGAGTACCATATCTACTAAGCCATCTCTCCAGACCTCTTTTTCTTTTCTTTTAATTTATTTATTTCAGAGAGACAGAGAAAGAGCGGGGTGGGGGGGGGGAGAGAGAGAATGAATATTCCAGGGCCTCTAGCCACTGCAAACTCCAGACACATGTGCCACCGTGTGCATCTGGTTTGTGTGGGTACTGGGGAATCAAACCTGGGTCCTTAGGCTTCACAGGCAAGTGCCTTAACTGCTAAGCCATCTCTCCAGCCCCCTTTCTTTCCTTCTGACTGCTTTGGTTTAGTTTGCTCATTGTCTAGTTTCTCTGACTAGTTGGGATCTTCCTTCTTGATCTAACCATACATAGGTATGAAGCTCCTGTGAGTGTGGCTTGGCACATCCTGTGAGTGTTTCATGGTGGGCTTCGTTTTCACTCATCTCATGGTAATTTTTTAAAATATTTATTTATTAGAGGGAGAGAGAAAGAATGGGGATGTGAGCACCAGGGTCTCCTGCTACTGAAAACAAACTCCAGCCACATGCACCACCTTGTACATTCAGCTCTATGTGGGTACTGGGGAATTAATTGACCCAGGGTCGTCAGACTTTGAAAGCAAGTGCATTTAACCACTGCACTGAGCAATATTTTTAGCCCAACTCATTTCTATTTATTTAGTTGAGAGATAGAGAGAGAGAAAGAGAGAGACTGATGGGCGTACCAAGGCCTCTAGCCACTGCAAATGATCTCCAGATGCATGCACTACCTTGTGCATCTGGCTTATGTGGGTCCTGGGAATCTAACCGAGGTCCTTTGGCTTTGCAGGCAAATGCCTTGACCGCTAAGCCATCTCTCCAACCCTCAATTCATTTTTTAAAAATATTTTTATTTATTTACTTAACTTATTTGAGAGAGAGAGAGGGGAGAGAGAGAGAGAGAGAGAGAGAGAATGGGTGCACCAGGGCCTCCAGCCACTGCAAACGAACTCCAGATGCATGCGCCCCCTTGTGCATCTGGCTTACGTGGGTTCTGGAGAATCAAACTGGGATCCTTTGGTTTTGCAGGCAAACGCCATAACTGCTAAGCCATCTCTCCAGCCCCCTCAATTCATTTTTTTAAATACTATGTTTATTAGAGAGAGAGAGCGGGGGGGGGGGGACAGGCATGCCAGGGCCTCTAGCCACTGCAAATTCCAGATGCATGTGCCACCTTGTGCATCTGGCTTACATGAGTACTGGGGAATTGAACCTGGGTCCTTAGACTTCACAGGCAAGCACCTCAACCACTAAGCCATCTCTTAAGCCCCCAATTTATTTCATAAAAAAATATTTATTTATGTAAGGGCCAGGAGCGAACAGCATGCCAGGACCTCCTGCCACTGCAAACACTACTTTGCGCATCTGGCTTTACATGGGCACTGGGGAACTCAGTTGTCAGATTGAACGCAGGCTGTCAGATTTTGTCAGCAAGCATCTTTAATTGCTGAGCCATCTCTCCAGCCCTCATGGTAATTTCTATTTGCTGAAGTCAGTTATTACATTAATCTCTTTGATATATTGACTCTGCAGTAGTTTAAATGTATGGCTCCTGTAGCAGACAGCTTCAGGTTCGCTGAGATGAACTTCCAGACCAGGCACAGTTATGGAGCAAGGGATATTTATTGAAGCTTACAGATCCAGGGGAAGTTCCATAATGGCAGAAGAAGTGGTCCCCCTCTCTTAAAGCACCAAAGAGAGAGAGAGAAGCCCTAAGCCAAAAGCCCCAAGCCACACAGTGCACTTCAGGAACTCCAGGTGGAACTAGGCACTTTGTATATCTTTAGATTGGAATTTCAAACCCAGCATTACAGCTTAAGATCCACCCAGTGACACCTCCTCCAACCAGGTGGCTGCAGATCCAAATACAAACTAATAAAACACTGAATATATTGGGGGCCGTCTATTCAAACTACCACAGCTCCATAGACAGAGGCTTAGATCTTGAATCTCTAGTGGGCACAGCCCTCCTGAAGAAGAGGAGATGTCACTGGGAGAGGATCTTGGAATCCAGCCCTAAGGTATGCTTAGGGGCAGATATTAAGTGCAGCCTAAGGTGTGTGGAGAGCAGTGGCGTTCTGGCTGTTTGTGTATTTTGTGGTGCTGGCTTTTGGCAGTGTCTCTCTGCTTGCATGCATGAAAGGGAGCCAGCTTCTTCCGCCACTGATGGGGTTCCCCTAGACCGTGTAAGCCTGAAATAAACCCCTTTCATCTTACAAGCTGCGCCTGGTTGGACGTTTGTCCCAGCAACTTGGAGCTGACTGCAACCGGTGCTCCGAGAGGGCCTTGTTCAATTTCCTCATGTGTGGGGTTTCCAATTGTTCAGATTTCTCATTTGTCTCCATCATGGTTGCAGGATCTACCTTGTATGCACCTAGTGCTTCTGAATTGTTCAGCCTACATTTATGCTTTGGCACCCAGTGGCCCCTGTGCTAGGGTCCCTGAGCTGAGAAGGCTGTGCAGGCTGGCGGGACAGTGGTGGGAGACTCTGAGCAGGTGTGTCAGGAAAGGCCCAACCCCACATCCCCAGGGATGGCCTCCCTTAGGGCCCTCCTACCCCATTGGACCTTTCAGATCCAGAAGGAGTGTCTGGCGTGCCGAGGGGCTGCTGCTGTGTTCAATATGTCCTACTTCGGGAAGTTCTACCTGCTTGGGGCGGACGCCAAGAAGGCTGCCGACTGGCTCTTCTCAGCGGCCGTCAGCCGGCCCCCAGGTACGGGGGTGGGGGTGAACCTGAGCCTCTCATGCTTCGAGGCCCCATGGAATGCTGAAGGCACAGCCGTGGGCACAGGGACAAGGTGGCAGGCAATGGAGCACACTGCCCCTTCCCTGGCCTGGAGGGGGGCCACTGTCCAGTTTCCTCTACCCTGTTGCTGAGCCCCAGGCCCAGACTGTTCTTCCTCTACTTCTCCCTCCATCCTTCCTTCTTCTCCCTCTTTGGCTTCCCCCCCTTTTTTTCCTTTGTCCCAGAAGAGACACATGGTCATAAGTCCTCAGTAGTAATTCCTGGCATTTGGGCCCAGCCACTATCCCCCTACAGCCCCGGTTAACGTGCTTTCACCACGTGGGGTTGTCAGAATTAAAACTCCACGATGCCTAGTGAAATTGAGCTTTAGGTAAATAATGAATGATTTTTAGTATAGTATATCCTATGCAATATTTGAGTTACTCACCTCTCTTTTTTCTCACCCACTCACTCATTGCCTTACTCATCCGTCCACCCCCTCAGAACCCACCTGTCCTCATCTTTATTCATTTCCTGTGGCTGCCATAACTGGGTTCTACAAACTGGGTGCCTTCAAACTACGGAGGTGGATGGTCTCCTGGTACTGCAGGCCAGAGGTCAAGATCAGTGTGTCGGCCAGGACCTGCTGCTCCAGGACTCTGGGGAGGATCCTTCCTGCTTTTTTCTAGTTGGGAGAAGGCTTGGGAAGCTTAGCTTGGCTTGGCTTGGCTTTCAACTGCTTCTTTGTACAACCCCACCCCGGTTTTTCACTTCTTGTAAGTGGTCCTCCTGAATGAGGGGCATGCCCAAATGATCTTGCCTTACATAGGGTTATAAAGATTCTTTCCAAATAAGGCCTCATCCATAGGTCCTTGGGGCAGGACTTCATCATGTCCACTTGGAGGACATGATTCAACCCATCTGTACAGCCAGCTAGTGGCCTACCTGCCACTCCTATGTACAGCCCCTCCTGGCCCTGCCCCGGAAGTCTTCCACCAGCTCTGCCTACTCACTCGTCCTCCACCACTACCTTCTTGTCAGCCAGTTCCTTCCACCGTCATTTTCTTTCCATTTTTTTTTACATAACCATTTTCTTTTTAAAAGGTTAGTATTTTTATTTATTTACTAGGGAGAGGAAAAGAAACACACACACACACACAGAGAGAGAGAGAGAGAGAGAGAGAGAGAGAGAAAGAGAGAGAGTGTATGAGTGTGTCAGGGCCTCTTGCCACTGCAAATGAACTGCAGATACATGCTGCACTTTGGGCATCTGCATCTGGCTTTATGTGGGTACTGGGGAATGGAACCGAGGCCATCAGACTTTATCATCAACCGCCTTTTAATTGCTGAGCCATCTCTCCACCCTCCCCCCACTGTCCTTTTCCTTTACCCATATGTCCCTCCCTTCTTCCCTTTCCACTGGTCCATCCTCCCTCTTAGCCATCTGCTCACCACGCAGGCACCTATCCCTCCATCCACCTCCTCACTCTCTTCATTTATTCACTGGTCTGTCCATCCACATGGTTACTTCCTCCACAGACCTCGAACCCTGGCTGCATCAGGCACAGGCTGAGGTGGGGATTCCGTGGCTAAGCACTGCCAGTGAAGAGTGGGGAGGAACAAATGAGGTCAAGCAATTCTAAAGAAGTCTCCCTCCCCAGATGAGAGCCACAGATGACCTGCCTTTGATGGCCTTCTCCGGGTTGCTGGGTTGAAACGAAGTCTCTGAACAGGGTCCCACGGGGGACCTGCCACAGGCTTCTTTAGACTCTGAGGGGAGGAGCAGGCTCTGGTGAGGCACACCTGGGTTCTCTCCATCTCCAGGTGCGACAGTGTACACGTGCATGCTGAATCACAGGGGAGGGACCGAGAGTGACCTGACCGTCAGCCGCCTGGCCCCTGGCACCCAGGCCAGCCCTCTGGACCCTGCCTTCGAAGGTGAGCAAGGTGTGAGGAGCAACGTTGGTGCAGCTGCAGCTTTCTCTGGGCATTGACGGTCACTGGTGGCAGGATGGGCACCCAAGGCAGCTGTGTCAGCGTGTGTCATGCCTGCGCTGCTCAGGACCTAGACATTAATGGTCTCAGTTTGGACTACATGCAGGCTTCGTGCAGCCACGGTGATGCCGCTCTGAGCTCTAGGCAATTATGTCCTTGAACTCTATTCAAATGCCCAGGATAACGTGAACCCAGAGAAAGCCTGTGCTTGCCCCTCAGAGCTGAGCCTAGCAAGGTCCCCAGATGCTGGCTCAGTACCCACACTGGTACCTGCAAGGCCTCTGCATCCCTCCACGTCCCCATGCTTGCCCCCACTGGCAGACAGGCGAGCACTTCAGTCTTGTCTGCATAGCCTTAGCTCTGACATCTAGCCAAGACCACCTCCGGTCACCCCAGCCCTTGATCCTCTCTTGGGTTCTCACAGGAAGCCCCCCCACTACCCGTCCTGTATCCCCTGGGAGAGGAGAGAGGGGGGACAGAGTGGGCACACCCTCTCTCTAAGAAGGGCATCGCCACTTTTTATAAATTGTTTTATTTATATTTATTTGTTTATTTGACAGAGAAAGAGGGAGGGAGGGAGAGAGAGAATGGGCGCACCAGGGCCTCCAGCCACTGCAAACGAATTCCAGATGCATGCACCGTCTTGTGCATCTGGCTAACGTGGGTCCTGGGGAATCGAACTGGGGTCCTGTGGCTTTGCAGGCAAATGCCTTAACCACTAGGCAATCCATCCAGCCTGGCATCTCCACTTTTGCAAGGCTGGCCTGCAAGGAGAGAGGCACCGGTCATGTGGCTCTCTGTGCTGCTATCCAGGAAGGTGGTGATCAGTAGGCAGCGCTGGGCATGTTGGAACCCTGGCCACCTCCTGGCTCTCACCCGTTGCTGCTGTGTTGTGTGAACTTTTCCTGGGAAGACATAAGTGAACGTTTGCTCCCTTTAGACAGGCCCCAACAGTAGACCAATGGAGTGAGCCTATCAAAATCCCAGCGCATTTATTGGGCTTACTTACAGAGCATGGGTGAGGGGTTACTTACGGGAGTGTAGGTGTCCCCAGAGCAGCTGCATCACTGGCAAGTGTGACCCCAGCGTGGTAGGTGACTTCCCCATAGCTGCATAGATGGAGTCCTCCCTTCTGTTAGGCTTCCACACACTGTATTCTGTAGTGCCTCCTGGGACCACCAGACCATGTGCAACAGTGCCAACATACAGGTGGCAGGAGGTATAGGAGAGGAGAGTAGCTGAGATCTCGGGGGACCCTCTCCACCCCTTCCGTGAGGGAACATCAACAGGCTCCAGTTTGAGGGTCTCTTGTGAGCAGTCACAACTACTTCTGATGAAGATGATAATGACTCTTCTGCTCAGGGGATAGCGCTCTACAGCATGTGTCCCCAGTGGGACTCAGACTCAGTGGTGTTCCCTGGGCTGAGCCCTGGCCCCGGGCATGGACCGCTGGCTCACTAACGAGTCAGGCCCTTCATTGATGCCTATGGTGTAGCCACAGCTCTGTTCTTTTCTTATTATTTATAGTACTGGGGACTGACTCTAGAAACACTCTAGGCAAGTATTTGAGCTATATCCCCACTCCCACAACTGTATTTGGTGTTATTTCATTTTATCATTTGTGTGTGTATATGTGTGTGTGTGTGTGTGTGTGTGTGTGTGTGTATGAGTGTGGAAGTACGGATATATGTATGGAGGCCAAAGGACAACTTTCGGGTCACTCCTCTGCCTTTCTACCTTGTGTAGGCAGGGTGTCTCACGCTGGATCTCCTTCGGTGACTGTTCTTTGTTGCTCATCGTGAGCTTCTAGGAACTTCTGTCTCCGCCTCCCATCTTGACGTTGTCAGTGCGCTGGGACCGCAGAGGCCAGTCATGGCTTCTGGCTTTTTACCTGGGGCCTGGGTGTCAAACTCAAGCGCTCCACCTTGAGCAGTGAGTGCTTTGCACACCGAGTCATCTCCCCAGCCCTGTATTTTGTATTTTGAGACAAGCTGCCACTAAATTTCCCAGGCAGACCTTGAACTTGTGATCCTTCTACTTCGGCCTCCCAACTAGCTGCCTCCTACCCAACTTCCTGTCACAGTTTTTAAGCCACCTCCTGTGCCTGAGTTGGAGGCACAAGGACACAGCAATGAACCGGAGACAGTTCTGGCCCATGTCGGGTTTCTATTTCTAGTAGGAATAGACAGGATTAAAAAACAAAAGAACTCAGTCAGTAAGTGCTCGCCCCATAAGCACGAGGACTTGAGTTTGAATCCCCAGCACCATGTAAAAGCCGGGTGTGGTGGCTCATGCCTGTAATCCTAGCACTAGGGAGGCAGAGATAGGAGGATCCTCCGGATTTGCTGACTAGCGAGTCTAGCGTAACCAGGTGACCTAAAAAATGTGTCTCAAAAAAAGTAGAGGGCTGGAGAGATGGCTTAGCAGTTAAGTCTCTTGCCTGCAAAGCCTGAAGACCCAGGTTCAATTTCCCAGTACCCATGTAAGCCAGATGCACAGGGTGATGCATGTGTCTGGAGTTCGTTTGCAGTGGCTAGAAGCCCTGGCTTGCCCATTCTCTACCTACTCCCACATCAAATAAATAAATACATATTTTTTTCAAAAGTGGAGAAAGATTGAGGGAGATACCCAGTGCCAACCTCTGGCCCTCATGTGCACATACAGACACATGCCCATGCCCCCATACACTTATATACATATGAATATGCACACATACATAACATACACATGCAAAAAAAAATTCATGGGGAGGATAGGACATTAGATGCATCAAGAGGAAAAATGAAGTGTGAGCGTGTGTGTGTGTGTGTGTGTGTGTGTGTGGAGGGGGGGGTGTTGGGCTGGGCTGGGAGACCTTGCTGCCCGCAGGGTCCTTTAGGGTTGGTTCACGGGCTGAGATCTGATTGAGATCCTGGGGCCTCTCTACTGGCATGAGATTAGCCCTGAAAAACTTGAGGCCACTTGGGGTGGGGCTGGTCTATGAGGATCGATAAGGGCTCCTGAGGGGCTGTGCAGAGTTTGGGGGCCATCACCCTGCTGTTGGGGCTGCATGGTGGCAGGTGCCGCTGGAGCATCAGTGAATTCAGTCGCTCATTCCTGCAATACTCGCTTCCTACCTAGAGCAGCATGGAGGAGGTGAGCAGGTGGCATGGTTTTGGGCTCCCACACCGTCTGTGAGCTGACAGGTGTCAAGAGACACCTCAAATGCAAGGTGAAGGAATCCGGTGTTATGGGAGGCCAGCCTTGGGGCTGATGGTGTGAGACTTCCTGGAAGGGTAGGCAGGAGCCACAGCGGGGAGGCTGTGGAGGTGAGTGGTCACGAGTGGAGGCACTTAGGCAGGGAGGTGTACAGGGGGCATTTGGGGAATGGTTGGGTGGGCCCTGTTTTTCAATCCCAGGAGAGGGGGCAGGTCCAGGCATAGCCTATAGTCACAGATGTAGAGAACTGGGGTAGCTTGATGGTCAGACAACATGAGTTTCTAAAATCCTGACTTGGGCTCTGTCACCACTTGGCTTTCTCTGAGCCTCAGTTTTCACATTTGTGAAGTGGAGATTGGAGAACCTACCTCGTTCGGCTGCCACAGGAATTGAGCAAGAGCCTGGAGAGGTGAGGGAGGGCTGGGAGCTGCTTCCCTGAGCCTCGGTTTCTCAGTGTGCGGAATGAGGACCTTGCTGGAAGCTGTCAGAAAAGCTTTTCACCTGCCCTCCCCCACCATGGAGCGCAGTGACGAAGCTGGAGGGTCCTGGGGCTGAGTGCTTGGGTGAGGTTTGTACTTGAGTGAACGTGATGTGACGGCACAGTGAGCCCTGTCCCTTGTGGGCTGTGGATACTCGAACACCTCTAAGTGTGAGAAAAATGGCTCATGGGCAATAAACACACACACACACACACACACACACACAAACACAAACACACACACATATATAGAGGCAAACCCAACAGACTGGTCTTTTTTTATGAGAGAGAAAGAGAGAGAATTAGCACACCGGGGCCTTCAGCCACTACAGTCGAACTCCAGACACATGTGCCCCCTTGTGCGCATGTGTGACATTGCGCTCTTATGTCACTGTGCGTCTGGCTTAAATGGGACCTGGAGATTTGAACATAAGTTCTTAGGCTTCACAGGCAAGCGCCTTAACTGCTAATCCATCTCTCCAGCCCTTTGCTTTTGTTCTTTGTTCATATATATAATATATAAAATTATATATAATATATTTAAAAATATATATATATTTCCCCCCATGGTTGCTTTTATTTCAGGCTAAACCCGAACCATTCCTGTGATGAATATGCATGACATTAAGTATGCATACATTTAATACGTGTGCTAATTATGCATGTGACTCAGAGCTCCAGTAAGTCAAGAGAAGGTGATGATTTCATATGATCAAGGCTGTGTACCAAGCAGTTGTCAATCTGAGCAGCAATTTTCAATGATCTTTATTCATTTTTCTTAACGTTACAAAAGGCACATTTGCTCATGGGAAACATGCCAACAGTACTGAAAAGTGCAAATAAGTCCCACTGTCTACAGTGCCCACCCCAAGATGTGGAGAGGAACAGAGGCAAGGGCCAACTTCTCCTGCCGCATCTGCCCTGCATTGGGTGGGCCAAGCTCACCCAGGGCCACAGGCCCTGCATTCTGTTTGCAGGCCAGCTGACTGCGGGACTCAGGGAGAGACCCTGGGCTGACTGCAGACTGGTGGGGCTGCCTGGAGCCAGGGGCCTGGGCTGTGGTGTGCATGTAGGTGCAGGTGTATGTGTGTGATGCATGTGATGGGGGGATTGGAGGGCTGTCTGTTCAGCCTGGGGCTGAGGAAACTGCCCAGAACTCCCATGTTCTTTGATAACCCCAGCTAGGGACTAGTCTTTCTCTCTCTCTCTTTCTTTCTCTTCTCTCTCTCTCTCTGTCTGTCTCTTTTTACTCATCCATTCATGAGGAGGGACGGAGGTGTGGCTTTTGTGGGATCTAGATGGTGTGCCAGCAGCTTTTCACACCCCCTCCCACCCTGTCTAACCCTGGCTCAGTGTGGTGGCACATGCCTTTAATCCCAGCACTCGGGAGGCAGAGGTAGGAGGATCACTGTGAGTTCAAGGCTGCCCTAAGACTACATAGTGAATTCCAGGTCAGCCCGGGCTAGAATGAAACTTTACCTTGAAAAACCAAAAAAAATAAAAAAAATAAAAAATAAAAATCTGGAGTCCCCCAGGGCTCACCTCATCCCGTTCTCTGTCCTGAGCTCCTGTTCTAAGCATAGGGCTCCTCTTCCAGGGGATGGCTACTACCTGGCGGTGGGTGGAGCCGCAGCTCAACACAACTGGTCCCATATCACCACGGTACTGCAAGATCAGAAATTCCAATGCCAGCTCATCGACAGTTCTGAGGATCTGGGCATGCTCAGCATCCAGGGCCCAGCCAGGTACGGGAGGATGGGGGGTTCAAAGCCTGGGGACATCTAGGCACACTTGATGGGGGTGTCTCTTGTCAGACCCGTGGGCAGAACCACTCATGGGTCAGATAGGACGTTCTGAACAGTGACGTGTTCTGATAAGCACCAGATGCCACGTGGCATGAGCAATCTGAAGATCTGAAAAGCAGCAGGGGGCTGGGAAGGTGGTTCAGTGGTTAAAGGCGCTTGCTTGCAAAGCCTATCAGCCCCTGTTCGATTCCCCAGCACCCATGTAAAACCAGATGTTGTAACAAGAGGCCCTGGTGCATTCATACATCATTTCTCTCTCATAAACTATATGTATGCAGCAGACCTGGGCCAGCCCTGGACATAGTGTGGCTCAGCTTAACTTCACAGCCTCATGGGCTATGAGAACCCCTGGGAGTATCTGGGTCACTGCTATGGTCCTCTACCCCAAAGTGGCTGGAATCAGGCCTGGGGTAGACCCCCTCCCACATCCAATACCCAGAAGCCTTCCTGTACCTCCTCCTTGTACTCTAGAGACAAGGTCTTTGGTGGATCATTTACCCATTCAGACATGTATAATTTTTTTTTTCTTTTTGGTTTTTCGAGGTAGGTTCTCACTCTAGCACAGGCTGACCTGGAATTCACTATGTAGTCTCATGGTAGACTTGAACTCACAGCAATCTTCCTACCTGTGCATTATAGGCGTGTGCCACCACACCCAGCTAGACATCTGTAAATATTTACTGGGCCCTGTTCCCATCCCTTGAGGAATCAGGAGCTCATGAAGCTGCTTTTAAAATTTTTTTTTTCTTTTTGTTGTTGTTTTGTTTTATTTTTTGCTTTTTGAGGTTGGGTTTCTCTCTAGCCCAGGCTGACCTGGAATTCACTATGTAGTCTCAGGCTGGCCTCAAACTTACAGCGATCCTCCTACCTCTCCTTGGAATTAAAGACGTGAGCCACCAGGCTCAGCTCGTGAAGACACTCTGAATGCTACGTGTCATGCTTGAAGCCTGGCCTGGCCCTTGGAAGCCTTTGGCTTCAATGTATGGTTCCCTCGGGCAGGGCTGAGGCTATTTTTAGAGCAGGGGAGGCAGGTGAGCGAGGAGGGAAGGAAGAAGGGTGTCAGGCAAGCCGGATCAGGGCTCAGCCCCGAGGGATGTATGGGCGGCCCCCCCCCGCCCCCCGGAGCCTCCAGTCTGCAGAGCTCCCCTCCTCTCCTCCTTCGGCTCTCTCCTTCACAGGCCTTCACAGCTTCCCACTTGAATAGCAATGTCAGCAGGGATGGGCCCAGCTTGCTAGGTTGTGTGCGGAGCGTTTAACGCAGCACCTGGTCCATGGGAGGTGCTGTGTAAACCACTGCCCAGAACTTTCTGGAAACGGGCCATCCCTGCACCCGCCAGTATGATAGTCGTTGAGCTGTGCCTGGCATTTGGTCCTCTAAACACGGCTAGTGCGGCTGAGTATTTCAGTTTAATGAGCTTCAGATCAAACAGTCTTTTGTTGGTGGTGGTGTCCACTCTGGGCAGCGTGTAAGTGAATGTTTAATGCTGTTACTGTGAACTCCAGATGCCGGGCATGCGGTCTCGTGGCTCTGGCCCTATTTATTATTTATTCGCCAGGGCTGAGGTTATTAGGGTCAAAGGGTGAGGGGTGAGGGCTTGCCCCTGGGACTCCAACTAGGAAGCCCACTTTCTCCAGCCACTTGTTCTCGGGCCGGGGGTGGGGGACACATCTTCAGTAGTCCAGGGTGGCTATCTACCCTCCTTGAGTTGAAACCCTAGCCTGGGTCAGAGCCTCTTTAAGTCCCACTCCGTGGACCAGCTGCAGCCTCTGCTCCCCACAGGGAAGAAACAACAGCCCCCTGCTTGGCCAGGCTACCTCCCTGCTATGTAGCTGCCCCAGGGCTGGGGAGAGCCCATGCTCGGGGAAGATTAGAGGCAGTGGAGCTGAGCTGGGCCTCTTGGGCTGCCACCACGTGGGGGCCAGGGTTACGTAAGGATCTTGGCAGACAGCTCAGCTGAGCCCCTCAGGCGGGTGTGGGCGGCAGCTCCAGCTCTGTGAAGTGGAGATTTGGGCTGGCAGCGCCTCTGCGCTACCCTGGCACCCTTTGGGACCCCTGATGGGTGGAGGTGGGGTTGGCTTCTGCCACAAAGGCCACTCACCCTGATGTATTTGCCAAGCCCAGGTACTCTCAAGCTGTCTCATTCACCAAACGCCTCTAGGCCAGGCATGGTGGGGTACAGGGCAATTTGGGCACAGAGCCTCTGATTTAGAGGACTGGGCACAGCAGAGAGACTTCCCTCATGGGAGATTGTAAGACCACTGGGGATGGGTGCTTGACCCAGATCAAGGAAGTCTGGGGGCTCTGCCCAGAGGAAGTAAGAGCTGAGTCACAAGCTGAAGGGTGACAAAGAGTTCAATGTGACGGGGAGGAGTGTAGAGGGACGCAGAAGTGACCTGGAGGGAGGCTAGTAGGTTGGTGCCGTGGGTGCCTGAGGTGTGGTCCCCACAAGATCTCCGGTGATGAGCAAGCAGGAGAGCTGGTGCTGTGCTGCAGCGAAGTGTGGAGGTGGGGAGAGGGCACCCTGTGGAGCTCAGAGCTGAGCACCAGATGCCACAGTGAGTCAACCAGGACACAGTCTAGGCGAGTGATGGATGGGGCAGTGTGCATCAGTCTAGTATCGTTTCGGAAAGATAAGTCCAGGGCTGCAGGAACATTCCAGCCATAGGCACTCAGCATGGCTTCTGGCCTTGGAGAGATGACAGTCTACCAGGAAGATGGGACATGAGAGCTTTCCACCTCCGGGTGACATCTGCAGGACTCAGACCACCCCCTCCCCACCCTGCAGACAGGGCGCATGGGCCTGGTTGGAGGATGCATAGGGTGAGGAGCACGACTGTGTCTAGGACCTCTCCAACCGGGCCGGGCCAAGTCACTTGACTTCTCTGGGAAAAACAGGCCATCATTGCTAGCTTCTTCCATGACCAGTGTGGTGACTCTGGTGGCACTGAGAGTGTTTAGGGGTTGGATAACTTCTCTGCCTAAGTTTCCCTGCCTGAGACCTGAGCTTATTCACAGCGTGGCTTCCCTCGTTCTGTCCGCTCCTGGCATCAGCTCGCAGGAAGGTGCCTTTTTCTATCTAGTGGCACATGTGGCTTGTGCCTCTTGTGATGTTTGAACGAGCGCTGGTCACCTGACCCACGGGTGGGGCCTCATCCCTGTCACTCACTTCACCCCACTCCTTTCGTGGCCCAGAGCCCCAGGGGAGGGGTGGCTGGCTAGTCGATTGACCTGCCCTCCCCTGTCCTTGTTCACAGCCGTGCCATTCTCCAAGACGTGCTGGATGCTGACCTGAGCAACGACGCCTTCCCTTTCTCCACCCACCAACTAGTGAGAGCTGCTGGGCACGTGGTAGGTAGCAGCCGCCACCGACCTGCAGGTTGTGGGTGGCAGCGACTTGCAGCAAAGTGTAGTGGTGGCATTGGGCAAGTCTTTACCTCCCAGGGCGTTGGTTGTCGATGTGGAGTCAGGAACGGGAGGTGGCCGAGTGGTCTGTCCACAGGCTGAGGGAGCTGAGAGAGGTGACGAGGAACAGGATACCAGCATCATTTACCTTCCATCTGGTGACAAGTGCCAGGCTCTGCCCAGAGAGGGCCTTATTGTACAAGCTACCTGTGTGTCCCTCAAAGGCATAGAGCATGTCCCCCACCACCAAGACACGGTGACTGCTACTTCCTCTGTTTCCATACATGGTTGGGGCCACCTGATAGTACTTCTTCTCTAGAGGTCCCCACATCACCTGGAGAGGCCACCTTTCACCCTTTCTCATGGCCCTTCCAGGCATTGTGGATGTAGGAGAGGGGCTGCTCAGGCAGGGAACCCAGCAAGACCCCCAAGATATCTCCACCCAATTCCCAGAAGTCCACGACCAAGAGCTGAAGCCCAGCTCTTCTGAGTTCAAGGATGGAGTCCCTACCGCGATGCCCTGGGCCTCAGGAGTTTGTTTGGACACCCGGAGCCAGGACTCCAGCCTCAGGGCAGCCCCTCCATCTCCCGTTCCTCCTCCTTGTTGGAAAATACTCCTCATTATTTCATATGGGCTTCTCAGGGCTGAGGTAAAATAGGCTGACATACTACCGGGCATTCACGAGGTCCCTCTGTGTGTGGGCATTGGTCACACTGAGCCATGTGATGTCCCCATGACACCGTTGCAGGGCCTCCCGGCCTCACCTCGTAACATTTGGGACAGATACTCTGTGCCAAGGCTCTGTGAACCCCATCTCATGTGCCACAGAGGGGTCGTCAGCCTTCCTGGTCTCTGCCCACAATGCCAGCAGCACCCCCAGTGGTGGCAATGGGAAGTATATCCAGACTTGGCCATACTTCATTCATCTCCTGGGGGCCCTCCTGGTCCGCTCAGAGCCTCCTCCCTGTACCATGTACTGCTGGTTTGCACGTTAGAACGCCAGGCTGGCATCTGGGACCCCAGGCGTGCTGAGCCTCCTGGGACTCAGGAAGTAGAGAGGCTGAACATGCTGCCCAGGCTTCTGATACCAAACAGCACAAAGATTTGTGCCAGTGACAACGATGTTGCCCGAGGAAGGAGCAGGGTGGCTACCTGGCCTGTTCTCCCTACGTGACCATCCCTGGGATCCGGTGGTCAGGGTGCTGAGGAGCGTTGATGGGGAGCGAGATGCTGGCTTGCAGAAGGCCTGGAGGTTCTGGGACCAAGCTGGGGCCTGTCAGCAAATAAACAATGTGGTGATGAGTGCTATGGAGGAGGCTGCCAGAGAGAACGTGTGATGACTGCACTCCCGCCTCCCCTTTCCAGAGGCTGCAGTAGGGTTCAGGAAGGGGGGGGGGTCTCTGTCTAGCTTGTTTCCTGCCTCCTTAGTGCAAAGTTGTCTGCTGGGACCAGAGAGGGTAGGCATTCTGAGAGAGTGGCACAGTGTGATCCCAGGCTACCAGCAGCCTCCAGTTCCCCAGACTCTAGCCTTTGGCTGTCCATGGAGACATTTGTGATGTGAGTTCAGCATCCAGAGACCAGCTTTGATGGGGGCCAGGTTGTGATGTGTGGAGGGGAATCTATGCTGTGTCTCTCCCACTGTGCTGAGGCTTGGCTTAACCTCAGTCTGTGTGTGGTTTGGATGTTCAGGGGGAGAGGACCAGGTGGGAACACGTCTCCTCCTGTCCAAAATGCAACACCCTCTTCCACCCAGCAGGACTATTCCAGTGCAGTCACATGGGACCTGAGCTCCAGCTGCCTCCCCTCCACAGAGCCCTGTCTTGTCTATGGCCATCTCCCCAGCCTGGCTGTGAAGCCTGGCTCTCTTACCTGGGGCTCAAGAGCTAGGCCAGTGTGCACACAGAGCTGTTCCAAAGTCCACACTGCCTAGGGTCACAGGCGGGCTAAGCCCAAGGTGGGTGGCAGAGAGTGAGGGATGCCCCTTCCTGCTGCTTCTCTATGCTGTCTCCCATGACCACACACACCCCGGAAGCTTTGGGTAGAAAATATACGTGAGCTATTAATATTCAAAGCCAAGCCTTGGTGGTACAGGCCTATCATGCCGGCTACTTAGGAGGCTGAAGTGGGAGGATTTAAAGTATAAGCCAGCCTGAGCTGCAGAGTGAGTTCCTGGGGAATTCAATGAGACCCTGCTACAAAATAAATAGTAAAGAAAGAAAGAAAGGAAAGAAAAGAAGGAAAAGAAAGGGCTGGGTATGGTTGGGGCACATCTTTAATCCAGCAGAGGTAGGTGGATTGCCATGAGTTCAAGGCCACCCTGAGACTACGCAGTGAATTCCAGGTCAGCCTGGGCTAGAGAGTGAGACCCTACTTTGAAAAAAACAAACAAACAAAAAAAGTGGAGGCTGTAGCTCAGTGGTAGAGTTGTTTGTTTAGTATGTCCTGGATTCTTGATCCTGTAAGAGAAATATAAATAAAAATATCCTCTATCATTCTGGTTTCCAACCATAGCTGTGTAGAATATAGGGCCTGGGCCAGACCTCACTTAGCAGGATGACCTTGGGGCATGACTTTGACTTCGCTGGGTCTTATTTCTTAGTCCTGGAACAGGGTCCTAGGTCCTCAGGCAGGTTCTCTGAAGCTCACCTGTCCTGATAGGCAAAGACATGGTGTCCTGCATATGTCACCCGAGTCTTGGAGATGTTTATAAAACAGTAACAAGTTTGCAAAAGACCCTCCCATCCCATCCCACCCCAGAGGCTGGGGCGTTTCCTTTGCCGTCATGTCTGCCTGTTCCTGATGGAATCAGGACCACCTTCTGCATAGGTCGATGTGCCAGTTTGTTCTCTAGTTACTGTGATCATCTTGTTTCCTTCAGTGAGCCCTGGAGAACCCATGTTCCCCTCCACTGTTGTGAGGGGTGTCCCTGCTCAGACGCTGTATTAGGTCTACTTCTTCTCGCATATGGTGCTCTGATTATCGTCCTAAGACGGGAACTGAGAAGCAAGTCACTGAGTCAGAGTTCTATGAGAGACATGGCCTGGGCTGTCTACTCATCTGGTGACGGCTTCTCAACTGTGACCCTCACTGTGCCTACTGCTGTCTTCGCTATGGTGCAGCAGGAGAAGACAGCACTGTCAAGGCCAGGGTCCCACGTACGGGTAATCAGATGGGTGTGGACCTGGTCAGCTCAGGATCCTGCAGAGCTGAGTTCCGGCAAGCAGAGGATGGATACACGAGGCTACCACCGTTATCACTAACCACTCTCCTCACCTCCATCACCACCTTCATTTGATATGGGAACGAGCTGGATCCCAGTCCAACTCTCTGGTCACAGCAGGGCAGTCAGGTATGTCTGTGTTACTGAGGTCAGACCATTCAGATATGGGTGCTGTGCCATCAAGGCCAGCCTCTGGCTGTCACTGCTGACACCTCCTAGCACCATCCGCATAGACAGTGCCGTGGTGGATACTTGATGAGTTCCGTTGTTTCTCTCTGAACCTGTGGGCTCTTCTGCTTGTTCCCATTGGATCCTTTCCTGACTCTGGGATGAATTCCAGATGTGTTGGCTGGAAGCATAGGCTCTGGTGCTGAGCCAGACCCAGGACTAAGGGGACAGGTGTGGCCCCACCCACCCTCTGGGGGCCCATCTCCACCGATGGGCCCACAAGGAGACCTGCAGCTGCAGCTCAGGGTGATGGAGAGTGGCTCTCACTGCCCTGGAGCTGGTGAACTGAGAGATCCTGGGAGATGTTTCCGGAACTGGGTCTTGGCGAGAAAAGGATAAGGTGATGACTAGTATCTTGGATCCCTCAAAGTGGGGCCCATATCATGGGGCCACTGGTGACACAGGGCTGTAAGGCCCTAAGGCCCTCTGCCTCTCCCAACATGCACCTCATCCTCCAGTGCTCACTCCACGGCCTCCTGCACACCACCAGAGGGACCACCTCTGTGGTGGGACAACAAAAGACCCCATCACCAGTAATCATCACCTGGGACCAGGCTCCTCAGGAAGGCCAGCTGATCTCAGGACATGTGATTCACTGTCACCCGGGCCTATGGCCTTAGTCAGTAGGAGGCCCACTGTGTTACAATTCTGTGTTCACCTGACACCCTGATATGCGGCTCTCTTGTTGCTCTTCCTCAGATGTCATGGTATACATGAGAGAGCAAGACTTGCTAACTTGGATTGAGGAGCCCAGCTCCTGGGACATGAGGGCTGGGAGAAGTTCAGGACAGCTGAGGTCACGCCCTGCCAGAGAATCATGTCCCCTCCTTCTCCCAAGGCCCTAAGGGAGGTGTGGGAGAAAGAGAGCAATATCTGTTCCCTTGGTGTCCCTGCTGTGGTTTTGGCTGACCCAGAAGGCTGTCCCTAATTGTGACTCGGGCCATACATCCCATGCCATCCCAGCCTGGGACAGTGGTCTCTCCATTTCTTGGCCAGCAACAAGGATAGCAGTTTAACCTCTGGCACGACTTCAGGTTGCAGAAGCTGCCTGGCCACTGACTTCTCTCCATGATGGGGCTCACAGATGTGTGGGTGGGGTTCAGCCACAGTCTCAGAGAAGCCATGGGACCTATGCCTCCATGCCATTCCTGTCTTAGCTGGGAGCCAGACACCTGTTTTCCAGTTTTGCCTCAGCCCTGCTAGGGACACCTCCCTGGGCCTCAGTTTTCCCCTCTGTAGCATAGTCTAGATGCTGCTTAAAGTTCCTTCTGGGCCAGTCCGTATGTCTGTCAGATACAGAATCTTCTTGGAATCCAGGGCGATTTTTAAAATATATATTCTCCTAAATGGTATCTTGTGTTGGCTTAAAATTGTGTTGATGAACTGTCCGTGAATGTGCAGAGGCTCCGAGGCCGGAGCATGGAGCCGGGCCATGTATTTATAGATCAGCTGGCTTCTAGCCGGCCAGCTGCAGGAGAGGAATGTGTGCGCCTGCGTAGTCAGCACACCCAAGGTCGAGCAGAGAAGCGAGGGCTGATGCGGGAGAGAGCCAAGGACTGTAGACCCAGGCCCACGAGCCAAGACATGACCCTGCTCGTGGCTGCCAACCTCCACTCTTGACACAAGGACTCGGTCAGTGATGCCCCGCTAGCTGCACGTCACTGCCGTCTAGCGATGATGCTGATGCGTCTCCGAGGTGCCTGGGTGTGGGCCAGGCATCCTTAATCCTTGGATTCCTAGAGGAGGAATGGAACTGGGGAAGAGTGATCACCCTGCAGCCAGCTGACCAGCTGTTCTTGCTCCCCAAATAGTTGTCTCAAGGCCAGCAAAATTCCCGGTGGAGAAGAGCTTTCCCAGAGCATCTCCTGGATCTTAGCTTGGCCAGCACTGGGCCAGACACGGTGTTCCCGGTGCCTTGGCTGAGGACAGTCCCTCCCCACACTGAGGACATTCCCCTAGCTGAGGACAGGCCCCTCTTAGTAAAGCAGCAGGCCCCGGCTGGAAGCCATCGCGAGGCTTGGTGATAAAGCAATTTCCCTCTAAAAATTAATTTCAAGTCTAAAGGAAATTGAATTTCTCTCCCGACAGTGAGAAGTCCTGGCCGTGGGGCTGTTAGAACTTGATTTGTTCAGGATGAAACAACCTTGTACCCGCATGCATTAGATAGATTGCACTGCCAGCCTGGGCTCCAATGCATCACGCGGGGTGCAGCTGCCATTTGGTGGCAGCCGCAGCCTAGGAACTTGCTCTGTAGAATGTGTGCGGATTTGCCGAGCCCTTCCTTAGACAGCCATTGGCTGTCACAAGCCCGTTCCGTGATGCAGCCAAGAAAGATACGGCGGCCTCAGTCTGGACATGTGCTTCTTGCTGCTACGCAAGCTGTCTGGGGAGGGTTGAGTCGGCTTGCCAGGATAATGCAAGAACAGGGCCTGGTGGGTAAAGTTGGTTACCCAATGTGACCCCACCGTGTGCTGAAGAGCCAGAACTCAGCAGGGGTGGTGTGCACCCTTTCTCTAAGGTCCTGTGAGCTGCCGCTGGTGACTGTGGGTGCAGACTGGCATCTTGGGGAGCTTCTGGGTTCCTAGGCCCGAGCTAGGGGAAAGAAGGCTTCCCTTGGAGGAACGGCTGGACGAGGGTCGTCGCCAGGACCAGAATGGCCGAGAGCGGGAGGATGGGCCTCAAGGTCAGCAACTCCTGGAGAGACTTCAGATCCTTAGGGAGGTTCAATGCGAGCCGCGTGTGGGCGAGCCCCACACGTTTTCTCCTGTTCTTAGGTTTCGGTTGCTATGCCTACCGTCACCTCCACCACTGTGATCATCAACACTGCCACTACGCCATCGGCACCACAATGACCAGCCACGGACACCACTCCCACCGTTACCACCACCGCAATCATTATTACCACCATTTCACCACCACCACCACCATAACCAGAACCATTGTCATTGCAGTCACCACCACCAGCCACTATCCTCACCTCCTCTCCCATTGTCTCCCTCTGAGACAAACAAACCGGAGAGAACAAGCGTCCCCAAAGGCCCTGTTTTTAGAATCAGTGTCTTGGGAGTCTCCAGGTGGTTAAAACTTAAACTCTCCCAGACTTGCCGCATCTCTTCTTCTCTTCCCCTATGGATCCGGGTCCACCTGGTCCCTGACTGTGCTTCCTCTTTGGGGGAGCCCGGGGTCCTCATTTATTTAAGAGATAGCTGAGGTTAGAGGAAGTACCTGGTGTGTTGGAGATGTGAGCAACAACCATGAAGCAGTGTGAAGCCACCTGTGCGCATCTGCTGGAGTCCCCACACTCTCTTAAGCTGATTCCAGTGACGCGTGTCCACACTGTCCCCGGAAGCAACTTGTCTTACTTCCTTGGTACCACGCTGGCTTTCGAGCCACCGTAGAGGCTGGGCTGAGTGAGTCCTCTTCATGGTGTAGCTGGTGAGATTCACAGTAATGTACCAGGCATGAGATCTGACCAGCAATTCACGTTTTACCGAAATCTGAGCTCTTCCTTTCTCACCTCCAAACACTCAACAGCCAAGAGTGGTGGTGGTGGTGGTGGTGGGGTGTCTTACAGAGTTAGGCTCAGGTTCTGGAACTGGGAACACCAGGATGAACCCTGCTCTGCCACCAGCGTCTGCACCACGTCCTCAGCGTGCATAGGAACGGCTGATCCAGCTCACAGGACCAAGGTGAAACTGGAAAAATCAACAAGCTGTTTGGTCTCCCAAAAGCAACCATGCTGTGAACATTTGGAAGTTGAGAGAGACAGGAACAGTGCCGCTCCCCTCCCCTGAGACTGGCTGCTAGAGAGTTCCAAGGATGATTTTGTTATTGGTCCTTGGGGAGGGGACTTGACTCCCCAGGCTCCTTACCTACCTGCACTTCTTAGTGATCGTCTTGCGGCATGCTTCTATGAACCTAAAAGAGGCAGTGGCTGTCACCATCCAATTTTACTAAAGCAGGCCTGAAAGGCAAGTTCAGTTGCCTGTCAAGTCTCTGGTTTAAGCTTCAGTCTTTATCACCCTGTGCTCTTAGCCCCTACGGTACCTGTAGAGTCACCTGAGTGCCGGGCAGGAGGGATGGGCACTGGCCTTTGCACTGCTGAAGATCAGGAGCCTGGGATGATGTCTGAGACCCATGGGGATGCTTGAAGGTGGGTGCTTGTGGCATGGGGGCCACTGAGCCTCATCCTACCCTGGGTTCGCCATGTGGCAAGTGACCTTGTCTAGCATGGTCTAGATGTGCCTATTCATGGAAACACAACTGATATTTATGTGTCAATGTTGTGTCTTGAAACTTCGCTGAATTCCTTTACTGTTCTGACAGTTTTTTTTTGTGGAATCTTCAGGTTGAGAAAATAGTTTTAACCAAACCTGGTTCTAGGCCCTTCCTGCCTTCTTCCACAATGCTGATTCCAGCCATTATCAGGGCTCCCTTGCAAGGAGCTTTGTCTCCTCTTATAACTTTGAAAAATTATTTATTTATTTGACAGAGAAAGAGGGAGAGAGTGAGAGAGAGAAAGAGAGAGAGAGAGAGAATGGGTGGCCTCCAGCCACTGCAAACGAACTCCAGACACGTGCGCCCCTTTGTGCATCTGGCTAATGTGGGTACAGGGAAATCGAGCCTGGGTCCTTTGGCTTTGCAGGCAAACACCTTAACCGCTAAGCCACCCCTCCATCCCTCCTCTTAAAACTTAAAAAAAATGTGTGTGTGTGGTGTGCATATATGTACATATGTGTATCTGTAGGATGTGTAAGGGGGTATGCACACACATGTGTGAGCATGCAAGTGGAGGTCAGAGGCCTGTGTCTTCCTTGATCACTTTCCACTTTTCTTTTTGTCTTGTTTCTTGTTTTTTTGTTTTGTTTTGTTTTTCAAGGTAGGGTCTCACTCTAGGCCAGGCTGACCTGGAATTCACTATGTACTCTCAGGGTGGTCTCGAATGCATAATGATCCTCCTACCTCTGCCTCCTGATCCTGCCTACCTCTGCTGGGATTAAAGGAGTGTGCCACCAGGCCTGGCTCACTCTCTACTTTTTGAATTAGAGTCTCTCCTTGAGTCCAGAGCTCACTGACTGGGATAGACAAACTGGCCAGCAAGCCCCAGGGATTCTCTTGTCTCTGCCTCCCCAGTGCTGGCCTGACACCATGCCCTGTGTTTTAAAATGGGGCTAAGGCTGGGCGTGGTGGTGCACACCTTTAATCCCAACCCTTTTTTTTTTCATTTTAATTTTTTTATTTGAGAGAGAGAGCACATCACATGCCCTGTATTTTTACATAGATGCTGGGGATCCAAAGTCAGGTCCCCATGCTTGTATGGCAAGTACTTTACTTACTGAGCCATTGCTCCAACCAATATTTTTTAATTTTATGAATTTATTTACATGTGTGTGAATATATATGTATGTATGTACGTATGTATGTGCCAGTGTCTCTTGCAACTGCAAATGAATACCAGACACACGCACCATTTTTGCATCTGTTATTACCTGGGTATCGGAGTGCGGAGCCCAGGCTGGCAGGTTTTGAAAACAAGTGTCTTTGACCACTGAGCCATGTCCCTAGTCCGTTTGAGCCAATATTTTCAAGAAGATGAAGCTTTTTCTATCACCCTGCCGCTCACGAACCTGTCTCCAGTCTATTGGCCAGATGGAGACACTGTGGCTGAGCCATGCTGGCGGTTGGGGGTGGCTGGGAAGTGCTGTCCTTACTCAAGCCTGAGCCGCAGAAGTGAGTTCTAGATGCCACTGTCCTCAGCTTTGTCCCACCCTTGTGGGTCACCACTGTGCAGCGACAAGGCCATCCCTCAACCCCAGTGCTTCAGGGGAGGAAAATGCAAAGAGTCTGGAGAACCAGAGAATCAGGAAGGCAAGCGGAGTGGCCCAAACTTTCACTTGGCTGGGAGGCAAAGGACCGTGGGTGGCAACCTACCTTCTTGGCTCAGGTATTTTTTTCATTGGCAGCTGCCGTGGGCTGGCAGAGACCCAGGCACGGCCACCTCAGGTCTCGCTGAGATGCTGGGGGCCAGGAAAGGACAGGAGAGCTCCTGCGCCCACAGCCCACCTACTCACTTGACTGGGTACAGGGTTTCTGAACAGACATTCAGAAATGGGTGCACTTTCAAAATGACTTCCCCTGTTTCAAAATGAGGCTGGCTTTGAGCCCCAAGCTCCTCCAGGGGTTTGTCTAAAATTAGCACCCCAGTGACAAGGCAGTCTTTGTCAGGGGCCCCGTGGCTTGCACCGGGGAAGCAGGGAAATGTCAACAGTACATTCTCTGCATCAGTTTTGGGTTTCTGAGAGGCCGGGCAAATGGCAACTCAGAGCAAATTTGTGCTGCTTCAAAGGCTTTTGGATCCCAGTTTCTCGGTGCCAGTGTGATGAAGTGTCAGGTTCATCAGGTGTTAGCTCTGTGGTCGGCTGGCAGAGCGGCTGTCACCCTCTCTGTGCAGACACGGAGTCCTGGAAAAGAGGACTGGCCGGCTCCTTTGCTGGGGTGTATCTGTGAGGTGCTCTGAGCCCTCCGTGTGACTCTGGTGAGCTGGGTGGTGGCCTTGGACTAGGCTCTCAGGACTTACCCGTGGGGATACTCGTACACTCAACCATGCCCGAGGACTGGAGAGTGGGCATCCATGTCACACATCACCTGAATCAAATGTATGGAAGCATCATGTTTTGTCAGGAAAGGAGTCCTCTGTGCTGGCTACGGTCTGCACCATGTGTGGATGTGCAGACAACCCCCCCCCCACACACACACCCAGGTCTCCAGCCTTCTCCAGTAGTCCTGGGTGCTCCTCTCAGTACTTATATCTGCACCAGCAGGAGACACTATTCACAACAGTCCCCAACCTGCGGAACATATGTGAAGAGTGCAGCTCAGGGACAGGTGACACCTGGCACTGGCATTTCCACATGGTCTGGGCCTTACCTCCTGTTGAAACCAAGCTGTCATTAAAGTGACTTCTAGAAGGAGGGACTAGACGCTTAAGCTGCTCTGACCCGGTGCAGACAGGGTGACAGGGGCTATTTTTTTGCACTTGTATTAAGTATATGGTGTATGTCTGTACATGTGCAAATGCACGTGTGAGTGTGTATAGATCAGAGAATATTGGGTGTCTTCCTTCATTGCTCATCTGCATGTTTCCCTGAGATGGAGTGTCCCCCGGCCCCCAATCCCAGAGCTGCCATTTTCATGGTCTCTACTCCCCGCAGAACTGGCCACACTTAACTATTTATGTGGGTGCTAGAGAACTGGACTTAGGCAGTCTCAGACCCTCATGCTTGTTTAGCAAGTGCTAATCCACTAAGCTATCTCCCCAGCCCCAGCTTGGGGCTTCTTAAGAGCTTTTGACCCTAGAACTTGTGAGTGTCTTACTTAGACATAGGACCCTGGCAGATGTGACTGAGTGAGAGTATTATATTAGTTACTTTTCTTTTTGGTTTTTTGAGGTAGGGTCTCGCTCTAGCCCAGGCTGACCTGGAATTCTCTATGTAGTCTCAGGGTGGCCTCAAACTCACAGCGATCCTCCAACCTTTGCCTACCGAGTGCTGGGATTAAAGGTGTGCACCACCACACCCAGCTACCCTGGTCTTTTTTAAATATTATTTTTATTTATTTATTTGAGGGGGCACAGATAGAGAAAGAGAATGGGCGTGCCAGGGCCTCTAGCCATAGCAAACAAACTCCAGTTGTATGCACCACCATGTGTATCTGTCTTAACAAGGGTTCTAGGGAATCGAACCTGGGTCCTTAGGCTTCCCGGGCAAGGGCCTTAACTGCTAGGCCATCTCTCCAGCCCCTTACTTCCCCATTTTTAGTTAGTCCAGGATCCTAGCTCGTTGGAATAGTGCCACCCCCAGTTGGTGTGGGTCTTCCCAACTCAACTTAATCTAGAAACTCCCATGCAGACATGACTGGAGGTTTGTCTCCTAGGTGATTCTAGATCCTGTCAAGTTGATGATATTCACCATCACAGGTGTCAAGAAATGGTTCACAAGCGGGGAGATGGAGGTCAAGTGACACAGAACATGCTGTCACTTGAGCTACCCAAGTTGAAAGACACTAGAAAGGAGCCTCCCTGGAGCCTCCAGAGGGAGGGTGGCTCTGCCACGCCTCAATCTAGGGGCTGTGAGTCTCTTGTTTTAATCCATCCGGTTTCTGGTCTCTTATTTAGCCACGAGGGAACCACCTCAGTCACTCAAAGTCTGACGCCTGGAGACAAAGAACCTGTTGCCTCCTGCTCCCCAACATCGGGGCCCCTTCATTCACCTTAAAGGTTCCCAGAGCAGCTTGTGGTTCACACGAGCCTTGGGGATTCTATTTCTCAGGGGCAATCTAGCCGGGCCCAGGGCTGCTGGCAGGAATGGCAATAGTAAGCGCCATCCCTGGTAAGTGGCGGCCTGTGCCTGGGCGCTGGAGGTCCGCTGTAACTGCATCTGAGCCATCATCTGGTCTCCCCAGGTCCGGGCCATCCGGCTGTCCTTCGTGGGGGAGCTGGGCTGGGAGCTGCACATCCCCCGGGAGTCCTGTGTGCCTGTGTACCGTGCCGTGATGGCTGCGGGTGCCAAGCATGGCCTTGTCAATGCAGGCTACCGAGCCATTGATTCTCTGAGCATCGAGAAAGGTAAGCACAGGGTCTAGAGGACCCAGGGAGACTGTCCAAGCCCAGGATAGCAGAGACACTGGGGACACGCCTATCACCAGCCTCCTGTATTTTTAGACCATGATTCCCTCTTCCCCCCAACTTTGTCCATCTCCTTAAATCCCGCTCCCTGCCAGCCATTGGGTCTCCCACTGCAAGGCCCTGGAGACGGTATTGGAGTTCCCAACATTAACACACACCTGGAAGAGGTGAGGTGCTGCCTAGCGTCTTGAGGGAACAGATCCAGGGTAGGATTTGAATTCAGCACTATGAACTTCCCAAGAGGTTTGGGTTTTTATTTTTTGGTGCTGGGAGTCAAACCCATGGCCTCCCACATGCTAAGCAGGTGTTCTACCACTGAGCTGCACCCCAGTGCTCCCCAGAGAAGTGACGAGTCAGAAGAGGAGGAAGTGTTAGGACATCAGGGTGGCTCTACCTCACACCTCGCAGAGGGTGCTAAAGGCTCAAAGAGGGTCAGCATCTCCCCTGGGGCTTCTCATGCCCTTTCAAGGTCCACCCCACACCCCAGCCTGATGCTGCTGGGGACTAGAATGTTCATAAGGTTAGTTAGCTCTGGGAGCTTACGCAGAACTTTCTGGAGTCCAAGATCCACTCCTGTCCCCCTGGGCTGCCAAAGTTGCTAAGCAGCAGTGAAGGTAGAGATTTGGGACTGGCAAGATGGCTCGGTGGGTCAAAAGCACTTGCTATGCCAGTGTGAGAACCTGAGTTTGATTCCCCAGAACCCACATACAGCTGGACGTGGTAGCACATGTCCCAGCACTCCTGTGGTGAGAAGGAAGGCAGAGACAGAGGAATCCTTAGATTCTTCTAGAAGTGAGCAACAAGAGAGCCTATCTGCCTCGGACAAGACGGAAGATAAGGATTGAGACCTGAGGTTGTCCTCTGACCTCCACACACATACTATGCATGTATGTGCACACACTGTCACATAAATCACATCCACACACACATACAAGATATTTATTTACTTATTTATTTATTGAAGAGAGAGGGAAAGAGAGAGAGAGAGAGGAAGAGGCAGAGGCAGATTGAGAGAATGTCCATGCCAGGGCCTCCAGCCACTGCAAACAAACTCCAGATGCATCCGCCACCTTGTGCATCTGGTGTACGTGGGTCCTGGGGAATAGAACCTGGGTCCTTAGGCTTCGCAGGCAAATGCCTTAACTGCTAAGCCATCTCTCCAGCCCAATACACACAAGATATTTTAGAAAAAAAAAAAAGGTGATTCATAACTTGAGGTTGAGGGTTTTGGGCAGCACCATCTATGACTTCCAGAGGACTTGTCCCTCATCTCAGCTGGGCACTGACCTGTGGCCTCCCTGTCCCTCAGGCTACCGGCACTGGCACGCAGACCTGCGGCCTGATGATAGCCCTCTGGAGGCGGGCTTGGCCTTCACCTGCAAGCTCAAGTCCCAGACACCTTTCCTGGGCCGTGAGGCCCTGGAGAAGCAGCAAGCCAAGGGCCTTTACCGACGCCTGGTGTGCCTCACGGTGGAGGAGTGAGTATCCTGGCCCAGTGGACGACTGCCCATAGCAAAGGGCTGGTGACACTTTTTATTCCCAGTCATAGCCCTGGGGAAGCAACACTCCCCTAGGCCAGGTTTCCTCTTTCAGAACGCACATGATAATTCATCACAGGTGGGGAAACTGAGGACTAGGACACCTGCATCTGGCTGAGGTCCATGCTGGTAAAGGTTGAGCTGGTATATACAAACCCAGACCCTTCCAGGGCCAGACAGGGCAGAAACACTTCAAGAGTTTGGGGTGTGTGTGTGTGTGTGGGAGACAGCAAGGCCCAGGGGACACATGGAGGGCTTACTCTCTGCTGATGAAGACTTTCAAAGAGAAAGGGGCTGCCAGGCTTGCCTGGCTGGCTCCCACGGTAGGTGGATTTAGGCACTGTGCCTTGGGAAGGTTAACCCTACTTTGGAGCTGGTCCTTGTCACCTTGCTTCTGATCTGTTCTGGTTATATCTTGCTTGTGGCTCATGTGATGAGGTGAGAGGGGGCCAGGCTGGGGCCACGAACCCCCATTTACAAGTGGAGACCACACTGTGTCAGGCACAAGAGCACTCACATGCTATAAGACCACAGAAGTCTGACTAGGAATCTGAGCCTCCACTCTGCCAGCCAAGGAGTGCCTTTGAGAATGTTACTAGGAGCCAGACCCAAGTTCTCGGGATTCCTGGGGGCGTTTGGATCCTGGGAACTCAGATTCCACTTGGTTCAGAGTTGTCCCACACTGAATGGTGTTAGCGGCCCAAGATGGGACCTGCCGAAATCTTCTTTCTTTCTTTTTTTGTTTTTTTTGAGGTAGGGTCTCGCTCTAGCCCAGGCTGACCTGGAATTCATTGTGGAGTCTCAGGGTGGCCTCGAACTCACAGCGATCCTCCTACCTCTGCCTCCCGAGTGCTGGGATTAAAGGCGTGCGCCACCACGCCCAGCACCTGCCGAAATCTTCATAGCAACCGTCTCTAGGAGGCAGAGACAGCTCTGGGCTTATTGATAAGGAGCTAACAGCCAGCCACAATGCTGCCACTTAGCTCCAAGTGTCATGAGTGACGAGAGGTAGTGAGCAGAGCTGGGGTTTGTCATCGTCCAGTGGCTTCTCCCTGGGCTCTCGTGAATCTGTCTCCCTGGGAGCTGCTCAGCTTAGATAGCGGGGGGGGCGGGGGGTTCTCACAGTGAGGTGGGCTCTGCAGGGACTTCCTCACCCTCTGTGAGGCACCGGCGGACCTGTGTGGCTCTGGAGCAGCAGGTAGGCTCAAGCTTTGTGCTGTAGCTCTCAGCCTCCAGTAGTATAGTGGACTGGTCCCCGATGCTTTGTGAGTGACAGCCTCTGCATCCTCCCACAGAGAGTGACTAAAGGGGATAGGAGAGGGGATGGTCACCCATAGGAGAGGGGATGGTCACCCAGTTTTTATCCCGTTCCCCATCTACTGGCTGGTGGGTGTGGTTCTGGGTCGCACAGCCAAGGGGCATCTGAACCCGCCCTGACCCTTGTCATTCCACCAAGGTGTGCTCATGGCCCAGGGGCAGCAATCTGCAGATGCCACCAAATGTCACTATCACCTGGGCGCTGGCATCCCTGCATTTTAGTTTGGTCGTTTTGCTTCCTGGTTTGAATTTTCAAAGACTTTGTAGCATGCAGACCTGAAGTGTATGGAACAAAGAAGTATCCTTTCTGTCAAGTGTGCATTGTACTGTGAAAAATAGGTGACTCAAACTCTATGAAATAGGCAAAATGGGGTGGCCTTTAGGCCATTCAGAAGTTAAATGGAACTGGGCATGGTGGCGCATGCCTTTAATTCCAGACTTAGAAGGCTGAGATAGGAGGATCACCATGAGTTCCAGGCCAGCCTGGGGCTACCGAGTGAGTTCTAGGTCAGCCTGGGCTAAAGTGAGACCCTACTTTGGAAAAAATTAAAAACAACAGACGAAAGAAGTTAAATGGAAAATTCAATGCTGTTCCCATCAAAAGTCCAATGGTCCTTCAAAAAACTAAAAAAAAAAAAAAAAAAAAAAAAAGCTAAAATTCATATGGAAGTATAGTGACCACAAATGAACCAGGCAATCCTAAGCAGAGAGCAATGTTGGAGGCATCACAATACCTGATCTCAGGTTATGCTGCCAAGCTATAGTAACAAAAAGAGCACAGTACTGGCACAAAACAGACATGTAGACCAAGAATAGAAGAAGAGAAGAGAAGAGAAGAGAAGAGAAGAGAAGAGAAGAGAAGAGAAGAGAAGAGAAGAGAAAGCCCAGGTATAAACCCACACAGCTACAGTCACCTGACTCTCAACAAGGGTGCCAAAAACATATGTTAGAGAGAAGGTAGCCTATTCAACACAGGTACTGGGAAAACTGGATATCTACATACAGAAAAATGAAACTAGATCTCAATAAGGCACCATGTAGGAAAAGAACCTCAAAATGAATCAGACCTTAATGTAAGAACAGGAACTTTGAAAGAAGCCAGAGGAAAACATAGGCAAAACACTTCACGATGCAGGAATAGACAAGAATTTTCTGGAAAGGACTGCAATAGTAGAGGAACTGATCACAAGGACTGACAAGTGCTATTGCATGAAATTCAAGAGCTTCTGCATAGCAAAGGAAACTGTTAGTAGAAAGAAGAGACATCCCTACAGAATGGAGGAAATCTTTATGAGCTATTCATCTGACAGGATTAATATTCAGGATCTATGAAGACGCAAAACAAAATCAAACAATGAAACACTCCAGATCATCTGATCAATAAATATGCAAATAAATTCAACAGACAGTTCTTAGAAGAAGAAATACAAATGGCCAGTAAGTATGTAAAAAATGTTTAATATCTTCAGCCATCAGGGAGATACAAATCAAAACTATACTGAAATTCCATTTCACTCCAGTCAGAATGGCTGTCATGAAGAAAAACGACAACAAATGCCTGTTTAGATGTCAGGAGAAAGGGATCTTTAGATGCTGCTGGGAGGAGTGTAAATCAGCATTGAGGATCCTCAGAAAATGAAAAGTAGAGAGACCATATGACCCAGCTCTACCACTCCTAGGTACAGCCAGAAGACTCCAAGCCAACATACCACACAGATGCTTGCCCTCCATCTTTACTGCTGTACTGTTCACAACAGCCAGGAAATGGAACCCACCTAGATGCCCATCGATGGATGAATGGATGAGGAAACACACACACACACATGCACGCGCGCGTACGCACGTAGAGGGGCTTAGGGAGATGTCTTGGTGGCAAGAGCGCTTGCTGTGTAAGTATGAGGGCCTGAAAGGGCCTGATTTGCCCACAGTTCAATTCCCCAGCTTCCCCATAAACAACTGGGTGTGGCCATGCATGCCTGTAACCCCCAGTCCCAAGGGGAGTGGACAGACACCAGGGAGTCACTGGGGATCATGAAAATGGCAGCCCCAGGTTCAGAGAGACCATCTCAAGGAAATATTCAGATGAATGACATAGGAAGACGCCTGGCGTTCCCTTCTAGCCTCTGCATACGTGCATGGGATGCATGCATGTGCACACGCACATACACACAGACACACACACACACGTGCACACATGCACACACACACACAGAAAAAAAGAAAAAGAAAATAAGGTATACATACACAATGGAGGAGTATTCAGCTGTAAAGAAGAATGAAATGGTGTCATTTGTAGGAAAATGGAGGGCACTGGAGGTTATCATGTTAAGAGAAACAAGCCAGACTCAGAAAGATGATAGCACATATTTTCTCTCCTATGATGATCCCATATTATGTATGTAATCTTTATATTGACTTAGATTATGTATAGATATGACATGGAAATAGAAAGGGACTGTATGAGAAGAAGGGGACCATCAGGGGGTGGCAAGGGGAAACAAGGGAGATGTAATGGTGTGAATATAAGTGAAACACATTATATATGTGTACAAAAATGTCACAATGAAACACATATGCTAATAGTTTTTTTTAATGATGTTAAATGGAGAAGGGTCTAATGCTGGGTCTTTTCTGGATACCCATGGCTTCTATCAACCTTACAACACTCGGATCCCCAGTTCACCGGTTCACTCACAGTCTCTGTCCTGGCATCCTGGGCTACTGGAGGCCAGCAGAGTCCCCACAGAGCAATAGTGGCTATGTGGAGGCATAGTGCAGTTGCCCTTTCTCTTCAAGTCAGAGTGGTGTGTCCCCAGCCTGGGCTCTGGAGTCCCAGCTGTCTTATTGCTTCTTTCAGGCAAGTGCCCATGTTTGGCCTGGAGGCCATCTGGAGAAACGGCCAAGTGGTGGGCCATGTCCGGAGGGCCGACTTTGGATTCAGTGTGAACAAGACCATCGCCTACGGCTATATCCGGAACCCCAGCGGTGAACCGGTGAGCCTCGTTCCCTGTTCCCTGTCCCGGAGAAGGGGAGCCGGATTTCCTTGGGCTCCACACCAGTCCCTGTGCACCACACCCCTACAGCATGCTGGGAGCACAGGGAGGGGGGAGTAAGAGGGGAGGGAGCACATCCAGGTGAAGGAGTGCTGGTACCTCATCTCCGCAGCTCCAGGCCTCTCTTGATCATAAGGAGGTGCAGGGCCGGGGTGAGCACCCTCTGGTCCCTGGGGTCAGAAACCGTCATCTTGAGACACTGCCCACCCTGTACCTGGAGGTGGACCTCAGAGTGACCATAAACATGAAGTCTTTTTCCTCTGCCCTCCCTCCTCACCCCAGACACCTCATGCCCAACAACTGAGTCAGGAACCCAGGCACCCAGGCACCCAGGCAGGGACAGACAAAGCTATAAGACGTGGGCACGACCCTGGACACAGGGTGTTAGACCATGTACCAGGGGAGCTGGGCAGCTAAAGGAAGATGTTAGTAGCACCTTCAGAAGGGAAGGGACAAGCTCTGCCTCTTCTTATCTTTCTAGACACAGGCATAGGGGTGCAGTGGGCAGAGCTATATCCTTCTAGGCTGCCAAGGCATTCCCAGAGACGTGCCTATTGTTGCCCCAAGCCTGACTGAGGCCTGCTGTGCTTCAGCCCCAGGCTTAGAGGTGCTGGCTGGCTTGGCCTTCCAGCCTGAGACCTGTTCAGTCTGGGCTGCAACCCACACCCAACTGGATGGAAAAGGTGCCAGGCTGGGGAGAGTCAGGCTACATGGGAAGGAGTGAGTCACAGTGATACCCATGGGGGTTTCTGAGTGCAGGAGCCTGGGAAGGTGGCCACTGGTCAGCGCGCAGTCCTGCATTAGAATAGGGGTGCTCAGGACACAGGCTTGATGCCACCAGCCTTTGGAACTCTTTTTGTCTTTTCTTGCTCTGTGACCTTGGGCCAGGCGCTTCTCTAAGAGTCTCAATTTCACCTATAAAATGGGGACAAACCCTAGCTTCCTCTCAGGACCAGACAGCATAGACTGACCAACACCCACTACACGGCTGGTGGTGGCCTCTGACAGTGACCCAGGGCCTCCTCTGACAGCAGGAGACCCCCAGCCTGGGTCCCAGTCCGAGTAGAGTTAGGAGTTCATTCAGTCATGCTCAGGGTATGTGGGGAAAGGAGGCAAGGGCTTGACACCCTTTCGTTCACCACCACTTGTCCTGGTTTATACTAAACACGACCCAGAAGGCACCTAGCATAGACCCCATGACGATTAAGCATGACCAAGGGAGAGAGGGACTGCTCTCCCTCCCTCTATGATCAGATCTTCCAGAATATTTACACCATGTGAACGGGAGAGTGCAGAAAACCAAGACCTCTTTCCCCTGCCCTTGCATTTACCAGCACTCTGGTTAGATATCCCCAATTTCTCAGTCAGTCTCCGGCCACCCCAAGGTCCACCTCCAGGCACAGGGTGGGTGGGCAATGTCTCAAGATGATGGTCTCTGGCCTGCCCCCATGAAGGAAAAGCCTGGGTGCTGAGGCAGAAGTCCAAGGCTCATATAGGCCTTCCCCAGCAGTACTGATGAGCGGTGTGGCTCCCCAGCCCCAGAACACCTTCCTTTACATTGTGAACGGCCAGTGACCTCCCAGCCCCACAGGGCAGGTGCCCGTGTAGTACAGCCCAGAGGCCTCACCTCTAAGCTCCCATTGCATCAGAAGCCCCCCCCCCTTGGTTTTCTCTTTGTCACACAGTCCTCAGCTACCCAGAATGCAGGGAGGGTCAGGCCCGGATGCCCTCCCTAAGCCTGGGCCTGTGGTACAGGGAGAGCCGGCTCCCTGGACAGCCCTTCCTGTCAGCGCAGTAGAATGTCAGGTTACAGCGCTCTCCCCCTGCCCAAGGAGCGCCTGTCCTCGCTGCTGCCTGGCCCCAGAGGGCTTGCTGAGAAGGTGGGGCCAGGGTGTGGGACGGGGATGCCACGGAGGTCATGCTATCCAGAAAGCGATTCTGTCCATCCTGGCTCTCAGGATTCCATGTCGCCTGGCTGCTGGCCCCTGAATGACAGCTGCTATGTGCTTGTCCGGGCTCCTGATTCCATCCCCACCTTCCCAGGGATCTGCAGTTACGGGCGTGGGAGGGCGTCTTCCAGGCAGGGAGGTCTTGATGACTGCCAGGACTGGACTTCTTGGACACAGATGCTCCTGCCCAGCTTGCAGGCACAGGGGATGTCACCTGCTTCTCTGAGCCTCAGCGTGGCTCCGAGAAGGGCCTTGCTATCACGATGGGCTTGCCAGAGGAGCAGATGGGTGGAAACCTACCGCGTGCCCCTTGCCAGGAATGAGTGACTCTGCCTCCTCCTATGCCCCTAGGTCTCACTGGACTTTGTGAAGAGTGGGGACTATGCCTTGGAGAGGATGGGGGTCACTTACGCTGCACAGGTTCACCTCAAGTCTCCCTTCGACCCCGACAACAAGAGGGTGAAGGGAATCTACTGACGGGCCCGTGGAGTGTGGCCACAGCTGCTCAGGGGCTGGGAACCCCCACTCTTACACTGCCTGCCGACCCCTACTAGACCCAGATGTCCCTGTGCCCCCTGAAAAACATGACCTTCACAACCAGGACAGGACTAAAGTGGCTCTTCCTGCTCACTGACCAAACAGTGGTCTCCAGTCCACCCCAAACCTCCAACAATGCAACTGCAAACGTTTTGGCTCAAGGGACCCCCATGAACTTCTCAGAAAGTATATGGTTAGGGCTGGGCAGGGGTGAGGGTAGATCTTAGTGGTTAGGGGCAGTTGCTTAGTGGTTAGGGGCAGTTGCTGTGCGAGCAAGAGAGCCTACCTGAGTTTGATCCCCACTACTCACCCATGTAAAAATAGCTGAGTGTGGCCACGGCTGCCTCTAACCCTAGCATGGATAGGGGAGGGTGGCAGAAGGATTACTGGGGCTCCCTGGTCAGCCAGTGTAACTGAAAGATGGGGAGCTCTAGATTCAGTGAGAGACTTTGTTTTAGAGAAATAATGTGGACGAGGGATAGAGGCGGATATCTGACGTCTTCCTCTGGCCTCCACACAGAGCACACATGCATCTACATATATACATATGCATATACCACCAAACACCACATTACATGCACACACATGCACATCACCTACTATACTCACACCAGAGCAAGAATAGATAATTAAAGAAGGTACGTGGTTAAACTTAGAAGACCTGGGGCAGGAGCAGGCAGGCTTGACCTTGGTTCCTGTCTTGTCTGAATGGTAGTCGTGGCCATAACACTTGAGTAATGAATCATGGAGATGGATGGTCATGGATTGATCAGCACTGTCTGCCATAGGCACAGGGTGAAGGGCAGAGGGATGTATGCTGAACGGGCACTGTTCTGCCTCAGAATGACTTATTTGTCAGATCAGGAACCAGAGGGAAACTAGAAAGTTCTTTTTGCCTTGACTTCTGGTTCTGCAGGTAGAAAAACCAGTGACATAGGGGAGCCTATGACATTTACGATTTCCTATGTCCATGCAGAAACACCAGCTCCTGCCTCAGTTTCTCCCAAAGCCATTGCTCACAGATCTAGAGAGGACAAGCTTGCTGCTCTGTGTAGGAGCCACCTGTGAGAAAGCTCATTTCCTGGGACTTTTGTCTCTGCCATAGACAAATGACATTTTTGCTTACGAGTTCCCTGGACAGGACCCTGCCCTGCACCCTGCTGGGGTAGCTCCCATTCCCCTTGTCTTGCCCTTGGCAACCCTCCACGCCTGCCTATGTGTCAGCAGTGACCTTACCTCTCCTGCATGGGATGAGTACCCACTACTTCCCTCCATGGACCTGGTCCCCTCCCTCTGCCCTATATCCTGGTTCCGATCAGTAAGATTTTTGTTGCTTTGAGGGGTCACATCAGCTCCGATGGAGATCACGTCATTGTCTTGTGGGGAGTGCCCCGTAATGTAGGAGAACAGGGCAAAGATGCTTAAGACAGTACAAATTTGGGGTCTCCTAAACCCATAGAGACAGCAGAAGGGAGATTTGGGTGCAGCTGTCTTGGGCGGGCCTTGAGTCTTCACGGGCTCATTTGCCACACACTGAGCTGAAAGAGTCATGCTAATAAAACCAAAACCATGGGAAGACGTATGGGTTATACAGATGGCCTTTCAAAAGCCGGTTTGGTCTCCTGGGTCTGGGGAGGGACTGCGGGCTGGAGCGCGTGAAGGCACTTCTGGCCCTCACACAGTGAGCTAAAGGGACACCTGCAGCCACCAGGGGCTACAGGATGGATGAGATGGAGTTGAGGATCCAGAGGGAAGGAAAGAGGAGGCACATGGCCAGATGGCCCAGCCTACCGCCCCCCCCACACCTACCCAACATGCTCTGCTTTGGTCAAGACCCCTGAGTTGAGCCTGGAACTGCAAGAATCTCAAAGCCTGGCTTTGAGGAAGTCTTAGGACAAGGGAAGTGGAATCTCGTTTCCAGTCCAACTCATTTATTTCTCCTGGGCCATGGCTGGGAGAAGCGTCCTGTGACTCCTCCATACTTGCTTGTGTTCTTATCATATAGCCCTTGTCTTCTCTGGAAGGGTGTGGGGTTACTGGGCGAGAGCAACCCTCATGAATTGCCTTCTAAGCTCATCTGCTCCTTGGGAAGGTCCCCATCATACCATGGCCCTAAGCACGCCATCATGGGTGGGTCACAGAGACCTCAGGCCAGGCTTTCCTTACTGCTCATCTAGAGACACTTCATTTCACAGCTGCTTTCAAGCCTTCTGGAAAATTGAGTGCCATGTCCCTCACTGTGGCTGACTTCTGCCGGTCAGGAAATCCTGGAAAAAAAAACTTCTTTGAAGGTGTCAGAAGTGTGTGAGGGGCCTAGGGAGGAGACAGGGGTCTCCGCACCCTCAGATGGTCTGGTGGGTCTAGCTGTGTTGGCGCTGAGAGGCCTCTGGGTAAGGAGGCTTTGCCTCTGCCAGAGACAAGCTGGCAAGTCTCTTCTCACCCAACCTGCCTCCAAGCATGCGCCCAGGTTGGCTGCCCCTGTCCCGTTCCACACTGCACTGAGCAAGAATGCTGGCCTCAGAGCGGGGCCAACAAGCCATGCCACTTGCCTTCCTGTGGGGGCAGGAGAGGAGCCCGCTGGCAGAGTGCAGTACCCATTTCCCAGTAAGGACCAAGGCCCTGGCAGCAAAACATCCAAGCCACTTCCAGCTCCTTCCCTCCCACATATCCCAGAGGCCTCTTATGCACAGGGCTGGCACGGGGCCACACCCCTTCTGCCTGGCTGGTAAACAGCAGAAGCACTTGGCAAAGGAGAGGCACCAGGCGCAGACCAGCAGTGGTGTACTGTGAGCCCGTCACGTGCCATAGGCCTGGGGTGGGTCTGACCTGTTGCGTGTCCTGGCGGAGTCCCGGCCACTCCACTGCAGTGGGGACAGGTGTGTGGGGCTCCCTCCCTTCGCCTCTCCCTAAAGACCAGCCCTGTCCCCCCTAGGATGCACACCATGCAGTTTGGCTGGCCCCAGCCCCCCTTTTCACTTCCTCCATCCCACGGAGACACTCAGAGGCCAGAGGGCTTGATGATGATCAGCCCTGCCATTATGGGGGACCAAGCAGCCTGATCCTGGGTCTCTGAGAAGGGAGCTGGTTGAAGCCCATAGGCAGAGTGGAGGCACCCTAAAGAGGCTATCTTAGGGTCACGGGGAGATGTGGACACTGGACATCCGTGAAGGGCAGCAGAGCATGGGCACTACAAGTGACCATCTCACTCACCGGGTTACCATTCCACCAAGATACAAAACTGCTGGTATGCTTTCTCACTGCTCCTGGCCAGTGGAGGATCCTGGGGCGGGCTCCAGAGGGCCTCTGAATACTCTCAGGCCACAGGACACCCTTGGTCCCCATCCCCTTCCTTCCTCAGTCTCCGCCAACGAGTCTGAGATCAGGCGGCTCCCATGTGAGCATCCAGGTATTGGGCTGCCCGGGTAGTGAGAGTGTGATGGGCCTCCTGGCCTCTGCCACCAAAGACTACATGATATCATTTGCACATGTGCCCTGGGGCTGAGGTTCCTGCTATTTAACAGGCTGGTGGCAGCAGCCAGGGACCAGGGGAGCTTTAGACATCTGGCAAGCCCGGGAGTGTCTGTCCCCAGGCAACTGTTCTCCATAGAAGAATGGGGAGCCTGTGGGGGAGAGGGATGTCAGGGCTCTCCATCCACAGCTGGTGGTGTGCTTGCTGCTATTCTGGAAAAAGAGGTTCCATCGTCCCTTCATGAGGGGTGCCCCTTCACCTCAAAGATAGCTGTACCACAAGTACCCTGTGAGAAATCCCTGTATCCCGTGGCAGTGGAGGTGGCTATCCAGGGCCAGCCATACTTGGACTATGCAGCCTGTGTGTGTGTGTGTGTGTGTGTGTGTGTGTTGGGACGGGGGGGGGGGGAACGGCCCCCTGCAACGTCACCCAGAGCTTTCTGCAGTCATGCGTTTGCTGTATGGCCGCACCGTCCAAGAAGGCAGCCAAGAGCCACACGCAGCTGCCAAGCCCTGGTTGGAGGGAGTGCCACCATTCTGTGGCTCCCGGGGGCTGACCTTGAACTCTGCTGTGTAGCTGAAGATGACCTTGGATTTTCGGTCCTCCTGCCTCTACTTCCCAAGTACTGAGATTACATGCATACGCCACAGTGCCCAGTTTTACGTGGTGCCGGGGATGGAACCCATGGCTTCACGAATACTAAGCAGGCACTCTGCCAACTGAGCCCCGTCCCCGCCCCTCTGCGTTTATCATTTTAATTAAGTTAAATAAAGCTTAAATAGATACCCCAGGCCAGGAGCTACCAGGCAATTTGGCCCTGGAGTGTCCCAGGACTCGCTTAGACAGACCGCAGCCCTGGCCTGGGGACACCCTACTTGTACCCCAGGGTCTCTTAATATTGACATAGAGTGCACAAAGCACAGCCTGGGACCCTGGCACTTCCTAGCAGTGGGAATCCTGGGCGGCTGAGAGTCCTCTTCTCCGTGGGAGAGCCACGCTCAGCCAGGGGAAGCAAACGACCCAGCGTGGCACAGTAGAGGTCGGAACGGCTCAGGAGCAATGACTCCACTCCAGCCGTTCAGAAGAGGGGTGGGCCTGGACCCTCACTTGGCTTAGAGCACGTGGGAAGGACATGCCAACAATCCAGCACCCAGACAGGTGACAAAATGCTGTCTCATGTCCCCATGTTTGATCCCTACAGTTCCCCCCATCCCGGGTTCCTGGTTAGTAAATAAGGAGATGGAGGTGGGGAGACCAGACAGGCCTTCTGGGCTCCATGGCGCACTCTCGGGGCCTTGTCTAACCCCCGAGCCTCAGTTTCTGCATCTGTCTGGGAGAAGAAACATAGCAGGCCCTGCAAAGTCTGTGTGGCTGGTGTACTGACGCCCTGGTCACCTTGGTAGGAGCTGTTGGCACAAAAGTGGGGGTGGGATACAGATGGTCGCTATGTAGGAGGAGCCCACACGGCTGTCCCAGGAGGAAGAGTGTGACCAGCTCAGAGTGGGGCAGGGAAGGGGAAGGGGACTGCGGGTCCAGACCTGTCACAGTGGGCAGCTCTGTTTTGAAACTTGGGGTCCTCTGGGAATCCCTGGGCAAGGTTCATATCTGTGAGCCTCAGTTTCCCTGGTTGAACTAGCACCCCACTAGGAGCAAAGCAATTGTGTTGGGGACCAGGCTACTCGGAGCTTTGTGAGTATTCCTTCCACCCTTCCCGGGGCTCTGTGTTGCACGGAACCCTTCTTGGGTTGTTCGCCAGGCAGGCAGAAGCAGAGAGAAGGCGCTTTCGCAAGGAAGGCTGCCTCCACCTGTCTCTGAGGCTGTAAAGATGACGGAGGGCCCGGCGGCTCTCTGGGCTTTGGGGCCTGGCATTTCACAGCGATTACGTTCATGACTTACGGCCGCCCAGAGCCTGTGATTCACACGATGCGGCGCGGAGCGTCAAGGCACATTCACTCCCTGGTAATGAAGTACTTCACCGAAGGGAAGGCAGCGCTTAGCTGATGTCTGCTGGGGGACGCGAGGCCCATCCATCACCCTCTGCCCAAAGGAACCTGGACTAGGTTTTGCTGAACTGGCTAAACAGAGCTGAGTCTCTTCCTCCCTCCCACATCCATCAAAAAGCTGAGCTGGTCCTTAGGAAGGAGGAGGCTCAGGAGGTCAGTGGCCGTTTACCAGACTACCCGAGGCAGGAGGCCTTCGCTGGACACAGGGCAAAGTGTGTGGCACCCTGTGGCCCAGAGAGGAGGTGCAACACCAAGGAAGGGAGCACTGGCCACCCATAGGTGTTAGCAGAGCTGACCATCCTTGAGGAGGGTGAGCTGACCTGAGCTCCATCTTGCAGATAAGGTGGGTGAGGCAGGTCAAGTGGTCCACCCAAGTCATACCTCCGCTAAGCAGAGGAAGTAGGCTTTCAACCCCTCTCTGACTCTAGAGCCTGGTTGGCCACAGCTGAGCCCTCCACCGAGAGAAGCTTCTAGCGCTGATGGCCCCGTTTCCCCGTGGGGCCAGCACCCAGAAGCCTCTCCTGCCGCTTGCGGTCCTCTTGGCTCTCTTTATGGAGCTAGTTGTTGGGGGTTTCCCTTTTAGGTGGGCGCAAATGTCTATTTACTGTGCCGTGGAGTGATTTCCTCCCCTCAAGTCTCTTAACGAGCTAAATGCCTTGTCCTGCCTCATCGCGGGGAAGCCGCCCACGGGGAAACACGAGCCACTGTGCAAGGAGGTGTTTAAGTAGCACTCTGTCACCACGCACACCAACATGAGCCACCGTGGAGGACCAACAGGGCGGGGACCGCATGACTCAAGCAGTCTGTGCCCAGCCTGGCGTGGCCGTGCTGGGAGGTAGGGTGGGGTCTGCCGTACTGGGCCCTGGGTTCCCACCCTGAGGTATCCTTACGCCGAGGCAATGGCGGGTGCACAAGGTCACGGTCTGCCCTGTCCAGGGAGACCTCTTGGGGTCAATCTCAGCCATGCAGGGTTTCAGGGGCACCGCGGCCTCAGGAGGGGTTTGGTCCTGCTCCTTCCTCCTGGGCACAGAGCGTTGTTGCCTGGGGGGGGGTCTTCGCGTAGGCGTGCACAGAGTCAACGTGAGCCCGAAGGGACAGCGTGGGGGGAGGGGCAGAGGCCAGCCCCCCCCCCCCCCCGCGGCTTTGTCTCAGACGATGTTAACCACGGTGGGACCGGCGGGACCCGGAGCCCGATGAGCGGGGCAGCTGGAGGTGGGCTCTTTCAGGGTGGAGATGATCTTGGGCAGGGGCTGCAGATCCCACTCGCCCTGCAAAGAAGGGACCACAGAGTCAACGGAGGCTGGGGAGATTAAAGGCGGGGTGCCGCCTCGCTGGTCACTGTCTGTAACAGCCTCTTGAGTTCTTGCCCTTAAACTCACCTTGACTCAAACTGAACTCCTCCCATTTTCCCAAGTCACTCCTGGGGGTATATACCTCTTCTCGTAGCCACCGGGTTCCCTAGTCAGAAGCTTAGAGCCAGCCAGACCTCTCTACCTCCAGGCCCGCTCCCCAACTCTCCACATCTGATGGTACCCCAAGCTGCTCCGAGGCTGAGCCAGTCTTTTCTTCCCTTGGTGTTGGGTGTGTGACTTAGCAATTAACTCCCCCCCTCTCCTAAATGCTGCCAAGGAAGGTCTTCTCTTGTTTCCTTGGCTGCAGTGCCTGCCTCCCCTGCCTAACTCAGCGGGCCCAGGTCTGCTGATCACTCCCTGGGCTGGCACTGCCGGCTGGCTGGCTGGCCTGGCTGGGGAATAAATTAGGTGCCTTTGAATCCCAGCAGGCCTCAGATAAAGCGGGAGAAGCCGGGAGGCCTTTACAGACTGTTGGTTTCTTGCCTCCCCTGCCTAGAACTTTATTTTTAGGTCCCGGGGAGGCTGCTGGCGCCTGCTCACACCGCCATTCAGACAGGGCCAAGATCAGTCCCTCTATTGAAATGTGGCCAGGAGAGGTGGTGGCCTCCTTGCCTGTCCCCCTGCAGTCTGTCTGTCTGGCTGGCTTGTATGTCACCATCTGCTTGTTTTCACCAACTGTCTTGTGTGAGTGCTTCTGCGTGCGTGCGTGCGTGCGTGTGTGTGTGTGTGTGTGTGTGTGTGTCAGATGACAACCCTGGGTGTCAGTCTTTGCTTCTACCTTGTTGTTGACCCACCTGGGGTCCTCCTTGGTACAAGGTAGCAGCAGGGCTTGTTGCTGAGAGCAGGCCAGCCCATGTGCACCGAGCCCTCTGCACAGACCCCACCTGGATACCTGGAAGCGGACGGCCGAGGACTTGTTGCAGTGCATGGAGATGGGCGCGTAGTTATAGAGAGCCTTGAGCGTGTCGCGATTGAAAGAGTTCCAGGGCACAGAGGTGAACTGCTCCGGGACGGAGGCCTGAGGGCAGGTGCAGACCTCCTCACTGTTGAACCTGGAGGGAGAGGTGTCAGGGCTCACTTTAAAACTGTGGCACAGAAGCCGGGCGTGGTGGCGCACGCCTTTAATCCCAGCACTCGGGAGGCAGAGGTAGGAGGATCGCTGTGAGTTCAAGGCCAGTCTGAGACTACATAGTGAGTTCCAGGTCAGCTTGAGCTAGAGTGAGACCCTACCTCAAAACAACAAAAAAACAAACAAAAACAACAACAACAACAAAAAAGTGTGGCACAGAGAGAGCACAGCTAAGCTCTCCTAGAAGTCACCCTCATGCCACCTTCTCCCCGGCCCTGCCTCCTCTATCCACTTCCAGAGAAGCTGTCTGCACCTGCCTGCTGTCTTTTGTCACCTTGGATGGTGGATAATGGTTGCTCTGGATCTGAGTCGTGAGGGGATTGATTAGTGATGCCTGCCAGCCTCTCCAAGGACGCGGAAGTCTGACCACACGCATGATAGCCTTACTTCAGGAAGTTAGCCTGGAAGTTCCTCTTGTTTGGCCACCCAGACTCCTCACCGGGTGCATGCTGGGTCGCCTGGGACAGAACATAGATCAATCAGCGCCTCACCTGTTTACCAGGTGAAAATATTTCTGCAGGAAGCCGGGGTCCACAGCGCTCTTGCAGAGCTCCAGGTCTGTCTTGGGGTAATAGTGCACATAGTTGACACACATTTCTTCGTGTATTCCAAAGCCCCCCTGCAAGGCGGAAGAAGACCCCTCATCAGCCCTGAGCCCATCACTCCCAGGCGCTATCACCCGGCGGAGTTCCCACGTCTGCTTGTTTCCCAGTGCAGCCAGGTAGTGCTGCAAGCCCCCATGGTGGAGCTGGAAGCAAGATCCCTGCCGGTGCGGGCTCCATTCGACAGGTGGTGTGTTGTTAAGAAAGCAGAAACAGTGTCAGCGAGGGGTCAGAGCTGTTCTTGTTTCATGGGGACAGAAATGGCAAGCCTGTGGTGGCTGGGGGTGGTCCCTGTGGTCTTCAGTGGGAGCTGCCCTCCCTTCATAATGCAAACACTCACTGGCACCAGTCGCTTCAGGATGACAGCAGGGTCAGTGCCTAGAGATTGTCACAACAACCTCTGCTCCCCAGGCCACTCAGCCATGGTGTGGAAGGGACAGAACTGGCGAAGTCCCCACCACTGACTCCCCCTTCTCAGATATGATGAACCAGCACTGACAGACGTGGAAGAGGGGCCGGAGAGATGGCTCAGCGGTTAAGGCGCTTGCCTGCGAAGCCTAAGGACCTGTGTTTTCGACTCTCCAGATCGCACATAAGCCAGATACACAAGGTGACACAAGTGCACAAAATGGCACACGCATCTGGAGTTTGATTGCAGTGGCTGCAGGCCCTGGTGCACCAATTTGTGCTCTCCCTCTCTCTCTGTCTCACTTTCTCTTTCTTGCTCACTCTCATTAAAAAAAAAAAAAGAAGAGGAGGAGCCAGATGTGGTGGCACACGCCTTTAATCCCAGCACTCAGGAGGCAGAGGTAGGAGGATCACCGAGAGTTTGAGGCTACCCTGAGACTGCAGAGTGAATTCCAGGTCAGCCTGGGCCAGAGTGAGACCCTACCTTGAAAAAAAAAAAAAAAAAAGAAGAGGAAGAAGAGGAAAAGGTCCACAGCTATGATCAAGACCACAGTTCCAGGGTCATGGGGGTGCCAGGGTAGGACAGAGCTCCAGATGTGATCCACTCAAAACCTCATGGTCTATAGTTAGTCACAAGCTGCTTCAGTGATCAATAAATCAGCAGATCCTTCCCCACAAATGACTGGCTGCTGCTCTCACAACTCATAACCTGCCACTCCATGGTGACTACCAGCAATCCCACTAAGGAGGGCCCTCAGTGGGGTGGGGACAGGGAGGAGGGAAATGATGGTACCAACATATGATGTGTCCATTCAAAGTTTCTACTTAATAATAATAATGATAAATAAAAAATTACAAAAAAAATGATCATGGGGCTGGAGAGATGGCTCAGAGGTTAAGGTGCTTGCCTGGGAAGCCTAAATATCCAGGTTTGAGTCCCCAGTACCCACATAAATCAGATGCACAAGGTTTGCAGTGGCTAGAGGCCCTCACACACCCAATTCTCTCTTCTCTCTCTAGCTCTGCTCATAAATAAATAAATTAATTAATTAAATACAAGATCAGCAGGGTCTGGGGAGATGGCTCAGTGATTAAAGACACTTGATTGCAAAGACTGCTGGCCTGGGTTCAATTCCCCAGAAGCCACATAAAGCCAGATGCACAAAGGGGTGCATGCATCTGGAGTTTGTGGAGGCAAGAGGACCTGACATTCTCTCTTACTTTCTCTCTCCCCTCTCCTTGCAAGGGCAGGATCAATAGCTGGGTGACAGTGGATGATCATGGAGAACTGCCCTCTTCATGTCCAGCGTGCCCAAGCTGGATAACATATTTCCCATCATGCTCTCTTTCTGCTACCTGCACACCTCCCACGAAGATGGTCTTCTGACTGGGTGTTCCTCCTCCTTGGACTGTCCACAGTCCAGCCCAAACAGGGCTCTATCACATCTCCAGAGCAGCCGGCCATGCCCCCACCTGGCCCTCTCCATGCTTACACTGTTCCTAGACTGAACACCTCCCCATCCCAAGAATGGGCTTTATCCTCTGGGCCTTGCAGCACACTGCTCCAGTCAGATCCTTTGCTTCTCCCCTGCCTCTTCCTCTCACCTCCCCCCCCCTCCTGTCACTTGTAGTTGATGCTACTTCTCCAGCAAGGCTTCTGTGGCCATTGCGCCCTGGCTGCCTGTCTGCTTTTTAATTTTTACCAGTACTTTGCTTATTGCTGGTAGCAGATGAGTAGGTCTGTCTCCCCATATGAGCTTTGGACTCTGGGAGCTCCTGACTCCTCCCCATGCCAGTCTAGTGCTGGGCACACAGGTGCCGTCACTATAGTGGCTCTCAGGCTGGGAGTGTGTGAAGCCAGCTTGCCTGTGTCTTTTCCACATGTCTGACTTAGTGGAGTCAGTGTGAGTCCTGTGTATGTTGCCCATGTAATAAGCTCCCAGGGGCTGTGAGGTCACAGGTTCATAAACCACACTCTGAGAGAGAGAGAGAGAGAGAGAGGCTGGTCGATTTGGGGAATGTCAGAGGGAATGGTTCTGCCCACCGAAGAGTTCAGCCTTAGCTTCAGGAATAAGTTAGAACTCCTCAATAAGATGTAGGCTCACCTACTCTCCTGGGCAGGCAGTGGGGAAAGTCAGGGGGAGACTTACCACTGTGGCCACCTCCCTGTCATCTGTGTTGTAGGTGCAGGAAGTGATGAGCACGTCTCCCTGGGGAGTAAACAGGCAGATATACGTCAGCACCTTCCCACCGGGAACTGACAGGTGGGTACGCTCAGGCCTTCCGCCTGTGCATGATGTGAGGTCAGCATCCACTGATGGGGAGCCTGGCAGTGGCCCCCTCCAACAAGAGTCACAGTCGGAGTGTCCCCCGGGTGTGACCCATCAGCAGCTGTGTGCACTGACTGACCATGCCACGGCTCAAGTTCTGGATGAGAGGGGCCGTACCCCAGCACCCCATCTCTCTTCGATTCTCTATGGGTTAGGGTTTGACTGAGGCTGGAGGATGATGCCTCCATGCGTGTCTCCTCTGAAGCCCCATGATGCTCATGTGCGTCTCAGCCTACCCTGTTCTGCTCGCCACGTGGATGCTCCTCCCCCATCGTTTCCTTTGTCCCTCTCCTCCTGGGAACGTTGCTCCTCAGACTCCCCCGTCCTTACTGGGAGGGGTACTCACCGGGTGGACGGACACAATCTTCTTCAACATGCGAATCTCCTGGGGAAAGAGAGGAGACATCAGAGATCAGTGGGACCTGAGCCTTGTCCTCATTCTTTCCTGGGGGCATCAGCTCTGTACCCCAGCTTCTCTTCTGCAGTCAGGGATGGCTAGGTGTGGACTCAAGCCGGGAGGAGACCTATCAGAGCAAAAAGTCACCAAGGTAATGACTGGCCAGGGTCCACCAGTAGAGGTGGTCCCTGTAATCCAGCACCACAGAGAGGACTGGAGATATAGGCCTCAGCAGGGGTGTTCCACATGCCATGGGAGAGAGAAGATGCGGCAGCGTGGGCTTGGCAGGTCCTCACCTGGAAGTGGGGGCTGTAGTGATTGTCCCTGTTCACAATCTTCCTCTCTTGACCGTCCCGGGCCAGCACGGTGACGACCTTCCTCCCAGTCAGGTGGGTGTGGAGCTGAGAGGCGAAGATGTGAATCCCATGAGATGGCAGGGCCTGGGGGAAGCAGGGGGACGGATTCAGGGCCTGAGCCCACAGGGACCTGGCATTGGTCAAGAATGCAGACAAAGTTCCTTGGCTTCCCAGCACATTTGCTTTTTTTTTTTTTTTTTTTCTAGATGTTTCTCTCTGATCCAGTGACCTCTCTAAGTACTGGTGGTGGCCCCAGCCCAGGACTCTCAAAGCCAACAGCTCCATCCAGAAGTCTGGCTGAGGGGCCCATTCAGGGCAGATGACTCCTCTATCCTTGGGTGTCCCCTGGACCCTGAAGGCTGGGTTCTCCCTCTCCTCTGCCAGCAGACCTCTGAGGCTGGTGCCCGGTGGGCTTCCCAGAGCCCTGCAGTGCCCATCATGTGCCTGGGCCAAGCCCCAAGTGCCCTGCGTAACAACCTGCGTCATCTGCCCGAGGCTGTGTTCTTCTCTCTGAGATGACAGTGATCCTGGTTTCCTGAGATGCAATGCATACCATGACTCTGTCACCTCCCTGTCACCCTGCCAATCTCCCCTCTATTCCCTTGATGCTTCCAGGGAGGTTCCAGGGCTGGTGGCTGGCGAGGATGCCCCCCCTTGGCTGCTGAACTCCATACAGCTCACCCACATATACTTCTGCACCTTCTGTTTCGTTCTCTCCAGATCCTGTCCCTGCCCTCGTCACTCTTGATACTTGCCATCGTTGATACTGGGAGTCCTTGCGGTCACATCTGTGGCAGTCTTTATGCTGGGCCAGGACCCTTGCTAATGAACGGGCTTCTGGCCTCACAATAACTCTCTGACCTCTGAGGCCTGACACTGGCCACTGTACTGGCATGTGACATGCGGAGGGAGGAATATGGTGTTCTGGGGATAAAGGTCCCAGGCAGCACACTTTTCTAAGTAGTCTTTTTGTTTTGTTTTTGGTGGAGGAAAGGGTGGTGTGTGTGTGTGTGTGTGTGCTCTGTGTGCGCGTGCTTGGCACACATCTGTTTGTGGGTGCGTGTGAAGGCCAGAGGTTGGCATCAGGTGTCTTCCTCCATTACTCTGCACCTTATTTGCTGACGCAGGGCCTCTCACTTGAACCCAGAGCTCACCAATTCTGCTAGCCTAGATTGTAGATTGCCATTTTGCCTAGGGGAATCCCCCTGCCTCTGCTTCCAGAGCACTGGGATTACAGATGAGCTGCCCCTGCCCTGCCTTGCATCTTACATGGGTTCTGGGATCCGAACTCAGGTCCTCACACCGGCCTCAGGTGAATGTTGCTGAGCAACTATAGGAACAGACGAGGATCGGTCTGCCTCTCGGGACTCTCAGTCCAGCTAATGCCTGAAAGACTGGCTACTCAGGTGAGAAGGTTACCCTCAGGACAAAACCTACTCTGTGGATTCTCTTGAGAAGGCAGATCAACTATGGACCACACTGCGAAGCAGCTTGCTGCTACGGGCACATCTTTGGGTCTGCGTTCTCACTCTCTACGCTGCTGCCACTGGGAGGGAGGGCAGGCGTCAGTCTCCTTGTCTGTAAAAGGGGTGTGTCCACACTGCCCTGGAAGGTCACTGTGGAAAGCAGAGGCAGCCCAGGAGAGAATATGACGTCAAAACCTGATATCAGACAGGTTTCTAGAAAGCAGGAGTGAATTGCACCGGAAGACCTGTGCAGGGCGCAAAGACAGATGTTCACAGGATATAGACGTGGGGGGGGGGGGGGCGGGCGGGCAAGGACGGGAAGGAGAGCCTGTAGCTCCACACACACTGAGCAGTACTCAGATGCTCTTCTCCCAAACCACAGAGCAACGTCACAAGTGTCAACAACACGGAGGTCATGAAGTCCGTTCTCGAGTGGGAAGAAGCCATGGACAGACCCTCTGGCAAAGGCTTTGCAAGATTTCTGGGGACATCCACCCTGGTGCTCAGCTAGCGACAGTGGCCTTCTCCATCCCCTTGGCAAGGCGTTCCCCGCGCAGGAGCCACTGCAGATTCTTGCCAGGTGAGAAGTGGGTCCAGCCAGGACAACAACAAGGTAGGGGACAAGCCAGGACAAGAAACCAAGGTGGGGGCCAGCTGAGGCCAGTGGAGTACCATGGGCACAAGTCAGGAGTCACTGCCCACTCACTCTGGAAGCTGAGGTCCCCATCTGCTCTGCCCTGTGGCTGTGCCCTGAACTCAAACAGCCTCAAGGACACTGGGTGCCTCCCCGAAAGCTGCCTGATTAAGCACATAGTGGAACCTCGTACCGTTGAATGTTCTCCAGTCTTTCAAAGGCAAGAGCTATATGAAAACTTCGTTTTAAAACACAGAACAGGGGCTGGGGAGATAGCTCAGTGGGTAAAGTGCTTGTCTTAACAAAAACGAAGACCTGAGTTTGATCCCCACTACCTCCATAAAAATGCTACGCATGGTGGCACATGCCTGTAATTGTAGCATTTGGGAGGTGGAGGGGTAGGAGGACCCCTGGGGCTAGTTGGTGAGACCTGGCCCTGTCTCGAGGGAGAGAGGTGGTGTTCTTTTTTTTTTTTTTTTTGGTTTTTTGAGGTTGGGTCTCACTCTAGCTCAGGCTGACCTGGAATTCACTATGGAGTCTCAGGGTGGCCTTGAACTCACGGACCTACCTCTGCCTCCCGGGTGCTGGGGTTAAAAGCATGCACCACCACGCCTGGGTGCAATGGTGTTCTTGAAGAACAACAACCAAAGTTACCCTTTGCTCCCCACATGCACAAGCACACACACGAACATGTACACACCCATGCATTAAAAACAAAACACAACTGTATCTTTTGATGGCCTCGGAGGCTATGTGGAAGTGTATAGGAGGAAAGCCTGGGAGGTCAAAGGGGCTAGGGAGGGGCACCCCTGGGTGGGTGGGGAGCATTTCATCCTTAACCGCGTTACGAATGCATGCATGTGGTACTCCCATACTGAAGCTGCAGTTTAAATGCAATGCATGGAGGTGCAGACATGGGCTCGTTGTTGCTGGGGCAGGAGGTGGAGAAGTACTGACATTCTTGATTCCAGGCCAAGGGGCCAAAGCCCTCCTGCCACCCCCCCCCCCAGCCAGCGCCCGCCTAAATGGGGGTGGTGTGGCCTGACCCACTCACCAGCTGGGTGCACTTGTCTGTACAGTAGCCCGTCAGGACAAAGGAGGTCTCCTGTGGGGGAATGGCCATCACGGGTGTGTACACGAGACCCAGCTCCATGATGCCCGCGTCAAAGCGCCGCAGGGTGGCTGTGTAGTACAGGCGGATGCCTGAGGAGTCCTGACGGCCTAGGAAGGGGCACACAGTGAGCCAAGAACCCCACCATACCCTTTGGTGACAGGGTGCCTGGACAGCCTTTCTGATGGAAGGGGACAGGGTGTGGCTAGTGTCTTCCCCGGTGCTGGGAGCTGTTCATAGGTTACTGCTCACCTCCATGGAGGTTTTGCATAGTGACAACCATTGTTCCCATTGTACAGATGGGGATACTGAGGCTGGATCCTGAATGCCCAAGACTGCAGGCCTGGGAAGCAGCTGAGCTGGACCTTGAACCCAGGGCTAGCAGGGTCGGGTCAGGTGCAAAACACTGCTGGAGTCTCTGGCCATCTCTTGAAGCCAAGGACAACTCCTCTGGCTCTGTCTTCCCTCCTTCCCCAGGTCCCTTCCACCAACATCAAACTCAAACAGCCCTTGTGTCTCTGGACTGATGACATCAGAGGTAAATGAGAAATAATTGGTTAATTCCGATGGGGAATAAATAATGAGATAACTGTGGGATTTTGATATTTATAGAAAAGCAGCCTGTCTTAGATTCACGAAGTGACAGGAGCATCCTTATATTTGGCACAGAATCCATGAATACGAGCAGATCATCAGGAAGACAGACTTCCCTGACGCTTAAGGAGTTTTTGAAAATCCATTTGCTTTCAGCTTTTAAATGACCAATAAATCCCCTATCATGCTAATGCCTGAGCCTCTTCACGCCTTCCCCGTGCACACTGTAGATAATTCTGGTAGCAGAAGCATTGCTTATGCAACCGGGAAGAAAGCCATCGGAGGCATTAGATGAGCACAGCCCGTGTCCATATCCAAGTGGGAGCAGCGGTGTGGGAGAATCTCCCAGCCACACAATGGCCCTGATCTAGGCAGCCATTTCTGCCCCTCGCTTGCATACATGACTCTAAGTGTTATTCAGAAGTAGAGAGGAGGAAAGGGAGCCAAGGAAGCGAGCAAGGAGTGAGAGAAGGATGGGGAGGGAGGGAGAGGTCACATTTGGTGGACAAGGATGTGTAAGAGAGAAGACATATTTAGTCTTTTTTTTTTTTCCGGTTTTTCAAGGTAGGGTCTCACTCTAGCCCAGGCTAACCTGGAATTCACTATGTAACCTCAGGCTGGCCTCAAACTCTCAGTGCTTCTCCTACCTCTGCCTCCCAAGTGCTGGGATTAAAGGTGTGCGTCACTACGCCTGGCTGACATATTTAGCCTTTGACAGTGTTGATTGGCAATCCTATCCCTAAGACCCAGGCTGATTGTCACCACTCAGGTGCAAGGTGATCCAGCTCTTCTTATTGCCCCCTCTGCTCCCCATTCACGCCCCTTACATTGTAGCCTCCCTATCCACGTGCATAAGGTTCCCTGTCTCTGGACTGCAGCACCTGACAACTTCCTTGTCTTTGGGATGTTGGGTCAGTTGGAATCGATGCAGCCGCTCTCTGGCCATGCCCCTCACAATAGCCCACTAACGTTGATGCTGGAAGATGAAAACACCAAGGTCCATATTAAATGCCACCCACATCAGATGGACACCCTAGACCTCTCACTCAGCCTTGCTCCTCCCTCGTGTATGTGTGTGTGTGTGTGTGTGTGCATGCGCGTGCATGCTCATGTGCATGCCTGTGTCTTATCTCTCTTCCAGAAGTCGGTGTGGCATGGTTGTGTCTTGCTCCCTCTGAGTTCCCCTCTGAGCCCAAACCAATGGCTCAGGCCCTGCAGGTCCTCAACAGGCGTCTATTGAAGGAAAGGCTCACTTGACTTTCCCAGGCTCTGTGACGGACAGGGTGGTGAGGAAGGGACAGGCAGGCATGATCCCGCCCTGGGCAGTCCAGAGCTAACTGCGCAATGTGGGCTGCCATCTGAGCACGGTGCTAAGACGTGTGCTGGGGAAAGAAACAGATTCAGCGCCACCAGCTCCTGGAGAGATAAGCATGGGCAAAACCCTCTGTCTTCAGAGCCTAAGGTCTGTTGCAGTGACCTGAGGATTGAGTGACCTCATTCCTGCCCCAGGAATGAGGACTTTGGGAACAGAGATCGCCATGGTTTGAGTAACCTTTCTTCACTGAGTGGTGAAGTGCTCAACAGCACCACACCAAGCCTCATCTCTAGGGTCCGGGACAAACCTCATTAATCAATTCCAGCACTGGCCTGTGAAGCAGGCATAGAATCTCAGTCTGGACACTGCTCAGACTGCTGATGGCAATAAGGCAGGCTCTAGGAAACATCTCTGTCACAGCCCTAGCACACACACACATAAATAGGAACTCCCGTGTGCACTCGCACACGCAGTGCCGCAGACAGATACGTCCCAGTGGGCCCAGTGCCCTGCCCTTCCCCGAGGACAGCCTGGGGCAGTGCCTCTCACTGATCAGGCTGTCAGACAGGATGCCTGCTGGCTCTGGAATGGCTTGTCACTCTGCCACCTGCCTGGTGTCCTGTCTCAGCCTAGCCTATCCTTAGAGGACAGAGCCAAGGCTCGGGGGTGCTGACAGGTCCCCAGCCAGCGAGGGGTGATCAGGGATAAGGCTGAGCAGCCTCACAGGAGTTAGACTCTGGGAAAAAATGGTGCTTAGGGCCCACTTGTCTTCTGTCCCACTGTCCTTGAACTCTGAATTAGCATACCCTTAAATTGGCCTCCTGGCTGGCTGGCACTGTGCAGTGATGGGGCGGGGCTGCGGTAACGCTGACCTGACATCTCAGGGACTCCGTAGCAGGAGAGGCTGTCTCCAGGTTCAGCGCACACTCAGCCATCACGAGGCTACATGGCTGAGATGGGCCAGAGCCAGGCCTCCTAGCTCTCAGTCCCTATTCGCTCTGGGACCCCATGGGGTCCTTTCATCTCTGGACACTGGTGCCTTCATCTGCATGGTGGGGACACAGAAAACCTCTACCAAGCCTTGTCACTGAGGGATTGGGGGACTCCTTGCCATCTGGGTGCGGTTGATGAGCAGTAAGTCCCTGGGGGTCTGCCTGGGACCTGCCGTCAGAGAAGGTGGAAAGTGAGTGTGGGGACACAAGGGAGACCAGGGTTGCGGACGGTGGGGTGTCGCACATGAAAGCTGAGGCTTTGGGGGTGGGTGCCACTCCTTGAACCCAGCAGACCCCATTTCCTGTCTGGACAGGCTACACTGAGGGCATCTAGAAGGAAGACACAGGGCCCCGAGACACACTTCCTGCACCCTTACCTTGAATCTTCAATGGGTTGTGGTAATGAATTTCCAGGCGGAGATACCGGGAGAACCCTGGACCCCCAAAGGCGATGCCAGCTTCCTCTGGGTAGTAAAAAGGCTGTGGGGGACAGGACTGTCAGATAAGGGACCCTCGGGGGCCTCAGATAAGCTTGCCTCACTGCTGGGAACTGAGTGGCGGGTGGTGGTGGGTGGCTGGATTAGAAGGGGGCTGTTTGGGGGCAGAGCGGCCCTTGCCATCTCACACGGAAGGTTCTATTAGTACGGTCCTATGAGGATCGTGTGGGGCCCAGGCTGAGCCTCTCTCTTGGCTCTCCAGCCCCACCCTCACCATCCTCTGGCCTGGGGAAATGCTGATGAAGCCCCAAGCTAAGACTTTGGACCACTTGTCCTGCCACAGGCAGCCACCCCAGGGCCATTCTGTGCACAGAACCCAGGCTCCTGAAGTGACATCAGCCCCCATATGGAACACACACTTGTGGTCACGTGCGCTTTATAGAAAATAGCAAAGGCTGGAAGGAGCTCACCAGGCCCCAAAGAATGGTAGAATGCCAACATCTTTGAGGCACTAGGGGCTGTTAAGGAACTACGCTGGTAGCCTCATGAGTCCACTGGCCATCTTCCTCTTAGGGCTTTTTAGGTGGTGGTCTTGGGGGATCAGGTATAAGGATGTCAGAGGAGGCCTGGGACATGAGATGCAGGTACCTTGGCGCCCAGGGCCCAGGCAGCCAGCACGTGGCGGCAGTATTTGAGGCGGTCAGGCTTCATCTTGGAGTCACAGGGTCCACTGAAGTCAGGTTTATCCAGCTCAGCAGTACACTGGAAGACCTCCATGTGGTGCACCAGGGCTTCATTGCCCTCAGTGACAATGGCCTCATACTGCAGAGGAACAGATCGCCCTGAGCTGGGAGGCTGGTACCCACCTAACCCACCCACTCTACCGAGGGTGATGGCCGGACCCCCATCTCTTCAGATGTTTTAGAGCTGCCAATCCAGAGTCAGGAAACATGTTCTAGAATCCACACAGAGCTCCGGGAAAGAAAGCGAATACCCACACAGACCATCCCGGGTAAGGCGGAGACAGGAAGACAGCTGCCCTCATGTGTGTAAGGTAACTTCTGAGCGAGGACACCGAACCCCTGCAGCTCCACTGGGAGGCAAGATGGCCTCTAGGTTGAAGCCTGGGCCCTGAGCACAGCTACGTGACCAAGTCATCCCCTGATACACACATGCTGTGTGACTCTTGGCTATGCTTTCTTCACTGGCATAGGAGAAGCTCCGGTCCTGGGTACCATTATGATATTGTTCCTAGTCACAGCTTCAAAGCAATTAATTTGAGCTGCTTTTTCATGAAGGGAGGCGGCCAGACAAATCGACAGACAACAGTTCCAATCCCCAGGGTGAAGGTAGAAACCAAGACTTGTCACAAGGAGACCGGAAGAGCGCAGGGGGCGGGGTACAGGGACAGCACATACTTGCTGCTGCTGATGTATGAGGCCAGGCTGGTACCTCCAGTTCAAACAGGAAGGGACATGTGATCCAGAGGACCACAGAACGGTAGGGACAAGAACAAGGCAGAGTGGCCCGGACCCCACATACCATGATGATGTGGTGCCGAGAGAAGCTCTGGGACAGCTCTATGACGTGACACCAGTATGTGGTCTCCTCGCTAGGAATGGTGACTTCTGGGGCCTTGAGATCCATTTTCTGCACGTCATCAGGCATGGCCGGGGTAGGGACTTCCGTCTTCAGAAGCTGCACGAGCTGCAGACCCGTCTGCAGGCCTGAGGTATTGATGGCCTCCAGTGACTGGACTGGCTCCTCCAGGATTCCGTACACCAGGTGGACGGTGTCGTCCTGCAGCCCAGACAGAACCAGGCAATCCCCCACTCAGAGCCCAGAATGGAAGGGACCACGTCCCCGCCCAGCCCCTCCTGCCAAGGCCACACACCTCAAAACGCTCAGCCCTGCACATGAAGAGACAATGTGAGGTTCTGTCTGGCCCTCCTGAAACCCCGTATGCACTAGGCATCGAGTCCACTTTGTCTTTCTCACGCGCTTCCTCCGCACTCATTCCTCCACCCAATCGTGGCTCCACGGTGAGCCAGGCCCAGCTGTGACAGTCACTTTCTTCCCTGACCCCGAGGTCGCTCGGGACAAGATAGAGGTCATTTCCTCTGGTTGGCCTAGGCTAAGGGGTTATTCTACCTTAGGAAGTGGAAAAGCCCGCTGGAGGCTCCTTGACGATGATAATGACCTAGGTCACCAGAGTTGTCACCAGCTCCCAGGCGCTGGACATGCGCATGAAAGGCCTGGGGGGGTCAACGCCACGCTGGAGGCGGGGCCGCGTCTGGCTTCCTTATAGGCTGTCGTGGATGAAAGGAAGCCAGTGTCCCTGGATGCATGCTGCAGTCACTTTCTGCAGTGGGTGGACAGTGAGCTTGGAGTTGTTGGGAACCCCCATAGTCTGATAGGGCAACTGATAGCTCTGGGCCAGCCAGGAGGCTCAGGGCTGAGCACACGTGGGCACTGGCATGCTCTATGCCAGTCTTCTTATGGGTTCTCCATTTGTCTGCCTCATGGATGGGGAAAGTGGGCCGGCCAGGAGGGCAGGGAGTCAGGTGACTGGAACAACCCACTCTCCAGGGGCCCTGCTCTGTCTCCAGCATGCCATCGTCAGTTCCTGGATAAGTCCATCCCTCTCTGGCCCTGGTTTCCTCATCTGGCAAGTGACCAAGCTGGTCTGTTTTCTTAGATTCTAGATTTGTCCATTAATCTTTCACAGGCCTGAGCAGGTGGTCAACGGTGTGTACCTCTTGCCACCATCCAGTCTTCATGCATGGGTTAAAATTCATGTTCCACGCCTCTCAGCGTACTGTGAGCCTGCATCGCTCACTACCCACCACCTGAACTGAGCCTTGAACTCCAGGCCAGTATTGCTCCTGCCCTAAATCATCCCAGGGCCAAGACCAGGTAAATACAGATCACTCTTCCCAGAACAGCCAGAATTATTCAGACTACAGCTTCCCAGGCCTGACTTTTTCCACAGAAGTTGAGCCTTGTGCTCCCTGTGTGGCCTATGGGACCTGGACGCTCCTCCCTGGGAACTGAGAGTGGACTCGTTCTATGGTACCAGCATTTCTGCTCAGCCACAGCAATAAAGCAAGTCCTGGGCAAATAACTACCCGCCCCTGCTGCTGCCCCCTGACAGGATTACACAAGATGATGGGAGTATAGGGCAGGGGAGCTGGCTCGGTGAGTCATGCGCTTGCTGCGTGAGCATGAGGGCCTCTGTTCGGTTCTCCAGCACCCATGTGCATAGAAGCTGGGTGTAGTGGCTCGTGCCTATTATCCCAGCACTGGAGAAGAGGAGACAGGGGATCCCTAAGGCTCTTTGGTCAGCTCATCTAGCCAAATCCATGAGCTCTAGATTTAGTGAGAGATCCTGTCTCAAAAAAGAAAAAAAAAAAAAGGGCTGGAGAGATGGCTTAGCGGTTAAGCACTTGCCTGTGAAGCCTAAGGACCCTGGTTCGAGGCTCGATTCCCCAGGACCCACGTTAGCCAGATGCACAAGGGGGCACACGCATCTGGAGTTCGTTTGCAGTGGCTGGAAGCCCTGGCGCGCCCACTCTCCCTCTCTCTATCTGTCTCTTTCTCTCTCTGTCTGTCGCTCTCAAATAAATAAATAAAAATTAAAAAAAATTAAAAGAAAAAAGAAAAAAAAAAGTGGAAAGGAGGACACCTGATGTTGACCTCTGGCCTCCACATGCATGCACACACAGGTGCACAAGCACCACACACACACACACACACACGTGACCTGCACCATAAGAACATTCATGCCTATGCCACATATACATATGCAAAAAATTTGACAAAGGTCAAAGTGCTCTAGGAGGTTCAGAAGGCAAGACAGGCTGGCTTTTCCTTGGGTCTTGGGACAGATAAGAAGCCCAGGTTTCGCAGCTATGAACTACACAGAATTGTACACAGGCCTTCCATGGTGGGCATCCTATACCTCCTGTGCCTGTTTTCTAGATGGGCAAATTGGGGTCTGGAGGAAAAGGGGGACTGCCCTGAGCCTCACAGCAGGTTGACAACACACTGAAGTTGAAAGTCAGGTCTGTTGGGCTCTGTTCGGAATATTCCACATGACGGTGATGGGACCAGGAGAGAAATAGCCAGGCACAAGATCCGGTCCCGGGGTAAGAGAGCTCATGGACGGCACATGTCGGGAGAAGCATATCAACTACGTGTCCACAGAGAACTTACTTGGGAACTCGGAGGCTGCTAGAAGAGCAGCTTTCAAACAGCTTTTAATTGCCCAGTGCCCCTTGGCCACCCCTGCTTGGCTTTCTCTCTGTGCCTAAGCCTCACCTTAGGGTTCCCAGGGAGGGAGGGGCCTTTAACCTGACACCGCACAACGCAGAGAAGGTCCAGGCAGCACTGGTTTCTGGTCTGAAACCCCTACCTCAATGAGGTAATCCTTAGGGTCACAGGTGGCAAAGGATCTCTTGAAGAGCAGGGACAGGCTGTCTGATGTCTCCTGGGCCTGTAGCAGTTGGTAGTCCTGCTGGGTGTCTAGATGTATCTGTCCCTTCTGGTCGCTCCAGGTGTCCTGCAGAGAAGACTCGGGGTGTGAGCTTGAAGGAGCCCATGCCCACGCCTGGTGGGGGGCGGACGAGTGCTTTCTCTTTCCCCGCAGGGCTCAAGTCTGCAGTGTGGAGCCAGTCAACGCTGAGCCTCACTCCTCACTCCCTGTCAGAGATTCTTTCTCGGTCTTTTCTTTCCTTTTCTGCAATGCTGTGGATCAAACCCAGGACCTGGTTCATGCAAGGCAAGTGTTCCCCCTCTGAGCCATACCCCTAGCCCCTTGTGTCACTTTCTATGGCTTGTCTTGGCCTGCAGGCAGTGGAGTTGAACCCCAATCCTGCTTTCTTCCTCTGTGGCCATGAACCAGTCAAATGTCAGCCTGGTCCACTTGCCTGATACTCTTAGGGGCTGTTAGCCGGGCCAATGTGTCTAACAGGACCTATATTGTACCCTTAATAGGATGCGTGAGGCATCTGGTAGGATCACACACCAGAATCGGGAAGAGACCTTGGTTAGACCTATACTTCTCCCACTGGGGAGGGAAAGTCCAGCATGGAAAGAGAATGGACAAACAGTTAAGGTGGCACTCACTCCCAGGGGCCCATTCTGCACTTGCATAACACAGACAACGAGAGCCTTCTTAAATACTGTACCCTAGGCATCTCTCACCTCACCCAAGCTCCAATCTCGTCTAGAATGGGTAAACTGAGACCCAGGATGGAGAGATGACTATGTTCCCCCAGGATGTTTCCTAAAACCTGGATCACCCATCCGCCTCTTGTTTCCCATCTTCCCCAGCCAGGGCTCAGGCCACTGCAGAGGACAGCCATTCACCTGGGCATGTGGGCTATGTGGGGGCGGGGGGGGGGGCACTCAGGAGCCATTCCCAGCCAGCGGACCTCTTTCTGAGTTCAGGAGCGCCATGGGCCTCTGCTGTAAGGCTTTTGTGTTTTGTTTCTACTTAGCCCTACCTCCAGGGGCCCCGTAATGTGTTTGCCTTATTTCCTTGAGGAAAAGAAAACCCTCGAAGTTTGTAAAAAAAAAAAAAAAAATTTCCCTAGAGGAATGCAGCTTGTTGAGGCTCTTGGGGGCACCCTCCTGGGGGTGCTTCTCTGGAAAGGCGGAATGTACCAGTTGAACATCTTGCTAAGAGAGGAGCCCCAGCGTTGACATTTGTCAGAGGAATTTGTTGTGCCAATGAGCCTGACAGGGTATGAAAAGGTCAACCAAGGGGCTTCCTGGGCCGCAGGATGTAACAGGACTGGGCCCTTCCCTTCCCAGGCCACATGTGGAGCCAGCTCTGCTCCGCCCCATCCCGCCTCAGGCAAATGGCTCCAGCCTCACTGTGAAGCAGGTAGGGGGCTGTTGGGCCAGGTTGTGGGAATTTAGGGTAGAGCAGACTCAGACTGGTGAACTCAAACAGTGAGGAGAACCACCGTCAGGCTGGGAGCTGGCGGCCCTGCTCAGGTAAATAAAACACCCCTAGTAAGTAGCTCACGCAGATAATCCCAGCACTCAGGAAGCAAGGGATGAGAGGATTGTCACGAGTTTGAGGCCAGCCTCAGAGGGTGACTGACTGGGGTGGGAGAAAGCACCTCCTGACTTGATATGGAAAAATCTGAACCCTGACTCTCTCTCCCCAACCCCTCCGCCTCCCGCCCTGTGTGTGGGGACAGTTGAGTTTCACTCCCAGAGAGACTCTGGTGGCCAATCCCATCTGCAGAGGAAGAAAGAGCTGTGATTTAGGAGTTGGGGGGAAGAGCTCCCCCTCTTCTAGTGACCCTCTGCATCTTGTGGGGGGGGGTTAAGAAGGCTATTCCATCTTTTAGGGTGACCTTTTCCCTCTACCACCCTTGCAGGCAAGAGTATAAGGTAGATCTTGCAAGTGAGGCACCAAGTGCATCCTGATGTCCTGGGCCCAGCTTGTGGGGTGAGGGTGGGGAGGCCCGCATCTGTTCCCACCACCCTCTCGTGCGGCCCAGAAGAGTCCTGTGCTCAGACATGTGCCGCCACCTGGCCCACTACAGGTGTGAGATCACGGACAGTGTGACGGTGAGTGTTAGCAAGAGTGCTCGTGCAGCTGGGGGTGCTGTGTGGCACAAGTGCTCTGTGTGCAGTTACCCTCCTTGGGATTGCTGCGTCCGTTATTTGCGGGTACAGTTAAGGAGCCCAGGAAACGCCTGCATCCCACTTCATCCTCACACTGGTGTCCCTGTGACTCTGAGGCTGAGGACGCGGGCCTGGCTCAGACCAGATTGAACTTAAGTGCTCAGCTGCAGTAGGCAAGCTGCCCTCACTGGTCAAAGAGATGAGAGTGTAGGAAGTGGGCCCGATTGGGGGGCAGCTGGGGGTTGGATATGAGAGAGCAAGCCCGGCCAGGGAGGGAAGACTCACTGCAAATAGGGACGGGGAGGACTGGCGAGTGGGCCAGGGAGAGAGCACTCACTGCGAAGTAGGCTCTGGTCCCATCTGTCCAGAGCACGATGAGGTCAGCGTTCTCCAGCTCGCCACGGTCCGACATCCCGAAGAACACCCCGGCCTTGAAGTCCCGTACGGAAAGCTGGAAGTGGATAGTCTCCTGGACGTAGCTGACGTTCCATGACAGTTTCAGGACTCCCTCGGAGTCCAGGGGGATGTGGTAGGGGAAGGGGCTCTTTGGAGGAACCGAGCCCTGTAGTGCGGCCACCAGGATGACAAAGAAGATGGCCACGGCTGTGCCGTACATGGAAGCCGCCTCACGCATACTGAGGCTGGGGCTCTGCATGGCTGCCCTGAGTTTGCCTGACCCACCGGGCCATTTATGCCCAGCCCTGTGGAGGTGGGTCTAGGCTGTAAGTAATTGCATTTGTCTGGTGGGGAATTCAATTGTCCCACCAGCCCAAGCCCCCGGGCAAAGGATGTGCTTCCCCATCCCCTAATTGGTACTAATGACACATGGACATCATCAGGCCAATCGAAATTGATCAGCAAATGTCATTAGAAGCGCCTCTGAAGCACTGTCCCAAAGCAGCCACAGGCCCTGTGGACACTGCCAGCCAGGCCCTTGTGGACAGCCTTGTAGGCCATCTGCCGGGTTCCACCTCTTCCCCACACAAGCCTACTGAGGTCCGAGGAGTCCTTTTCCAGGGGACAGTGAGTGGTGGGCCCCTGGCTGCTATTTCCACAATACTGGAGGGTGGGCCGCTTCAAGTTAAAAATAAAAGATAGTCCCCAAATAGCCCGTGTTTAGACACTCTCTCCACGGCCTGCTGTTCCCACTTTTTCTCCTGTTTCTCTACCAGCTCCAGCTGGCACCTGGCTGCTCCAGAAGGAGTGGGTACATCGCTGGGGTGCAGATTGACATGGCGAGTTGCTAAGGGACCACAGCACACAGACAGGTGGAGAGAGAGGTGCGTGGAGAGGTGAGCACTGGGAGGACACGTGGCCATCGGGGACTGCCTTTAGAGAAAGCAGGAGGACGGGCATGCCTTCTCCCCATCTCTGAAATTCTCCAATCCGTGACTTCCTCTTGCTTCTCAGGTCAGCTGCCCCACCCCCACCCCAGCGCTATTTGTCCTATACTGACCACAGGTCCTTTGCGTAGACCTTACTAGCCTGAAATGTCAACCTCCGTGCTACTCAGTCCTGTCCCTCTCATGTCTAGCAGCCCTGATATACTGTCACCTCCAGAGGATTCTGCTCGCCCTCCTCCAAGTCACTTACCCCTGCACTGTCTAGACCAGCATGTGTCTCGAACTGGGCTAGGAGCTCTTCTCCCTCCCTCCCTCCTTCCCTTTTCCTCTTATTCCTCCTTTCCTTGGGAGAATGAGGAATCCATCCATAGGAACACATCATGCTCTCAGCCCTACTTGAGCCCTGAGGGTAGGGAGACGCATTCTGCTTTGAGCTCTGTTCCACAGAAAGCAGAAGGGGCCCGTGTCCTTGTGCGCAGGTGACATTTGGAGCTGCCCCCGGCCTTGCCCTGGGGAGCTGTGATAGGTAGAGCTGTGAACCAGCAGGCGCATTGTTCCACACAGATGGGGACGAGCCGGCAGAAGTAGGGTGCTGCTCAGCTCAGTGGCTGTCCGCTTTCAGCAAGCCCCCACGGGCCACGTGGGGCGGGGAGACACTGGGAGATGCTCAGAGCTCTGAGTTAATAATCCTGCTCAGCTCTCCTGGGAACCAAGCTTCCTTGGAGAAGCGGGAAGGTTTGGGCGAGGGCTAGAGGGTGACCATAGCAGATTTGGTTCCTTTCTTGGAAACAGAGAGAGAAAGAGAGAGGAAGAGAGAGCAACAGTTGGTCGGAGCTCCAGAGAGCCTTCAAGGAGGGAGGTGGGTGAAACCCTTAGTAAACAGGAGAGTGCCACGCGCACGCACGCTTATTTTTAACCTCCTCCAGATGAGAACCAGGCTGCACCACGGGCCTTCCTCCGCATCTGACACAAATGGTTCAGCTGATTTCAGAAGTGCCGAGTCTAGTAGCTGCAGGAGACAGAAGCAGGCCTGCTTTGCTGGCCTTCAGAGCCACGCTTGTGATTGTCCCCATCTTTCACACAAGGAGCTAAAGCCGTACAGCGAAGAAAACAACACACCCAGGGTCACACAGCTATCAGGGGCACGTCAGGACCAGACGGCACCTAGGGACCTCAAAGTGGGTTCTCTCAGCCATATGGGAATGGGAGTCACCTCAGTGGCCAAGGTCAAAAACGAAAATCCCACAGCGGTCAGGAGGCTGTGCAGACTGGAAAGGGAGCCTGGGAGACAATCAAGAGGCTGGGGAAGGGGGAGCAAGCAGGCCCATGGATGTCTGTGCCATGCCCTTCCTCGTATAAATGGATCTTGGAAAGGAGCAATCTGACCCTGGATAGCAGACATCGCTCAGCTGTCCTGGTCTGTGCCCTCGTCGGAGGTGACACCCGCCTGCCCGCCCGCAAACGCTGAGCTGGCGGGGCACAGTTCCTCGCGGTGCTGGGGGTGGGGTCCAGCGCTTGGAGCTTACTGTTCTCTCTTGCGCTCTCCCCCACCCCCGCCCCTGCTGACTCTGGTTTATCTGTGGAAGTTGCTGTCCCCAGGGTGGGGGTGGACTGGGGGTGGCACACTGAGTGTCACTGTCACGGTGTCAGGAAATAAGCCCTGTTTGCTGCCGCTCAGCGCCTGGCTTCCCTCCAAGCTCATCGAGGGCTAACCTCGTTTAGAACCAATTTCAGCGTTTTAATAAGCCCCTTGCTTTTCCTGCAGCTCTCTGATGCCGGCGGCCTTCGGGAGCTGTAATCCCCCATCGGCTTTGCCACGTGAGGCCGGCTGTGGCTGACTTCGGGACTGTGGGCGTTGATAACCAGCAGTGGAGCGATTGGAACTGGGACACAGAGGCTGGATTGGAGACCTGGGCCGGAGAGGCCTGGGCAGGCCGCTTCCCAGCAATAACGGTGGTGGTGGGGAGGGGGGTGGTTTGGACAGGACCACACCTCCCAGCCTGAGGCCCATGCTCCTGGAGAGCTCTTTGTGGCAGGAAAGATCAACGCTTATGCTGACCACAGCTGGTACACCAGCTTGTGATGAGGAGGACGTCACCCTTGGGGGGCTCGCTTCCTGTCCCTCATCCCTAGCACAGTGGGTGTGGTGTGAAGTTGAAGAGACATGTCCTCCCTGCCGCCTCCACCCCCCTGCCCCCACCCAGGGTAAATGACATCGTGAACACATAGGACGTCCATGGCTCGTGGTGAATAGGGCTTGGAGCACTAGACACAGTGGCCACAGTGGGATAAACAGAAGGCCTGGGTGGGACACTCTGTGGAGCCCACCGCTGCAGAGTCAGGAGCACCGGGTACCCTCCAGGGCCAGGAGCAGCACTCTGTGCACAAGGCTCCTGTATGGAGGTGCCCAGCCACCCCCAAGTTACCCAAGGACAGCCTTCCATGAGCAAGGCCTGGATCGTCTTGAAATGTGGGTGACTTGGGCCCTTGACAGTCTTCCATGGGTTCATATCTTCGGAACATGCTAAGCGGGACAAGGAGGGGGTGTGGACCCTCAGGCCGGCAAAGCTGTCCGTGTAGAGCAAGAATCCACACATTCCCATGCCTTTCCACTCTGCCGCTCAGCACGTGGGGGTCAGCAGTCTGCAGAGACCGCCAGCTCTCCAGGAACCATCCACCCACTCTTGATGGGAACGAATCAGTCCCGTGAGGTGCTGCCCTAGAACTGGCTTCAGGGTGTTGGCTAGACAGGGTGGGGACTGGGGAGAGGAGAGCCTTCTTGAGTCCCGGCTGCTCCCTGCAAGCCCTGATGACTCTCCAGGGCTTCACAGTCAGTGGACAGTGACCCTAGCCTGAGCTGAAACTTGACTGATCAGCTCCTAGACCTTTGCTCACAGTTCCTGGGCCACACCACCTCCAAATCTTGCTATGGGGGGGGGGGTGGTTTCCACACCTATGTGACACAGATGAACGCTGCCACCAGCTGCTGCCTCATACTGTAAATATAGCATGATGCTACTCAGCCCAGGATCCTGGACTTGTCCAACTGCATAAGCTGAGAAAAGGAGACTCAAGTCCCAAGGTCACAGCTGTTACCAGCCTTAACCCCGCCTCCCCTCGATGGCTTTGGGGCAGAGCAGATTAGGAAACCTGATCAGCTCCATGCTGAAGGGCCGCCTCAGCAGCTCTTCTGGTTTCCGTGCTAGGGATATGGGACATCTGAGGTGCCACAGCAGGGCAGAGCCTTCAGCTCAGTGCACAGCGCTCAGCCTTAGCCAGCTGGGAGCACTGCTGTCTCTTGACAACGAAGTGAATGTCGCTAGGAGGCCTTGGTACTCACCCTGCTCCAGGAGTAGAAGTGACCCAGACCAAAGGAGGAAGGACCACATACTGTCACTTCCCTGCTCTGGTCTCCTCTCTCTCTCTCTCTCTCTCTCTGGTTTTTTGAGGTAGAGTTTCACTCTAGCCCAGGCTGACCTGGAACTCACTATGTAGTCTCAGGCTGGCCTTGAACTCACAGTGGTCTTCCTACCTCTGCCTCCCAAGTGTTGGGATTAAAGGTGTACACCATCACGCCCAGCTAAAGTCTCCTTCTCTTATAGGGCGATGTTGGAGCTGGCATGCCAGGTGCATGCACAGGGGTGAGGGCTGTGAGGTGACTCAGTTCAGGTGGAGGCTGGGATGCACCTACAGTAAGGATCCCATCAAGTTGGCGATCTTAAACCTGCAAACACACCTGAAATGACAGTACAAGTCCCAGAATCTCAGTCTCAAAAACAACTGCTACTGGGTGTGGTGGCGCACACCTTCTAATCCCAGCACTCGGGAGGCAGAGGTAGGAGGATCGCTGTGAGTTCGAGGCCACCCTGAGACTACAGAGTGAGTTCCAGGTCAGCCTTGGCTAGAGACCCGACCTCGAAAAACCAACCAAACAACAACAACAACAACACAAAACCTGCTTTTGAAACAAAAACTCACTATGTAGCCCAGACTGGCCTAGAGTTAAAAATTCTCCTGCCTCTCCCTTCCAAGTGCTAGAGTACAAGCATGCACCATCATACCCAGAGTAACATCTTTTAATTAATTTTTTTATTTGCAAGCAGAGAGAAACAGAGAGAGAGAGAAGAGAGAGAGAGAATGGGTATACCAGGACCTCTATCTGCTGCAAATGACTCCAGACACATGCACCACTTTGTGCATTAGCTTTATGTGGGTACTGGGCAATTGAACCTCAAGCTGTTAGGCTTTGCAAGCAAATGCCTTAACTGCTGAGTCATCTCTCCAACCCCAGAGTGAAATTTTTGAAGCTTTTGCTACCTTAATTTATTTGCCATGTTGATCCCATAGTGTAACGTTTAGTATCTTTTATTATTATTATTATTTGTTGACTCATTATGTATGTGGGCGGGAAGGGCACGCATGCCATGGTTTGTGTGTGGGGGGTCAGAAGACAACTTTGGGGTGTCTGTGCTCCACCTTCTTTGAGACAGGGTTTCTTGTCATTGCAAGTGACAGACTAGCTGGCCCATTGTGAGCTCTGCATTGCCCTGGCTCTGCCTCCCATGGTCATAGACTCCTGAGGCTCACAGATACACGTACCACTTTGCATCTGGCTTTACCTGGGTTCTGGGGAATTGAACCCAGGCTGACAGACTTTGCAAGCGAGTGCCTTTAACTGATACACCATCTCCCCAGCCCACATTTAGTATCTAAGCTGTATAGAAACACAGTTTGGGGTACTCAGCACATTCAGATTGTAGAGTGACCTCCGCTATCCACGTCCAGACTTCTCTACTGCCTTGCTGAAACTCTGCTCCCCTGCAACACTGCCTCCTCATTTCTTCTCCCTGGCGCCCACCATTCTGCTATATATCTTTGTGATCTTTGTGATCTAAGTGGACCCTTGGAGAACTTGCGCTTCTTGTGGCTAGATTATTTCATTTGTTTCTCCCATGCTCTAGCAGGAGTCAGAATGACATTGCTATTTAAGGCCAAGTAATATTCCATTGTGTGAACACGTCACTCATTGTCTGTTGCTGGACATGGCGGTTTCTACTTTGAAAAACAATTAATTTCATGTGTGTGCATGTGTGGATGCATGTGCGTGCGTGCGTGCATCTAGAGGCCTGAGGACAACTTCAGCTATTATTCTGAGGAATACCACCCACTCTGCTTTTTTGCATGCATATGTAATATGCATCGTGTGGTGTATGTATGCACGTATGTGTGCAAATGCAAACACCCCATGAGCACACATGCACAGGCCAAAGGAGAATGTCCAGTGTCCCCCACGATGGCCCTTCCACATGCTTCCGCCATACAGTCTCATGGAACCTGGAGCTTCCGGTTTCAGCCAGACTGGCTGACCAGTGAGCCCCAGTGATTCTCTGCTCTCTGTCTCCCACAGGCCTGGCATCCCAGGTGTGCGTGGCCACGGTCAGCTGCTCGTGTGAGTGCTGGAGATGAAGCTCAGATGGTCTCAGAACCTCTCAGGCCCTCATGCTTACAAGGCAAGTGCTTTTACCTGCTGAGCCATTTCTCCAGCCCCAGCCATCCTCCTGTTTTGGAGACAGGAGCTCTCACTGGCCTGGAGCTCACCAATTAGGCTAGACTGGCGGGCCAGCGAGCCCCAGGGATCCTCTTCTCTCCACCTCCCCACTGCTGAGATTACAGGCTTGCGACACCACACCAGCTTTTTTTTTTTTTTTTTACAGGTACTGGGAATCAAGTTCAACTCCTCATGCTTGCGAGGCAAACCCTTTATACCCTTTGAGCTACCTCCCTAGCCCCGTTTCCGTTTTCTGACTGCTGTGAATAATTTTGTTTGAACATCGGTGTGTAAGTACCTCTTTGAATCCTTGTTCTCAATCCTTCTGGGCTTATAGCCAGGAGTGGGATTTCTGGATCATGTGGATCTTAATTGGGGAGGGGATGCTGGGGATCAAACCTAGGGCCTTGTGCATGCTAAGCAAGCGCTCTCCCACTCAACTGTTTCTTCACCCCTGTGTTTCGTTTCTCTGCATGTGTGCATGTGCAGAGCATGTGTGGTGTACGCATGTGTCCGTGAGGATGCACTTTACACAGACCAGACAGGGAATGAAGGTGTGGGTTATCTATTCCCGAATATCTACTCTTAGTGGTGATGGTCCACGGCTGTGTGGGGCAAGCCTAAGGCCCTGGCTCCTGTGAGTTTTGAGAATCAATTTGTAGGACTGGAACCATAGGTTTGAAGGCTTCTGGGCTCGTAACCAAAGCCAGCCCCAGGGGCGCAAGGCCATGGTCAAGGAGAGAGTGTTCAGTCACTGGCTTCTGCCATCAGGCAAAGACATAGCTGTCCCTGTGGAGCAAATGGTTTCTTCCAGGTAAGTAGATTTTCACCCCGTTGATGGGCCACTTAGCTACTGGCCTGGGCCACTTCCCTCCGGCAACCATCAGATACTCCATTTCCATAACACAAATTCAATAAGGCCCACCAGGGCTTGCCATCTGCCTGTCAAAGATGAGGCTTTAGAAACAAGCAGGTCACCATGCCGGGGGGGCCTCTGACATTCACCCAGTCAGGAGTAGCTGCGGGCTGCACACTGTGATCCAATTTCCCTGCTGCTGATCAGGTTATGGAGAGATTTGGCCGCAAGGCAGCAGGGAAAGGGCAAATCAAAACGACCAGAACATAGACGCCTTCGCATGCACGGAGGAAGCAAAGAGGCACGGAGCTGGGCCACTGATGAGGACATCTTTCTGGGTGACGCACGGATGATATCTGGACGGACGGGAATCTTGGTAGGGCGACATCAGAGGCCTGCTCCATGCCAGCAGAAGGGTCTGTGTGTCTGTCATGTCTCCCAGCACAGGGGATGGCTGAGGCCACCACATGCTCCCTGCTAAGGGCTCCTGGTCCATTATGGGGATATAGGTGAGCACATCCCAGGAGATGCCAGTGTCCACCTTGAGCCCATGTGATTGTCCCCTTGGTCAAAATCATCTGCTACCACCAGCATTCTCCTGGGAGTACAAAGGACTTTTTTCAAACCAAAGTGTTAGCTGTCCCTCCCACAACTAGATAGACAGAGGTGGTGCTGGAGGGGCAAAGTGATCGTCGGTTGGGGAGCAGATGGTTCTGCATTAGCTGGTCATCAGCCGTGTTTGGGGCTTATGCCCTGTGCTTATTTTAAAAAATATATTTTATTTATTTGACAGAGAAAGAGGGAGAGGGGAAGAGAGAGAAAGAGAGAGAAAATGGGCATGCCAGGCCCTCCAGCCACTTCGAATGAACTCCAGATGCATGCGCCCCCTTGTGCATCTGCCTAACATGGGTCCTGGGGAATCGAACCTGGGTCCTTTGGCTTTGCAGGCAAACGCCTTAACCACTAATCCATACCTCCAGCCCCCTTGTGCTTATTTTCTGGTGGTCTTGGGTAGTGGAGCAGCTCCAAACCTTTGGCTCGATGGACAGGCATCTTTCAAACAAAGGGACACAACATCCCGTGCCAGACTCAGAGGACCTGTTCGTGCAGTGCTTGCCCCAGACAGGAGCTTTGGGAAAGCTAGGATGAGTGCATGTTTAGTGGCATTTTAAGGCTTCAGGAAAATGGTGATGTAAGCATACTCTCTACCCTAGAGTGTCTGAAAAAAAATGTGTTTCTTTGTTTGTTTGCTTATGTGTTGGTATATGTGTGTACATGTGAGTGCAGACGTGCATGCCCAGGGGGCGTCGTGTGGGGGCCAGAGGATGTGTTGCGTGTCCTCTTCTCTCCTCTACCTTAGTTCCTTGAGACAGGGTCTCTCACTGAACCTGGAACATGCTCCCCTCCCCCCACTTAGACCAGGGAGCCTCAGGGATCCTCCTGTCTCCACCTCAGCACTAGAGCTACGTGTATATATGGCCACATCGGCTTTTTTAAAAAAATAAGGAAAGAAAAGGAAGGAAGGAAGGAAGGAAGGAAGGAAGGAAGGAAGGAAGGAAGGAAGGAAGAAAGAAAGAAAACATGGGTCTTGGAGTTTGCTCTTACCCATGGAATCATCCATTTTAAAATTTTTTTGGGGTTTTCGAGGTAGGGTCTCTGGCTCGGGCTGACCTGGAATTCACTATGTGGTTCAGGGTGGCTTTGAACTCACAGTGATCCTCATACCCCTGCCTCCCAAGTGCTGGGATTAAAGACGTGCACCACCATGCCCGGAAGAATCATCCATTTTTTAAAAAAATTTATTTTTAGTTGTTTAGAGAGACAGAGAAACAGAGAGAATAGGCACACTAGGACCTCCAGCCGCTGCAAACGAACTCCAGATGCATGTGCCACCATGTGCATCTGGCTTACATGGGTCCTGGGGAGTTGAACCTGGGTCCTTAGGCTTCACAGGCAAGTGCCTTAACCACTAAGCCATCTCTCCATCCCCAGAAAAAAAAAGTTTTAAAAGAAAAAAATCTTAATATCATTGGTTTTAAAACATGAAATGTGGAGGGCTGGAGAGATTGCTTAGTGGTTAAGCGCTTGCCTGTGAAGCCTAAGGACTCTGGTTCAAGGCTCAATTCCCCAGGACCCATGTTAGCCAGATGCTCAAGGGGATGCATGCATCTGGAGTTCGTTTGCAGTGGCTGGAAGCCCTGGCACATTCTCTCTCTCTCTCTCCCTCCCTCCCTCTTTCTTTCTCTGTCTGTTGCTCTCAAATAAATAAATAAAAATAAACAAAAAATATAAAACATGAAATGTGGAGACTGAAGAGATTGCTCAGTGGTTAAATGTGCTTATTTGTAAAGCCTGATGGCCCAGGTTTGATTCCCCAGTAACCATGTGAAGCCAGATTCAGAAAGTGGGGCATGCACCTGGAGTTCGTTTGCAGTGGCAAGAGGCCCTGGCGTGCCCATTCTCTCTCTCCCTCCACCTCTGCTTGTAAATAAATAATAAATAAAATATTTTCTAAAATAAAATGAACAACTAAAAGTGGCCCACGGTGGACCAGGCCAGTCATCCCAGCTACTCGGGAAGCTGAAGCACTTAGCATTGTCATTCAAAGTCATCCTGGGCTATAGAATGAGTTCAAGTCCAGCCTTGGTAACCTAGTGAGGCCTTGTCTTGAAATAAAAAGAAAGGCTGGGGATGTGGCTCTGTGGTGGGATGTTTGTTTAGCATATGTGAGAGCCCTGTTTCATCCTTGGCATCACAACAAAAAAAAGGTATTTTCAGGCTGGAGAAATGGCTTAGCAGTTAAGGTGCTTGCTTGCAAAGCCTAATGACCTGAGCCAATTCCCCACTGCCCATGTAAAGCCAGATGCACAAGGTGGCACATGTACCTGGAGTTCGTTTGCAGTGGCTGGAGGCCCTGGCGTGCCCATTCTGTCTGTCTCTCTTCTTTCTATCTCTCTCTACTTGCAACTTAATAAATAAATATTTTTAGAAGTACTATAAAAGCCAGGCATGGTGGCGCATGTCTTTAAACTCAGCACTTGGGAGGCAGAGGTAGGAGGATCGCCGTGAGTTCAAGGCCACCCTGAGACTACAGAGTGATTTCATGGTCAGCCTGAGCTAGCATGAGACCCTACCTCAAAACAAACAAACAAAAAAGTAAAAAAAATAAAAATTAAAAAAAAAAAAGCCAGGCGTGGTGGTGTATACCTTTAATCCCAACACTTGGGAGGCAGAAGTAGGAGGATCACTGTGAGTTCAAGGCCACCCTGAAACTACATAGTGAATTCCAGGTCAGCCTGAGCTAGAGTGAGAACCTACCTCAAAAAAAAAAAAAAAGTTTTTTTTCAGCAGATCAGACTCCTTCACGGCCATGGAGTGGGGGCAGGTAGGGGACATGAGGTAGAATTGACAGTGGCCACAGGAGAAAGAGAATAGTGGTCATGAGAAGAGACAAATAGTGGCCATGAGGTGGGACAGACAGTGGTCATGGGTTATAAGATGGGGCAGACAGTAGCCATGGGACACACTGGACGGTGACCATGGATGGGATGAACAATGGTCATGGGGTGGAGTGGACAGCAGTCAGGTGGGATAGACAGTGGCCATGGGGTAGAGTAGATGGTGGTCACAGGGTGGGGTGAATGGTGGCCATGGGTTGGGGTGGACACTGGTCAAGGCGGGACTGTATTGGCAGCCATGAGGTGGGGGTGAACAGCGGTCAGTATGAGGTGAACAGTGGCCAAGGGTGGGGTGAAGGGTGATCATGGGCTAGAGTGTACAAGGGTCAGGGTGGGATGGATGGTGGGCATGGGGTGGACATGGAGTAGGGCAAATGGTGAGGTGGACAGTGGCCAGGGTGGGATGAACAGTAGCCATGAGGTAGAGTGACAATAGTCAGGGTGAGCTGTTACATTTCGACTAGCAACTTGGCCACTTGCTCCTTCTTTACTGTGAGGGTTAACAGGGCCTCCAAGCCCAGGCTGAGGCCCAGGGTAGCCACCTCAACTTGGCAGTGGGCGGGCAGCTACTGTAGGAAAGCAAAGATCCTTGAACCCAAGGAGAGGAAACTTCCCGCCATCCAACATGGACACGTGCACGCAGCATACCCCACGTTTGCAGCGAGTGCATTCCCAAGAGTCCCATACGTGCATAAGAACCTCATGTGATTTTCCCTACACATTCCTAGAATAAAGCTTAATTTATAAGTCACGTATAGGATGAAATTGATAGCAGCTAATAACAAAATACTGTTATCAGGGCAAGAGAGGTGGCCCAGTGGTTAAAGGTGCTTGCTTACCAAGCCTGACAGCCTGGGTTCAATTCCCCAGTACCCACATAAAGCCAGATACACAAAGTGGCACATGCATCTGGAGTTTGTTGGCAGTGGCAGGAGGCCTTGGAGTGCCCATACTCATGTTCTCTCTCTGTCTGTCTCTGTATCTGTCTCTGTCTCTGTCTGTCTCTGTCTCTCTCTCTCTCTCAAATGAATAAATAAAAATATCTTTTAAAAAATACAACGGGGAGCTAGAGTAGTGGCTTAACAGTTAAGGTGCTTGCCTGCAAAGTCTAAGGACCTAGGTTTGATTCCCCAGTACCCACGTAAGCCAGATGTACAAGGTGGCACATGAGTATGGAGTTTGTTTGCAGTGGTTGAAGGCCCTGGTGTGCCCAGTCTCCATTCTCTATGTGCCTCTCTTTTTCCTTCTCCCCCGTCTCTCTTTAAATTAAATAAATAAATGAAATATTTTTAATACTATGATTATAGTCATATACTTTAAAGAAGGGTATTTATAACTTATGAATTGTTTACTTCTGAAATCTCTGTTTACTATTTTTGGGTTACCTCTAGTAGCTAAAACCACAGAAGGTAAAACTTCAGATAATGCAGGGTGGGATGACTGTACCGCAGTGGCAGACTGATGAACAGAGAATCTCAAGTGCCAAGCGTGGAACTGGGCACACTGCCTGCATGACCAAACGTGTGAGCAAAAACCGCTCCGGAGGAGAGGCATCGTCTCAGAGGCAGCAAGCCGGTGCCTAAGGAAGCGGCACGAGTGAATCAACAGAAGGAGACTTTAAAATAAGCATAATTACTATCCTTAGAGAGAGAGATGCGGTTATCTTATTCATGAAGCAAGAATGGGCTTTTGTATAAAAGAACTAATTAGAGGTCGTGGGGATTTAAAATAGGCAGTCTGAAAGCAGAAAGAGACATGTGAAGAGCAAATTAGTGAGCTGGAAGATCGGGCAGGTGCCGCCGAGTTTGGTGCGAAGGGCAGAGAGAGGGAAGGAAGGGGAAAGGTGAGGGGCTTGGGACAGTTCCAGAAGCCCCCACTCGTATGACAGATATTCCCAAAGGGACAGCAGCAAGAATGGACGGCAGAAAATGGTCTGATGTCCCCAAGCCACAGGAGGACAGTTGGGTAGAACCCATGAGGACAGACCCCGAGACAGAAACCCACACTTAGCCCAAAACAGAGTGAAGAGTCTGATGCCCAGAGGGCAATCTCATGAAGTCCATGTGGGAGTGAGAGCACGGATGGACACGAGAGAGGATCCGTCCTGCAGGGGCAGGACCTGCACCCATGCCAGCGTCTTCCTGGTGACTCTGAATGCCAGTGTCCTGAAAAATGTCGGTACTCCCACCCCAAGCTCAGCTTTCTAGTTCCAGAGCACAATATGAATGTGGCTCCAGTATTTTCCACAGCTGTCCTTTCTGAAAGGGTTACTTGAGGGTGTGTTTTGACTAAACAAAAACCTTGACACATGAAAGAAGAAAGAAAGGGCAGAGGAAATGAGAGGGAGACAAAAATCAAATAAAACAATGTCAAGTCTAAGTAATTTGTAAGTGTCAAGAAAGGGATCTGTTGCCTTCTTTGTTTTATAAAAGATTTCATGAGAAAAATAGAGAGAATTATATCACAAATACTCTTTAGCTAACTACCCAGAAGTTGTCTATTATTCTATGTTTGCCTTATAAAAACATCGTATTCGTCTAAGGCCCTTTTGAACTTCTCAAATGGAATCAGCTTTTTAAAATCACGTAAATAATTGGGTTTTGGACATTAGTACAAAAAATTCATTAAAAATGTTTATCTTGGGGCTGAAGAGATGGCTTAGTGATTAAGGTGCTTGCCTGAGAAGCCTAAGGACCCAGATTCCACGCCCCCAGAACCCACATAAGCCAGAAGTACAAGGTGACACATGTGCACAATGTGGTACATGTGTCTGGAGTTCCATTTCAGTGGCTAAAGCCCTGGTGCACCAATTCTCTCTCTCTCTCTGTCTCTCATAAAAAAGAAAATTTAAAAACTCTAAAAATATTTACCTTCTAAAAACTTAAAATAAAATAAAGCCAGGAATAGTGGCACATGCCTTTGGTACCAGCACTGGGAAGGCAGAGGTAGGGAGAATTGCTGTGAGTTCGAGGCCAGCCTGAAACTACATAGTGAATTCTAGGTCAGCCTGGGATAGACCCTACCTCAACCGCCCCCCCCAAGAAAAAAGCTTACCTTGGGGCCGGGGAGATAGTTCAGTGTGTAAAGTGCCTTCCATGTAAGCATAAGAGCTCGAGTTTGAGCCCCAGAACCCACATTAGGGTTAGGCTAGAGAGATTGCTTAGTGGTTAAGGTGCTTGCCTGTAAAGCCTAAGGACCCAAGTTCAATTTCCCAGTACCCACATAAGCTTGTTTGCAATGGCTAGAGGCTCTGGCACACCCATCCTCTCTTGGCACACCCATCCTCTCTTCTCCCTCCTTCTGTCTCTCAAATAAATAAAAATAAAAATAAAAACAGGGTAGGTGTGTGCACCTATAATCCTAGCTCTGGGGAGATAGAGACAAGAGGATCCTTGGGGCTCAGTGGCCAGCCAGTGTAGCTTAATTGGTGAGTTCCAGGCAATAACAGACCATGTCTGAAAGAAGGTGGATGGCACTCCTGAAGATGACATCCAAGGTTGTCCTCTGGCCTCCACACGCATGTGCATACATGCGTGTACACACACCTGCACATACGTACAACCCCGGCACACGAACAGACATACACTCATGCACACACGCACTACACACATATACACGCATATATACACAGGTACACTTACATAACGTGTTTATTTTGTATCTGGCCAACTTGCTAAACTTGCAATTATTCAAACACATCTTCGACAGATTCATTCCACTTTACCAGGTGGAATTTTCCGAGTGTCACCGAATGGTCAGAGTTAAGCGTCTTTCGGTCTGATACTCGTGTGACTCCTTTCTGCTGCCTTTGGGACATGCCGACCTCCCTTGACGGAGCGGAGGGGCAGTGGCCGTGGCATGATGCCCAGCTCAGCGGCTCCTGTGAGCTCTGCGGGGTGCCTGCTGCAGATCGCTGTTAGATGCCTTTCACAGGCCTGCGAGGTTACATCTTCAAAATGTCCACTTTGATTAACTGCTCTTTCAGCATGTCTGAAGATGTTCTGAAGGTTTCCTTGCCTTTCCGTCAATACCTGGCCCTGATTCTCAAGGAGTTTGGGTTCAGGAGTCCATTGCCTTCCTAAAAAAAAAAAAAAAAAAAAAAAGATCACTGAGGGCTGGGGAGATGACTTGGCAAGAAAGAGTGCTTGCTGCATGAGCGTAAGGGCCTGAGTTCGATGCCCAGTTTCCAAGTAAAAAGCTGGGCATGGCCACATACACCTGTAACCCCGGCACTGAGAGAGATGGAGATGGGAGGAGCACTGGGGCTTGCTGGTCAGCTAGTATAACCAAAAACAACAAAAAAGGAGGGGGGGGGATGAAGAGCTGACTCGGCAGTTAAGGCACTTGCCTGCAAAGCCTAGTGGCCTGGGTTCAATCCCCCAGTGCCTACATAAAGCCAGATGCACAAAGTGGAGAATGTGTTTGGGGTTCATTTATAGTGGCTAGAGGCCCTGTGTTCATTCTCTCACTCTCCTTGCAAATAACAAACAAACAAACAGATAGATAGATAGATAGATAGATAGACAGATAGATAAATAAATAAATAAATTTTAAAAATGGAGAGCTGTACATTTAGTGACAGACTATCTCAAAAGGCAGAAAAATGACAGAGGAAGACATGTGACACCTTACTCTAGCCTCTGCATGTGTGTACATGGGGCTCAGGGATCTGCACATGCATGCACATGCACATGCACACACATAAAGAACATACATGAAGACCACTATGGAGAAAGAACACCTAAACAAAGATACATGGGCTAGAGGGATGGCTCAGCATTTAAAGGTGCTTACATTGCAAAACCTGATAACTTAGGTTGGAGCCAGATGCACAAAGCAATGCATATGTCCGGAGTTCATTTGCAGTGGTAGGAGGCCCTGGTGTACCCATACTCTCTAAATAAATAAATAAAATATTTAAATAAATAAAATATTTATTTATTTGAGAGAGACAGAGGGAGACAGGGGAGGGAAGGCAGGTAGAGAGAATGGGCATACCAGAGCCTCTAACCACTGCAAATGAACTCCAGATGCATGCACCACCTTGTGCATCTGGCTTATGTGATTACTCAGGAATAGAATTTGGGTCTGTAGGCTTTGCAGGCAAGTGCCTTAACTACTAAGCCATCTCCCAAGCCCAATAAAAAAATTTTTTTTAAATGCAGATAATAGTCCTTGTAGGAAGACATTGTCATATCATAAAGTGAATATCTACTGGAGTGGCCCAGAGCACACATCATGCACCTATGAACATCTCCAAAACTGATACATTTGCAATCAAGGCATATCATAACTCATCTGGTCCCAATTCTCCCCTTTCTGGATGTAAATACAATAGCGATTTATCTTAAATGAGATGTTGGTTTGCTGCGTGCCTTATATGTCCTTATCTCCTTGTCTATACTAGGCTTACAAGCAGTATCTGTCCTATTAGTCCTCTTTATGGGCAAAGGAGCTGAGGCATAGACAGGCCAGGCAACTCGTGCACGATCATACACATGGCGCAGAATGCCAGCTGGAACCCAGGTGCCACCACTTGGCCCTGCTTCCCAGCAGGTCTAATTTCTTCCAAATAATCTAGGACTGAAGCCAATTTTTCCAAAGACCGAGGTGTTTTTTTTTTCTTTGTGTGTGTATGTGTGTAGTGTGCATGCATGTGTTAAACATGTGGACACACAGGAATGCTGGTGCATGTGGACGCCAGAGGTTGGTATTGGGGGTCTTCTTCTGTCATTCCCCTCTCACTTGAACCCGGAGCTCCTGAACTCAGCTAGCTCAGCTAAGCAGCTTGTCCGGGATCTTGTCTCCACCTCGTGAGCACTGAGATTACAGGGGGGCTGCTGTGCCCACCCAGCATTTATATGGGTGCTGAATATCCAAACTCTGGTCCTCAAGCTTGCATAACTAGTGTTCTACTGAGCAATCTCCTCAGCCCACAGCCACAAGCTGATTATAAAGGTCATTCCACTGAGTACTCAAGGAAACGACACAGGGATGGAGAGATGGCTCGGCAGTTAAAGTGCTTGCCTGTAAAGCCTAAGGACCCAGGTTTGATTCCTCAGTACCCACATAAGCCAGATGCACAAGGTGGCACATGTGTCTGGAGTTCATTTGCAGATGATGGAGGCCCTGGTGCTCTCTCTCTCTAATAAATAAATAAAAATAATGAGATTTATTTATTTATGAGAGAGAGAATGGGCACTCAGGATCTCTAACCACTGTAAATGAACTCCAGACACATGTGACCCCTTGCGCATCTGGCTTATGTGAGACCTGGGGAATCAAACATGGATCCTTAGCCTTCACAGGCAAGCACCTTGATGGCTAAGCTATCTATCCAACCCTATAAAAAAGATTTTAAAAATAAGAATGACATGGGGCTGGAGCGGTGGCTTAGTGGTTAAGGCATTTGCCTGCAAAGCCAAAGGACCCGGGTTCAGTTCCCCAGGACCCACGTAAGCCAGATGCACAAGGGGACACATGTGTCTGGAGTTCATTTGCAGTGACTGGAGGCTCTGGCGCGCCCATTCTCTCTCTCTCTCCCTCCCTCCCTCTTTATCTGTCAAATAAATAAATAAAAAGAAAAGAAAAGAAAATGACAGAAAGAGAAAAGAACTCGGCTTTGGGATGTTAACCTTCTAGAATCTATGTCACATATATAGGATCTCTGTCACGTATCTGTTAAGGGACAGTTAAGTAGTCAACAAAGAATCCAGAAACAGACCCTGCACACGAGACAGGGTGAGTGTCAGCTGATTACTCATGCTTCATGACAAAGTGAGGCAGAAGCATGCATGACACCTAATTCATACATGACCCCCAAGATTCCAGGTGGGGTGAAAACTATCAAAATTGCAGAGAGGCTGGCCAGTGTGCCCTGGGGATCCTAAACCGAGGTCAAACGAGCCCCGGAAGGCTTCACATTCACAATGCGTGAAGAACACCTCAGGCCGACATGGAGATGCAGAGGCACAGCAGCATGGGACGAGTCCCCAGCGTCTCTCACTGCCAGGCAAATGAGAGTCGAAGGAGCTGTGTGGACAGGTAAGGCCCAGCCACCGCGTGAGGAGATGGAGCTAGCCAGCCATTCAGACAAGAGTCCTTGAGAACCCTTAATCAAAGGAGCTACCTGTGAGAAGTGGGCCAGGAGGCTAAAGGTAAAGTGACATCAGTTACAGGGGTTCCAGGAGGGTGGAGCCTCTCAGAGCCCGGGAGGACCAGACAGAACTCCACTGAGAAGAATCTGGAACTCTCCTACCTTTCCTTTCCTCCCTGTGGAAGCAGAGGAGGAGGGGGAGGAGGGGCGTTAGTCCCATGGAGAGCAAGCCTGGAAGCCAGGGGAGCTAGCTATGAAGTCCACAGCCCCACCTGGGCAGGAGATATCCTCTTTTTCTTTAAAAAAATATTTTAGGGCTGGAGAGATGGCTTAGTGGTTAAAGTGCATGCCTGCGAAGCCTAAGGACCCAGGTTCGATTCTCTAGGTCCCACGTAAGCCAGATACACATGGTGGCACATGCATCTGGAGTTCATTTGCAGTGGCTAGAAGCCCTGGCGCGCCCGTTCTCACTCTCTCTTTCTCTGTCTCTCTCTCCCTGTCTCTGTCTCTAATAAATAAATAAATAAATATTAAAAAATATTTTATTTATTTATTTGAGAGAGAGAATGAATGGGCATGCCAGGACCTCCAGCCCCTGCAAACGAACTCCAGATGCATGTGCCACCTTGCGCATCTGGCTTACTTGGGTCCTGGGGAATCAAACCTAGGTCCTTAGGCTTATGCAGGTAAGTGCCTTAACCACTAAGCCATCTCTCCAGTTCCTGCTTTCTCTTTCTTATCTGGGATAAGATGGCGAGGTGCCTTTCCACGAAATCCTCCCTCACTCTCAGGAGCTGCAAGGTGAGTCCCTTAATTAGGTGGGGTGGGGCCCTTTGTGCCTTGTTTTAAGGAAGAAGTGAACACTCAGCCCAGGGAAGCCCCACCCTGGCCCAAGCCCTTGAGACCCACCCCGAGCCTGACCTCCAAGAAAGGCCCTGAGGACACTTGATAGGTACAACACAAGCTACAGTACTGTTGGCTTTACAAAGTCACATGTACCCCAAACACCTCATCACAATAAAACGAAGGGAAGCCGGACAGGCATCAGGAACGGCCGCAGGAGTGTGACAGTGGCTTTATAGCGAGGGTGGGGCCGGGGGCGCCGCCACCCCCGGGAGCTTCGCTGCATCCAGCTTCGAGCAGAGGCTCAGGAGGGGGGCTGACTACCCCCCCCCCCGGGCCCAACACGCTGACTGTCAGCAGTGGATGTGGTGAAGGGCAGGAGTGGGTGTTTCCAACTGTGGCCCTGCCACATTTCCTGCTGTGACTCTGAGAAGACATCGATTGGCACAGACCCCCCGGGATGGGCCTGGAGGGAGCCGTGTATGTACCGCTTGCAGATGGGCTGCTGCCTCCAGCTGCTGTTTTAGGAGCCTGAGCTCGCTCCGCTCCCCACCCCCAGCCTCTCAGGAACCACAGCGTTGGTTGCCAAGGGGAAGTGGGAGAATACAAAGTAGTTTCTCAGCCCTGAGGAGGAGGGACACCCTGGTGGTGGCGGCGGGGGACGGGGGGGGGGGGAGGGAGTCCACAGGGTGATTGGTTGTGGAGGGCCATGGGCAGGGAGGGAGTCCAGCCTGTCCATACTGGGAAGTCCAGCCTCCCTCCCGGCTTCACGAGGCTGTCTGACCAGGGCACCGGCTCACCACCCCTGTGCCACACCATTGAGCTCCTCAGCAGCAGGACTGGGATTCCAGCACCAATCCTGGCGGCAGGTAGCAGTCCCTAGAGGAAGAGCAAGACCCATGGCCCTATGATGCCTGTACCTCCCGACCACCAGTCTATTTGTCCAGCCCTGCTCACAGAATGCACTTGCTGGTCAGGCTTAGCAGAGCCAGCAAGCCCAAGGGTCTCCTCTCCCCCCTCCCCCCCCCCATGTAAGGAAGATCTTTGCAGTTCCATGCCACACATATGAAGAAACGGAGGCCTGGAGAATGCTAGTGGAAGCCCCTGCTCACCCTTTTTGCTGGCTTGAGCCCCATTCTAACTCTTGCAAGTCTGCATCCACTCCCTGTCTGGCCCTGGGCAGTGGAGGATCATTCTACAGCCACCTCCACCTCCAGACCTGGCTACAGACAGCAGACCTAGCCATGGGCCCAGAGGATAACGGCAGAACCAATGATTCTCATCCTAGCCAAGCACGGCGGTGCACGCCTTTAATTCCAGCACATGGGAGGCAGAGGTAGGAGGATCGCTGTAAGGTCGAGGCCACCCTGAGTCTACTTAGTGAATTCCAAGTCAGTCTGGGCTAGAGGGAGACCCTACCTAGGAAAACCAAAACCAAAACCAAAACCAAACAAAACCGATGACTCTCATCCTGGGAGAGCAAGACAAGCCACCTGCTCAGTCTGCCACTTGGCACCCAACACTGTGCTTGCCAGCCAGTTGCCCCTCAGCTTAGCCAATCCCACAGGAGGCATCCTGATGGTTGATGGCTTCAGAGTGGCCACGAGGACCAGGAGAAGCTCTGCGGCCCATTGTGCCTTTCTGTGAGGCTGGCATCCGGGGCCTCCTGCCACCTGACACCACAGAGCCTCCAGCAAGTGCTTTCTCACACAGAAGTCTGTTGTCTTGCAACACACAGCCAGGGACTGGTGCCGGGAGCCAGCAGAAGGCAGGAACCCTGGCCTCCTAGCTCTGCAATTCCAGCGCAGAAGCTGGGAATGACGACGCTGTCAGAAAGCTTCAGGTCATGATGAGCATTCACAGGTGTCGGAATAGAGATGAGTGAGGGAATCCTAGGCATGCTGCTTGTCCCCTAGGCTTTGTGGTTGAACATAATCGGCCACGCCCATGTCCCCACTTTCTAGCAGGACCATCTGCTCCTACACAGTCCCGAGCCCAATGCTTTTCAGCTGCCCCAAGCCGCTGATTGGAGAGGAATGCAGTGCCCAATGCCAGGGTCCCCACGACTCGCACCAGCACACTATGCCGTTACCCTGGACAGAGGTGTGAGCGTGAGTTGTGGGAGCCGTGAGATTCTAGGCTCCCTCTTGCCTCATCAATCATCCTTGGCCTGCCATGCTCCTTTCTGCCCCCCAACATAATCCCACTGTTCCCCTTCTCCTCCCACACCCTCCCTCCTGTCACCCCCATCCCAATCTGCCACTGTCAGCCGGGTGTCAGGCTGCTAGCAGTGATGGGTTCTGACAGGAGAGAAGGGAACAGGCCCATTGTTCATTTTCTGTGCCTGAAGAGGGTCATGGGACTAGGAGATGGTCTTGGAGTGGGGGACAGAGCTGCCTATGAGCATTGTCCTTGAGACTCTCTCCTGAGGGGCCGATCCAGTCCTTCCCCGCCTTGAAATGAAAGGACTTCAGTCTGACATGTCATCTTTGTCATGCCATCATGTTTGCATATGTCAATCACAGGAGGTGTTCTGTGTCACCCTTTTATTAAAGCGAGCAGGTGCACCTCCTTTACAAGCCGCACTAACAAAAGCAGAAAAAGGTAATGGCTTTACACAGTCTAAAATGTCAATCTTTCATTTTATTTTCATAACTTTTTTGCTATGTGTGTGTGTGTATGTGTGTTGTATATGGGAGTACATGTACCCAGGAGTGTATGTGCATGTATGTGGAGGCCAGAAGTCAGGGTTGGGTGTCTGCCTCAATTGTTTAACACCTCATCTTTTGGACAAGGTCTCTCACTAAATCAGGAGCTCCCTGATCCAGGTAAACTACCTGCTCAGCAAGCCTTAGGGATCCTCCCATTTCTGCCTCTCACATGCTGAGATAACAGGTGTGTGTCACCACCCACTGCATTTTATGTTGAATCTAGGGATCTGTATTCAGGGCCTTGTGCTTGTGAGCACTTTACCCACTGAGTGTGTCCCCAGCTTCACGATTGAGCATCTCTACATCTCTGGGACCCTGGGACATGGCCAGGGAGGACTTTGGAGGCCGAATGAGTCCTGGACACTGTCAGTCAGATACTTCACTGAGAGGTGGTCAAATGAAAAAGATTTGTGGACTAAGCACTGTGTCAGGGAGGCTTGGTGGCAGAGCAGTACATGAGAGTTGTTGGCTGTCACTTGAACAGTCCCTGATCCAACCCAAGGAACCCTGTCCTGTCAGCACTTTTTCATTTTTTTAATTAAAAAACCTTTTGTTTTTTTTTGAGGTAGGGTCTTGCTCTAGCCCAGGCTGACCTAGACCTATGTAGTCTCAGAGTGGCCTCAAACTCACAGTGATCCTCACACCTCTGTCTCCCGAGTGCTGGGATTAAAGGTGTGCCCTGCCACGCCCAGCTCCTGTCAACTTCTAAGACCTTCACCTAACTCTGAGCTTCCAAAATGCAAGGACTCTCATCTTTAGCCTCTGCTCCCATGGCGTGGCGAATGAATGAATTCTGTCCTGAGCAGTGGGAAGCGGCTTACCTGTGGAGATGAAGAGCCTCCTACGTAAGGCCTCTCTGCAGTGAAAAGAATATCCTGATACCACTAAGCGTCCTGAAACAGTACTCTCTCTGGGGCTCCTGTTCCCCCAATCCCTCCTACGTGGAACTTACCAGCATGGCCTGTGATTCAAATAAGGAGCCCCAAGGGATTCCAAGCCGCTGCCTGCATGCTCACCTCATCCATCATCTTCATGATCCCGCGAGAGCGAGTGCATGGAGCTCACTGTCACAATGTTTTAAGATGCGGAGGTAATTAAACACCACCACGAGAGCTTTTCAAACAGACAAAGCTGTCTCTGGGAACTAGAGCAAAGGAAGCACGTCTCATCCTCCCATGTTCCACACCCCCCCCATTCTCTGTTCTCTTACACACTTGCCATCTACCCTTTCTCTCTCCTTGCACATGATGCCACATTGTATTCCTGGCTGCGCTGAAGAGATGGCTAACATAACAGCTCTTAACTGGGGACTCGAGGGCACATGCCTCCTCATATCACAAAACAGCCACCGTGTCCCGATTTCTGACCCTCAGGAAATTGTTTTAGTGTGTTTATGTCTGCATAGATGTGGTTGCGATATGTGTGCACAGGTGCATGTGCATGTGTGTGAACATGTGTTCGCAGGTAAGCAAGCATGTGGAGAGAGGCTGTTGTCAAGTATTCTCATGGATCACTCTGAACCTCACTTACTGAAGCAGGTTCTCTCACTGAAACCCAGAGCTCATCGATTTGGCTCCTTTAGCTAGCCTGTTTGCCTGGTGGTCTCGTCTCCATCTCCCACATTCTGGGATTACAAAACAGGCCATCACACTATCCAGCGTTTACTGGGTGCCAGACTCCCAACCTCAGCTCCTCACACTTCAAGCACGCATCTCCATAGCCCCCATCAGGAAGATTTCAATTCATTTGCTGCCTGGACGGGTCTGAGCAGGACAGATCACCTGGTGTTGGGCAGCACACGTTTCTGCCATGGGGCCCATTCATGAGCTCCTCGCGACTACAGACTGAGAAAGAACAAGGCTATGGCCCAACAGAGACGAATGGACAAATTACCCGAAACTTAGGTGCTTTCCATAATGGTGAGCAGAAAAAGCAAACACTTTAGGCCTCTGGCCTGTTGCCAGGAAGAACTTGGAAAAGTCACCCTGGAGCCCCTGTCAAGGGCCCTGGAATCCCCAGGAAGCCAAAAGAGAAGATGTTGCAACCTATGAACTGGATACACGGCCCCTTCCAAAATATCTCAGGCTTCCAGGACTGCATAGGTCCCAACTAGCTCCTGCTTGGCTATGTCTAGAGACATAAACTTACCTCTTCCGGAAGGTTCCTGGAAAGAGGATTGGAAATGCTCTTGGCTACAATTCTTAAGCTTCCTCCCTTGAGCACTTTGTTCCTTTTCTAAAGATTGGCACTTTAGTCATGAGCAGTAGCTGGGTACATGCCTTCTTCTCCTACAGACCTGGTGCCATCTCTAAGAGGTTTCCATGGCTTAGCATGGTAGAGAGACATGACCCCACAATCACTAGCAGTGGGGTTTTTTCCCCCCATATATCTGGCCAGTGAGCCTACCCTGAGCTTGGAAACTTGTACAGCTCGTGCCTTTGTCAGGAACTCAAGAGGATGCCGTCTTTGAACCATGAAGGCATCCCCACCTGTCTCCAAGAGACTGGCACACCCAATGGTCCCATCTTCACAGCACTGAGCTGATCTTACACAAGCCTCTTTGCCCAGGGTGGAAAGTGAGCCTCCGTCAAGTGCAGCACGTGTTTAGTGTTGGAGAATTTTTTTCAACCGACATCACCATCTGTTGGGTCTGAGTTACAGCCACGAAGTTCTGTGTTGTGGAAGGATGCCGATGACGGTGACGGGATGGAGCCGCTGCTGCCGTCAACTGAGGTTGCCACGCAACTGGAGAGCGTGCTGTAGTGGAAGGGCTACGCTCCTCCGCCCCCGGGCCTGCTGCCGGCCAGCCTGGGAGAAATGTGTGTAGCTAGACTTCTTTTTTGTATGCATTAGGAAAACTTGCTATTTAAGGAAGCCCGATGGCGTGTTGTTTCTGTGAAGTCAGATCAGAGACTCCTCCTCCTCACCTCCCCCCATCTCTATTCTTGGAAATGGGCTTTTGCTTAAAACCACATCATGCTTCTGTACCCAAAGAATAAGTTGGGTGGTGACCGTCTGGCATCGTTATCCAGATCCAATCTGCTCGGTGCTCTTCTTTGATGGCTCTGTGACTTTGGGTAAGCACCTCACCTCTCTGGCACTACGATGTAGTAAGGGTAAAGAAGGCGTCTCCTGTATGCATTGCAGCTCATCAAAACTGGTCCAGGTGTGATGGCTCACGTCTTTAGTCCCAGCACTAGGGAGGCTGAGGTACAAGGATGGCTATGAGTTCAAGGTCAGCCTGGGCTAGAGAGTGAGTTCCCACCTCAAAACACAACAAGAAAAGTAGTCTCAGGGTTGGGGAGATGGCTCAGCAGGTAAGAGAGCTTACCATACAAGCATGAAGGCCTGAGAGGGCCTGGTTCACCTTGAGTTTGATTGCCCAGCATAAATAGCTAGGCATGGCCACTCATCTCTGTCACCCCAGTCCTGGGAGGAGCAGAGACCAGGGAATTGCTGGAGCTCTCTGATCAGCTAGCGTGACCAAACATGGCAGCGCTGGGCTCAGTGAGAGACTCCTCCGGCTCCGGGAAACACACGGATAAGCACTGACCCTCGTCCATGCATGGACATAGGGTGTATGCATCTGCACAGACATGTGCAAACACCATACATACACACGTACAACATAAGAACTACTCTTTGTTTAAATAAAATGAATTCGACTTGAAGAAGACCGCTTTATTGCAAGTACCAAGAACACAACTCTCTGGTGTTTTGTGTTTTTTTTTTTTTTTTTTTTTTTTAAGGCTCTGGCCTGGTGCCAGTGCCAGGGTGGGAAAGGAAGATCTTGGAAAAGTCACCCTGGAGCAGAGACCAAGGAATTGTTGGAGCTCTCTGGTCAATTCTCTGGACATGGGAACAGGGGCTACTGAGCCAGGTCAGGGCTTGGCAGGGACGCTGATTTTAATTGAAATTCTTGGCACATATCTGCCAGGATTGAAGTGATCCTGAGACAACAACCCAAACTAAGTTGTCTTGATGGGGACTGTGAGTAAAAATGTTGATTTAACGGGCTCCTAGACCGACTCCCAGGTGTGGATTGACTGGCTTGCTTGCTCTCGGGCGGTCTCTCCTCTCCTCTCCTGGCATCTGCAGTCACTGTGGGCAACCATTTGTTCAGTCTGTGGGTGGGGGAGATCTGCAGGCAGGATGGGGAGCCCGTGCTTGGGAGTCCATCAGCCCCAGCACAGGCTTGCCGCCCACAGGGTGTCCTCACCTGCAAAGCAGGCCTCTGGCCCGGTTCTACACAGCCTTGCCGAGCAGGCTGGATGAGACAAACGTGCACAAGTGTTTGGCCTTGTGTCTGGATCTCGTTGAGCATGTAATGAGTGATGTTGACCGGGAGATAAGTGCCTGGTGGAAGCAGCCTGTGAGTGCAGTTAATTAATGAATCAAACACGGCCGCTGGTCCCTGGGGAAATGAGGCAGGTGACGTTTAATTATCCAGCTAGCAAGGGACAGAGATACTCCCAGAGCCAGGGACCAGCTCTACTCTCTTCTGTTAGTTAAGTGTAATACAGGGTATTCCCAATTTGTAGGAAGGAAGCTCCAGGGCCAAAGATCCGAGCAGTTCTGAGAAACCCAGCAGGGACCTTGTGCGAGGGCCCTGCAGGAGAGGCAGCAGGAGGGGTACCTGAAACTCTCTGGCTCAGTTTCCCCCCGGTCCTGTGACACACGTGGGAACAAGTTTGTCTGTCCTGTGCTCAGCCTGTGCGCAAAGGGGGATCAGACTCCAACAGTTTTCTCGCCCCTGTCTGCCATTATTCTCCTCTACAGAATGGGTTTTCCCCACCAGGACAGAGCATCTTACAGAGTGTCAGGTAACTAATAATAAAAGGGAACGTTTGCACGAGGCTTCCAGTGAGCTGCACAGCGCCCTGACTGTTGTGCACTGTAGCTCCAAGCTTCCTCCGCTGCCGACTTCCCTCGGCTTGGGGTCTATGGCCGTGGCTCCCCTTTCAGCATCTGCATGGATGGGGCCCTGCCTCAGAGGCACATCTCTCAAGCTGAAAGTTCTTCCTCGTGTTCAGCTCAAACCGCCTGGTCCTGCTTCTGGCCTAGCATTGCTCTTGGGAGTTGGATACCAGAGAGACCCAGAGGTGGCTGCAGGCCTCAAACACCCAACAGCCCAGTGCAAAGTCCATACTGTTCTCCTCTCCATTTTGCTCTGTAATAAGTCAAACTCAGAAAATGGAATCAATTAATAGCAAGGCTGTGCATTTATTAACTACTTAAATGTGCCACACATCTGGACGTCTTTGATTTTCATTCTCAAACTAGCCTTCCTGTTGTCACCCACCCACCCCCCTCCAAACACACACACACACACACACACACACACACACACACACACACACACGAAGAGAGCCAGGGACTTGCTCCAAAACTGCGCTGTCCACCGGCGAATCCCAAAGCGGCGGGAGACCAAATGCCAAAATAAAAACAGTCTGGTGGAGAGCGGAGGGCGCCCCTTCTCCCGCGGGTGGGCCTGCAACCCAGGAGACCTCGGACGAGCCGTCAGCACCAGGGACAGTTCCCCGGGGCCCGCTCCCGGCAGCCCCCGCCGACGGCGCGCGCGGGGCTGCGGCGCGCGCTCCCCACCGGGCTCTGGCGCGCGCTCTCCCCGCCAGCGCGCGCCCCGTGCCCGGGACTGGGCTAGAGCTGCGCGCGTGCCACACGCAGGGAGGCAGCCGGGCGTCCGGAGCCACGGCCGCAGCGCGCAGCTGGCAGGGGCTCCCGCCTGGCCACGCAGTCGTCTCCCCCGGGGGCCTCCCGGGGCTTCACGGGCGCTCTCCTTACCCGCCTGGCCCCCGCAGGCGCCACGACTGTGGCCTGGGCTGTAGCAGCGGCTATTAGCTGTGCCCGGGACGGAGGGACTCCTGCCCCGTCACGTGCGCCTAAGTCCTCCGCCAGCCGGGGCAGCGTGGTTCCCATGGTTCAAGGTAAGGGCCAAGCTGGGACGTGTGGGTCACGGTGTGGGGGCAGGCGACGCAGGCTGGGAAGCCTGGGATCTGTGTCCATGTGTCTGGAGTATCTACTGCAGCCTGCCCTGGCCACCTGCATCAGGTCCCCTGTGCTAACACAGGTGCCTGTCGTGTGTGACCCATCCCATCATGATCCGCCTGCTAAGTGATCTGAGATGGGCAACAGGGTCTCATGGGAGAGGTGGGAGGACCCACTGTTGGAAGAGAGTCTTCATTTCTCTCCAAGGGTGTCCTGTGGGCGGGGGGCAGGGGTTTGGAGAGGGAAAGTTTTTGGGAAGAGACTGGAAACCTGCTCCCATCACTGCTCTGCTACCTGAAGCTGAGATGGTTCTGTTGTAAGCGCCGACTTTCCTTCCTCCAGCTCCACTCAGTGTGCTTGACCTGGGCTAACATCGCATCTTGTCTACAAATCCCCATTAAAAAAAAAAAAGGGGGTCAGAGGTCCCATTTGACAGATGAGGAAACTGAGGCTCAGGGAAGTTTAATCTCTCACCCCAGATCACCATCTTTTGTCCACCTTGTCTGTTCGTCTTAAATAGTGGGGACTTAAGGGACATAGCAAGCTGGCTGTTGCGTTTTACCAGGCAGAAATCACAATCTGTAAGCACGGGTTCATGTCCACCCTCCCAGCTCCACCTTCTCAGTGCCCTGTCCTCCCAGGCCAGGGTCACATAGGTGCACATGGCTCTGCTGGTGCTATGTTTTGTGACTCTGAGGCCAGAAACTTCAGGGTCAAGTTTACGCACCTTCTCTAGGATAAAAGAATCTCAGAGACCTGAATCCCAGCATGCTCCTTGCCCCTTCCCAGGAAACTAGAGCTCAGGAGGTCAGAGGGACAATGCTAGCCTTCCCCTTGAAGTCCCTTCTCCCCATGCCAAGCCAGCTCTTGGCAAGCTTCCAGGGATAGTGAAAACTTCCATCTACCCCATCGCCCCCCTCCCCCCGCAAAAAAGAGTCCAGACCAGTAGGAAAGCAGACCCACCATTTTCCCTTCTTAATAGAGCCGATGCCCAAGCTCCACTCACCTGACACCTCCAAGCTGTGGGAGGCTGGCCTGACCCTTACTACAGACTTGCTGAGTGCTGGCAGCTTTGCACTTTGCCTGCCAGGGAGAAATCCCTCCCACCCCTGAGGCCAGGGGCTCAGTCCCTCCCCTGCATGACGTGGTACATCTGTCAGTGCTGTGGGAGAGACAGATACAGTGGTCTCCGTGGCCAGGTCTTGGTCTCCATCACCCAAGTTCCTGTGTGTCCTCCTGGGATCTGGGGGGCAGTCACATTCCCATGACAGGCACCCAGAATGCCCGCCAGGAAGGGGTGGAAAGTTGGGGAGCATCACTGGCTCTGGGCAAGCCACTGCCATAGGGCACAGGGGCACAGAAGCGCCGTGACTTTTCCTCACTCCCCCTCTCCAGCATGTGGGAGTCTCTTCAGACCCCCAAGTTTCCACTGTTATGCCAGCATGGACAAGAGCACTGGGGAAGAAGGTGGGCCCAGCTCTGTCCACCATCTTGAGTGACCTTGGACCAGTCACTTTCCCTTTATAATCCTCCCTGCCTCTGCCTCTTCAGCAGTTTCCTACCCACGTGTGCCACCACAACTGGCCACGCTCCCCTTCCAGACCTCAGTTTCCTATCTGTGAACAGATGGGAGGATCAGGTCATCTCATGCCCCCAGGGGGCTCCTAAAGCTCTGTTCCCCTAAACCCCATGGGTTGGGAAAGCCTCAGCCCTTCCTTTGTTGCCCTGCTTTTGAAGGAGTGCAGAGTGGTTTTGAGATCGAGTTCAAACCACTGTTCCTGCCAACTCCACCCCTCACCTAGGTGGTCACTCCACTTTTTCACATTTGGGGTTACATCTAAGTGTTGGGCCTAGTGCAGGCTCTGGGCGAGGCTTCACGCCCTGGGGACCCACACCTGCAATGTGGCCTCCAGTCTTCCAGTGGGGGTTCATGACTGTGCCCAGAGGGGAGATTTGTCACATCTCAGTCAATGATACTGGGCTCAAAACTCTTGGGGCATGAGGAGAGACAGAGTGGCAGACTGCCCAAGCTGGCCACTCAGCTCCTGCTCCTCTGTCGCTCCCACAGCCCACTCCATACCCCACAATCCCGGAATGTGGCTGACTGTGGTAGAGGGCCGGCGGGTTCTGTTCTCAGGTCTTGGGAGGATCGCTCATTGTCCTCGTCTGCACAAATGGGGGTGACTTTGCCTTCCTGTGGGTGCCTGGCAGCATCTGTGCAGGTGTGTTCTCAAGCTGAAGCTACCGGACCCTCACGAGGCACCAGGGAACCAGAGAGGGGCTTCGGCAGGCCTCGCGGCTTCTCTGGCTTTTCCAGCAGTGTCAGCGGCTCTCGGTTTGCTTCAGGAGAGCTTCGTGCAGGCGGGAGCCCCGCTGCCTGCCGGCTCCTCTCTTTCTCCTCTGAGGAAGAGGCTGTTCACCAGAGGTGCTTTTTGTTTCCCCTAGGAATTAGGTCCTTGCACAGGCTCCGGTTGTTGAAGCCACTCTAGCCTGTGTCTCTGCCCAGTCCCCCTTGCTAGGAGCTGCCCTGGAAGGCCTGGGAAGGAATGATCTCTGTTGTCCCCCCAGGCACAGGTGGGCTGAGGCCAGAGCACAGAATTCAGGGGAACACTGGGGCACAGAGCCCAAGCTTGTGGCTTTCCTGGTTTACATTCCTGGGCTATGACGTGCGGACTATGCCCCGACCGCCCTGGGGTCTTATAGGGGAGTAGTGGAGATACGCAGGGAGGATGTCAGGTCCTCTTCTGTGTGGGACCTTATGCAAAAGTCCAAGTACTGGAGGGCAATGGTCTCAAAGAGTGCTGTGGGCTACAAGGTGGAGGGAGAGCGGACAGGAAACATATGGGGCAGAGACATCAGTGGAGGTTGCCCTACACATCTGGACTGGGATGCTGGGCAGTGGGCAGATGCCAGCCTGGTGAGGTGCTGGGGTATGCTAGGGTGGTGTGTGTGGGGGGGGGTGGCCCAGGACTGAACAATCATCACTTCTGAAAAGCATCTTTCAGTGGAGCCCAGGCTGCTTAACCAGGGCCCTGCTAGAGACTGGGATCAGCTGTGCGTGTAGGGGGTGAGGCAGCCTCAGCGGGCTTGGCGCAAACGTCAGCACCCATGTCAGGCCCAACTGTGCATCCCACCCTGGCAGGGTGTTACTACCTGTCCGCTGGGGGCTCCCCAGTTGACCTGGAGGGAGAGGCTCTGGCTGTTCACCTGTCTGTGTGTCCTACTTCTCCAGTGCTGGGTCCAGTGCGGGTGTGGGACTGTACAGCAACTCGGCCAGTGGCGCAGGAATGAGCTGGGCTGCTAGGACTGTGGCCATCTCCATCATCTTCTGTAGCTACTGAGGGTGGCAGGGTGGTGGAGTGACAGAGAACACAGCCTTTAGACCTGATCGGAGCTATGTTTGTGTGCGGGCTGTGTGTCCCTACTGAACTTATTATCCTTGCTGGGTCCCAGGTTCCTTATTCATAAAGTGACAATCATTACACCCACCTTATACGAGATGCCAGCTGACCAAATGGATAATCCACACACTTGCTAGTCTATCTTCTAGGCCAAGTGCACCCTGGGAAGCCGTTCTGGGCTCACTTCCTTCCTGGTGCAGCCAGAAGGTGGCCTCTGGACAGCCTGGCCTTGGACAGCCCTGACAAGCAAACAAAGCCCCTCCTGGGATGGTGTTAGCTCCCTGACACAGACTGGCAGAGCCATCACCACTTGTGGCTTGGTTTTTCCCACCTAGGCTCCCCGGAGCAGCACACTGGCAGAGATGAGCCCCGAGGCACTCCCAGCTGCCCTGCTTGGGAGACACGCTGCATGACAGGGAATGTGGGGAGCACAGTGCCCCCAGCCCCAGGTTAGCAAGCTCCCAGTAACTGCACTCTATTCTAGAAACATGCTGGCCATCATGAGAGGAACCTGGCCCAGCTTACAAAAAGCGGAGACAGGTGACTCTGTCTCTTCTATGCCATGTCAATGTTTAACTAATTTCTATTAAAATAAATGCATGTTTGCTATAAAAGGAGAATCAAGCCAGGGCTGGGGAGTTGGCTAAGGGGTTAAATGCACTTGCTTACAAAACCTGACAGCCCAGGTTTGATTCCTTAGTACCCATGTAAAGCCAGATGAACAAAATGGCAAATGTATCTGGAGTTCATTTGTAGTAGCAAAAGGCCCTGTTGCACCCATTTTCTTTCTCTCTCTCTCTCTTTCCTTGCAAATAAATAAAATTTTTAAAAGGGAAAAGGAAAATTAAACAACCTAGCTTTTCTTGGCTTATTGCTTTACAAACTACAAGCTTTCAAGTCCTTCACGGTGGCCCACACGCTTGCCTGCAGCCACACTGGGCCTCACTGTTCCTGTCCGTGTATGCTCCTCCTTTGTCTCTTGACATTATTATTATTATTATTATTATTATTATTGATAATGAGGCCCCACACTGTGCTACAGAGCCAACCCGACCTATCCGTCTGACCAAATTTGTAGAGCATGGCGTCTGTCCACAGGCTTGCCTGGCTGGATTAGCCACAGGCCTGTGGGCAAGCCGCAGGTTTGGGTTTTTATAGACTTGACAGCATCCGGGGAACACTGTGTAGAAAGCCTCAGACCCAGGCTGGGGCAGGTTGGGGAGGGATGCACGCACATTCCAATGGGATTATATTTTAGTGTGAGATGGTTCTGTGTGGATGGCAGCACTGGGCGAGGAGGCAGTCACCCCTGGCTCAGAGGAAGCCACCCCAGGCTGGGGCAGTCAAGGAAGGCTTCCTGGAGGTGTAGTTTGAGCTGAGCCCTAAAGGGTGGGTCAGAAGTGAGGGGAGTGAGTGTCACAAAGAGGCCAAACATTGCTGCCTTTGCTGGAGGCAGGAGAGACCATCTGGGAACGCTGACTGGTAATCAGTGGCCTACTGAGACACCCCTGCATTTTCTCTGCACCCTCTTGGGGTGAAGGCACCAGCTGGGTCCCTTCCTAGGCATCTCATTGGCTTTTAAACCCTCAGAAGCAGGTGTCATTTGGCCAAGGGTGATTCACTGTAGGCTCCCGTGGCTCTGACCCAACCAGCTTGCCAGTCTCTGGACGATGCCCACACCTGCAGTGCATCCCCTCGTGCTCCAGTTCAGCTGTGCCAGGAGCCGCAGGAGGCCCCAGAAGAACTCTTCAGGGGAAGGGGGTCCTAAGCACGAGGAGGCGGCAGCTGGGAGCATCATTAGCTCCCGGCAGCATTTGTCAAGGGCCTCACCTTGTGGTGTCTGAAATGTCGTGTTTACACCATATTTTCCAAATCTCTCCACTTGGGGTTGGCAAACACAGTCTCACTGGTACATTAGGGAACTTTCCTAAAGCAAAATAAAGATGTTCGCATTTCTAATTCAAAGGCAGATGCCTACTCGGGGCTGGGGACTCCCCTTTTTCTCGGAGCTCAGCCTGGGGTCCCCCAGGCCAGAGTGGCTCATAGCAGCCCTGGTCCCCTGTTTCTCCCCTCTGTTCCAGAGGGCTTGGCCCAGTTCCGGATAGAAGGAAGCAGGGTGGGGTGGGGAGGAGATTGCATCTGTTTCTCTAGCAAGCCTGCCTCTGCCACATGGTCGACTCCATAACTGCTAGTGTTTACCAGCATCTGGAGTTTGTTTGGTTAAAACACTCATTACGCCCCCCCCCCCAACTCTGTGCAAACCCACTTACAAAATTTTACCTTTGTGGGGCTTCCCACACGAGACATCCCCTAATTACCGAACAGGTCTCTTGTCTCAGAAAAGGGCTGTTTCATGACACACGGTGTCTTAAGTAATCACTCTTGTCTCCGCATCGAGCTGTGTCGCACTTTCTTCCTGGGAGCGTCCGGTTCATTGATTAGGAGTTGGTGGGAGGGCAAGGTCAAGAGAGGGAGAGAGAGGCAGGGAGGGTGGGGAACAGGGTCTGCAGAGTCGGCCATGCTCTGCAGTCATTTACGACCTGACTCAGACTCTTCCCGGCTGGTGAATATAGACAACTTGCTAAACCTCTCTGTGTCCCAGTTTCCTAGCTCATAAAAAAAAAAAAACAGTCCTAATTTCCTCCTTTGATCACCAGGGAAGATCTCGGGCCCTTTTAACTGCAAATCGAGCATGACAAGTGGAGCATGATGGTAGATTCTAGAACCTGGACATGGAGCAGGGCTGGAGGCTGCTGAGTGGGTCTTTGTCATGTGTGGTAGAGGCTCCTTGCTTAAAGCTGGTCCCAGCCGAGCTGGAACTCAAACCCCGGTGGAGCCCGTGGAGCCCGATGTGGAACAGGCCCATTGCCCAACCTCTGCTGGTCGCCCCGCTCTTCACTGAGTCTCTGCGTGCTGGCTTCCTTCTCGTTTCTGGAGCTTGCCAAACCTTCCCCCTGCTTTTCTCTGCCTGCGAGTGCCAGGCCTGTTTCCCTCCAGTGCCATCTCTGGGCAGACTGGGAACCCTTGAGGCCTGATAGCGGCTGGCCCTGGGAGTCCCCAAGGCCAACAGCCAGCATGTACCTGGTACATGAAGACACAGTAGACATTTTCCTGCAGCCCAAGGGCCAACCCTATGTCCCCAGAGTGGTGCAGCGGTCTGTGGGTGGCGCCACGTGGCCCCCAAAACTGGGACAATTACTGTTAGAACCCAAAGCAACATCTGCTGTCATCTGGACTTCCCTCCAGACGTCTTTGGCATTTGGGCACCTTCAGCACCAGAGGGACTGGTACAGGAAGTAGTCAAGGCTGGGGGCACAGGGCTTGCTGCCAGCATGCTGGCCACAGTATGTCAGGTGGTTCTAAAGTAGAGGAACCTTGTCCCCCCCCCCCCAGCGCCTGGGGGTTAATGCCGCCATTCTGGATTGACTAAACAGTTTAGAGATCATTACTCTGCAAAATGGGCCCTTCATTATCACACCTTCCCTCTCCTAGCAATCTCTGAGCCCTATTTTATTTTTGGCTTTTAAATTTTATTTATTTATTTAGAAGACAGGGTCTTCCTATGTAGTCCAGGCTGGCCTCAAACTTGTGGCAATCCTGCTGCCTCTGCCTCTCAAGTGCTTATAGGCATGTGCCGCCATGCCCAGAAGAGCTGCATTTTTCAAAAAGAAAAATTACTATAGAAAATGCCCCAAGAAGGGGCTTTGCTGAGCCTCGGTTGCTCAGAACTGCTCAGAGTGGTAAAGCCACCTGCAGAGAGGTCTGACACTGGGCCTGTCAGTGCTGGTTGACTGAAGGAGTGTGAGGGTGAGGCTGGAGGGACGTGGCAGGCAGATGGCACGGTGATGTAGCACCTCACATTAGCCATCTAGCGCATGGGCATGCTCACACAAATACACACAGAGAGAAGCAAATGCACATATGTACACAGAGAGACACACAAAGCACAGATGCACACATGACACACACAGACACATACATGCAAACAGGGAATACGGCTCAGCAGGAGAGTGGAGTGCTTGGCATCAAGAGACCCTGGGTACAATCCCTGGCACTACAAGAAAACAACGAACACACAGAGAGGCACATGTGTACCCACATGTGTGTCCTTTGCAGCCGTTGGGCAGGAGGGAGCAGTGTCATTTTGGAGATGCTATCCAGCTCCCCATTCTGTAGGCACATGGCCCAAGATTCTGGAACATTCTAACATCTATCTGGAGGGCTGCTTCCACTCTGCCACTTCTTAGCATGGCACTCTCTTGTTCTCTGATGAAGGGCAGCTTCTTTGGTTCTTCCCGAAGAGCCAGGATCTGAGTCGGGTTTTGCCCGTTGTGTAACGTGGATCAGCTGGACACTTGGTTGCTCCTCCTTTATGGGTCGTAGCAGTTTGAGTGTAAAATGTCTCCCATAGCCTCATGTGTTTCAGGTTAAGCCTCGTGCTTGGTTTCCGGTTGATGACGAATTGGGAGGTGGAGCCATGCTGGAGGAGGTACGTCACTGGGGCAGGCCTTGAGGTTTCTTAGCCTAGCTTGCCAGTGCCAGTTCAACTCACTCTCTTGCTGCTTTCTGCCCATTGCTGTGGCAAGATAGGATGCCCAGACTCCGCTCTGCCATGCCTTCCTATCATGACAAAACTCCCCCCCCCAAAAAAAAGAAACTGTAAGACTGAAATAAACCTTTTCCTTCTATGAGCAGCTTCTGTTGGGGTATCTTGTCCCAGCAACGAGACGGCAGCTGCTCCATCCCCCGCCCCACATTGTACTTAGTGTTGTTTGTGCTTCAGCCCCAGTGTCAGAGCTGCTGTCGAGTGTATGTGTCCATCAGCCAGCAGCCCGGCGACTACGGAACAGGTGGCCCCAGTGTCCAGCACCAAAGAGCAGCAAGCAGGGCTCTTCTTACTCACAGGCCTGCAGGGACTCACTGGGAATGGACGGGCCAGGCACTCAGGGCTCTTCCATGGCTCCACCTCTCTGAGCAGCTGTTTCCGGGTCACGCTGACCTGATCCTAGGAATGCAGGTTCCTTCAGGACATGGCGTCCTTCTGCTCCTGCTCCATCGGCCAAGTCCCATGGTCAATGCCAAGGTCATCAGAGTGAGACTCTTATCTTGCCAACTATATTGCAGAGTCCATGAGGAGTGGAGGGCAAGCCTCCAAGGTCTCTAAAAACCTCTTAGAAGGAGCTGGGCCCATGTGGCCCACTGGGCCACTGTGACCATGCTCTGGACCTTACAGAGCTGAAAGTTCATGTCTAGGATCTGGTCTGTCCCAGCCTTGTTGAAGTGTAGAGAAACAATAGGGGAGGGTGCACGAAGTAGGTTCCTGCTTGGTCTCTCTCCCACTCCCCAACCTTGGGAGATAGACTGGGTGGAGTTGTCCCACCTACTCACCTTAAGGGTTGGCCCACTCCGTATGTGCTTGCCCAGTTAATGCTGGTGTTATCTTCCTAGGCCCAGCAGACATTTGGCCATGGATAGACACTGGGAGCAGTCTAGGTGGGAAAGGAGTGAGGAGGCCCTAACCTGGCTCTGATCAGCCCCAACCATGCTGATATATGGATGGGAGGGTAAAGAGGGAGTCACAGGGGAGGAAGAGGGAGAAGAGGGAAGCCTGGCAGGGAGGCAGGAGGGTTTGGGGCTGCTTAAATGTGTGTAAAGCAGGGAGAAGAGCCTTGGAAAGGTGGAGGCTTTGCCCTATCTGCTACCACAGAGCAGGAGTTGTGAAGGCGTTAGCTACTGGTGGGCTTGGGTGGTATCTCAGGCAAGTTCCCTTTGCACATGATGGATAGACTCTGTGCTGGGAGGGGCACACAGAGAATGTGTAGGCGAGTAGGCAGGAGGACCCCCAGAGGCCTGGTCTGAGCTGAGACCCGAGCAAGAGCCGGAGACGGCGATGAGGGCTGCGGTAGTTCCAGGGAGATGGGTGGTAAGAGCAAGGAAAGCAAGCAAAGAGGGCTCAGCACAGGCGAGGCCCTGAAGGACCAGAGAGTGGGAGAGGGTGTGAGCCCAGCCAAGACTGGAGGTAGTGGCAGGGACCCTGAGCAGACAGTAAGGATACCAGAGCTACTCAAAGGGACAGGAAGGAAAGTGTCTGGGCACCGAGCAGTGCTTCCAACTCCAGCAGGGGTTTAACAGGGACTGACCTCTCAACTCACTTGTCTTGGGCATTCTGCTATGACAGGAATCTCAGTGCACCTCTGTCTGAGCCTAGTAGCCAGAGCTGTGACCGTAAAAGGACTTGAGACTCATGTCACCCCTCTGCTATTTCCCAGTGACCTGAGTACCTCTCTCCAGGGCCCCACCTGTGGGAGAAAGCCAAGACCCCTGGCTCAGGGACTGTCAGCGTTGCCTGTCTGGGGAATGTTGAGCCTGAAAACTCAGCACGGACTTTGGAGAGTTGAGAATGACGCTGTTACTGTAACCGTGGAAATCACAGTCCTGGAACCAGCTCTACTCTCTGTACTCCCCTCTTTATCTCATCCAGGGTCGTGTGGGGATAAAGAGAGCCCCACTTCCTCATCTCAGTACCTCATGCACCAGTGTAGCTATGGAAACTGCCTATGACCTTGTAAACAGCTAAAATATAATTTTTCTGGTTTGTTGATTTCTTTATAAAAAAAATACATAGATTCTCTTCTGCTCTCATACAAATGGTGGAAGTCAAGGACAGGGTCACTGTGCCTAGCACACACCTTGCACCCTAACCCCAACGCCTCCATGCTGTCTCTAAGTACTCAGGTCTGAGGGGATGGGGTCCTCAGCGTAGAGGAGAACCCCTGCAGAACTGCTGCCCTCAGCTGGGTCTTCCCCAGAACAGGCCACAAGGCACCCAGCTCCCAGTGAGCCGAGTGCCTCTCTCACTTAGAGAACTGGGAGGGTGGAATTTTGTGAGGTTTGACATCTAGTAAGAAGTCCCAGACTGGCTCACTTAGATATTGTTCCCACCCAGGTTAGATTGCCAGGAACTCAAACTCAGGGAGAAAGTAAGAATCTGCCAGTGATTGATCAGTTGGATCAAAAACAAAAACAAAAACAAAAACAAAACAAAACAAAACAACCCACAGACATTGTTCTATTACTTCCCAGCTACCATTATCACCAGTGAGAAGTCTGCTGTCATTCTTGCCTTCCTCCCTGTATATTGTGAACCTCCTATTGTTTAGATTTTTCTCTGTCTCACTAGTTTTCAGAAGTTTGATGATCATACCCCTGGCTATTGTTTCTTTCATGTTGCTTACAGTTGTGGCTTGTTGAGCTCTTTGGATCTGTAGACTTATAGCTATCATCTAATTTGGAAAATCTTCCAGTACTCATCTGATCACTTTTTTCCCCCTGAGGTCCAGTGATATACACACTAGGCTACATGTCATTTCACACGTCTCACCGAGGCTCTGTTGACTATTTGCTTAATTTTTTTTATTCCCTATGTTTTGTTTTGGATAGTTTCTACTTGTTACCTTCAATTCACAAGTCTTTCTTCCTAGCAGGAGGTGACGACAGCAAAGGAGACTGAGAAGACTGTCACTGTGGGAGGAGGGCAGGAGAGAGTTATGCCCGTTGCTGAGGTTTTGGCCCTTTGACCTCTCAGTGTGGTCCAGGGATCTGTAGCTTTTGGGGACATATGTAGCCCAGGAACCCACCTCCCAGCAGCTCCACACCCATGAAGACATGAGGCAGACTCCTTTGGGGGGCATTTCATGGAGGAGGGCCAATCTGCTGTCGAGGGAGGCAAGGACAAGAGCTCCTCGTGAAAGGCGGCACAGCCTTGGCCTCGCCGCTCCCTGGCCGGGCTCTGCTGACCTCGCCCTTCTGTTCTCACATACCAAGTAGAATGTGTTTTTCTGACACTCGAATCCTCTAAGCTCTACACCCCTCTGGGCCTCTGCAGCTACCATTTTCTCTGTGTGATGCTCTCTTCCAGCTCACCTTCACTCATCCTTCAGAACTTGGTCTCCTGGAAGACCTCTCTTTCCCCTGTTAGTAATCTCCAGTCTCCTTCCTTCTACCCTCTGGTATCACTTATACGTGTTCCTTCCCCCCTCCCCGAAGGATATGGGAAAATGCCACAAGGTAGGGATCCAGAGCTAGGCTCGGGATGCACGAGAGCTCAGTGAACGTCTGCTGCTGAGTTGTGGCTAGACTGTAAATGCCAAATGTGTGGTGCATGGAGAGTGTGGCTGGACCCGAGGGAGGGAGCTGTCTTCAGGGATAGGGATGAGGAAGCTTGCTGAAGGAGCCTTCGAGGGATGGCTGGGATCTCAAGAGGCAGAACTAGAGAGAGTCAGAGCCTCCTGACACTAGCCAAGGCCCAGAGGCAAGGAAACATATCTAGGGTTGTGCCTGGGAGGGGACAAGCTCCCAAATACATTCAAGGAGTCCTGGAGGCTACTGAGATACAAACTGGGGTGAAGGGGGACATGGACTATGGAGAGACCAAGGCCACAGGTGTCTGGGGCATGGAACCAGGAGTGCTACACTCAGAGCTGTATGCCAGAGATTCCTTGAGAAGGTTGGTGGAGATCCTGTAAGCGAAGGAATGCTGCAGAGAAAACTGAGGGGGCTGTTCTAGAAAGCCTGGATCCAGGGAGACAACAAGAACAAGAAAGTGAACAGCAGCCTGGAAAACCTATTAGTATGGCTGAGAAGTGCCTCCCTGGCCCCACAGACTCCTTGGGGCTGGAGCTCCCCTGCGGTCACCACATGTCCTCTCAGACCATCTTACAGTGACCCTGTGCTAGGTGCCAGGGGAAAGTGGTTGGGGCACAGATAGGTCTGCCTAGAGCTCAGACTTCTCAAGGGAAATAGAGAGGGGAGGTGAGTGGGGTGCCACCAAGGCCACCCAGCACCACTAGATCACAGCTGTGCATGTAGTGTGATCCAGGAGAGCGTCAAGCCTACCTAACAACGATGCTTCCTGGCTCCTGACCTGGTTATCCCCAGATTCCAAACACGGGGCTCAGGACATAGATGCTATGGAAAGGAGGGAGGCAGGCTGGAGAGCACACAATTGCCCTGTCTTACTATGAGGTCTCTGCTGGGCATGGTGGCACACGCCTGTCATCCCAGCACTTGAGAGACCGAGGAAGAAGGATCATGAGTTTGAGCACAACATGGGCTACATAGTGAGTTCTGGGCCAGCCAGGGCTACAAAACAAAACAAAAGGTGAGGGAGCAGAGTGCATGTTCACCCTGACCTGAAGGAAGAACGTCTAAGTTCCCTCCTTTGTCTTTCTGGCTCCTGGGCAGACATGGCATCAAGAGATCCAGGGCCGTGCTGGAAGAGATGGAACCCTCAGGTTTGACTGGAACATGCCTGGAACAGAAGGCATGGAACGAGCCCAGCACAGGTGTGGTTTTGCACAAGGCTACAGGGAGAGGTCTGTTCCCTTAACAGGGCTGGTCCCCATGGCAACATTTATTGACTTCAAGCTATCTGCCTATACTGCTCCGACCCATCATAGGTCCTATCTGAAGCTGGTTTTCCCCTTAATGCCTGCCTGACTCACTGACCCTGTGCCCTGACCGGCCAAGGCCCTCACCACATGTGGATCTGCCCCTCCCCAGCTTCCCCAACACACTTCCAGGTTCTGGATAGGATGTTGCACCAGGGCAGAGGCTCTGTGCTAGCCTTCAATGGTTGACTGTGTCCTTGTTTAGAGAAATGAGGTGGATTCCTGGGAGATGCCAGGGGCAGAAGCATATCTAGAGAAGTCACACACCCACTCCCAGCCAGGCTATTTCTTGGCCACATGCCCTTGCCAAATGTTGCAGTCAGGTTCGCATTGCTGGTAGAAATCACCCAACCAAGAGCAGCTTCTGGGAAAAAGTGGTTTATTTTGGCTTACAGGCTCAAGGGGAAGCTCCACAATGGCAGGGGAAAACGATGGCATGAGCAGAGGGTAGACATCACCCCCTGGCCCACATAAGGTGGACAATACCAACAGGAGAGTGTGCCAAACACTGGCATGGGGAAACTGGCTATAACACCCATAAGCCCGCCCCCAAAAATACACTGCCTCCAGGATGCATTAATTTCCAATTGCCATCAGCTGGGGAACCTAGCATCCAGAACCTAAGTTTATGGGGGACACGTGAATCAAACTGCCACACCAAATGACATTAGTTCAGGAACCCAGTTCATAGCCTGTAAAATGGGGTTGCTGCCTCAAGCTCCAGGGAGGGTGATAAGGATTAAACAACATATTGTGGGCACCCTCCTCACAGCACTATGAAGACTGGCATGGTAAGTATGCCAGTGTTGAAGATGGGTAAACTGAAGCATCCTGCACGGTTGGGGGGGAGGTTCCCCAGGGCACACAGCAGGCAGAGAGCCAAGAAAGTGCTCAGCCTCCCTCCTCCCCTCCCCCTTCTGGGATGAGCCCTTCCTCACAGCCTTGAATTCGTCATCAATGGTCCCACATTCCAGGACTTCCCTCAAGGCCGCCCATGGCTAGTCCATGCTGAGGCTTCCCACATGCCAGAGAGGTACCGGCTGTGTTCCCTTCTGCAAGTCTAAGTCCTTGGGGGTGTGGTGGCATCACCCTCCCTGCTGTGCTTAGCGTCCAGCGGCCCTGCCTTACAACCAGTGGGCACTTATGAAGCACCTACTGTCTACCAGGGCCTGGGTGTTAAGACGAGGCTGGTGGTGTAACCCTAGGGAGGCCCTGAGGCCCTGAGGAACTTGACCAGAAAGAGCTCGAGCTGACATTGGTGGCATGAAAAGAAAGGGCCAGGAACACAGAGTAGCCACAAGGAGAGACCACCTGCCATGGCCTTCAAGGATCAAAGGGAACTAGAGCCACCTGCACCCCCACAGCAGTACTTTCTGAAGCAGAAACAACCCCGCCAGGTCCTTGGCGTGGTCAGGGTTTGTCTCAAGGAGTGAGGGCTTTCTTCAGGGGCACTGCTGGGCCTGTCTTGTTTGGAGCTATGGCAGGGGGGCAGTCTTCATTTAGCACAATGATCTCCAAGTGTACCCCTGGGCTGGCTATATCAATCATCCTCAGCTTCCCCAGCCTGGCTCAGAAGCCCCCCCCCCCCCAGGGTGGAGCCAGCAGCTAGGATCCAGAGCCCTCCTGGGGACAATCAGTCACTCCTGGTATGGAAGAGGAGTAGACAGACCCAGGTGCCCTGGCTGGGAAGCTGTGGGCAAGCCGGGAGAAGGTCAGGATGGAGCTCAGTGCGCATGGCACTGTGTGTCTCAGCCACGGTGACGGCCCCGAGCTGCCTGGGTGGGCACTGCACTGAGGTTAGACCTGCGTGGATTATTTCCCCTACCCAGAATGGTGCCCTGCACATGCTGGGCACTCCATCCTAAGTGACGTAAAGTAACATCAAGCCCATTGCGGTGGGCAGATGGGGGATGTGGTGGGGTGCAGGGGAACCTACTGCTGCTTAAGAGGCTGCCTCTTTTGTCAGAAAAAAATGGCAGCGGATATGTAGCTGCTGCCTGCAAGACTAGGTGGCCCCCCAAAGGACCCGGTCATTCCTCAGGGAGGAGGCGTGAAGGGGAAGCAGACCAGGATGCCCCAGTACCTGGGCCACACCCTCAACAGGGTGCTGTGTGCCTGGGAGCGGAGCTGCATGCAGGAGGCATGGCGATGGGTCTCGGAGCCAGCCCCTGTCAGGATCCTGAGAGATTTACTTTCTCAAAAGCAAGGTGTGTGCCCAGCGGCTTTCATATCCTGGCTCCACAGGGTGCCCAGGTAGGTTCACACAAGAGGTCATGCCAGCTCGGAAGGGACACTGCACGCCTGGTACTTGACTCATCCATCCATCTCAAGCTCTCAAGCTAGGACAGTGACCAGGGCAGAGGGAAACCTCCAGAATGGAGGCCTACTCAGCATGGGCACCCTGTCCCGCCTTGCCCCCAAGTCAGACCCCTCGCTGTGCACAGCCGTGTGGCCAAGGATCAGGAGCCCAGCTCTGAGCCAGCCCTGCAAGCCTCGCATTATTGAGAACTTGGGGTGCATCCCTCTGAAGTCTTTGTGTCTCTGTCTCCTCCCTTCTGTGGTCAGTGAGAACTTCGCTGAAAGTCAAATTTGAACATGAGGTTCCCCTCCCCCCCCCAAGGGTGGTGGGCAGAGACCTAGATTCGCACTCTGTGCTTCCTCGTCTTAACCTGAGGACACCCAGGCTCTACTCATTGTGCTGTGAGGGTTAACTGAATACTGGCGTGTACTGTGCATCAAAAACTGGGGCGCTGAGGGTCCCGGCAAGCTGGGCCTGGCACCTCTCCTGCCCGCATTCCAGGGCCTGAACTGGAACCAGGAGCCACACTCAGGTTTTAGGAGATGAAATTAATTTTTTTTTAAGTCCCAAAACAATCAAACTTCATTCCAGCAGAAACCCAACTTCTATACCTTATGGTTTTTATTTTTTAATTTTTTTATGAGAGAGAAAGTGGGAATGAGAGAGAGAGAGAGAGAGAGAAAGAGAATTGGCGTACCTTTAAGCACTGTGATCGAACTCCAGGCATTGCCCCAGCTTGTGTATATGTGTGACCTTGTGCTCTGTCTTATGTGGGCTCTGGGGAGTCAAACCTGCATCCTTAGGCTTCACAAGTGCCTTAACTGCTAAGCCATCTTTCTAGCCCCTGCCTTGTGATTTTTAAGGGAAGGAAAAAAGTGCTTCTTCAGCTAAAAGGGGCTCATCTGACTCTCTACCTCTGTCCCACCCCATCCCTTCATGCATTTATACATAGCATGCAATGAGACCCCACAGCCCCCAAGTGATCTCTTAAAAATGTTTTTGCCAGGCATGGTGGTGCACGCCTTTACTCCCAGCAATCGGGAGGCAGAGGTAGGACTTTGAGGCCACCCTGAGACTACATAGTGAATTCAAGGTCAGCCCAGGCTACAGCAAAACCCCATCTCCAAAAACCAAAGATTACATATTTTTATTTATTTGCAAGAAGAGAGAATGAATGAATGGGAATGAGAGAGGGAATTGGCACACCAGGGCCTATTGCCACTGTAAACAAACTCCAGATGCATGTGCTACTTTATGTATTGGGCTTTACATGAGTACTGGGAATCAAACTTGGGTCCTTAGGCTTTGCAGGCAAGTGCCTTTAACTGCTGAGCCATCTCTCCAGCCTCCCCCCCCCCCAAGTTTTTTCATTTTATTTTATTTATTTATTTAAGAGAGTGAGTGAGAGAGAGAAAGAGGCAGATAGAGAGAATGGGTGTGCCAAGGGCCTCCCAGCCATTGCAAACGAATATCAGACACATGCTCCACCTTGTGCATCTGGCTTTATGTGGGTACTGAGGAATCGAACTTGGGTCCTTAGGCTTTGCCGGCAGGCGCCTTAAATGCTGAGCCATCTTCCAGCCCCCAAATCATGAATGTGTTTGCATGTTGTATTGTGTGTGTGTGGTGTGCATGCATGTGTATGTGGAGGCCAGAGCACAACCTCAGATGTTGTTCCTTAGGTTCTGTTCACACTTTTTAAAAAAATATTTTATTTATCTGCCTCTCTCTCTCTCTGACTCTCTGTCAAATAAATAAAAAAAAGATATATATATATATTTTTTTAATTTTTTTTGCTCATTTTTATTTATTTATTTGAGAGTGACAGACAGAGAGAAAGAGGCAGATAGAGAGTGAGAGAGAGAATGGGCGCGCCAGGGCTTCCAGCCATTGCAAACGGAACTCCAGATGCATGCGTCCCCTTGCGCATCTGGCTAACGTGGGTCCTGGGGAATCGAGCCTCGAACCGGGGTCCTTAGGCTTCACAGGCAAGCGCTTAACCGCTAAGCCATCTCTCCAGCCCAAAAAAAGATATATTTTTAAAAAGATGTGCACTACCATGCCTGGCTACATAGCAGCTTTGTTGTTCTCTTTTCTTTTATGAGAGACAGAGAGAATTGGTGCGCCAAGGGCCTCTAGCTACTGCAGTCAACTCCAGACACATGCGTCACCTTGTGCATCTGGCTTACATGGTTTGTGAGGGGTCGAACCGGGGTCCTGAGGCTTGGCAGGCAAGTGCCTTTACCTCTAAGCCATCTCTCCAGCCCCATAGCAGCTTTTTTGACCTGTGCTCTAGCCTGTTCTGCAGCTTTGCGCCTGCCGTGGCCCTGGGCCCACCTACCCAGAAGGAACTCCTGGTGGACAGGCAGGTGAGGGGTAGGGCTGCATGGGTAAGGCCTCTCCCTATACCACATGCCACTCCCGTGCCCAGAGCCTGCCTTGTTTGCTTCCATGAACCCCATCCCCACTCAGTTCTAGTTGTGGCCCCTACTGTGTGCTGCTCTACTGACCCCTGGTGGCGGCCAGAGAACTGCTGGCAGGTAGAAAGCCAGGTTTTTCTTTCCCGGGGCTTACAGGGCGAGGATAAGGCTGGGAGAGGGCGAGGGGACAGTTAGACCCATGTTTTCTCACTGACAGACAGCTGGGTCTGGGAATGAGGAAGATGAAAAGGAATCAGCTCCAGAGGAGTATGACTTGTTCACCCCTGCCACCCTCACCTCAACTGTTTGATTTCCTATGCTTTTGTCTCCGTGACGACCCGCCAAGCTGTTCCTGTCTGCAAAATGGGCTAATAACAGCCCTGGATGGTTGTCCTAGGGACTGAAGGATGTAGGTAAAGGGTGTCACACCCCTTCTGGGACAGAGATTCACTACAGGATGTGCGTTTAGTATTACTAAGAACCTGGGGAGCCAGCCAGGGTGTTTGAGTGAAACTATGGCCTGTTCTGACGTGAGGGTTCAGGAAGTCCAGGGAGAAACGCAGGAAGGCAGGGTGCGGGAGCTCCTGGTCAGGAGGCTTACACAGGGCTGGGAAATTGCTGAGCATCGTTCTCTTGAAGAACGGCTATCTCACTTGATTGGGATCAGCAAGGTCAGCCATAGAGAGGGGAGTGAACTGCGTGCTTGTTCGTGGATGGACATGAGTGCTTCAGAACAGGAGTGGAACAAGGAGACGTCTGGTTACTTCGATGAGCAACAGCTGAGCCTAACTTCCAGAAGCCTGGCCCCACCCTGCTTTCCCCTGTACCTCCTCATCATTGTGAAGCAGTGTTCTTTGTGGGAGGTGGGGGGGGGGCACAGAGAACCTACTGCTACACCCTCCAGGGCCACTGAGCCCTGCATGAGGAGCCCAGGCTGATCCCTCAACCAGAGGCCAGCAACAACTCCATTTATCCTTGTAGCAGGTTCTCCAACACATGACCTTTCTCTTTCTCTCTCTTTTTTTTTGGGGGGGGTTGCTTTTTGAGGTAGGGTCTTACTCTAGCCCAGGCTGACCTGGAACTCACTATGTAGTCTCAGGGTGGCCTTGAACTAATGGTAATCCTCCTACCTCTGCCTCCCAAGTGCTGGGATTAAAGGCCTGAGCCACCATGCCCAGCGACCTTTCTCTTGTTTTAAATATTTCTTTTTTAATTAATTTATTTACTTGGCAAAGAAAGAGAATGGGTGCACCAGGGCCTCCAGCCACTGCAAACAAACTCCAGACACAAGTGCCACCTTGTGCACCTGGCTTACGCGGGGCCTGGGGAATCTAACCTGAGTCCTGTGGCTTTGCAGGCAAGCACCTTAACCGCTAAGCCATCCCTCCAGCCCAACAAGTGATCTTTCTATCCCAAGAGCCTCATTGTGTGTGATGTCACTCATCTTCTCACCTTTTCCCCTGTTCATGTGCAGTGAGAAGACCCTGGGAGAGACAGCCCATATTTCACCTTTCCTCTTACTTACTCCCTACCTCCATTGCTTTGACCTCTCCCTTCCTTCTCTGTTCCCCAGAGAGAAGCCAGGGAAGACTATGAAGGCCCCAGTCTGGGAAACCAACATCTAGGTGAGGCAGATGCTCAGATATAAGACCTGCTGGCTCTTGGGGCGAGCCCCTCAAACAGACATCTCCGGCTCTAGCTATGCCCCTGGGAACAGTGGCCACTACAGAAGCCCAGGGAGTTGGCAGCAGTCCTCATCCAGTGACCTCCTCTCCTCTGCACCCCACCAACTGTCTCTCCATCTGCACCCAAACCTGGGCCCGACACAGTGGCCCTGTGGGATTTGCTGCTCAAGTCTGATCAGGGGGCCCAAGCAGGATAGAGGCTGCCACACTGGGCAGGGACCTTGCAGGAGGTATGGGGCAGCCCCTAGCTGGGGAGGGGGGCGGTTAGGCAACGGGAAGGCTAAGGTATCTGACCAGTCCAGGTGAGCAGACACCTGCTCCGCTCTATTTTTGGCTTCTCTCAATCGGCCCAGGCATCTGCTGGGGCTATGTTCCTTCCCGTTTGCATCTCCCTCAAGGCTCCCCTGCCCAGCTTAAGCTGTGCCAGTGTGAGCCAGAAAGGGCTTATGCCCTGGGATTCTTGTGGCTGTGTGGTTCTCTGGCATTTAGCCAGCTAGAGCTAGTTAGAATGTGGCTCCCCAGAACGGACTCCGCACAGCGAGGGCTGGCTGTGAGCGCCAGTGAGTTTCCTTGGGACGCAGCATCATCTGTGAGCTTTTCTGCTTGTTCTGTGGGTAGCTTCACCCATCTGGCCTCAGTTTACTCTTAGAGAATGTGAGTCAGTTCATCTCTTTGAAAAGGAATGTGTGTGTGTGTGTGTGTGTGTGTCTGTCTGTCTGTCTGTCTCCTGAGTCAGCTGACTGCCATCAGGGAAGGTCATTGACCTAGAGGGGGTGCTAGGATAAAATGAATTCACATCAGACAGGCAGAGCACCGAGATACAGAGAGCTCATGGTTGTTCCCATCAACCCTGACACCGCTGGGGTCCCAGCCCCCTTCCTTCAGCTCTGTTGGGTCCAAGGTGGGAATTACCTGGAGCTGAAGGTTCAGAAATAATTCATCCACACACTCTCATGCTGTGCACACACTGTGGGTTCTACTCCAGGGGTATTGCACTGTGGGCGAGACTCTGTGCTCCGGGGTTGACCTAGGGCTCTTCAGCTGGAGTCTGGGAAGAGTGTCCACGCAACTACGATGCTGGTGGAATTGGCTGAGGGAATGTCTGAGTCTCTATCCTTCTGGGGGACCCTCAGGAAGCCTAGGCCGCTAAATAGACAAGCTCAGAGCATCTGTATGTTTCCTGGGCCAGTGTGTCCCCACCCTACCTGGGACCTGGCCGCGTTCATCCCCCTGCTATAGGCACTTGGTAGGGTCCCCAACCAATTGCAAACCTCTGGGAACTTGCCTGGACCCTCTAGGTACTGGCAGGGCTCAGCTGCGGTGAGGGGGTGCTGGGCCAAGGACAGCGCCTGGAGGAGACATTCCAGCACTGTTGGGAGCTGCTCTCCAGCCAGCCACCTCCCACCGGCCCACCCCCAGCCGCCTCTGGATAATGTCTCGAGACCAACCAGGCTGCACAGCACCGCTGAGCACTTCCCTGTCTATTTATTGCCCGAACACAGGAATCTGGGAGCCCGCAGAGCGTGAAATGAGGAACAAATGTGGAGGAGGTCTAGACAGGAACTCTGCAGGCTTCTCTCCGCTAGGCTCAGGACTGCGGGGCCCTCAGGCTTCCAGGTAGTGGGAGCATTTGTAACCAGACAGATGTGTTTGGGGAGGAAAAGGGTTCTGAGTCCCCGTAAGCCCTTGCCCAGACGCTGGCACAGGAAAGAGGCTGCAAGGCAGCCAGCTTGGGCTTCCAGCCAGAGCCAACCCTCTCTGTCCCAGCCTCAGTTTCCCAGTCTAGAAATGTGATCAGTACCACCCAGCGGGTTCCAGGGTCCACACAGCCCCCCTGTGGCCTGAATAGCTACCAGGCCATCCATGCTGGTGTCTGCTGGGATTGGAAGTCCCCGGGCCCAGTGAGGCAGCTGGCCTGAACTGCTTGGAAAGATAAAGCTGGGATTTTCCTCAGTTGCTACCGGAGTGATGGGGCTCTCCAGTGAGGGGGCACACAGAAGCCTTTAGCAAGCCTTGCTGGGGCCACAAGGGCTCCCAGGTACTGAGGTGTTAGGGCAAAGTGGGGGCGCAGTGGGCGGAGTGGAGACAGAGAAGGGAGTGAAGAAGGGACATGTGGTCCAGATGGCAGCCACACAGCGGACGGGAGTGGGGGGGGGGGCTCCTGCCAGGGGAGGGGGCACCATGGGGGAGGCAGGTGGAGATGTCTGGTTCTGCAGCCAGGTGTTTCCTGCCCTGCCCCCACCCCTTAGTGCTTACAACAGCGGCTAACCCTCCAGGACGGTTGCTGAGACATCGGCTATGGGAAGAAGGCTGCCTCGTGCCAGGGCCCTGAGGGTGGGCGCTCAGAGGACCCTGTCTCCTAGTGTGTCATTGAACAAATCAGGGATGGGGATGGGACGCCAAGCTCTTTAAAAAGCTCTGAAAACTGCTGGTGGTCCCAGGTATGGCAGTGGTTGGAGGGAGTGATGGACAATTCAGAGAGCACCTCAGCAAACTGGCAGCAGCGGGAGACTTCAGAATTGCCTTGGGCTTACAGACAGGCAGAAGGGCGGCCTCTGCCAGGGGATTGTTGAGCCTGCCTGGCCCACCTCTGCCTCAGTCCACGCCCCACAGGCCCCCTGACTCCTTCTCCCACTGGCTACCATCTGAGTTCATCCCTGAGCCCCAGAGGCCTCCTGTTTTCTCGGGCACATAGCCTGGTTGTTCTCAGAACCCGTATGGGGGTGCTTTCCCTGGCAGACGTACCACCCGGCACTTCTTACGTTCGTGATCCTCAAACTTGGTCATGCATCTGAACCACCAAGACCCTTTGCAAGGTTGGTTCAAAACACAAGCACTGGGGCTGGAGAGATGGCTCAGTGGGCACAGTTCTTGCCACACAAGCTTAAGGACCAAGAACCAGCATTCGGATCCCTAACATCCCCGTAAAGGCTGGATGGGTGTAGTGGCCGTTTGTGATTCCAGCTTAAGGAAGGCAGAGAGAAGGAATGAATCCCTGGGGTAAACTGGCTAGCTAGTCTCGCCAAATCAGTGAACTCTGCATTCCTCAGTAAATAAAGCAGAGAGTGATCTAAGAAGACACCCAGCGCCAGCCTCTGGCCTACACACACGCCCATACCCATGCACACATGTACCCACACGCATACATATGTGCACACACCATGTACACACTAAAAAATAAAATGCGAACACTGTGGAGTGGGTGGGAGTCATTGGCTGAGCCCTGCCATATTGGCACTATGGGTAAGGGAGCTGAGGCCTGAGGTGAGGTCTCTGAACTGAGGTCACCAGAAAGGGGACAGAAGGACTTTGGGTGTATGGGGTGGGGGTGGGGGTGCAGCTAGATAAAATCCTGTCTCTCAAGGAGAAGTGGAAAGCAGGGTTCAAAGGCAGCAGGATGTAGGCAGAGGGAAGCAGCCTCCAGTCCAGTGGAGGATCACAACATGGTCCTTTCAAGCACTGGCGTTTCGTGGTTCTGCATATGCGCTGAAGCTCTCGGAAAGGCTTCTGGGAGGACAAAGGCGCATGTCAGCCTTCAATAGCAGCATCAGTCTGGAAGAAAAGTATCCCGGAGGGTGAGGCACAGCCAGAGCAGAGGGGAGGCAGGTGGTAGGGCCAAGGGAGGCCTTGGTCACCCTCAGGACTGTTGGGAGTTAACAGTGGATGATGTCAGGCTGGGCGTGAGCACAGCAGCGTGTGCGTTCGTGCTGGGCCGGGCCCTGGAACCTGGCGCCTGTCGTGGGCGTGCGTGTATCTCCAAAGCGAGGCTGAGGCGCTCCAGCTGGACAGCCCGGGTGTTGGAGCAGTGGCTGCTGACAGCCCTGGGCACCTGGCCTGAGCTGGCACCCTTCCCATCGCACCGCCAGGCTGCCTGCCTCTGGAGGGGTCCCAGGCCCGGAGGAGCAGCTAGCTGTGGACTGGGCCCCAAGGGCAAGGCAGAGCAAGGGATGTCTGACTCTTTTCAGACCTGGTGGAGGCTCAGTGGTGAGTGCAGACAGGTTCCTCAGAGGACTTAAGGAAGGACAGATCCAGGAAGGCCACAGCATGACAACACCCTGCTCCTCACAGCTCCCTGCGTACAGAAGAGAGAACTGAGGCACAGAGAAATGGAGGGGGCTAGAGACCATCCTATGACTAACCGGAGCAGACCCAGGCTGGCACGCCTTCCCTGGCCTTGCCATACATCCCGCAGGCTCTGTCCTCCCCTCTGCTCCAGAATCCATGGGGCACCCTCAACCAGGGCATAATGCTGCCCGAGGAAGATGGCCTGAGCCCCACGGCTGCAAGTGAGGCCCGACATGTTTAGTAGTAGGGTGGTTCATTGAACACCGAGATCAGACCCTGCTCGTACTTTCAGCACTCCGGGGACTTGGGGCCTGGCTTCTCTGGGCGCAGCAAGTGTAGTATAGTGCATTGTAAGGCTGTAATGATCTGTTCTGGGTGTGAACAGCAGCACCACACACAGAATGCCATCTTCAGACTAAGAGGGTCCTGGAACCTCCATCAGGACCCTGCGGGGGGGGGGGGCTTCTCCACATCTTCCCCGTCACCTGCAGCCTTTTCTTTTTTTTTTTTTTAATTTTTTTGTTTGTTTATTTATTTGAGAGCAACAGAGAGAGAGAGAGAGAGAGAATGGGCACGCCAGAGCTTCCAGCCTCTGTAAACGAACTCCAGATGCGTGCGCCCCCTTGTGCATCTGGCTAACGTGGGTCCTGGGGAACTGAGCCTCAAACTGGGGTCCTAAGCCATCTCTCCAGCCCACCTGCAGCCTTTTCTAGATCTTTTCCTAGGCCATTGACCAACAGGGATTAGCAGGTGTCTTGGGTCTCAATTCCATTTACATTCCACCTTGAGATGCATGTCTACTTCATGCCCTGTAGATTGGGGCCCAAGGGCAGCAGTAGAATTAAGAGGCAGCCACCAGCCTCTTGGCTCAGGGGCTGGACACAGAAAGGAGGGCTGGAGCAAGGCTGGGCAACACCCCCAAACCACCCACTACAGTATGCCTTGCCATGAGAATGCCATAGGATGTAAGAGACTTAGGGCTCAGCAGTTATGGGGGTGAGGCAGAGAACACCTTCCTGCCCCAAAGTGGATAGAAATGGCAGGTTCCATTCTGACCCCATCACAGTCTTGCTGGGGCTGGGCCAGGGAAGCCACTTCTCCCCAGAGGCCACGACTTGTGCATCACCAAAGGCAGGTGGCCATGGTGGTTGGTGTCAAGTCTCAGAGAGCAAGGCCTGGGAGGTGCTGCCTCCCCCCAGGCAGTAGGGCCCCGTCCCTGCTGTCATGACTTTCAGCTACCAGACAGGCCACACGTATACTAGCCTTGCCTTCATAGGGTGCTGTGTAGTCCCTGCCAGACCCTATGGCTCGGTCCTCTCCCCTGCAGCGTACCTCAACATCTGTTCTGACCTCCCCAGGCTGCCCTGACTACTCAGGAGGGCTTTCTGGGATCCCTTGTACAGCCCTAAGGATATCTTTTATAACCCAAAGAAAAGATGAAAGCAGGGCCCACGGTGGCTCCTTGTTCAGGTTCATCTCACCGGGAGAAACTTCCCATGCACTGGGACAACCCGCTGCCTCCACCGCACCCCTGCTCCTAGTCCCTGCCCCGCAGGCCTGCAGCCCCAGCAGGGCCAGCTGGCCTCAGCCACCCCGGGGAGTCTGAGGGAGACTGGAGCTGCCAGGCAGAGCGCCCAGGAATGTGCAGGGTCCCTGGGGCTCTTTGTCTGTCTGTCTGTGTCTGACAATGTGTCTGCACCCCGTCGTCTCATGCTTTGGACTGTCTGGACTTGCCTGTCTGCACCTCCATCTGTCTGCATCTGGAACGGTCTCCCTGTGTCTGTCTATGCCCACTGCCATGTCATGCCACTTTGAATCTATCTGGACCCGTCTGTCTTTCTCTCTGCTAGGATACTTGCTTCTAGTCCTAGGTTTGCCCCTGACTCACAGCACGATCTGACCAAGCCTCTCCCTTTTAGTGTGTGTCCACGTCCCCTCTTTGTCTGCTGGGGTTCCTGCTTGAGCCCGTCAGGCCGCTGGACCCTCCCAGGTCTCGTCGTGGGGATATGCAGGTGCATCCCTACGTTCTCCCCGCCTCCCCACCTAGATCGTGAGTCTTGGAACCGATACCCTGTCTGTCAGTTACTTTCACACATTCCTGGAAGAGGATAAATCGGCCCAAATACTAGCAAAGTCTTTGGCAGGGTGTAGCAAACTCAGAAATGTGCACCCCGCAGCGCTTCTCTTTGCACATTTCTGTAAGAGAGCAAAGCGCGGAGGGAAATGGCACACACGCCCACCCACGGGGTCCGCCTGGAAGATCTGGGGTTCATTTTGACCTGAAAGGTCACAACACAACCAGAGGACGCTAGACGAGCCCCAGAGGGCACCCCAGGGACATTGTCATAGCACCTAGGGTCACACAGCCACCTAGTGCAAAGGAAGATACAGAAATGTATGTTGAATGCACTTTGTTTTACAAGAGAAGGGGAAAATATAGTTGCTCAGAGGCTTAGGAAGAGACTATGGAAGGATAAACCCAGAACTCAGACAGAATTTTGCCTTGGGGTAGAGTGATGGGGAGTGGGAACGTAAGCTAGACTCTAAATGCACCTAGATTTATGCTCTGGACTGTGGGACCAAACACTTTCTATAATTAAGAAGCAAACTTTAGCCGGGCGTGGTGGCGCACGCCTTTAATCCCAGCACTCAGAAGGCAGAGGTAGGAGGATCGCCGTGAGTTCGAGGCCACCCTGAGATTCCATAGTAAATTCCAGGTCAGCCTGGGCCGCACTGAGACCCTACCTTGAAAAACCAAAACAAATAAACAAACAAACAGACTTTAGGGCTGGAAAGATGGCTGGGCAGTTAAGGCACTTGCCTGCAAAGCCTAAGGACCAGGGTTTGATTCCCCAGTATCCACGTAAAGTCAGATGCACAAAGTGGTGCATGCATCTGGAGTTCGTTTGCAGTGGCTGGAGGCCCTGGCACACCCATTCTCTCATTCTCTCTTCTTGCAAATAAAGAAATAAAACCTTAATTATTTTTTTATATTTGAAACAAATCAGAGCAGCTAGAGAGATGGCTTAGTGGTTGAGGTGCTTGCCTGTAAAGCCAAGGGACCTGGGTTCGATTCCCCCAGTACCCACATAAGCCAGATGCACATGGTGGTGCATGCGTCTGGGGTTCGTTTGCAGTGGCTGAAAGCCCTGGTGCACCCACATTCATTCTCTCTGTGTGTGTTTCTTTCTCTCTCTCTTTAAAAAATAAATAAATGAAAATTTAAGACAATCAGCAACAAACTCGAGTATGGAGTTGGTGGAGAAAGAATTACTTTTAGTGACTTTGAAAGTCTTTTGACTCTCCCTACATTAGTGAAAACAAACAGAAGAGAGAAAAATGTGAGGCCTCTTTCAGAAGACTTGTCGGTAGAAATATTGGCGATGTTATCCCAGAACTACTACATATGTAAGGGAAAGAGCAAATAACTTAATGTCAGGAGACAAGGTTTTCAAAGTAAAAGACATCAAATTGTAACAAGGGAGCCACTCAATCCCCAATTTGAAGTGGTGCTATCAATATGCCTATTTCTTTCTTTTCGTGTGTGTGTGAGATGTGGCGTGTGCATGTCTATAGTGTGTGCATGTACACACAAGTGCAGAGGCCAGAGGAAACCAGAATGTGGGCTGTCCTTCTCTTACCCTCATCCTCGTTGTTACCTGAGCCCGGGTCTGTTCCTCAACCTGGAACTGCTGTCCGTCAGTGAGCCGCGGTGACCCTCTAGTTTCAGCCCATCACCCCGTAGACTGAGGAAGCAGACATGTATGGCAGTGTCCATGGGGTGTGCACAGCTGCGTACACTACGCACCACATATACCACCTTACACTTGACACTACACATGCACATGCGTGCACACACACAAAAAGGAGGGAATAGGAGGAAAAGGACAAATTTCTGTAAGGTAAATGCAATGATGCTGGGCATGGTGGCTCACACCTTTAAGCCCAGCACTCTGGAGGCTGAGAAAGGAAGATCACCATGAGTTCCAGGTCAGCTTGAGCTGGAGTGAGACCCTGCCTCAAAAGAAATATTCCTTAAGCCGGGTGTGGTGGCGCACGCCTTTAATCCCAGCACTCAGGAGGCAGAGGTAGGAGGATCGCCGTGAGTTCAAGGCCACCCTGAGATGACAGAGTTAATTCCACGTCAGCCTGGACCAGAGTGAGACCCCACCTCAAAAAACCAAAAAAAAAAAAAAAAAAAAAAAAAAAAGAAATATTCCTATCACTTCCTCAACACCCCTTCCCCCAAACTAAAACAACAACAACAACAAAAAGAATAAAACAAGGCTTAGAAGTGGAGGAAGAGATACGCTTGCCCACTTCCTGTGCTGGCCCAGGCCCTGGAAGACAGGCTGTAGGCTGGCTGTCAAGGCTTGCTTCAACTGAATCTAGCTGTGGTGGGAATGTCAACCCTGTAAAAACTAAGCAAATACTGTAGATGAGGGCTGGAAGTCAGCACAGGCCTGACAAGGATGAACTCAGCATTTGTGTGCTGAGCACACACAGGCCGGGCCATGGGCCTCGAAACCCCGTGAGAATTTATCCTGAAAAGAGTCATTGAGGTCTGTTCTGTAATGCTGGGGGCTCCCTATCACTTCCCCATAGCATCCCTGAAAATATCCTCCCCACCCCCGCCGAATAGTTTCCTAAATACCAAAAAGAAATCGGTTTCAACTTCGTGAGATGAGAAAGTACTAGAGAGCAAATTGATCGACATAGTGGTACTGAACTGGATACTTAAAAATGGTGAAAGGGGGATTGGGAAGATGGTTTCAAGTTAATGGTAATTGGTTGCAAGCCTGCTGACCTAGGTTCAATTCCCCAGAACTCACATAAAGCTGGACCTAAAGTGGCGCACGCGTATGTAATCCCAGTGCGACCACAGCAATGGTAGGCAAAGCCGGAAGAATCCAGAAGCTGCAGGACAACTAGACTGGCACATGCGCACACAAGCACACACACACAGGAGACCCTGTGTCAAGCAAAAGTAAAGAAGAAAAAAGATAACAAACACCCGACGTTGTCTTCAAACCTCAACACATGTATCATGACACACGCATGCCATCTATACACACACACTATACACATCCACTGTATATACAGATATGCACACATACAGTTTAAGTGGTGAAATTGGGGCTGGAGAGATGGCTTAGCAGTTAAGGCGCTTGCCTGCAAAGCCGTAGGACCCAGATCCGATTCCCCAGGACCCATGTAAACCAGATGTGCAAGGTGGCACATATGTCTGGAGTCCATTTGCGGCAGCTGAAGGCCCTGGCGTGCCCTTCTCTCCCTCTCTCTCTCTCTTAAGTAAAATAAAATAAATGTTTAAAAAATAGTGAAATGGAAAATTTCATGTGATGTAAATTTTATTTATTTATTTTTACTTTTTTGCTTTTTCGAGGTAGGGTCTCACGGTAGTCCAGGCTGACCTGGAATTCACTACGTGGTCTCAAGGTGGCCTCGAACTCACGGTGATCCTCCTACCTCTGCCTCCCGAGTGCTGGGATTAAATGTGTGCGCCACCACGCCCAGCTGATATACATTTTACTACCACTAAATATGTATGTAACAGCAAGGGATTGTGTTAAGCAATGGGATCTTGTCAAGTTGAATTGCGGAAGAGTGATCAGAAAATAAGGGTGTTCATATCAGGTGAAGAAGCAGGAAGATGGTCTGCTGAACTGCATTTGGGTACACTTCTGGATTTTTTTTTTTTAAACAGGATCCCATGCTGGCCTCCAACTTACTATGTAGGTGGAGATGATCTTCCTAACCTCCTGCTGGGATGACAGACTTGGGCCACCGTGCCTAGCTTTGGGTACATATTTAGAAGTTCAGCCAGACTTTCGGAAGAGTTTCTGTCCTCCATTCCCTGAGAGGGTGCTAAGAGGCATGCTCAAGAAATTTTCACAGCACGCCAGGCTATTAGCATCTGTCGTTTGCAGATGTGGAAACTAAGGCTAGGAAAGAGAGCGAGGCTGGCTGAGGCTGAACGGAGCCTGGGCCCTGTCCTCGGCTCCATCCCTGGCCGAGCCCCTGCCTGTGGTGTGCACGTCCTTCCCCCTTCCGGCTGGTTGAGTGGCTCTCGCAGAGGGGCTGTGACGAGGCTGCAGCCAGTGACATGGGTTATTCTTTTGCAGGCTGTTGATGGAGAAGTGGGCGGATGACAGCCGGGACCGTGGTCATCACTGGGGGCATCTTGGCGACTGTGATTCTGCTCTGCATCATTGCAGTTTTGTGCTACTGTCGGCTCCAGGTAACTGCCCGCCTTTGGGCAGAGTACCGAGGGCGGCTGTCTACTCAGGGAGGGAAGAAGTAAGGCACAGAGGCCCCAAGAAGGCAGAGAGGGCCAGAGTCCAGGATGGGATAGGGCAGAAGGCAGCCAGATCTCAGAGGAGATGTTCAGCAGATAGCCGTGGGCGGAAACGGTGTCCCCTACCTGTGAGGCTCAAATACGAGGGCCAGCTACTTAGCTCACCCAGGCCTTCCACTGAGAGACTCGGGGAGTCAGCAGTAAGCAGAGAGAGCAGCAGTAAGCCCCTGGTCACCCCGTGTCCTGTTTACCGCCGAAGGCCCCAAATCTTCCTGAGAGGCAGGGGAAGCCTGCATGCAGGACAAGCCCAGTGCCTGCGACTAGACTCTAGGCTTTGACAGGCCTTACCCAGCTTCCCCGCTTGCAGGCTGCCCACCCCTCCGTGCCTCAGTTTCCTCACCTACGTAATGGAGGTGAGAACTGCCCCTGCCCCTGGGTGAGATGAGTGAGGAGCCACAGGAAGCTCAGCGCAGAGCCCAGCTGAGGGAATCCTAGGTGGTGGCGGAGCAAGTAGAGATGCCCAGACAGGGCCACCCTGTGACCTTAAGGCTCCTTCTGCGGCGCTGGGCGGGTAGGTGCAGTGCAAGTCACCCAGCCTTCTGTCCACAGTACTACTGCTGCAAGAAAGACGAGTCCGAGGAGGACGAGGAGGAGCCTGATTTCGCCGTCCACTCGCACCTGCCCCCCTTGCATTCCAACCGCAACCTCGTCCTCACCAACGGGCCAGCGCTGTACCCAGCCGCTGCCACTTCCTTCAGCCAGAAGTCCCCCCAGGCCCGTGCCCTCTGCCGCAGCTGCTCCCACTACGAGCCCCCCACCTTCTTCCTGCAGGAGCCGGAGGACGACGACATTGAGGGCGTGTGCAACGGTGGGGGACGCGTGGCCTACAAGAGCATCAGCCAGGAGGACGTGGAGCTGCCCCCCTGGGGGCTTCGGGGGCCTGCAGGCACTCAACCCCAACCGCCTCTCCGCCATGCGCGAGGCCTTCTCCAGGAGCCGCAGCGTCAGCACTGATGTGTGACCAGCCCTGGGAGGTTCTTGAGACCATGGCAGGGTCCCCATGGCGCACCCTGACCCCACACCCAAACCCAGACCCCACCAAGCCTTCATTACATCTCTGTCTTGGGGGGCCCAGGTGTGGGGAACCCCTGGACCCTCTGCAAGGGTAAGAGCCAGCGAGCACAGGAGGGGCTATGGTAGGGTAGGACAGCTGATGAAGGCAGAGAGGTGGGCCTGATGAGGGAGCCGGTGAGATTAGTAAAATAAGGTGGGACTGTGCTGGGCCACCAGGACCAGGTCCTATGTCCAGGAAGTGGGAAGATGGCCTCTGACAACCTCAGCAACTTGGCTGTCTCGGGATTCATGGCCTCAGCCTGTCACTCTTTCCCCAGGCCTTGGGCTTCTACCTGTTTAAGGGAGAGGTGGCTCCCATGAGACCAGGGCCCTGGAAGACGATGAGCCAAGTATTCTGCCCTTCTTCCCTGAGCTGGGCCTCCTTTCCCTCCTCTGCTTCTCCAAGCCTTCATTCTCCTGTCCCTCCATTCCCCTTCCTTAGCTCTCTGGCCTAACCCTCTCTCTGATCCTCCTGCCAACCCTCCCCGACAGCCCATCTCAGACTCCTGGCCCCAGGTGCCAAGCATGTGCGCAGGCCTGAGTTGCCTGTTGCTCTGAGCTCTCTGCAGATGGACACGTCTCCCCCTGGAGAGCAGAGTTCAGGTGGAGGCAGCATTGTTAGGATGCTTGTCGTCCCCCCCCCCGCCCCCGCTGCCTCTGTCTGCCCTTTGCTGAGAGAGGGAGGCACTGGGACGGGGGGGGGGGAGGGGGCGGGGGGGGGACCTTGCTTAGAGGGTTGACGCTGACCTTCACACACTTCACTGCTCAAGCCTAAACCCAGCCACCTGGAAGACACATCCAGAGAGGCCACTAAGGCACCAGAGAGGCCAGGGCTATGGCTCAGGGGTTCATGAGTCTTGGCTAGGCTTTCTCATTCTAGGGCCTGTATTCCCATCCATGCGGGCGAAGGAATGGCTGCAGAAAGACCTCGAGCTTCCGTTCTCAGTGGGAACTAAGGTCTCAGGAGAGACCGAGCTGTGGGTCACTCCCTTCCACCTGCTTCTTGCTGGGAGCGAGGCCCTGGCCCTGGCTGCTGTTCACCACCCTGAGGGGCCCAGCCGGCCAGAGCTTGCTCCCACTGTGTGGAGGCCTCATCTATGTCCATGTTATGCCACATCCTCTGCCAGTTGAGGAAATAATGCCCAGTGGCCACCCCAGAGAGATGCCCCAAGCCCAGGGCACTAGCCGCCGGGAGGGTAGCAAGAGCAGCTTCTAGTCTGTGAGACCCCAACAGCTTCTTCCCCACAGGGGTCTCGCTCCCTCCAAGGCCCTGCCGTGGAGCCCCAGGCACCCAACCTATAGGACAAGAGCGGTGTCCTAGCCACCCCCGATGGATAGCCTGATAGGACACTCCAGGCTGTCAATGGAAAATGCCAAGAAGTTACCACAGGCAGCTAAATGGGGCTGGTGAAGCCTTGTCTTTGACGTTTTTCCTTTTCTCTCTCTCTCTTTCTTCTTCCTTTCTCCTCCTACTTAACAGAATCCAGCCTCAGAATTGCAGAACCCCTGGCCCATCCCTTCCCCTCTCTTCCTTTGTGCCATCCCATCCCCTCGAGTCCGTCCCTTGCATCTGCTTGGGGGGTGGGGCGGGGTGAGGGCAGGAGGGGCGCTTTGGGCTGCTCTGTCTCTTGTCTTCCAGCCTCCTTTCTGCCCTCTGCCCTCTTTGTATAGAGTCATAGACCTCTTTGAAATGAATTAAGCATCCATCCCTCTCAGTTCATTCAGTGCCACCATGGGATGTGCTAGGGAGCCCATCTGGCACCCTAAGAAAAACAAAAGCCAATAAAATTGTCTCCTACACCACCATTCCTTGTCTTTTGTCTATTGGGTCCCCATAGACACAAATCTTCCCTGGAGACACCCCGGTGTCAGGGGGAATTCAAGTTTCCAAGCCAGCTGTGAGGTCTGGTTCTCCCCAAAGGGCCTGGGAGCAGCTCTCTGGCAAGGGTACCGGCAGTTGGTCACAAGCGCCCAGCATGACTTTCACCAATCCAGACAGCAGATTGGGGATGATGGGCTGGGTTACCTGGGACAAGTAGCTGACAGCCTCTGGGTCTTGTTTAACATCAACACAATGGGGCGGTTGTGCTACCCACATGATGGGCCTTTCAGAAAGCTGAAACTAGTCAGTGCTGGTGAAGCGCCTGGCACAGAGCTTGGCATGTAGTAACCATGGTATACAGAAAGGAGCGTGAGTGAGGAAGGAAAGGAGGAAGAAGGAAAGAAAGGAAAGGGAAGAAAGGGGAAGGGAGAGAAAGGGAGGAAGGAAGGGCAGGAGGAGAAGCAGCAGAGAAGGAGATTGCGGAGGGGGATGGTGGGGCTCGGGGTGGTGTGTGGCACACGCCCCAGGCTGCCGAGATACAGAGACACGGCCGTGCCTGGGCCTAGCTGGTGACTTGAAGTCTGTCTGCATGTCGCTTCCACAGACTTGTAACACGTAGAATTCAGGGGCTGAAAGGAAGTCCAGGGGCGCCTGCCTCATCGCGGCCCCTCCCGGGCAGGCTCACACAGAGGCAAGAACACGCTGAGCTGGCTGTTATCCCAGTTTTCCCAAAGCCCCAAGTTCTGCAGAAACATGGCACCGTCGCAGACCCTACCGTGGTCCCCGTCTGGGGACAGGCCAGCCCCCCATCTTAGGAGGCAGCCACCGGTCTTCCCTGTTGCCTGGACCCAAAGGAGTCACATCTACAGCGCTGAGGCCTCTCCTTGCTGCCCGTGGATGTGAATGTGGCCGATCTTTGCTATTCTCCACCCCTCCGTGGGGCCGGGGTTATGAGCATCTGTCTTGCCGTTTCCTCGTCCCCACCCCCTCCATCCAGGAAAAGCCACTATGAAATAGCGCCTCCACAGTCCCTGTGGTCCTGCACCCACAAACCCAAAGCAGATGGTCCGACTTCCGTGTGGCCCAGAGAGCATAGATAGGCACAGGTGCTCTCGGTGGCCCTGGCTTGTGCCCCTACAGGCTATCTCCTCTGTTCCCTCAACATACCTGCAGCCGGGTACTCTTCACTCCTTAGGCTACTAGGAGGTTTACCCATGACCCTTCAGGTCCCTCATGGCCCCCCACACCCACACTAACTCACAGTAACTCCTGCACCATCCTGTTGCCACCAACAGCGCTGCCACCTGACTGCGCCACACCCGCCCATCCCTACAGCCCACCGTCACGTGAGAGACCCTGCACTGTCTCACCCAAGCCCCCCAGGGCCAAAAGCAACTGTGACCCCCCCAGATGCCGCCATAAATAGTCACTTTATTAACATACACCAGTGAGTAGCGTGAACGATGACAGGGACACCGCTGCTCAGAACCACAGACAGCGTGAGGATGACAGGAAGGCTGTCCCCTCCTAACCAGCAACAGAGCCCTGGGGAAGGAGGTATGGTAGCCGTGGCACTAGGGAGGCACCATGAAGGGATGCACCCTAAAACCAGCAGGGATGGGTGGGCAGCCTGGGCTCCTTGGCTGCCCCGAGACCCCCTCCTCACCCAAGACAGCTGAAGGAGGGAGTGCTGCCCTTAAGCCATCTGCAAGTCATCTTGAAGGACTGCACCACCTCGTCATCTTGGAGAAGGGCCTGGACCTTGGCGGGGGGGGGGGGCGGGGAGGGGTGTCACCTGTGCTGGGCTTTGGGCTCAAGGCCCTCTGGGGTAGGCACAAACACAGGCTCCTCGGGGCTCTATGTATAGCTTCCACAGCAGGGTGGCTCTGTCTGGGGCTGGGCCAGCAGGCACTGAGGGCTCTCCCTTGGGGTAGAGCCAAGGGTCACAGCATGAAAGTCCCTTCTTGTCAGCAGAGGCCCAGTGTCATTTCTTCACAGCCCGAGATGCCCTTCAGGGCGGGTGTCAGGGAGAGCCGCAGGGTGAGGTGCTTGGGTCTCAGGGGCCGCGGCACTGGCCTAGGAGTGCGGAGGCCTGCAGGAACGGCAGCAGGCCTTGCTGTAGTACCAGTGGCTACAGAGGTTCACCTTGATGGCCAGCGCACAGTTGGTGCCTGGCTGGTCCTGGCAGTTGTCATCTGGAGAAGAAACATAGCACAGAGGGGAGGGATGGGGTGTCAGGAGGGGAGACAGCTCTCAGGGTCCCCACCCCACACAATCCCTCCAATGAAAGGAGCTTCGTCCGCTGGGGCAGCTCCAGTGATGCCATTTGTGGATAAGTGGACAGGTGGGCCCCTCAGCCCAGGTCCAAATGCGGGGACCAGGGGCTCCCCAGTTGTAGGTCTCTAGCTCAACTTCTTGGCCACTACTTCCCCAACTTGGCCCCACCCCAGAAAGCCCTGCATCCCACTAAGTGGTGCAATCCTCACGCCCAGTGGGGAGAGATACCAGGGGCAAGGATTTTGGGGGGAAGGTCACTGCTCCCTCTCTTAGAAGCCCGAACACCTCCAGGGCCCACAGGTGCCTCCCCCTGACTCAATATGCACAAACTAGAACTTATATGCCCCTGCGCCTGGCACTCAACTCAGAACCTGGACCCTTGTCCATCTTCTGGGTGCCCAAGCCAGAGACCCTGCTGCCCCCTTCTGAGCCCCATGATTCCTGAGCGTCAACACTTGTTGCTCAGGCTGGAGCCACCTAGTCTCTGGCCCTACAGTTGTCGACTCATCTGAGACAGATGTTCTTCCCAAGCTACAGGTCTTGGCAGAGTGACCTGTTGTCCCTGAGCACCAGCTGGGCCTCAGCTGGACTTGGCTAGTCCACAGGGGATCCTTGCACCAGGCACGTCTGTGTGTCTTTCCAGCTGCCTCTTCTAATGATGCCTGTTGGTCCACCAAGTCCTGGCTTCAGCCATATCTCCTCTGGGCAACCCCAGGCCTTACCCAGCCCACCCTTCTCCCTCACCTGGGGGCTCTGTGGGGCAGGGCTGCAGGTCACAGGCCTGTCTGCCGACGGGCTTCACTAGCGGGTCACAGCCTCGGACGATGTCGGTTCCCTGGTAGCACTTCACGTCTCGCATTCTCACACCCACTCCGCACGTCTTGGTGCACTGACGTGAGAGACACAGGTAGGCACGTGGCAAGACTCCCACCATGATGGCGAAGGTGGAGCCTCACCACCCAGCATTTTCTCTTCCCCATCTCATCTAGCCCACAGGCTGCCCAGGCCCCAGAAGGCCTTTGGAACCTAGAGCCCGTAGCTGAGGCTGAGCACAGAAAGAAAGGGCACTTCTAAGCTGGGCATGGTGGGGCACGCCTTTGATCCAGCGCTTGGGAGGCAGAGGTAGGAGGTTTGCCATGGGTTTGAGGCCACCCTGAGACCTCATAGTGAATTCCAGGTCAGCCTGAGCTAGAGCAAGACCCTACCCCGAAAAACCAAGAAAAAAGCAAACAGAAACAAGGGCACTTCTGACAGCTGTCAGACACTGGCTCTCACCCCCATCCCTGCCTCAGTTTCCTTGGCAGTGCATTGAGGGGGTAGCCCCTCCTCTGACTGTGTCCTGGTGGGTATACGATGGTTCTAGCTGTCCTGGGTCTTTGATGCTAAGCATTTGCTAAAGGCCAATTAGTGCAGTTTCAAAGCCACTGCCCCACCCTCAAGCCTGATGAGCTGCCCAGAACACCAGAGACATCTGCTGACCCCAAATTACCCCCACTGTCCTCCTTCCAAGATCCTACAGGCGGTGGCTCCCTGATGCAGTGACCCTACATCACCCGGGTAGATCTGGGACCTGAGCCTCGGGTTCCCTGAGGTGGAGGAAGGCCCCCACCCTGAGCTCATCCCTAGACTGGTTGCAAGACACGGGGTGAATCAATGGAGGCTTGCGGGAGGCCTCCCACGCTGGGGGGAGCAGTGGTTGGCTTGCCACCAGCAACCAGAGGACAATTTGCCTTTGACAGGTGCTCCTGCAGATGGGTGGGCTTCCAGCAGGTCCTGGCACCCGCCCCTCTGTCCCCAGGGAGTGGATGGGGATGGAGTGGCTGGAGGAACAAACACTACACTGATGTGCAGCGTCACGGGCTGGGGACTAGCCCTGGAGAAGGGGCATTGTCCTAGTCAGGGGCAGAAGGGATGGAATCCCGTGTGCCATCTGTGACAGCCACTCCTCATCCTGCCTCAGTGGTCTCCCCTACGGTTACTTTGGGATTCCTCCTCCTACCCATTCTCTTCCCTTCCATGGCCCAGCACCTAGAATGGTACCTATGCTAACCGGTACCTGGCCCTACAGTTGCCCTCCCATCTGAGGCGGACGGTTTTCCTTAGGCAAAGATCTCTGCAGAGTCTCCTAGGGTCCCCAAGCCTCAGTCAGGTCTCAACTGGGCTCAGCCAGACCAGAGGGGAATCCTTGTGTCAGACACACCTATGTGTTTCTCTCCAGCTGCTTCCCCCACTGATCCTCAGGCCCTGGCTCTGCCACACCTCCTCCTCTGAGTGGCCCCAGGCCTGCCCCCATTTCTTCGAACCTGGGGAAGGGGTTGGGTGTTCTCAACAAACATATGTAAGAGCAAGGGTCCTATGTAGGCCTGGGCCAATAGCACCCGGGAGAACCCTATAGATCCTGAGCCTGCCCTGAGAAGAGGTAGCAGTTGGGAGCTCATCCTGCAGATCTCTTGAGTGTTCAGGTTTTGGAATCTGACACCTACCCAGCCGGAGCCGTTGAGCCCAGGGAGACCTCCTCATCTGTTGGGGTCTGGGACATCGAAAGGATCAGTAAAGGCTCTGGGCATCAAGTCCTCTCTGACCCTCCCCTGCCGTCACTGAACATTCAAGGTTGGCCTGCGTGGAAGCTGAAGCCATAGGCAGCCGGAGTCTCTGGAGCACCCAGCCTGGCCACAGGACTCCTGTCCTTCAGGGCCCACACAAGCAATGCTCAGAGCCAGATGTGGGCTTCCTACATCCTCTTCTGAGGGATTATGGCCTTGCACAGGAGTGGTGCCACTGCTGGGGGACGAGGAGGAGATGGAGCGTAAACAGTGAGGTGAGTTAATAAAAGCTGATGCGTAAGGTGAGACGGCCTTTGCGGCAGTAGGAAGGTTCAGGACGCTGACAAGCCCCGGGGCTCTGGGGTGGCCTCTGCAGGAGGGATTGAGGCAGGGGGAAGGAAGCTGAGATTCAGTCATCTTGCTTTGCTGGTCAGAGACTGGAGGGGGCGAGCTCCCCACCCTGCTGCCTTGCTGACCACCCATCACCTGCCCATGAGCTTCGTGCCTGGGGTTCCCGGGGTGAGATGGCTTATGGCCTCCAATCCCTTTGTAGACTCCTCAGCCCCTGGGTTTGACTTCCATGTCTAACACTCTCCAGTAACTGAGTAATGGAAAAGGAGCTCCTCAGACTGGAGGGATGGCTTAACAGTTAAGGCGTTTGCCCGCGAAGCCAAAGGACCCAGGTTCAATTCCTCAGGACCCACATAAGCCAGATGCACAAGGGGGCACATGTGTCTGGAGTTCATTTGCAGTGGCTGGATGCCCTGGTGTGCCCATTCTCTCTATGTCTCTCTTCTCTCTCTCTCTGCTTGCAATTAAATAAATATTTTTTTTAAAAAGCTGGAAGCTTAAAAGAAAAGAAATGGAGCCCGTCCCTGGGGTGCAGTTGGGAGGGAACAGACCTAGGGACAAGGTGTGGGCCTGCACTGCCTACATGGGCAGCAGTAAGGACTCCACTCCTGTCCGAAGAAAGATGAGATTTTTAGCTCCATTCCAGTGTCCCAAGGAGCCCACAGAACCAAGCAGGGGTCAGGCCCGTGACAGGAGAGCTGCTGCCCGGCCCACTGGCTCAGTGTCTTGACCCAGAACTCACATCCTCCACCAGTATCTCTAAGTTCCATGTTCCTTCCTTCCTTGACTGAGCCTCAGCCAGGCACACCCCCAGTACCCACCTGTGGTTAGCCAGGTGATGGCACACGCTACCCACCACTTTAAAGGCTGCAGTTAGTGAGCAGAAGTGACCAGGCTCAGGGGTGAGATCAGAGAGAAGGCTTCACTGAACAAGTTTTCAGGGATACGTGCCCTGACTGACAGAGGCTGGGGGCTGCAGTGCAGGGGGGGGGGGTTTGGAGAGAGGTTCCAGGTGGGATCAGAGCTCAGACCTGGCTTGAGGCAGCCTTAGAGGGGGACACATGCTCACCTCTGACCAGGGGCTGGTGTACCATTTGAAGCAGGGCCTCTCAAAGCATGTGCTTTCCTCGGGGGGCTTCCTGGCCAGCCCACACTCAGGACCGCTCCGTGTCTGCGGCTTCCCGTTGGCCAACTCCATGCAGAGGACCAGCCGCTTCTTCACACCGCGCCCACAGGTGGTGTTGCACTGAGAGGGGGCAGGTGGATGGGTCACTGGCCAGAGGCCAGAAGGGCCAAGACCTGACTAGATGTCTCCAGTGACAAAGTTTGGTCAATGGCAATTGGGTTGCAAGTGCTTAGATTAATTGGCAAATTGGCTGAGAATGATTTGTTCAATAGCCACTTGGCCCTGGATGGATTTGATCAAGAACAATTAGGCCCCATACCATCTGTTTTGAAACAAATTGGCTAATGCAATTTGGCCAAGGATGATTGGGCCAAAATCAATTCAACAGAAAACAATTTGGCCCAAGATGATTTGGTTAATAGTTGTCTGCCCCAAACAATTGGCTGAGAACAATTTGTCTGAAATGGCAAGTTGGTAACAATGACAGGTTGGGACAGAAGACAGATGGGTCATGATAACAAAAGGTTGTCCAGACCCCGCTTGGTGGAGAGCGCCTGCAGCCAACGTGTCCTGTCCTTAGTTTTGTGTCCCCTGGGAACTGGACCCAGTGACAGGGTTCTGGAGACTCTGCAGACATCACTGTTGGGGGGGGGGGATGCGTTAGATTTGGGAGATGGTAGGGTTTTCCTGCCTTTCTAGCTTTTTTAAAGTTAATTTTTGGTCAATCGTTCCTCATAATTTTTCATGAATTCCACACTGTGACCAGCCATTAGGCTCTTGGGCCAATTCTGTCCGGTCCCATGTGCTCTGGACAGAGGGAGACCCTGTGCAGACCCTGCGTAACACTCACCCGCTCCCAGTCCTGGGCCAGCCAGTGCGCTGGGCAGTTCTTGTCTCCACAGGGGTGGATGGCCAAAGGCTTGGTCTCTGTCTGACACTGAGACTCAGGGACCACCCGTCCATCGCTGGTCTTACAGTACACGTGCCTAATGGTGCGGCCCTGCCCGCAGCTCCCGCTGCACTGCAGGAAGGGATGGCGGGGGGCACAGAGTCAGAGGGGCCGTTCTACAAGCCCACCCCACCCCCCGTCATCCCCGAGGAAGAGGAGCAGCTCCCAGGACAGTGTGGGGAAGCTGTTGCTGTGGCAACCACTTTTAAAAAGAACATTTTCTGTTCTAATTACAGAAATGACAGACTGAATGCAAAACACACAAAGAAAAGCACAGCTCAAAGGTCAAATGCACCTTCACCTACCCAAGGTGACCCGAGCAAGCTTCTGAGCTTCCAGAGAGGAGAAACAGACAGGGACAGAGACAGGGAGAGAAAAGAGAGACAGGCGCATAGAGACAAAGAGAGATGGTACAGACCAAGATACAGACACAGAGACAGGGAGAGAAAGAGAGCTGGATACGTAGACTTGGAGAGAGATGAATGCAGAGGCACAGAGAGATAGAGGGAAAAAGAGACAGAGACAGGGAGAGAAAGAGAGCCAGACACATAGAAACAAGGAAAGACATACAGAGAGGGACAGAGACAGAGAAAATAAAGACAGGGGGAGATGAATGCAGACAGAGTGAGACACAGAGAGACATGCAAGGAGAGACACAGAGGGCATAAGGAAAAAGGCGATGCCAGCTGTTGTTTTGGGGCAGGGCTTTGATTCCCTATACTCATAGGAGGGAAGCCAATCCCACCCTCTTCCCTCGTATCTTTGCTCTAGAAAGATGGGGAAACCGAGGCGCGGCAAGGCAGAGCCCTCTGATCCCATCACCAGCCTCATGTCCCCAAACCTGCCCTCACCGGTCCCCAATCGGAGACAGTCCACTGGCGGTCACAGGGTGGCCCCGTGCAGTTCTTCTCGCCCACGGGCCTGGTGCTGGGGTCACACAGCTTCTCATCTTCTGAGCAGCGGATGTCCCTGGTCACCACGCTGCGCTCCCCACACTTAGCTGTGCACTGCAAGGAAGCCAGAGTAAAGGGGCAGCGGGGGACACGCTCAGGCCCTCGGCGTCCGCCCCAGTGCTGCCTGCAGCTGCTCACCTCAGACCACTCGGACATCTCCCACTGAGGCCCACAGGCTGGGTTGCGGCAGGTCTTGCGCTCCTCGGGCCGTACCGCCTCAGCAGCCTCGCACAGGTCACTGTACACGGAGCTGTCGAAGCCGGGGGACAGCATCTTCCAGCAGCGCACGATGCGGAACTGGTGGCCCTCACCACAGGTGCGCGAGCACTCGCTCCAGCTGCTGGTCTCCCACCTGCCTCAGGGGTGAGACAGTCCTCAGTGGCCCCGTTGTGGAGCTAGGATCCTCACATCCCAAAGGCCCCAAACCACACAGGCTAAGACACAGACAGGAAGGGGATGGAACCAACTGTGGGGACTGCGGTCAAGACAGACCCACACTCTTCACCTAAATGGGGGTGGGTGACAACCCAGGCTTGAAGTCTTGTTCTTTGTTCGCCCCGTTCCCTTGCCCTCCTCCCCACATGCTACCCCTACAGACCATGCCAAAGTACCCTAGAGTCCCAGACCCCCGCTTGTCCTGCTGGGTCACACAGGTGGCTGTGGCCCCCACAAGGCTCTGCCTCGATTGCCTTGAAGATACGACAGGAGGCCCGAGGGTTAGAAAAGTGGGGTTGTACCAATATTCCAGGGATCCAGTCCCCAGGAACTTCAGGGGTAATCCTCACTGATGTCTAAAGATCCTAGCTGCACAAGTTGGCCTGGAGGCAAAGATAACTCTCGAATGTAGGATAATGTGAAGAAGGGGTTTTTTAAAAAAATATTTTTATTTTTATTTATTTATTAGAGAGAGAGAGAGAGAATGGCCACACCAGGGCCTCCAACCACTGCAAACGAACTCCAGACACATGTGCCACCTTGTGCATCTGGCTTACGTGGGACCTGGAGAATTGAACCTGGGTTCTTAGGCTTTGCAGGCAAGCGCCTTAACCGCTAAGCCATCTCTCCAGCCCTAAAGAAGGGTTTCTAACACAATGGTAGTTCTGTATGGAGCACTGCTGTATTCTCTGCTCGCCTCCCACGACAGAACTCCCATGGCCCAGCCCATGGCAGACAAAAAGTAGAGCCCAGCCACACACATACATGTGCATGTATGTACATATGCACACAAACACACATGCACACTTAGACACTGGGCTGGGTGCCCAGGCGCAGGTACCTGGGCTGGCACTCCCTTCCAGCGCAGAACTCGTGGACGGGTTCAGGACGGGTCAGGGCATCACAGTAGCTGTCATCCACCTCGATGCCATCGTATCGGACACACATGGCGTACGTGGACATGACCCCTGGGTTCAGGGTGAGGGAAGGGTCTGTGAGCCGTGTGATTAGCAGCAAGCACCTTGGACACCAGCAGACAGGCCTGTGACCGTGTGACCTTGTCACATGACCCCTCAGAGTCCCAGATCTAATCACTTTCTTCAGAACCCAACCCCACGCCACCACCTCCAGCCCAGGCTGGGCAACCAGGTCAGCTGTCACACAAACCCATAGCAGCCTTGCTGAGGCAGAGTTAGATGCAGCCACGTGCCACAGATACACGGTCATCTGAGCAAGCCCCATCTGAGAGGTGTGCGTGGAAAATCTAATCATTGCAGCCCTTTTCAGTCTTCTCGGATGTTTAGGGGGATGTCCCCTAGCCAATGTCCCCTAACCAGCACTCTTCAATGTCTTGAACCGTCTCTGTGTGCTGCTCTCTCTAGATTCCCCAGACTCTGAACTCCCACTTAGGATGACTGACAAAGGGACAGCCTTCCTCTAAGTGTGGATTCCCTCGCTGTACCTCATCTCCTTCCTCCCCGGGGCCTCTTCCCTTCACCTAGGGGCGGGATGAGTCAGGAGCGTGGTAAGCTGGGAGAAGTCCAGAACAGAGCTGTCGATAGTGAGACCGAGCCTCTTGATGCCTCTACCATCCCAGGCACACCTAAGTGCCAGTGGCCGCTGCCTCTCCAGAAGCCCCTGGCCCTGCATGAAACCACAGAGCCTGGGAAGCATCCCCACACGTGGAGCCTTCCTTTTTTTTCCATGAAGGCCAAGCCAGGCTGCAATTACTGGTTCCTACCCCCTGCCAGTGCTGGGCTGTGCGGTCTTTAGCCCGCTCGAGGGGGAGGCAGCTTCCTGGCCAGTCCACTTGGAATGTTTCAGGCTTCAGAGACACTAGTCCTGGGGCCCAGGGAGGTACGGACAGGGCTGGGGACTTGCAGACTCTCCCCCAAGTGTCTGATTATTCCTTGGCTTCTCATCACGGAGAGGAATCACACAGACTGGAATTCAAGTCCCACCTGGCAGGGTCACCACATTCGTCATGGTCCCTGCTTGCTCATCTCCAGAGAGGCTGCAAGCGGTCATGTGTCAGTTTTCTGGGCACTTCTTTACCAGGCCAGTCTTGGGAAGAGGACTCCTCAGACCTTCTCAGCCATGGGACCCTTTCCTCTGAGAACCCCAATATGTGACACACACAGGGCTGGTTGAGCCTCCCAAGTTAGGGTCCTGTCACGTTCCCTGTACCATACCACTGTGCTTTGGGGACTGAGGGACCATCTGGGAGCCACCACCTAACACTTAGGCTGAGTCCAAACTCATCTATTGGCACTTGTCTCTAAAAGAAAAAAAAAAAAAAAAAACTAAGAGCCCCACTGTGACTGGGAAGCAAAGATTGTTAGCTAGCTCCCTGACAACCTTGAGAACGGGTTCTTGTGTGTGCGCAAGTGTGTGCATGGGTGCACGTGCACAATGTGATCATGCATGTGGAGGCCAGAGGACAACCTTGCGTGCCATTGCTCGGAGGAAGTGTCTGTCTTGCTTTGTGTGTGTGTGCACGTGTGTGTGTGTGTGTTCAGTATACGTGTGTGTGTGTGCACATGTGCATGCCAGGTGCCAGAGGAGGAAGTCAGGCATCCGATGTCCTCCTCCACCCCTCTTCAGCCTTACTTCCTTGAGACAGTCTCTGACCGCACCTGGAGCTCACTGTGTTTTCGTTAGAATGGCTGAATGGCAAACCCCGGTGATCCCGTCTCCACCCTCCTCAGCACTGGCTTTACAGATGTGTGCAGCCATGCCTGGCTTTTTACATGGGTGCTGAGGACTGAACTCAGGTCTTCATGCGTGTAGCAAGTGCTCTTACCCACTGAGCCATCTCTCCAGCCTCCAGTTTTTGAGACTTTTTTTTTTTTTTTTTTTTTGAGCTCACCACATAAGGGTAGACTGGCTGGCCAGCAAGTCCCAGGGATCCACCTGTCTCTGCCTCCCCAGGGCTGGGATGATAAGTGTACACCACTATACTTGGCTTTTGTACGTGGGTTGTTGGGATCGAATTCAAGTCACCATTCTTGCAAGCCAGCCACTATACCGACTGAGCCACCGCCCCCACTTCCTGATAATGGGTTTTGGCACGGGGGAGGAAGTGGGGGCTGACCTGATACTAGACACTGGAAGACTCCATGTTGCCACACATGCTGGCAAACCCCATGCCCCCCGGCCTGCCCTCGGCCATCCTGACGTGGGACTTTCAGCACAGCTGCAGTATGATCATAGGAGAGAAGCCCGAGGAGCAGTCAGAGCCTCCCATATGCAATTGGTAAGGTTGGGCTAGCAGGGACCAAGGCAGAAAGCCATCATAATGTAGAACGGGATCTGTTGTACCTGCCATCTGGCTCCTCCAGTGGTAGGAGCCCGTGCGCCACTGTTGTGTTCCACTCCTGACAGCCTCGTCTAAGGCAAGGCTCACATTTGCCCTGGTGTCATGCCTGTCCTATCTTCGTGTCCTGTGTCCTGCTTTGCTGTGTGGGCCACAGTGAACAGCCCTGGTATCCGCCCCACACACTCTCTAGATGTTGAGGAGCGAGGGTGCCATGTTCTCCTTGGAGACATCATTCACCTGGGCTCATCTTCTCAGGCCACCTCGACCTGGAGACATCTCAAGTGATGTCACCTCCCCAGCCCCTCGACAACTCCAAGGCCAGGATGGCTGGAGGAATCCAGAGCCCACATCCAACTTCAACAAGTTCTGAGAAGTCAGTGCCTCAATGCCCGCCTTCAGTCCTGTCCCCCTGTAGGTGAGCCCCGAGCAGGGTTGCCTCCCACTGTGGCCGGTGGATGGGCGACTCCTGGGCTCACTGCACGCTTGTATCGGGAGGGAGGCACGAGAAGATGCACCAAGGGTGCCCACTGGCTGAGCTCCCACCAGGCAGGTTGCTTGGCACTTCACGTTGGTCCACAGCCACATTCCGATTCACAGGCAGACAACGGAAGCAATTTGCTGGGAGCCCACCTTTCAAATAGTTACCACACGACTCCCCACAAAGTTGCTGGCTCCCCTGCAAATGACAGGTGCAGGGCCTTGTGTGCTCAGGGGCTCGGAGAGGCATGGCCAGTATGAGCAAAACCTCAAAGCAGCAAAGGGCCCTCTCCCGAGATGCACAACCCGGCCCCCCATTGTCTGGTGTGCTCACTGGGCATCCAAAACCTGGCCTGGTGTCCCAGGTTATCACAAACTTTGATGGACAACCCAGGTGTCAGTTAAGTCCAAACATGAAGTCCACAGTATGAATACAGTGTGGCCTCTGAGGTCTCCCTGATTTTTTTTCCCCTTGCCAGTGCCCCAAGTGCACTGGGCCTGATTTCTGTCCTGGCAAGAATCCTCCAGGGAGGGGACCAGAGAAGCAGCAGATACAGCTGTAGCCCCTAGTGGCCAAATCGAGCATTACACTGTCAGGTGGCTAGCCAGACAGATGGGGACCCAAATCCTACCTCCTCACCCACTAACCAGATGTGTCCATCTGTCTGTCTGTCTGTCTGAACACCCTAGAGGGCCTCTTCATCTGTCCCCTGCTAATAAGGTTCTCGAATTGTCCCATCCTCTCTAAGGTGGATCACAGGGTCTACTTCTCCCCTCTAGCGCTTGCCATAAACAAAAGTAAATTCAGCACCTGATATTTCTCCCTGCACCTCAGGACACGCGCCCCAATGAGAGAGGTACAAATGGTATCATAAGAGGTAGCATTTGGGACGCTGGGGATGACCACAGGAACCTGGACCTGACTGTGGCCCAGTGGCTTGGAGCCGTAAGCACGCGCGTGGGCACTCAGCCCAGTCACCATAGAGGTGGGCTCAGAGCAGGTGTCCAGTAGCCCCCGTTCCCAGTACCTGTGGTGCACGTGGCGCTGCAGGGCTCATGGGATGAGAGTTTCCACCGGTACATGTCAGCTGGACTCACGCCTTGCTTGCGCGCCTTGGGTCTGGTCCTGAAACACAGCCGAGCAGAGGGTCAGTAAGAGAGCCGGGTGCTCAGTTCTCCTGAGGGCCTATTCACCCGCACAACTGTGAGCTAAGGCTCCCAGAAGACAGCTCTGTCTGCTACACCTACTTCCAGCAAGGCTGAATGGACTGATAAAACTCCCGAGATCACAGAGAGATGGAATGTTGCAAGTCGGAGCCAAATTACCTCAGGCTGCCTTCAGCCCCTTAATAGCCATTTATTGCCCACCTCCGGTGTCTGAACTAACATCCTGGTGACTATCAGTTGATCAGGTGTAATCCTTTTTTGGAATGTAAGAACAGACCCCAGCTTCCACCAACCCAAGGGCTAAAAATGTCATCAGATGGCATCTGAGGCCTATGGTGGAGTTTTCCCGGCTTTCCTATAACCCACCTACCTGATGTTCAGCCAATGTATTTGGAAAGTGCCTTCATTTATGACTCTCTTTTGTTCTGTAACTATAAAACCTTCATGAAACTGTTAACACATTGGAACATGGAATTTGGGGTAACCTAAATCTGTATTCCTGGGCCATGGTCACTCATATCTCGCTCCAGAATAAACTGTCTCTTATCCCCTTTGAGGTGAGAGCTATGTCTTTTGTGTTGACACAACACACCTGCCTGCGCTTCAGGCAAAACCTGTCTGGGAATGATACGGATAAGGAAGAGCCGGGCGTGGTGGCACACGCCTTTAATCCCAGCAGTCCGGAGGCAGAGGTAGGAGGATCGCCGTGAGTTCGAGGCCACCCTGAGACTACATAGTGAATTCCAGGTCAGCCTGGGCTAGAGTGAGACCCTATCTCGAAAAACAAAACAAAACAAAAAGATACAGATAAGGAGCAAGGTAGCCTTTGTTCTGATAGGTGGTTAGCTGGGAACTGGCTCACAGAAACATGGATGCCAATTAGAGGGAGTGAAGTAGCTTTGTTAAGCAGTTAGGGTGACTGGGCTCCTGAAAGTAAAAACAAACAAACAAACAAACAAAACCCAGGAATACCTTTGGGCCTATCCTTGCAGTCTCCACTTTGCTAGAAATCAAAGTATGATCTAACTTCTTATCTCTTCCCTAGATCTGTTTTTCCACAAACAACCTGAGAGGGAGGTCCCCTTTCCTAGAATTTAAATCTAATCCTGACATTGTGGTTGGTCAAGTTCAGCCCCCAGAACTTGGCATCGTGGCTAGCCTCCTCCTGAGCCAGCCTCTGGTTCACCTGAGCCAGAAGGTAGAGCCCACCACCACGAGGTTAGAAATACATTTAGGAGTGGAGGGAAAGCTCTCTTGGTGGCCCATTCATCACTTTGGAACCTCCAGGTTCTGGTGAGTCTCCCTCTGACCCCTATTCCTACATGGGCTCTTTACCCACTTCTGCCCTCTACGTGGCAGGAGTTCCTTGTACTTTCTTTTCTCTCTCTCTTTTTAATCTATTTTTTTAAGAGAGAGAGAGAGAGGCAGTTAGAGAGAATGGGCACACTAGGGCCTCCAGCCACTGGAAATGAACTCCAGATGCATGCACCACCTTGTGCATCTGGTTTACGTGGGTCCTGGGGAATTGAACCGGAGTCCTTAGTCTTTGCAGGCAAGCGCCTTAACCACTAAGCCATTTCTCCAGCCCCCGTGTACTTTTTTTTTTCTTTCCTAACTCTTCTTATGTTTCTTCCAGGCCCACCACATGGGCTCTGAGACCACATGGGTGTATCTATTTTCCTTCTCTTGATTTTGTGCTTTGCTAAATAAATATGATGTAATCATTATCTTTCTCAGTCTTATATAATTTTTTGGTTCAAAGCAGACACGAACTAAGGGTTTGGGGCTCAAGGACTTTCCTGAACCTCTTAACACTCCATATCACCACCTTGCCTGCCCTGGCAGGAGCAGAACTCGCACCTGATCCAGTCTCATCCATAATGACTACAAGCAGCAGCTTCCTGTTTCTTCCTCCGCTCTTCCTGGGCTCAGCACACCTGCGCGCTGGCCCTGCCTGGGTCAGCCTTTGGAGTCACAACCAATCAGGTCTCTTCTTACACACCTGAGTCTGATGAGAGGCTTCTTCTAACTGGATGTCCGTTTCATGTAAATCGGCCACGTATATAAGCCCTCTTTTGTGGGAAAGTCTTCTTGGCTCTTCTGACCTCTCTTGGCCACCTGACCCCTCTCCTTGTGCTCTCTTAGCCCCTATGAGAGGGGGATCTTCTTGGTCTCCCCTCCCCTCCCTTTTGGCTTGGATGCTTTTCGTGTGTGTGTGTGTGTGTGTGTGTGTGCGCGCGTGCGCGCGCGCTCTCACACACACACACGTTCCTCAGAGGCTTCCCCCTCAGAGAGAGAAATTTCTCTATGTGGAGATTTCTTGGTCTCCCCTCCCCCTTAATTTCTCTCAGCTTGGGACCTTCTGCTTTGCTTCCCCTCTTCATCCTAACTCTCCCTAAAATGAATCTCATCATTCATAATTTACCCTTTCTGAGTCCGCATTTGCAATTCTTTGATACCTTGGGCAAGGACATGAAGGTGAGGTTCACAGGCCTGGGGGAATCCCTTGCATCTTTATAGAGATCTAATCCCTCCCAGCATTCCAACCCTGCTTCAAGACCAGTGCTCCTGTCCTCCGGAACAGACAGGGGACACGCATTGGCACTGAACAGCTGTAGGCACATCCCGTCTCATTAGCTCCAGCTAAGCAGGCTGGATGGAAGGCCGTCCTCCCGGGGGGAGGGTGGCCGTGCTGCAAAATGGGAACTGCAATTGCTCTGTCAACACACGCAGACTTCTCACCGTAACTTCTCACGACGGCTAGCAGATTCCTTCTTTCCACCCCATAAGGAACCACAGAAGGCCCTTAGAGCCTCAGTTATTCCAGAATCCTCTCCTATTGCTTGAATGAGGTTCTAATCAAATGGGGACACTAGTCATTCTGCCTCCAGTTATCAAAATGACAAAGCCCACCGGGCGTGGTGGCGCACGCCTTTAATCCCAGCACTCGGGAGGCAGAGGTAGGAGGATCTCCATGAGTTCGAGGCCACCCTGAGACTACATAGTTAATTCCAGGTCAGCCTGGACCAGAAGGAGACCCTACCTCAAAAAAAAAAAAAAAAAAAATCACAGAGTCCACCTACAGACGCAAGAGTGGCCATGCCCCACACCGCAGTTCCGCTTAGCCGTAGCAGTGGAGGCTGGCTCAACGGGAAGAGGCACACTGGGGTCCAGCCAGTCACCAGCTATGATTCTTGGCCAGAACTCAGGTGACCACAGCCAAGTATTGTTAGGACTGCTGGCTTCTTTGTACCAGCCTCAGCATCCCTCAGGCGGACTGTTTAGGACCCAGCGGGGGGAGGAGGAAATTGGCTGTAGTCACTATTCCCTCGTCCCAGGGCTAGCAGCCTCACGACCCAGCCACCCAAGCCAGCCGGAAAGCAGCCATGGAGTCCTGTGAAACCCCACTCCAGAGCCAGAGGGTAGCTGAGGAGCTGGCCCCACTGACAGAAGCTCCTCCTGACTCAACTTCCCTTTTGTGCTAGAGACTACAGCAGGCCACGTGGCCCAACTCCACTTTCCTTGAGGCCCACAAGGGCTGGGTAACGTAGGGTGTGCGCTGACACCCTCCACAGGGCTTAAACCTGGACCATCCTCTTTCCTGGCGACCACAGTCATCTGAGGGCTGTGGGTGTTACAGAGCATTGCCTGCTAAAAGGCTTTCTAGCTGATTCTGTGGTCAAGACATTAGTTGGAATTGAACTGGGAATTTACCGTTTGTTAGTCAAGTGGGTAAGAATTGCTCTGGTGTTTTGATGGGATTGGCTCATGTTTCCCAGGAGGGTGCTTTGGGGATAAAACATTCCCTGATAGCAGTTCACACACTGAGAACCCAGGAAATGATCCACCCACAGGGAGCTTCAGTAATGAGTTTACGGATGTGGCTCCATGAAGTCTTGGGGGGAGGTGGGGGTGCGGGCTGAAGAGAGGGAGGCTGGGGGCTGGGCCACCTCTCCTAAGGGTTCCAGCTGTCAGTCTGTTCCAGCTCTTGAATGTGAGTTCTGGGAAGGGGAACCTCTTCTCTTCTCCTTGGTTACAAATGAAATGAAGCTTTAACAGAGAGAGGCATCTAAGACACTCAGGGTGGGCCTAATCTTCCAGGGAGAAGAAGGGGGCAGTGGGGTGGAAATCAGTCCCCAATGCTCAATGCAGACAACGTGGAGCTGCCTGATTGGGTTCCCCCATCCTGCTTGCAAGTCTTAAATTTTCCCTAAGAACAAAAAAGAGAGGAAAAGATCTCACCCTTATACCTCCACCCCTCGCCCGAGCAGAAGCTCCGCCATGTTTATGTAATTATACACTCCCTGTCACAGGCCCTGTGACTCATTCCTGACTCAGGAGCTAGCCGCCAGGTTCAAAATAACCCTTTGGATTTTAATTCCCAAAGGTATTTCTGGAGGGGCTGTCTGCACCTACTCTCCAGCACGTGTGGGGGCGTGGGCAAAATCGTATGCTGCTTAAACAAAGCTCTGTAGAGATCTGTACAACAGCGCAGTCCCTTGTTGGAAGGCACACCAACAAGAAGTGTGACACCCTAGAAACTACCCCCACCTCCATCTGGAAAGGACTCTACCCTTCTTCTGTGAGAGGCTCCGACTTCCTTGCCACTGCTTCTGGGGTCTTTGCCCCGTACCTGATGGGACACAGGCTCCTGAAATCCCTGGGCAGCAGAAGCTCTGAAACGACCTTGTTTGTTTATAAACGCACCAGAAACCCTCTTCCTTTCTTGCCCCCTCAAGGCTTCAGAGAGGGATCTGTGCCTATGCGTCCAGAGGCTGGTTCCCAAAGTCCAGTCTGGTGACGGCCCCTCCCTGGATTGTTTGAAGCATTTCTGGAAGATGAAAATAGCTTTCCTTTCTAGGCTGCCCCTTTGATTTCTGCCTGCTCCCAGAGCAGACGCGACTTCCTGTGTTTGGACAACCCGCCTAGACGTAGCTATTTCAGCCTGGTAGTTTCCCCAGTGGCCTCCCTGGGCCCCTTATCTTCCCAGACCATCTTTGGTCCCAACTGGGCAGCATCCTTTGATGGCAGCCGCCTAGGGCATCAGTAGCCTCTTACTGAGCGGGGGCTTTTCTGAGTACTGACAACTTATTTCATCAACAGTCTTTAGGAATCCAATATGTCCCACGGGAGCTAAGGAGATGAGGTAAGACTGAACAGACACTTAGAGATGTGGCTTAGATATGACCCTGGCTTGGGAAACATTGCATATCTGGGCTGGCAGTCCTCTGACAAGCTCCTCGCTGAAAGATGGGGAAACCGAGGCCCAGAGGAGAAGGAGGATGTGTTCAGTTCCCACAGAGTGAGCTGCCTTTCCACTCCATCACACAAAGGCCCGCATAGTCCACACTGCCATTTTATAAGCCAAACTAAAGAGGAGACCTGGTAAACCTCCACGGGGCACCAGGGAACTGGCCGCATGACTGCTTGGACCTTAAGTCCTTCCCTCACCTTGGAGGCTCAGTATCTCACTAGGAGCCTCTGTGTCTCGAGCCCCTACTGTGTGTCATACTCAGATGCACTGTTATCCAGGACAGGAAAAGGACTACACAGAAGATGCCCACTGACCCCGACCCTCCTGCCCATGTCCATTGTCTGTGACCCCTCTTACACTCAGAGCTCATGCCGCCAGGGCAAAGGTTGTCATTCTCTCCCATCCACTGGATCCCACAATCTGAGCAGAGTTCCCTGGAAGCTTTGAAGGTGCCAAGATTAGGGTAAGCAGCCAGCCCCGTGGCACTAGGGTAAGAACTCCCACCAGAGCCTGGCCAGCGGAGTCAGGTATGCGCCCCGGCTGGCCCTCAGGAGCAGGTCTCAGAAGGCAGTGTCGGAGGAGAGGTGGCCCTAAGGTTCTCGGTTTTGCCATTGTCAGCCTCTGAGGATGGGCAGAAAGGTGATCCAAACCACAGCACCTCAAAAGTGAACCCCAGGGATGGAGAAAGAGAGCTCAGCAGATAAGGCACGTGCCTGCAAAGCCTAAGGAGCTGGGCTTGATTCCCCAGAACCCATGTAAAACTAGATGCACATGGTGATGCATGTGTCTGGAATTTGTCTGCAGTGGCTAGAGGCCCTAGTGCATCCATTCTGTCTGTCTCTCTCTTTTTTTCCTCTCTCATAAATGAATAAATAAATAAATAAAAATAAAAATATTTTTTAAAAAGAGTGACCTCCAAATACTTCCACCTCAGCTTCCCTTGCTCTGGCTGGGGTTCAGCTCAAGGTTTTAGGAAAGTTTCCAGGGAGTAAAACAAAAGCCAGTGGGCCAGTTCTTGCCTTCAATCCCCACCCACCACCAGAGGCCAAAGATCTGGGCTCCAGTTGTTTATACCAGCCTTTCTGCCCACCTAGGCTCCTGCAAAAAAACAGCACTGGCACCTAGAGGGGCTGTCACCCTCACCCATGCACCTAAAACCAAGGATCTTCCTTTCAGTACTGTTCAGAACAGTCGAGACCACCTGTTCCCAAACAACCCTGACACAGGGAGGCTGGGACCTCAGGCTCCTTTAGTCCTAGCCCTGACTCTCCAGGCCTCTGTCCCTAACTCTCCAGGTGTCCTCATCCTGAATTTCCATGGTCCCCATTCATGGTTGCCTACTTGCCCCAGCTGTGGTTACTCTGACCCTGGTGCGCTCTCACAGGCCCTTCACAACAGCAGCTCCAGCTTGTCCCTAACCCCTGAATCAGGACGCGCCCTTAAGAGGAGGAAAACACAAATTCTGCTATCACCATCTCTATGGCTGGGGTGAAGTCTGGTACTGAGGTTTCACGTCCAGGTTGCTGTGTATGGAGCTCGTTTAACACCCAATGGCCATGTGTTCAATGGCTATCCAGACTTAGACACAGGAACCCAAATCCTCAGGCTCTGTGAGCTGCCCCTCTGAGCCTCCAGGAGACTAATACTAAGGATTACTGTGACCACTCCATGATTTATGCATGTAAAATGTTGAACCCTTGCTGGGGAGATGATTACGTTGGTAAAGTGCTTATCTTGTGAGCATGAGGACCCAAGTTTAATCCCTAAAACCCAAGTAAAAAAGGCCAAGTGTGGTGGTGCATGCTGGTAATCCCAGCGCTAGAGAGGCAGAGACAGGCAGATCTTTAGGGCTCACTGGCCAGACAGCCTAGCCTAATCGGTGAGCTCCAGACCAAGGAAAGACCTTGTTTCTTAAAAAGGTGGACAATGTACCTGAGGATGACACCTGAGGTTATCCTCTGACCTCTAGAAGCATGCTCACATGCATGAATGTGCACCAACCACACACATGCGTAAAAAACAAATCACTAAATAAAATGCTGAGTTCCATCCCTGGCTCAGGAGGCTGTTAGCACCCTGCTGTCAGGGTCAGCACCCTGAACTGGACTTGTTCTGGTAACCCTCCTTCCCCCAGCAATTATAGCTAGGGAAACAAGCCCACAGACCTAACTTTCAGGATTCACTACAGTCCATGCCCTTGACTTCATGATCAGATTCACAGGGTAGACAAAGAGGGCACCCTTGGTTGGAGTAGCTCTCTGCACTTACCTCCAGGTCCCTGTCCCTTCTGGCCAGAACCCTTCATAGTGACCCTTGACCCGGAGTGCCCTGGGAAAAGCACCTCCTACCTAGCCTTGTGAGTCCTGTTTCCGGCCAAGGTGGGGAGGCTGGCGCTGGTGTTGGGAAATGGAGCCTCAGAGGAGGTGTTGGTGACCCTGTCACTGCTCAACTCCAGGTAGGACCCATTGATCAGGTAAGCAGCATGTCCCTCGTTCTCCTCATAATCCACGTAGAGGCTCTCTGCTGGGGAGCTCCTAGGGGCGCCCTGGGCAAAGATGCTATTGATGGTCTCGTTGACAGTGAACTCCTTCGAGTCAGAACCTGCGCCCAGGAGCTGGTCAGAGATGGCATTGGCTGAGAGGAGTTCCTGGGAGGTGAAATGAGCATCTTCCTCCTGGTCATCCTTGTCCCCTGAGAGAGCTGTCCCAGTGGTGTTGCGATCTGTGGAGAAAGACAGGTATTTCAATGTTGAATAGCTGCTATTACATTCATCTTGACTGCCTTACTTTCTTCACAAATCCTATGTATGACAGGTGAGTTATGTCATGGAAATGTCTTCATGAGACAGGGAAAACAGGAAGCTTCCCAAGGGCAGGCTCTACTCCACAAGATATGAGTTGGCCAACATCAAGTGGGAGGTCATCTAAAAGCCACTACAATGTGTTGGGTAGGGTCCCCAGAATCCACACCAACTTGGAACCTCAGTGTATGAAGTGATTTGTAAAGAGGATCTTTCTACAAGATGATACGTCCTGATTTAGAGTAAACCTTAAATGACTGGTGTCCTTCTAAGAGTGAACACAGACATGCGGAGTTCGAGGAGCAGCCCAGGAGAAGAGAGATGCATGGCCAAGCCACCATGCTCCGGGTTGACTACTAGCCTGTCCCTGCTGTGTCTGGGACCCAGAGCCCAGTGCCCTCCAAAGTGAACCATGGGGCAGGCCCAGATCCTCAAGGTAGATGTAGTGACGAGTCACTTCCTCTCTGAGCCTCAATCTGCTCCTCCATCAGACTCAGAGAACCATTTAGACAGTCAGTCCTCTGCAAGTGTGGGTTCTACATCCTCAGATTCAGAGTGAAGCATTAAAAAAGAAAGAAAGAGGGGCTGGAGGGATGGCTTAGCGGTTAGGGCACTTGCCTGCAAAGCCAAGGGACCCAGGTTCAATTCCCCAGGACCCACGTTAGCCAGATGCACAAGGGGGCGCACACATCTGGAGTTCCTTTATAGTGGCTAGAGGCCCTAGCGCGCCCATTTTCTCTCTCTCTCTCTCTGCGTTAAATAAATTAATTAATTAAATAAATAAAAAGAAAGAAACTGGACAGCATGTGGAATCGTCTCTCTATTTGTTCCCATAGATTAGTCCTGCTTGAAGACGTGCTCACAGAAGTTTCTACTACAGTGGGCAGTGGTTAACGCAGAGATGCATAGCTGGCAAAAGTTGACAAGAATAAGTGACTACTGTGTGCTCAGCTTCAGATAGGACATCTAAACCACCCCTGCCAAGACTCAGGGAACCTCGTGGGAGGAGGGGACAGAAAGAACATACGAGCAGGAGGATGGGGAGGGGGGCTGCACGTTACTATCATCTAGATGTGATGTGCCCATTACACTCATCAGCTCACAGCACCTGTGGTTTCTAGCATGAGACGGAGCCTGCCAATACTTCCCTGTCAGCGGGGGAAGGATATGTGATTCCAAGACTGGCCCCCCAGCCGACCTGATGGCAACTAGTGGTAGCTGGGAGAGGGGAGTTGCCCATCCCCCCTAAATAACCTTCCCTCATGATCATGCAAGCGACCCTAATTTAGCTCAATGTGTTTTAAAGATATGAAAGTAAGATGGCAATTAATGGGAAAGAAGAAAGGTGTTAATGAAAGAAGGATAAGAGGAAAGGATTAGGCAGGATATGATCAAAATACACATGTATAAGCCGGGCGTGGTGGCGCACATCTTTAATCCCAGCACCCGGGAGGCAGAGGTAGGAGGATCGCCATGAGATGGAGGCCACCCTGAGACTACATAGTGAATTCCAGGTCAGCCTGGGCTAGAGTGAGACCCTACCTCAAAAAAATAAAAAATTATATATACATATGTGTGTGTGTGTGTGTGTGTGTGTGTGTGTGTATGACAATGTCAAAATGGGAAAATATATTTAAAGAAAATTAAAAACTGGAAAAGACTTGCATTTGTGTGGAACAGATCCATAGCTTTTTGTCAGATGTACAGACTTCTTTCTTGCCACCAGTCCCTAAACAAGCCAGTGTTGTACATGCACAGCATCAGGTGTCATAGGTCACCTATATGGGGGATGGTATAGGGTCTATGCAAGTGTACTAGACCACTTTATACAAGTGATTTGAGTGTGTGAGCATTTTCTTATCCAAGAGGACTCACAGAACTCAAAGAGCTCACACTGGGCCTGCCCAGAGAGCATGTATAAATTCTTGGCACTTCTTGACCTCTTCCGCAGACTTCAAAGAGAACTGATTGATGTCCCTGACCCCAGGCCTCTGTCTCCAGGAACCCCTCACCCTGCCCCCCACCCGCCCCTCGGTTCCTCCTGATTACCTCGGAGGCCTTTGCCCCTGGTAGGGCCCTCGCAGGCCCCACCACTGGCTGATTGGCACACCTCATTGGTCTCCTGGCCCCGACTTGGGCCCAGCTCCACCTCAGGGCCTAAAGGGCCGAAGAGCCGGTTGTCCAGGCCCAGCCGCTCCGAGGAGGCCTGGCCATAGAGTGAGCCGTTGTGTCGCACAAAGCCCAGCAGCCCGGCGCCATCCAGCTCGTGGCCCTCTGTGCTCTCGGCGCTGTCGGAGGCAGGCTCGGGCTCAGAGAGGCTGTAGTAGACGGGCTGCAGGCGGTGCGTGTGTGGTGGCTGCAGCAGCGTGTACTCGAAGGTGATGGAGGGGCTTTTGCCATTCTGGTTCCAAACCTGGGGAAGGATAAGAAGTGGGACTTTGGCCCCTTCCTTGGCCCCTCCAGCCTTCGCGTCAAAAGCCCGTCAGGACTATGCTACCCTAGGCCCAGCTGAGTCCTTCCCTGGGACTCACACTTGATCCAAGAACATGGCTTCATGCAAGGGCTCTGGAGCAGCTGTGTCCAGGCACTGTGGACAGGAATGAACCACCCTGGGGGCAATAGGGGCTGCTTGTCACTGTCCTCATGGGCCGGGAATCCCAAACTGGGCCCACTGCTCTCTACTCAGGCTCCCAGAGCAACTGGCGTGGAGTGCAAAGACACAGGCCTCAATTCAGGACAGTGCTGGCGCGTCGGCCGACCACCCAGCTCCCACGGAACGATGGAGGCCTCGGCAAAGATGACAGAGCAGTCTGACCTCTCCCCTGACATCTGCTGTGCCCCCTCCCCAGGAAAGACTTCAAAGACTTTGCCAAGAGACATCACCTTAAGACCTAGGAGCGTCTTTGAAAATGGGCTGTAAGGTGGATTTGGACACAAGATCAATGTTTACAGGGCAGCCCAGCTGGGAGGCAGAATGTGGTGGCTTGAATCAGAAATCCCCCATAAACATAAGTGTTCTGGAGGCTTTGTCCCCAGCTGGTAGCAACTTGGGAGGCAGAGTCTTGTTGGAAGAGGTGTGTTGTTGGGGGGAGGCTTAGGGCTAATAATGCTGGCTCCCCGTTGCCATAACTCAGCTCACTCTCCTGCTGCTGTTTGCCACCTGCTGTGGCAGAGGTGATGTCCAGCCTCTGCTCCTGCCATCCTTTCTCCTTTCATCATGAAGCTTCCCCTCGAGACTGTAAGCCAAAATAAAAACTTTCCTCCCATCAGCTACTTCTGGTCAAGTGTTTTGTCCTAGCAACGAGAAGGTGACTACAACAGGTGGGCACTTTGAAAGACATTGCACTGGAGAAAGACCACAAAAGATGAGTTGTTCTGATCCCCGAAAGCCACATAAAAGCATCTGGCATGGTGGTGCACACCTGCAATTTTGGGGTGGCGGAGGGAGGGCAGAGACAGGTGGATCCATTTCCGGCCAGGCTAGAAGGCAATGGATGTGGTGGCCCATGAAGAAACTCTGGGGGTTGTGGAGATGGTTCAGCGGGCAAAAGTCCTTGCCACACAAGCATGACTATTTGAGTCCAGATCTCCAGAACCCACAGAAAACTGGATACAATTGTGCACATTTGTAATCCCAGTGCATCTACAATGAGATAGGAGGCGGAGACAGGAGGGTCCCTGGAAGCTTGTGGGCCAGCAGGAGACCCTGCCTCAAACAAGGGGGGAGGTGAGGACTGACATTCAAAGTTGCCCTGTTGTGCACCTGCACTCACACACACCCCTGCACTTACACACACCCCTGCACTCACACACACCCCTGCACTTACACACATGAGACAGAGAGAGAGAGAGAGATGTCTTCAAAGAAAAGAAACTGGTGTCCTGAAACTTAAAGACAGAAAAGACCAGGCATTGTGGCGTACGCCTTTAATCCCAGCACTCGGGAGGCAGAGGTAGGAGGATTACTGTGAGTTCAAGGCCACCCTGAGACTACATAGTGAATTCCAGGTCAGCCTGGGCTAGAGCGAGACCCTACTTCAAAAAAAAAAAAAAATCCTTAGCAAGGTAGATACACTGCCACCCATAGAGACGCACAGCTAACAGAATGGAAGACTCCTTTGGAAAGAGAAAGGTGGGCTTGAAAAGGTCCTGCTCAATGGGCACAAGCCAGGCCGGAGGAGTAGAAGGCAGGGATACGACCCCTGACCCCATTTTCTAGGCCAGTTTACAGACCCATAGTCCACTCAGTGAGTGATGAGTCTAAACTCTTCCCCAGTGGGCCCCAGCTGTCGACTTGGTTAACTGTCCCCTGGAGAGAGGGCCAGGCAGTCTGGAGTAGGGTCTGGGTTGTCACTGTTGACTGGGCACCCTAAATATCATTTCCCCCACTGCTGTGCAAGCATTTGGGCGGCAGGTAACGATCACAAGGGTGGCCAGGTCTCACTCACAGTGTGTCCACTGTGTACCTCATCCCCAAATGCATGACGGGTTGTTGGTGTGACCCTCATCTTTGGGGTCAGAACTGTCACTGTGGATGAACCTCAGTGGAAGCCCCTGCCTTGTCCAAAAGACGAGCTCTAAGATAGCATTGCCCCCTGACATCACAGACCCGCATGTCATGAGCTAAGTCACACAGGGGTGAAGAGCCCTTCATACCCACACCCAGCCCACAGTTTTCCCTGACAGATACAAGATGACCCCTCATAACAGGTCTGTTAGCAGAGTACAGTTGAGTACTGTGTACCCAACCAAGCTACATTCCCCCTCCTGCAGCTTTGGTACAGTAACTTTTCCAGAGCAAAGACCATGGCCTTGGGTTGAGCATATGTAGCCACTCATCTGGAAAATAATGCTATTCTGGCCCTACCAGGGAGGGACCCAGAGGCAGTTTTCATTCATCTGGGGAGACAATAGTATACATGTCCAGTTGTGACCCAGGGAACACTATACTTTGAAGGGATTAGACCATTCTATAGGATAACTGTTTTGTTTTTTTTTTTCTCTCTCTCTAAAGGGAAACTATTACAGCTCACAGCCTTCTCCACAAGAAAGAATTCTGAGGGCTGCAGAGATGGCTTAGCGCTTAAGGCGCTTGCCCACGAAGCCTAAGGACCCATGTTGGACTCTCCAGATCCCACTTTAGCCAGATGCACAAAGGTGAGGCAAGTGCGAGGTTCGCACATGACCACTAGGTGGCGCAAGCGTCTGGAGTTTGATTGCAGTGGCTGAGGACCTGGCACGCCAATACTCTCTCTCTCTCTCAAATAAAAAAAAAGAGAGAGAGAGAGAAAAATTATGGACATAGCATGTTCCACCTCCAGGAATATCAATATCAGTCCAATCTGCACAGTGGGTGACTTAAAAAGCTCAGTGCTGTGGAGATGAACTCAGTTGGTGAAATGCTTGCCTTACAAGCCTGAGGACCAGAGATCAACCTCCAGAGCCATGCAAAAATGCCAGGCATGGAGGGGTGGGGCAGGGTGGGGTGCACCTGCACCTGAAATCCCAGCACTAGGGAGTCAGAGACAGAAGGACCCCTGGGGTTTGCTGACCAGCCTAGAGTCTAGCCTAACTGGTGATCCCCAAACCAGCAAGAGACCCTGTCTCAGAAAAGGAAGATGATGTTCCTAAAGTTGATTCCTGAGGGTGTCCTCTGGCTTACACACACACACACACACACACACACACACACAGAGAGAGAGAGAGAGAGAGAGAGAGAGAGAGAGAGAGAGAGAGCTGCCAATTCTGCTTGGAATGCTGAGCAGAAAAAGCTCTGTGCAGGCCTAGACCATGCTATACATAGCTTTCCCTTTGGGCCATAGGTGCTACAGACCCTACAATGACAGAGATGGACGTGTGGGTGGGAAGGAAGAGGTGTCATGGAGTTTCTACGTGCTCTATTGGGGTCATAGCATAGAGCCCCGGGGTTCTGGAGCCAGACCATGACAACTACAGTCAAGAAGCATGTATCATTTGGTGAAGAGCTGCTGGGCCTGCTGGAGGATGGAAGCCTTTGACCCCGGGATGCCGGATGACCCTCCCAACCACAGCTCACCCTCATGGTGTGAGTTCTATCGGCTCCCTTCAACCACAGGTTGGAAGAATCCGGGGCAACATGCTATAGCCAGAATCTGGCACCGTCACGGCCAGCACACACAAGAAGTCTGCACCAGCAGGTGACTTAAACTGCCACCATCCGAGACTCTTGCACCAGCATGCCTCTGAGCTCAAAGTGGGGTCTGTACCCTAGAGGAGGGAGGAGGAAAGTGCCCCAGTGATAAAGTGAAGGTGGAGAAATATGTCCAGATGATTCAAGGACAACCGGCTTGACATCAGGGTGCAAGCTGAAAGTGGGCCTCGTTAAGGCCACATTAGGGGCAGTCCTGAAAAAAGTCACAGTGAGGGGAACCCCTCCCAGCATGACCATCCCCTTTGTATGTAGCGCAGTGTGGCCAAAATTAGATGTCAGCGACATGGGTGAGCAAGAGCTTGGCTGATTGGTCAGGAGCCCTTGGCGGGGGGCTGTGGGGGTAGACAAGAAGACTGGGAAAGAGGTCTGGAAGAGATTCGTGCAGGATGAGGAAGTGACATAAACAAGGAGCCCTGGACACACTGGTTAGTGCCTTCCACCCTGTAAGAGGCATGAAGAAGCCAGGTCATATGTAGAATGGCTTTGCCTACTCACACAGGCCAGCTCTGGTCTCCAAGGGCTCAGAGGACCTGACCCACTGAGACAGGGCGACCAGGGGATGAGGATCCACTTGCCACACAGAAGGCCCAGGGCTATGGGATCCACCAGGCCTTTACAACATGCAGAGTACACTAGCCAATAGCAATGGGAGGGGAACCTGTGTGGTAGCTTCAAGGGGACAGATCTTGGGGCACTGCCCACGATGGGCACACCTAAACCGATTGCTATGACAAGGTGCTGGGTTCCATTGTCTAGACTCTATAAGAAAGAGTAGACAGAAGTAGACAGGGCTAGCAGTCCCAGCAGCCACTTAGGGATTTTTTTTTTTTTTTCTGAGACATGGTCTCATCCAGCTCAGGCTGGCCTCAAACTCACCTATGTAACTGAGGATGACCGTGAACTTCTGATCTTCCTAACTCCTGAGTGTTGGGAAGACAGGTATGAACAGCCATAGCTAGTTTTGCTGGGGACCGAATTTGGGGTCTTGTGCATGCTAAGCAAGCAATTTATCAACTGAGCAACATCCTCAGCCTCACTTGTGACTTTTGAGCTTATTAGCCTTTCAAGTTCTCAGGTTTGTGGTTCCAAGATCCTATCCCAAGGGAAGAGGGACCACTTTCACCAAAACATACAGTGAGGCACTCCTTAAAATGTAAGCTATGGCCATGGCTGGTGGCACAGGTCTGTAATTCCACTACTCAGGAGGCTGAGGCAGGAGGATCTTGAGTTCATTCAAGGCCAGCCTGGGCTATATGGTGACTGTCTCAAACACACACACAAGAAACTTGGCCTTTTAGGGTACCTTATGCCAATAGATCAACAGCAGGGCTGAGAAGATGGCTCAATGGGTAAAGTGCTTGCCCCACAAGCCTCTGGACCTGAGTTCAGAACCCCAGAACCCATATAAAATGCCAGGCATGGTGGGCTATTTTTGCAATCGCAGCATTGGGAAGGCAGAGACGGGGAAATCCCTGGGGCTTGCTGGCTAGCTAGTCTCTCTGAATTATTCAGCCGGCTCTGAGCCCATGTCGTTCCTGAGGCCCTTTCTTAGCAGTCTCTCTGGCATGTACAGGGCCACCTCAGAACCGGTTTTCTGGACACCGTGACCTATAGCACAACCCTTCAGCCAGGAGCAGTCTGCCTAAGGAGGCAGCTTCAGGAAAAGGCAGGGTAATACAGACACCGACGCAGAGTGACTCATGCGATGCTGGGGCCACCAGGAGAGCTCTCAGCCTGGAGGCAGTGTGCAGAGGGGCAGCGCCCTAATTGCAGATGCCTCCAGCACAGCAAGGAAATAGACAAGAGCTGGCTTCAAGCCCCAGTCGTGCCACCTACGGGTGTGTGACTGGGCACATTACTCTCTCCTTGGGCCCACGTTTCTGCAGCTACAGCGAGAGGCTACAAAGCCCATTGTGGTGGTTTCTGGAAGTCTCTCAGGTCTTGAAGATCTCTAGAACTGCCCAGATTAATGGATTTGATTTCAGAGACAAGCCCTCTGAGGCACCAAGCTGTGGCAGCATGCATTTCTTGGTGGCAGTCACAGGAGAACTTATGGCTAACATAATCGAACCAACTTCTGCCCAGAATGCCCCTCGGGGCCCTGAGCATCCTGGAGAGGTAGGAGTAAATGATGAATGGGGGCCACGAGCACTGGCCTGGACCCCCGGCCTTAGAAATCTAGTATGAACCCTGCAGCATCAAGGGGACAACGCGGACCTGGGGGAGTATAAAGCCCCTGCTGAGGAGTGGGAAATGACTCTGGCTTTCTGTCCTAGGCTCTCTGTGAGGTTCTTAGGGAGCCCAGAATGGGTTGTCGCAGAGTCTCCCATGAGGAGTCCACAGGGAGCTACAGCAATGCTGAGTACAGAATGAGTGAGTGAATGAACGAATGACTTGTCATAGGTGGTGAGGGCGTACATGGGGAACTAAGCACATGACTGGGTAGATGAATGAATGAATAAATCAATGGGAAACTAAGTGAACAAATTAAAATCTATGTGCAGGTACACTGCCCTGCTCACAGGCGGACGAGGCTGCTCAGGGCCCAGATGGTAGATCGTGCCAGGGAGACCCAAGACCCATCCAAACGACAAGAAGAGAAAGCCAAGTGTTTGCCTAGCACTGTAAAAAGCACCCCTGTCACGTCCACAGGGGCCCAGAAAACATAGAGGAAGTGGCACGTTAAAAATGAGTGCTGCTCTCACTGCTAGCAGGAGGGTCTTCTCCAGGGAGATGGTGGTAGACACTGAGGAGACTCAAAACTCATCAAAGCAGAAAATAAGAGGTGGCTAAGAGGTCAACACTAAAGGAGACTTCCAATATGGCCTCCAAGGCCCAGGGAACGTTGTGGAGGGGGCAGGGGAAGAATGTAAGAACCACAGGTTGGGAAGGAATACCATGAAGTATTGTCCTCCCCACAAGAGCCAACTGGTATATTCATGACCCCACAGTGATTACGGGTAACCCCACTGAGGAGGGCCCTCAGTGGACGACGAGGGAGAGGGCACACAAGAGGATAACCCAAAGGAGGAATATAACCAACTTACAGTAGGCTCATGTGTTAAATATTCCAACCATTTTTTTTTTTTTTTTTGCAAGGTAGGGTCTCACTATAGCCCAGGCTGACCTGGAATTCATTATGTAGTCTCAGGGTGGCCTCAAACTCATGGTGATCTTCCTACCTCTGCCTCCCGAGTGCTGGGATAAAACGAGTATGCCACCATGCCCAGCAAAATTATTTTTAAAAATATCTTAGTGCATGGATGAATGAGAAAGTGACCAGCAAATAAATAGGAGGCTGAACAGAAGAGGCCTACTGAGGCAGGAAATATGCTACAGTGTGCATGCCCACCACAAGGTCCACCCCGCCCCCCCCCAACACACACACCTGTAGCTGGATTCTGAGATCCAGCATCCACAGTCCCCACCATCCCCAAAGCCACAGCACACGCACCATTACGTTCAGGCCCTGGTTGGTGGGCCCTTGGGCCACGATGTACTCAATTCCGGTTTCATAGACGTCCATGGGCCGGCGGTACTTGACTACAGTGCCAGCAATGTTGAAGTTCTTGGGGCTGTCCACCTTATAGTTGCCATTGAAAAAGTAGAAGCCAGCTTCATCTGCAAGAGCTGAAAAGGCAAAACCACCCAGTCATGTGGCCAGGCCTGCCAGGCAGGAGGGACAGAGGCACAGAGAAGAGCCAGAACCAGCAGCTCAGGGAACAGGACCAGCCCTGTCCTTCCCTCCCCCAAATGCCTCAAAGACAGGAAGCTTGATGTCACAGGGAATAAGACAGACACTCTGCCTGGGGCCAGCATGTGGCCCTGACCAGTGAAGGCTGAGGAGACACAAACACACTTTCCTATCAGCCCAAAATAAACAACTCCAGTCTGGGTGGCTGGGAGAGCTGGCAGGGACGCCTGGCCCTGACCTTCTGGCTGCCTCAGATGGACCAAGGGGCTGCAAGATGATGAGCTAGTGCCATGGCCAAGTGGCCAGTCTGGAACAGGAGGGTCTGGAACCTGTGGACAGCAGGTGGCGGTCAGCTATGGGATGGGTGGTTTAGCCTGGCTGTGTCATACACCCAGCCATGTGACCCTGGATGCAGAACTACCTTCAGGTCCCCCAACTGGACATAAGGACGGGACCTCAGGGCCTCATGCAGGGTCCACAGCAAGGGACACTACAGCCTGGTCTGGCTGGTGCTGTCTACCAGGCCTTTCACGGGACCACCCCAAGCTAACCCACTGCTCTCTCAATGATAGCAAAGACTTCACTGACTTCAGTGAACCCACCCACCCCGCTGAGCTGAGCAGAATCTACTGGGGGTCCCCATTAGGGAAAAGTGGGGCCTGAGCACACTGTCACCCTCCTTCTAAGGTGGTGTGGGTGGACACTCCCAGGGTCATGCTTGAGAAAGCTGGAAGCTTGGGACAGAAAAGAATATGCCCACAACACTCCCCAGAGACCCATTTCCCTGCCCCCCTTGTTCCCCCCCCCCATCCCCAGAGACCAAATGCTGGCTTGGAAGCTGGTCCTCCCTGGAGTTGTGAAGGCTGCTCGGAGGCCCCCAGAGCCCCCAGGGTTGGAGAAAGGAGGGAGGAGGCAGACTCGGCACTGGGGGGACACTCTGTCTTCCAGAGGGTGTCCTTAAAGCCAGTTCCTGGAACTGGCCCGCCAGAGGAGAGAGTCTAGCTTCCAGAGTTCCTGATGCAATACGAGCAGAGGAGCCGGGGCAATTAATTTATTATCAGACAGACGCAACAAGCAGGACGTGTCTGCCCGAAAACACACACTTCACGTAATCACGTCAGAAAGTATCGTCAGGTCCAAGCTCTGGGGGGGCCTGGTTGTCCTGGCTCAGCTTCCAGGTCCTGCGTCCAGGGTTCAGCTCAAGGCCCATATCCAAAACCTGTTTCCTGACAGTGAAGACCTTCCTTCCTGTGCTTTCCCAGCACTTCAGGCTGCCCTCGGTATTTCCAGCGTCTGCTTCAAGAATGAGCGCTTTGCAGCCAGCTCAGAGAACACAGCGTTTTCTGGCCTCCCTGCAGGCCCGGCGAGTGAGCGAGCAGGCAGGCGGCAGAGCCACCGGCCTGGCCCGAGGCCCAGCTCTCCACACTCAGCCCACAGAAGTCCCTAGCAGGGTGGGACTGCGGCCAGCCATGTACAGACCTGCTGGGACTGGGCCCTCCGGTGCCCTGAGGGCTTGGCAGAGGGCAAGAGAACTCAACCCTCAGATCTTCGGCATAGCCTCACACCCTCTCTGTACCCCCTGGTGGAGAGGTCTAGCCCTCTCAGCTATCTGAGGTGTGAGGAGGGGAGGCGGGAGGGAGGGGGTGCAACGTCAGGATGGAGACAGAGACCAAGGCGGAAAAGTGCTCCCCAAAACAGTCGGAGCCCTTGGCCTGCTCACCCAGGGCGGGGTTAAGAGCAAAGTGGCTCACTGGTACCGACACCTGCCTGTCTCGGCATAGAGCCTCAGCCACCGGGGCAGGCCGCCATTCCAGATTGGCACATGATCCATGCAAAGACTGTCAAGGAGACAGGGCCCCATCCCTTCTGTCACTGTGTGTAACAACTCCAGAATGCTCAAGGTGGTGGCTTCCGCTCCTGAGCTCTAACTTCCACTGCAGACTGAGCTGGGACAGGATGGCACTAGAGCCTGACCTGAGCTCAAACCCTTCCTCTTTTGCTAATAACTGTGCATTGGTCACCTACCTCCTCTCAGATCTGTCTTGGCCCATCATCACCTTCTAAGACTCACTCCTCACGCCCTTGAAGGAACCCTACCTCTGGCTCCCCAGCTTGCGTTAGGCTCTGTAGTGATGTCACACCTGCCCATCCCATGTCCAACAGCTCTAAGGTCAAGGACCTTCCATGTGGGGTGTGATTCCCACTCACGCGTGACTTTTGAAGCTATGCCTGCATCGCCTGGCCTGGCCCTTTCTTCATGGAAGGGATCAAGGGTCAGGCGCCCTTTCCCTCCCCAGACATGCAAACTCGGGCTGGAGAAATATCTTAGTGATTAAGGTGCTTGCCTGAAAAACCTAAGGACCCAGGTTCAATTCCCCAGTACCCATGTAAGCCAGATGTACAAGGTGGCACATGCATCTGGAGTTTGTTTGCAGTGGCTGGAGGCCCTGGTGTGCCCATTCTCTCTATCGACCTCTTTCTCTCTCTGTATGTCTCTCTCTCTCTCTCTCTTTCTCTCTCTCTCTCTCAAAATAAAATGAACAAAATATTTAAAAAAAAATGCAAACCCCTGAGCTTGGCATAGCTGGGCATGCCTTTAATCCCAGCACTCGAGAAGCAGAGGTAGGAGGATTGCTATGAGTTCAAGGCCACCCTGAGACTACACAGCAAATTCCAGGTCAGCCTGGGCTAGAGTGAGACCCTACCTTAATAAACCAAAAAAAAAAAAAAAAAAAAAAAAAATGCAAACCCCAAGTCTCACCTACATACCTAGCACATCAGCCGACTTCTTCCTCTCCACGATCTGGATGTCTCTGGCACCAGCTGGAATGTGGGTCACCAGGGAGTAACCTGGGGACACAGGAACCTCAGTGAGCAGAGGCAGGGTAAGGGAGACACAGTGGGAGCTGCCACTTCTCAAGTAGAAAGACCCTGAGGTGGCAGCGACATCCACTGAGCTCTAGGTAGGTGAGAGGTGTCAACCTAGAAATTGTCCCACCCACAGGCGTGTGGGCTCACCTGTGGGAGGGGCCTGCCGAAATGCCTGTGCTGTCCCGGAAGCTCACTGTCATGTTGGGCCCCTGTTCAGTGTGCACCCTTCCCCACCAAGGCCATGAGCATGTCCCATCCTGGTGTCTGTTCCAGCCCCTCCCAAGGGTCACGGTGGACCATGCGGTGTGTTAAACATACTGGAGTCTATGGATTTTAGTCATGCCCTGCCTTATCATTTGACAGGCCTTGGGCAACTGCTATAGTTTCCTTATCTGGTCACAGAGGCAGCGTGTCTCTAGGGACTCTGGGTACTGCTCTATTGTTAAATCCCATCTTGTCACAGCATCATGTTGATTGCCAAGTCTTGCTGCATCCAAAGACCAGATGAGAAAGCACAGGGCAAGCTGCAAATAGGGTCTGAGGATTCTGTTAGGCCTTGGCCAGGCTCTTGCCTTACAGGAGGGCACCATCGCTGACTCAGACCCTATCATCCAAGCCCTGTCCCATCAGTGGCAGCCAGAGTCCTTCAAACAAAATAGGGACCAAGAAGGGAGTATGGCGGGGGTGGGGGGGGTAGAAAGTAGCCAGCAGACAGTAGAGGGAAGAGAATTGATAAGACCCAGGGCAAAGCCATCTCCTGGAGGAAGAGGAGGGCTTCAGTAACCAAGGGTTTGATGGGGGATGGTGCTTTGGTCGTGGGTTCCCTGTGCAAGGTTGCAGAGTCTACGTGGACCAGCTGGGGCCAGATGCCCCTGTCTTCTCCCTGACCTCACCCCCATCTTCTAGGGCCCTGAAGAGCCAGAGCGGGCCTTCACAGGCCATAGCTCTCATAAGTGCTTCACACCAGGCTCTTTGGGGCCTAGGAGCGAGGGACGCGGATTTGTAGCGCTGGCCTACTTACATGCTGCAAACTGTTCTCAAGATGTCCCAGGGAAAGAGCAGGAAAGGGACTCATGACGGCAAAGGATTGGAAAATAACCATTTTGTTTTGGCTAAATCTTATTTAAATATAGATTTATAAATAAATATATATATATATATATGTTATATACTATAATTTTAAAATTTATTTTATTTTTCTATCTAAGGCAAAGTCTTTCTGGGTAGCCTGTCTTGCCTGGAACTTGGCTATATAGAATAGACTGGCCTTGAACTTGCAATGCTCCTCCTGCCTCCACCTCCTAAGTGCCAGGATTACAGGAGCACATCATCATGCCCAACTTTATTTGTGTGTGTGTGTATGTGTGTGTGTGGTGTGTAAGGTGTCTGTACGGTATATGTGCAGATGCACATGCCCAGTGTTCGTGTATGTGGACCATCGGATGTTTCTGCTATCTCACTCCCACCTTATTCCCTTGAGATGAAATCTCTCACTGAGCCTGGAGCTAGCTCCCTGGTTTTGGTCAGACTGGGCTGACCTAGTGAGCCCCAAAGATTCTCTGACTTCCATCCCTCTCTGCACTAGGATTACAGGTATGCATGGCCTCATCTGACTTTCTGTGTGTGTACTAGGGGTTGAACTCAGGTCCTCATGCTTACAAATACTCTCACCTGCTGATCCATTTCCCCAGCCCCGTTGGGTATTGTTGCTTTTAGTTTTCCAAGGTAGGGTCTCACTCTAGCCCCAGGCTGACCTGGAACTCACTCTGTAGTCCCAGTCTTAATGTTTAAATCAATAAGAAGTTCACAAGATTCCCAAGCCACGAACGCTTGCTTACTGTGACTTTGGCCGTTACCATTGTCAATGAGCGCAGTGTCGGGCTCAGTGGCTAGGAATAGGTCTCAGGGCTGGGCTGCACAGGTTCAGAGCCCACTCAGTCCCCTGTGGCCATGGCACCTTGGGTCACTTCACCCCTCTGCTGTTTCTGAAGCTTTGGGCAGCAATAGCAGTACCTGCCTTGTGACAATGTCCCTAGATGTGAGTTACTATGGATCAGACATGGCTCAGTGCCTAGCCCAGGAATCCCCCACCGCAGAATTAACTGGGGTCATTTTTGCATCATCTCCAGTCCCCCCAGAGGGAGTTCCAGCAAGGCAAAGCTCCCGTCTGATTGGTTTTGCTAAAGCCCAAGATGCCCAGCACATGCTGTATGCTCTGAAAGAGATACATTGCCTAAACCCTGACTCTCATCTCCACACCCCTAACCCAGCAGAAATCTGGGCAAGTAGGTTTGTGGAAAAAAATGGAGGGATAAGCAGACAGCCATGGTTTTGCTGAATCCCTCCCCACAGGGGGCCCCCAAAGAAAAACCCTCTGCCCATCACACTTGAGAGACACTTAGCATGCAGAATTCACAGCCCAGCCAGCTGCTATGCCCACACCTTCCTTTGCCAATCTCTATTCTCGGTCCCTCAACCATGTCTTTCTTCTTAGCACCCCCTGCTAGAGCTCTAGGAGCCTACAGTAACTTCATGACTGTCCCTCATGGGGGGGGGGGGCGGAGAGCTGATGGTGTTCTTGGCCTCGTGGGCCCTCCAGTGGTCCCATCAGGACTAATACTAGTCCTAACCCCCCTCCCCAGCCTCACCAGAAGACCTTGAGCAGGCATTCCCACATGGGGACTTGATATTCTCATCTACGAAGTGGGTTTCAAGTAGCTTTTTCTTCCCTAATCTGGAAGTTACAATAATCCAGTCCAGCACCCCCCCCACACACACACACCACACAGTTCTTGAGACAGCAGGAATGCATTCAGTTGAACACTGGGTGTTAGAAGTGACATGCTTTCAAAAGTATGAAGGCTGATCACATGCACAGATGGCCAGACCCAAACATGAGGTCAACAAGCACAGCTGTGAGAAGGGGCGACCACCACCTGAAAGAGAGGATCTGACATGCCAAACTCAAGGCTCACACGGCCCTGAGACTATGCCTCAGTTACCCACCGCCCTGCTTGTTTTTTTTTTTTTTTTTTTGAGGTATGGTCTTGCTCTAGTCCAGGCTGGCCTGGAACTTACTTTGTAGTCTCAGATTGTCCTCAAACTCATGGCCATCCTCCTACCTCTGCCTCCCGAGTGTTGGGATTAAAAATGTGCGCCATCACATCCGGCATCTCAGTTTCGCCCTTTTAAAAACCTGGCATTCCCATCTCCCCACAGGCTTCCTCAAGAGCTAAACGCGCTCTCGTGCTAAGGCCCCTCTGGTATGCAGTAAATGCTCAAGACAGAGCTGTTGCTTGTTGCTGGTGGGAAGGGGGTTTACAGAGCACCTGTCCAGCCCACCTGCGTCTGGGTGGAGGGCGCTGTGTGTGTGTGTGGGGGGGGGGACAAGAGGAAGGAGCTGCTGCAAGGCACCCCACAAGCAGAAGTCAGGGACAAAAGCGCCCCGGCTCCCAAGTCCGCCCTTACCCAGGTGAGCGTTGCCCTTGCGGTAGCTGCCCGTCACGTGGGTGCAGCTGCTGCCGTCGCCCCGGCACACGCCGCACTTGTCCAGTGTGTGGGTGGAGAAAAGCACTCCGTCACAGCCGATGGGCTGTAAGAAGCAAGGGGAGATAGATGGCTGCGGCGAGGGCGCCGTGGCCGCCCCCGGGGGTGCCACTGCCTCACATGGGAAGAGCAGGCAGGCGGCTTAGCTCAGTGAGGACAGCCATATTGTGCTACAACGTTTAACAACCTCACATTTTCCAGACACGCAAACCCCTCGCAGGTCGGTGAGCTTGCAGGATGTGCCGTCGCGGGCGGGGACCATGAGCTGCCGCTGGCCGTCCACAGTGGTGCAGTGCAAGTCGCACGGCTTGCTGGAGATGTGGACGTAGTCATCTGGGGGATGAGGCAAAGGGTCTCAGCGGTGAGCACAGGTGCCGCTGCACCCCATCTTGCCAAGAACAACACCCTTCCCAATTACAAAGATGGGGAAACTGAGGCCTGAAGGGACCTGCCCAAAGTCTTGGCAGAAATGGAGCAAGATGTAGGTGGTCTGGCCCAGCTTCAACCTTGGCCTCCTTGGGAGTGGGTGTCAATCCTGAGACTCACACAGGGGCTTCCCCATTATAGAAGGTCTAAGTACCCCAGCTCCCAGCACTTTCCCAGGGGTGGGAAGAGAGTATCCATCTCATTAACACTGTGGCCTGAACAACTGGCTCATTCTCTCTATAGGAGAGACACAGCAAGAATGGAGGGGGTGGGGGCAGCAGGGAGACAGAGACAGAAAGGGACCACACCACACCCTGGGTCCCCATGGGACCACGCTCAACCCCTAGTTTGGGGTTGTCTAGGCTGGTCCCGGTCCAAGCTCTACAGCTGATATGTGGGAGAACCCTGAGCTCGGGGTGCTATGGGTCGTGGAGCATAGGGGAGGGGCCAGAATTCTGAGCCTCTTTTCTGGAGACCTAGGGCCTGCTCTCAGCTTTGCAACCAGCTACTTTGACCTTTGTCAGGACACCTGGACCTCAGTTTCCCCACCTGCCTACCCTACCATAGGGTTCAATTCTGGATGCTGGAAGAACCACCCCATTCATCCCCACCCCCCAGCAACACAGCTCCCCAGGGTCCAGGTACCGGGATACAGAGGCTTCCACTGGTAGGCCCGGCCATCGTACACACGGGAGTTGAAGGAGACACACTGCTCCTCGCGGAAGCTCCTCCCATCCGGTGGACAGTCCTGGGAAGGGGAAGGCAGGCCAGCTCCAGAAGGGGCCGAGCAGGAAACAGTAGCAGCCAATTGCCCCTCGGGGACCACCACCTCCTAGTGCCTTCGCTCCATCTCCCCCCGTTTTTCCACATGGGAAGGGCAGTGACTGTCCCTCCAGTACTACTGGGTTCCAGCCCCCTCATGCTCTGGACATAACCCTCCACCGCCCTGGCCTGCTCCCCGGCCATATGACACAAGAAACAGGACGGCCATAGCTCTCTGCTTACTCGACTCACATCCTCTGGCAGACCCTATCTGCATGTGTGCACCTGTCACCAAAGCGCCCGCCACAGGACAAGCACAGTCGATGGCCGTGCATGGGAACTGAATCAGGAAGACGGGACTGTATGCAAATGAAGCCCAAGGGAAAGATCATCTAAGGTGCCCAGTTGAGCCATGCTGGGGCAAAAACTCAGCTAGAGTCTGTCTACCTCAGGATTCCACAAATGCTACCCCGGGAAGGCAGTTGGACAGGGGACATCATGACAAGTTGTAGTCACTCACCCCCCTGCAGCCCCTGGTCTCCCCCCACAACATACGTGCACATACATGTGTCTTAGATACATGAGGACAGAGACCCTAGCAGCTCCGCTGCCAGGCCCAGACAAGTCAGAGGAGGTTGAGGGAACCAGCGTCTCCACCCCAAGCCCCGGCAGCCCTAAGACGGGTATTTTCATTCAACCTAACTTTGGTCCCATTAAACACAGTCTTTTGTATATATGTAAGTAGAAAGATTGAGATGGGGAGGGGATATGATGGAGAATGGAATTTCAAAGGGGAAAGTGGGGGTGGGGGAGGGTACTACCCTGGGATATTTTTTATAATCATGGAAAATATTAATAAAAATTGAGAAAATAAAAAAAACATTAAAAAAAACACAGTCTTCATAACAGCTAGAGTCAACGGCCTATTCACAGCCTCCCCAACCTTGGGGTCGGGCTGAGGGAGGCTAGCAATAAAACATAACATTGGGGCACCAAAGGACCAGGGCAGGAAAGGCCCAGTAGGACTGTCTCGTAGGCGGGAATAGCGTGGCGTCATCAGTTGGTATGCAGATGTCCCAGGTAGGGTGAGGCTTCAGGCAGAGACCCCAGAACTGCTAGGCCACAATTGTTGTTCCAAGGCTAGGAGTGAGTCCACCCAGCATGCACAAGACAAGCCCCATAGTGACCCGATGCCCCAGTGGCTTCAGTCTGAGCCTGGGCATCAGCCAGCCTGCTCCAGGCTCTTCTCAAAGGGAAAGGTTCAGGCATAGGATGCTGGAGTCCAGGGACCAGACTGAGGGCCTCAGGGTGGGATCTGCCTTGGAAGAGGGGCAGGCAGGTCGAGCTCACCAGCCAGCTGGCCTTACCTGTACTCTGCAGAGCTGGTACCGTTTGGATGTGCCCACACAGGTCCTGTTGCCCGCACCTGGAATAGACTTCCTCCTGGAGGGAAGATGTGGCATTGAGCCAGGGCTGGAGCAGGGGTCGTGGGCCCTGACGCCTGTTCCAGGATGCAAGAGCTTCCAGAAGCCTCTCTGGCTCCCTGAGGTGGTATCTGATTCACTTGTACATCCTCAGTACCAGCACAGGGTCTTAGTGTGCGGACTCACTAACAGTAACATCCGTTTTACCACAAGCCATGCTCATGTGAACACGCATGGTGTCACGAGTTGCCAGAAGCTTCACAGAGGTTAGGTGACTCGCCCAGTGTCACATAATTTGGAAGTAGCAGAGGCCAGACTCAAATCTTAACCCCTGCAGATGCAGCTCAGATCTCAAAAGAGCAGGCCAGAAGGGCTCATCCCTGGATGCGAGAGCCCTAGAAATGGATTTTGATTTCCGTAAAAAGTTCTGGAAGGGCTACCATGGGCAAAGTGCTTGCCAAGCAAACAGTGAAGACCCGAGTTTGGGCCCCTCCAGCACCCACGTAAAGGGCTGGATATGGCAGCATGCCCTTGTAATTCTAGCACTGGGGTGGCAGAAATACAAGGATCCCTATGGTTTGCTGGACAGCTAATCTAGCGGAACCTGTGAGCTCAAGTTCAATGTGGGAGACTCTCTATCAAAAAAATGAAGTAGAGGGCTGGAGAGATGGATCGGCAGTTAGGGCGCTTGCCTAAGGACCCAGGTTTGATTGCACAGAACCCATGTGAGCCAGATGTACATGGTGGTGCGTGTGTCTGGAGTTCATTCCTAGTGGCTAGAGGCCCTGGTGTGCCCATTCTCTTATATACACATACACAAATAAAGAAAAATATTAAAAATAAGATAATGACTGAGGCAGACACTTGCATGCACACATGATCCTACACATATACACACATGACACACACACACACACACACGCACATGTGAAAAGAAAAACCAGAGGAGCAGGGAGGTTGCTCAGTAGTTAAAGCACATGGGGACTGCAGTTCAGATAGATCCCCAGAGTTCCCCTCCCCAGTGTAGGCCAACCATAAGAGGAACCTGTTCTGCTGGGCGTGGTGGCGCACACCTTTAATCCCAGCACTCGGGAGGCAGAGGTAGGAGGATCACCATGAGTTCGAGGCCACCCTGAGACTACATAGTGAATTCCAGGTCAGCCTGAGCTAGAGTGGGACCCTACCTCGAAAATAAAAAAATTAAAAAAAAAAAGAGGAACATGTTCTATGTCAAATGCAAGCTGCCTCCTTCCACCCAGAGAGGGAAGCCACCAAGCCAAAGGCCAGGCTGCCCACCACCACCCTTGGCCACCTAGATGTCCTCATGCCACCCTTGAGGTCATGCCAGCTTCTTACCTCTGCTGTAGACAGTGTCGCTCCTGGGACATCACCCCTCCTCCGCAGCTGCGGGAGCACGCTGTCCACTTGGTCCACTCCCCCCACCAGTAGGCAGTGGCATCCATACCTCCTTCCAGGCTGTTGGACGTGGGGCTGTTATCCTGAGTGGGAGTCCCCCAGATAGTGAGCAGAAAGCTCAAGCGCCCCAACGGCAGACCTGCCTCCCAAGCCCAAGGTCATGGCTACCACCCTCATCAGCTAGACGGGAGGATGAACCCTCACGAAGGGTCTGCCAGCTGGGTCAACCAGAAGCTTGGCTTCTGGTTTCCCAGTGGCCTGGAAGGATCATCTCCATCGGTGCCAGGACTATAGGTCTGCCTTGTTCTTAAGATCTCAGGCTTGGGGCTGGAAGGATGGCTTAATAGTTAAGGCACTTGCCTGTGAAGCCTAGGGATCCAGGTTCAATTCTCAGGTCCCACACGAGCCAGATGTACAAGGTGGCACGTGTGTCTGGAGTTCATTTGCAGTGGCTAGAGGCCCCGGTGTGCCCATTCTCTCTCTCTCTCTCTCTATCTATCTATCTATCTATCTCTGTCTCTAATAAATAAATATTAAAAGATATTAAAAAAAGATCTCAGTTGCCAGGCGTGGTGGTGCACACCTTTAACCCGAGCACTTGGAAGCAGAGGCAGGAGGATCGCCATGTTCAAGGCTACCCTGAGACTACATAGTGAACTCTAGGTCAGCCTGGGCTAGAGTGAGACCCTACCTTGAAGAAACAAACAAACAAACAAACAAACAAAAAAGATCTCAGGCTTGGCAAGCTCCGGAGGCTACACCTAACCAGGCTTGCTTTCTCCCACACGGCCTGGAATGCCTGTGTCTGCAGGACTTACCCCTCCAAACCTCCTGTACACAAGCCTCACTCCGGGCCTTTGCCAGGAAAAGAGGTACCTGGCCACACACATCTGCTCTCCTGCCATCTGGTCAGGGGCTTTGGAGTGGCCAGAGCTCCAGGTGAGGGTAGGTTTGACTAGCTCTGCTAACAAGCTCTAGGGAGAGCCCCAGAGCCACCAGGCACATGCCCAATGCCTGCCAGGCAGTCCCCTTGAGAGTGAGCTGTGTATGCAGCGGAGGGACCTGGTGAAGACCCTGGACAATGACAATCTACTCACCAAGGCTTCAGTAGATGCTGTACCCCCAGTCACAACTGCCATGGCCAGCAAGGACCAGGCCCAGCGTGAATGCTGCCATCTGCCATCCATTCTAGGAAACAAGACCGACTGTCACTACAGGCCCAGGCCCAACACTGAGGACATGCTCTCAAGATTCACCCATGCCCCAGGCGGTGAGGTTATCTAGAGTCCCATGGTTAGCGGCTGCGGGTTGGGAGGGACTAGGCTTAGCAATCAGCTCAGTGTGCAATTACAGATGTCTGCCCAGGCTTAGGCACAGAGAACTGGTAGGGGCGAAGCCTGGGACCCTTTCTCTTTTGATCTGGGGGCTTCTGCTAAGCTTTGCTTATCTAAGCTTTTTGGAGAATGACAGTGATGACCAGGGACAGTTGGAGGTCCAGGCTGGTGGACAGGTCATCAAGAAGATGGATGAAGGAGCCATGGCATAGGCTCAGCCCACTGTGCCATTCAGAGCACCTTACGAGGTTTCCTTGCTTGGTGCTTGCTGGCCACCTGGGAGAATGACCTCCCCTAGATGTATGAGCTACAGAAGGGGAAGGACCCTCCTTGCCTAGGACCCTCCCTGCCTTAGCTTGTCCCCCCCCCCCAACTTGGGTCCCTATGGCCCTCAAGGAATGGCAGCCTCTCCTTTCCACAACCCTGGCAGCCAGCAGTGTGGCACTCAGGTGAAGCTTAGTCTAGATGTCTGGGCGCCTCCCTCTTAGGAGACATGGAACTGGGGGAAGGGGCAGGAGGGAGCAGCGTCTAAGTGGCCCAGAGCCTTGTTGCCCACCCCTTCTCGACAAGGCAGCACCTCCAGCCCAAACACTCACCAGGTGTCAAAGCGCATCAAATCAAAGGGTGCTGCCAGCCCTTCGAGCTCTCAGTCCTATCCCCCACGCTTTAGCCCAGACCCCACTCTGGACTGAAAGCTCAAGCTCCTGGCCCCTATCCAAGCTTTGTCTCAGGTGAGTGTAGCTTGCCAATAAGCTAGAGAAGGGGTTTCAGAAAACACCAAACCCTGGGACTGGAGAGCTGGCTCAGTGGTTAAAGGAGCTTGCTTGCAAAGCCTGACGACACAGGTATGAGTTCCCAGAACCCATGTAAAGCCAGATGCACAAAGTGCATGTGTGTGGAGTTCTTTGGCAGTGGCAAGAGGCTCTAATATACCCATTCTATCTATCTATCTATCTATCTATCTATCTATCTATCTATCCATCCATCTATCTATCTATCTATCTATCTATCTATCTATCTATCTATCTCTCAAAGTAAATAAATATTATTTTTTAAGAAAAGATAACACCCAGCCCAGAGAGGAAAACAAATTTGCCAAAAGCCACACAGCAAAGCAGTCCATTAGCCCCCTTGCCCCAGAGCAAATTCAAGGACTTATTCCTACATCTAATAATTCCAGGAGGGGAAAGCTAGAAACGGCCTGTATCTTTACAGGCCCTTAAGCCCACTGCAGAGCTGTCCCCATCTCTCCCTCCCCAAGCACCTGCAGGTGTGTGGGAAGTAGGGCCAGCGACACCCTTGCACCCACACAGACAACCGAGCTACACGGAGTGGAGCGCCGTCGTCTTTGGGACTTCCATTCCACCAGCTGCCCACCACCTACCCCAGCCCAGCCGGCCTTTCCTTCCGGGCAGGTCCCCATCTGCAGCTCCATTTTCACTCCAGCACAGAGCCCCCACCCCACTCAGTCCCATTGGCTTCGTGGTGTCCCAGCCCCTGCCTCCCGCTGAAGACAGGTGCCTAGCCGACCTCACACTTGGTTTTCATTAAGGCTCCCAGACACCACTGGCTCACAGCCAGGCCCAACTTATGCAGGATCCATCCCTCCCTGGGGTCCACAACCTGGGACTAACTAGCAGAAGAGACTTGCAGCTCAAGCAGCATCTGAGGCTGGAGCCTTAGAGACACCCTATATTGTGCCCTACATGTTGGCACACCCCCACCACCTCCACCCTGCCTTCTTTGTGTCTGAATGGTTCCCCCAAGGGGTAGAACAGACCCCAGCCCCATTCTGGGCGGCGGGCTGGGCTAGGGTGGGCTGCAGTTCGTGGCCCTAGGTGGTTGCAGTGTGAGCAGGGATTGGGATCTGGTGGCCTACCTGGCCTGAGATCAGCAGGTTGTCCTCCTAGGGAGAGGGGTGAGAGCTGGCGGCCAGGTGTGCCTTGCAGGGAGGCGCTGTGCAGACGTGCAGTGCTCTGCCTCTCTCTCTCTCTCTCTCTCTCTCTCTCTCTGTCCCGCCTCCCCAGCCGGCTCCCTCTCCCACTTCAAAGAGCATCCAAAGGAGGGGGTTCCCGGGAGGGGGCGCGCAGCCCAGTGGCGGCTCTGTGGCCACGGCTGCCTTTATAGCTGTCAGGCAGACGGGGAGGAACTCACACTTCCCACCGGCCGCTCCCCCGCCCCGGCCCGCCGGCAGCCGGCCTGGCGCACACTTTAACCCGCTCAGCGCCTCTGGAGCCCAGCCAGGCAGGCCCAGCTGCCTGCTGGCTCCTGCCACCACAGTCCAGGAGCGGGAGGATGGCCTGCCGGGGTCCAGAGTAAGCGATGGAGCAGCCGCTAGCCTGAGGTCACTACAGAGGTTGGCGGTGGCAAAGCCCAGCCCAGGCCCTGCCTGTCTGATTTCTCTTTCCAGAGGGGCCCGGGGCCCTGTTGCCCCTGGCAGTGGAGCTGGGAACCATGTGGTGTCCAGGCTGATGACTTCTACACAGGAGGACACTGTGGTCTGGAGGGTCCTTATATCTAGGCCACCCTGCCAGCCTCAGAAAGCAGATCTGAGCAGCTGAGAGACCGAGGAAGACTCAGTAATCGCCCAGCCCAAGACTCCAAGGAGAGGAAGATGTCCCTCATGGCCTGCCGACTAGACAGCTAGGAGGGCCAGGGTGTGGGCAGAGGCAAAGGGAATTCTCCAGATGTTCGGCACTGGCTTGGCTCTGCCCTGCACCAGCTGGGCAGCTCCTGGCAGGCATGCCTGGGCTCCAGGGCCCTGCTATGCCAGAGCAGAAGGGAGCAGGAACAGGCTATGACTCTAGCCCCACCTGCAAAGCCTGGCAGATCTTGGATGGTAAGGCATCCACCCTGGGACACACACTAGGCTCCCCAGAGTCCTCCATCCTGAAAAGCAAGAGGCACCTCCCAAGGAGAGGCAGCAGAAGCAGGGGGCACATCTCCTAAAATGCCCCCCGACTCCATGCTGCAGATGCCACAGACCCACAGCGGCAGCTAGAAGCCCTTCCTCCCTGCTACAGAGCAAGCCTCTTTGCCCGTGTCCGTGGCCTGCTAAGAGTCGCACCCTAGGGTAGTGCTGCCCTGTGTCAGACCATCAGCCAGGATGGTAAGGAAAGAGAAGCCGGTAATGATGGTAGAAGGGCACCCATCCCTGTCCCTGGGGTTGAGTGGTACCAAGCACTCTGTGGCCAGCATCTTGGCTCTTTTCTTTGTTATCTGCGCTTTAGGGGCAGAGAGCTGAGGCTGGGAGATGAGGTGACAGGCCTCAGGTCACACACTGAGAAAGCAGCAAATCTGGGGCACAGAACTTCTCTGCCTTGTATCTTGTTCTTCCTCACGGGCTCTTCGGGGCGCCTCCTCCTCACAGCCTGGGGAGTCAGGTATCACTCATCCCATGTCCTATGGCAGCTGCTGCTGCTGCTCCTATAGGCTGTACAGTGGCTGCTCCCTGGCACCCCTGACGCTCCCGCTGACCCTAATCAGATCCACACTGCCCTCTGGGGCTGATGTGCTAGTGCACAGGCATTCTGGAACCTGAACACACATGCGCACACACACATGCACACACGCACACGCACACAGTCCTACTCATGGACATAGATCAGATCGCCTCAGGGAGCCTCTGCCACAGTTCTTCTCCTCCCTTCTGGCTGACTGCCAGGCCATACACACCTTGGCACAGACCCGAGCCTTCTTGGCACTTCTGGTTACCACATATCCCAGTGCCAGGGTGACTAACGGTTTCCCTTGGGAGGGACCTCACAGCCAACCAGCACAGCCACCCAGCATCTTCTCTTAGCCCGGCAGATGCGCGGGCTGCAGCCTGGCCATCTGGGAGCCAGGTCTGTGGGGCCAGCACCGCCGGCTCTGTGATCTCTTTTCGCAGGTGTATGACCCTCTAGGTCCTGGTTCCTTGCCTCCACCCCATCTCCACCCCTGATCCCCGGGAGCCCCCATATTTGAGGCCTTCAGGTAGCCGTGACAACCTCCCAGATCCATGATGCCTTGGAGATTTTAGACAGAGACATTCAAAGTTCCTCCACTACCCCAAGTCCCTCCTCCATTTAGAGACAGCTGCTGCCTTCTGTCCCCAGAGGGTTCCTCAGCATTTGTAAGAGTGGACGTTTAACTTCCAGAGAATTGTGGCATTAAACAGTATGTAAAAAACTAATATGATAGGTCAGGAGAGACACATTAGGATGAGAAAGCCTTGTCCTGCTGTATAAGTGACGTTTCTCAACAAAATAACCTGACAACAGGGGCTTAAAGAAGAAAAGGTTTACTTGAGTTTACAGTTTGAGGGGACACTGTCCATGATGGCGGGGAAGGCATGGTGGCAGGAGGCAGCCAGCTAATCACATCGTATCCACAGTCAGGAAGCAGAGAGCGATGAGTGCTGGCTCTCAGCTCACTGTTGTCCTTTGAATGCAATCTATGACCCCAGCCCACAGAAGGGTGCCATCTACAATTCAGGTTAAGTCCCCTCATCTCAATTAACCTAATCTTGACAATCCCTCACACACATGCCCAGAGACTTGTCTCCTAGGTGACTCTAGCTCCCATCAAGTTGACAATCAATACTAACCATCATACCTGCCTTTTGGGCAAGGGGCATTTTTATCCTGATTCCCATAACTTACCTGCCCATGTAGCCCATTGAGCTACTGCAACCCTGGTCCACTCCCTCTTCCCATCAAGTATCTGGGGCCAGAGCTAACTTTCAGTCACTGGAGGAACCAATAATGCCAAGCTATTGTCTGGCTCCTGCTTCACCTCCTCAGAGACCCTCCTCAGCATCCTTCCCCACTTGCTCATCTCCCCTGCCCCCACCACAATATGCTCTTCTGAGAATACTTTCTCTGGTAAGCTCCCCATGGCCCCAGCACTGTTCAGCTGTTATGGCCTCCTTGGCCTGTGGATGGGACCCTCCAAAGTTCAGCCAACTGCTGGAGGGTGGGCATTCATGGATCACTACCCTTCCCCCCATGGCAGCCCAGTGAAGGGACTCTAGGCTCCTGAGTGACCGTAGCATGTCTGGAGCTAGACCACACGACAGACTTGGGAGTCCCCTGCCTTTTTTCTTAGCCAGGAGTGCTGGCTTTTCTGTGAAGCTTATGCCTAAAGTTCAAGTTGGAGAACCCGGGGCCTGTGGATAGCCCCAGACTGCGCATATCACAATGGTCTGAGAATCCACACACAAAAAAAGAGGCTCTTTTACCCTCAAATCTGATCAAGGACAGGGTTGGAAGCCCTGATGTGTGTGTGTGGGGGGGGGGGTATCTCTCAGTTAGTAGAGAGTTTATTTTAGCATGAACAAAGTCCTAGGTGCAATTCCCAATATCACACACAACCAGGTGCGGTGGTGCACACCTGTAATCCCAGCACTTAGGAGGTGGGAGAAGAGGGATCGTAAGTTCAAAGCCATCTTGGGCTACACAGAGAGTGAGAGGCCAGGCTGGGCTACATGAGACTCTGTCTCAGAAATAAATAACGATGTGGCTGAAAGTAAGCTGCTGCCAACACTCCGGGGACAGATAACTGAGCAGCTGGCCACCCAAAGCTGCAGCTGCTAGAAGGTAAGGGTGGAGAATAGGGGCGATGCTGAGTGGCTATTACTCTGGGACTTCAGTCTGGGCACAGCGATCAAGGTTAGTGACAGCCCCGTGGGCCAGCAAAAGGCAGAAGGAAGGTCCTTTGTGAAGGGTACCCTATGGCAAGCCCACCAGCTCCTCTCCCACTGGTCCCATACCCAGGAGCTCTGGAGACATGAAAAAAAGCTCCTGAGTCCACAGAAGGAACTAAGTTGTGACTGCCACTGACCTGTGTGTGGCTGTCTCCCCTGGGCCACACTTAGTGAGTGGCATTTGCCAGGTGGCATCCAGAGGTGTTAATGTGGGGGGAACAGCTAACAGCAAGAACCTCAAGTTAAAACCCTAGCCATAGCTTAACACCCACGTCCAGCTGGTAATCAGTAGCCTATTGGGATGAGAATCCACAGGTGTGCACAGTGAAAAACACAGCTCTTAACAGAGAGCCGGCCTGCCCTGAGGCCTCCAGTCTTGTGCACCCTCCATGATTCACAGCAACCCCAGAGGAGAGTGCCTCACACCCCTCACTGGCAGAGGAGGAAATGGAGGCTCAAGGGGGCCAAAATAGGGTCTGAGGTCCCAGCACTAGGAAAGGTGGGGCTTCAGCTTGAAGTTGGGATGACTTGAGCTTCTCATGTTTGGCGACAGCTCATGTCAATACCTGTTTGCTGAACACAAGCCCTGCACCGCAGAGAGGCAGAGCCCAGAATGACTGACTGGCCAGGAGCTGTTCTCCCCAAGGATGGAGTTGGAGAGTATCAAAGTCGGCTCCTTTCCCCCATTTTCTGGGGGCACTTCAGTAGACCCCTACATGACAGCCAGGGCATAAGAGCTTCTATGCTCTAGGGTAACCCACTGCTATGGGTTGGGTATGCAAAATTTGGAGTACGCAAATATAGCAGCTGGCCCAGCTATCCTGGGCTGGGCAGACAGACAGCTGTCCTGAAGGCGGAGTGCGTGGCATTCCATGCATGTCAGCACCTCTATAAAACTGGCTGTTCTAAGACTGAGGGGACTATAGGGAAGGAGGAGCCAGCAGGTCAGCCCTCCCTTATCCCTTTGTGGCCTAAGGACTGACCCTTGCTGGGGGCCCCCATTGGAACCAACGCCACCTGCTGGACAGAGGAGGGATACCATTTGGGACCCTTGAGCGCTGAGGCCCAGTCATTCCAAGAGCCTGTTAGGTCTAGCCATGAGCCAGCAACAAGTCAAGGAGACTGAGTTGGCCCTCCCAGGCTCACTGAACAGGAAGAAAGGTACCAAAACTAAGGAGTCTGGTAGGGCTGAGTGACTTCGAGCAAGACCCTGCTCTTCCCTGGGTCTCATTCTCTTCCCCCGGCACTCTGCCGGCTGCCAAGTGATCCAGTGATATATATAGTACAAAGCGCCCTTGGCATATGGTCAGCACTAAACAGACCCCTGTGTGTATTAGTGGCTTTCACAATACACACACACACACACACACACATACACACGGAGCGCCAGAGGGTCTCATAGAGAATGATATGCCCTGGGGTCATAGAAGGCTGACACTATGTATAGACAGGGCTGGTGTCCGGCAGAAGGCTCAGCAGGGGCCTGAGCTTGTAGCTGTAGCGAGAGGTCCCAGCTGGAGGTGGTGTCTATTGGACTAAAGCCCAGAGCAGGTGGGAGGCTGGCAGGTGGGGGGCTTCAAAGGTAGCAGGGACCAGGGGAATCAGCTGATGCTTTGCTGGCCCAGGGCTTGCCCAGGTAGAATTGCCTCCTGGCCTGGCCTGGCATGAGCCTGGGCCCTTTCTCAAGGTCTCTAGGATTAACAATACACCCCAGAAGCCTCTTGCCTTTTCTTTTTCTATTTTCTTTTTTTTTTTTAACCCAACCTCACCCACTCCTAGCCCCCAGGCAAATTGCTTCCCTTGCTCTGAGAAGAATTGAGGGTCATTTCAGTCCTGTTCAGAGCTGGATGCCTTTGCCAGAGTCAGCTGGTCTGTGGCCAGGCAGCCAGGCTGGGATGGGGGCCACACACGTCCGCCTCCTCAGAGGGTAGCTCACAGTCCAACCTTTGTGTGGGGGCTTCCCAGCTGCCCCAGACCCAGCCACCTGTCTCCTTGCTTTGGGACATTCCCTCCTCAGCCCCCTTCCTCCTTAATGGCTACAACACATGTGCACCTCCACTTCCTTCACCTCCCTTCCTCTGTCTCTGTCTTCCTAAGGCTCATGGCCTGGCTGTGGAGTTCACAGCTGCAAAACACACACACACACACACACACACACACACACACACTCACACTCACACTCTCACTCACACACACATACTCACACACTCACACATACACACACACACACACACACACTCACTCCCAGGCTTATGCACATAACCAACTGTGGAATGTTTTCCTGTTTTTACTTGGGGTTTATGGCTCAGGGCTTGTTCTCTGTGCCACCTCCCTTAGCACCTGACATCTTGTCTATTTCCTCTCCCCTGTCCCACTCCTGCTGGGGGCTAGGGCTGAGGCTGAGGCTGGGGCTGAGCCAGAGATGAGGGCCAAATGGATGAGAAGCAATGGACCATGAGGGCCCCAACGTGAGGAGCCCAGGGGCAATCGTGAGCCTCCCTGCCCCCCAGCACCACTCACACAGCAGGGACTGGTTTTCCCATTTGAAAAGGGAATCTGGCTGCTCAGAGGCCAGACTGAAATCAACCCCACTTCCTTGGATTTTCATTCATTCTTTTAACAGTCATTCATTCATCTGGTATTTGTTGAACACTCACAAAGCACTAGATTGGGCTTGTGGCGTGAGGTGGGGGTGGGAGACTATGGCAGGGAGCCAGACAGACAGACCCCCTGCTCCAGACTCAACACCAGCATCCTACCAGCGTGGTGGGCGCTAGGACGGGAAGAATGTGGTGGGGGCAGGGATGCAGGCACCCCTTGGCTCACATTGGGAGTGCTGTCAGTCATGGAAGCCTTCCCCGGCCAGGCTGTAAGTGAGGAAGGCATGAGCCAAAACAGCGAGAGGCAGAAGAGTCCCAGCCACAGGGGAAGCTGGCCGGAGAAGCTGCATGTGAGACTAGGAGGAATTTGGGTATGCAGGGGGGGCTGGAGCACAGGTCAGAGTATAAATATGGATGACCCGGGGAGCTCTGTGAATGCTAAGGCTTCATCCAGGGAGTTGAGGGGACCTTGAAAAGATCTCGTGTACAAGAATGACAGGACCAGATGTCTCAAAACCAAGTTTCATTGGTAACAGCAGAAACGGGCTCCAGCCCACTTCAGACAAGGGGCTTCCGGAAAAGGGACATGGGAGCGGGCCGACCAAGAGAAGGTGGGGCGTCCAAGCCTAGCCCAGCAGGGACGCCCACAGTCCCTCGTGGAGCGGAGCACTGGAGTGCATTGATGCTTGAGCCTACTGTCCCTACAGCCCCACAGTCCAGGTCCCAGGAAGAGTCACCTGGGGAATATAGCCTACCTAACCACCGAGCAAGCTGGCCAGGGCTCCAGCACAGAGGCTCTCACAAGACACTGGGTAGGTAAGAAAAAAATAGCCAGAGCAGAAGAGCGTAAGCTGCCTGAGCCACCGTCGGGTCCTTAAACAAATTCAAGGTCGCACACGGATAGCGGTGGCCGCCTCTTACTCAAAAGCGTGTGAAGGAGCATCCTGGTGCCCCTGAGGGTCACACCGATGTGCACCTGCCAGAGCCCATCAGACAGCAGGGTTAAACCCTGTGCTCAGCGACAGAAATAAAATCTCAGTAAAAATCCTTTTTGCTGCTCGCCAACCAATCAATCAATCCAAAGCAAGAGTCTGCCTGGATAGTTCAGACCACACACTCATTACTTCCTGCCTGGGGGCTGAGGGACCCCTGCCAGACAGTTCCCCCCAAGACTTCTTGCAACAAGAGAAGGTAATTTCCCAAAGGCTGGCCAAAGAGCTGTGGAGAGAGGAGGGAAGGAAAGCCGAGAGGGCAATCGAAGCGTCAGCCTTGTGCTCAGAAGAGGGATGTAGAGAGGGTCCTGTCTGCTAACCTAAGAAAGAATGTAAACCAAGCAGAGAAAGCGGTTAGTACATGTGACTTAGTAATGGGTGACTGATCTACAGGGTCCTTTGAGCAACCAGACCTGGTGAAACTGTGGATTCTGTCACTTCTTGACCTGACTCAGGCAGTAGCACACCCTAGTTGGCTCATCCTGGGGGGAAGAAAAGGAGGGGGCAGGATGTAAAACGACTGGCAGTTGAAGATGGCACACATAGACAACACAGAGGGACTTTCCTCCAAGAGTGTTGCCTCAGAGAAAAGAAATACATCCTTCTTGAGTTAACTCCTCTGGCATCTCAAAAAAAAAAAAAAAAAAGAGTCAGAAGCAAGTGCTGACCACGTGGTCCATCAGCTGTCGATGCCTCTCCACGCGTCGCTCTGCACACGCTGGCTCGGGGCACGTAAGCCCTCTCTGGGGGCGCGCCGCCACAGTTGCCATCGGGGGCCGCCGAAGGAGTAGCTCTCACTGTTGGCGTGTCCCGTCCTGGGGACTGAAAAGACCTGCGCCCCCTTCTCCTCAACCGGTGACTTCCTCACATGGTCCATGGGGACCGTTGTGGCCAAGCTATTCCTGCCTACGCTCAGCAGCCTGGCCTTTCTGCCCACGGTCAGCGTGGCCGCCAAGAGGCGCTTCCACATGGAGGCCATGGTCTATCTCTTCAGCATGTTCTTTGTGGCGGTGAGTGCGGGGGCCCCTGGGCAAGAAGACCCCACAGGGCGGCCGTCCCCACCTCTGTCCTGTGCCAGGTAATGAAAAGCCAGGATTGGGGAGGGAAAGAGCCCAGGCAAGGGTTTGGAGACTAGGAAGAAAGGATTCCCCCAGAGCCTCAGTTTCTCTACCTCTACCAGGAAGTTTGCGGGGGGCGGGGGTGACACACACGTGTGAGGTCAAGTGCGTGGTGGCACCGCGTCTGACAGTTGAGGACAAGCCTTGCAGGTGGCCCCTCTTCCCAGCTGATGGCTTCACCCCTCTCCTCCCTCCTTCCCAGCTACGCTCCTAGGGCCATTGAGCGTAGCGAGCTGGCCTGGCACGGGGCCTGTGGGGTTCAGGGAAGGTGAAGGCCCTGTGTGGGTCTGACTCCAGAATTCAGAGCTGCCCTAGTGACAAGGACCGGCCTCTCTCTATCCCATTATGCTCTCCCTTCTCTCCTCCATTCCAGGTAGATGCCCCTGGCTGTCTTGATTTCCAGGGAAAAGTCTGGCACCTGACCAGCTTCTCTCTCTCAGATCGCTCTTCCTCCCTCTTTTTTTTTTTTTTTTTTTTTTTTTTTGAGGGAGGGCCTCACTCTAGTCCACGCTAATCTGGAACTCACTCTGTAGCTCCAGGCTAGCCTCAACTTCATGGTGATCCTCCTACCTCAGCCTTTGAGTGCTGGGATTGAAGGCATGTGCCACCACACCCAGCCCTGGCCAGTTCTTCTGAGGCCCTGGGTCTAGACCTCGATGTCTCTTCACCCTCCAGCTCCTGCCATAGGTCTGTCTCCCTTGCTTCTTTCACTGGTTCTGTGTCCAGTTTTCTTTCTGCTTCTTTCTTTCTCTTCCTTCCCTCTGCCTATGCCTATCTCTCTTGATTTCTGGAATATGGCCCCATGTAATTCATTCTTCCAGACCTGGGTCTAGCCGTCTCTAGTTTCTTCTCCTAACCCTCTATGTGTCTCTTTATTAAATTATTTATTTATTTATTTATTCGTGAGCAGGGAGCTAGAGAATGGGTACATCGGGGCCTCTTTCCACTGCAAACAAACCCCAAATGTGTGTGACACTTTGTGCATCTGGCCCTTATGTGGGTACTGGGGAATCAAACCTGGTCAGTAGGCTTTGCAAACAAGCAATCTTTAACGGCTGAGCCATCTCCCCAGCGTATCTCTTGCTTTATCTACCTGTCCCTCCAGCTTGCTTCCACCTGTCTGTCTTCTGTCCTATCTACACCAATCTCTGTTTAATCTATCTTTTGTATCTGCCCTATTTATTAATCTATTTTATTAATCTGTTAATGCCTTATCTACAATCTACTTGTTCAACTATCATCTATTCATCTATCTACTATCTGTCTCTGCTCTATTTTCTACATCTACCCTATTAATTACTCTATATCTATTGTTGCCTTATCTATGATCGATCTATTTACCTATCTCTGTTCTGTCATCTATCTATCTATCTATCTATCTATCTATCTATCTATCTATCTATCTATCTATCATCTAACCAGTCAGCAATCTCTTTCCATCCATCTATTCTCTACCTTTAATTGCTGAGCATTTCTCAAGCCCCTCTCTCTCTATTTTAATGCTCTCCTATCATCCCAGCCTCTAGGTCCCTCTTGATTTCTGGAACATGTCCCCATGGAACTTACTCTTCTTCTAGACTCTGGTCTAGCCTTCTCTAGTTTCATCTCCTGACACCAGGGGTCTCACCCACTCCCTCACTTCCCTATGATCTTTTTCTTTTGGCTCCTCTGCCATCATACCCATCCTCTACCAGTCTATACTGTGTGCAACGTGTGCACTGCATATGATGCACACTTTGGCAGGGCACCCACTCTGGTGCCAGCCTCCTCCTCAGGGCACAGCCAAACCTGTGAAAAAGCAGTACCCTGTGCCCAGGCCAACTTCTTCTGGGGCTTGTCTTAGTAACCAAGGTCTCTGAGTGCATCTGCGCATCCGTGGGTGGGCAAGGCTTGAGCACGCATGTGGTCTCCAGTCATGTTCACACACCCATACTGCATCCCGAGTAGGTCAGGTGGGACTTTGAAAACAGTGGGAGAAGTCGCCAGTGTATGTGAGCTGCAGGGTTTGGGTCAGCACATGTCCACCTCTTGGTCGTGGTGCTCCCATTTGTATCAATGACCTAAGACAGAGGAAACAGGCACCCTGGGCCTCTGAGTCCAGCTGTGGGTAGGGGAGACATTGGAACCAGCATCCTGGAAGGCTGAGGGCTGTACTCAGTCCTTGGCACATAGAATCTTGCTTGATCTCTAACTTTGATAGAGGAAGAAACCAAGTCCACTAGTGGCTGGGCCACCAGCGTCACTGTGCGCACCACTTTGAGCCCCCAGTCTATCCAAAACCTTGTGCCATGGGCACTTGCTCATCATTAGGACTAGGCCAGGGCCAGGGAGTCCATTGGTAGAGGATAGCCAATTTCCAGAACTGAGTCGGGACTTCGGGTCCAGCCAGGGTCTCGCCTCCAAGACCCACGCTAGACACAGCCCAGCAAACCACAGGCCTCAGTCAGGCCATCCTTCCCCTACCTGAATCTGGGCTGGCCCCCAGCTGTCTCTGTGGTTGCCTTCAAAGGACCCACCCAGCCCCACCCCACTCCTCACAGAGTGGCAGCAGCAGCTGTCTTCTGCGACAAATGTCCTCTAGCCTCAAAGCCACAGTGTGTACCTCCCAGAGCTCTGCCTTCCACATGGCTCCTCCTCCGTTCTGACCACGACCCTCAGTAACAATGACCACTTGTGTGTTACACCATGCTATGCAGTTTACCATCAGGGGCCCTCACAAATCCCTTCCTCCCCGTCCCACAAACAGGTGTTCTTGTCCCCAGCAGTCAGGCTCTTTCTTGCCTTGGCTGTACAGTGGGATCTGCTAAGCTGACAGCAAGGACGGAGGTCCTGCCATACCTAGCCATGCCCCAGTGCAGCCCCAGCTGAGCCAGCTCATGCGCCCAGGGGAGGAAAGGGGTGCCCATCAATGTCCTGACCCCTCCTGCTTGGGCAGGTGGTACGACTGGGAAGTTCACAGTGTGGTCACATGTCAGGAGATCCTAGGGCCTGTGGGAGAGCCCCTCCTGGCCTGGGGACAGCCAGCTTCCCTCCTGCGCTGGGAGATGACCTTGCAGCCAACACAAGACGGACTCTTCTAGCTCCTCATGGGGGACAGCACAGGCATTTCCCAGAATGCCACAGTGAAAGAGTCTTGACCCTTCTCAGGGATCTATGCCATGAAGGGGAGGTGTCAAGACAGCACATGGCAGGAGAAGGCAGCCAGGGAGTGTGTTTGTTCTAGAAGAAGGCAGGAGAACCTCACAATACCTTTGTCCCCTCCCTTCTCCATTTGAACACCTTGCTTGGATCCCACCTAAAGCTTGCCTTTCCCTGAGCTAAACGGTCCTATTCCGCACCTGGTTGCCCTCCTCTCGGCCAATGACACTTCAGATGAAGTTCAAGGGCCCTAGGGATGGTTCAGTGGATAAGGGGCTTGCCACCTAAGTGTGAGGACCAAACTTCAGATCCCCAGCAGCCATGTAAATGCTGTGTGGAGACAGTGTCTGCCTGTAATCCTAGCACTTGTGGTGGGGGAGGGCAGAGGTAGAGGATCTCAGGCAAGCCCGTCAACCAGACTAGCCGAATAAGCACTCAGCCAGCTCTGGGTTCTGTGAGAGAGCTTGCGTCAGCAAGTAAGGCAGAGGATGACTGAGGAAGAAATCTGACCTCAAGCACGGCGTGGTGGTGCACGCCTTTAATCCCAGCAGAGGTAGGAGGATCGCTGTGAGTTCGAGGCCACCCTGAGACTACATAGTGAATTCCAGGTCAGCCTGAGCTAGAGTGAGACCTTACCTCAAAAAAACAAACCAAAAAAGAGATATGACCTCAATCTCTGTCCTTCACACACACACACACATGCATGAGCACCTGCACACGTGTGCCCACACACAGGAACATGCACACACACACACACACGCACACACACACACACATGGTTAAGCACCCAAAGCTCAATGCAATCCTGTGAGGCACAGAGAAGCCAGATCACCGCCTCTCTCTTCCTGGACGTTGTCCCTCTATTAACGCCTCTGGGTTCACCTTCATGCCGACAGACTGAGCACATCTGCCACCGGCAGGGGCTCTCCAGACCTCCAAGTTGTCCCCACTTGTCTGACTCCCACATTACCCAGGGCCGCCCTGTCCCTGGTGGCGTCCCTGCCGCCTCCAGACACATCTGCAGCTATTTTCCACACTCCTGCTCCCTCCTGCTGAGCCGGGCTCACCAAGAGGCGACTGTGCTGGCTCCCGTCTCCTGGGCTTGTTTATGCCAGTTGCACTTGTCAAAATAATTATGTCATGTAATTAAATATTACTTAAAATGATGAAATGTGAATGCAAAAGGAGAGAGTGCTTTTTTTTTTTTTTGCAAGAAATAAGTCGACTCCTTGGAAAATACTTCATACAGCCCTTTGCTTTGAAGTTTTCTCTTTCACTATGTATTGGGGAGAGGAGTGTGCATCTAAGAAAGACAGAGGAAAGGGGGGATGCTGAGGTCATCAGTTCCTACTTAGGGGAGTCTAAAATCTGCCTTCTATTTCTCTTTTTCTCTTTCTTTCTTTCTTTTTGCTTGTTTTTGGGGGTAGAGTCTTACTCTAGTCTAGGCTGACAAATCACTCTGTAGCCCAGGCTGGTCTCAAACTCACAGTGATCCTCCTCCATCACTCCCGAGCGCTGGGATTAAAGGTGAGAAGGTCACAGACCCTGAAAAGCGGGGTGGCATTGCACAAAGAGACCTGTGACCTCATATCCAAAGACCGACGGGTGAACATGTGTCACTGCAGCAGTAGGCCCAGGGGCTTCTGGGAGCTGTGTGTAGGTGGTGTTTTAGGGTCTCCTCCCTGTCAGGCTTGATGGAAGTGACCTCCAGCCTAGGTAAGAGGGTCTGCTGTCCTTAGCACTCCCAGACCCACAAATCACAACAAGGGGAGCACCTGATGATACCCCTTGTTCAGATGAAGGCACCAAGGCACAGAGCCAAGAAGGTCTCACATCCAGTGAGAGGCCTGTGGCCTGGGACCAGTTCTCACTTGCCTTTGAGCTGCCTCAGTCCTCACTGCCCACTGACCACCCTGGCTTCCCCGGCAGCTCTACCATGCCTGCGACGGCCCGGGCCTGTCTGTGCTGTGTTTTATGCGCCGAGACATCCTGGAGTACTTCAGCATCTATGGGACGGCACTAAGCATGTGGGTCTCTCTCATGGGTGAGTGGCCACCCCTGCCCCGGGTGGGAGCCGTCCCTGCCACCCCAGCACCTAGCCCATTTCTGAGACCTGTTCCCTCCCTTCCCGTCCTCGAAGCCATCAGAGCATTATAATCTATGAAAAAGTATGTGTGCTTCCTAGACACCAGCATTCTCGCTGGCCTGTCCTTCAGTGACAGGGGTGAGGACCGGAGGCACCTAAAGGAAAAGGTGATCGTGCGCCCTCCTTTCTCCACCCTGAGACAAGACCACCACTGCTCTCTCATTCAGCAGTTCAGATTCCCATATGTCCTCGAGGCTCATAGGAGCAGTTGTTCTCTTGGATCATTTTCAGCTCCAGGTTTCAGGAACACAGGACCATTCCAAAGCCTCAGCTTGGGCCTGAGTGTGTAGCTCAGTGGTAGAATGCATGCCTTGAGTGCAATAGGCCCAGGATTCTATCCCCAGCACTACAAAAAAAAAAAAAAAAAAAAAAAAGGAAGGAAGGAAGGAAAAGGGAAAAGGAGGGAGGGAAGCAGAGAGGAAGGGAAGGAGGGAGGGAGGGAGTGAAGGAGGAAGGGAAGAAGGGAGGGATAAAGAGAAGGAAGGGAGGAAGGGAAGAAGGGAGGGAGGGAGAAAGGGAGGAAGGGAAGGAGGGAAGAAGGGAGGGATGAAGGGAAAAGGGAGGGAGGAAAGGAGGAAGGAAGAAGGGAGGGATGAAGGGAAAAGGGAGGGAGGAAAGGAAGAAGGGAGGGATGAAGATAAGAAGAAGGGAAGGAGGGAGGAAGGGAAGGAGAAAGGGAGGAAGGGAAAGAGAGAGGGAGGAAGGGAAGGAGGGAGGGAAGAAGGGAAGAAGAGAGGGAGGGAGGGAGGGAGGGAAGGAGAAAAACCCCAACTTTGGCCTGTGTTCCTAGCCCTCTGCACTACTCATATCTTCCCTTGCGTCTCCTCAGCCAGTCCTCAGCGTTCCCAGGGAATACCATCCTTCAGTTCACGTTCCTGCCAATCCTCTATGGAAATGGGGCACTGTGAGCCTAGTGCCAGAGACCCTGTCGCAGGGAAACATCATGTCCCATAAAGCTGGCTAGATTTCACACCTCTCAGGGACTGGGCTGGGTCTCGGGGTCCCACTGGCTGAGGGAACACTCCAGTGAGCCCCCTGAGGGTGGAGGCACTGCCAGAAAGGGGAGGGAGGCTGCTTACCACCCCCACGTCTCTCCCCAGCACTGGCAGAATTTGATGAACCCCAAAGGTCAACGTTCGTGATGCTGGGTGTCCTGACCATCGCTGTGAGGACGTACCATGACCGCTGGGGCTATGGAGTGTACTCGGGCCCTGTGGGCACAGCCGTCCTCATCATTGCGGTAAAGTGGGTGCGTATTGTGTGTGTGGATGGGGGCCCAGGGGACCTTGGCCTTCCCCCAGTCCCGGCTCCTCTTGCTCCATACCTCCTACCCTCACAGGGCCGAACACGGGAATTCAGCAAAAACTCATCCCACATCCTGATGATTTATTTGTCAGTCAATAATCCCCGATGTTGGGGCGGCCAAGTCTCCTTTCCTGTCAGCCTCTAGCGCCAGCATAGAACCTGGCTTCTAATGTGTCCAAAGATCAGGGGCCGTTCTTCTTCGTCGTCACCATCATCATCAATAGTGTAAGGAAAGAGAATGACTGCTTACCAATGCAGCCCCAGCTTGGGCAATGCCCAGGTTCATCTCAGGAGTATTCCTGGATGGAGTGAGCCTTGGCCTTGGTTCTAACCAAAAAGAAGGGTGCGGAAGGAGAAGGACGCAGCCTGAGTCGGAGTTTAGAACATCCCGGGGGTAGGAAGGGGGCCACCCACACTGTCTTACACATTCCTGCCCCTCTGTGGTACCAGGGCCTTCCTGTAGTACCAGGTGGAATCTTACGGGGTGTGGGGGGGGGCCCTAAGCTTGGGGCCCCAACTGGGCAAGGCAGGCTGTGCAGCAGGGGTCACTGATCCATCCACAGCTATAGGAGAGCAGTTAAGTGCTGGTGACAGACTTTCCAACCACGTCTTGATGGGCCCCAAGAATACCAGGGTTTCTTTTGTCACTGGGTTAAGGATAAACTAAGGCAAAGAGGGGTCAGCCTCAGAACCCAGAGCCTCAGCAGGGCAGCCAGACATGACAAGGGAGCTTCTTTCTCGCTCCAATTTGGGGAGCCAAAGCTGGCTCTGGCTGACCTGGGAGGTCAGAACTGCTTTGTGGTGAGGTGTTGGGGTCCTGAGGTTAATTAACACACTGGAATGCATAAACACGAAGACTCCTCCTGATAACGACCTCCTTGTCCTGTCTGCGGGTCACTCCCCTACTACTCTTGGCCAGATCTGGATCTGACCGGATTTTAATTAGCTAGGATAGCACACATTCCCCACTGAGTGTCAGGAGGCTTCCTAGGTCCCTGGTGGGGGGAGGGATTATAGCCACTCGCATCTGGAGTGCAGATCATGTCTCCTAGGCCACCGGATGTGAAGGTCATTTTGGGTTTATAAGGATAGTTGCTTCTTGCTAGAGAGGTAATTTCCCTGATGAGTGAAATCTCCCCCTTTCGAGGGAGATGTGTGGGAACAAGCCTTGGGGGGAGGTGAAGCTTAGTTGTAAGTGTTCTTTTCACTATTAATAATCTCCATGGGGCTCCTGTCTGGCTTGGAGCTGGGTACAAGGATGGCCTTGTTACATCCCAGAGAGGCAGCAGAGCTGATTGGCCTAGAGGACCCGAACCCCATCATCAAGGGAAGAATCTCTGCTAGTCCAGTCTTTTTTATTAAATTTTTTTATTTTTAAAAATATTTTTATAGCCCTGCGTGGTGGCACATGCCTTTGATCCCAGCACTCGGGAGGCAGAGGTAGGAGGATCGCTGTGAGTTCCAGGCCACCTTGAGAATACAGAGTGAATTCCAGGTCAGCCTGAGCTAGAGAGAGACCCTACGCTGAAAAACAAAAACAAACAAACAAACACACACGCACATATATATGTGTGTGTGTGTGTGTGTGTATATATATATATATATATAATTTATTTAGTTGAGAGAGAGAGAGACAGTATGGGCACACCAGGGCCTCTTGCCACCACAAGAACTTCAGATGCATGCATCACTTAATGCATCTGGCTTTATGTAGGTACCGGGGAATCAAACCCAGTCTGTTAGGCTTTGCCAATAAAAGCCCTTAACTCCTGAGCTGACTCTCCGGTCCTGCCAGTCTTGTCTTGAGGGACCCAGACCGTACGGAGCTTACTGAGCTTCCCACACATGTGTGTGCGGGGGGGTGTCTCCCCATGCTAAGCCCTAAGAACCTTGCTGTCCCCACTCTATCCCTGCAGCTGCAGAAGATGAAGGAGAAGAAGGGTCTGTACCCCGACAAGAGCATCTACACCCAGCAGATAGGCCCTGGTTTCTGCTTTGGGGCACTGGCCATGATGTTGCGCTTCTTTTTTGAGGTACTAGGCCTGGGGTGGGGAAGGGGGACCCAGCCCTGTCGAGCCCTCTGGACGTGCCACTGATTAGAGGGAGGGATGAAAGGGGGTGCTTTCACTGGGAGGTTCCAGTCCAGTGGTTGGAGGTGGGGATGGTGGGTACAGGTTCTGCCTTCATGGAGCCCGTACCCCAGATGGCATACACAGGCTGGTGCCCAGAACCTGGGGGAAGGGTGGAAAGAGGTGGGAGACAGAGAAAGACAAGGAACCTTCTTTCAGGACCTAGGATGGCAGGCAAGGGTATGTGGGCAGAGAGATTCCGCAGGCCTTAAAGAGGAAAGGGTCTTTGGAGAGGGGCTGAGGCCGTAGAGTGACTCGCCTCCTTCTGCAGGAATGGGACTACACCTACGTCCACAGCTTCTACCACTGCGCCCTGGCCATGTCCTTTGTCCTGCTGCTGCCCAAGGTCAACAAGAAGGCTGGAAATGCAGGGGCTCCAGCCAAGCTGAACGTCTCCACACTGTGCTGCACTTGCGTATGACCATGTCCCCCAGCTCCAAGCCCCCGCCCTCCTCTGTGGTAGTGAGAGCCCTAGCGTCTCTCCCGGGGCTCTTCCTTGCCCTTCCCCACCTTGAGCGTTCAGGAAAAATGGTCTCTTCTGTAGCCTGAGGGATTGATACTGGGCCCACCACACTCTGCCGAAAGTTCCTTGCGAACTCACTCACTCTGTATTTACCAGCTGCTCAGCTCCACGCCAGAAAGAAAGGCATTTTCTCCTCCAAGACCTCCTAGCCACAGGTGTGCCTGGCACAGCTCTAAGGCCAGCATCTGCCCTCCTCTGCCCATGGCCAGCTGAGCCCGGAAGTCCCAGCTCAGCACCACAACAAGGGCCACTTACTATACCGCCCCCCCCCCGAGACCCCGCTTGCCAGTGATGTTTATTTTTCTTTTGGAAACTGTCCCCTTCCCAGCTCTGAAAGACCACGTTTAGGAAGCTGGGGCCAGCTCCGTCCTGGATCCGTGCCTTCTCCTGCCTCGGCCCATTCCCTTCAGCTGGGTCCTAAACCGTGTTGTTTTCTGTGTGCAATCCACGGACCGTACAGAACACTTCACAAATGTCCCCATTCCTAGAACAAAGCCATTTGCAGTGTCACAGTTCCCATCCTGAGGGACTGCCCAAGCTTAGCATAAATAGCTGTCTCCAGGCCAGGTGCTCGTAGGTGCAACCCTGAGCCTTGACCTGCTGGCCAGGTCACCCAGTGGGGAGGTACAACACCCTGCTCGCCCTTGGCGTGCAGGCTCTGCAGCCTGTGACAGGGTCCTGTGGGAAAGGTGGGTGCAGTGCCCTTGGGCCAGGGCCCACTGGGACACTGCCATGCACTGGGCGGTCCTGTCTGCGACAGTCTGTGGTTGTGGTGGCCACAGCAGCAGCTCTCAGACATCACCTCACAAACCTAAGCCTCCCCTTAGGCCCCAGCCGCCCCCTTCCCTGGTGACCCAAGTCCTGCCCGTAGGCAGGAAGTTACCTATACCTGTCTGGGATATATTTGTGTTTCCAGATGGCACCACTGTGGAGGAGCAGTTACCCATGCCCACACCCTGCCCAGCGGGACAGCTGGCAACTTGTCCTAAAGTCACCTCCTGTATGTCCCGAGGAAATTCAATTCCACTCGTGGGCTTGGGGACTCAGTGGTCCTCCCAAGCCTCCCCTGCACTCAGCTGGCCCCTCAGCCTGGTTTCCTACCTCTGCGATCACTGAGAACTCCCCTATGTCTCTGGTGTCCCTGTCTGTCCCTTTTCATGCCTCTGCATCTCCGGGCCCTGGTACCAGGCAGAGGTCACACCCAGGCCTCCAGCTTTTCTCTGACCCCAGAGCCTTTCATAATAGAGTAGCCTACAACATCACAGGGGGCCCCAAAACGTTCTTACCTGGTTCCAGGAGCCAGGCCTCATTTGTCAGATAAGGAAGCCGAGGCCCTACAATTCTGGACTCAGAGGCCACATGGAAAGGGAGCAGAGCGCGCCCGTCTACGATCATAAGGACACGGAGACACGGCCCCTCGCCCACACCTGACGGCTATGCCCTGATGTGGGCAGGGGCACCACACATCCTCAGCCAGTCTCCTGTCACCCAAGTGCTCATACCGCACAGATACGCATGCACACTGGCTTATATGTCCACCCTATGCACATACGTCCTACATACATCCACACACCATGAAGGCACAGGATGTCCCAGACCCCCAGTCTTCCCTCTGAGCCATCTCCACTTCCAGAGGGCAGACAGCTGGGTCAGTGCTGGCCAATAGATGGGAAGCCAGCGACAGACTAGACCAGCGGGGCATCTGTGGTCCCTTCAGAAACAGGTGTCTGCAGAGTGGTCCTGGCCCGTCGCCTCTCTTCCTTCCCTTCTCTCTATCCCATTCCTGCCCACAGCAAGCAGCATAGCCTCTCTGGCTCTGGACCTCCTGGAGAATTGGAGGCAGCAGGATTCTCCTAAGCAGGGAGGGGCCGCGGGCCGCCCAGCCGTGAGCGAGGGCCACACCGACAGGCTCTCCATGGTGGCAGCGCTGATTTATGAAGGCCTTCTGGGCACCCGAGCCAAGTCTGTAAGTCACGGACAATTAGGAGGCGTGCTTCAGCTCTCGCCCAGCCACCACGGCCCGTGCCTGGCCTCCGGGGCTTCCGACACTGCCTCACCCTGTCAAGCAGCTCGGCCCCAATGGCTGCTTTTTGGGGGCCCAAGGGCACAGTGGGTGAGGACACGGGGGCTAAGGACAATGGCTGCTGAGCTGGTGACGGTACCCAGAACTTTGCCAATTACTTTAGCTATGTCCTCCTCTTGCAGCCTCAGGCACCAAGGCTCGCTTTGACATCTTGGGACTTGAACCAGAAGCGGGAGGGGAGGACAGGAAGGCAGGGGCCTCCCCTGCTCCCTCAATGCCCACAATGGCTGCAAGCGCTTCAAGGCTAACAAGAGAGAACCTGCATGGTCTTTAGACACCAACATCTCTGAACCCTGGTGCTGCCCAGCCCTGGCATCTCCGTGCCCCTAAGTGTCTGAGAGTCATGATTCCTGGAGCCAAAAAGCACCTTCATGGTGGGAGCGTGCAAAAGCACGAGTCCTGCCGCCCTCTCCGCGGAGTACATGGAAAAGCCACTCTGGGTGCTCCTGGAAGTAGAGAGCTGTGCTCCCCGAGGGAGCTGCTGTAACAGGTGTGGAGCCGTCATCCCATCCGAAGACACTGGCCCCTCTTAGGAGAGATGAGCATTTGCAAAGCGGCCAGCGCACAGAGTGGGAAGTGAAGCGGTGGTCTACTTGACCTAATTGATGGTGAAAGCGGCTAGGCATGCCGTTATGCCAGAAATTTCACACCCTGGGTGCAGTTGAGATAGCCACGTTCAGGGATGCAGAGTCCCAGGAACATCTCCAGGTGTCCAATGGAGAATTGAACATGGTACGGGAACTTGTGTCCTTAACGGCGGACATGAAACGAAGGCACAAAGCATGAACGAAACAGGCAACTCTTGCCGGGCGTGGTGGCGCATGCCTTTAATCCCAGCACTTGGGAGGCAAAGGTAGGAGGATTGCTGTGAGTTTGAGGCCACTCTGAGACTCCACAGTGAATTCCAGGTCAGCTGGGCTAGAGCGAGACCCTACCTCGAAAAAACCAAAAAAAGAAAAAAGAAAAAGAAAACAGAAATAGGCAACTCTTATAGCGGGCTGGGCGATCTTTGGGGTGGAGGGCACAGCATTGACTGAGAGGCGTCCGGCTGACCCCGACAAAGGAGAAGGTGAGGATTGTTTTTCAGAGTGGGGGAGAGTGGGCTGAAGTGGGGGAGCAGGTGTTTTTGTCCTGGGCATCTTATTTAAAAATGAAAATGTTTTCCTTGGGGCTGAGGAGAATGGCTCAGCGGTTAAAGGCACTTACTTGGAAAAAGCTTGCCAGCCTGGGTTCAATTCCCCAGCACCCATGTAAAGTCAGATGCATGCATCCGGAGTTCGTTTGCATCCTGAAGTGGCAAGAGAGAGACTCTGGTACACACACACACACACACACACACACACACACACACACACGCAAATAAAATTTTAATTAAAAAAGAAAGAAAAGAAAATGTCTTTCTTGTGCATGAATCCTGGCCTGGAGGAAGGGCGGCAGTCAGTGGGTCCTGAGAAGTGTCATAGATGGGTAAACACCTGGCCTTGTGGACAGGCCAAGAGGACACATGGTGGTGGGGGGAGACACTGTGCTGTTAATGGGTAGCTTGTCCTGGGTTAAGGCCTCAGGCCTCTACCTGCCCCTGGTTCCCACGGAGCTCTTTGTCCACCACCTATTTTTAGAAGACATATTTACACTAAAAGATGATCTGGCTTTCCAGTGTGACTTGAGTCCTGAATCTTATACCACAGCCCCATTTTTAAGTTCCCTGGACATCTGAGTTTGAATTAAAAGAAAGGGCAGAGGGCTGGAGGGATGACTTAGCAGTTAAGGTGCTTTGCCTGTGAAGCCTAAGGATCCAGGTTCGATTTCCCAGTACCCACGTAAACCAGATGCACAACCAGAAGGAGGCGCATGCATCTGGAGTTTGTTGCTAGAGTGAGACTCTACCATGAAAAACCAAAAAAAGGGGGGGGGGACAGAAGCAAAAGGGTTACTGCCCCAGCTCTGGCTGGCCTTGGCCTTTCTTCCCAGGACATGTGTGGCCCTCCCTCTCGTCAAGTTCACTTCTAAATCTAAGGGACTGAGTGGGTGCAAACTCACCACAGCCACCCTGGACCTGAGTGTGGTCCCACCCATCTCTGTTTCCAGGGCCAGTGCACACCTGTGCCCCATGCCAGGCACATACCCACACCCCTCCTTGGGGCACACACATTCCCTCCTGGCACACCCCCTTCATTCTGGGCCCAGGCAGCCCAAACAGAGGAATAGTATAAACATTTATAACAACGTAGACACAACAGTCCATTGTGGCCTGGCCTACCCCAGAGTGGGAGAGGCAGCGGGGCGCAGGAGAGTGCCTGGTCCCCCGCCAGGCCCTGCATGCTGAGGTGTTCTCGTCTGAGGCGGCCTGTGCGCTGCCGCCTGCCTCTGTGTGTCTGCTACTGACATTTCCTGTCTCTGTTATTCTCTTCTCCAGAAGAGATCTGAAACCCAAAACTTTTATTGCCTCTTTTAAAAGGCTTTACAGCTCCCCACCCGCCCTGGACTGTCCTGCCCACAGGGCTGGGATTGTAGTTAGAGGCAGCATGCTGGGTGCTGGGTCTCTGTGGAATGACAGGCCAGCTGCAGGTCTCGTGGAAGAGAGCCCAGAGGAAGGGGGGAGGGGGTAGAGGCCGAGGTAGAGGAGCTGGAGCAGGCTAAGGGGCCAAAAGCCCCAGGTGCCCATCTCACTGGCTGGTGAGCTGGTTGGAGGTGGATGATGGCACGTGGACGGGGCTGCGGCCTGCACACTCTGCCCACCCCAAGCGGCCAGTTGGCCTTGGCCCTCTCCCACCTGTGCGCCCTGTGTCCTTACCATGAAATGGGAAGAGCAGCCTCACCCTCGGGCCCTTTGGGATAAGTGGACTGAAAAAGTGTTAGGAAACTATAAATGAAGTTCTGAGAGGATTGCTTAGATGTTAAAGTGCTTGCTCTGCAAGCGTGAGGACCTGAGTTGGGACCCCCCTGGCACCCACGTAAAAGTTGGTATGGCGATGTACACATGTCATACCAGCACTGGGGAGGTAGAGGCAGGAGAGTCCCCAGGACTTGCTGGCTAGCTTGCCTAGCTAACTTGGTAGCTCCCCATTCAGTGAGAGTACCTGCCTCAAAAAATAAGGTAGAGAGCTGGAGAGATGGCTTAGTGACTAAGGCATTTGCCAGAAAAGCCAAAGGACCCAGGTTCAATTTTTCCCCACATAAAGCTAGATGCACAAGGTGGCACATGCATCTAGAGAGTTTGTTTGCACTGGCCAGAGGCCCTGGTGCACCCTATTCTCTCTCTCTCTCTCTCTCTCTCTCTCTCTCTCTCTCTCTCTCTCTCTTTCTCTTTCTCTGTCTTTCTTTCTCAAATAAGTAAAAAACATTTTTTTGAAAAATAAGGTAGAAAGGGATGGAGAGATGACTCAGCGGTTAAGACATTTGTCTACAAGGCCTAAGGACCCAGGTTCAACTCCCCAGTACCCATGTAAAGCCAGACGCAGAAGGTGGCACATGCATCTGGAGTTTGTTTATAGTGGCTGGAGGTGCTGGCATGCCCATTCTCTGCCTTTCTCTCTCTCTCTCTCTCAAATGAGTAAATAAATAAAATAATTTTTGAAAACTAAGGTAGGGAGTGTGAATACCAAATATGTGACCAGAAGCAATTTAAGAGAGGAAGGGTTTATTTTGGTTTACAGTTCAAGGTTACAGTCCATCATGGCGGGGAAGGAGTTTAAGGCAGATGGTCACATTCAGTCTACAGTGAGCAAGCAGAAAGAGATGACTACTTGTCCTCAGTTCTCTTTATCCTTTTTGTTTTCCATTCCAGGACCCCAGTCCATGGAATAGGGCAACCCACAGTTAGAGTTAGTCTTCCCGGGCTGGGACATGGCTTAGTGGTTAAGGTGCTTGCCTGCAAAGCCAAAGGACCCTGGTTCAATTCCCCAAGGACCCACACAAGCCAGATGCACAAGGGGGAGCATGCGTCTGGAGTTTGTTTGCAGTGGCTAGAGGCCCTGGAGTGCCCATTCTCTCTTTCTATCTATCTACCTCTTCCTCTCTCTCTCTCAATAAATAAATAAATAAATAAATAAATAAATAAAATACTTTTTAAAAGAGTTAGGGGGCTGGAGCGATGGCTTAGCGGTTAATTGGTTGCCTGTGAAGCCTAAGGACTGCAGTTTAAGCCTCGATTTCCCAGGACCCATGTAAGCCAGATGCACAAGGTGGTGTATGTGTCTGGAGTTCGTTTGCAGTGGTTAGAGGCCCTGGTGAGCCCATTCTCTCTCTATCTATCTGCCTCTTTCTCTCCGTGTCTGTCTGTAGCTCTCAAATAAATAAATAAAAATAAAGAAAAAATATTTTTTAAAAAAGAGTTAGTCTTCCCATCTCAATTAAACTAATCAAGGGCTTAGGAGAAGGATCAGTAGTCAGAGGCACTTGTTTGTGGTGTTTGCTAGCCCAGGTCCCATTCCCTAGTACCTGCATAAAGCCAAATGCACAATTTCTGCCCCCACCCTCTCTCTCTTTCTTATACATGAATAAAGTATTTAAAAGGTAAACTAATCAAGATGAACCCTGACAGGCATGCCCGAATGTTAGTTTCTAGTGATCCTAGGGCCTGACAAGTTCATAATCAAGGTAAACCATTGGAGTGGCTGAAAAAGACACTTGACATCAACCTCTGACCTCCCTATGCACATACACGTGTACCCACATACATATGAACACACATATACACATGTGTGCACACTAAGTGTGTGCCAAAAACATACACATGCCAAAAAAAAAAAAAATACGGAAAGAAGAAGGGAGGCAAAGGGGGCTCCATTGTAGACCAGGAAATAGCTTGAACGCCTCCTCTCCCTGTACAACCTGTCAGCCCTCTGCCCTCTCAGCCTCTACACCCCGACTGTAATGGTGCCCAACTCAAATGGAGGTTGTCAAGATTCAGTGAGACAATTTCTTGCAAAACTCTTGGCTCAGCGATTTTTCACCAAAAGTGAGAACAGCTTGAATCGATGGGTATATTTGTTAGAAGGCAATTTAATGGGCTTTATATGTATCCATTTACCCAAAGAACAGTGGTAGCATCCCTCTAGGGTCTATGTTCTTCCAGGACTATGGTTTTTGACTCAGTTTTTGGTACCAGCCATGAATTCCGTCCTGCTGAGAAAGCCTCGCGTCCAAGCACAGAGCAGTTGGTTACTCCCGTAACCGATGTGCCACTATTGCGCCCACGGCATATCTTGTGTGGCTGGTGGGTTGTGTCAGTTGCAGGATCCATTGCTTCTTGAGCATATTGATGACTTTTCTCCCCCAACAGTCTACAGAACACTCTCTAGCCAGCAGGAAGGTAGCTTTGTTAGCTCAGCAGTTTTTCATTTGTTTTTCTAGATAGGGTCTCCCACTGGCCCAGGAAAGTGTCTTTATCCACTGAGTCATCTCCCCAATCCAATAATTGCTTTTTTATTTCATGACAGCTGTCAAGGGATTTCTAGAATTCACTATGTAGTTTCAGGGTGGCCTCAGACTCTCAGCGATCCTCCTACCTTTGCCTCCTGAGTAATGGAATTAAAGCAATTTTAATGTCATCTTAAAGTAATAATGATTACTTTAAAAAATATTTTAGGGCTGAAGAGATGGCTTAGAGGTTAAACGCTTGCTGGTGAAGCCCAAGGATCCCAGTTTGAGGCTCGCTTCCCCAGGAGCCACGTAAACCAGATGCACAAGGTGGCGCATGCATCTAGAGTTCATTTGCAGTGGCTGGTGGCGCTGATGTACCCATTCTTTCTCTCTCTCTCTCTCTGCCTCTTTCTCGCTCTGTCTGTCTGTTGCTCTCAAATAAATAAATAAAAATAAACAAAAAATGAAAAAACATCTTAATTTACTCATTTGCAAGTGAGAGAGAGAGAGAGAATGGACACACCAGGGCCTCTTGTTGCTGCAAACAATCTCCATAAGCATGTACTACTTTGTGCATCTGGCTTTACAGGTACTAGAGAATTGAGCCCAGGCCAACAGGCTTTAGAAAATCATTATAGTGCAGAGCCCAGCTGGTCCTTTGCTGCCGGTGGCCCCTGGGTGTGTGGACACTGCCTCTCAGGCATGGCCCCAGACTCCTGGGGCTGTCCTCCAAGAAGGCTGTTGAGCCCAGTTGAGCCCGGAGTGTGTGGATGGACGGCCAGCTTCTTTGATGAGACAGCACAGTCATGGCCGTCCTGTTTCCCTGGTTTCTCACTCCCCTGCATACTTTATGAAACGGGGAAGAGCATGCAGGGACAGTCCTGCACCAATGACACCACTGGGTCAGTGGTTTACCCAGCCAGGTCAGGAGACAATTAAGACCCAGGTATGTCTAGACATTTGGCTTCTGGGAGTGTGTCGCCTCCAGCAGTGATATCTTAGGCTGTCACTGGTGAGATGTGGCAGGCACAGAGGTCTGGGTGAGTGATAGGTGGACTTCTCTAAGTCTCACTGAACGCAGGCTTACTTCTCCTGGACCATTCCATCCTCACCAGACGACGAGCCAGTGACCACAGGGGCATTGCCCTTAGCACCTGTGATCTAAGAGTCCCCTAGAGCTGTGTGATCCTGGACAGGCCCCTGTACTCCTAGCACCTCCAGCAGTGAGGAGATAGAGGGGTCGCCCCCCCCACAGGACCCATCCACAAAACTTGTCCTAAAGCCAGGAAGGCTGTCAGAGGAGCACGGGGCCCCATCCCACTGGCGCCGTGTTGTTCAACCGCATTTTATGAACACCACCTATGAACACCACCGCACTGACTCACATCTACTGTGCGGAGCAGAATGGACAGGGGCTTTTCCCTGCCCGTGAGGGCACCTCTTTGGCAGGAGAGCCTAGCCTCACCCCAGGAGTTGCCCGCAAACAGCTGAGCACCGCAAGTCCAGTGTCAAGTAGCATGAATCCAGGGTCATGTAGGCAGTTTGACACTTGCAAGAAGCTTCAGGGGAGGAGGACAGAGAGACACAAGTGTGATGTTGGCCTGGTCTGATTGGGCCTCTTTTTCCTTCCCTTCCCTTCCTTCCCTTTCCTTCCTTTCCCCTCCCTTCCCTCTCCTCCTTTCCATTTCCCTTCCCTTCCCTTTCTTTTCTCCCAAAAGCTGGGCCTCCTAAACCTTCATTGGGTTTTGTTTTCCTAACAGCTCAGCCAACAGAAGCCTGCTGGCTCTGGGCCCCAGCTGGAGCCAGGCTATGGAGTGGCTGTGACCACATCTGGAAGATGTTCAAGCAGACATCCCCCCGATACACACACACACACACACGCACACATGCACACATGCGTGCGCACACACACGCACGGCAGCCGCCAGCCACAGAACAGCAGTTGATAAGTGCCTGACACCGCCAGTTCGGGGCACTGGGAAGCTGCAGGCCAGCCCAAGCTGCTGGAGCCATCAAGGGTGGGAAAGGAGGGGAGTGGGAACTGGGGCATCCTCTGTCCTCCAGACAGCCAGGTCACGCCAGAAATCACAGGCCAGCAGGGCAGAGGATGTCAGCACAAGACGGCTTCAGGAGCCTGTGAGGTCTGGCTCGTTTGCTCCTGAAGACACCTGCTCTTCTGTGCTGGAGCCCCAGAAGCCAAGTCCTACCCGATGCCATGGTCACCTGGCATGATGGACTTCGTGCCTGAAGATGATTCACTGCTCCTCATCAGGCATTTCAACCATCGTGGCTGCATCCATTTTACAGGTTGGAAAATGGGATCAGTGAGGTTTCCATATACCTGAGTGCCTACCCTGACAGTGTCTCAAACTGCAGTCTCCTAGGCCTGGGCTAGGTCCCCTGCCCCTCAGGGTTTTCCTGGTGCCCTGTTCTGGCAGCAAATTGAGAAATTTGCTACGACCACCCAAGCCACTGGGTGGGTGCTGCTTCCTGGACGGTAATCATCAGGGGAATTTGGCTGGTGGGTCCATCCCTTCAGCTGGGCAGTAGCCTCTCCCCACTAGACAGGAACTCCAGCAGGCTCCTGGCACACGGCTTACCACACTGGCAGCACCCTGCAAAGACAGACATTGAGCAAAAGAGAAGATGCCCAGGGAAATGCCCAGTGGGTGCTTTCACGATGCCTCCACAGTGCCGTGTGGAGGGCCCCTGCAGGTTCCCTTGCTCCCTGGGAGACTAGGGCGGCCTTTGTCTCTATGCTCGTTGTGACGTCGTCCTTCTTAGTTGGCGGATGTACAGGAGCTCAGGAGACTTTATATAAGCATTGCTGCTCTTGGCTCCTCACTGGGACTGAGATCTGAAAACAGCCTCTGAGACGCCAGTCCTTCAACGTGCTTTGTAAGCAGTGTGTGGCCAACTTTCGTTAACTGCCCTGGGTGACCCTGAAAGGTGGCTCCTCACACTGCAACTCCCCCTCATCAAGCCTGCGGTGCGTGTGGCTTCGATCGCCTGTAGCTGCTCAGTGAGAAGGCCCACTGCCAGTGACCGAGGGAGGGTGTGAAAGTCCCCACCCCTAAAAGGTGAGTATTTTAGGTATTTAAAAAAAAATTATTTATTTATCTGAGAGAAAGAGACAGAGACTGAATGGGCGCGCCAGGGCCTCCAGTCACTGCAAATGAACTCCAGACGCATGTGTCCCCTTGTATATCTGGTTTACGTGGGTCCTGGGGAATCGAACCAGGGTCCTTTGGCTTTGCAGGCAAACGCCTTAACCGCTAAGCCATCTCTCCAGCCCAAGGTGAGCATTTTAAACAAGTGAGGCTGAAATAAGTGGATGTCCACATACAAAGAGGGAAAAAAGAAAAATGAGCTGGTTGTGATGGCATGTGCCAGTGTTCATGGAACCTGGGAGGTTGAGGCAAGAGGACTGTGAAGTCCAGGTCATTCTGGATTAGATAGTGAAACCCTGTCTCAAAAAAAAAAAAAAAAAAAAGCGACATTCATGGGCTGGAGAGATGGCTTAGCTGTTAAGGTGCTTGCTTGCGACACCTAAGGACCCAGGTTTAACTCCCTAGGACCCATGTAAGCCAGATGCACATGGTGGCACATGCATCTGGAGTTCGTTTGCAGAGGCGAAAGGCCCTGGTGCACCCATTCTCTCTCTCTCAAACAAATAAAAAAAATTAAAAAAATTAAAATATCGACCTATAACTCAGTAGTTAAGAACACTCTCTTTGCAAGCGTATGTACATGAGCAGGCCTGAGAGACTGTCCTTCCCTAGCACTTACATAAACCGCTTGGCATGGCCCAAGAGATTGTCACCCAAGTTCTGTGGGGAGCAGAGACAGAGGATCATCAGAGCGCATAAAAACCAACAAGCTCTAGAATCAGTAAGCAACCCAGCTCAAAATAAGAATGGGCAGAAGAGTGATGGGGCGGGGCATCTAATGTTCTGCTCCAGCTGCCATGGGCAGGATCACCCCGATTCAGGCAAGAGCATGGGGCACTGCATGGGTACATACAAATGCATACACCATCCGCCCCCCACACACCACAGTATGCACACAGGCAAAATAAAGTGGGGCTTGGGAGATGGCTCGTTTGGAAACAGCATTTGCTGCACAACCACGAGGGCCTGATCCACTCTGAGTTCAGTTCCCCAGCACTCATGTAGACAGTTGTGCATGGCTATGCACATCTATAAATCCAGTCCTTTGGGGAGTGCATATGAGAGAATCACTGGAGCTCACTAGGCAGCCAGTCTGACCAAAAACAGCTCCAAGGTCAGTGAGACTCCTTCTCAAGAAAACATGCAGATGAATTGTAGAGGAAGACACCCTACAATCTCCTCTGGCCTCAGCATGCATATGCCCCATGCACACACACCACACCACATATACTACACATGTACGTACACAAAATCAACAACAGAAAGGAAGCAAAAGAGGACTGGAGAGATGGCTTAGTGCTGAAAATATTTGCCTGCAAAGCCAAAGAACCTCGGTTCGATTCCCCAGGACCCACATAAGCCAGATGCACAAGGTGGCACATGTGTTTGGAGTTCATTTGCAGTGGCTGGAGGCCCTGGCATGCCCATTCTCTCTCTCTCTCCCTCCCTCCCTCCCTCCCTCCCTCTTTCCCTCTCTCGCTCTCAAATAAATAAATAATTTTAAAAAAAAGGAAGCAAAAGGACTTCTACATTTCCCTCACAGTGAATTCTAAAATTCACTTAAAAATCTAGAACTAGGGGCTGGAGAGATGGCTTAGGGGTTAAGGTGTTTGCCTGCAAAACCAGAGGATCCAGGTTTGACTCTCCAGGACCCACTTAAGCCAAGATGCACAAGGGAGCACATGCATCTGGAGTTCATTAGTAGTGGCTGGAGGCCCTGGTGCACCCATTCTCTCTCTCTCTCTCTCTCTCTACCTCTTTCTCTCAAATAAATAAATAAAAAATATATTTTTAAAAAGTGTAGAACCAAGCTGGAGGGATGGCTTAGCAGTTAAGGCGCTTGCCTGCAAACCCAAAGCATCCAAGTTCAGTTCCCCAAGACCCACGTAAGCCAGATGCACAAGGTGGCTCATGCATCTGGAATTCATTTGCAGTGGCTGGAAGCCCTGGCACACCCATTCTCTCTCTATGTCTCTTTCTCTCTCTGCCTCTTTCCCTCTCTCAAATAAATAAAAAATTTAAAAAAAAAAAACATTTTAAAAATTGACAAGCTAAACTCAAAATTTAAGACTTGTTCTTCAAAAGCCATTGTTAGAGAGATGGCTCAGCAGTTACAGGTGCTTTCCTGCAAAGCCTGACAGCCAGGGTTCAATTCTCCAGTACTCATGTAAAGCCAGATGCACAAAGTGGCTGTGGTGGTTTGATTCAGGTGTCCCCCATAAACTTAAGTGTTCTGAATGCTAGATTCCCCAGCTAATGGAGATTTGGGAATTAATGCCTCCTGGAGGCAGTGTATTGTTGGGGGTGGGCTTATGGGCGTTATAGCCAGTTTCCCCATGCCAGTGTTTGGCACACTCTCCTGTTGTTGTTGTCCACCTGATGTTGGCCAGGAGGTGATGTCCACCCTCTGCTCATGTCATTGTTTTCCCCTGCCATCATGGAGCTTCCCCTCAAGTCTATAAGCCAAAATAAATCTTTTTTCCTGCACAAGCTGCTCTTGGTTGGATGATTTCTGCCAGCAACGTGAACCTGACTGCCACAGTAAAGTTGGTACTGAGGAGTGGTGTCATTTGCTGATAGACACCTGACTGTGTGGCTTTGGCCTTTTGGAGCTGATTTTCAAGAGGAATGTGGAAGGATTGGAAACCTTGGCCTAAGAGACACCTTGCAATGCTGTAAATACAGCTTGATTGACTATTCTGGTCAAAGTTGAAAGACCTGAATGCAATAAAAACTATGGACTGTGGGGTTTGGCTTATGAGGGTGAGAAAGAGCTTTACCTGGACTGGGCTAGAAGCAGTTTGTGTGAGAGGCTTGCCGTTATGACCGTGTCCTGAGAACTTGTGCAGGGTTGCATTGTGTAGAAATGGACTGGTGTGAGCAGTGGGATATGGCACAGAAAAGAAATGAAATCTTTGCATGAAACTACTGCCCATTCACCTGCAATTGAGAGATTATAACCATTGAGATTGGGCCAACTGACCTTCATTAGAATGACGGAAAGAATGCAGTCTTTTGAAGGGGCCTAAATGCTGAAGGAGTGTCCTGTTCTTCAAAGTCTGCTTTATTTCCCCATGGATTAACAAATTGGCACCCAGCTTGGTATTGTGGAGTATGAGAAATGCAGGAAAGAGAGGATCACTGAATTTACAGCATGGTCTTGTGTTTTGGAAACGGCCATGGACAATGTGAAACAGGTCTGCTAGATGCCTGCATGGAGACCCAATGGAGCCATGAGGATGGACTGTGGGTTGCAGCGGAGACCCAGTGGAGATGCCAGGACCACAAGATGGCTGTTAAGGAAAGCTGCCAGCCCAGGATGAAGTTTTCCAGGACTGTGAATAGCCTAGCTGTAGGGGTAGAATGGGAACTCCAGAGACTTGTCAGTGGTTAGAATTATCAGACTTGGAGATTTGTCACTGACTAGAGTTGTTGTACTTGAAGATACAGAGTTTGATGCTTGCCCTGGTTGTTTTAAATCTTGTATTTGTTGAATATTTCTTTGCTATACCCAATGCCATCTTTTGGAGCATGAATATTTATTCTGTGCCATTATGGGTTTGTTTGTTTGTTTTGTTTTTGGTATTATGGCTCAGTTAAAAGGTCTCAGACTATGGGAATGTTTGAACATCATTAGGATTGATTAAAAAAACTATGGAGACTTTTAAAGTTGTATTGAATGCATTGCATTTTATATCATGGATGATTATCAGTTTATGGGGGCCAGGGGTAGAATGTGGTGGTTTGATTCAGGTGTCCCCCATAAACTTAGGTGTTCTGAATTCTAGGTTCCCTAGCTGATGGCAATTGGAAATCAAAACCTCCTGGAGGTGGTGTACTGTTGGGGGCAGTACTGTTGGGTGCTATAGCCAGTTTCTCCATGCCAGTGTTTGGCACACTCTCCTGTTGCTGTTGTCCACCTGATGTTGGCCAGGAAGTGATGTCCACCCTCTGCTCATGCCATCATTTTTCCTGCCATCATGGAGCTTCCCCTTGGGTCTGTAAGCCAAAATAAACCTTTTTTTCCTCACAAGCTGCTCTTGGTCAGGTGTTTTCTGCCAGCAATGTGAACCTGACTGCAACAGTGGCACATGCCTCTGGAGTTCCTTTGCGGCAGCAAGAGGCTCTGGTATGCCCATTCGCTCTCCTCCCCTGTATGTGTGCTCACAAATAAATAAATAAGCAATATTTTTAAAGATAAGCATCAGAAGCCAAGCATGATGGCGCACACCTTTAATCCTAGCACTCAGGAGGCAGAGGTAGGTGGATCACTGTGAGTTCGAGGCCAGCCTGAGACTACATAGTGAATTCCAGGTCAGCCTGGACTAGAGCGAGGCCCTACTTTGAAAAACCAAAAATAAATAAGCATGAGAGTAAGTGGAAACATTTGCAAACCATATCTGGTAAAGGACTTCTGTACAGAACACATAAATGAACTCTCAAAAATCAATGACGAGAGGTATGCAATATGGTAAAATAAACAAGAGCTGGGGAGGCGGCTCAGCAGTTAAAGGCACTTGCCATCCCAGGTGTGAGTCCCCGGAGCCCTGTGTAAAGCCAGATGCACCAAATGACCTAAACAGCTGGTGTTCTTTTACTGTGATGAGAGGCCCTGGCATGCCCATGACCAAAGGCTTATGAAGGACCCAATATGTATGTGTATACTGGAGGGTGTTTTTTTTTTTTTTTTTTTTTTTTGTCAAGTGCCCAAATTGGAACCTAGGGCTTCTTACATGCCAGACACACTCTCTGTCACAGCTGCATCTCCAGCCCCACTGTGTCACTTCACTTGTCCCCAAACGAAGACTGCACTAAGACCGCTTCACACCCACTAGCATGACTGAAACCAAACAGAGCCATGGATGTCAGGGCTGTGAGTGGGCATACAAGAGAACTTTGGTGAGGGTGATGAAAGCGTCCTCAAAGTGGGTTGCAGCAAGGGCTGCAGAATGACACATATTTACAAAACTAATTGATCTTAAAGTGGGTGAATTTACGCTATGGAACTAGACTCCTACGAGCCTGTGAAGTGTAGGGGAAAAAAATCTTCCACTCTAATGATGGAATTAAAAGTTTTCCCTGAAGTTCTGCCAAATCTTGCTTTATGTATTTTGAGGTTTTTCTATTAGGTGCATTCAAGATAAGAACATTCACATCTTCCCAATAAGTCATGCTTTTAATCATTAAGCAGTGAATACTTTCTTTTTAAAAAAAAAATTTGGGGGCTGGGTGTGGTGGCACACGCCTTTAATCCCAGCACTTGGGAGGCAGAGGTAGGAGGATCACTGTGAGTTCGAGGCCACCCTGAGACTACATAGTGAATTCCAGGTCAGCCTGGGCCAGAGTGAGGCCCTACCTCAAAAAACCAATATCTCTCTGTCTGTCTCTCTCTGTCTGTCTCTCTCTCTCTCTGCATATATATGTCTATATCTATATCTATATCTATCTATCTATCTATATATATATACATATATATATAGACAGACAGAGAGAGAGAGAGGAGAGAGAGAGAGAGAGAGATTCAGAAAGGGTGATGCATGTACCACTTGGTATATGTGGCTTTACATGGGTACTGGGGAATCAAACCCTGACCAGCAGGCTGTGCAAGCAAGTGCCTTTAACCACTGAGCCATCTCTCCAGCCCTGAATACTTTATTTCTAGTTGTTCTTTTTCACTTAAACTATTTTTTCTGGTAGGACTGCAGTCTTCTCAATTTTCTTTGGCTTAGTAGTTGCATAAACTTTTGCTGTCAGTCTTTCCCTATGTTCACATTTATAATTGCTTGCTTTTCTCATTGCTATGATGAAATAAGTATGTGACAGAAACCACCTGAGGGGGATTTATTTTGGCTCATGGTGCCAGAAGTTTTAGTCCATCATGACAGAGACAGCATGGCAGAACTCTGCGGCTCACATCCTGGCCACCAGGAAACAGAGAAAAAGAAATATAGGAAGAGCCGGCGTGGTGGCACACACCTTTAATCTCAGCCTTCGGGAGGCAGAGGTAGGAGGATCACTATGAGTTGCAGGCCACCCTGAGACTACATAGTGAGTTCCAGGTCATCCTGGGCTAGAGCGAGACCCTACCTCGAAAAACAAAAACCAAAAAAAAAAAAAAAAAAAAGGAAAGAAAGAAAGAAAGAATGAATGAATGAAAGAGACTGAGGGAAGAAAGAGGGAGAGAGAGAGAAAGAAAGAAAAGAAATATTGGAAGAGGCCAAGAGAAAATATAATCCCTAAGGACATACCCCCAGTGACCTCCACCCTCTGTAGCAGTCAGGTCACATTGCTGGTAGAAATCACCCAACCAAGAGCAGCTTGTGGGAAAAAGAGGTTTATTTTGGCTTACAGGCTTTAGGGGAAGCTCCACGATGGCAGGGGAAAATGATGGCATGAGCAGAGGGTGGACATCACCCCCTGACCAACATAAGATGGGCAATAGCAACAGAAGGGTGTGCCAAACATGGCATGGGGAAACTGGCTATAACACCCATAAGCCTGGCCCCCAACAATACACTGCCTCCAGGAGGTTTCAGTTTCCAATTGCCATCAGCTGGGGAACCTAGTATCCAGAACACCTAAGCTTATGGGGGACACCTGAATCAAACCACCACACCCTCCAACCATACCCTACTTTTTACCACTTCTGAGTAAGACTACCATACTGTGAACCCATCAAGGCATTAATCTATACATTTTCTGAGAAACCTTCACAAACACAACCAGAGGTGTGCTTTGTGAATCTCCTAGGTGACTCCTCCTCCAATCAAGTTGACCTTATCTGGCCAGAAATCACTGTCTTTTAATTGTATTATTCTATTAGTTTCTAAATGTTATAGTTGCCCACTTATATAGATGAATTCCTACCATCTTATTTTGCCTTTCCTACTTATTTTTTGTTTTTTCCCCTTTTTTCTGTCTTCTTATGGATTGTTGGAGTGTGTGTGTGTGGTGTGTGTGTGTGTGGTGTGGGTGTGGGGGTGTGTTCCTGCACCTGGCATGGTATGTTGTGAAGTCAGAGGATAGGTTCAGGCGTGGGTCCTTGCCTTCCGCCTTGTCTGAGGCAGGGTCTCTAGTCTGGATGTTTACCGCTGCGTTTGCCAGGCGAGCCAGCCTGCAAGCTTTCAGTCAACTCCTGTCTCGGCCTCCCTTCTCCATCTCCCTTCTCCACCCGGGGGAGCTGAGATTACCAATGCTAGTGCTACAGCCTCCAGCTTCAGGTGGGTGCTGGGGATCTGAACTCAGTACCCCTCCTTACACGGCAAGTACTTTATCCACAGGAGCCATCTCCCTGGCCCCAGATTATTGGGTTTTTAATTCTCCCCCCCCCCCCGACTTCTTGGATTAGAACGTAACACTGTTTCTATTTGCGCAGCTGCTACTGATCAAAGCCCATAGCAAACCCATATCCCATCTGGAACATCACGGGGACCTGAGGACCTCTGGATTCCATTAACGCCTGTCCTCGCTTTAAGGACGTAATTAACTTATAGTCTTGCTCTGTCTTTGTTTAAGAGCTGTGTGACACACTTGTCTCCAGAGTCTATTCCAATTTGAAGCGTAGAGAGAGGTTCCTTTGACTTTCACCCTGTCTGCCACCCCAAACTTTCTACCTGGGTCCACCTCCCTTCTGCTTCAAATTCTCTTTGAAGGCTTCTCAGGGGAGAAGTCCTGATTTTCAATTGCCTTTGCTGGTATTTATCGATTCGTTGGGTTTGCCTTTGAGGCTGACAGTCAAGTGATCACAGTGCTTTAAAGGTATTACCTCCCCGTTTTTACTTTTATTTATGAATTATTTCTGGTGTGTGTGTTCACGTGTACGAGTGCGTACCACAGCACGTGGGTGGTGGTCAAAGGGCAACTTTCCCAGTCAGCCCTCGCCTCCCGCCTCATTCGAGGCAGGGTCTTTCATTTCCATTCTTGTTGTAGATTAACTGCCAGGCTAGGTGATCCACAAGCTTCTAGGAAATTCTCCTGTTTCGTCCTCTCAGCTTGTAGTCAGTATGCTGGGATTGGGAAAGCCCACCTACATGCATGTGGTCTGGGATCCGAACTCAGGTACTCAGACACTCAGGCATGTGTGGCACGTGCTTTATTCATAGAACTATGTCTCTTCAGCACCGCTTTTCCATTTTCCAGGTTTTTTTTCTTTCTCTCTTTTGTTTGTTTGTTTGTTTGTTTGTTTTTTCAAGGCAGGGTTGCACTCAATCCCAAGCGGACCTGGAACTCACTCCCAGGCTGGCCTCAAACACAATGAGCCTCCTACCTCAGCCTCCCAAATGCTGGGATTAAAGGTGTGCGCCACCACACCAAGCGAAATTTTCTTTTTTTAACTTTTTTTTTTTTTGTAGGTGGGGTCTCACTCTAGCCTAGGCTGACCTGGAACTCACTCTGTTGTCTCAGGCTGGCGTTGAACTCACAGCGATCCTCCTACCTCTGCCTCCCAAAGGTGTGTGCCACCATGCCTAGCTCATCTGATTATCTTTTTAAAAATTGTTTTATTTGTTTATTTATGAGAGAGAGAAAGAAGGAGAGAGCGACAGAGAATGGGCACACCAGTGCCTCCAGCCACTGCAAACAAGTCCAAATGCATGTGCCACCTTGTGCATCTGGCTTACGTGGGACCTGGAGAATTGATCCCTGAGTCCTCCGCAGGCAAACGCCTTAACCACTAAACCATACCTCCATCCCACATTTGATTATCTTTTAGGTCTAGTTCTTGATTAAACCTTTGGGTCTCTGGTGTTCAGTGTTTTTATTCTGATATGCCTATGTATGGAATACTTTCTGTCTTACTCAAGATTCACTGGGCTTCCTTTTTGTTTTGGTTTGGGTGTTTTGAGACAAGATATCATGTAGCCCAGGTTAGCCTCAAGCCCTCTGCCTCTGCCTCCCAAATGCTGGGATTACAGGGGTGCACCACCACACCAGCCTCGCTGGGTTTCTTAAATGTGAGGCTGCTATCTTTCATTGATCTTAGTTGGGACCCTCTCCAGATGTTCCTGCCTCCACCCTCTCTTGATTTTCTAGAATTCCATTTAGCAGCACGTTCCCTTTCAGGAATGCCATCTTCCTGATTGCTCTTGCCTTTATCCTACAGTGCATTAATTATCCCAGTTCATTGCTGTGGTTTGCCAGGCTAGGCAATCCTATCCTACAGTGCGTTCATTTCCTCTTCAGTTGTGTCTAAACTGTTACAAAACTATCTTTTGAGTTTTCAGTTTCAGAAGTGTCATGTTTTAAATTTCTATTTATTTATTTGCAAGCAGAGAGAGACAGACAGACAGAGAGTGAAAGAGAATGGGCATGCCAAGGCCTCTAGCTGCAAATGAACTCCAGATGCATGCACCACTTTGTGCATCCGGCTTTGTGTGGGTACAGGGGAATCAAACCAGGGTCACTGGGCTTGGCAGGCAAGCACCTTAACCGCCAAGCCCTTTTCTAATTTTAAATTTTTATTTGCAAGTGGGTGGGAGGGGAGAAAGAATATGAAGTGTCTTTTTTATTTCTAATATTTAATGCTTTTTCAGCTATGCCTGGTCTTTTGTAATACACTCTGACCTCTTTCATGTATAAAATATATTCATCTTACTTTCTGGTTCTGATATTTCCAATACCTGAAACTTGGGCTGGCCCGATTCCGCTAGTATATCTGCAGCTCTTCCTCACAGCGTTTTGTTTCCTTGTGTATTCTATGAGCTTTGCCATGGCATTTTACTTAATACTCTGCGGGAATTTTATGAGCCCTGCGGTGAAGGTGGATTCCTTTGAGAAGTGTTTCCATCAAACAACGGAGGCACTTTCCACCCAAGAACCAGCTAAACAACATTTTGTCTCATAGAAGTTTTGGAATAATTGGAGGTGTGAACTTAGGACACACACAGAGATAGAGATCAAGTTATAAGTATCAATCTTTGCTTCCTCTGCTCAGCAGTCAAGTTTGAGACAGGCAGTGCGGATGCAATGACTAGTGCACAGACAAGATGTTCTTGTTGACCTAACAATAAGATAAGCCCCGAAGCATGGAGGTGGCTCTGCTAGTCTCCCCTATAATTTGTCTTCTACACTTAACACTGAAGACAGTCAAAGCAAAACCAAACAAAACCCTTGTGATGCACTTACATACCTGCGTGAATGGACAAGAGCTTGAGTCCAAGTTCTGAAAGAAAAGCCCACTGCAGCAGACGGAAACCAAGCCAGCTGCACACGCACCTGTCTACTAGTAACTGCAAGCCCAGAGAGCCCACCCACCCTCCCTCTGTGTCCCTCAGCTGCAGGTCCACCAACCCCAAAACTCACCCACTGTTGAAAATCTTCTCAGGCCTGACTTCCACATCCCTCTCTCTCCATACAGGCCCCAGAACCCCACACTTCTGTCCACCTCAAGGTAGCATTAAAGAAGATGAAGATGAAGGCTAGAGAGACAGCTTAGCTGTTAAGGCACTTGCCTGCTAAGCCAAAGGACCCAAGTTCAATTCCTCAGAACCCACATAAGACAGATGCACAAGGTGGCACATGCATCTGGAGTTCGTTTGGGGTGTCTAGGGGCCCTGGCATGCCCCATGCCCGTTCTCTCTCTCTATCTGCTTCTTTCTCTCTTTTATTCAAATAAATAAAATATTTAAGAAACACCAATAATTTTTTAAAAAAAAGATGAAGATGAATCATTTTTATTCTGTCCTGAGAGTTTCACTGTTTTAGTGGAAAAGTCTTCACCGATGTGTGTGTGCATGCATGTCGGTGTGCTTGTGTGTGAGTATGCATGCAAATATGCACGCATGTGGAGGTCAGAGGTCAACACTCTTCCCCGGTCGCTCTCCACCTTAGTTTTTGAGACACCGCCTCTCACTGAACCCAAAGTTCACTGGTTCAATTAGACAAGATGGCCAGTGAGTCCTGTGGATCCTCCTGGCTCCACTTCCCTGGCACTGGGGATCCAGGTGCGCACTGCCTGGCTCTTATGTGGGTGCCGGGGATGTGAACTCGGGTCCTCATGCCTGGCTCTGTAAACATTTTATTGGCTGAGAATCTTCCCAGGCCCAGATTTGTACATTTTGGATTGGGTGCTGAGGAGCCACCCAGGGTCCTGTGCATACTAAGCACATATTCTACCTTTGAGCTATATGCCCAGACCTATCTATAGAGGCTTTTTTTTTTTTGGCATGTGTTTGTAGAGTATTGTGGTGTGGTGTGTGGTATGATGTATGTATGCTATATACACTTGTGTGTGCAGATATATGCAGCCTGTGTATGCATTTGTGGATCTAGAGGAGAATGTCATCCTTGAGACACTCTATGTGGGGGTTTGATTCAGGTGTCCCCCATAAACTTGGGTATTCTGAATGCTAGCTTCCCAGCTGATAGAGATTTGGGAATTCATGCCTCCAGGAGGCAGTGTATTGCTGGGGGTGGGCTTATGGGTGTTACAGCCAGTTTCCCCATGCCAGTGTTTGGCACACTCTCCTGTTGCTATTGTCCACCTGATGTTGGCCAGGGGGTGATGTCCACCCTCTGCTCATGCCATCGTTTTCCCCTGCCATGGTGGAGCTTCCCCTCAAGCCTGTAAGGCCAAAATAAGCCTCTTTTTTCCCACAAGCTGCTCTTGGTTGGGTGATTTCTACCAGCAACGCAAACCTGACTGCAACACTCTATCACTCATCCTTGAGACAAAAGTCTCTCTTTCTTTCTTTCTTTCTTTCTTTCTCTCTCTCTCTCTCAACCTGGAGCTACTTTTTTTGATTAGCAAGTTCCAGTGATTCTCCACACATTCCCAATGTCTGCCCCCACCCCCAGTCGACTAGAGTTAGATATGTTTGTGGCCACACCCATCTTTTAATATTAATTTTTATTTTATATTAATTATAGCAGATTATTTTTTTATCCCCTTGCCCCAGCTCCTGTTACCCTGGGACCTCCTCAGTGGGGTTGTGGTATTCACTGTGGGGTCATGAAGGCCTCAGTCAGTCCCTGTGGGGTAGCAGGAGACCATGCCTCAGGGTATTCCTACCCACTCTGTGGCTCTTACAGTCTTTCTGCCCCCTCTTTAGCAATGTTCCCTGAGCCGTGGCAGGCCTGTTGGTAGTCTAATTTAGAGTTGAGTTCTCTGTAGCCTGGATTTCTGTTTTGATAGGTTTTGATTGCTTACCATATTTGTCATCATCAACCTGGGGCTGGTTGTCAGGCTAGCAGTAAGAGCAGTGTCCATGCCACCACTTCCCCTGCAATTTCTCCTGGGCCCTGGCAGATCTGGTAGCGGTAGCACATCTCATGGTGGGCAGTCGGCTAATTTCTTGTCTTATTGATGGGTTTTGATTCTCCTCTGTTTTCTCTGCCGTCTGTAAAATAAGGCAGATTCTCCAAGCAAGAGTGAGAGCAGCTTGAGTTAAAAGGGGGGGGGGTATGCAAATTTGGGTGATTGTGTGTGTGTGTGTGTGTGTGTGTGTGCAAGCCCACTCTTCTTTTCCACACAGCAGTGGGGGCTTCTCTCTGAAGTCTATGAGTTTCCTGACAATGGGATTCTGACTTGGTTTCTAGTACCAGGTATGAGTTGTCTCCCATTGATCAGGCCTCATGTCCAATCAGAGAACAGTTGGTTACCCACAGAGCCTGTGTGCCACTATCATACCAGTGTGTGCTTCTTGACCAGCTGGTTGGTTTTGCAGTCTATAGGAGCTTATTCATGCTGCTGATGTCCATTGTCCTCCAGCGACTCCCATAGGGCTCTCCAGCATTTTGAGGGCGAGCCAGGTGGGAGCTAGTTTCCCTTTCTGGTTCCAACATGATATTCTGATGTCCTGGGATGGCAGCCAGTCACACCCATCTTTTATGTAGGTGTTGAATAGAACTTGAGCAGTCTCGGGACCTCATGCTCAAGTGGCAAGTGCTCTTACCTGCTGAGCCATCTTTCCAGCCTCCTGAACAGGTTCTTAATGAGCTATGTTAGTGGGAACAGGTATCTTTTCCCTTGTTTTATAGATGAGAAATAAGACACAGAGACATGGCCTAATTCACTTGCAGCAGCAAATGACAGGTTCAGTTGGAAGCCAGGCAGCCTGATTCTGAGGTCTATGATCTGAACTCCTACTATTCGCAACAAAGGAGTGAGTAATGAGTGGATTCATTCATTCATTCATCGGCTGCTCACTGAATTTCCAGAGGCCAGGCATGCAGTGGAGAGTGAGACAGACCAGCCCCCTTCCCTTCTGCATTTACATTCCCATGGGTGTGAATACAGAAACCAGTGGAGGGCTCCTCTTGGAGGAAGTTACAGTCAGGACCCAAGGCAGTGGTCAGAGGGACCTGCTGGCCCCTCAGCCTGAGTCTCAAGACTAGACCTCGTCTGCTAAATCCCCGAAGACATAGCCTGGGCCCTTGGGAGGCAGCTACAGAACAGAACCCATGAGCCCATGGGGACCTGAAGCACAGAGATGGCTTTTGCTTGCCAGAGGTCAGATCAGCCTAGCCCATGGCATTCCTTCCTGTCTGTGAAGGCTCCAACCAGGACTTGAGGAGCTGTGACTGGAAGACGGCTCCCTGTGCGAACGGAAGACTGAGGTCATGCTGTCTTCTCTCTGCTGTCACTCTGGAGGGCCGGATGGGGAGTGACAAGCCTAAACCTGGGAAGAGGGCCTTGGCAAAGGATACCCTGTCGAACCCTGCAGACAAAACTTCTGAACCCCCAGTGCCTTTCCCTAAACTGCAAGCCTCGGTCTTGGCCTCTGTCCTGTTATTCAATAGTCAGGGGTCCCCAACATGGCCCTAGCACCTGTGGTGGGGGGCCCTTGGTCAGCAGAGCTGCTAGGAAGGGCTTTGGCTTCCCCCACTGTCATTCAGGGAACAGCTGGGCACAGCTGCATCCGAGGACACTGTCCCAGCCCCGCCTGGAACACAGGGTCAGACGCCATTCCCCGTGTGGGCTCTTCTCCAGTAGGCCAGAGGACGTCGTGTCCTGGGGCTTGGCTGGCGCTGTCCCAGTTTGACAAGGCAATCCCCCAGCCTGTGGTGGGAGGACAGCTCCACCCCAAACCAGAGGAACGTGTGTGCTTTGCTCTGAGGCCTTCCCAAGCTGGGGGCTGTCTGTGAGACAAGGGCAGGGTGCTGGCAGAGTGGCTGAGGGACAGCTGGAGAGAGCTCAGAAGCAGCTAGAACACGGTGTGGGAAGCTAAGGAACTGGTGAAGCTGTCCCTGAGCCCTGCACAGGTTTCACATGGGAGAAACTCCCTCTGCTTAGGAAACAGAGTTTGGGGACCTGCACCCCACCAAAGACTTGCCCACCCTCCACTCTTATTTGCTGCTCAGAAATTTGGGGCCTGGAGAGATGACTTAGGGGTGAAGGAACTTGCCTGAAAAGCCAAAGAACCCAGGCTGGATTCCCCAGGACCCACATAAGCCAGATACACAAGGTGGCGCATACATCTGTAATTCATTTCCAGTGTCTAGAGGCCCTGGCGCTCTCTCTCTCTCTCTCTCTCTCTCTTCTCTTCCTCTTTCAAATGAATAAATAAAAACAATTTAAGAAAACAAGAGGACTGGAGAAATGACTTAGCAGTTAAGGAGCTTGCCTGCGAAGCCTAAGGATCCAAGTTCTACTCTCCAGATCCCACGTAAGCCAGACGCACAAAAGTGAGGCAAGTGCAAGGTCGCACATGCCCAGCTAGGTGGCACAAGCATCTGGCATTCGATTGCAGTAGCTGAAGCCATGGCATGCCAATTCTCTGTCTCTTCTCTCTGTCTCTCTCTCTTTAATAAAAAATAATAAAATTAAAAAATTTCCAGTGGACTCAGTCAAGCCTCACCTGCTTTCCTGCAATGGAGTCACAATGGTTCAAGCCCCACCCCCTGTGTATCACATGCTCCTGGCCCCATGTGTGTTCTTGTGAGTGCGCATGCACCGCTTCCTGCCCCTCAGCACCTGCACATGTGCCTCTGCTAAGCCTTACAGGCTCAAACTCCGTCTCCTTCTCCACCCCACCTGAGCTCTCCTTGCATGAGCCTCTTCTCCTAACATCACTCATCTCAGAGGGGGTGTCCCCACATAGCAGAGCCCTGAGAGCCAGGACTTGGTACCATGGACGCAGTCGTCCCTCCAACCCCTCAGCCCTGAGGTCAGCATCCACTCATGAGGGGATGGACGGAGACCTTCCAGGTCTTTTCATGAATTTTTTTGTTGTTGTTTTTGTTTTTTGAGGTTTTTTGCTCTAGCCAAGCCTGGCCTGGAATTCACTAGTGTTGTCTCAGGCTGGCCTCGAACTCCAGTGATCCTCCTACGCCTCCCGAGTGCCGTGATTAACGGTGTGCACCATCACGCCCCGCAGAGAGAGAGAGAATGGGCGCACCAGGGCCCCAAGCCACTGAAAACAAACTCCAGACACATGTGCCACCTTGTGCATCTGGCTTTACATGGGTACTAGGGAATCAAACTTAGGCTTTGCAGACAAGTGCCTTAACTGCTAAGCCATCATCTCCCTACCCCTTTTCATTCATTTTTATTTCACTTTTGACTCTAGAAGCAACACATAGATCTGTGATAATTCAGGGTAAGTTCAGAAACTTCGTTGGCCACAAAAATTCAAGCATATATGTAAGCAAGAGACTATTAAAAATACCCTGGAGCCCTCCAACGTTCGTCTCTGCCGTTACTTCTGTGGACCCCCACTCCCCACCCACTGTACAAAACAGCTCATCTGAACTTCAAGATGGCCCTGCATGGCAGCTGGGTCAGCCTCCTGCTCCTGCCCCATTCCAAAATGGAGGCTACTAGAGGGGAGGGCAATCTTGTAGTGGCCTGAAGCCAGCTGCAAGTGACTAGAACCCTAGCAGTGAGTTACAGCACCCCCAGGCCTGACCACTATGTGTATCACTGTCTTGTTCTAGTATGGTCCCTGGGACCCAGTTTCTGGGGTGCAATCTCCCATGAGCTCTTGCCCAGCCAGACCTACATGCCTTTTTCACATCTGTCCTCTCCCAACCACTAGGTCAGCCAGAGCAAGACGAGCAGACAGGAGCTCCCAGGAGGTGGCCTGTCTTGCAAGGCTGCACGCCCTGTCCCTTGGCCAGCAGGGCCCCAGGAACCCTTCCTGGAGGCCTGGCTGCTGCTCGGCCCCAGCCCACTGGCGGGAGTCAAGGGTTTCAGCTCCTGCTGGGGGGAAGGCCAAGTCAGCTGCAGCTGGACTTCCCAGAGGCCAGGAGCTGATTCCAGGTCATAGAGTCTACATGTCAGGCTAGCCAGCTTCGGGGGGAGGGCGCGGTGGGGCCCAGTGGAACTGCAGCCCTAGACCTTCTGCAGACACTACTGGTCACATGAAACCTCCTCCCGCCTGGCCCTAAGCACCAGTGTGAGCAAACTTTTTGCATAGGTTGGAGGAAGCCCTAGATGTTGAAAGATGGATCCCTACCTCGACAGTGAGTCCTACATATATGTAAGGCCACTTGGGACAGGGGCCCTCTTACGGAGCTACAAGTTTTGACTTCTCAGCCACCCAGAGAGGTGTATGGAGCTGGAGGGCCCCTTGTTCCACGTGCAGCTGTGATGAGTCCCAAGCCAGAGCACCAGTGACCTGCAGACCACCCGCTTGGCCATTCTGGGGCCTAGCTCCTGGGGGCCTGGGGGTTTGATGTCAATATGCTATCTGAGAACGGAGCCTGCGCTTGGGAGGAGCAGTCTGGCTAGGGACCTAATGTCCCTGTCCCAGTAATAGAGCATTCCCCATAGCATTCCCTTACCTTGGGATAAATGAATACTACAGGAAGAGAAGCTAGCAGGAGAGTGGAGCTCCAAGACGCCGGCACCCTCCCGCGCCCAGTTCTCAGACGTGCTGCTCTGTGCTCTGGGAACATCAGGACCCCAGGGGGGGCAAAGGCAGCTGCGAACAAATAAGCTCCTACCAGCAGAGGCTCGCCTTGCTGACGGTAGCTCCCAACATGGGGCTCCGGCGTTACACAATCACGCATACATGCTCGTGTCAGTGCACACTCAGTCACACACTCACCAGCCCCTGTACTCGTTCCATGGCAGACAGTACAAGGCAGTCCACGATTGTTGACTCAATCGATGTCCGGATAAAAGGGAGTTGAAGAAGAGCACAGAAAGCCAGAGTGGGGTCCCCCAAACCAAGGCACTTTCACTTAGCATCACATCGCCAGGCAGGGGCTCCTCTAGACTCAGAACAACCTACAACTCACTGACGCCTCCAGACTACTGCTCCATGAAGTGCAATGAGGCCATCCCACTCGCCAGGGGGCTGGGGCTACACTCAGTTTGCAGCAAGTCTTCAGGCTTCATTCGGGCAGGCAGCCTGACTTTTCTACCTATGTGTACACCACTCACGTAGCCCCACCCTGGGAGACTGTGGCCAGGGGCCGAGGAGAGGAGGCAGGAGCTGGTGAATGCAAATCCTCAGCTATGGAGACAGGATCCCTCAGCACTCCAATACTCTCCCGATTCTGCCTTCAGCAAAGCTTGTGTCTGGACAGAAGAGTCGGCTGGGCTTCAGGTGACAAGCAGTAGCCTGTCCCCCAGGAATTTCCACGTCTCCATCTGCCAGCCAGTGAAAGGACGGCAGAAACCTGGTCTCCATCCACCAGGTCTGAAAAAGCAAGGCCCACTCCTTATTTGCAAAAAAGGAGCTTCCTTGGGCTTTGGCTACCTCCCTGTGGGAGCCACCGGTGCAAGGACACACAGAGCTCCAGTGTCTCTGCTGGAAGCTGGGGTCACAGGTCTGTTGTGGGCCAACTTCATCAAACACATTACACATTTCTTTTTGAGGGAGGGTCTCACTCTAGCCCAGGCTGACCTAGAATTCACTATGTAGTCTCAGGGTGGCCTCAAACTCACAGGCGATCCTCCTACCTCTGCCTCCCGAGTGCTGGAGCTAATGGCATGCACCACCATACCTGGCCACATCTTTTAAAAGTATTTATCAAGCCAGGCGTGGTGGCCCATGCCTTTAATCCCAGCACTTGGGAGGCAGAGGTAGGAGGATTGCTGTGAGTTCGAGGCCAGCCTGAGACTCCATAGTGAATTCCAGGTCAGCCTGGGCTAGAAGAGTGAGACCCTATCTCGAAACCCCCCTCAAAAAAAAAGGATTTATTGATTTATTTGAGAGAGAGAGGGAGGCAGATAGAGGGCTGGAGAGATGGCTTAACAGTTAAGGTGCTTGCCTACAAAGACTAAGGACCTAGGTTCGATTCCCAGTGACCCACGTAAGCTGGATATATAGGGTGGCACGTGTGTCTAGAGTTTGTTTGCAGTGGCTAGCAGCCCTGGCACATTCATTCTCCCTATCTGCCTCTTCCCCTCTCTCTCTCCTGTCCTTCAAATAAATAAATAAAGTATTTTTAAAAAGAGATGAGGGAAAGCAAGAAAGAGGGAGAGAGAGAGAGGGAGAGAATGGGCATATCAGAGCCTCTAGCTACTGCAAACGCACTCCAGACGCATGTGCCACCTTGTGCATTTGGCTTATGTGGGTTCTGAGAAGTCAAACCTGGGTCCTTAAGCTTTGCAAACAAACACCTCTTTGGGGGGGGGGGTGAGGTAGGGCCTCAGTCTAGTCCAGGGTGACCTGGAATTCACTCTGTAGTCTCAGGGTGGCCTCGAACCCATGACAATCCTCCTACCTCTGCTTCCCAAGTGCTGGGATTAAAAGCGTGCACCACCACACCTGGCTCCAGACAAGCACCTCAACTGCTAAGCCATCTCTCCATCCCAAAACTTTTTTAAAAATATATTTTATTTATTTATTTGAGAGAGAGAGAATGGGCGTACCAGGGCCTCCAGCCATTGCAAACAAACTCCAGATGTGTGCACCCCCTTGTGCATCTGGCTTACATGGGGCCTGGAGAGTAGAACTGGGATCCTTTGGCTTTGCAGGCAAATGCCTTAACAGCTAAGCCATCTCTCCATCCCCAGCCCAAACCTTTTTATTGGCAACCTCCTCTCCATGTACACAGACAATAAACCATGGTCATAATCCCCTCCACTGCCTCCTCGAATCCTCGAATCACACCTCCACTGAATCCCTTCTTCTTTCCAACTAGTCTCTCTTCTATTTTGATGTCATCATTTTTCCACCTTCTATTGTGCAGATCTTGTGTAGGTAGCATCAGCCACTGTGAGGTCAAGAGTACCATGGCCACTTTGTATCTGGAAGACAGTGTTGTAAGCACTCCTCCCCTTCCTTTGGCTCTTACATTCTTTCTGCCACATCTTCCGCAATGGTCCCTGAGCCTTGGAGGGTTTGATAGAGATGTCTCACTTAGTGCTGAACACACCACTGTCATTTCTTCTCAGCACTTTGATGAGTTTTGAGTCTCCCCAGTGGTCACTGCCATCTGAAAAGAGAAGCTTCTCTAACCCAAAGTGAGAGTAGCAGTAATATGTGGGCGTAAACATAAGTATTTAGAGGGCAGTTTGGTAAGCATAATATATCCATCAGCCAGACAACAGTAGTAGATCCCCCTTAGGGTTTATGACCTCCCAGCCATAGGCTTTTGGCTAGCTTTTCAGTACCAGGCACAGTACCCTCCCATGGATCATGCCCAGACATTGCTCATTCCTCTGAGATGAAGCCTTCAGACACTGGGGAGGGGTGGGCAGGCACCCCGTGCTCTGTCTCCCCTGGAATTGCGGACATGGATGTAATTGCAAACACATGAGCGGCTGGAGGCCACACTGCGCTTCGTGGACATAGATCCTCGAGACACACGGGTGAATGGCTGCACAGAGCCAATGTGTGGCGCCCACACCCAGGACAGGGCTAAGCATGGAAGAAGCTAGGTTGCAGGGCTGGAGAGATGGCTTAGCGGTTAAGCGCTTGCCTGTGAAGCCTAAGGACCCCAGTTCGAGGCTCTATTCCCCAGGACCCACGTTAGCCAGATGCCCAAGGGGGTGCATGCATCTGGAGTTCGTTTGCAGTGGCTGGAGGCCCTGGCGCCCTCTCTCTCTCTCTCTCTCTCTCTCTCTCTTTCTCTCTCTCTCTGTTGCTCTCAAATAAATAAATAAAATAAACAAAAAAAATTAAAAAAATAAAAAAAAAGAAGCTAGGTTGCCCTTCAGCCCTCCAGCCTGCCCTGCCTTTGCCTAGGGGTTACAGTACTCCCCCAACCCCAAGCTACCTCCTACCCTGGGGTTTCTGGGGGAGAGTGTTTTTCTGTTCCCCATCACCAGCTGGCTCCACACAGGCCTTTGCTCTGGGCTCATATATCTCCTTTTGAGTCTCCTTCTAGTCACAGGGACCCTGTAATCCCCTCTCCACCCACCCACCCAGAGCCCTGTCATCTTCCTCTTTCCACTAGACCAGAGACCCCCCCAGGGTGGGGACACCTAAGGGCACTTGAAAGGTATTCCACAAACAACTGGACGGTGTGGCACTGTCCCCATCACATAAGCAGTGGTGACTATAGGGGCCTGTCCACACACACCTGTATGTGGAGAGGGCATCTTCCTCGAGAGGCAGTGGTGGAGGAAGCCCCCAGCACCTGTGAAGCGACCAGCTCCATATGGGTCTGGGGTCCCTGCCAGGAGAGTTGGGAGGAGGGACAGGGACACAAATAACTGACCCCCACTCCGAGACACTAGATTTGTTAAACTCCCAGTCACAGTTCAGGATATAATTATATCCTGAATCCATGTCCCCAAAGAGCCCCACCTCCACCTCTCATAGAAACAGAGTGAATGAAGCAGGCAGAACGTGAAGGCCTCCCTTCCCCAGGCTGGCCCGTTCTCTTCCTGGGCCAGGTGCTTCCCAGCACCAGGATCTGGGCTCCTGGCCTCACTCCTGAAGCCTTCTGTCTGTGGCCAGGGGCTGAGGAAGGCAGAGATGGAGCCTGGGCCCCACACAGGGTCAAAGAACTCTGGTGGGAAGAGTCTCATCCTTGGTGCGAGCACAGACCTCAGAGCCTACCAGGCTCTAGAGTTGCCCTGTCTTCATGAGCACATGGCCGTGGGCTCTGAGCAGTGATAAGGATGGTAGAGGAGGCAGGGCAGTTCCCTCAGGGCCCTGCTGTCCCAAAACCCCTTGGTTCCATCAAGGAGCAAGGGACCTTGCCAAGCACCCATATTCAGGCCTCAAGCGCACGCATCTCCTTGCCCCAGCCCCCTGCTCACTGCCCACAGTCACTGACAGTGAAAGGTAGGTGGTCTCCAGGGGCTCAGGTAGGGAGAACTCCCATGGGGCCGAAAGAGGCATGTGGCCAGCATTGTGCCTGCTACAGGATCAGGCCCACCTTGGCCCTGCGTGGCCTGCTGGTATCAGCCAGTGATGCTGGAAGCCAAGAGGCAGAGTGCCAACTGCCGCTACACTACCCCGCCACATGCAGGACATGCAGGACAACAGCCCAGCTCTAAGGCTCCAAGTCCCTGAGTTCCACAGGGTTCCAGGAGTTTAAGGGAGGATTACAGGCACATTGCGTTAGGATGTCCACTGGTGGGGCTCCTGCGGGAAGATGGGAACACCAGGGCAACCCACCACCCACCACCCACCACCCACCACCAGCCTGGCCAGGATGAGACATCCTCCCCCTATCCTGGAGTCCACCACTTGGCCAGCCCTTGGGCAGCTTCCAGTAGAGGTGACCAGAACAGCAACGCAGGGGAAACCACCAAGATCAGATACCATGTGTCTCGTGTCTACAGGCTTACTGGTGAGACATCTTGCCTGGGTCCTGTGCTTCCCTGCAGGGTAGGGGCAACCCTTCCAGGCTGGAAAAGCAACAGCCTCACTTCACGGAGAGAGCCAGGCCTCTGCCAGGAGCGCAGCCCGCCTGCCAGAGCCCTGGACCCTGTCTCTTGTGTATGCTGGGAGGCAGCGCCCCCTGCTGGAATGAGACAAAGGGAAGAAAGAGTGCCATTCTCGGTAGGCAGCTGTAAATAAACACACCTCAGTTGCCTCCTCCTACTCCATCTCGGGCAGCCACCTCAGAGGGCCCTCCCCAGGGAGTCAGAGCGCCCACCTCCCCTCCCCCGAGGTGCCCTCAGGTCTTCTGGTGGAACATTTTTGACATACCCTAACTGTCGGCAAAACAAGATGAAAACTTAGTAATTGCTTTTGGCAGAGAGTGCATGGGCCAACTCAGGCCAAAAATAACTGGGGAAGTGTCCCAGGCCACCTGTGGCCCTGGGGGCCCCCATCTGGATTCAGTCTGCAAACAGAGCAGGGAGGGGTCTGGGCCTGACCCTGACACTGGCTGGCCAGGACAGTGGGAGACAGGCAGGGAGCTGGGGAAGTAGGGAGCGGCTGGGCAGAGTGTGGCCGTTGCTTAGCCCACTTCAGGCCAGGAAGTGTCCGGCCATCCGGAAAAGTGTAATGTCATACTTGAGCAAGAAAAGCAGCTGTTATACTACTTAGTGGCCACAAAGAGTTGGCGGCATCCCGGGAGAGGGTGTTGGCTGAGGCTGTGGGGAGGCAGGCGCCAGGCTGGCAGGGCAGGTACTCACCAGCCATCTGTCCCGCGAGGCTCTCCCAGGCCCGGCCAGCCCCATCTTACAGACAAGGAAACAGGGGCTCACGAAGGGACAATCACACTGTGGAAACTCAAGTCTGGGTCACCTGGCAGGAACCCCAGAAGCAGGCATGGATTGCCACAAGGTCCCAAGGCGGGGTGACAGAGAGCCAGTGGAGGGACTGGGCAGCCTCCTCTGCTCCCTCTTCCTGCCCCTATGCCAGATATGTTTAAGTGAGTGGGATGCAGCCCCACAAAGGTGGCAGGAGTGCCCTGTGTGCGTGTGCAGTCGGGGGCTTTGGAGTGAGGGAAAACAAAGCACCTCGCACCCAAGACAAGCTCCCAGGACCAGTCATCACTACCCACCTCCTTCCATTCAGTCGTCTATCTGTGGTCTGTGTCCCACTCCCCTATCGTATCCCTGTCCATCACCCTTCTCCATCTCCCCATAGCTGTGACCCGCCAGTGCCAGTGTCACCTCACTGAGGCTGTGAGAAAGAAAGGTACTGGCATGGGGTTCCAAAGCTCTATACGGCACTTGGTCTCATGAGTATATGATCTTTTATTTATTTATTTATTTATTTATTTATTTTAGTTTTTTGAGGTAGGGTCTCACTCTAGCCCAGACTACCTGGAATTCACTATGTAGTCTCAGGGTGGCCCTCGAACTCACAGTGATCCTCCTACCTCTGCTTCCCGAGTGCTGGGATTAAAGGCGTGCGCCACCACGCCCGGCCGAGTGTATGATCTTAAGCTGCCCTCCCCTCGGCAGAGCTGGCCACAGCTTCCTGCCCCAGGTTGTCCTCCTTTTCTTCTTCCTCAGCAGAGCTGACTGCTAGCCTCTCTACAAAGGTGGCTGGACTGTCCTGAACAGTGCCCCTCCCTGTCTCTGAGGAGGGTACCCAGCTCCAGATCACACCATGTGTACCTTACAGTGTTGAAAGGTTCATCGTAGGTGAGGAGGAGGTCACTCTCTGGTGCTCATCAGGAGCACGCAGGAGCACAGCAGACAGAAAGCACCAGCAACACGGCAATGAGGGTCCTGAACCAGCCGTGCCTGACAGCCCTACCTCTGCTTCGCAGCTGGAAAGGCCCATAGCAGAATAGAAGCTGCATCCAGCTGCCTCCAACTGCTCTTTTTAAAAAAAAAAAAAATCTAAATTAAGAGGTTTTATTAGATTATAGAATTTAAGAGAAAGAAGAAAATCAGAGCTCAGGCCCAAGAGGTATGAGCAGGGGTCCCAAAAATGGGGACACCCAGAACTTAAGGGAAGGAAGAAGGAGAGAGGATGGAGAGCTCCTGCCCTTGAGAAGGAAGGAAAAAGAGTTAAAAGCCCACCTGGGGGCTGGAGAAATGGCTTAGCGGTTAAGGCGCTTGCCTACAAAGCCAAAGGACCCAGGTTCGATTCCCCAGGACCCACGTAAAACAGATGCACAAGGTGGCACATGTGTCTGGGGTTCATTTGCAACGGCTAGGGGCCCTGGTGTGCTCATTCTCTATGTACTTTTCCCTCTCTCTGCTTCTTTCTCTCTTTCAAATAAATAAATAAAAATAATAATAACAAAAAGCCCACCTGGAGACCCAGATTGAAGCCTTTTCTAGGTTCTGGATGGGGGCTGACTTGACCAGCCAGACAGGTTTCTTTCTGGGTTGTCTGTCAGGAATCTCAATATTCCGGGGAGGGGGTAGTCTTCTCAGAAGGGGGCACTTGTCCCTTCTAGGGAGAGAGTCCTTTCTAGGGAGGGTTTAAGTTGAGTTCAAGGATAAATAGGTATGAGGGAACGCCTTACTGCAAGGACAGACTCAAGGACATTACATCTTACTTTCAGGGCCCGATCACCCCTAAACTGCCTCAATCCCCACTCTGATGAAGCACCCCTAAGTGCTGTGAGGGAATTGGGGCAGCGATTTGATCTGACTTCTTCAAGCTGAGGGTGGTCATGGGCTGTGGTGGCCGGGGCACTCCTGCCCAGCTGCTGCCTTCAACAATAACAGAAAGCCAGAAAGCCCTCACCTTGCACGTCTGTGGGGTACTTAGCCTGGCAAACACCCACTACCTGGCAACCTGGCGGATAGAAAGAGTGACAGTTACAGCCAGACGCGGTAGCACACATCTTTAATCCCAGTATGCGGGACCCTGAGGCAGGAGGATCACCACGAATCTAAGGCCAGCCTGGAGGTACAGAGTGAGTTCCACATCAGCCTGGGATTGAGTGAGACCCAGCCTTGAAGAATAAAAAAAAAAGAGGGCAAGTTTCACTCCATACCCAGCTCCTGACGGGAGCCACAGGGGTAAGCATGCATGTCCCATGTACACACACACACGTTCACACGCCCAGAGAGACACATGCGTACACATACACACGTGTGTATCTGTGCACTGGTTGCCAATCTTAATCTCTCTTTGCACACATCTGGAAGAACCGCTCCAGCCCTGGGCCCCTGACGTACCCGGCACAGTCCCCAGGCCTAGCTCATCACCCTTTGCAGCAGCCAAGCCACAAAAAGTACATATTTTCCTAACCTCACTCAGGCATCTGACTGCCTGACACACCCCCCCGACCCCCAGGAAGAGCAGGGAAGCCCCCCCCCCCCACGAGGCAGAGCGAGTGTTTACAGAATGGGCCACTGGGTTAGTTACACAGAACAATATTTTTCTTGCAGATACGAGTCCTTCCTGGGCCAGCCTGCCCCGGGCACTTGTGGTGAGGACCCAGGCACGCAAGAGCCCAGGAGCTTGGTGGGATGGAGTGGGCCGGCCACTGGAGACACCAAACCACAGGGCATGTTCACGGGCCCAGGTCAGCAACACAGGCACGCTGCCCCGGCCCGCCTGAGCTTCTCATTGGCTCTGGGCCTACAGGAAGCGCAGAGGTGTGGGCAGCCAGGCTTACAGGGGTTTCTTCTCACTGTCCAGTTCTCCCAAACTTCTCTGAACTCCCAGGTTCTGTGTGGATTCCAGGCTGAGGCTTGAAGCTACCCCAAGGAGCCAGGTCTCAGCAATTGATAGAAAAAAACCTGAATTGGACTGCAGGCCCGCTCCATGGGAGGGAATACATCCTTGATACTGAAAACTTAAAACAGGGGTAGTCATGAGCCCTAGGGGTGTAACATCTGCTGATGTCTGGATAAATGTATATACTATGCTTGTCAAACTGCCCAGTAAGCACTTCTCTTAATGTTCATACCCATATATTAATACTATTCTCACTTTGGGTAGAGAATCTTCCCTTTTCAGATGGCAGTGACCTTGGGACAACTCAGAAGGTATCATAGTGCTGGAAAGAAGTGACTGGAGTACTGAGTAACATCTCTATCACACCTTCCAAGGCTCAGGGTCTAATGTGGAAGAGGTGGTGGAAAGAATGTAAGAGCCAAAGGAAGGGTAGGACTCCTTACAACGTGCTCCTCCAGACACAAAATGGCCTGGATATCCATGACCTCACAGTGCCTGACACTACCTACACAAGACCATCATAAGAGGAGGAAGAAATCATGACATCAAAATAAAAGAGAGACTGATTGAGATGGGGAGAATGGAGTTTCAAAGGGGAAAGTGGGGGGAGGGAGGGTATTACCATGGGATATTTTTTTATAATCATGGAAGATGTTAATAAAAATTGAGAAAAAATATTGGAAAGAAAAAAAAAACCCCTGAGATTTCGATTCTGCCTCTGGTCACTTCTGAGAGGGCTGCGGAGGTTGGGATTCCCCAGAGTCCCCCAGTTCCTATCCAGCCCGCCTGGCAGCCTGTGCTAAGTTGCAAAGGTGTTAGAAACTGTGTTTCAACGTCACCATCTGGCCGGATACAGGAAGAAGACAAGGATGGAAATGTAAGTGGGCTAGGGAGATGGCTCAGCAGTTAAAGGTGCTTGCTTGTAAAGCCTTCCAATGCAAGTTCTACCCCCTAGATCCCAGTAAAGCCACATTCACCGTGGTGCATGCATCTGCAGTTCATTTGCAATACCAACAGGACCTGGGGCACCCAAACTCTCTCTCTCTCAAATAAGTAAAAACTTTTAAGATATATCAATTTTAAAAGAGGGAAAGTGCAGAGAAAACAGGAGGATGTGGTGTCCTGCATGCGGCTTCTCTCCTTTGACAGGGAGAGGAGGTGCCAGGTGACAGAAGGCCAGAGGTGCCAGGTCTATTCCACTTGAGGCTCTGTGACTTCCCTTGTTCTGGCCTCCAGTCTGAACGTCGTGGGAGTCATTCCCAAAGTGGTCACTCAAGGAACCCAAGAGACCCACTTCCCTCTCCTTGGGCTCCTGTCTCAAACATGCTCTTAGTCAAGCTGGCGCGGTGGTGCACACCTTTAATCCCAGCACTCAGGAGGCAGAGGTAGGAGGATCACCTTGAGTTCGAGGCCACGCTGAGACTACACAGTGAATTCCTGAGATAGAGTGAGACCTTACCTCAAAAAAGAACAAAAAACAACAACAACAAAAAAAAACCATTCTCTTCATAACAGGTAGGATGCCATTTCCCGTCCCGCTGACATTTAATCAGAAAAGCCACTATCCAGTCCCTGGGTCTTTGCTTCAGCCCTCTGTCTGAGAGCCTATCCCAACTGCCTCAGAGGGCCCCCCAAACCTCAGGGCTGCACCTACACCTCTCCTCCAGCCTGAAAGTCTGCAAAGCCTCCTAAAACCCCTTTTCACCTCCCAGTTTGCCTTGGCAGACATGGTCTAGGGGTTGGAATAAGGCCATCTGTGTGCAGGGCCCGAGGGAGTTTGTCCCTGGCCGGGACACACAGGTGTGAGCTTTGGAGGCAGCAGCACTGACCACAAGGACCCTGGCGTGGGCAAAGGACAGTTGAAGAACTTGACGCCCACGGCATCGCCCTGCATAACCCTCCTTCTACTTCCGAGATGTCTTCCAAGGCCCTCAGTCACTGAAAGGAAAGCCAGAAGCTGAGAACAAGGAATGCAGGTCACCTCTGACCTTCCCACAGTCTGTCCCTTGCCTGGGATAGCATCCCTGGGGATCCTGTGGCAGCTTGTGGCCTCTCCAACCCCAATCTTGGACCATGGACCATAGCAACCCTGGCTTACCTGGTCCAGCCTCTGCTAGCCATAGTAAACCCTTCTAGCTGATCTGCCCAGAGCTCCTCTGGGGTGGGCATCCTAGTCCTTATAGGCCTGGCATGCCACAAGGCTGTTGAGAAGAGTGTGTTTCGTGAGAGATTGAACATACCTGGAAGAAACGTCCCTTGAAACCAGGGATGTTCAAAGCAGGACACACTGTCCTGGGAGGGGACCACCAGCAACCCTCCCCTAACCCTGAGACAATAGAATTGCCTACTCCCTAGCGATGTGTGTGTGTGTGATGTACATGCATGTTTACACATGTGTAGTTGCATGAGTGTGTGTGGGTTCATGTGTGTGTGTGTATGTGGGGGTATGTCTTCCTCTAGTGTTCTCCCCTTTATTTGAGATAGAATCTCTCACTGAACCTAGAGCTCTCTGACTCAGCTAGTCTAAGCTATGCGGTGAGCCCCAGGCACTGCCTGTCTCTGTCGCTGGGGCACTGAGATCACAAGAGCACACCATGATGCTTGGCATTTTACCCGGGTGCTGGAGATCATAACTCAAGCCCTCAGACTTGCATGGCAAGCTCTTTCCCCACTGAGCTATTTCCCCAACTGCCCTTCCCACCGTGACCTGTGTGTGTGTGTGTGTGTGTGTGTGTGTAACACAGACTAAAAACACAGGGAAAGAATGTAAGTAGTAAAGGCCAAAAGCAGTCATTGCTGGGCAATGGCATGTGTGCTTATCCACAACTTCAAAACGTTACACCTAAGGGAAAAAAAAAATGAAAATCAGCCAGGCATGTTGGCACACACCTTCAATCCCAACACTCTGGAGGCAGAGGTAGGAGGATTGTTGTGAGCTCAAGGCCAGCCTGGAACTACAGAGTGAGTTCCAGGTCAGCCTGGGCTTGAGTGAGACCCTATGTCAGAAAACAAAACAAAAGAAAGAAAAAAATTAAAAGAAAAAAAAAAGTGAAATCCGGGCAAGGAACAGGGCTCAGTTAGCACAAGCATCACTAGGACCTTAGCTCAGATTCTCAGCCCCACATAAAAGCAAAAGCCAGGTGTGCACATGCCTATTATCCCAGTGCTGGGAAGGCAGAGGCAGAAGAATTTCTGGGGCTCACTGGCTAGCCAGCCTAGCCCAAGCAGTGAGCTCTGGGTTCAGTGAGAGACCTCATCTCAAAAAACAAGGTTGCTGAGCGGGGCGTGGTGGCGCACACCTTCAATTCCAGCACTTGGGAGGCAGAGGTAGGAGGATCGTTGTGAGTTCGAGGCCAGCCTGAGACTACATAGTGAATTCCAGGTCAGCCTGGGCTAGAGTAAGACCCTAGCTCCAAAAACCAAACAAATTTAAAAATTTTTTAAAATAAGGTGGAGGATGGAGAGATGGCTTAGCAGTTAAGGCATTTGCCTGCAAAGCCAAAGGACCCAGGTTCAACTCCCCAGGACCCATGTAAGCCAAATGCACAAGGGGACGCATGCATCTGGAGTTCCTTTGCAGTGGCTGGAGGCCCTAGTGCACCCATTCTCTCTGTCTCTCTCTCTCTCTCTATGTCTCTTTCTCTATCTCTGTCTATCTCTCTCTTCCCCCCCCTTCAAATAAATAAATAAAAATAAAAAGCTGGGAATGGTGGTACATGCTTTTAATCCCAACTTTTAGGAGGCAGAGGCAGGATGATCACCATGAGTTCGAGGCCAGCCTGACACTACATAATGAATTCCAGGTCAGCCTGGGCTAGCACAACACACTATCTGAAAAAACTTCTTTTTTTTTTTTCTTTGTTTGGTTTTTTGAGGTAGGGTCTCACTCTAGCCCAGGCTGACCTGAAATTCACTATGGAGTCTCAGGGTGGCCTCGAACTCATGGCAAGCCTCCTACCTCTGCCTACCGAGTGCTGGGATTAAAGGCGTGTGCCACCACACCCGGCTCTCAAAAAACTTTTTTTTTTAAGTATAAATTAAATGGGCTAGAGAGATGGCTTAGCAGCTAAGGCGTTTGCCTGCAAAGCCTACGGACCCAGGTTCAATTCTCCAGGTCCCACATAAGCCAGATGCACATGGTGGTGCATGCATCTGGAGTTCGTTTGCAGTGGCTAGAGGCCCTGGCGCGACCATTCTCTCTCTCTCTCTCTCTGTCTCTCTCTCTCTCTCTCTGTCCCTCTCTCTCCCTCTCTGTCTCTAATAATAAAATAAATAAAATAAAATAAATATTAAAAAATAAGGTGGAGGGTAATTAAGGAAGGCAACGATGTAGACCTTCTCCACATGCACAAGTATACTCTTTCTCTTACACACACACATGCAAAAAAGATTTTTTGTTTGTTTTTTTAATAAAAATGTGCCTCTGCATAGTCACCCCCCGGACTGCTATGCAGTTGGTGTAATTCTATCTTCAGCCGCCAGAGGGAGGTCAGTACCAGCACGTCTTTGGAGGCTCCTCAGCCTATCCGCTTCGGGGATAATCACAGAAGGTTTACCCACTGGGGACTCTCCCAGTCTTACCCAGAAGCAGGTATTGCCCTCCTACCTCGAAGACTGGGCAAAACGAGACCCAGAATGGAGAAGGGCGTAGCCACAGTCCACACCCCAGTATGGGCAAAGACTGGACCAGAGCCAGATTATCCCCCTTCACTGACTCATTCCACGAGTAGCTTTACCTTCAGTTCCTAGCACAGCCTTCCAAAGATGAGGACAATAAAAGCCAACCATCAAGCCAGGGAAGGGGAGAGGCTGAGCTGGAGTTGCCTGAGTTTGCAAGGGCGCATGCTTAATAGCTGGCCACATGAGTTTCCTGCAAGGGCATCGCATAGCGCACTGAGTGTGGTTGGCACAGGGTGGGATGGAGGCCCAGCCATTCTGCTGCCGCCTGCACCAGCCTGATACCCACTTTAGTAGGAAGCTTGACAGGGTGGCCACACCAGCCAGGCTGACAACAGAAGGAACAACAGGATGAGGGTCACAGCCAGAGTCACAGAGGGCACCAGGTCCGAGTCCTCAGCGCCAAGGATGTCATCACCAGGGCCATCTTCAGGGGCATCAGGGGCCTCAGACATCTGGGTGCCAGAGACTTTCTCCCCTGGGGGTCCTGGGCCGCCCATCTGTGGCAACGAGAGATCTAGAGACAGGACCTTGTGGGTGAGCCTTACCCGATTGCCCTCCACCCACCCTCCTACCCACTCCCTCCTGAAACTCTGCTGGACTCACAAGCCAGAGTAGGGCCACAAGGTCCCTGTCACAGTGGTCCCTCACTCTCCTCCTCACCTTCTCTTCACATCCACACCTCCACTCTCTTCTCTGTCTCCTCACCTCCTCTTGAGATGTAGGAGACCTTTGCCTCAGTGCAGTGTTCTTGGAATGCCACTCTGCCAGTTCCCTGGGCACTTGGAGGCTGTCAGGCTGGTGTGCAAGGACCTTTGTCAAGCCTGGGAGGGAGATGTGCCCACACTGTGGGCCACCTTCTACCCACAGGACTGTTGTGAGGTAACCACGGGGTCACATCTATCTTACAGATGAGAACAGTCAACTACAGCCAGCAGGACGGATCTTGAGAGAACCCAGGGATTAACAGAGGCAAGTTGTGGCTGCCTGAGACCAGGACCTTAGCAAGCAGCTTCTAGGCACCTGGTCTTGCCTGGCTTCACCAGGCTGGAACTCCCCTCTGGGCAGGGCATAGCATCAGCTGGGAGGACTGTTCAGATCCAGTGGCCTGAGAAAGCCAGTTTAGGAGGCTAAGGAGTTTCTGTCCCAAGACCCACCCAAAGGCCTCCTTCCTCCCAGATGAGCCCTATATGGCCTCTTCCTCCCAGTCCTGAGACTCCATAGGGCCATTACCTTCTAGCCATGGGAGTTCCAGGTCCTGGGAGAGCCTGACTCTCCACTGCCTTGGGTTTCTGGATAGATCCTCTGAAGGACTTTGCTCTGCAGAATACCACCTGGGGCCTCCCTGGGGAAGGGCCAGAGCTGGGCTACAGCCAATGAGGGATCCAGCCAGGTGCTGTGCCTCCACCCTGGTGGGTGTGTCCAGAACCAAGACTAGGCAGCAGGCCACAGAGCAGAACCAGGGCCCCTCCCAGGCCAGCCTCCTTCCAATGTCTGGGAAACCCAGAGTCTGGCGTGGAGGAATGTGGGCTCAGGAACGGGAGGAAGGTCTGAATTCAAGTCAGCAAGGGGCTTCCAGGCACTGTGCTAGACACAGGGTGGACAGAGGGGAAGAGACACCCACTGGGTCCCAAACACCATACTGGGACAGACCCAAGCAAGAGAATGCAGCAATCTCTCCAGCACGAGGGTTCATACAAGCCTTAGAGATCCTTACAAAAGGCATGTATTCATCCTTCGAGGACAAAGGTGTCTGTCACACTGTTCATTTCAAAAGCAGAAGGGGTTCAGAAAAGCGGGCATGCCCACCAGAGACAATTCACCAGCAAACCAAGGCTCATCCACCCAGCAGAGCCGTCAGGCGATACATCCGGGCTTCCCACCAGCTTCAAGTTAGCCACACACCAGAGACAGCCCCCCTGTCCACTGAAAGGTGAGAGATCAAACCTCTGTGTGCCTCTCACAGCAAGGAAAGTGACAATCCTGAAGACCACAACATGTGTCACCAAAGACACTTGGTAGCTTGGTCCCCTTCCCTGGAAGCCAAGTGAAGACCAATTTGGCCTTCACTGGGAGACAACAGACCAGGGTTTCCTGTGCAGGGGAAGGGGCTGACCTGGGAGCTTCCCAAAGGAGCCTCCTGAGGCAAAGCAATTGCTCACCTGAATTGTTCTAGGTTGCCAAAACTCATCAGTAGCACTATAGGATGGATTCTTTGTGCTATCTGTGACTTACACCTTTGAAAGGTGGTTTTATTTTTAATTTGTGAATCTATGTGTGTAGAGTACGTGTGTGTTGTGTATGATGTGTGATGTACGTGTGTGATACGTACACACCTTGTGCGTGTGCTTGTAGAGGCCAGAGGAGAAAATCAAGTGTTCTCCTATCGCTTCGCTGAGGATTTCCTCGAGAAAGGGGGTCTCTCCATCACCCCAGAGCTGCTATCCATCAGAGAGCTCCAGTGATCCTCCAGTCTCCACCCACTGTGGACTGGAGTTACAGATGTGCGTGGTCACACCAACCCAGCTTTAAAAAATATTTTATTTATTTATTTGAGAGTTAAACAGAAAAAGAATGGGCACACCAGTGCCTCTAGCCATTGCAAATGAACTCGAGATGCATGAACCATCTTGTGCAATTGGTTTTACATGGGTACTGGGGAGTCAAACTCAGGTCCAGACCTTGCAGGCAAATGCCTTAACCACTGTGCCATCTCTCTAGCATAGGGGGCGGGGAAGAGAGAAAAAAAATGCCCAATGTGTCAAGGCAAGAGGCTAAGGATTTTGGCCAGTGTCTAAAGCAGAGAGCTAGAAAAAGGGAAAAGAGGCAGGCATGGAGGTGCAGACCTTTAATCCCAGCACTAGGGAGGCAGGGGTAGGAGGATTGCTATAAGTTCAAGGCCAGTCTGAGGCTACATAGTGAATTCCAGGTCAGCTCGGGCTAGAGCAAGACCCTACCTCAAAAGAAAGAATGAATGAACCAAAGAAAGAAAGAAAGAAAGAAAGAAGGAAGGAAGGAAGGAAGGAAGGAAGGAAGGAAGAGAAAAAGGGAAAATAAAAAAGAAAGGAAAGGAAAGGGAAAAGAAAGAATTGCACTTTGTGAATCAGAACTCAGAAAGAAGGTCAGGAAGCAACAGTGTGGAGGCGGGACTTCTGGGGTGTGTTAGTACAGATTTCATCGAGAGGAGACTTATTTCTCCCATCTTATCATATCATATTCTTTTCTTTCTTTCTTTCTTTCTTTTTTTTTTTTTTTGTAGGGTCTCACCCTAGCTCAGGCTGACCTGAAACTTACTCTTTAGTCCCAGGCTGACCTCGAACTCACAGGGATCCTCCTACCTCTGCTTCCCAAGGACTGGGATTAAAGGCGTGCAACACCTTACCTGGCAAAGTTACAGCTTTTTGAGGGGCAATTTCCTATCCAGGTGATTGATAGGAGGGAATAATGGTATGATTTTATAACCTTATAATTAGTTTAGAATACCATGTCTCCACCAAGGGCCAGACACAGAGCTCAGATACTTTTGACAACCCCCCCCCACACACACACAAAATCATGTGGGCTGGGAGATGGCTTAGTGGTTAAGGCGTTTGCCTGCACAGCCTAAGGACCCAGACTCAATTCTCCAGGTCCCATTGGTGGTACATACATCTGGAGCTTATTTGCAGTGGCGAGAGGCTCTGGCATGCCCATTCTCTCTCCCTCCCTCCCTCCCTCCCTCTCTCTCTCTCTCTCTCTCTCCCAAATAAATAAATAAATAATAAATATCATTTAACAGAATAGGTTAGAAAGAATTAAAGAAGAAATTTAAAATAAATCCATAAAACAGCCATGCTTTACCAGAAGGAAACGCCTTTCTCCTAGTGGGCTTCAATGAAAGAGCCCACTACCTCCACCTTCCTCCCTTTCATATATATTTTAAATCTAAGGGAAGGGCAATAGTTAAGCTTTCTTTTCCTTAAAATTAGCATGTTGCCACAGGAGGTGGCGTTCAAAGCTGATTATGGGAGGGAGTCCATTCTCAGTGACCCTCAAGCTTCTAATGTCTGACTAGCTACCTAATGATCCCCCCCATCATGAGATGAGACCCTAAAATCATTTAAGAGATGAATGTCAAGTCAGTCTGGCTACTTCTGGCTAAAGTGGGGTGTAGAAGAGTTTACAGTCTCCACTCTTACTTTCTGGCCTTGCAGACGATCAAGTGGTTCCAGATAGATGGAGTTAGACTCTTCCAGGACTGTCTAAGGGTGGTTCAACTATGAATGGGAGATAAAATTAAGATAGCATTTAAGCACACAAAGTCCAAAGATTAATGGGATTATTATTAATATTATAATAGATAGATATAACCCATTTACACCATCTTGAAAGTTTGGGGTCTCTAACAGGAGTGATGATATCTAATTTCCAGAGATAGTTATAGACTAAATAACCTGGAAATTAGACAAAGGTCTGTGATAGGGGCTGCAGAGATTGCTCACTGGTTAACATGCTTGCCTGCAAAGCCTAACAACCCAGGTTCAATTCCCCAGTACCAAAGCCAGATGCACAAAGGGGTGCATGCATCTGGAATTTGTTTGCAGTGGCCCAAAGACCCTGATGTGCCCATACTCTGTCTCTCTTCTATCTCTCTCTGCTTGCAAATAAATTTTTAAAACTTTTTAATAAAAGGGTCTGTGATAGCTTTGATGAGATTTCAGATCAAACCAAGAAATAATTTTAAGGTTTTAAAAAATATATTTATTTATTTATGTTTATTTAAGAGAGAGAAAGAGAATGGGCATGCCAGGGCCTCCTGCCTCTGCAAACAAATTCCAGACTCATGCATCAATTGTGCATGTGATTTTACATGGGTTCTGGGGGATCCAACCTGAGCTGTCAGGTTTTTCAAGAAAGTGCCTTTAACTGCTTAGCCCCAAATAAAGGAATAATGTTAATAGTGAGCATTAGGGAGGAATTTACTGATTTGTGGCTGAAGTCCTGCTTCAAAGTTTTTTAAACTAATAATGTAGTCATTTGAATGGATGGCCCCCAATAGATTCAGGAGTTTTATTCAAGCTGGTAACTTGGAGTCACAGTGGGCAGATGTTAGGGTCCAATCCTAAAGCATGGAGGTGGGTTTGGAATGCCAGTCTAAAGGTGTGAAAAATGCCTGAGCTTGGCCTGCAGGTCCTGGAGCATGCTTGCTTATGGTATTGGCTGCTTGTTTTCTCTGTGTGTGTGGACCCGTGAGTGCAGAGAGAATTGTATTTGGAGGCTTGGCTTATGAACTTTCTAAGGGGAAGGAAAGACCGCAGAAAACTTTGTTGAAACTGGGTTACTGGCATAAGGGCTGGCTGCATTCTTCTGCCCATACCCAGAGAGTTTGGTCAAGGTTAAATTTGTAATGGACTGATGTGCTCAGCTAAATATATGGAACTGAGAAATTTAAGATTTTAAGTTGGAAATTAAAACAAGTTTAAAATTTACTGGTACAAAGACTGGT